>CM073748.1:7895802-9363327 GCA_037127355.1 Schoenoplectus tabernaemontani | reverse complement strand
ATTAAATTTTCCCTAAAATAGAAAACAATTTATGTATATAATTCTCAAAAATATGTATTTTTTTATAGAAAGAAAAATATTGAATATGAATATTGCATTCAAATTAAATTTTGCCTAAATAACAAACTTATTTCTGTATATAATTCACAAAAATATCAAATTTTCTTATAGAAAGATTAATATTGAATATATATATATTACGTTCAAATTGATTTTTGCCTAAAATAACAAACTTATTTCTGTATATAATCCATAAAATGTCAAAATTTTCTCATAGATAGATTAATATTTCAATACATTTTCCCTAAAATAGCAAATATCTGTATATAATTATATTATCTGAATATGAGTATTAACTTTAAACCAAATCATGAAATTCTGTATTGGAACAGTAACATAAGATCGGATTTCAGTTTCCTTCTGTCATTCGCTGAACAGGGCGAAATATTTACTTGTGCGCGGAACTTCTTGCCTACACAGCACCATCACATGAAATTTGGGACCCACTAACAACAGGGACCAAAATTGCACCTCGTTGCTGTGTTCCGGGTTTAAAATCTTTGAAGCGACACCGACTCGTCCAGGAGCCAAGGTTACTGCTTGAAAGAGAGCCTGCGCAGAAAGAGAAAACCGTAACTGACAGACCCGAGAATGGAAACGAAGTGATGGAGAAGAAACAAGAAACCGAAGAGTCATTAAACAAACCAAAAGAGAGAAAATCAGAAAGACCAATAGAATCCGAAGAAGAGACTGAGAGGGGAACGAAAAAAAGTGGAAGAAAAAACATGGACGAATCACAGTCGGCCAACTTCAATCTCTCTCGTGGTGACGATGCGGTCGTCCTCAGCCAACTTGAGATTCCTCGACCCGAATCCATTAGGACGGATCTCACAAGATCCAACCCGTCTTCTCAAAACTCTACTCCTAAAACCCTAACCCCTAACGTCCCGGATGTGTTCTTCAAGACGAGGCTGTGCACCAATTTTTCCAGCAAAGGATTTTGCGGGTACCGCGACGGGTGCACCTTTGCTCATGGCATGGAGGAGTTGCGCAACTCGTGGGAAGCGCGAAATAGGGTTTGTAAAATGTATCTGAAGAGCGGGAACTGCACTTATGGCGCGAACTGTAGTTACATGCATGTCGAGAAAAATGTGGAGGTGTTGTCTGCAACTGCAAATGTCGCTGATAGGAAAGGACCGGGTTCTTACAAGACAAACCCCTGCTTCAGTTGGAGAACCACAGGGAGATGCTCTTATGGTGCTTATTGCAGATTTATTCACGCTGATGAAGGTACGTACTCTCGTAATTGTTGAATATATTGGTACTATTTCGTTTATTATTTATGATTTCTTTGTTGCTTGTTTTGCTCTTGCCTTTGTTAGTAAGAAAATTTGCAACCACTTTCGGAACGAGTTTCAATTGGATCATGTTTATCCAACTCGTAACTTGTGCACTAAATTTGTAATAGTTTCGTGTTGACTGAGTAAAGTAATTTGTACACTTAACCAAAAATTTCCCTAAATTTAATGTCACTAATCGAGAATATCAAGTTGGTATTATCTTCAGAATTAGAAACATTACAAGTTCATATCTCAAATTTTTTAAATTTGGAAATTGCATAACTGCATTATTAGAATTTTCAATTACAGTTCACAGAATCAATTTGTCAATATAATGCTTGGTTTAAGTTGGACATAATACTGAATTCTGATTCTGCAATTCAGTAATAATATTAAGAATCCGTTTTTTAATTAGAAAAATTGAATTTGAACATTAAGAATCCGTTTTTTTAGTTATCATCAAGCTCTGTTCTGGAAATAGTGATACTCTTTTACATTCAGTTTGAAAATGTAAAGTAGAAAAGTTTTTGATTGTTGCCTAAATATCCTCACACATCCTTCTCTCCAGATTACGAAGCATAAGATAATTTACAGTTTGTTCAATTGTTTGCTCCCTCCTTTGAGTATAGTATTTGCATACTGTCTTTGAGTGAATTCTGGCGTTATCGTCATCGTGGCAGCATTGATCACTATTAGGATCCCCCTCACCTCTGCAATGTATGTACATTCCGAAAATAAATGTGTTGCATTCTCTATGCTTAATCTACACATGTAACACATATTTGGGATGCATCATCCTCTTTTTATTAGATTATCATAGGTGAGTAGTCTATCTTGTAGTAACAACCATATGAATATTGTCACTCTTGCTGGCATCTTTAATTTTCAAATGATTTCAGTATTGCTTGCGATGAATGAACCTTCCTTAATTGCAGTATAACACGATTTGACACTATACCGGCTTGTAGTATCTCATCTCCATATTGGTTGATCATTGGGCATGGTGAAGATCATTTGCGGCAGAGCTCTGATCAAGCTTTCTTTCTGCTATAATGCTTGTTGAGAGAGTGGCTCTTTTAGATATAGCACCCAATTATTATTCTACCATGAGTCTGCGACTGAGATGTTTATATCTTGTACAAAAGTGAATAGCACTCTATATTCCCATCGAAGAATATTTTCTTTCCAATTATCTAGCCAAAATCTCGTCCTCTTCCCATTTCCTATGTCCATCTACATTGAAACGTTAACAAAGTCGTCTAATTTCTGTAATGATTTCCAGAATGGGGTAGCTTGGGTCATTAACCAAGGCCGAATGGTGGATGCATCCATATAAAGGTCCTGTATGAACCATGTCTCCTCTTTTATCCATTTCCATATTATCTTTGTAAGGAGCGCCTGATTCATTATCTGTATATCCACAATTCCAAGGCCCTCCATATTTTTTGGTGTAGTCACTATCTTCCAGTTGACCAGGCTCCTGTATTTGGCTGTGGTCTGTTCTTTTTGGCCGTGCCATAAAAACTTTCTTCTTATTTTATCTATTTCCTTTATGACCCATATTGGCAAGCGAAATGTGGACATAAAGAATATCAACATGGGCGTGAGTGCCGAATTTATAAGCGTCAACCTTCCTCCACTTGACAATAGTGACGCCTTCCAATTTGCCAATTTATTTTGTACCCTGCGGATTAATTCTCTGTAATGCTCTTTTGCTAACTTTTTATTTGATAATGGTAACCCTAAATATTTAATGGGAAAAGATCTCGCCTTGCATCACATTATGTCTGCTAGTTGTTGTATTCTTTCTTGTTGTGATGTTGTTATCATGAGTTCTGATTTATCCATACACACTTGTAGACCCAATATCTGCCCATATACTTGAAGTATAATTTTCAGCGCATTGATCTGTTGTTCTTCCGGTTTCATTATGAATAATGTATCATCGGCATAGAGTAAGCACTGGTGACATTGTGGAAATGGTTTGAGTATTATGTGTTGACTCGTAAGATATTATATCCATTTTGGTAAAAAATCTGCCGCTAGAACAAATAAATAGGGCGATAGCGGATCACCTTACCTAACACCCCGTCGAAGCATTATTGTCCTTCCTGCTACTGAATTTAGTAACACTCGCGAAGAGCCTTGTAGTACCGCTTTTTTTCATCCAAATAATCCATCTTGTTGAGAAACCCTTCGCTTTCAATACTTTTTCCAGAAAAGACCAAGAGATTGTATCAAAAGCTTTGTAGATGTCTGCTTTAAACATACATATTAGTTCCTTTTGTCTTGTAGCCATCGCTACCACCTCTTGAGCGTATAAAAATCCTTCATTAATATGTTTGTTTTTCATGAATCCTGTCTGTACCGGCATAACTAGAAATTACATTTTATCTCTCAGTCTATTTGCTAGTACTTTTGAAAAGCATTTTTACATGGAGTTGATGAGACTGATCGGTCAAAAATCGGTTAACTCTACTGCTCCTTGTTTTTTCAGTATGAGGACAAAACAGTGTGTGCTCCTGTGATTGTAGGACTTTGTTGAAAGATCGTAGCATATCTGGTACCATTATATCCATAAATTTCTTGAGGAATTCCCCCGTGTATCCATCGGGTCCCGGTGCTTTATTGTTTGGCCATGTTTTAATGACCTCATCTATCTATTCTCTTGTGAAATCCCCTTGTATGTCTCTCATATGTACCTCTTGACTTGTGAAGAAGTGAGTGCAATCAAATTCTGTTGTTTGTTGATGCTCCGTTCCCATCAGCCTACAGAAATGGCGGTGTAAAATATCAGATTTTTCTTTATGCTCATAGTGTATTGTACCATCTTCTTTTATCATATCAATATGATTTTTTCTTTTTTGGTGAGATGCTATTTGATGGAAGTATCTTGTGTTCTTATCTCCCATTTTCACCCAATTTATTTTCGCTCTTTGCTTCCATCTCTGTTCCTCCAGCATTGCTAATTGTTGGAACCTTTCTTTCATCAAAATTCGAACAAGCTTCTCAATGTCATTTAGTGGTCTTTGCTCTGCTTGTACATCCAGCCATTGTAAGCATTCATTGCAGACTTGTAGTTGCTTCTGCCATGCATTACCCTTTTGCTTTTTCCATTTTATTATTGCCTTTCGAGTTTGTACCATCTTGTGATGTAATTCTTCTGGGCTTGTTGCTGTTGGTTGTTGCTGTCACATTTCATTGACCATTTGAATGAAATCTTGTTGATTGAGCCAATTGTTTTCAATTCTGAATATATTTGCACAGGGGAATTTTGTTGTGCTTGTACACATGACAGGACAATGATCTGATGAGATGTTTGGTAAGGCTTTTTGTATCGTGTTTGGAAATTTTCGTGTCCATTCCACTGATATGAGAAATATGTCAAGTCTAACGTATGAGGGTACTTCTCTATCATTGCACCATGTATATTTTCTTCCTTGCAGTTGAAGGTCCAGTAGTTCCAATGAGTTTACTATGTGCTGGAACGATCTCATATCATGTGATGTGTGTTGGGTATTTGATCTATCCATCATGTGTAGCGTGACATTCATATCTCCTGCCACCATCCATGGTATGTTAGTGTTTGGCTTTACTTGTTGTAACTCTGCGTAGAAATTTTCCCTCTCATTTGTGTTGGTTGTACCATATACCATTGTGAGCCTGAAAATCGTGTCGTCCATATTCATTGTCAAGTCCACCGAGATGGTGTATCTCCCTTGCATTTGTGCTAATTTGGTGAACATATGCGATTTCCAAACTGCCAGTATCCCCCCTGCTGTTCTTTGGGCATCATTATGCAATTCACACTCATATGACCTTCCTACTGATTCGTTTATAATTTGTCTATCGATATCTCCTAATTTTGTCTCTTGTAGGGTTATGATGTGGGGTCTGTGCAACATTATCTGTTTTCTTACTGTAATTCTTTTAGATTTATCGTTGAGTCCTCTCACATTTCATGTCATAATATTTAAAAGAAATGCATTAGTCATTGATGGACCAAAATACAGCTTTCTCTACTCTTTTGCCCACTGCATACATTCTTTTCCATCCGTGAACTCAAATCTCATTAAACTTAATTGTTCGGTTACCTTGTGCTTGCACTATCATAATCATTTCTGTATGTCATATCTCCAAAAACTTAAACACTATCATCTTCTTCATGATCTAAAACATCTAGACTTAAACACTATAATCTTCTCCCAAATGAAAGTAGAAAAGTTGCATTCCACGAATATAAAAATTGAACAAGTTTCCAAATGAGGATTTTGAATATTGAGAAAGGAGTGGAAAGGAAAATGGAAGTCAGATTTCTTAAGATTACGATCATCTGTTCAAATGGGATGTTGCGGAAAATTCCTGGCGGAGGGAGTTTTATTCAACTTCTTTGAAGGGTGCTCTTGTGGAATTTAGATTTACATTTTGATTTTGTGATTAAACTTAATGGTTCTACCCAGATATGACAATCATTGTGATTAAGCTCAAACCTTAGCCTTTTATCCTCTTTCAAATGCTTATCAAACAGTAATGCTAACAAGTCCACCATATGGCAGGATACAATATCACTTTATTCTGTTATTGGTATCCTTCACTATAACTAAATATGATAATCTAGACAAGGTTTATGTAATCAAATTGAAAGTGAATTTAGTTATTGAATTTGCTTCCATAGACAGCTAGCTCATCAACAGATTTTGGCCCTTATTTATGTGATTCAGCCCCTTTTTCCTTCCATTACTTCTTGATTTTATGTTTGGCAAATGGATTATATATATATTATAGTCAAGATCAGAAGCAGAGGAGACAGAAATGCTTTAACATATCCTTTACACAATTTATTACCACAAAGATATATACGGTAAAAAAATTAAAGTCAAATGAAGGCAATCATTTATTTTTGGGTTAATTACAACTTAATATATATATAGAGAGAGTTGGGCTATGGTGCTATGCATAGTATAGATCGCCCCTGTGCTATAGATCCGTTCTTCATTTTCAAAGCTCTAATAGTCGATCCGAACTATACAAAATGATTTTCATATGAATATCTCGATGTAGACTAAATTTTATATATTTTTTAAATTTTTTTACTATTTTTTAAGATAATTAGAAAATCGCCTCTTTTGAATGGCTCATAATATCTAAATCAAGTGATTTTCTAACTATATTAAAAAATAGTAAAAAAATATAAATTTTACTCTACATCGAGATATTTATATGAAAATCATTTTATATGGCTCGGATTGACTATTCGAACTTTAAAAATGAAGAATGGATCCATAATGGGGGGGGGGGCGATCCATACTATGTATAGCACCATAGCCCGACTCTCTCTCTCTCTATATATATATATATATATATATATATATATATATATACTCCGACTATGGTGCTTTGCAAAGAACAGAGACGTGTATTTTGCGCTCTATTTTTAATTTCAAGTTAGAAATAATTGATCCGAACCGTTCAATCTAATCTTCATATCAAAATCTATTAGTAAACCAAATTTTATATTTTTTAGAATTTTTTTGCTATTTTTTCCCGATGAGGAGAAAATGACTTCATCTGAGAATTCTGGTTCATCAAAAAATGACGATTTTCCCCCTATCCAAAAAAATAGCAAATAAATTCTAAAAAAATATAAAATTTGGTTTACTAATAGATTTTGATATGGAGATTAGATTGAGCGGCTTGGATCGATCATTTCTGATTTATAATTAAAAATTAAGCGCAAAGCACACAACGCTTTTGTGCTTTGCAAAACACTATAGCCTAATTATATATATATATATATATATATATATATATATATATATATATTAAGTTGTAATTAACCCAAGAATAAATGATTGCCTTCATTTGACTTTAATTTTTTTTAACATATATCTTTGTGGTAATAAATTGTGTAAAGGATATGTTAAAGCATTCCTGCCTCCTCTGCTTCTGATCTTGACTATAATACATATATAATCCATTTGCCAAACATAAAATCAAAAAGTAATGGAAGGAAAAGGGGCTGAATCACATAAATAAGGGCCCAAATCTGTTGATGAGCTAGCTGTCTATGGAAGCAAAAATCTGTACCCTTGAGAACTGTCTTATCTGAGCCCTTCTGTAAGCTTTCATATAGTGTGTACACGTTGGCATGATAATTTCTCTTTTATCAGTATACTACATAATAATCACTGTCCATTATCCCTTGGTTTGGATTACAAATTTAGATTCAAAGAAAACAGAGGCTCGTGTGGAGGCTGAAGGAGGCCACAAAACTGGAGTTCCCGAGGGTTCTTCGAGGTCTAGATGCGTCTTTTCTTTCAAGCCAACAGTGGCTCCTAGCCACCCGAAGAAGGATCTGAGAAATTGAAGGAAATGAAGAAGGTGAATGGCATTTATGGGGACTGGCTCGAGTGAATTAGTTTTAGGATTGAAGATAATTTCTTAGAACTTTTGCATTTGTGTGTAATACCAAAGAATATGTTCTCAGGAAATGCCATTCAATATCGAACATTTGCAAATTATTTTGGGGCTAAAATCATGACAATGTAATTTTGGTGGGCACAAATGAAAAGGCTTTCTATTTTTTTGAAAATAGTAACTTTTATTAGTATTTTTTTTCATGTACCTTTAATTTTTTGGGTATTCAGCATGAAACCATTTTAAAAAAATTGTGGGGATAAATAGTGAGAAATTATTTATACTATATTATGATAGTGCATGGACTGAATTCATTCATTAATTATTAGATGATATGTAATGTCCGAACTATATCTTTCTTAAACAGTGGATTAAGATTTAAAAAATGAAAAATCAACAACGGACATAAATTATTGTAAAAAAGAAAACAATCAATTGTACAAATTTATTGATTTTATTTAAAAATTCAATAGTCTTTGTAATTTATTTAGTCATAAATTATATCTAAATAAAATGTATCATTTATTTATAATAAAATTAATGTTTATTTTTAAAATTAAAAGGATTTCGGACTCATTTTTTTTCCAGTGAGAAATTTATTAAAACAAATTTATTAAAACAATCTAAGAATTTCCGTGTGGGTTATGCATGTGACATGATCCCCTCTTTCTCTCCATTTTTTTCCATATATACTATTATTTTCATAATATTATTTTTTTTATTAATCATATTTGATAAAAAATTAATGGTGATAATATAAGAATAATTTACTTTTCTTGTCATAAAAATCAGGTACCATCATGCAAGATTAAATACGTCTATCAACCTATATTTATTTAAAACCATTCGCATGACTGTTCGTGGAGGTTGGGGTAATTTACTTAATTAGTTTCTGATTGTTGACACAGAAAATAAAGTTCTCCCTCTTTTTTTTTTTTATGAAGGGGTAGACTGGAGAAGGGTGCAAAAAAGTTGCCTGGGTAGTATAACGCACATAACCTGTTTGACAAAATGACAATAGATTGGCTTTGCAACTTGCAAGGACGAACAAATTTTTGATTAATTACTTTGAATTGACACTCTTTGCCGAGACATTCCCTTGCCTATTAGTTCTTTCTTTTATTTTATTTTTGCTTCGTTTGTACAATTGGCTGGATTTGTGCTTAAATAAAACTCTAATTCAATTATTTTATTCAATTTAAAGTAAAGGAAAATTTTGAGATTCAACAAGTCCAATTAGTATTCCCGTATTTTAATAATTTCTGTATCTTTTATATTTACTTTTCTTTTTCAGTTTGTTGAACTTTCCATTAATCCATATCTTGAGGTAGGATGGGTACCAGCTGATCAGGTTACTGCCAAAAAGTGTCAGCTTACCGAAAGGTTCAAAATGAGAAAACAAATAAAACCATGAGTGCTTACATGTCCATGTTTGCTCTCCGGAGTCTGCCGTCCAGAGAAAACAAGTAGTTGTTTCTGACCCCACAGACTTTTTCCTGGCAATCTACTAGTTGCTCCGTGCCTTGTGTCGCTATCATTTGAAGTCCCCTTCCTTTCTCTTCTTTAAAATATATTATTAATTTGTTTCTCTTTCTATTTAAGGTTTGTTGTTATCACCGTCCAATAATAAGAATTGTGATCACATGCTAATTCGTATCCATATTGACCAGAACATATTAGTTACTAAAGAGTTGTAGTGACTAATAATACTATCTTAGTTTCAAACCTACTTCTACTTGACTGTAAATTTAAGATAATAAAAGTAGAAGAAAGTTTGACAACTGAAATTCAAATCCTGCTCCCTGCCACCAGAAAACTGGTATATGTCCTGTAAGTATCAATGTCTAGAGCACACATTCCCAATATTCTTGTCAGCTGTTATTTGTTTTTGATGTTTCTAGAACCTAGAACCTGTTCTCATGTTATAACAGATTTAACCCGAGAAGCATATAATTGAGAATGAAGATATTTCTGAAGGGTTGCTTTCCCTCATCACCAAGCACAGTATCACTGAGCTTGTTATGGGTTCTGGTGCAGATATGACCTGTTCAAAATACATACTATCTTCTCAAACCATAAAACTTTTGTCAGAGATTTTTTTGATTAAAAGACAACCCTACCTTCCTTGCCAACGACTAATGTGCCTCCTATCAGACCAAAGAAGAAAAAAGAAAAGAAAAAAGTTTATCAAAATCATGACTTTATTCAGTATTTGGTTTTTTTAAGATATCTGACTGATTGGCACTCAAAATCTACTCAAAACTATGAAGGCTTCAATTTCACTGACAGCTCTGACTGTGCAAGCTTGAGCTGGCCCAGCATGCAAAATCTGGTTTGTTTGTAATAGAAATTAGAAAGTTGATTTGCACAAGGTATGCCAACTAGATTGTTTACCTTTTTTTAATTTTTAACTCATATAGATGGCAACCGCCAAATAGTCCCTATTTCAAATTATTTCTCAATAGCTTTTTTCAAATTATTTCTGACGAAGTTACCAGAAATGGTTGCTGGCCCCAGAATTTTGCTGAAAAAAGATTCAAATTTGAAATTTCTATAAAGAATAAGGATCACTGGATCAAAAGTTTAAGGACCAGTTGATAATTGAAGACTTTGACAATCTTAGCAATCTAATACAGTTCACTGGATCAAAAGTTAAAGGACCAGAAGATAACTAACTATACTGCAACCATGTACTCGGTTCTTGTTATCCCTTTAATTTCATCCCAAACCCACATATATTCCTTCAGTTGTTCTTCTTTGATCACATGACCAATATAAAGTCAAGGACAGCCAATATTTCTCGAAGTATTATTGTTGCCAAATCTGATCCCTCCTCTGTATTCCCTCCTTGACATGTATCAAAAATGCCATTGCTTTCAATAAGCTTTAGATTCAGACTTCCCTTTAATCCTTAGATCCAGTTTCAATGCTAAATCGTTAAAATATTGATTATGGAGTAATTCCTCCATTTTATAAAGGGGAAGGATCACTTGAGAATGGGTTATTTTGACAATCTTAACTACAAAATAATTCTTAAAAAAAAAAAAAAAATATTTTTCAACTTATAGATTGATAATATTTAGAATTTGATACAATATTTTTAACATTTGATACTTATCAAAGTCCCTTAAAATTTTATGTAATTTATAACATTTTTAATTTAGCGGTCTTTGATGGAGTACCAAGCAATAATAAATTATATAAAATTTGAAACTTTATAAATCTATAAGTAAAAAAATACATCTATAAAAAAAATTCTATTTTTAAATTTTTTTTTTAATTTATTTGAAAATTCATTGTCAAGATTGTCAAAATGACCATTCTCAAGTGATCCCTCCCTTTTATAAATGTTTGTATAGGGTTATTATAGATATCAATGCACTCGACTTCTATTAATTAATCTAATCAAATTTGCTTGCTGTCTTTATAGGGAAATTGTAACTGGCGCCACAATAACTGGCTGCCAGAAGTGAGCTGGCCAACTCCCAATGGAAGTCAATTCGATGGAATGCGTTCACATGATTCAAATCAGGCCACCTCCTCTTTTTCTCTCTAGTCCAGCAGATGATTGGTCCCAGTGATCGAGATCTGACCATCTCAAATAGACAATCACGTCTGCAGTCATGTCTCCATATATACTGAAGCTTTTCATTGCTTACAATCTTCAATACACAGACTTTTCATTATTTTTGACAACCGGTTGCTTTTTTGTTTAAGGCAGTTTATGTTCTTTCATATTTATTGAAAAAATTTTGGAGAAATTTCCGGAAGCCTAGTGGACTATTTTCAAAATTAGGAGCCTGGCGATATATTCAGTTTTTAGTTAACCCAGGGATTTTTGCAAGAAGATTGAGATGTTAGATGTTGGATAATACTTTGTACTCAAAAGGGAGCATATTTAATTTTTTGAAGAGCATGGTCAGCCCCCATCAGTTGTTCATTGTATGCCGCAAGTAAGATAAGCAATGACCTTGCAACAGAAAAATGACAAGTCAACTATTTTAGTATTGTCAAGCAAGGCAAACATTTTGGAAAAGAAGCTCTGTACTTTGACATACTACAGAAACAGAAAGACTTATTACTGCCCCTAACTCATCCAGGCAAAAGATAATGATGTGCCATACCCAAAAGGAAGATGGCCTTAAGATGCAACTGATTATGATGACATGAAAAGACAGAGATGACATCTTAGAGGAGTTCACCAAGTTGAAGGACAGAGAGCTAGATGCTTTGAAAGTCACAGTAGAGAGTTGGAAATAAATGGTTCTCTCCAAACTAAGCCCAATGAATTCCGCTGCCTTGTCTTTTCTCTAGAGAGAGAGAAAAAGAGAGGTCGATGATCTGCAACAGGAAAGAGGATGTGCTATGAAGGAGGTGAATCTGCTAAGAGAACGAGTATGGAGCTGGAGCGTACAGCACGTGAAAGGCAGTAGTTTTACAGTTCTCTTATGGGAATTGCAGCATGCTACAAATGTTTTTGACAATTCATTCAAGATAGGGGAAGGAGGGTATGGGAGAGTGTTTAAGGGGTCACTTCATGGTATGATAGTGGCTATAAAATTGTTGAATCGCGCTTGGAAAAGATGAATTCTACCAGGAGGTAATCTGATTTTAATCTTTATTACGGATAATTAAAATATCTTTTATAAATTCTGAATGTTGACAAATTTGTCTGTATATCGAAGAAGAAATTTGAAATTTAAGCCAAACATCTTTACACATTTAGTGTCAAATTTGTATGATCTTGTCAAGTGATTAAATAGAGTGAGAAAGGAAGTTGGAGAAATGCTCAAGCTAGTCCTGGTGTTCACATAAATGGAAACAAACTTAACGTTAGTAATGAGCAAAAGACACTTTTGTTAATAAATATGTGCTACATATCGGGTATGATTATTAAGTTATTCTGTTTCATACTATTAAACTGCATTGAATGACAAATGTATACATTCTTATTTTTGAGATGGCCAAGTATATGGCCCATGGGGTCATTTGCCTATATGGATCCAGTTCCAGTATTACTTTTTTTTCTTCAGGGGAACTAAAGCCATGCTCCGACACATGCTCTATCTCTTAACAGAACGCCCTGCTCTGGTCATAACTAATGAGGCGAGAGAAAACGGTTGAGAAATTGAGCTTGGATAAGTCAGCGGGAGAGTGCCAAGCTGAGGTGGAAGTTAAGAGAGAAATGCAGCCAGATCTTGCGACCAATGCATGGCAGGTTCTGGAGCCCATGATAAAATCTCCCAAATCAGTTCAATATTAAAAGGTACTTTCCACTTTAAATTCGTCTTATTTCATTTGTTTCGTCTTTTGAGAAAGTGGACTTGCCAGTAACACTCACTGACATGAAATTTTAGCAGTTCGCAACTTCATTCATTATTTGAATTACAAAACAATTCATTTTTCTAATTTGTTCTTAAATTGCATTCCAGCATGTGAGGAGGCTGGAGAAACGCAATAGAATGCCTGATGTAAGATGTTGAAATTGTACAAGGCATGAAGATTCCACTGTGCATGGAGATAGTACAAACTTAGATTAGTAAAACTGAATGATTTTGAGCATTTTCAAGTTTTTTTTTTAATTTGCTAATTTCTGTATTTGATATCGACTGAAGTTTTCTAGAGCTTTTGTACATAATAAAATCACCCCTGTAGACTTCGTATATTGGATCTGGTCGAACAAAAATCATTTAAAGGAAACTTTAATGAATTTGGGTGAGAAGTATAGGTCTCGCAAACAATTTGTAGATTGGAAATACATGCACATTGATATACTAAAGGAGCATTTTTCAGATTCCACGTTTGTTTTATATATGAATCAATATGGTGAGTCCCAGATCTATATGTTATCACGTTATAAAATAGACTACCTAACTTGGCAGGAAATGTGCAATTTCATGGCATTTCAGAATCGAGCATTGTTAATTAAGAGATGTTAACACTTTTTTTCTTTTTTTTTTTTTTTTTCAATTCGGAGTACAAATTTCGAAGAGATGCTATAAACGTCCAACAATAACGTAGAATTAATTAATTTTATCATCTACATGAAATCACCAGCCCAGGATCACTTGATGTATTCCTTTATGTCACATTTTCTTTTTTAAGTAAATCAAAACATGAAAATACAGTTTGTGTTTACAAGATGGAGTTCATGTCACGTTTGTATTTCCGTACCAAATTAAGTGCTTCCAATATTCCCTGTGTCAATACTCATATCGCATATATAGAACAGCATTCCTTATTATTACATGATTCAAATAATTAGCTCTGTGACTGTCCCTCTGATCAGTCGCTTAATCAAAGATTTTATCAAATTCACTAAAAGTAAGAGGCATGCTAAAGCCCCTCTATACAACCATTCAAAAAAAAAACGTTATAAAAAGGTCAGCGTAATATCTCTCTGCTTTTGGCGCAGTAGAGTACGAAAGGGCAGAGAATCGATTTATTTTAATTTATTATATTTTTTTAATGATGGATAATAGATTTTGCTGCAGTGTGGTGGTGGAATAGCACTACTTTGCCAAAACAATTATTTATCAAATACAACATGTTCTTAAAAAATAAAGTGGAAGTCAAAAGTCAAAAGAAAGCATCAGTTTATTAAAAACCTCAGTTGCCTCGAGCGCGTATGGACAAAGTTTGAAGGCCAAGTTCTCCATTAGGAAATACAACAAAGTTTTTAATCTCAAATAAATTGAGATAGACTAAAAATAAAACCCATCGAAAAATATAAGATCAAAGATTCCAAATATCAATGATAATAATGAAGATGATGAAAAAAAAGAAAAAAGAAAAATAATAATAATAGTAATAAAAAATTAATAATGAAAAATGGTTTGATAAAATGATCTCATACTATAATTAAAGGATATAGTTGTGATCTGAAAGACGGTTTTAAACAACAAAGATGGAATATCCGATTAAATTTGCGTAGATATATAATGTATGTTATCTATAATCTATAATAATATTATCCGCGCCTCATCTATATATATATATATATATATATATATATATATACATATATATATATATACTATATTATAAAAAATATATATACATAAAAAGTATATGTACTAAATTTTATAGTAATATTTAACTTTTCAGCCTTTTATTAATAACTGAAACACCCCTAATCAAACGGCGTGGATCAATATTTTTTTAAAGTTCTAAATAGCAATTATCGCGCCATCCAATACAGTCTTAAAAAAAAGCTATCGCGTTATAGTCTGCTATATCGAAAGCTATTCGACATAGCGTAAATAAATAATATCAATTTTTTTACCTAAAGATTCATAGAGCAGATAAATAAATAACACAAAATTAATTAAAGGATAAAACTGACATTGAACAAGTATAATTTTTAAATTACTATTCAAAATATCTTTCATATAGTAAATTACTAAATTAAGTGATACATATCATTTTTGTCAAGCGCATTCCATTATTAATTAATGTCCATGATGAATTAATTAAAAAACTAAATTTTAAATTAAATTAAGTTTCAAAATAAAGCCTTTTAGGTTAATTCAGTGTAAATTAGATTTAAATTGCTCAAATTCAAGGTACTATCTAGTTTTAGTTATTATTTCAGGTTAAAGAAGGGAACCCAAGAAGAAAGCAAGAGAAAAAATGTAAGTCGGGGTCAAACTAGAATATTGATAACAAAAAATAAATAAATATTAATCCAAAATTTATAAGAAACAATTAAGATTATATGTCAATATTGTAGATCTTATTCTCAGATTTTCAATATACTCTGAATCATCTCAATCAGAATTCGGATGAAGAAATTATGATCATTTAAAATTTATTGTGAACAAATATACGATAGCGTGCAATAGCGGCGCTATACGCTATATGCAATAGCGGTTCACTATCGTTGCTACAGAGCAAATAGCACACATAGCACAATGTAGGTGTATAGCATAGAATTTGGGTTCCGAAAATACTATAACGCGCTATTTAGAACACTGATATTTTTAAAAACTAACGGTTCAAATTTTAACCAATGTCATTTTTTCTCTTCATTTCTTTTTCTGTTTTTTTATTACACATTAATAGAAGATCTAGAAAAAAAATCTATGTTGATTTTACTTTATGATTTTTTTTTATTGCTTTAAATGCTAATCAAAATCTAATCCTATGTAAGAATTTAAATAATAACGCAATAGAACTTACCTTTCATCTTCAATGCTTCCAATGCACAGCGTTTGATTTTTTTTTTTTTGACTTGAACTCCTAAATATCTGGATTCTTAAATTGAGTTGTTGTGGTGTTTGAATCCTTCCAAGGCTTCGCAATCACAACATCAACATCTTTTCTCTCAACCCGCCGAATACAATGGATTTGTTTGGCATTTGATGGAATAGCAAAAAGATAGAATAAAATAGCTATTTCGACGAATTAATTTGCCAAATGAATTTTAGACTAAGTAGAAGAGTGCTAATTCGGTATACCAAGTTATAGGCGGTATACCGGATTAACTCTCGTCAGAATAGCGATTATTGTTTGATTATGTTATATTATATTATTATATTATGATTATGATTTATTATTATAGTATTATTATGATTATGATTTATTATTATATTTATATTATGATGATTAATTATTATCATTATTATATTATAATAATAATTATTATTATTATATTAAAATCAACATTAGTATTATTATTATATGATTAATTTTATTATGTATTATTATTATATTATATTATTATGATTATGATTATAATTTTATTATTATTATATTATTATATTATATTATAATTATATTATTATTATTATTTTATTATATTATAATAATAATAATAATTATTATTATTATATTAACATCACTTGTTAGTATTATTATTATATGATTAATTTTATTATGTATTATTATTATTATATTATATTATTATGATTATGATTATAATTTTATTATTATATTATTATATTATATTATGATTATTATTATCATGATTTTGATTATTATTTAATTATATTATATTATATTGTATTATTATATTATGATTATTTATTATTATATTATTATAATTACAACAATGAATATTATTATTGATTATGATTATGATTATGGATTATGATAATTATTTTATTATTATTATTATATTATCGTATCATTATTACTATTCTTATTATTTTATTATTATTATTATCATCACCATCATTGTTAGTATCATAATTATTCATATTTTAACTATTCTGATTAACAGCTGCCAAATGATATTTTCGCTCTTCTGAATAGTCAAAAATATCACTCTTCCAAAAATACACTATTCTATCACTCTTTCAAAATTATCATTCTTCCAAAACTATTCCTTAATTTACGAAACAAACCCAGTATTTTCTCTTTTAATAGAAAAGAAAACTAATGATCATCATAAGCCATGGAGACTTAGCCCTTTAAATATAAGTGCTAGGTTATGCTTTTAGCACATCATGCAATCATGCATATCAGGGCCTAAAATTGGCACAACCGCACATCATGCATATTATTGTCATAACATGCCAAAATAACCATAGCAAAAATAACTTCAGGCCAATTTTCAGGTTCTAAAATTGGCTGTTACGGTATTTTCGAATTTGCTACAGTACAATAAATATTTTCAAAATAAATTCATAATATTATTTTTAGACTTTGTTTAACATAAAATTATATATATTTTTAGTTAAAATGATTATAATTGATCCATTAGAATTATAATAAATTTATCACTTATTATTTTATATGTTTTTGGTTCCAAATCCTAATTAAAATATATATAAATATCAACTAATTTATAATATATTTCATCATATTTAATCATTTATATTTTGGCATTATTTATGATGTTTAATTAATTGCAGTTATTATAAACGCAAAATTATTTTTAAAAGTTAGGCTACGGTGCTACGCGTAGCACGGATGGTTCTTGTACTACGGACCATTTCTCTATATTTAAAGTTTAAATGATCGATCCAATCAGTCATAATATTTTGTATATGAAAATCTAGTTGGGACCTAATTTAATATTTTTTTAGAATTTTTTTCTATAATATTTTATTTTTTATATGAAAATCTAAAATTTGATCCCCAACTAGATTTTCATATGTAAAATATTTTTACCGGTCGGATTGATTATTTGTACTTTGAAGACGGAGACCATCTACTATATAACCAACTATTTTAACTTTTTTTAAAGAAAACTATCTACTATATAATTTTATTTAAAAATATTTTTTTATAAATTATATTTTTTAATAATAAATTAATTTTAAGAGTATTTATAATTGATTTAAATATAAATTATATCTAAATAAATATATATTATTTATTTATTTATAATAAAAATGTTTCAATATTTTTAAAAGTAAAAGAGCTCCAATGGATTTTTTTAGTTTATTATAGATGAATAGTAATCTATACTTTTCATCTACAATACGGCCATCCGTTTTATTAACTTTAGATGTGGATGATAGTAATTAGTAAACGCTTGGACATCTCATTATACTGTAGAATGTAGATAAATTGAATATATTTTTATTTTACCATGTTAGAATGATTATAATCAAATTGTGCGCGTGTGCTGTATGAAAAATTCATAGTTCATAGTTTGTTCATATTAAGTTTGTCTGATTCAGTTTGAAATTATTTTAAATCAAATTAGTTTGATTCGAACTGGATATGAATCAAACTCAAACTCTGAATAGTTTGTTCAAAACTGATTCACAAACTAATGGAGTTTAAATCTTAATGATATTTGGACCATCCGATATCTAAGAAAATATTTGAATTCTAGGTTCATGTTGATGAATTCTAGTTCTAACACATACCTTCAGTTAGTTGGGACAAATTTTGCATGTCTCCAAAAAATTTCTAACATGTACATGATTTGAAATGATGAATAAATTGAGCCCATGAATTAAAAGTCAGACGATATAATTGCAAAATGAAAGATCTAACATTAATGGAAGATAAACACATTCTAATATTAAGGTCCATGCATTCAGTTTCTAATTCAATTTTAAACTATTATAAATCAAATCAAACTAGTTTAAATTTAAACAAATCAGATTTTAAAATCTCATTTTTAATTTGAAATTGTATATCCATTTTGAATCAAACTAGTTTGATCAGATTTTAAATTGAACTTAAACACTATTAGTTTTATCGAATTTAATTCATTTTCACCCCTAATGCGCGTGATAAATTGGCTAGTGCATTTTAAATTTGATTGAGTTTTGGGTCTAATATGGTAATTTCTTTTGCTGAGGATGAAGAGTGTACATAATAATTGATAAGATATCAAGTCACGTGTAATGTAAGTTTTGCCAACTAATATTGGATATTTAATGATATCATCATCATTTTGTTGTTGGTATCAATGCTTTAATTAATAAAGGTTGATGTTTACTTGACAAACCTATGATTATGAAAAGGTTTTAGGTTTGAAATTTTAATAAATTGTTAGTGAATGTGTGTGGAGGAAACGAAACAAGAGGGGGGGGGGGGGGTTAAAGTAATATGTTGGCCACATTCAATTAATACCGCCCATGATATAAAACTTATTATAATGTGGCAATCCAAGACATGGAAAGCAGTATTAAAGTAAACTAATTTGAAACAATTGAAAGTAAATTTTCTATTATTTCATTTTATATACATGTGGGAAGAATAATTAGTTGTACCATAAACAATTACTTCAATGCAACCTGCTTCTTAATTGTAAGACATGAATAGATTAGATCGTGCTGGAATTGAAAAATGCGTATCTTTTTTTTGAAACAAAAATTCCAAATTAATTTAGAGATGACTTCTTCTGAACTACAGTTTTGTAGTTTCACAATATATTAATTTTGTAAGGAAAAGACCGGTAAAAATTCCACTTAATACAAGTGCCGAAATTCCAGAATGAAGGTGAGAAAAGAAAAAAGAATATGCCTCCACGAATATTCTTCGGAAAGTTGTCTTGAGCAATATTTTGTTTCCAATATCCAATTTGACTTTTATAGTCTTAGTCCTCTCAAATTATTTATGTACGTGCCAACATGTGTTTATTATATTATCTACACAATTCAAAATCCTGCCTTCTGTTGTATATCCTGATAATCAAAGATTATGATGATCTATTTTATTCAAAGTAGATTCAAAATCCTCCCTCCCCACGGTTGTACCAACTAATGTGCAATAGCAGCATCAGCAGCAGATCAAGGTCATCTTCTATCAGGAGCTGGGGCTCCGATCAACCCGACTCGGTCAAACCTGATAGCCCGACCAACAATGAAGAGGAAGAGGAGGTGGTGTATCTGGCAATGGATAAGGAGGTGAAAGAATGGCATGCGAATACATCCTGGGTTTTGAAAAATATACCCAAAAGCAAGAAGATTGCCGTGTTACATGTTCACCGACCTTCGAAGACTTTTAATATCAGTATGTGCTCTTGTGAAGTTTTACTAACAAAAACAGAAAAAAAAAGTTTGTTTGCTTTTCATTACTCCTCTTATTTAGGTACGCCTTTTCATGTATTAGCTGATTTTGAGAGAGATAATGGAATGGATAACTCCAGTAGTGATGATGCAGATAAGTTGTTTGTTAGAATGCCTATAAGACTAGCTTGTGCAACGACAGTTTAATTTTGACCAGTAATGTATAATCAAGGCTGAACATATATGCTAACTTTTCCTTTTTCTTGAAATATAGTGGGTGCATGGGTTTCAGCTGAAAATCTAAGCGATAGTGCAGCAGTTGCTTACCAACAAATGGAGGTTGAGAAGATGAATAAAACCAAGAAAACCTTATTGACTACATTTGTCCGTTTGAAGGTCCTCTTTATTCCACATTAGCATGATAAATTGTTCATTTATTGTACATTTATACTTGAAGTAACTGAATTGGATGTTTTCTGCTTCTTGGAATTACCAAAAAGATTAGTAAATAGCGATTAGAAAGTCAACAAAATTTATTATTGACAGGGATTCAGATTAAGCTATATCCCTTCACAATTCCATACCTACCAAATTTATTATGGAAGCAAAAAAAAGAACAACTTATGATATAAAAATAAAAATAATAGACTTATGTGAACCGATGTGAAACATTTTTAAACTAAAAGCAGGGACATAACATTTTGAAATTTGGTTCAAACTTGTTAATGAAGCAGAGATGAATTCATAGGTTTTCATATACTAGATCGGCAGTCTAATTACTGATATATCTTGATAGATAAGACCTCAGATACTAATGATCGAGAAGGATAACATTGCCGAAGGGCTGATCTCTCTCATTTCTCAGCACAGTGTTACTGAGCTTGTCATGGGAGCAGCAGCTGATAAGAAGTATTCAAAGTATGTTTGATCCTTTAAATGCTTCCTTTTCGTTTTATTGTCCACTTGGCAGTCATGTTTGTTCAACTTAACTATAGAGATGTACGAATCATCAACCTAAAACTTGTTGTGGTAATAGACCCACATCCCTGAAAATTACTTGTCAACTATGTATAATCTGGATGCATAAACTAATAATTTGCTTGGAAAAAAAAAGAAAAAGAAAAGCTTACTATTTATAGTTTCAGACTTTCAGTTCAGTAATTAAATATATTAATTTATCTGATTGATAACTATCATTCAATCCGGTTGATGTAGTTGCAGTTAAGCAATTTTTCTTATTTGAGTTTGTCAGAGATATCAGAAATATGAATATAATAAATATTGGTGTCAAAAGCTGACATTTTGTAGTACAAAAATATCAGAATTAAATAAACCAGAAAACAATAGATTTATTTATCAGACTGAACACTGTCATTCAATCCAGCTGATGTAGTTGCAGTTCAGTATTTTTTTTCTTAGTTGAGTTTGCTAGAGATATCAGAACTATGAATATGAATAAATATTGGTGTCAAAAGCTGACAATTTGTTAGTACTAAAATATGTTCAGGAAACTGAATGCTCCTACTTCAAAGAAAGCAATTGCTGTAAATGAGCAAGCAAATCCTCTATGCAAGATATGGTTCATTTCTAGTGGAAATTTGATTTGCATTAGGTATGTGCCTCTATCCTTGTAACAGCTAGCTAATATGGTTTTTTCCTGTTCTTTATTTGCTCAAGTATAGAACTAAGCAAATTATTAACTGTAAAACCATACCACATCCATACAGCATCAATGATAAGCGTTTTTTTGTTTGAGATGATGATTGTTCGGTACACTACCCCAATATATTCCAAATATATATATATTAAATATTTTTTTAGTTGTAGAATTATAATAATGGCACTGTGGCACTGGCACAATTTTTTTCATCTATATTTTTTATAACCATGTCAATAGAGAACCTCGTCGAATCACCTCAATGGAGCAAATTATAACTGCACCACAGTTGTCAGTAGGCCGAGCATCAAAGTCTCCTCAATCACAGAGAATGAGTTCAACCCTTTTATTTAATCCAGCTGGAGAAAATTCAACATCATCTACTACATCATTCTACAATGAGGTCAGTAGGGTATCAGTTTAAGCAGTTGTCTTTTTTTATTGATTGAGTTTAGAAAACGTTATAAGATTGGTCGGCTAACATGTATCAATACATGCAGTCTGAATTTTGGATATTGAAGACCTATATTATAAAAATATTTCCTGAAATAATTATCTTGAATGTGATGAATCTGTAAAATCACTGTACATGCAGGCTGATTAAAATTATAAACCAGAAATGACACTTATGCTCTTTTTAGCTTAATTTTGCAGAGCAATTCTTTGGCTAACTCTGAGGAACAATGATCATGACAATGTTCAGGTCAAAAATTATAATGATGATGTCCCATACCCGAGAGGAAGGTGGTCTCAGGAAGAATCTGAGTTGGAGGAACTAAAGAGAGAGAGAGATGAGATATTGCAAGATCTGTGCAGGGCTGACAAACATAGAGATGGTTTGGAGATCGAGGCTGTTAAATTGAGACACATGCTTGAGGAGCTTCAGGACAAGCTTGCAGAGGCACATAGCTTCATCTTGCAGTTAGAGAAAGATAACGACAAGCTGCAACAGGAGAGGGTTTGCGCTGTTAAAGAGGCAAACTTACTGAGAAAAAGGGTGCAAGAGCTGGAGAAAGCCAGGTATGTGAAAGAAAAGTTTTGTGAGTTTACATATGCGGAATTGAAGGAAGCAACAAATGGCTTTGATGATTCATTGAAGATTGGAGAGGGAGGGTATGGTAGTGTGTACAAGGGATTCCTTCATGGCTCAACTGTGGCTATCAAGATTTTGAATCCATGTGGTATGCAGGGAAAAGATGAGTTTTTCAAGGAGGTAAATAGTCAAATGGATCTGCTATTTCTATATTCATACAACCATGGCTTTTCACATGTTGCAACCAAGTATTTTTACTAAATTCACCATTCAACACCGAACATTTTGTCACATTTAGGAAACACCTGTCCATTGCACCAATGGAAGTGCAGTAAGTGAAGTTAAGATCACTTAAACCAATATGTTATCTTAGTAAGGTGTTCTTTTTTTTCCTGCACTACGAATACTAACAGATGAGTGTGCTGAGTAAAGTGAGGCATCCCAACCTGGTAACCCTAATCGGTGCATGCCCAGAAACTTGGGCACTGGTGTATGAGTTCCTCGACAACGGGAGCTTAGAAGATCAGTTGTCTTGCAAGGGTGATGCATTTCCTCTGACATGGCAAGAACGCACAAGGATTGCAGCTGAGGTCTGTTCTGCACTCATATTCCTCCACTCGACTGATGAGCCAGCTTCACTCATTCATGGTGACCTCAAGCCATCCAACATCCTTCTTGACTCTAATTCCATCAGCCGGCTAGGCGATTTCGGTACCATATAATCAACTTATACCAACAGTAATTTTTTTATTTTGCAATAATATATGTGTTAGGTAGCAAATTACCCCAGAATGTGTTGCGGTTTAAAAAACATTACATATGAGTCTGAATGAGCGTGTATTGGTACTAAGTCAACTGATCAAAATGCCCCAGAATGTATTGCACTCTTTGTTATATTAGTAACACTGAGCCTCATGTTTGGTATTTGATAGCTTTTACAGAGACTATGTGGAAGAACATTATGGGAGGCTATTAGTGGCTAATGGGCCTTATGGGATTATGTCACAAGACCCTAATTACCGATATTATATTAAAACATTTAGGCTGAAAAAGAAGGATAGTTCTTTTAATTTAAATCTCAAACAATAATCTAAACTAGGGTTAACTCAGGTCTATACCGGCTTCTTGAAGTAGATGAAAGCTCAATTTTAACTCGGTGCAGTGGTGACATGGGAACATTTGTATACATGGACCCAGAGTTTCTTGCATCAGGTGAGCTGACGCCATGCTCCGATGTTTACTCCTTTGGCATAGTTCTCCTTCGTATCTTGACAGGGCGGCCCACGTTTGGCATCATAAATGAGGTACAGAGAGCAGTGCGACAAGGAAGGTTAGAAAAAATATTGGATAAATTAGCTGGTGTGTGGCCAGTTGAGGTGGCCACTAAGATTGCAGATTTGGGGTTGAGGTGTTGTGAAATTAAGAGAAATGCAAGGCCTGATCTTGCAACTGATGCTTGGAAAGTTCTAGAACCCATGAGGAACCAACCCGAGCTGTAACTAAATAATAGGCATTCCTTTTTCAAACGCCAATTTTTTGCTTGAATTTGTTGATAATTAAGCTTACTGTGGCATAGTGTCAACTGGTAATTCGAATATCCTTGCTATATTATTTGAGGCCATACAGAGAGATCTACATTTCTGAATAATGTTTCAATCAAGAGCTGCACTTTATTGGATCTTGCCATACTAATGACTTCTCCAAATTTGATCTGATAGGAGGAATTTGCATGAATCACATTGTGTTCATTTTTAAGCAAATTTTGTGGAACATGTATCTGTAGCTGATTTAGAAATTGTAATTAGAATAAGCAATATACAGAAAGTGAAGTTTAATGATTTGTGTACACTAACTTTGATGAATTAATATCAACCCGTTCCATTTTCAAAATTAATATTGGAGTATTTTAATATTTATACATTGTTATTGACTTATTGTTTGGGACTTTCTTGTGCTAGGATGTGGTCTAGATACTTTCTTGCTGATCGTAGAATAGTGATGTGGTCTAATACTCTTCTTCTTTGAATCAATGGCGGCATCAAGGTAGGTGTCAGCGGACGCTCTGACGTCTCCATAGTTCGCTGAAAAATAAAGTTTTCTAGTAAAAAAAAAAAAAATTACCCAAATATTTTATTTTTTTAACCCGAATATCGCTACCGATAATTTCTGGTTCCGTTCTGCTTCATTTCAAATTAACTTGGTTGCATAATATAATATTGTAAGCATACTGCAGGGTAAAACCAAAGAGGTAGTAGCTAAAGCATTGGCACAAAAACTCTTTATATAGTAATTTATTAATAATTTGGTTGGTTGTTTTATTACTTCAAAAGCCAGAACTTCCATGACCAATTACAAGTAGTATCTGAGCTAGTTCTATCCAGGTTTAGAAGTAATAAGTTGCCAATTTTAATGCGCTAGTTTTGTTGTTTCATGTAACTAACTGTCCCCACTATCCCTGCTGCACCATTATTCCAGCTTTTGAAAGGTTGCCTTCACTTGGGCAGCATATACAAGAGGAAAAAAAAAAGATGAAAGTTTGCATGGCATGGTCACATGATAGATGCTAACTATAATCTGGCAGAGAACATCAACTAGTGTAAAGTTTTTGTGTAAGAGAGAGAGAAACAGATAGATATTGAATAATCTTGTATTCACACTCTGATTGAGTATTACAAGAGGTTGGACATATATAGGCGCCTGCCTATTCTGTTACAATCAAACTAATCTTATAATTAACTAATTAGTTTTGATAATATTGTTACAATAACTGTTAAACCTAACTGTCCCCCTCAAGCAGAGCCGGAAGTGAAAAGAGGGTCAGCCTGGTACGTAGATATTCTAATTGTTTGTTGGTGATTTTTTTTCCGACAAAATGATAGTCAATTTCAATGCGCTTCATGCGTGTATGAAAGATCAAATTTGAGGCAAGAAGGGTTTCTCCAAGGTTTCTCACACCAAAGAATTGGGTTAGAGGTAATTGGAACATGTAGCTCACATAGTAGCTGTTGAAGTCAAGTAAGCTCTGTACAAGCACCGGCCATGCTTTGATATTCCGCCTCAGTGCTAGATTTGAAACGGTTGTTTGCTTCTTAGATCCCAAGATAGCAAATTACTGCCAAAAAACACACAAAAATCTGAAGTCCAGCGTCGATCATCAAGGCATCCAATCCAATCAGCATCAGAGTAGGCATGAAGCTCAAAGGAAGGATGATTGCGGATATGAAGATCAAAGAAGATGGTGCCTTTAAGATAGCACAAAATATGCTTGACTCCATTCCAATGCTCATCGGTAGGAGAGTGCATGAACTGAGAGGCTTTGTTGACAGCATAGAAAATGTTAGGGCGTGTTATGGTGGCATATTAAAGAGCATCAACAATGCTACGATAGAGGTGAAGATCGTGCATAGGAGTGCCATTAAATTTAGAAAGAGGATTACCCTTGGCAAATGAGATTTTATAAAATTTGGCATCATCCATTTTAGAGTGAATGAGAAGATCATGAAGATATTGAGGTTGAGAGAGGTGAATGCCATCGGTTTTAGAGGTGACTTGAATGCCCAAAAAAAATTTAAGGGGTTAAGATTTTTGAGAGAGAATTGAACCGAGAGAAGAAATTAGAGATGTCACAAGAGAGGAATCAGATCCGGTAATAATGATATCAACAACGTAGACCAAGACAATGGTAATAGAGGAAAAATCACCACGTTTAAAGAGAGAAGAATCAGATTGAGATGCTTTGAAGCCAAGATCGGAAAGAGATGTGGCTAACTTGTGAAACCACGCACGAGGGGCTTACTCGAGGCCATAAAGAGCCTTTTTGAGAAGACACACATGAGTTGGAAAGGAAGAATCCGCAAACCCTGGTGGTTGAGACATAAAGATTTGTTTTTCAAGATCACCATGGAGGAAAGTATTGTTGACATTCAATTGTCAAATGGGCCAATTGCTTGAGATGGCAAGAGAAAGAACCACTCGAATAATAATAGGCTTAACAACAGGGCTATATGTTTCATGATAGTCAAGGTCGGCCTCTTGATGATATCCCTTAGCAACAAGTCGGTCCTTATAGCGCTCAATGGACCCATCATCATTTTGTTTGATTTTGAACACCCATTTGCATCCAATAACATTCTGGTTAGGAGTAAGAGGAACAAAAACCCAAGTTTCATTTTTTGCAAGTGCATTTAATTCGTGTGACATAGCCTCACACCATTCGGGTTGCGTATTTACCATGGTGGAAAAGGTTGGTCGAAAGCATTCAGAGATTAAATAGCGGTACGACGCCTAGCAGTGTTCAGGGAAGAAAAAGTGACTAAAGAGACCTATTAGTAGAGCTCCACGGATTATCTATATCGAGAATCCTTTTTTCAATCCATCATACAGTGAAGATGAGGATATTAGAGTAGGCGATACTCCGAGTTCCTTGTTCGGCCAACGAACTGGTTACTTGTTTATAGATTCAGTTAACTACCAGACCACTACCATAGTTGAAGCTGGGGAAAGGAAATGGAAAGGAAAAGATTGACCTAAATTCGATGGATATGCCTGCGCCACGCTCCGCGCCTTTGATACTAAATTCGATTTTTGAAAAGGTGATTAGTAAGAGATGTGGGAGGTAGAGGATGTTTGGTGGTTAGGTGAGTCATAGGAAGTGGTGCAGGGCGGAGACAACGAGATCAATTGTGTGTTGTCATGGGATGAACTGAACCAGGAGGAAGTGGAATGGAAGAAAGTATAGGGGATGGTAAGAGAGAAGGCTTATGAGGTACTTGGTCTAGAGGCTTGGGTCGTCTGTGATAAATCTAGAGATTCGGTTGTGAGTGATCTAGGGACTAGGGACATGTTAGGACAAGCAGGTGGATTTGAAGGAGGCACCAGAAAAGTATTGGGCTGTAGTGTAGTAAAAGTGTTGGGCTGCAGGAAGAGACGACATAGTAAACACGATGTAAGACACTCCACAGTGCGGCAATAGTTTAGCAATGAACGTGTTGAAAGAGGACAACAGCAGAAATTATCGAGTTGTGTACGCGATAGTAGACAAGCGTATATTTAAAAATAATTAAATTTGCTTGACCGAGTTGTGTACACGTAGAAACCCCAAGCTTTGTTCGATCATTCAGTAGGGTTTTAGTAGGATCACCGATGGAATTTTTTTGGCCATTTATTTTAACTCATATCATATCCGATAAGACGTATAAGGGTAAAGTTTTATTTTCATTAAGTTATTAGATATGAGTATGGGTAAAAAATTTCGTTAACTTATCAGATAAAGGATGGATAAGAGTTATTTCTTATCCGTGTTCTATTACATTGTTAATTATATTATAATTTATTTCATTACTAATTATATTATAATTTTTATTGCTAATTATACTATAATATTTTTCATTACTAATTATATTATAATTTTTCATCTTGAAAGCCATTTGGCCATTTACCCGACCCATATCATACTTGATGAGATTGATATGAGTAAAATTTTATTTTCGTTAAGTTATTAATTATTAAGTATGAGTATGGATGTGAATAAGAAAAAAAATTATTAATTTATCGGATAAAAATATGAATAAAAAATTTTTGTCATCCTACTTTATCATTCAAACTATAATTTCACCTTAATTTTTTTTTACCTTATCGTTTATTTGTTCCTCAATCTATACTATTATATAAAGCATCTAAGAATTGGAGGGTCCATTTTTTGTCATGGTAAATTTTTATTATACCCATTTTATCCCTCAATTAGACGGATAATATTTATTGTTGGTTGATCGAACGTATGTGATCGTGTCCATTGATCCCCTTTTTCTCTCCATTTCTTTCCCTTATATACTATTATTTCCATAATTTTTATTTTTTTATTTAGGAACGTTGTTCATATTTGGTAAGAAATTAATGGTGATAATATATGTTAGAATAATTTACTTTTCTTGCCATAAAAATCATGAATCATTAACTCATATTGTGCAAAAATCTCATCCAAAATTAAATATAGTCTTTATTATATGTTTTCTCTATTAGATAAATGTAAATTTTTTTATCTTATAATATTTTAATGTTTAAATAAAAAATTATGCTGCAACGCGCGGGTATATAGCTAGTTCTCATATGGGTCCGTTTGGCACCCAATGGAATAGCAAAAAGTTGGAATAGAATAGCTATTCCGATGAATTAATTTGCCAAACGAATTTTAGACTAAATAGAAGAGTGCGGAATAGTGCTAATCCGGTATACCAACTTATAGGTGGAATACCGGGATTAGCTCTCTCATTTTCGAATAGCGATTATTATTTGATTATATTATATTATATTATTATATTATGATTAAGATTAAGATTTAGTATTATTATATTATTATATTATATTTATGATTATAATTTATGATTATATTAATATTATGATTATTATTTATTATTATTATCATCATTATATTATTATTATTAAATTATTATTGTTATTATATTATTGTTACCATTAGTATTATTATATTATTTATTATTATTATAAATATAATTTTAATATTATATTATTATATTATGAATATAAATATAATTATTTTATTATTATATTATAATGATAAAGATTATTTCTTATTATATTATGATGATTATGATTATGATTATGATTATTTATTATTATTTTATTATGTTGTATTATATTATTATATGTTTATTATAGTGATGATTAATTTATTATTATATTATTATAATTATAATTATTTTTAATTATTTTTATGATTATGATTATTAAATTATAATTATATTATTATAATTATGATTGTAAATATAATTTTATTATTATTATATTACTATATTATGATTATGTTTATATTTTTATTATATTATTATTATAATATTATTATTTATTATGATTATTTTTTATTATTTTATTATTATTTTATTATGTTGTAGTATATTATTATATGTTGATTATAGTTATGATTAATTTATTATTATTATTATTATTATTATTATTATTATTATTATTTATAATTATTTTTATGATTATGATTATATTTTTATTATTATATTATTATGATTATGATTATGGTTATATTATTATGATTATGACTATAATTATTATTATCATGATTATGATTATGATTATTATATTATTAAAATTATGATTATTTATTATTATATTATTATAATTATGATTGTAATTATAATTTTTTATTATTATATTATTATATTATGATTATGTTTATATTTTTATTATATTTATAATATTATTATTTTTTATTATTTTTTTTATTACTTTATTATTATTATTATCTTAATATTATGATTATTATTTTACTATTATTATTATCATCATCATCATTATTAGTATCATAATTATTCATATTTTAACTATTCTCGAGTAACAATAACCGCCAAACAATATTTTCGCTCTTCCGAATAGTCAAGAATACCACTCTTCTAACACTCTTCTAAAAAAAATACTATTCTATCACTCTTCCAAAATTATCACTCTTCCAAAGCTATTCCTTAATTTACCAAACGGACCCATAAAGAAGATAACAATCCCATGCCAAATTCTCAAAAATATAAGAAAAATACAGAAAACCCAGAAAAATCGCAAGATATTTTTCATAAATGGTTTTTGAACATGCATACTTTTTGAAACATATAAGCATATGGTGTGGACACGTGTCCCTCGATGGTTCCGAAAAGGTCGCATGCAAGAAGGCCATATAACCGCGTGAGGAAGTTTCTGGTCCCGTTTTGCCGGGGATTAGAACAAAAAATGGTTAATGTCCTTATAAAGTTTTTTTTTTTTTTTTTGAACTAACAAGGCCCATAGGCATATAAAGATCTTTTCAGCCGGATATTTGACCAAGTTCCAATTACGGATGGGAAGAGAATCAACGACTGGAATAAGAGATATCCCATTCCAGTGAGCTCATTGAATAATTGAATTCAGGAGTAAAAATTAAAAAAAGAAAACTAAGCAAAGACGGTTCTCCTTGACCGGTGACTTCCTTACCATATTTATTTATTTATTGTTAAACTTGGCACTTGGCGGTGACTGCTAAACGGAAGTTATCTTTTTTTTTTACTTTTTTCTTTTTTTTTTATATATATGTGTGGAATGGAATTGGGACGTCACCGTCAACTTAACTCCCGAACCGGGTCCACGTGTTTAAATGTGAACCATAATAGGACTACTAAGATTCATCCGGATAGTCCACGGTCTATAGACTGTGTCGCGTAGTTGGGATGCATCCATGAAATGATGAAATTTCAACTCCAGCTCCAGGACGAAGGAAATTTACGAGAGAGAAATTGGCAGCTTCCCAATCCATCAACATCCTCATATGCTCCTCATTTTATAAGCTGTTCGCGGAAAGAGAGATGAGGAGACAAAAAAACAAAAAGAAAAAAGAGACCGTTAATATTGAATAAATCCCTTTTTCCACCATATAATGTACGGCAAGAAGATTTTTTCGCCACTGCTTAGATTGATTGAGAAACCAAACGATTTTTTATTCGGTCAGCTCATTCTGTTCCAAACTTCTAATAAATTAATAGGTTGTACGAACAATTGGAAATTCTGTAACTTTCATACCTAGGAAATTCAATAAAAACCCAATCCCATGGTATATCTATTTTAGCAAATCATACTAGACACAAAGTACACTTCCTATCCGTCTTCTTCATCTCCTCTAGTCTAGTGTCGAGCCGACAAACCCTTCAATCTTCCCACCAGCGGCCGCAAATGGATGAGGTGATGCCACGTGCGCACAGCGTGCGCTCCGGCTCGAGCGACCTCAGCTTCAATTTGAGGGAAATTCAACAAGAATTGGACGAAATGGAAAAGAATAAGGTGTATGTGGCGGTGGGGGAGGAGATGCAAGAATGGATAGAGAACTTGAAGTGGCTGGTGAAGAACACTGATAAAAATCTCACGATTGTGTTTTTGCACGTGCATCAACCCGCACAGAAAATTGCAACCCCGAGTAAGATAGTGTGAAAGGAGCTTTTAATTTTCCTTTCTTTTTCTTTTTTCTTTTCTTCTTTCATTCTTCGGTGAACTAAAGGGGCAAAGCAAATGTTGTGGTCGTGTACTCGTGTTAGAACTAAAAATAAACAAAATGTGTATTTATATAATTTTATTATGTCAATTTCCCGTCCGTAAAAGCAATAAAGGCAATTTGTATACTTCTGAAATCTAAATTCGTTTCATTTCGTAAATTTTTCACAGTTCAAATATTGTCTTAGATTAAAAAATTTATTGCTCCTTCACTTAAGGGAAGGATCCCTTGACAATTTTGATAATAAGTTTTCAAATAAATATGAAAAAAATTTAAAAATAAAAAAAATTATAGATATATTCTTTACATTGATAATGATTTTAGTTTTTTATAATTTCATTATCGTTTGATAATTCATCAAAGATTATTAAAATATTATATAATTTACAACGGTTCTAAATTAATAGTTTTTGATGGATCATCAAACGATAATGAAATTACATAAAATTTGAATCACCATCGATCTAAAAGTAAAAAAATATATTTCTAATTTTTTTATTTTAAAATTGTTTTCTATATTTATTTAAAGAATCATTGTCAAAATTATCAAGTTAACCTTACTTAAAAATATTTTGGCAGCATGTGAGCTAAGATAATTAAATTCCTTGTTCCTTTTACCCTTCTGTAATCTTTGTGCTTCAATCACCTTATCTTTCTGTTATCTCTATATGTATTGATTAATTATTTGTTTCTTGTTTATTTGCTTCTAGTTGGTTACGTGCCAGCAAATGGGATCGAACAGCAAGAGCTGAACGCATATAGGCAACTTGAAAAGGAGAAGATGAATAAATGCCTTAAAAATTATGTAGATATATGTACCAAAAAGAATGTAAGTTACTCATTCATATAATTTGGTCTTTAATTAATAAGTAATTTATTTTTTTTTCTAATTATTTTTCCGAGCTTTCGTAAGTAATTCTAGTTCACCTTCTCTTCTCTTGGTTGTGATAGCTGAACGTTAAAATACATAATAATCTTTGGGCTTTAAAATTTCAGTTCAATGCAACCGCAATTTCGACAGATAATGATGACATTGCAAAGGGATTGCTTGAGCTTATCAAGCAACATAAAGTTACCAACCTTGTGATGGGAGCGGGTTCAGCAAAGAATTTTTCTATTTTACCAAATTCGAAGTCAAAGTATGTACAAAATTTTTCTCTTTTATTTTCTCTTAGACACCTAGCAGAAAATATCTTTCATTAATCCTTTTTTATTTTTTCAATCACTCATAGTTTTTAATAAATATGAAATAATAATGCATAAGTAACAGAGTTAACAAAAAGTTTTGAAACTTCTAAGGTAGCCTCGGTAACTGTGTCTTTTGGGATCTATTTGGGCTTAAAACTAAGACTTTTAATGAAACGCAGAGAAAAGAAACCAAAGTCAAGGATTGCAATTACTGTAAGAGAAAAAACCGAGCCATCATGCCAGATTCGTTTCATTAGCAGAGGAGAACTGATTTGCATCAGGTAATAATATTCCCTCTAGTTCAATATTTACTGGCCACTTTGTCTGATTGCAGAGAATACAAACTGTAAGTTTGCTTCCTGCTGTGATTTAGTCGTCAGATGCTGATAGTTGCAGCCATAAAATCTTCTAAAACCAACAAATTAAAGTTGTAATACGTAACTTTTAAGCAACAGGAAGAAGATAGAAAGAGAGAATTGTAAAAAGAAATTTTAATACATATTTTGTACCAAACAAATGGAAAACAACAGAACTTATTGTTCCATGATCAAGTTACTCTTTATTAAATGTAAATTATTTCTGTGCACTTGACTTTGGACCACATTACCAGGTTTTTATGAGTTTTTACTGTTTGTTTTCTCCATACTAGTAACTAATCCTTAGAGCACCCTAATCTCATACAGAGAAGCACATCAAAATGATCCTGATGCAAGCAACTTGTCCAGAAGCAGCTCAGGCTCTTCATCTGATTACTCCATGCATATCAGGTCACAATCCATGCCACCATCTCTGGCCAAGCAAACAATAGGTCCGTCTAGATTGTACCACGAGTCAATTGCCGGAGCATCTTTTCCATCTGGATCTCCACGTGCCAGCTATTATAGTGAGTTTGAATGTTCGTATACTTGTAGCAGCAGTTGCGACTCTCATCAGAACTTGGTTTCAGAGGCTGACACTTGCTCCCTGATTTCAGACTCAGCTCCTGCAACTCCTCTTTATGGTACTCCATCCTCATTCCACAATATCCCGGTATGTTGAATTATATTGAATAAATGTACAAACACCAAATTAAGTATTGTTCATATAGATAATCATGATAGTTTTTAAGTATTGTTCATATTGATAATAATGATAGTATATTTTTTTATGCAGGAAGATATTTATACAAGACTTGAGGAGGCAATGACTGAGGCAGAAAAGTTCAATCAGGAACCATTTGAAGAGTCAACTCAGTGTTGTAAATCTGAATTAGGTCTTGCTCAAGATAAAAAACAGGCAAGTTAACTTTTCAATCTATCAGGGGTGTTAAAGCGTTGGGTCGGGTTGGAGGTCGAGTCATCGTTATTTTATTATTTTTTTTGATCCGATCCAAACGGATTATAGTTCGGCCCATTCCAATTCAAATAAAATAATTAAGCATTTAATAATTATTTTATATATTTTTAAGAAATTCAATATTAATTAATTTATAATTAATCTCAATTAGTGTATATATAAGCTTTTATTGCATTAAATCATAAAATAAATACAAAACACAACTAAATGTACCCGACCCGACCCCAAATAAAATAATTAAGTATTTAATAACCATTTTTATATATTTTTAAGCAATTTAATATTAAGTAATTTATAGTTAATCTCAATTAGTGTATATAGTACGAAAATCAACCACCCGAAATAAATATCCCGATTGCAAATCACCAGATCTATCCCAAGCAGGCACCACCAGCGTCCCAACTTACGAACTTGGGCCTTGCCTAAGCGGGCGCCACCAACGACCCAACTTACGAACTTAGGACTTTATGTTTATGCGGCGTCAGTACCGCATAAACGGAAATTCAAGCTCCCGAGACGATAACGCCCTAGGAGAGTGAGCGTGCATAGGCACGTACTCTGGTCTGCTAAATCTGATAATTCACCTTACAAAATAAAGCAAGCGGATAAGTATGTCTTCAGTTGTCATATCGCCAAAAGGAGATAACTACCCGTGAATTAACAAATAGAAATCAAATGGGAGCCTACACTGTACCAACCAAGGGCCAGATGACCACATCCCGTAAAAGTATCAAAACGAAATATAGACAAATGGGAGCCTACACTGTACCCACTAAGATCAGCGGACCGCATCCCGACTTTCTCTGTCCCAATCAGGGGCCAAAGGAGAAAGCCATTCGGACAATACCAGGATCCTAAATAAGCCGGATAAATATAATAATATAATATCGCGTAGTAGATTCCAGTCTCGAATATGGCCGCCCATACTAAACATTGAAGAATATGGTATCCTAATCGCTCAAATTTGAATTTAAAATTTAATCATATTAAGAATAATAAAGATATAGTATTGATCAAAAGGAAAACACTCTGACACACCCGAACCCGCCAAATGATGGGGTCGGTGGATAATCCGATATGCAAAGATGCGCAATACATATACAGACCGGTGAGTCCCACGGGCCTATGGGTCACCGTACGTAACCACAACGGTCTAGTTATGCAAGACAACCTCAGACTGAGAATTATCCGGTCCGCCTCTCAGCACTCCCATGCATTTTAATGCATGATTAACTACCTGACTTAATTAATAATTAGTGATAGTAGTAATATTTTCCTAATAATTATAATCTACAACTTGAATTATTTAATTCTATCTAATCCTATCTCGGGACTATTTCCCGAATCCTACTCCTGTATTGTCTACATGCAATGTGACATGATATGACATGTGAATGCGGGTAGGCCCCAAAAATGCTGGTCAAGAACCGAATGCATATGATAGTTCAAATTTGGTCTCTAATCAATTTTGGTCAGAAAATATCGCAGTTCAGATTGATTTTAAAAACAGTTTTATTTTCGGTTTGGGTTCCTATTTCTAAAGAAAGAAAAGCAAATCCTAGAAAACCGTACCTGAGAATAATTCGATCAGGTCGGTAGCGTCAAGTTGCTTAGTCTCCGGTGACGCTCACGATCTCGTCAGCCGTCTCATTCTGAGTGTACTCGTTGGTCGGCTTGTCAAGATAAGATTCGAGAACCTATAAAGTCAAAATAAATTAAATTGGCGAGTATCTTATTCACTCTGGGTCTAGTTAAGTCAAGGTGTACCAGACTCGGAGACGGGAGTATTATTATTTGAAATTTATAATCATATTATATTTATTTTGAGTAATGTAATTAATTTAATTTAATTTAGATTGATTAAGTTAACTTAATGTTATCACTCAAATATTTTAATTAGGATAATTAATTAATTAAAAATAGAGAAATTGATTAATATATAATATTATATAATTAATATTGTTCTTATTAAAATAGAGAAATTGATTAATATATATATATATATATATATTAATATTATTTCATTATTAAATAGAGAAATTAATTAATATATATTTTATATTATAAATTATTATTATACTTTATTTATTATTTTATAACCCTTAATTATTTATATCATATTCTTTAATTATATCTCATTTTATATTTTAATATTATTTTCATTAATTAGAAAATATATTATATAAAACTAGAATTAAAAATAAAAAATCAAAATGAAAGAAAAGAAAAGAAATTAAACTTAAATTTAATTAATGTTTTTATTTAATTTAAAATGTGTTGGTGTTTTAATGTGTTTGGGATCATAGGCTGCCTCCGAAACCACTGTATCTGTTCGAATTTTTATTATTGAGGCAGATAATATAATTATCTCCCATATTTCACTTTAAGTATTAATTAATTATTAGTCACACACGTTTTAATTTACGACACTTACCAATTAATTAATTATACTTTTATCCCGCTTAACCTCTCGGCCCATCTAGTTCAGATCAATTTTATTTTCCGAATCCATTTTATCCGTCAAGGTGTTATTTTGTGCTTATAACCCTCCAAGAAGGGTTATTACCACAATTAATTCATTTAGGTCCTTATATTTATTCGATTTTGTACTTCAGTCCCTGATGAGGGAGCGCCATACCAGAATAGTAACCACAACCACAACCACAACAAAGGTGCTAGTATAACAAACAAGCACAGATTGTGAGAATCAAGCCATGCCAACAAGACCAAGACAGAACCAGCCAAGCACTAACAGGGGTAGCCAAAATCAACTGACAGAGGCAAGCTTATGGTGAGAATAGCAAGGAGCAAGGTGGTACATGACAACACAAATTAGCACCACAATCAACAGAGAGCACATAACTGCCAAAATCGAGCTAGGCAGTCAAGTAGGTCAAATAATCCCCAAATCAGAACAACAAGCCGAATAAACATTTCGAAAACTAAACCGTAAATCGGACCTCAGGGTAGAAATTGAATCGACGTGAACAACGGCCTAATAACGGCCACAACCAAAGACAATTGGCACAGCCTTGCTTCAATGGTACCAATTGGTACCATTGTACCAAGGCACAATCATAGTCAGAGCAAGAACAGCGACATAGCAAGCAACAGAGGCCGACATAGCAAGCAACAAGGGCCCACACGGCCAGAAAAAGAGAGAAATGATAGTACCAATTTTGGGACAGAGGCGGCAAGGTAGCAAGGTCGCCGAGGAAAAGGGCTTGATCGAGACTAGCACAAAGGGGATCTCCCTCTTGCCAAGGTAGCAATGAGGAGGCAACAAATGAGGGCTTAGCCGGTTTAGCCTTGTCGTGTAGTGGCCGAGCTCGGCCAGTAGGGCAGCTTTGGGTCATGAGTGCGTTAGACCCGGGAGGGGGCTTGGTGTATGGAGATGCGACTATGACACTGGAGGTGTGTCCCCTTGCCGGTTGCCTTTGTTGGCGCCATGATCAAGGCCGGAGATTGTTGGGACACGAATTCAATCGGTGGTGTCGTGGAGAGGCGGATCCTTGCGAGGGTGGAGGTGTATGAGAGAGGGAGATCGTTGCCTCCCTTGTAAGAGGTGCTGATCAGAACAAAGAGAGGAGATGAGGCAAATGGGGGGTTAGCGAATGAAGAGGAGAAGGGAGGGAATTAATAGGGAGAGAGAGTTGTGAGATCACATCAGAAGCAAAGAGGGGAAATAAGAAGGAGACGGGAATGCTGGTGCCAGCGAGAGAGAGAGGGGGTTGTCCCAAGGACGGAAGAAAAGAAAAAGGGAAGAGGGGAATGGGGTGACAGAGTCACGGGGAGAGAGAAGAGAGAGAGAGGAAAAGAAAAAAAGGAAAGAAAAGAAAATATATAAGCTTTAATTAGCGTTAAATCATAAAATAAATTCAAATAAACACAACTAAATAGGTTGTTAATCATTTCATCGTCAACCAATTTCCGTGACGGGTCAAGAAATCTTGACTTTTACCAGACCTATTTATTCTCGAGTCATTTCGACTCAGATCAAGTCAAGTTTTGACACCCCCTATATCTATCCCAATAAATTATATTGGATACTTGCTGGAAACTTGTAGTTTCAACTGTCTTATAAGTTATAACCTGAACAAGCTAAATTAATAGATATCTCTTCACCTCTCTGTAACTGAGTTTTTCCTGCACAGAGCAAAACCACGGAGAATATGTTAATTGTCGAGATGCAAAGAAAGTCAGAAATTGATGACAAGTTTATGAGACCGAGTACAGAGTTGGAAAAGGCCAGAGAAATGTATGAACAAGCACAGAATGAACTAATGAAGGTCCATGAGCTTTTATCAACCCTCAACTCGCAAAATATGCAACTCAGGCAGATTGTCACCAGCCTGCAAACTAAGTTTGAAGAGGCAAGTGCTCTTGTGGAAAAAGTTGCAGAAGAAAAAGATGTCGCTCGAAGGGAAGCATTGCAGCGCAGCCAGCACAGTTCGAGTTCCCATCATTTGGTGAACTGCACTGAGTTTACTTACACAGAGATAAAAGAAGCAACCAAGAACTTTGACCTGTCACTCAAGATTGGGGAAGGTGGGTTTGGTGCGGTATACAAAGGTTTCCTCCGCAGCACAAATGTTGCCATAAAAATACTGCATCGTGATTCCACCCAAGGTGATCCACAGTTCTACCAAGAGGTTAGTACCAAATAGCAAATACAATTTGCTAGTTTGAACCAAATGACCATGGCAATTTTTCAAGGTACAAGTCTACAAGAACTAGAACATAATACCTAGAAAGAAATGCTTTCTTCTATTTTGACTTTTCGGCTGCCATGTTATTTATAATCAGGGTTGTTTTCCTTTGCCCTTCAAGGCTGCACAAGAGTTGCAAACAACTTTCCACTTATAAGTCCTAAAATGTCCCTGATTGTACATTTGCAGATTGAAATCCTAAGTAGGATCCGACACCCTCATTTGATCACGCTAATAGGAGCTTGCCTTGAGGCTCGTGCACTGGTGTACGAGTACCTTGCACTAGGGAGCCTAGATGATCACCTTACTTACAAAGACCACAATAGGTCTCTCCCATGCCAAGTCCAAGCCCGAGTTGCTCTTGAAATTTGCTCAGCACTGATATTCCTCCACTCATCACATGTGGTGCATGGAGATCTCAAGCCTGAGAACGTCCTCCTTGACTCAAACTTTGTGGTTAAACTCAGTGACATGGGCATCTGCCGGCAACTACATATGACAAATACTACGACAACACCCTATCACATCACTGGTCAACCAAAGGGCACATTTTATTACATGGATCCTGAGTACTTGTCTTCTGGTGAACTTACTCCTCAGTATGACGTGTTTTCTTTCGGCATTGTGCTTCTTCAGCTTGTGACAGGGAGAGAAGCAAAGAGATTGAAGAATGACGTCGAGGTTGCAATAGAAGAGCACAAGATAGAGAAAATGGTCGATCCATCAGCTGGTTGGCCCCTTGAGCAAGCAAAGAAAATGATTCAGATTGGCTTGTGGTGCAGCAATGCATCAAGACGAAAGCGACCTGATCTGGAAAAGGATGTATGGGGGAGGCTCGAATCTATTGCCAGTGCTGCTTCTGCCTCCATGAGGAGGTCATTTACAAAGCCCACAAGTTAGAAAAGAAGGTTTTACTGGTGAAGGACGGCACGATTCATTCAAACCATCCTCTTTTCCAAGTTTCAGTTGATGTTTGTAATTTATTTCAACGTATTTAATTTTAGAGGGGCTGGTTAGTTTTGATAAGCGTTAGTAGCACAGTTTGTGTGGCGAGCCAAATTACTCGAGTTTTTTTTTAAATCAATTAGCAAAAGAATATAAATAAAACATTTATCTCATATTTCTGTTTGTAAATAATAGGTAATTTGTATGGTTTATTGCTTCCATAGTGGCAGGTTGTGTATTAGCAGTTTGTAAAGATAAGCTTTCTTTTTCCTTTCTTCAGCTTTGTAAGACATTTGGTTTTTTCACTTTGAGAAAAAATGTATATGACAAATAAGTTATTTTTTCTCTTTCTTTCTGAAAAATAGATGGATGAGAAGTCATTTAACTTTATCAACAGCTGACAAATATTACTGTTTTATAATCTGTTAGTGCAGCAACTCAGACGCTAGTTCTTTAATGGAATAAAATTTCTAATTTAATATATTAACTGTTAGTGAGGGTAATTCGCTTTGCTCAAATACACATTTCACATTTGGACATTTAAACCATTCACTGATACTTCATACACTTGTATGAGCTGTTAAAAGAGAACGGTGATATCACACTTTGAGATAATAAAAGAAATGTATAAAACAAGTTTTGTTATTATTAGACATTTTTGTATTTTTTTTATATGTCAGACAACATATTACAACAGAAGTATCTAGAAAATTCGTATTAAAAACGGAATACTAAACGGCAGCTGTTTCAGCTGACCCATGTCCACTAAAATAGTCATAACTCTCTGTAGGAAACTTCAAACGACTTGGTATTTGAACCATTGGAAACTAGACTTCAAGAGTTTTTCATCCATAGGTCATATAACCAAAACGGACGTCGTTTGATCTTTAATATCTCTCATCAATCAGCCCATAAATTCTACAACTGTTGAATTCTAAGAGTCTCCTTTATTTTTCACTAGACTTAATATCATTAATGATAATTAAGTTTATATTTGAACAAAACTCTCCCATAAACTTAATTTGCTTCTACCATCCGTCATGTCAATCATCATTGCACTTCTTCATAACTCGCAGCGAATAGCGACGCCATCCATTGACGGCTTCTTCTCAATTCATTGATCTATGAAATTCAAAAAATCAATCCTGATTTCATCTCATATGTCATCCAATTTGATTGACTCTTCAGGTCATGTATATGTGAGATTCACACCCACACCGCGGCTTCCCAAAACATCTCATAATGTTGCTCCACACCACATCTTCTCATGGTCTTCGTACACTTCCAAAATATTTTATGCTAATTCTTTTATCCCGGCACTCATTGCACAGGCTATCATGAGTCATTGCTCATGTCGGCTTCACTCACCGATTCTTCGAAGACCACTGATAAAGACTTCACCACGCTTTTATAACATTCGCTACTTATACATAGCTCTCATCATTGACAAATTTCCTTTTTTTTCTCTTATAATATCTCAAAAACTACCTTCACGAAAAAGAATACCACAAAAAAAAACTCTTTTTTTTCCTTCTTTTTTTTAACAAAAAATCAACACATGATATTTTTTATTATCCCAACAATTTTTTTCTCACAAAAAAAAATAAGGAGATTTAATTTTTCACTCATTTTTTATTTTTTTCAATGCTCCTAATAACACTGAAAAACTCTATACTAAAATAAACTCAGAAAACACTCTTAACACTTAACTTTCTTTAAAACAAACATCGAGACTCACCATATTTTTTTTCGACGTCACTTTTTTTTTTCTTTTTCTTCGCCATGACATCTCTCTTGATTGACTGAACCTAGCTCTTGATACCACTTTGTTAAAAGAAAATGATGGATATCACACTTTGAGATAAGAGAAAAAATGAATAAAACAAGTTTTCTTACTATTAGACACTCTTGTATCTTTCTTATATGTCAGACAACATATTACAACTCTATTTATGGGCTAAGACAGAAGAAGTATCTAGAAAATTCGTATTAAAAACGGAATACCAAACAAGAAATGTTTCAAATTTGTGACCGTCACTAAAATAGTCATAACTCTCTGTAGGAAACTCCAAACGACTTAGTATTTGAACCATTAAAAACTAAACTTCAAGAGTTTTCCATCCATAGATCATATAATCAAAATGAACGTCGTTTAATCTTTAATATCCCCTCATCAATCAATCCATAAATTCTATAACTGCTGAATTCTAATGATAATTAAAAAATGATAATTAAATTTATATTTTTCACTAGACTTAATATCATTAATGATAATTAAGTTTATATTTCAACATGAGCAACGTTATTGCAACCTTGCTATTGTTAATCTGACTGATTATTTTCTTTGCTAATTACCTTTTTTACACAGGCTTTCGTCAGCTGGATCTTCTTTTATATACTGACCTGAAAGATGACTTTAATGAAAATTCAAATTGGAACCACAAATCTTATCCAATACAGTAGCCTATGAGCAAAATTTTCATGCACGAAAGGTTCTAAAATATACGTACAGAAAAACTGAAAGCAATCCAAAAGAATATAAATTAAAGAAAACAAAATCCCTCATGACTGCAATGCATTTCCAGCTGAATCTGCTAATGCAATTAAAAAACAATATTACTGTAATAAACGAGCTTTGAGATAATGCTGCCTGCGGAGGAGCTAAAGAAACCACAAATTAAAATGTGGAATACGCACCGAGATGTTCTACTCAATGCTTATCGTTCCTATAAGAACGCGCTGGAATTAAATGGTTCTGTACATGAAGGTTATCCTCAAAGGTACTCCCAGTTCATGAAATTGCTGGAATGCAAAACCTCCCGCTTTGCTTTGCACCTAAAAAAATGGTTCTCAGCTGAAAGAAAAAGAAACCTGAATCACTCCAATTGGTATGAACTGGAGATTCCCTCGCCAAAATATCTAATCATCTAAATTTAACCTACTTTCTAGAACTTTGACTTGGGATTGGCGGCATGAAATGTGTCAGAAGGGCTTATTATGCATGACAGATCATCAGCACCATCATGTTTACATCAGCATGACAAGCTGGGATTATCAGGATAAATATCTGGTGCTTCTCTTTCAGGAGGTAAAACAAGTGTTACATGGTCAGATGCAATTGCCTCACTCCATCCTGCAAGAAAAAGCAAATTTGAAGTCAAACAACCAAGGTGTACAGGCAAAGAACCACCTCAGAATTCTAAGAGAAGAAAAGGAGAAAAGCTGGCTCCATTAAAATAAGGTCTACAATAGATCATTTATAGGTTAATATTTAACCGTCAGCTTTTACAAAAACCTTGATGTTTTTAACTTGCGACATAGGTTAATTGGAGTATCAAGATTCCAAGATGAAGAAAGATAAAATAATTCTGAAGGCACTGTAAATAACAAGACGACTTACTCTGAGCAAGGAATGCTGATGCTTCTTTACCAGAGAAGAGCCTAGGTCCAGGTACCATATATCTCCATGCCACAAAAGGTTCATTACACATGTCCAGCCTATCATCACTCTTTCCATATGAAGCAACACTCTCTGATTGGATGTCGTCCTTCAAATGTTCCATTTTCTCTCTTCTACCATCTTCAGGGAGAGAATTTTCTTTATAGTCAACTGATCTCAACTGTGTCAAACCAGAACCAACTAAACTAGCGTCCTCAACTGCTATACTTATAGAACCTATTAAAACCTCCACGCTGTCTGACAAAACTGGGCCTCTCTCATTCCCCATATCCACCTTATCAAAAATGTGTTCCTGTTTATTCTCGGGATCTGTGTTAATTTTGGAATCTTCTACATAAACACCATCACAAGCCAAATCATGATTTTCAATTGAATCATGATTACTTTCTGGTTCTGGCTGTACAAGTTTGTTAAGTGGGGTTGCTTCTTCCAAGCTAGATGAACTAGACTCTGACTGTGCTGTTGGACTTGGGACTCTAGGAGAAACTATCATGTCCTCTGCCATCTCCAAAGCAGCCTTGCTGCCTGGGTCACTTGCATCTTTCAGCTTTTCCTTTCTTTGTCTCAGTTTTTTGAGCCTTTTCTTTTCTATGAGCTCAAATTTCCTGTAATGCCCAAAAATGATAAAATCAGATAATGTTACCAATATACACCATTCTTGAAAATTGAAAGGACAAAAATTCTTGTATGAAAAAATATAGCCCACGGCAAACTTTCTTTTGCAAAAACATGTACCATGAATTGAAGTTACAATGAAATATCACCCAAAGGAGTACCTTTTCTTAGCAGCTTCTTCTTCTTCCACAAGCAACTTCTGGCACCGCAAAGCCTCTGCAGCCTTATCAACAATCCATGCTCTGACCTGAAATTAATTTACAATTTCAATGTCAACTGTAACTACTACTGGAAAATTGGAACAGATGCTTAGATAAGAACTTTGAATTTACCAATTTCAATTCCAACAAATAGCTCATGCAAGCAACCAAATTCTTCATCTCTATAATAATTTTCTCAGCATCCCCATCAAAAAGAAACTTCTGTACCAATGTGGCATTGCCAGCACTCATGAAGGTGTGTTCGCTGGCATCATCAAGTATATTAAACAACTCCTTGGATGTAACAGGTAGGCAACCTGGTTTCCACTGCACAATTCCCTATCAAGAAGACATTTTACGTAAAGTAAATATTAGGTAGTCAAAGAAGGGCATTGAAAAAGAATATATAGAAAACCTTTCTTACCAAAAGAAGACTACCAGCTTGGACATATGCCAATGGAAGGGAAGAAATATTTGGTCTATGAATCCACAACAACAGATATTTCAGGATTGTAGTTCCACTTGTTCCCTGAAATTGTTGCTCAATTTATTAATCTTCTCACCTAAGAAATATTGTAATAGTTATGTTATGTGTAATAAATCTTCCTTCTATAATTACCTCTATATCCACAGCAGCCAGTGAAACTATCTCCTTCATTTCCCCCAACGCAAGCTAGAAAAAGATTTCCAGTTTACATGTGAGGCACATTATACACGTTAAAATATTATTCTCTCTAAAACACAGTAAATAAAGTTAATGAAGAATTTTACCTTATCCCAGAACATGCCAATATTGTCACGATTCTTTTGAAAGTCCTACAGAATATAAGTAAAACTATCAAACATGTAATGTTCGAGAAAGATATTTTCTCATAGAACAAAAGACAGAGTTCAAGAAATGATACGGATAGAAAAACTAAAAAGACATGAGAGGATGAAACTAAAGGACCTTATCTATATTTGGAGATCGGCGATGCATCCTTATATGCCTCCTAAAATTAATAGTTGAACAAAATTCCTTTGAACATTTATCACATCTCTGCATTTCCACCTTACTAGGTGTTGATGGCAATAAGGGCCACCCTGGAAGATCTGCATAGAAAGCAGACAATAAGATTAAAAAAAAATTGCAAGCAAACTGTAATTGCAACTTCTACTTGCTAAATATGACAAACACAAACCTAGCTCTAGCCATACTCGAAAGAAATACCTGCTTTGATACGACATACATTTTTCATGGCCGAGTTCAATAGGTTGATCCTCCTTTTTCTCAGTGCCATTATCTTTTTTGCCTTGGTCAAATGCATGGAGTAGCTGTACCCATTGGAAAGAAGTGTCACTGGTTTTAGATAGGGACAAGAAGGGGTCCTTTTCAGTTTTTTGAGCAAAAAGGTTATCAAGAGAATCTTTCCCCTCCTTTTCTGCTACTGGAAGAGCAGATGGTCGATTAATTCTAGCCAATGCCATCCGAAGCTTGTGAAATGAACTACTTGTACCTGATTCTTTATCACGAACCAATAAAGAGATAGAAAGATTAATAAACAACCAGGTGTAAAAGTCGAGAAAAAGCAGAATTAAGTTTCAGCATTTCATGTGCATGTTCTTCTGTGCATCTCCAAAAGACGATGTGCTTAAAAGGGAAAAAGAGGGGTGAAGATAATCTCCTGCAACAGTTTGATCTACAGAAGCCAGATTAATTTGCAAAACTTGAATGTGTGAATCCATACATACTCTAAGAAGTGCGTTTTTTTCTCTGGTTAAAACATTGTTTAGACTCATAGCATAACTTAGAACATCACAAAAAACATTTTAAACCAGTGTTAAATTGAAGTGCATATTTTGTTTTTCTAAAGAAATGGTAATACTCAAGAGGCTAGCAGAAATATGATAAAAAGAATCATTCCATTTAATAAAAACAGATAAGATTGCTCCAAAAATTCTGATTTATTTACCACTAGTTGGTTAATCAAGTATTAGTTGTGTACCAGCAAAACATAACAAGTAGAACAAACCTTATTATATGTTACAAGCACAAAAATATTTACAGATAACGGCAAATCATGATCGAACGAGCCTGATTATACATATACTGACATTGCAACAGTTCCTAAAACTACGTCTACAGCAATCATGATCTTCAATTGCTAACGCTTTACAAATTGTAATTCACCAGGATTGTTCCTGTTTCTTTTTTTTTTCTTGGTTTTAAATAGGACTAGCAATTCCCAATGCATAAGGAACTCAATGAAGAACTGAAATTTCACAGTTCAATCACAAAAAGGTGAAATTGAAGAATGGACAGGACACACATACCTCACAAATCGCAGGGATCAAAAGAAAAGAGATCAAACACACCAGATCGTGTATCTTAAAGGTCAGATCGGATTAACTACCGCCGATCGGTAAAATTCAAAGCCTATCAATACTCCAAACAGCAGCCAGATAGTTCAAACAGAGAGTAGACGCGCATCAAACCCTAGATTTTGAAGAAGAGGATCAAAAACTTCTAAAAGGAGAACAACGGAGAGATAGAAAGGACTTTGTTTATATAAGGTGAAAAGGAAGGTGGGGGAAAAAAGCATGTGAGGGTATCAGGCGACAGAGAACTTTTTATATGGAGAAAGAAGCAAACCGACGAGATTTTTTAATATAAAAAAGAGTGGCTTATTTTGAGAATCATGGATTATTAATAAATATAAAATTCTAAAAACAGAAAAAAATTATGAATTTTAAATATATATAAAAATTATATAGATATTTTTATTTATTTATTATAGTGTTTCAAATTTTATACAATCTCATTATAAAACGTCATAAAATTTAAAACACTATTAATTTATAACTAAATTACATTTATTTTTTAACTTTTAATATTTATTTAAAAGTTCACTGTTAATATTTTAAAATAACCCATCGTATTTGTCCCCGAAACAAAGCAAAAATTAAAAACGAAAGATTAATTATTTTTACTGACATCCACTCCGGTTTCTATGATACCAAATTAATTGGAGATCAATTTTGTTTATGTGACCCAATACATAGAAATGTTTACTTAAATATTTTCATTGTTAAATAAATTTATATTAATAATCTAAGAGCTAAGTTATTTACAAAAATAGTCTGATCAAAGGCATGACTTCAGCTCACTCATTTTAAACCTCAATTTTTTTGCTTAACAACTGATCACGTCATGTTGAGATTAAAGAGCATAACTTCAAGTCATGATTTTTAATTTAAATTTGAATGACACGACTTTAAATCATGCTTTTTAACTTAATTAGATATATTTTATATTATACATATAGATTTTTTCATGAGCTTTTTAAATTATATTTAAACTTTCAAATTAGAGTTTTTTATCAAAAAAATATATCTGTTTGAAATTTGAATTATTTATTCATAATTTTTATATGAATTTCTCAAATTATTTTTTTCTGATCATTTTTACATGCATGATTTTAAAAAATTAATTAAGTATTTTCTCATTTGATGTTTATTAAAATTAGATTTTAAATTTAATTATTAAAATATTTTCATGATACAAAATGTACATTATATATATGTCCAAAATAATTTTAATAATTAAAATTGTTTAAAATAACTTTATTATTTTTATACATTATGAGCAAGTATCGACAATTTTCGAGATCATGCATGTAAAAATAAAATAAAATAATAAAAATTCAGCAAAAAATACTGATGAATAGTTCAAACTTCAAATGAGCGTAATTTTTAATCAGTTTTTTTTTAATGTGACTATATGAATCGCATATATGTTAATGGCCCAGCAACCGTTTTTAAAATGGTATGCAGTCCATGTTATGCAGATTTGATCCATTAATAAATAGTTTGTCATATAATTGGGCTGCCACTAATTATCTAAGGGCCCAAATTCATTGAAAATCTCAGAAAATATTAAAAAAAGGGGCAAGCGGTATTAGGTCTGGACTTTAGCGCTAGAGATAAGCGCCACTTCCACTGCACCAGTCATTACATGTGACTAGGTGAGCTTTAAAATATATATGATTATACTATAATTTCTGCATATGTAAATCCACAGAAAAATCTACATATGCGATCGCATTCCGCACTTCCGCATATATGAAGAAAATCACGTTTAAAAATATTATTTTTAATAAAAGACTATGATTTGAACATTTTAATACAATCTGAAAAAATTATAAAAAGATCTACATGTAATATAAAATTATATCTAATTAAGTCAAAGGGCATGAGTCGAAGTCACACTTTTCAAATATAAATTGACGGTAGTGAGTTGAAGTTAGCTCTTTTATCTTAATATGGCGTGATCAATTGTCAGATGAAAAACTGAAGTTTAGATAGCATGAGTTGAAATTATATCCTTAATTAAATCAATCATTATAAATAATTTAGCTCTTAAACTATTAATATTAATCTGTCTAATGATAAAGTTGTTTAAGCAAAAATTATCAATACATAACCCATACTTTACCGGTACCCAACGCGCGGTTGTGCTCGTCTTGTCATGGGCTAGAGCGGTGGAATTTAACCTGATAAAGAGAATTCAGGAAGAATACTACATGTATTAAGGATAAATTTGTTTCCAGCCCAAAAATAAAGAAGGCCTGATTTCAGACATAACAGGATCCGTGGTAGTTTTGGCCCATATTGTATCACCCTCAGTTTTTTTTTCATCTTCGAAAGAAAATTCATGTTTAGAAAAGAACAAAAGGACGAAGTACAGAACTTAGTGAAGTTTGTATGAAAACTACTTTATATCCCCCTCATAAAACAACCATTTTTGCAATATATTTTATTGTTAAATATTTTAATGCGATCTGAAAAAACTATATCAAGATCGTAAGATTTTGTTCGTAGATTCCACATTTCCTAACTTACATGCTCATAGATCATAACAGAACAAGCGGGAAAAGAATAATAAATAAACTAGAACAATCAATTAAATTAGTTTCTCCCCTTCTAGTATCTTGCAGACTTGCACCATGCCAATATCATCTCCAGCAATGTACCACCAATTCATTTCTGACAAAAGTGCTCCATCTGCATAATATTGCAAAACATATGCCCCATACTAGTATCAGAAATTCAGAATACATATGCCCCCATCTCGTTTCATCAGAAGTCAGAATGCATCATCATTCTAAATGGCGAAACTTGATTGGAATTTTCGGATGCCAAAATTTTTTTATGCATATCTAATTATATTTCAATTTTTTTTAGTAGCTACAATATTAAAATCATAGTATAATTATCATAAAATATTTTAAATATAATAATTTTCAAAGCAGTTGCAGCTCCTCTCAATCTCCACTTATCTGCCCCAAATTAAAGTCATGTTAGTGCTAGAATGGTATTTGCTTTGTGCAATTTCTTTGAGTAAAAATGGAAATCTAAGTTATACAATTTTGTAATGTTTATAAAAAGATCTTTCATTTATATTTTGAAATTCTACACACGGAGAACAGTAATGGATTTGTATAGAGTGAATGGGGGTCAATGTCCCCATTCATTCATTGAAATATTACTACTTTTAATAGAAGCTTTTATTATATATAGTTGATAGTTGATTTTGTTATATGTCTATGTAAATGAATCCCATTGAAGTTACTTGAAATTCAGTGATTGAACCCCATTATCTCATAATCTGAATGAAATTTCATTTGGGATTTTGGGTACATTAGACATTTAGCTTTTTTGTCTCAAATGAATTTATTTTTGTTTTTATGAAAAAAATATTTGGACTAGAATAAGAATATGAATAGTTATTAAATTTATGATCTCTTCACCATCAAAAATGGTCAATGGCTAATGAAATCATTTCTTTTACTGTTGAAAAAAAAACATTCATCAGCTAAGTCTTTTGGTCTTTTGTTAGTTTTGAGATCACCTTGTTTTTTTTTTCTCTTAACCATTTTCTTAAGGAAACATCGCAAAGCCTAACACTTTAGAAATAGACAACATAAGAAAAAAAAAGTATTTGAATTTATCGATTTATCCTCTTCATTGTTTTCATGTTATTTACAGGTTAGTCCGTAAGATGTAGAAAAAGGATCAGGAAAGACAATCTTTGAAATAATATTTAGTATTATTTAGTTATTTTTATTGTTAACCCATAAAGTTATCCATTTAGACTATTATAATTCACAATTTCTAACTTAGACCTCTAAGTTTTTTCTCTTTACAAAATAATACTACTAATCTAAAATTAGAAAATATATGATTCAAATATATACTTCATGATGTTTGAACTTTATTTTTTTTTTCATTTTTTATTTGTTTAAATTATTTTATATGATTTTTTATTTATAAATTGATCATGTGCTATATGTATAAGAGAATTGGTGCATGGACATGTGATGATTTATGAAAAAAATGAATTGAATGTAATATTTTTATTTGACACCGCTACTGATGGAGAGCATTATTTTTATCATATATTTTGCTGATTGAGAATAAAAAAAACTTAACAAATTATTAATTTCGCTGAAATAATCCATATATTTTGAATCTTTTAATCTTTGATCAAATCATCCGGCTGACTGCATCTTTGTTGCCGTCTATTTTTCAAACGTTTGAACTGCTGTTTTGTCTAACTTTGTTGATTAATTTGATTCATTTCTGATCCAAAGCCGCGCATGGGACTGTGAAACTAAACTTTAAAATAGAATTGTTCAACCTTATAATACTTTCTTTAAAGGTGGAAATTTGATACATTCGTTTGATCTTACCTTTTTTCTTCTTATTTTCACATCAACAACTTTTTTTTCCAGAAAATTCAAGAAAACAGAAAAGAAGCAGGGCAACACAAATGGGTATATTTTTGGAGTGCTTTAAAAGAATTCTTTGTGAAGAGCAAGGTGCCAAGGTCTCCCATTGTATATTTTTATTTTATAAATAGGCGGTTGTGTGTTGTGGTTGGGAGCATAACAGCGGCCAGCAGCCCCTTTTGAGTTTTCGGTGACGTGGCTGATAACATTTGTCCATTACATTTGATGCTGCTGTTAAAAATAAATAAATAAATAAATCCAGCAGATCAGGTGTCTGAACCTAAATTTACAGGAGTTCCTATTTATAGAAACCATGTGATCTTTCCAAAGTGAGAGTATTACTATTATTTATATTTTCCCGGATTTTTCAACCGAGTCTGAGACCATTAATCCCGAGCATAATTCAAAAGTTCCAATTTCTTGGCGGGTTAACATAACACGTAATTCTAAGTGCATATTAATTTTATGAATTTCCAAATTTATATGATGCATATATAAAAGTCATGATTTGCTTTATTCGATTAATTAAATAAGAAATGTATTAAATTTGGATCAATTTAAAAGATGGAATTTTACCAAAGGATTTAAAATATTTAACAGTGAAGTTTCTACGGTTAAATTGATTCAAATCTAACACACATCCTTTGTGACAAAAAACTTTAAATTGATTCAAACCGTAAAGTAACTTTAAATTGATCTTAGGACATAGAGGCATCAGTTGGTGGATTAATTAGTTGATGCTAAACAATTTTAACACTTTAAAGAATTTTGTGGCTATGGAACACCGAAGGTTTACACTCAGACAATTTAAAATTCGCAGCCAATTTATGTATTTTTAAGTTGTGGCTGATCTCACGAAAGATAAGGCTCCACCGTCCAGTTTGTCAATGTCCCCCAAAAAAAGCCTGATAACTTTTCTTATTCTTAATTTTATTAAAAACCAAACAAAATTTGTTTTTTTATGTGCCTTTCTTGAATCATCTAAATTAGAGCTGTCAATGGTATTCTTTTGACCCGATAAGACCAGTATGATTAAAGTTTTATTTTCATTAAGTCATCGGATATGAGTATAGGTAAGACAAAAATTTCGTTAGCTTATCAGATATGAATATAGATAAGGAGTTTTCATTACCCACTATCCACTGAATAAATTATATAAATATATATATAATAACTAGTATATATTTTTATAACAATTGACATGAAAAAATTATATGATTTTTGTTATATCTAAAATGTTAATTACTATTGTACTTTATTAGTATATTTATTTAATATTATTTATTTATCTAAATTATATATTTTTTCATTAAATTATTTTCATTTTTATCCGTTATCTACTGTTACCCGTTCGTTACTTAAAATTCTTAACGGATAAAAATAAAATATAGATAAAACTATGTTTTAATGAATAAAATATGAATAATTTTTTTTAACAAATATAAATATGTACCCTACCTGAATTAAGTTAACACAATAAACACCGACCAGCTAATTAATAATAGACTCTCTTCATTCCGCAGTCAAGACGTATTAGCTACAGGCCTACAGCCAATAATTGTTGTTTTCTTATATGTTAATTGAGTGCATTAGTTAGTTCCAATGTTTTAAATTACGTCTTTACTTTTTTTACCATTATAGTTTGCCTACCAAGTATCAACTACCACAAAATGGGAAGTAGCAAAATAAATCTTATTTTCTCCGTTAAATTTAATATGTCATAAATTAATGGGAATAAAATGGGAGAAAATTATAATTCATATTAAATTACCATATTGTAAGGTAAATGATGTTCATATTAGTCAGATAAGCATATTCAAAAGATAATAAGTTGAAACACAATTGAAATTTTATTACAAAAATTTAAAAAAAATTGTACCATAAAATGTCACAATTGACTTTTTTTATATTTCAAAATATGATATTCGAATATCAAAAACAGTTATGGTACTTATTTTATCAGAGATGCATTAATTAATTCATGTAAAAAATTTATAACTTCTGTGTTTCATTTTTATACTAAATCAATTGACAAACAATGAACGAAACTAGTTAAATACGATACATTACTTTTACTGTGTTTATTTTTTGATATTTTGTTGCACTAAAAAAAAAAGTAAACTAATTAGACTGATCTTATGACAAATAACAAGATAAATAATGATTTAGATTTGACATTTTCAAATGTAATTATCTGAAATCCAATTAGTGTTAATGACAAATTAAGAAGCTCTAGTTCAGAATAAAATTAAAAAAAAACATTTCAGCGGCATTTTTGCAATAAATTTATAAAAAAAAACGACCAAAGCCTCCTCATCTGTGACATACAAATTAATTAACAGAATAACAACTGCGGGCCTGCTACTGACTCTTAGAGTTCCTATAAAGATGCCACAAATCAGACATCCTTTCATCTCAAGCTTCTCACACAACATTCTCTAATAGAAAAACAGAAGCAGCTAAGCGACCAAAGAGAGAAAACAAATTCAAATAGAAAAGCATGGAGGGAAAGGAAGAGGATGTTAGACTAGGCGCCAACAAGTTCTCAGAGAGGCAACCAATTGGTACTGCTGCTCAAGTCCCAGATGATGGAAAAGACTACCACGATTCGCCACCAGCCCCACTTTTTGACCCGTCCGAGTTTGGTTCTTGGTCATTCTACCGGGCTGGCATCGCTGAGTTTGTGGCGACATTTTTGTTCTTGTACATTACAGTTTTGACTGTAATGGGTGTGGTTAAATCTCCGACAAAGTGCTCGACTGTGGGGATACAAGGGATTGCCTGGGCCTTTGGTGGTATGATCTTCGCACTTGTCTATTGCACCGCAGGCATCTCAGGTTTGTACAACATTATTATTATTTTTTTCTCTTTGTTAGTATTAATTACTTGCACCTGTTACCAGAGTTTAAGCCTTTAACTGATCTCAAATTCTCAATCAGAAATGGATCTTGTAATTTTCCACAATCCATTGGTCCATAATAAAAGGATTTTACAGCCTCCTGATTCAAATATCCAACCTTTCCAGTACTGATGCAAATAAACCATCTTTTTTAAATTAAAAAGACGAACTAATTTGCTTATAATTTTATAATTCTGATAAATTCAAAAGACAAAAAAAGTAATTTCTTAATTAATCACAACTTGTGATGTGTGCTCCTAATTTAAGAATGGCTTGACTCTCCTAATTCCTTTTATTACACCTTTTTTTCGTTAATTAGGTGGACACATAAACCCAGCAGTTACTTTCGGTCTGTTACTAGCTCGCAAGCTTTCCCTGAACAGGGCTGTATTCTACATGATCATGCAATGCCTTGGAGCAATTTGCGGTGCTGGAGTCGTGAAGGGCTTCCAAAAGAGCATCTACAATGGAAATGGTGGTGGGGCCAATGTCGTGGCTCCTGGATACACCAAAGGAGATGGATTGGGTGCTGAGATTGTTGGCACCTTTATCCTTGTATACACTGTTTTCTCTGCTACTGACGCTAAGCGCAATGCTCGTGACTCCCACGTACCAGTAAGTGTTTGATTTTGCTATATACATTGTGAATAACATTTCTTTTGAATTGCTTGCAAATGAATGAATTTTAAAATAACAGAGAAAATTTAACCAATCAAACTCTCTACCTAGAACAGCAAATCCGACATAATGGTGGACAGGAAATAGCACGAGAACAAGTATATTAGGTTAAGCTTCTGTAATTAGTTGTTTAACAGGAAACAGGTACAATTATGAATTATCTCATGTACTAACTAGACTCATAATTTGGTTTCTAAAACTGTGCAGATCCTTGCACCCCTTCCAATTGGGTTCGCAGTTTTCCTTGTTCACTTGGCAACTATCCCCATCACTGGCACTGGTATCAACCCAGCAAGAAGCCTTGGTGCTGCTATCATCTATAACAAGAGCCATGCTTGGAATGATCATGTATATAATAACTTTACTTATCCACCAATTATCTTTTTTTTTCCTCTTTTTCGAAGCATCCTTTTATTTGCATTAGACCTCTTGAAGAATTATTTTCCAAATGTCTTACCCCAATTTTAAGACAAAATAGCAGAGCAAAAGGTGTTAGCATTGGATAACAGAAGCAGCTTACTAAATTCAAAAGATGAGCATAACCTAAAAGTTCTTTGAATAACCTTTCAGCTGGCGCAAATATTAATATGAAATATGATGGGAAGATCTTTATCATCTAGTACCAACCACACCTAATGCTCAGTCTTTTTCTGGCCAATTTCAGTGGATTTTCTGGGTGGGACCTTTCATTGGAGGAGCCCTTGCTGCAATGTACCATCAGATAGTAATCAGAGCTGTCCCCTTCAAGAGCAAAGATTACTACTAATAATATAATATAATGCAATTTATCTTTAATTAAGCACGAAATCAGGCATTGCTTAATTATTTTATCTTCATTTAGGCTTGTTTGTTTCCTATTTTATTTTTCTTCTTTCTCTTCCTTTGTGGTTCCGGTGCCTCTTTTCAATATGCCTCAACCATCTCATCAAGTGTGCTATTCTACCGAGTGTGTGAAAAATGTAAATTAAGTATAAATAAGAAAAAAATATGTGTGCTGCGGTTATATAAAGAACTCTTATGCAGTTTATATATGCCCATGCAGTTTATATAAAGAACTCTTCCTTGGCTCAGACATAACTCATTTCTTCTTTTGATGTTAAGCAGTGCTAAATCAAAATATGTTTTGGCGGATGGAGCCGAAGCAATTTAAGTATTTTTAAGGTACATTAAAATATTAAATGAAAATGATTAAACTATTTCTGGAGGTAAAATAAAGTTAAATTATTAAATTTTTATCTTATAACATTTCTTTGAATGAATTATCTTTCAATAATTTTACCAGCATTACTTTATCTACTTACTTCACTACAGTCAAACACTAAATCTTTGTATGACAAGTACAGTAAAATTAAAATGAAGTAAATATTAAATCCCCTTCATACAATGGTGTTTTATAATAAAGAAGTAAATAAATATAGTGTGAGTAAATAGTGTTAAAGAAATAGAAAATTTAGTAATTTAATTATACTCCAGCTCTATAAATGCATTATTTTAGTCCATATCTTCGTTTAATATGTTAAAATAATTTAAAATATTTGAATCACTTTTACTTTGTTGTCAGATAAAAAATTATTTAAAATACTTCAATATTTATCTACTATAATTTTACTACACTGATCAAAATGAAGATAAATATTCGGCCATCCTGATGAGAAAATAATCCATCCACGCTTAAGTATTCAAAATATTTTTGTTTATTTTGTGATTTATGAATTGAAATGAGACTACAAATGATATAAAACTTGAATAAATTAAAATAATAGACGTCATTTATATCATAAAGGTTATAAAACACGATAATTATAATATAAATGAATATGACACATCATTCAAAATAACTTTGTGCATTTATGTAAATTTATGTGTTGAAATGAGACTACAAATGATAGAAAAATTGAATAAATAAAAAGAAATAATTATAATTTTTAATGCATTTGTATTCATCTCTGTGCGCAATTCGTGCTCTAACGGCTCGAGCACGCAATGATTATAATATAAACTCATGAAATCGGGACCCAGCTCCCTCGGTACCACCAAAAATGTGTCCGGGAGCGCAAAACATGAAAACAGGACTCGACGCCCTCGGTACTGTCGAAAACGAATCCGGTTGTGCAAAACATAAAAACGGCACCCAGCATCCTCGGTACTGTCCAAAACGACTCCGGGAGTAGAAAACATGAAAATCGGAACACGACGCCCTCGGTACTGCCCAAAATGAGTCTGGGAGCGCAAAATATGAAAACTGGACCCGACGCACTCGATACCGCCCAAAACAGGTCAGGGTGGGCAAAACATGAAAAAAGGGAACCGACGCCTTCGTTACCATCGAAAATGAGTCCGGGAGCGCAAAACATGCAAACGGGACTCGACGTCCTCAGGACCGTCGAAAACGAGTCTTGGAGCGGAAAATATGAAAACGGGACGGAACGCCCTCGGTACCGCCCCAAATTAGTCCGGAAGCGCAAAACATGAAAACTGGACCGAGCGCCATCGGTACCGCCCAAAACGATTCCGGGAGGCAAAACATGAAAATAGGACTCGGCGCCCTCGGTACCGCCCAAAATGAGTCCGGGAGCGCAAAACATGAAAACGAGACCCGACGCCCTCGACACGGTCGAAAACGAGTCCGGGAGCGCAAAACATGAAAATAGGACCTGACGCCCTCGATAACACCCAAAACGAGTCCGGGAGCGTAGAACATGAAAACGAGTCTGGGAGCGTAGAACATGAAAACGAGACTCGACGCCTTCAGTAACGCCCAAATCGAATCTATGAGCGCAAAACATGAAAACGGGACCCAACGCCCTCGATACCGCCCTGAATGACTCTAGAAGCGCAAAACATGAAAACGGGACCCCGCGCCCTCGGTACCGCCCAAAAAGAGTCCAGGAGCGCAAAACATGAAACGAGACCTAACGCCCTCGGTAGCGTCGAAAACTAGTCTGGGAGCGCAAAACATGAAAATGAACCCGACGCCCTCGGTCCCGCCGAAAACGAGTCACGGAGGGCAAAACATGAAAACGGGACCCGACCTCCTCAGTACCGTCGAAAACAAGTCCGGGAGCGCAAAATATGAAAACGGGACTCGGCGCCCTCGGTACCATCGAAAACGAGTCCGAGAGCGCAAATCATGAAAACGGGACCCGAAGTCCTCGGTATCATCGAAAATGAGTCCGGGAGCGCAAAACATGAAAACGGGACCCGTCGCCCTTGGTAACGCCCAAAACGAGTCTAGGAGAGCAAAACATTAAAATGGGACCCGACGGTCTCAGTACCACCCAAAACGGTCCGAGAGGGGAAAACGAGACCCGACACCCTCGGAACCGCTCAAAACGGGTCCTGGAGGGAAAAACATGAAAACGGGACCCGATGCCATCTTTACCGCCCAAAATGAATCCGGGACCGCAAAACATTAAAACGAGACCCAACGACCTCGGTATCGTCGAAAATGAGTCCGGGAGGTCAAAAACATTAAAACTGGATCAAGCTCCCTCGGTACCGCCCAAAATAGGTCCGGGAGGGCAAAACATGAAAACATGACCCCGCACCCTCGGTTCCGCCGAAAACAAGTCCGGGAGCAAAAAACATGTAACGGGACCCGACGTTCTCGGTACCGCCGAAAATGAGTTTGGTAGAGCAAAACGAGAAAACGTGACCGGACGCCCTCGATACCGCCCGAGACGAGTCCGGGAGCGCAAAACATGAAAACGGGACCCGACGCCCTCGGTACCGCCCGAGACCAGTCTGGGAGCGCAAAACATCAGACGGAACCCGACGCCCTCGATACCGCCAAAATGAGTTCTGGAGCGCAAAACATAAAAATCGGACCAGACGCCCTCGACACCGCCCAAAATGAGTCCGAGAGCGCAAAACATGAAACGAGACTCGACGTCCTTGGTACCGTTGAAAACGAGTTCGGGAGCGCAAATCATGAAAACGGGACCCGACTCCCTCGGTACCGCTGAAAACGAGTTCGGGAGAGCAAAACATGAAAATTGGACTCGGCGCCCTCGGTACTGCCGAAAATGAGTCCGGGAGCGCAAAACATGAAAACAAGAGCGGGCGATCTCCGTACCGCCGAAAACGAGTGCGAGAGCGCAAAACATGAAAATAAGACCCGGCGCCCTCGGTAACGCCCAAAACGAATCCGGGAGCGCAAAACATGGAAAGTGGACCCGGCGGCCTTGGTACCGTCGAAAATATTTTTGGGAGCGCAAAACATAAAAACGGGACCCGACTTCCTCGGTACCGCCGAAAATGAGTCCGGGAGCACAAAACATGAAAACGGGACCCGGCGCACTCGATACCGCCCGAGACGAGTCAGGGAGCTCAAAACATGATACGGGACTCCACGCCCTCAATAACGTCGAAACAAGTTCAGGAGAGCAAAACAAGAAAATTGGACTTGACGCCCTCGTTACCGCCGAAAACGACTCTGAGAACGCAAAACATGAAATCGGGACCCAGCACCCTCGGTACAACCAAAAATGTGTCCGGGAGCGCAAAACATGAAAATGGGACCCGACGCCCTCGGTACCGTCAAAAATGAGTCCGGGATTGGAAAACATGCAAACGAGACCCGACGTCCTCGGTACCGTCGAAAATGAGTCCGGGAGCGCAAAACATGAAAACGGGACCCGACACCCTCGGTACCGCCGAAATAGCCGAAAATTGGACCCGACGCCCCCGGTGCCGCCCAAAATGAGTTCGGGAGCGCAAAATATGAAAACTGGACCCGGCGCCCTCGATACCGCCGAAAACGTGTCCGGGAGCGCAAAACATGCAAACGACACTCGACGTCCTCGGTACCACCCTAAACGAGTCCGATAGCGCAAAACATGAAATCTGGACCCGACGACCTCGAACCCGCCCAAAATGGGTCCGGGAGCGCAAAACATGAAATGGGTCCCGACGCCTCGGTAATGCCAAAAATGTGTCTGGTAGCGCAAAACATACAAACGGGACCCGACGGACTCGGTATCGTCAAAAACGAGTCAGGGAGTGCAAAACTTGAAAAACGGGACCCGACGCCCTCGTTACCGCCCCAAACGAGTCTAGGAGCGCAAAACATGAAAACGGGACTCGGCGACCCCGGTACTTTCAAAAATTAGTCCAAGAGCGCAAAACATGCAAACTGGAACCGGCACCCTCGGTACCATCGAAAATGAGTCCGGTAGCGCAAAACATGAAAACTGGACAAGGCGACCTTTGTACCGCCCAAAACGGGTTCGGGAGCGCAAAACATGAAAACGGTAGCCGACGCTCTCGTTACTACCCCAAACGAGTCTAGGAGCGCAAAACATGCAAACGGGACTCAGCGACCTCGATACCTTCAAAGATAAGTCCGGGAGCGCAAAACATGCAAACGGGACCCGGCGCCCTCGGTACCGTCGAAAACGAGTCTGGAAGCGCAAAAATGAAAACAAGACAAGGCGCCTTCGGTACCGCCCAAAACGGGTCCGGGACTGCAAAACATAATTATGGGACCCGACTCCCTCGGTACCGCCAAAAATGAGTCCGGGAGCGCAAAACATGAAAATAGGACCAGGCGCCCTCGGTACCGCCGAAAATTAGTCTCGGAGCGCAAAACATGAAAACTGGAGCGGCGATCTCCGTACCGCCGAAAATGAGTGCGGGAGCGCAAAATATGAAAACAGGATCCGGCGCCCTCGGTAACGCCAAAAATGAGTCTGGGAGCGCAAAACATGAAAACGGGATCACGCGCCCTCGGTACCGCCCAAAACGAGGCCAAGGGCGCAAAACATAAAATCGGGATCCGACACCCTCGGTACCGCCGAAAATAACTCCGGAAGCGCAAAATAGGAAACATGAAAATGGGACCCGGCGCCAACAGTAACACCCAAAATGAGTCTGAGAGCGCAAAATATGAAAACAGGGCCAGGCTCCCTCGATAACGCCCAAAACGAGTTCGGGTGCAGAAAACATGAAAACGGGACCTGACGCCCTCGATACAACCCCAAACCAGACCAAGAGCGTAAAACATGAAAACGGGACAATGCGCCCTCGGTACCGCCCAAAACGAGGTCAGGGGCGTAAAACATGAAAACGGGACCCAACAGTAACGCCCAAAATGAGTCCGAGAGCGCAAAATATGAAAACAGGGCCAGGCTCCCTCGATAACGCCCAAAACAAGTTCGGGAGCAGAAAACATGAAAACGGGACCTCACGCCCTCGATACAACCCCAAACCAGATCAAGAGCATAAAACATGAAAACGGGACAATGCGCCCTCGGTACCGCCCAAAACGAGGTCAGGGGCGTAAAACATGAAAACGGGACCCGACACCCTCGGTACTGTCGAAAATGAGTTCGAAAGCGCAAAACATGAAAACGGGACCTGACGCACTCAGTACCGCTCCAAATGAGTCTGGGAGCGCAAAACATGAAAACTGGACCTAGCGCCCTCGGTATCGACCAAAACGGGTCTTGGAGCGCAAAACATGAAAACGGGACACGACGCCCTCGGTACCGTCAAAAACGAGTCGGGGAGCACAGAACATGAAAACGGACGCCCTCGATGCGCCCCAAACGAGTCTTGGAGCGCAAAACATGAAAACGGGACTCGACGCCTCGGTAACGCCCAAAACGAGTCCGGGAGCACAATACATGAAAATAGGACCTGACGCCCTCTGTACAGCCCCAAACGAATCCGAAAGTGTAAAACATGAAAACGGGAACACGAGCCCTCGGTACCGCCCAAAACGAGACCTGACGCCGTCAGGACCGCCGATAACGAGTTTGGAAGCGTAAAACATGAAAATAGGGCTCGACGCCCACGGTACCGTCGAAAAAGAGTCTGGTAGCGCAAAACATGAAAACAAGACACGACGCCCACGATACCGCTGGAAACGAGTCCGCAAGCGCAAAACATGAAAATGGGACCGACGCCCTCGGTTCCGCCGAAAACGAGTCCGGGAATGCAAAACATGAAAACTGGACCCCGACGCCCTCGATACCAATGAAAATGAGTACCGGAGGGCAAAACATGAAAACGGGACCCGACGTCCTCGGTACCCACGACTCCCTCGGTAATGTCGAAAACGTGTCTGGGAGCGCAAAATATGCAAACGGGACCAAAAGTAATCGGTATCGTCGAAAACGAGTCCGGGAGCGCAAAACATGAAAACGGGACCCGGCGCCCTCGGTACCGCCCAAATCGTGTTTGGGAGCGCAAAACACGAAAATGGCACCCGACGCCCTCGGTAACGCCCAAAATGAGTCCATGAGCGCAAAATATGAAAACGGACCACGCGCCCTCGGTACCGCTCAAAACGAGGCCAAGGGGCAAAACATAAAATCGGGACGTGACGCCCTCGGTACCGCCTAAAACAAATTCGGAAGCGCAAAATGGGAAACATGAAAATGAGACCCAACGCTCTCAGTTACGCCCAAAACGAGTCCGAAAGCGCAAAACATGAAAACAAGACCATGCTCCCTCGGTAACGCCCAAAACTAGTTCGGGAGCGCAAAACATTAAAACGGGACCCGACGCCCTCGATACAGCCCCAAACAAGTCCAGGAGCGCAAAATATGAAAACAGGACAATGCACCCTCGGTACCGCCCAAAACGAGGCCAGAGGCGCAAAACATGAAAACGGGACTCGACGCCTTCGATACCGCCGAAAATGAGTTCGGAAGCGCAAAACATGAAAATGAAACCCGACGCTCTCGGTACCGCGGAAAAAGAGTCCGGCGACGCAAAACTTGAAAACCGGATTCGACGTCCTCGATTCGCCGAAAATGAGTTCGGGAGCGTAAAACATGAAAACGGGACTCGAAGCCCTCGATACCGCCGAAAATGAGTCCGGGAGCAAAAACGTGAAAACGGGACCCGTCGCCCTCGGTACCGCCTAAAACTAGTTCGAGAGCGAAAAACATGAAAACGGGACCCAACGCCCTCGATAACGCCCAAAACGAGTACGGGAGCGGAAAACATGAAAACGGGACCTGACGCCCTCGGTACCGCCCAAAACGAGCTCGGGAGCGCAAAATATGAAAACTGGCCCCGACGCCCTCGATACCTCCCAAAACGGGTCCGGGAGGGCAAAACATGAAAAAGGGACCCCGCCCCCTCGGGACCGCCCAAAACAAATCCGGGAGCAAAAAACATGAAACAGGACAGGACGTCCTCGTTACCGCCGAAAACGAGTTCAGAAGCGCAAAACATGAAAACGGAATCTGACGCCCTCTGTACCGCCCAAAACGAGTTCGGGAGCAAAAAATATGAAACAGGACAGGACGTCCTCGGTCCCGCCGAAAAAGAGTCCAGCGACGCAAAGGTTGAAAATCGGATATGACGCCCTTGGTACCGCCGAAAATGAGTTCGGGAGCGCAAAACATGAAAACAGGACCTGAAGCCCTCGATACCGCCGAAAACGAGTCCGGGAGTGCAAAACATGAAAATGGGACCCAGCGCAAAACATTAAAACGGGACCCGACACCCTCGATACCGTAGAAAATGAGTCCGGGAGATGCAAACGGTACCCGACGTCCTCGGTACCTTCGAAAACGAGTCCGGGAGCGCAAAACAAGAAAACGGGACCCGACGACCTAGGTACTTCTGAAAATGTGTCCAGGAGTGCAAAACATGCAAACGGGACCCGACGTCCTCGGTAGCATCGAAAACGAGTCCGAGAGCGCAAAATATGAAAATGGGAACCAACACCCTCGGTACCGCCGAAAATGAGTCCGGAAGCGCAAAACATGAAAATGGGACCCGACGCCCTTGGTACCGCTGAAAATGTGTCCCGGAGCGAAAATATGAAAATGAGTCCCGGAGCGAAAATATGAAAACGGGACCTGACGCCCTCGGTACCGCCCAAAACGGGGCCGAGAGGGCAAAACATTAAAACGGGCCCCGGTGCCCTCAGGACCGCCCAAAATTAGTCCGGAAGTGCAAAACATGAAAACGGGACCCGGGTCCTCGGTACCGCCTAAAATGAGTTCGGGAGTGCAAAACATCAAAAACGGGACTCGGCGCCCTTGGTACCGTCCAAAACGAGTCTTGGAGCGCAGAACATGAAAACGGGACCCGACGCTCTCGATTAACCTCCAAACGAGTCCGACAGCGCAAAACATGAAAATGGGACCACATGCCCTAGTACTGCCCAAAACGAGTCCAGGGGCTAAAAACATAAAAACGGGACCTGACGCCATTGGTACCGCTGAAAATGAGTTCGGAAGCGTAAAACATGAAAACGGGACCCGACACCCTCGGTACCGTAGAAAAAGAGTCCGGGAAAGAAAAACATGAAAACGAGACCGACGCACTCAATTTCGCCGAAAATGAGTCCGGGAGTGCAAAATATGAAAATTGTACCTGACGCCCTCGGTACCGCCCAAAACGAGTTCGGGAGGGCAAAACTTGAAAGCCGAACCCAACGCTCTTGGTACTACCGAAAATATGTCCGGGATCGCAGAACATGCAAACGGGACCCGATGTCCTCCGTCCCGATGAAAATGAGTCCGGGAGGGTAAAACATGAAAACGGGACTCGGAGCCATCGTCACAGCCGAAAATGAGTCCAGTAGCGCACAACATAAAAACGGAACCCAGCGCCCTCGGTACAGCCCAAAACAAGTCCGGGAGGGAAAAAAAGAAAACGGGAGTACTGGCCAAAACGAATCCGGGAGCGCAAAACATGAAAATAGGACCCGAAGCCCTCGGTACCGTCGAAAATGAGTTCTGGAGCGCAAAAAATGATATCGGGACTCGGCGCCCTCGGAAACGCCCAAAACGAGTCCGGGAGTGGAAAACATGAAAAGTCGACCTGACGCCTGCGGTAACGCCCAAAACGAGTCTGGGAGCGCAAAATAGTAAAACAGGACCCGACACCCACGGTAACTCCCAAAACGAGTCCAGGAACGCAAAACATTAAAACGGGTCCGGGAACGCAAAATATGCAAACGGGGTCTGACGTCCTCGGTACCGAAGAAAATAAGTCCGGGAGCGTAAAACATGAAAACGGGACTCGGTGCCATCGGCACAGCTGAAAACGAGTCTGGTAGCGCAAAACATGAAAACGGGACCCGACGTTCTCGATACCATCAAAAATGAGTCAGAGAACGCAAAACATGAAAACGGGACTCGGCGCCCTCGGTACCGCTCAAAACAGGTCCGGGAGGGCATAAAATGAAAATGGGAGCCGGCGCCCACGGCCCAAAATGAATCCGGGAGCGCAAAACATGAAAATGAGACCTGACACCCTCAGTACCGTCGAAAATGAGTTCGGGAGCGCAAAACATGAAAATGGGACCCGGCGCTCTCGGCCCGCCGAAAATGAGTCCGGGAGCGAAAAACGTGAAAATGGGACCCAATGCCCTCGGTACCGCCTAAAATGAGTCAGAGAGTGCAAAACATGAAAACGGGACCCGACGCCCTCGGTATCGTCGAAATCGATTTCGGAAGCGGAAAACATGAAAATAGGACCTGATGCTCTCGGTAACGCCCAAAACGAGTCCGGGAGCGCAAAATATGAAAACGGGACCCCGCCCCCTCTGTACCGCCCAAAACGAGTCCGGGAGCAAAAAATAAGAGACGGGACACGACGCCCTCGGGCCCAAAACCAGTCCCGGAAAGCAAAACATGAAAACGGGACTCGATGTTAAACCATAAAATTTAATTAAACAATAATAGTAATTAAGATCATAATTAACATAATTTATTATAAATTAATAAATAACATACATTAACAATTAAGGAAGAAGTGTATATATATAGTTAAATCTAACAAGAAATAAAAATAAGTTTGAATTTAAGATAAATAATAAACCAATTGAATTATAATTAAAATTAATTTAAATAATACTAAAATGGACAATGACATGATGTTTAACTCAAAAACTAAACCCAAAGATCAAATTAAAACGCTATAAAAATTTAATATCTTAAAACTTAATTAGTAAAACTAATCATCAATATCTCGGTCAAATGAAATTAGATACCTGAATCAAGTAAGAATCTAAATTTTTAAAATTAATTTGAATCTTAAAATAGAAAAAAAATTAATTAAAAATGATAAAATAAATCAATTATGAATTAAACAAATCACGGGTAAATACCTACAATAAAATGCCAAAAATTTAAAAAGATAAAAAAATAATAATAATAATATCTTAGAACTGAATTTGAAATTCAAATCGTAGAAGCTAATAATAACTATAATGATAATGATAATAAATAATTAAGTTAATGAAACATCCAATTAATAATTTTAAATATTTAAATTTAATTAAAGAATTTAAATTTATTGGATATGACAAAATATCATAACCAATTTCATTTTGAAAAAAAAAGTTGAACAATTTAAAAATTATAATAATGAGATTTTGGATGAATATTTATACAGAATCGACCGTAGAAGATCAAAACCGAAGCCTTGTCCTTTCATCTCTTTTCTCTATTTTTTTCTTTATTTTCTTTCATTTTGTTGTGACCATGCCAGGCATGAGTCCATCTCTCATTTCATTTGACTAACTCTCCTTCCATTGAACCCGTACAAGACCCATGCCTCCTATCCCCCCCTTTATTTTTCTGATTAGACCCCCTCTCACCTAGTACAAGAAATCACCATACCCCTCACTCACTCACTCACACCTTTCTCCTCTTCTTCATCCTTGCCAGCCCCAAATAACTCTCTCTCATTCACTCTCGCCTATGCCTCACCCCCCGACAACACAAACCGACTCCCATTCCCCTCTCAGACGAGAGCGCCACCATCCAAACCCTTATCACCTTTCCACACTTACTTGCTACCAATCTCACCCTTCGGCACCTCATCAACCTCTGGCCGCTCCACTTTTTGACGTGATGACCACCAGGCTGCCCACTCAAGTCCTGCACTCATAGCCGAGATGCTGCCATCCCGATGGTGCCGATTGGTACTTACAACCCGCGTTGACAGATGACAGCAAGCCTAGCAAAAAGACCTTGATGCTGAACCCGAGTGTGCTCCTCTTGAGACCCGACCTTGCTGCCCCTGCTCTAGCGACCACCCCTTGTCATTGACCTGACGAGCCGACACAACCTCAGTGCTGAGCTTCATCAAGATCCCCTCGACCAGGATGACACGACCTTGCTCCTGACCACCGCTCACCTTTTTTGTGCTGCCTCGAGTAGAAGTTGGTAATATATTTCCTTATTCCTTTCCTTTGTGTGTGGCTGTGTTGGTCTGGTGCCGGCAATTGAGCTGTGCTCTTTGTGCTTGTGCCAATTATTAGAATTGCTATATGATGTCCTTGTTTTCTGTCAATGTCCTTAATAGTCCATCCTCGTGCAATTTGTTGACTTAGCCTTGTTCTAATTTCGTTCTCGTCTTGTTTGCTAACTTTACCACTTTGAATTTTTATACTTGATAATATTTGAAATAGCTTACTCGGATCCACTCTTGGAGTACGAGGTCGTTCCCTACCCCATAGTCACACGTGTCGACCCTGAGACAGACGTACTATCTTCGGAGTAAAGCGACTCCGCGATCCTCACCGGCACTCCCAGGTACGGTTTCCTGGGATTTGCTTTTTTTTTCTTCAGAATTAGGAACCTAAATCAAAAATAAAAATAGTTTTTTAAAATAAATTTGAACTGCGGTATTTTCTGACCAAATATTAATTAGAGACCCAAATTGAGCTGTCATATGCATCCGATAAATTGACCAGCATTTTTTGGGTCTACCCGCATTCGCATGTCATATCATGTCTCATCGCATGTAGATAGGATAGGAGTAGGACTCGGAAAATAGTCCCGAGATAGGATTAGATTAGAATTAAATAATTAAAGTTATAGAGTATAAATAATAGGGTAATACTCTTATTATCACCAATTATCAGTTAAGTTGGATAATTAATCATGCATTAAATGCATGGAAAAGTGCTGAGAGGCGGGTCGGATGATCTCAGTCTGTGGTTACCTTGTATAACCAGGCCAACGGGTTACATTCCCTTTGGTCTGTATATACACTGTGCACCTTTGCTTGTCGGTTATCCACCAACCTCGTCATTTGACGGGTTCGGCCGTGCTAGAGTGTTTTTCTTTTGATCAATATTATATTTTTACTGTTCTTAATATGATTAAGATTTTTAATTCAAATTTGAGCGATTAGGATAACATGTCTTTCAGTGTTTAGTGTGGGCGTCCATATCCGAGTCTGGATTCTACTCTATTTTGTTGTTTCTCGGATGCGGTCCTCTGGCCCCTAGTTGGCACAATGTAGGCTCTCATTTGTATCACATTTCATTTTGTCATTTCTCGGGATGCGGTCCTCTGGCCCCTAGTTGGTACAATGTAGGCTCCCATCTGTATTATATTTTATTTTGTCAATCCTCGGGATGCGGTCATCTGGCCCCTAGTTGGTACAGTGTAGGCTCTCATTCGGGATGCGATCCTCTGACCCCTAGTTGATACAGTGTAGGCTCTCATTTGTATTATGTTTCATTTTATCATTTCACAAGTAGTTATCTCCTTTTGACGATATGGCAACTGAAGACATACTTATCCGTTTGCTTTTATTTTTTAAGGTGAATTACCAGATTTAGCAGACCAGAGTACGTGCCCATGCACGCTCACTCTCCTAGGGCATTATCGTCTCGAGAGCCTGAATTGCCCGTTTATGTGGTATTGACGCCGCATAAATATAAAGTCCTAAGTTCGTAAGTTAGGTCGCTGGTGGCGCCCGCTTAGGCAAGGCCCAAGTTCGAGTTTTATTTCTTCTTTTGGGTTTTTCTTCGAGAGATTTTGCTGCCCATTCCGATGGAGCTAGTCCCGCCGACGTCGGCGTTGTATTCTATTCTTGTTACTCTGGACTGTTATTGTTCTGTAATATTATTATTGTTTTGTTTATTTAGTATTTGATTTATTTTATTCATTCAGCCTTTCGTACGCATGTCTCGTCGTGCGTATGTGGCGGGATTAATCATCCCTAATCCGTTTTAATTATTCTGGGGTGTGACACTCGACGCCCTCGGTACCGCCGAAAATGAGTTCGGACGCACAAAACATGGAAACGGGACTCGAAGCCTTTGGTACCGTCGAAAACGAGTTCGGGAGATCATAACATGAAAATAGGTCCCGACGCCCTCGATTCAGCCAAAAACGAGTCCGAGAGCGCAAAACATTAAAACTGGACTGACGCCCTCGGTACAGCCCCAAATGAGTCCGGGAATGCAAAACATGAAAACGGGACCCGACGCCCTCGGTACCGCCCAAAATGAGTTCAGGAGCGCAAAACATGAAAACGAGACCAAGCGCCCTCGGTACCGCCCAAAATGAGTCCGGGAGCGCAAAACATGAAAACGGGACCCCACGGCCTCGGTATCGCCGAAAAGTGTCCAGGAACACAAAACACGAAAATGAGACCCCACGCCCTCGGTAGCGCCGAAAATGAGTCTCGGAGCGCAAAAAATGAAAACTAGACCCCACTCCCTCGGTACCGTCCAAAACGAGTTCGGGAGCGCAAAACATGAAAACGAGACCCCGCTCCCCCGATACCGCCCAAACGGGTTCGGGAACGCAAAACATGAAATCGGGACACGGTGCCCTCGATACCACCCAAATCGAGTCCATGAACGTATAACATGAAAAATGGACCCGGCATCCTCGGTACTGACCAAAACGAGTCTGAGAGTGCAAAACATGAAAATGGGAACCGGCGCCCTCGATTCCGCCGAAAATGAGTCCGGGAGCACAAAACATTAAAATTGGACCTAACGCCCTCGATACGACCCCAAACGAGTCCGGGAGTACAAAACATAAAAACGAGACCCAACGCCCTCGGTACCGCCCAAAATGAGTCTGGGAGCGCAAAACATGAAAACGGGACCCGACACTCTCGGTACCGCCCAAAATGTGTCCGGGAGCGCAAAACATGAAAACCTGACTCGACGCCCTCGGTACCGCCCAAAATGAGTTCGTGAGCGCAAAACATGAAACCGGGACACGGCGCCCTCGATACCGCCCAAATCGAGTCCGGGAGCGCAAAACATGAAAACGAGAGCCGACACCCTCGATACCGTCGAAAATGAGTCCGGGAGCACAAAACATGAAAACAGCACCCGACACCCTAAGTATCGCCCAAAAAGACTCCGGGAGCGTAAAACATGAAAATGGGACTCGACTCCCTCGGTATTGCCGAAAATGAGTTCGAGAGCGCAAAGAATGAAAACGAGACCCGACGCCCTCGATATCGTCGAAAATCAGTCCGGGAGCACAAAAAATGAAAACGGTACCCCACTCCCGCGGTACCGCCGAAACTGAGTCCCAGAGCGCAAAACAGGACCCGACGTCCTCGGTACCGACCTAAATGAGTCATAGAGCACGAAACATGCTAACGGGACCTAATGTTCTCGCTACCGTCGAAAATGAGTTCGGGAGTGCAAAACATGAAAACGGGACCCGACTCCCTCGGTACCGCCCAAAACGGGTCCAGGAGCGCAAAACATGAAAACGGAACCGAGCTCCCTCGGTATCGTCCAAAATGGCTCCGGGAGCGCAAAATATGAAAACGGGACCCGGCGTCCTCGGTACCGTCCAAAACCAGTCGGGGAGCGCAAAACATGAATACGGGACTTGACACCCTCGATACCGCCGAAAACGAGTTCGGGAGCGCAAAATAATAAAATTAGACCCGACGCCCTCGGTACAGCCCCAAACGAGTCCGGGAGCGTGAAACACGAAAACGGGACTCGACGCCCTCGGTACCGCCCAAAATAAGTCATAGACCATAGAACATGCTAATGGGACCCGACGTCCTCGTTACCGTCAAAAATGAGTCCGAGAGTGCAAAACATGAAAACGGGACGCGGCTCCATCTGTACCGCCCAAAACGGGTCCGTGAGTGCAAAACATGAAAACGGATACCGGCGCCCTCGATACCGCCCAAAATGAGTCCGGGAGCGCAAAACATTAAAACTTTTACTCGACGCACTCGATACCGCCTAAAACGTGTCCGGGAGCGCAAAACATGATACCGGAACCCAACTTCCTCGGTACAGTCCAAAACGACTCCGGGAGCGCAAAACATTAAAACGGGACCCGGCACCCACGGTACCGCCCAAAACCAGTCCGAGAGTGCAAAACATGAATACGGGACCCGCTATCTCGATACCGAGCGAAACGGGTTCGGGAGCGCAAAACATGAAGACGGGACCTGGCGCACACGATACCGCCCAAAACCGATCCTGGAGCGCAAAATATGAAAACAGGACTCGACCCCCTCGGTACCGCTGAAAACGAGTTCGGAAGAGCAAAACATGAAAACAGGACACGATGACCTCGGTACCGCCGAAAACGAGTCCGGGAGAGAAAAACATGAAAATGGGTCCTGGCGCCCTCAGTTCCGCCCAAAACGCATCCGGGAGCGAAAAACATTAAACCTGGACCTGACGCCCTTGGAACAGCCCCAAACGAGTCCGGGAGTGCAAAACATGAAAACAGGACCTAAAGCACTCGATACCGCCCAAAATGAGTCCGGGAGCGCAAAACATGAGAACGGGACCGCCCAAAATGGGTCCGGGAGCGCAAAGCATGAAATCAGGACCCGACGCCCTCGATACCGCCCAAATCGAGTTTGATAGCGCAAAACATAAAAACGGGAGTCGACGCCCTCGGTACCGTCGAAAATGAGTTCGGGAGCGCAAAATATGAAAACGGCATCGAACGCCCTCGGTACCGCTCAAAACCAGTCCGGGAGAGCAAAACATGAAAACGGGACTCGACGCCCTCGGTACCACCAAAAACGAGTTTGGAAGCGTAAAACATGAAAACGGGGCCCGACACCATCGATACCGCCAAAAACGAGTCCTATATTGCAAAACATGAGAATAGCTCCCGGCACCCTTGGTTCCGCCGAAAACGAGTCCGGGAACGCAAAACATTATAACTGGACATGTCGCCCTCGGTACAGCCCCAAAATGAGTCCGGGAGCGCAAAACATGAAAACGGGACCCAACATCCTTGGTATCGCCCAAAATGAGTCCGAGAGCTCAAAACATGAAAACTGCAACCCATACCCTCGGTAATGCCGAAAACGAGTTCATGTGCGCAAAGCATAAAAACGGGACCCGACGTCCTCGGTATCGCCCAAAATGAGTCCGGGAGCGCAAAACATAAAAATAAAACCCGACGCCCCTCGGTACTGCCCTAAAAGATTCCGGGAGCGCAAAACTTGAAAACGGGACCCGACACCCTCGGTACAGCCCAAAATGAGTCCGAGAGCGCAAAACATGAAAACGGGACCCAGCCCTCTCGGTACCGCCCAGTATGAGTCAGGGAGCGCAAAACATGAAAACTGCACCCCACACCCTTGGTACTGCTGAGAGTGAGTTCGAGAGCGCAAAGCATGAAAATTGGACCCGACAGCCTCGGTATCGCCATAAAAGAGTCGGGGAGCGCAAAACATGAAAACAGGACCCGACGCCCTCGGTACAGCCCCAAACGAGTCCGGGAGTACAAAACATGAAAACAGGACCCGACGCACTCGGTACCGCCTAAAATGAGTTCGGGAGCGCAAAACATGAAAACGGGACCTACACCCTCGGTAGCGCCCTAAAAGAGTCCCGGAGCGCAAAACATGAAAACGGGACTCGACGCCCTTCGTACTGTCGAAAATGAGTCCGGAAGCGCAAAACATGAAAATGGGACTCGACGCCCACGGTACTATCAAAAACGAGTTCGAGAGTGCAAAACTTCTAAACGGGACCCGACGCCCTAGATACCGTCGAAAAGGAGTCTAGGAGCACAAAACATGAAAACAGAACCCGACGCCCTCGGTACAACCGAAAACCGGTCCGGGAGCGCAAAACATGAAAACTGGACCCGACATCCTCGATACCGACCAAAACGAGGCTGGGAGCACAAAACATGCAAACGGGACCCGACGTCCTCGGTACCGTCGAAAACGAGTCCGTGAGTGCAAAACATGAAAATGAGACCCAGCTCCCTAGGTACTGCCCAAAACGGGCCCGGGAGAGCAAAAAAAAGAAAATGGGACCCGGCGCCCTTAGTACCGCCCAAAATGAGTCCGGAAGCGAAAAACATGAAGGCGGGACCCAACGCCCTCGGTACCGCCGAAAATGAGTACGGGGGTGCAAAATATGAAAATTGGTCATGACTCCCTCGGTTCCGCCGAAAATGAGTCCGGGAGCGCAAAACATGAAAACGGGACCCGACGCCCTTGATATCGCCCAAAATGAGTCCGGGAGTGAAAAATAAGAAAACGAGACCCGACGCCCTCAGTACCGTCGAAAATGAGTTCGGGAGCGCAAATCACGAAAATGGAGCCTAACGCCCTCGAAACCGCCGAAAATGAGTCCCGGAGCGCAAAACATGAAACACGACTCGGTGCCCTCGGTACAACCGAAAACGGGTTCGGGAGCGCAAAACATAAAAACTGGACCCGACGTCCTTGGTACCGACCAAAACGTGTCCGACAGCACAAAACATGAAAACAGGACTCGACGTTCTCGGTACCATCAAAAACGAGTCTGGGAGTGCAAAACATAAAAAACGGGACCCGGCTCCCTCGGTAGCGCACAAAATGAGTTCGGGAGTGCAAAACATGAAAACTGCACCCCACCCCCCACGACACTGTCGAAAACGAGTTCGAGAGCGCAAAGCATGAAAACGGGACTCGACGCTCTTTTTATCGCCCAAAATGGGTCTGGGAGCGCAAAACACGAAAACGGGACCCGACACCCTCGGTACCGCCCAACATGAGTCCGGGAGAGCAAAAGAGGAAAATGAGCCTCGACGCCCTCGGTTCCGCCGAAAACGAGTTCGAGAGCGCAAAACTTGAAAACGGGACCTAACGCTCTCGATACCGCCGAAAATGAGTACGGGGGAGCAAAACATGAAAACGGGTCCCAACGCCCTCGGTACTGCCGAAAATGAGTTCGAGAGCGCAAACCATGAAAACGGGACCTGACGCACTCGATACCGTCGAAAATGAGTTCGGGAGCGCAAAAAAAGAAAATGGGATGCGACGCGACGCCCTCGGTACCACCGAAAACGAGTCCGGGAGAGTAAAACATGGAAACGAGAACCGAAGCCCTCGGTACCGCCGAAAATAATTCCGGGAGAGTAAAACATGAAAATGGGTCCTGACGCCCTCGGTTCCGCCGAAAACGAGTCTAGTATCGCAAAACATTTAAACTGGACCTGATGCCCTTGGTACAGCCCTAAACGAGTCCGGGAGAGTAAAACATGAAAACGGGACCCGACGCCCTCGGCACTGGCCAAAATGAGTCCTGGAGCACAAAACATGAAAACGAGAGCCGGCGCCCTCGGTACCGCCCAAAATGAGTCCGAGAGTACAAAACATGAAAATGGGACCCGACGCCTTCGGTAGCGCCCAAAATGAGTTCAGCAGCGTAAAACATGAAAACGGGACCCGGTGCCTTCGGTACCGCCCAAAATGAGTCCGGGAGCGAAAAACATGAAAAATGAACCCGACGCCCTCGGTACCGCCCAAAATGAGTTAGAGAGCGCAAAACATGAAAACAGGACTTGACGCCCTCGGTACTACCGAAAACGAGTTCGAGAGCGCAAAACATGAAAACGGGACCCGACGCCCTTGATACCGTCGAAAACGAGTCCGGGAGCCAAAACATGAAAACAAGACCCGACGCCGTCGGTACAACAGAAAACAGTTCTGGGACCGCAAAAACATGAAAACTGGACCCGACGTCCTCAGTACCGCCCAAAATGAATCTGGAAGCGCAAAACATGAAAACGAGACACAACGCCCTCGGTAGCGCCGAAAACGAGTACGGGGGAGCAAAACGTGAAAATGGGTCCCGGCTCCCTCGGTTCCGCAGAAAATGAGTCTGGTAGTGCAAAACATTAAATCTGGACCCGACGCCCTCGGTACAGCCGCAAACGAGTCCGGCAGTGCAAAACATGAAAACGTGACCTGACGCCCTTGATACTGCCCAGAATGAGTCTGGGAGAGCAAAACATGAAAACCGGACCTGACGCCCTTGGTACTGTCGAAAACGAGTTCGAGAGCGCAAAATGTGAAAACGGGACCCGACGACCTCGGTACAACCGAAAACGGATCCGGGAGCGCAAAACATGAAAACTGGACCCGACGTCCTCGGTATAGACCAAAACGCGTTTAGGAGCACAAGACATGCAAACGGGACCCAACGTCCTCGGTATCGTCGAAAATGAGTCCGGGAGTGCAAAACATGAAAACGATACCCGGCTCCCTCGGAAATGCCCAAAACAGGTTCGGTTGCGCAAAATAAGAAAAAGATACCCAGCTCCCTCGGGTCCGCCCAAAACAGCTTCGGGAGCGCAAAATATAATTCTGGAACCCGGCTCCCGCGGTACTACCGCTGAAAATGGGTCCGGGAGCGCAAAAAATTAAAACGGGACCCGGTGCCCTCGATTCCGCCCAAAATAAGTCCGGGAGCGAAAAACATGAAAACAGGACTCAACGCCCTCGGTACCGCCGAAAATGAGTTCGGAAGCGCAAAACATGAAAATGGGACTCATCGCCCTCGGTACCGTCGAAGACGAGTTCGGGAGAGCAAAACATGAAGATAAGCCCAGCATCCTCGGTAGCGCCCAAAATGAGTTCGAGAGCGCAAAAAATGAAAACGAGACCTCACGCCCTTAGTACCGCCGAAAATGAGTTCGAGAGCGCATAGAATGAAAACGGGACCCGACGTCCTCGGTATCGTCGAAAATGTGTTCCGGAGCGCAAAACACGAAAACGGGAGTCGATGCTTGTGATACCTCCGAAAATGAGTCCCGGAGCGTAAAACATGAAAACCTGACCCGACGCCCTCGGTACCAACCAAAACGAGTCCGAGAGCGCAAAATATGAAAACGGTACCTCGCTCCGTCGGTACCGCCCAAAACGGGTTCGGGAGCGCAAAACACGAAAATGGGACCCGACAGCCTCGGTACCGCCCCAAACGAGTCTGGGAGCGCAAAATATGAAAACGGGACCCGACGACCTCGGTACCGCCCCAAACAAGTCCGAGAGCGCAAAACATAAAAACGGGACCCAACGCCCTTGGTTTCACCCAAAACGGGTCCTGGAGCGCAAAACATGAAAACGAGATCTGGCGCCCTCGGCACCGTTGAAAACGAGTCCGGGAGCGCAAAACATGAAAATAGGACTCGACGCCCTTGGTACAGACCCAAACGAGTTCGGGATCGCAAAGCATGAAAATGGGACCCGGTGTCCTCAGTACCGCCCAAAATGAGTTCAAGATCGCAAAACTTAAAAACGGGACCCGATGCCCTCGGAACAACCCCAAACGAGTCCGGGGGCGTAAAAAAAAATGGGACCCGATGCCCTCGGTACAGCCCCAAACGAGTCCGACAGCGCAAAATAAGAAAACGGGACCCGACGCCCTCGATACCACCCGAAATGAGTCCGAAAGCGCAAAACATGAAAACGGGACCCGACGCCCTCGGTACCGCGAAAAATGAGTTCGAAAGCGCAAAACATTAAAACTCAATCTGATGCCCACAGTACAGCCCAAACGAGTTCGGGCGTGCAAAACATAAAAACGAGACCCGACGCTCTCGGTACCGCCCAAAACTAGTCCGGTAGCGAAAAACATGAAAACGGGACCCGACGCCTCGATATCGTCGAAAACGAGTTTAGGAGCGCAAAACATAAACACAGGACTCGGCTCCCTCTGTACCGCCCAAAATGGGTTCGGGAGAGCAAAAAATGAAAACGGGACCCGACACCCTCCGTACCGTCGAAAACGAATGCGGGAGCGCAAAATATGAAAACTAGACCTGACGTCCTCGGTACAGGCCAAAATGAGTCCGGGAGCACAAAACATGCAAATGAGACTTGACGTCCTCGGTACCGTCGAAAACGAGTCCGGGAGTGCAAAACGACCCGGCTCCCTTGGTACCGCCCAAAACGGGTCCGAGAGAGTAAAAAAAGAAAACGGGACTCGGCGCCCTCCAAACCGCCCAAAATGAGTCCGGAAGCACAAAACATGAAAACGAGACCCGACACCCTCGGTAGCGTCGAAAAGGAGCCCCTGAGCGCAAAACATTAAAACGGGACCCGACACCGTCAATACCGTTCAAAATGAGTATCAGAGCACAAAATATGAAAACAGGACCCGACGCCATCTGTACAAACGAAAACGGGTCCGGGAGCGCAAAACATGCAAACTGGACCCGACATCCTCGGTACCGACCAAAACGTGTCCGGGAGCACAAAATATGCAAACGGGACCCGACGTCCTCGGTACCGTCGAAAACTAGTTCGTGAGTGCAAAACATAAAACGGGACATGGCTCCCTCGGTATCGCATAAAACGGGTCCAGGAGTGCAAAACATGAAAATGGGACCCGACGCCCTCGGTACCGCCGAAAATGAGTCCGGGAGAGCAAAACCTGAAAATGGGTCCTGGCACTCTTTATTTTGCCGAAAATGAGTCTGGGAGCGCAAAACATTAAAACGGGACCTAAAACCCTCGATACCGTTGAAAATGAGTGTGGGAGCTCAAAACATGAAAACAGGACCCGATGCCCCCGGTAGCGCCGAAAATGAGTCTCAGAGCGCAAAACATGAAAACAGAATTTGTCGCACTCGGTACCGTCGTAAATGAATCCGGGAGCGCAAAACATCAAAACAGGACCCAGGCACCCATGGTAATGCCTAAAGCGAGTTCGGTAGCACAAAATATGAAAACGGGACATAACGCCATACGTACAGCCCAAAATGAGTCCGGGAGCAGAAAATATGAAAATGGGACCAGACGCCCTCGGTAGCGTCGAAAACGAGAACAGGAGAGCAAAACATTAAAATGGACTCGACGCCCTCGGTACCGCCCCAAACGAATCCGGGATCGCAAAACATGAAAACGGGATACGGTGCCCTCGGTACCGCCGAAAACGAGTACGGGAGCGCAAAACAAGAAAACAAGACCTAACGACCTCGGTACAACCCCAAACGAGTCCGGGAGTGCAAAACATGAAAATGGGACCCGACTGTTGTTCTTTATAAGATTGTCCAATTAACACTTCGATAAGAATATCCTACGACACTAATTTTTCAAAAAACATAAGTAAGATATATTAGAAAGTGCTGTTTAAATAAGTTGTTTAAGATTTTTAACATATTTGACTCATAACTATACATAATTTCATAAAAACTAATATAATTACTGCTAATTATACCTATTAGAAGATTATCCAATTAACACCTCGATATGAACATTGTACGACACAAATTTTGCACAAAACATAAATAAGATGCATTGAAAACAATTGTTTAAACAAGTTGTTTGAGTTTTTTGAAAATTGTTGGCCGCATAACTACACATAATTTCTTAAAAATTAATATAATTACTCCTAATTATGCTTATTATATGGTTGTGCAATTAAAACTTAGATATGAATATTCTATGATGCTAATTTTGCACAGAATATAAGTAAGATTCATTCGAAACTGTTTTTTAAAAAAGTTGTTTAAGATTTTCAACATTTTTTGCATCACAACTACACATAATTTCGAGCGAATTAATATAATTACTCCTAACTATGTCTGTTATAAGATTGTCAAATTAACACATCAATATGAATATCATATAGGACACTAATTTTACATAAGACATAAGTAAGATACATTGCAAATTCTTTGTTTAAACAAATTGTTTAAGATTTTTTTAACATTTATTGCCTCATAACGACAAATAATTTCGTGAAAATTAATATAATTACTCATAATTGTGCTTGTTAGAAGATTATCCAATTAACACTTCGATATGAACATTCTACGACACGAATTTAGCATAAAAAATAAGTAAGATGCATTAAAAAGCAATTTGTTTAAACAAGTTGTTTGAGTTTTTTAAAATTTTTGGCTGCATAACTACACATAACTTCGCACAAATTAATATAATTACTCCTATTTATGCCTATTGTATAATTATCCAATTAACACTCCAATATGAATATCCTGTAACAGTAATTTTTCGTAAAACATAAATAAGATACTTTTGAAACCGCTGTTTAAACAAATTGTTTGTGTTTTTCAAACTTTTTGCCGCATAACTACATATAATTTCTGCAAATTAATATAATTACTATTAATTATGTCTATTATAAGATTATCAAATTAAAACTTCGATATGAATACTCTATGATGCTAATTTGGCACAAAACATAAGTAAGATGCATTAAAAACTGCTGTTTAAACAAGTTGTTTGACTCTTTTTTTAAAATTTGGCCCCATAATGCACATAGTTTCGTGCAAATTATTATAATTACTCCTAATTATGCCTATTATAAGATTGTTCAATTATAACTTCGTTATGAATATTCTACGACACTATTTTCTACCAAAACATAATTAAGATGCATTAGAAAGAGCTATATGAAAAAGTTATTTGAGTGTTTCAAAATTTTGGCACCATAACTACACATAATTTAGTGAAAATTAAAATAATCACTCCTAATTCTGCCTATTAAAAGATTATCTAATTAACATTTCAATATGAACATTCTACGACACTAATTTTGCACAAAACATAAGTAGGAGGCTTTAAAAACGGCGGTTTAAACAAGTTGTTTGAGTTTTTTAAAAATTTTGGCCGCATAATTTCTTATAAATTAATATAATTACTCCTAAGCAAGCCTATTATATGATCTTCTAATTAAAACTTTGATATGAATATTCTACGACACTAATTTTTCACAAAACATAAGTAAGATGCATGAAAAACAGCTGTTTAAATAAGTTATTTGAGCTTTTCAAAAATTTTGGCTGCATCGCTACACATAATTTCTTCTAAATTAACATAATTACTCCTAAATATGCCTATTCTAAGATTCTTTAATTAAAATATTGATATGAATATTCTACAGCACTAATTTTGCACAAAACATAAGTAAGATGAATTAAAAACAGTTGTTTAAACAAGTTGTTTGATCTCTCCAAATTTTTTGGCCGCATAACTGCATGTAATTTCGAATAAATTAATATAATTACTCTTAATTACGTCTGTCATATGATTTTTCACTTAACACTTTGATATGAATATTCTACGATACTAATTTTTCACAAAACATAAGTAAGATGCATTAGAAACTGCTATTTAAAAAACTTGTTTGAGTTTTCAACATTTTTTCCCTCATAACTACACAAAATTTCATGGAAATTAATATAACTACTCCTAATTACTCCTATTATAAAGCTATCCAATTAAAACTTCGATGTGAATATTCTATAACGCTAATTTTGCATAAAACATAAGTAAGATACGTTAAAAACTGCTGTTGAAATAAGTTGTTTGGCTTTATGAAAATTTTTGGCCGCGCAACTACACATAAATACGTGAAAATTAAAATAATTACTCCTTGCTACGCCTATTACAAGATAGACTTCGATATGAATATTCCATGACGCTAATTTTGCACAAAACATAAGTAAGAAGCATACAAAATTGTTGTTTAAATAAGTTGTTTGAATTTTTCATAATTTTTGGCCGCATAACTACATATAATTTCGTGAAAATTAATATAATTACTCCAAATTACGCCTATTATAAAATTGTCCAATGAAAACTTCTATATGAATATTCTATAATGCTAATATTGCACAAAACGTAAGCAAGATGCATTAAAAACCGCTGTTTAAACAAATTATTTGCCTTTATAAAAAATTTTGGCCGCATAACTACACATAATTTGGTAAAAATTAATATAATTACTCCTAATTATGCCTATTATAAGATTGTTCAATTAACACTTCAAAATGAATAGTTTAGGGCACTATTTTTCCTCAAAACATAAGTAAGATGCATTAGAAACTGCTATTTAAAAAAGTATAGTTTTTCAACATTTTTTGCCTCATAACTACATATAATTTCATAAAAATTAATATAATTACTCCTAATTATGCCCATTAAAATATTAGCCAATTAACACTTCGATATGAACATTCTACGACACTAATTTTGCACAAGACATAAATAGGATGCATTAAAAATAGCCGTTTAAACAAGTTGTTTGTGCTTTTCAAAATTTTTGGCTGCATAAGTACACATAATTTCATGCAAATTGATATAATTACTCCTAATTATGCCTATTATAAGATTGTCCAATTAACACTTCGATACGAATATCCTACGACACTAATATTTCATAAAACATAAGTAAGATATATTAGAAACTGCTGTTTAAACAAGTTGTTTAATATTTTTAACATATTTTGACTCATAACTAATAATTTCGTGAAAACTAATGTAATTACTGCTAATTATACCTATTAGAAGATTATCCAATTAACACCTCGATATGAACATTGTACGACACAAATTTTGCACAAAACATAAATAAGATGCATTGAAAACAATTGTTTAAACAAGTTGTTTGAGTTTTTTGAAAATTGTTGGCCGCATAACTACACATAATTTCTTGAAAATTAATATAATTACTCCTAATTATGCTTATTATATGGTTGTGCAATTAAAACTTAGATATGAATATTCTATGATGCTAATTTTGCACAGAATATAAGTAAGATTCATTCGAAGCTGTTTTTTAAAAAAGTTGTTTAAGATTTTCAACATTTTTTGCATCACAACTACACATAATTTCGAGCGAATTAATATAATTACTCCTAACTATGTCTGTTATAAGATTGTCAAATTAACACATCAATATGAATATCATATAGGACACTAATTTTACATAAGACATAAGTAAGATACATTGCAAATTGCTGTTTAAACAAGTTGTTTAAGATTTTTTAACATTTATTGCCTCATAACGACAAATAATTTCGTGAAAATTAATATAATTACTCATAATTGTGCTTGTTAGAAGATTATCCAATTAACACTTCGATATGAACATTCTACGACACGAATTTAGCATAAAAAATAAGTAAGATGCATTAAAAACAGCTGTTTAAACAAGTTGTTTGAGTTTTTTAAAATTTTTGGCTGCATTACTACACATAACTTCGCACAAATTAATATAATTACTCCTATTTATGCCTATTGTATAATTATCCAATTAACACTCCAATATGAATATCCTGTAACAGTAATTTTTCGTAAAACATAAATAAGATACTTTTGAAACCGCTGTTTAAACAAATTGTTTGTGTTTTTCAAACTTTTTGCCGCATAACTACATATAATTTCGTGCAAATTAATATAATTACTATTAATTATGTCTATTATAAGATTATCTAATTAAAACTTCGATATGAATACTCTATGATGCTAATTTGGCACAAAACATAAGTAAGATGCATTAAAAACTGCTGTTTAAACAAGTTGTTTGACTCTTTTTTAAAATTTGGCCCCATAATGCACATAGTTTCGTGCAAATTATTATAATTACTCCTAATTATGCCTATTATAAGATTGTTCAATTATAACTTCGTTATGAATATTCTACGACACTATTTTCTACCAAAACATAATTAAGATGCATTAGAAACAGCTATTTGAAAAAGTTATTTGAGTGTTTCAAAATTTTGGCCCCATAACTACACATAATTTAGTGAAAATTAAAATAATCACTCCTAATTCTGCCTATTAAAAGATTATCTAATTAACATTTCAATATGAACATTCTACGACACTAATTTTGCACAAAACATAAGTAGGAGGCTTTAAAAACAGCGGTTTAAACAAGTTGTTTGAGTTTTTTAAAAATTTTGGCCGCATAATTTCTTATAAATTAATATAATTACTCCTAAGCAAGCCTATTATATGATCTTCTAATTAAAACTTTGATATGAATATTCTACGACACTAATTTTTCACAAAACATAAGTAAGATGCATGAAAAACAGCTGTTTAAATAAGTTATTTGAGTTTTTCAAAAATTTTGGCTGCATCGCTACACATAATTTCTTCTAAATTAACATAATTACTCCTAAATATGCCTATTCTAAGATTCTTTAATTAAAATATTGATATGAATATTCTACAGCACTAATTTTGCACAAAACATAAGTAAGATGCATTAAAAACAGCTGTTTAAACAAGTTGTTTGATCTCTCCAAATTTTTTGGCCGCATAACTGCATGTAATTTCGAATAAATTAATATAATTACTCTTAATTACGTCTGTCATATGATTTTTCACTTAACACTTTGATATGAATATTCTACGATACTAATTTTTCACAAAACATAAGTAAGATGCATTAGAAACTGCTATTTAAAAAACTTGTTTGAGTTTTCAACATTTTTTCCCTCATAACTACACAAAATTTCGTGGAAATTAATATAACTACTCCTAATTACTCCTATTATAAAGCTATCCAATTAAAACTTCGATGTGAATATTCTATAACGCTAATTTTGCACAAAACATAAGTAAGATACGTTAAAAACTGCTGTTGAAACAAGTTGTTTGGCTTTATGAAAATTTTGGCCGCGCAACTACACATAAATACGTGAAAATTAAAATAATTACTCCTTGCTACGCCTATTACAAGATAGACTTCGATATGAATATTCCATGACGCTAATTTTGCACAAAACATAAGTAAGAAGCATACAAAATTGTTGTTTAAATAAGTTGTTTGAATTTTTCATAATTTTTGGCCGCATAACTACATATAATTTCGTGAAAATTAATACAATTACTCCAAATTACGCCTATTATAAAATTGTCCAATGAAAACTTCTATATGAATATTCTATAATGCTAATATTGCACAAAACGTAAGCAAGATGCATTAAAAACCGCTGTTTAAACAAATTATTTGCCTTTATAAAAAATTTTGGCCGCATAACTACACATAATTTGGTAAAAATTAATATAATTACTCCTAATTATGCCTATTATAAGATTGTTCAATTAACACTTCAAAATGAATAGTTTAGGGCACTATTTTTCCTCAAAACATAAGTAAGATGCACTAGAAACTGCTATTTAAAAAAGTTTAGTTTTTCAACATTTTTTGCCTCATAACTACATATAATTTCATAAAAATTAATATAATTACTCCTAATTATGCCCATTAAAATATTAGCCAATTAACACTTCGATATGAACATTCTACGACACTAATTTTGCACAAGACATAAATAGGATGCATTAAAAATAGCCGTTTAAACAAGTTGTTTGTGCTTTTCAAAATTTTTGGCTGCATAAGTACACATAATTTCATGCAAATTGATATAATTACTCCTAATTATGCCTATTATAAGATTGTCCAATTAACACTTCGATACGAATATCCTACGACACTAATATTTCATAAAACATAAGTAAGATATATTAGAAACTGCTGTTTAAACAAGTTGTTTAAGATTTTTAACATATTTTGACTCATAACTATACATAATTTCGTGAAAACTAATGTAATTACTGCTAATTATACCTATTAGAAGATTATCCAATTAACACCTCGATATGAACATTGTACGACACAAATTTTGCACAAAACATAAATAAGATGCATTGAAAACAATTGTTTAAACAAGTTGTTTGAGTTTTTGAAAATTGTTGGCCGCATAACTACACATAATTTCTTGAAAATTAATATAATTACTCCTAATTATGCTTATTATATGGTTGTGCAATTAAAACTTAGATATGAATATTCTATGATGCTAATTTTGCACAGAATATAAGTAAGATTCATTCGAAGCTGTTTTTTAAAAAAGTTGTTTAAGATTTTCAACATTTTTTGCATCACAACTACACATAATTTCGAGCGAATTAATATAATTACTCCTAACTATGTCTGTTATAAGATTGTCAAATTAACACATCAATATGAATATCATATAGGACACTAATTTTACATAAGACATAAGTAAGATACATTGCAAATTGCTGTTTAAACAAGTTGTTTAAGATTTTTTAACATTTATTGCCTCATAACGACAAATAATTTCGTGAAAATTAATATAATTACTCATAATTGTGCTTGTTAGAAGATTATCCAATTAACACTTCGATATGAACATTCTACGACACGAATTTAGCATAAAAAATAAGTAAGATGCATTAAAAACAGCTGTTTAAACAAGTTGTTTGAGTTTTTTAAAATTTTTGGCTGCATACTACACATAACTTCGCACAAATTAATATAATTACTCCTATTTATGCCTATTGTATAATTATCCAATTAACACTCCAATATGAATATCCTGTAACAGTAATTTTTCGTAAAACATAAATAAGATACTTTTGAAACCGCTGTTTAAACAAATTGTTTGTGTTTTTCAAACTTTTTGCCGCATAACTACATATAATTTCGTGCAAATTAATATAATTACTATTAATTATGTCTATTATAAGATTATCTAATTAAAACTTCGATATGAATACTCTATGATGCTAATTTGGCACAAAACATAAGTAAGATGCATTAAAAACTGCTGTTTAAACAAGTTGTTTGACTCTTTTTTTAAAATTTGGCCCCATAATGCACATAGTTTCGTGCAAATTATTATAATTACTCCTAATTATGCCTATTATAAGATTGTTCAATTATAACTTCGTTATGAATATTCTACGACACTATTTTCTACCAAAACATAATTAAGATGCATTAGAAACAGCTATTTGAAAAAGTTATTTGAGTGTTTCAAAATTTTGGCCCCATAACTACACATAATTTAGTGAAAATTAAAATAATCACTCCTAATTCTGCCTATTAAAAGATTATCTAATTAACATTTCAATATGAACATTCTACGACACTAATTTTGCACAAAACATAAGTAGGAGGCTTTAAAAACAGCGGTTTAAACAAGTTGTTTGAGTTTTTTAAAAATTTTGGCCGCATAATTTCTTATAAATTAATATAATTACTCCTAAGCAAGCCTATTATATGATCTTCTAATTAAAACTTTGATATGAATATTCTACGACACTAATTTTTCACAAAACATAAGTAAGATGCATGAAAAACAGCTGTTTAAATAAGTTATTTGAGTTTTTCAAAAATTTTGGCTGCATCGCTACACATAATTTCTTCTAAATTAACATAATTACTCCTAAATATGCCTATTCTAAGATTCTTTAATTAAAATATTGATATGAATATTCTACAGCACTAATTTTGCACAAAACATAAGTAAGATGCATTAAAAACAGCTGTTTAAACAAGTTGTTTGATCTCTCCAAATTTTTTGGCCGCATAACTGCATGTAATTTCGAATAAATTAATATAATTACTCTTAATTACGTCTGTCATATGATTTTTCACTTAACACTTTGATATGAATATTCTACGATACTAATTTTTCACAAAACATAAGTAAGATGCATTAGAAACTGCTATTTAAAAAACTTGTTTGAGTTTTCAACATTTTTTCCCTCATAACTACACAAAATTTCGTGGAAATTAATATAACTACTCCTAATTACTCCTATTATAAAGCTATCCAATTAAAACTTCGATGTGAATATTCTATAACGCTAATTTTGCACAAAACATAAGTAAGATACGTTAAAAACTGCTGTTGAAACAAGTTGTTTGGCTTTATGAAAATTTTTGGCCGCGCAACTACACATAAATACGTGAAAATTAAAATAATTACTCCTTGCTACGCCTATTACAAGATAGACTTCGATATGAATATTCCATGACGCTAATTTTGCACAAAACATAAGTAAGAAGCATACAAAATTGTTGTTTAAATAAGTTGTTTGAATTTTTCATAATTTTTGGCCGCATAACTACATATAATTTCATGAAAATTAATACAATTACTCCAAATTACGCCTATTATAAAATTGTCCAATGAAAACTTCTATATGAATATTCTATAATGCTAATATTGCACAAAACGTAAGCAAGATGCATTAAAAACCGCTGTTTAAACAAATTATTTGCCTTTATAAAAATTTTTGGCCGCATAACTACACATAATTTGGTAAAAATTAATATAATTACTCCTAATTATGCCTATTATAAGATTGTTCAATTAACACTTCAAAATGAATAGTTTAGGGCACTATTTTTCCTCAAAACATAAGTAAGATGCATTAGAAACTGCTATTTAAAAAAGTTTAGTTTTTCAACATTTTTTGCCTCATAACTACATATAATTTCATAAAAATTAATATAATTACTCCTAATTATGCCCATTAAAATATTAGCCAATTAACACTTCGATATGAACATTCTACGACACTAATTTTGCACAAGACATAAATAGGATGCATTAAAAATAGCCGTTTAAACAAGTTGTTTGTGCTTTTCAAAATTTTTGGCTGCATAAGTACACATAATTTCATGCAAATTGATATAATTACTCCTAATTATGCCTATTATAAGATTGTCCAATTAACACTTCGATACGAATATCCTACGACACTAATTTTCATAAAACATAAGTAAGATATATTAGAAACTGCTGTTTAAACAAGTTGTTTAAGATTTTTAACATATTTTGACTCATAACTATACATAATTTCGTGAAAACTAATGTAATTACTGCTAATTATACCTATTAGAAGATTATCCAATTAACACCTCTATATGAACATTGTACGACACAAATTTTGCACAAAACATAAATAAGATGCATTGAAAACAATTGTTTAAACAAGTTGTTTGAGTTTTTTGAAAATTGTTGGCCGCATAACTACACATAATTTCTTGAAAATTAATATAATTACTCCTAATTATGCTTATTATATGGTTGTGCAATTAAAACTTAGATATGAATATTCTATGATGCTAATTTTAAACAAAATATAAGTAAGATTCATTCGAAGCTGTTTTTAAAAAAAGTTGTTTAAGATTTTCAACATTTTTTGCATCACAACTACACATAATTTCGAGCGAATTAATATAATTACTCCTAACTATGTCTGTTATAAGATTGTCAAATTAACACTTCAATATGAATATCATAGGACACTAATTTTACATAAGACATAAGTAAGATACATTACAAATTGCTGTTTAAACAAGTTGTTTAAGATTTTTTAACATTTATTGCCTCATAACGACAAATAATTCCGTGAAAATTAATATAATCACTCATAATTGTGCTTGTTAGAAGATTATCCAATTAATACTTTGATATGAACCATTCTACGACACGAATTTTGCATAAAAAATAAGTAAGATGCATTAAAAACAGCTGTTTAAACAAGTTGTTTGAGTTTTTTAAAAATTTTGGCTGCATTACTACACATAACTTCGCAAAAATTAATATAATTACTCCTATTTATGCCTATTGTATAATTATCCAATTAACACTCCAATATGAATATCCTGTAACAGTAATACATTTTAAACAAATTATTTAAGATTTTCAAAATTTATTGTCTCATAAAACATAAATAAGATACTTTTGAATTGTGCTATTGTTTAAACAAATTGTTTGTGTTTTTCAAACTTTGCATTTGCCGCATAACTACATATAACTTTTTCGTGCAAATTAATATAATTACTATTAATTATGTCTATTATAAGATTATCTAATTAAAACTTCGATATGAATACTCTATGATGCTAATTTGGCACAAAACATAAGTAAGATGCATTAAAAACTGCTGTTTAAACAAGTTGTTTGACTTTTTTTTTAAAATTTGGCCCCATAATGCACATAGTTTCGTGCAAATTATTATAATTACTCCTAATTATGCCTATTATAAGATTGTTCAATTATAACTTCGTTATGAATATTCTACGACACTATTTTCTACCAAAACATAATTAAGATGCATTAGAAACAGCTATTTGAAAAAGTTATTTGAGTGTTTCAAAATTTTGGCCCCATAACTACACATAATTTAGTGAAAATTAAAATAATCACTCCTAATTCTGCCTATTAAAAGATTATCTAATTAACATTTCAATATGAACATTCTACAACACTAATTTTGCACAAAACATAAGTAGGAGGCTTTAAAAACAGCGGTTTAAACAAGTTGTTTGAGTTTTTTAAAATTTTGGCCGCATAATTTCTTATAAATTAATATAATTACTCCTAAGCAAGCCTATTATATGATCTTCTAATTAAAACTTTGATATGAATATTCTACGACACTAATTTTTCACAAAACATAAGTAAGATGCATGAAAAACAGCTGTTTAAATAAGTTATTTGAGTTTTTCAAAAATTTTGGCTGCATCGCTACACATAATTTCTTCTAAATTAACATAATTACTCCTAAATATGCCTATTCTAAGATTCTTTAATTAAAATATTGATATGAATATTCTACAGCACTAATTTTGCACAAAACATAAGTAAGATGCATTAAAAACAGCTGTTTAAACAAGTTGTTTGATCTCTCCAATTTTTTGGCCGCATAACTGCATGTAATTTCGAATAAATTAATATAATTACTCTTAATTACGTCTGTCATATGATTTTTCACTTAACACTTTGATATGAATATTCTACGATACTAATTTTTCACAAAACATAAGTAAGATGCATTAGAAACTGCTATTCAAAAAACTTGTTTGAGTTTTCAACATTTTTTCCCTCATAACTACACAAAATTTCGTGGAAATTAATATAACTACTCCTAATTACTCCTATTATAAAGCTATCCAATTAAAACTTCGATGTGAATATTCTATAACGCTAATTTTGCACAAAACATAAGTAAGATACGTTAAAAACTGCTGTTGAAACAAGTTGTTTGGCTTTATGAAAATTTTTGGCCGCGCAACTACACATAAATACGTGAAAATTAAAATAATTACTCCTTGCTACGCCTATTACAAGATAGACTTCGATATGAATATTCCATGACGCTAATTTTGCACAAAACATAAGTAAGAAGCATACAAAATTGTTGTTTAAATAAGTTGTTTGAATTTTTCATAATTTTTGGCCGCATAACTACATATAATTTCATGAAAATTAATACAATTACTCCAAATTACGCCTATTATAAAATTGTCCAATGAAAACTTCTATATGAATATTCTATAATGCTAATATTGCACAAAACGTAAGCAAGATGCATTAAAAACCGCTGTTTAAACAAATTATTTGCCTTTATAAAAATTTTTGGCCGCATAACTACACATAATTTGGTAAAAATTAATATAATTACTCCTAATTATGCCTATTATAAGATTGTTCAATTAACACTTCAAAATGAATAGTTTAGGGCACTATTTTTCCTCAAAACATAAGTAAGATGCATTAGAAACTGCTATTTAAAAAAGTTTAGTTTTTCAACATTTTTTGCCTCATAACTACATATAATTTCATAAAAATTAATATAATTACTCCTAATTATGCCCATTAAAATATTAGCCAATTAACACTTCGATATGAACATTCTACGACACTAATTTTGCACAAGACATAAATAGGATGCATTAAAAATAGCCGTTTAAACAAGTTGTTTGTGCTTTTCAAAATTTTTGGCTGCATAAGTACACATAATTTCATGCAAATTGATATAATTACTCCTAATTATGCCTATTATAAGATTGTCCAATTAACACTTCGATACGAATATCCTACGACACTAATATTTCATAAAACATAAGTAAGATATATTAGAAACTGCTGTTTAAACAAGTTGTTTAAGATTTTTAACATATTTTGACCCATAACTATACATAATTTCGTGAAAACTAATGTAATTACTGCTAATTATACCTATTAGAAGATTATCCAATTAACACCTCGATATGAACATTGTACGACACAAATTTTGCACAAAACATAAATAAGATGCATTGAAAACAATTGTTTAAACAAGTTGTTTGAGTTTTTGAAAATTGTTGGCCGCATAACTACACATAATTTCTTGAAAATTAATATAATTACTCCTAATTATGCTTATTATATGGTTGTGCAATTAAAACTTAGATATGAATATTCTATGATGCTAATTTTGCACAGAATATAAGTAAGATTCATTCGAAGCTGTTTTTAAAAAAGTTGTTTAAGATTTTCAACATTTTTTGCATCACAACTACACATAATTTCGAGCGAATTAATATAATTACTCCTAACTATGTCTGTTATAAGATTGTCAAATTAACACATCAATATGAATATCATATAGGACACTAATTTTACATAAGACATAAGTAAGATACATTGCAAATTGCTGTTTAAACAAGTTGTTTAAGATTTTTTAACATTTATTGCCTCATAACGACAAATAATTTCGTGAAAATTAATATAATTACTCATAATTGTGCTTGTTAGAAGATTATCCAATTAACACTTCGATATGAACATTCTACGACACGAATTTAGCATAAAAAATAAGTAAGATGCATTAAAAACAGCTGTTTAAACAAGTTGTTTGAGTTTTTTAAAATTTTTGGCTGCATTACTACACATAACTTCGCACAAATTAATATAATTACTCCTATTTATGCCTATTGTATAATTATCCAATTAACACTCCAATATGAATATCCTGTAACAGTAATTTTTAAGTAAAACATAAATAAGATACTTTTGAAACCGCTGTTTAAACAAATTGTTTGTGTTTTTCAAACTTTTTGCCGCATAACTACATATAATTTCGTGCAAATTAATATAATTACTATTAATTATGTCTATTATAAGATTATCTAATTAAAACTTCGATATGAATACTCTATGATGCTAATTTGGCACAAAACATAAGTAAGATGCATTAAAAACTGCTGTTTAAACAAGTTGTTTGACTCTTTTTTTAAAATTTGGCCCCATAATGCACATAGTTTCGTGCAAATTATTATAATTACTCCTAATTATGCCTATTATAAGATTGTTCAATTATAACTTCGTTATGAATATTCTACGACACTATTTTCTACCAAAACATAATTAAGATGCATTAGAAACAGCTATTTGAAAAAGTTATTTGAGTGTTTCAAAATTTTGGCCCCATAACTACACATAATTTAGTGAAAATTAAAATAATCACTCCTAATTCTGCCTATTAAAAGATTATCTAATTAACATTTCAATATGAACATTCTACGACACTAATTTTGCACAAAACATAAGTAGGAGGCTTTAAAAACAGCGGTTTAAACAAGTTGTTTGAGTTTTTTAAAAATTTTGGCTACGCATAATTTCTTATAAATTAATATAATTACTCCTAAGCAAGCCTATTATATGATCTTCTAATTAAAACTTTGATATGAATATTCTACGACACTAATTTTTCACAAAACATAAGTAAGATGCATGAAAAACAAGCTGTTTAAATAAGTTATTTGAGTTTTTCAAAAATTTTGGCTGCATCGCTACACATAATTTCTTCTAAATTAACATAATTACTCCTAAATATGCCTATTCTAAGATTCTTTAATTAAAATATTGATATGAATATTCTACAGCACTAATTTTGCACAAAACATAAGTAAGATGCATTAAAAACAGCTGTTTAAACAAGTTGTTTGATCTCTCCAAATTTTTTGGCCGCATAACTGCATGTAATTTCGAATAAATTAATATAATTACTCTTAATTACGTCTGTCATATGATTTTTCACTTAACACTTTGATATGAATATTCTACGATACTAATTTTTCACAAAACATAAGTAAGATGCATTAGAAACTGCTATTTAAAAAACTTGTTTGAGTTTTCAACATTTTTCCCTCATAACTACACAAAATTTCGTGGAAATTAATATAACTACTCCTAATTACTCCTATTATAAAGCTATCCAATTAAAACTTCGATGTGAATATTCTATAACGCTAATTTTGCACAAAACATAAGTAAGATACGTTAAAAACTGCTGTTGAAACAAGTTGTTTGGCTTTATGAAAATTTTTGGCCGCGCAACTACACATAAATACGTGAAAATTAAAATAATTACTCCTTGCTACGCCTATTACAAGATAGACTTCGATATGAATATTCCATGACGCTAATTTTGCACAAAACATAAGTAAGAAGCATACAAAATTGTTGTTTAAATAAGTTGTTTGAATTTTTCATAATTTTTGGCCGCATAACTACATATAATTTCATGAAAATTAATACAATTACTCCAAATTACGCCTATTATAAAATTGTCCAATGAAAACTTCTATATGAATATTCTATAATGCTAATATTGCACAAAACGTAAGCAAGATGCATTAAAAACCGCTGTTTAAACAAATTATTTGCCTTTATAAAAATTTTTGGCCGCATAACTACACATAATTTGGTAAAAATTAATATAATTACTCCTAATTATGCCTATTATAAGATTGTTCAATTAACACTTCAAAATGAATAGTTTAGGGCACTATTTTTCCTCAAAACATAAGTAAGATGCATTAGAAACTGCTATTTAAAAAAGTTTAGTTTTTCAACATTTTTTGCCTCATAACTACATATAATTTCATAAAAATTAATATAATTACTCCTAATTATGCCCATTAAAATATTAGCCAATTAACACTTCGATATGAACATTCTACGACACTAATTTTGCACAAGACATAAATAGGATGCATTAAAAATAGCCGTTTAAACAAGTTGTTTGTGCTTTTCAAAATTTTTGGCTGCATAAGTACACATAATTTCATGCAAATTGATATAATTACTCCTAATTATGCCTATTATAAGATTGTCCAATTAACACTTCGATACGAATATCCTACGACACTAATATTTCATAAAACATAAGTAAGATATATTAGAAACTGCTGTTTAAACAAGTTGTTTAATATTTTTAACATATTTTGACCCATAACTATACATAATTTCGTGAAAACTAATGTAATTACTGCTAATTATACCTATTAGAAGATTATCCAATTAACACCTCGATATGAACATTGTACGACACAAATTTTGCACAAAACATAAATAAGATGCATTGAAAACAATTGTTTAAACAAGTTGTTTGAGTTTTTTGAAAATTGTTGGCCGCATAACTACACATAATTTCTTGAAAATTAATATAATTACTCCTAATTATGCTTATTATATGGTTGTGCAATTAAAACTTAGATATGAATATTCTATGATGCTAATTTTGCACAGAATATAAGTAAGATTCATTCGAAGCTGTTTTTTAAAAAAGTTGTTTAAGATTTTCAACATTTTTTGCATCACAACTACACATAATTTCGAGCGAATTAATATAATTACTCCTAACTATGTCTGTTATAAGATTGTCAAATTAACACATCAATATGAATATCATATAGGACACTAATTTTACATAAGACATAAGTAAGATACATTGCAAATTGCTGTTTAAACAAGTTGTTTAAGATTTTTTAACATTTATTGCCTCATAACGACAAATAATTTCGTGAAAATTAATATAATTACTCATAATTGTGCTTGTTAGAAGATTATCCAATTAACACTTGATATGAACATTCTACGACACGAATTTAGCATAAAAAATAAGTAAGATGCATTAAAAACAGCTGTTTAAACAAGTTGTTTGAGTTTTTTAAAATTTTTGGCTGCATAACTACACATAACTTCGCACAAATTAATATAATTACTCCTATTTATGCCTATTGTATAATTATCCAATTAACACTCCAATATGAATATCCTGTAACAGTAATTTTTCGTAAAACATAAATAAGATACTTTTGAAACTACTTATAATTTGTTTAAACAAATTGTTTGTGTTTTTCAAACTTTTTGCACAAAACGCATAACTACATATAATTTCGTGCAAATTAATATAATTACTATTAATTATGTCTATTATAAGATTATCTAATTAAAACTTCAATATGAATACTCTATGATGCTAATTTGGCACAAAACATAAGTAAGATGCATTAAAAACTGCTGTTTAAACAAGTTGTTTGACTCTTTTTTTAAAATTTGGCCCCATAATGCACATAGTTTCGTGCAAATTATTATAATTACTCCTAATTATGCCTATTATAAGATTGTTCAATTATAACTTCGTTATGAATATTCTACGACACTATTTTCTACCAAAACATAATTAAGATGCATTAGAAACAGCTATTTGAAAAAGTTATTTGAGTGTTTCAAAATTTTGGCCCCATAACTACACATAATTTAGTGAAAATTAAAATAATCACTCCTAATTCTGCCTATTAAAAGATTATCTAATTAACATTTCAATATGAACATTAGACAACACTAATTTTGCACAAAACATAAGTAGGAGGCTTTAAAAACAGCGGTTTAAACAAGTTGTTTGAGTTTTTTAAAATTTTGGCCTACATAATTTCTTATAAATTAATATAATTACTCCTAAGCAAGCCTATTATATGATCTTCTAATTAAAACTTTGATATGAATATTCTACGACACTAATTTTTCACAAAACATAAGTAAGATGCATGAAAAACAGCTGTTTAAATAAGTTATTTGAGTTTTTCAAAAATTTTGGCTGCATCGCTACACATAATTTCTTCTAAATTAACATAATTACTCCTAAATATGCCTATTCTAAGATTCTTTAATTAAAATATTGATATGAATATTCTACAGCACTAATTTTGCACAAAACATAAGTAAGATGCATTAAAAACAGCTGTTTAAACAAGTTGTTTGATCTCTCCAAATTTTTTGGCCGCATAACTGCATGTAATTTCGAATAAATTAATATAATTACTCTTAATTACGTCTGTCATATGATTTTTCACTTAACACTTTGATATGAATATTCTACGATACTAATTTTTCACAAAACATAAGTAAGATGCATTAGAAACTGCTATTCAAAAAACTTGTTTGAGTTTTCAACATTTTTCCCTCATAACTACACAAAATTTCGTGGAAATTAATATAACTACTCCTAATTACTCCTATTATAAAGCTATCCAATTAAAACTTCGATGTGAATATTCTATAACGCTAATTTTGCACAAAACATAAGTAAGATACGTTAAAAACTGCTGTTGAAACAAGTTGTTTGGCTTTATGAAAATTTTTGGCCGCGCAACTACACATAAATACGTGAAAATTAAAATAATTACTCCTTGTTACGCCTATTACAAGATAGACTTCGATATGAATATTCCATGACGCTAATTTTGCACAAAACATAAGTAAGAAGCATACAAAATTGTTGTTTAAATAAGTTGTTTGAATTTTTCATAATTTTTGGCCGCATAACTACATATAATTTCATGAAAATTAATACAATTACTCCAAATTACGCCTATTATAAAATTGTCCAATGAAAACTTCTATATGAATATTCTATAATGCTAATATTGCACAAAACGTAAGCAAGATGCATTAAAAACCGCTGTTTAAACAAATTATTTGCCTTTATAAAAAATTTTGGCCGCATAACTACACATAATTTGGTAAAATTAATATAATTACTCTTATTTATGCCTATTATAAGATTGTTCAATTAACACTTCAAAATGAATATTTTAGGGCACTATTTTTCCTCAAAACATAAGTAAGATGCATTAGAAACTGCTATTTAAAAAAGTTTAGTTTTTCAACATTTTTTGCCTCATAACTACATATAATTTCGTAAAAATTAATATAATTACTCCTAATTATGCCCATTAAAATATTAGCCAATTAACACTTCGATATGAACATTCTACGACACTAATTTTGCACAAGACATAAGTAGGATGCATTAAAAATAGCCGTTTAAACAAGGTGTTTGTGCTTTTCAAAAATTTTGGCCGCATAAGTACACATAATTTCATGCAAATTGATATAATTACTCCTAATTATGCCTATTATAAGATTTTCCAATTAACACTTCGATACGAATATCCTACGACACTAATTTTTCATAAAACATAAGTAAGATATATTAGAAACTGCTGTTTAAACAAGTTGTTTAAGATTTTTAACATATTTTGACTCATAACTATACATAATTTCGTGAAAACTAATGTAATTACTGCTAATTATACCTATTAGAAGATTATCCAATTAACACCTCTATATGAACATTGTACGACACAAATTTTGCACAAAATAATTGTTTAAACAAGTTGTTTGAGTTTTTTGAAAATTGTTGGCCGCATAACTACACATAATTTCTTGAAAATTAATATAATTACTCCTAATTATGCTTATTATATGGTTGTGCAATTAAAACTTAGATATGAATATTCTATGATGCTAATTTTAAACAAAATATAAGTAAGATTCATTCGAAGCTGTTTTTAAAAAAAGTCGTTTAAGATTTTCAACATTTTTTGCATCACAACTACACATAATTTCGAGCGAATTAATATAATTACTCCTAACTATGTCTGTTATAAGATTGTCAAATTAACACTTCAATATGAATATCATAGGACACTAATTTTACATAAGACATAAGTAAGATACATTACAAATTGCTGTTTCAACAAGTTGTTTAAGATTTTTTAACATTTATTACCTCATAACGACAAATAATTCCGTGAAAATTAATATAATCACTCATAATTGTGCTTGTTAGAAGATTATCCAATTAATACTTTGATATGAACCATTCTACGACACGAATTTTGCATAAAAAATAAGTAAGATGCATTAAAAACAGCTGTTTAAACAAGTTGTTTGAGTTTTTTAAAAATTTTGGCTGCATTACTACACATAACTTCGCAAAAATTAATATAATTACTCCTATTTATGCCTATTGTATAATTATCCAATTAACACTCCAATATGAATATCCTGTAACAGTAATAAGATACATTTGAAACCGCTGTTTAAACAAATTATTTAAGATTTTCAAAATTTATTGTCTCATAACTACTTATAATTTCGTAAAAATTAATATAATTACTCTAATTGTGCCTATTAGAAGATTATCTAATTAATACTTCGATATGAATATTCTACGACACTAAGTTTGCACAAAACATAAGTAAGATGCATTAAAAAAACAGCAGTTAAAACTAGTTAATTGAGGTTTTCAAACTTTTTACCTCATAACTACATATAATTTCGTGTAAATTAATATAATTACTCCTAATTATATCTATTATAAGATTATCTAATTAAAACTTCAATATGAATACTCTATGACGCTAATTTGGCACAAAACATAAGTAAGATGCATTAAAAACTGCTGTTTAAACAAGTTGTTTGACTTTTTTTTAAAACTTTGGCCCCATAATGCACATAGTTTCGTGCAAATTAATATAATTACTCATAATTATGCCTATTATAAGGTTGTTCAATTAATACTTCGATATGAATATTCTACGACACTATTTTCTACCAAAACATAAGTAAGATGCATTAGAAACAGCTATTTTAAAAAGTTATTTGAGTGTTTCAAAATTTTGGCCCCATGACTACACATGATTTAGTGAAAATTAAAATAATCACTCCTAATTCTGCCTATTAAAAGATTATCTAATTAATATTTCAATATGAATATAGACAACACTAATTTTGCACAAAACATAAGTAGGAGGCTTTAAAAACAAAAGTTTAAACAAAGTTGTTTCAGTTTTTTAAAATTTTTGGCCTACGCATAATTTCTTATAAATTAATATAATTACTCCTAAGCAAGCCTATTATATGATCTTCTAATTAAAACTTTGATATGAATATTCTACGACACTAATTTTTCACAAAACATAAGTAAGATGCATGAAAAACAACTGTTTAAATAAGTTATTTGAGTTTTTCAAAAAATTTGGCTGCATCGCTACGCATGATTTCTTATAAATTAACATAATTACTCCTAAATATGCCTATTCTAAGATTCTTTAATTAAAACATTGATATGAATATTCTACAGCACTAATTTTGCACAAAAACATAAGTAAGATGCATTAAAAACAGCTGTTTAAACAAGTTGTTTGATCTTTCCAATTTTTTTGGCCGCATAACTGCATATAATTTCGAATAAATTAATATAATTACTCCTAATTACGTCCGTCATACGATTTTTCACTTAACACTTTGATATGAATATTGTACGATACTAATTTTTCACAAAACATAAGTAAGATGCATTAGAAACTGCTATTCAAATAACATGTTTGAGTTTTCAACATTTTTGCCCTCATAACTACACATAATTTCGTGGAAATTAATATAACTACTCCTAATTACTCCTATTATAATGTTATCCAATTAAAACTTCGATATGAATATTCTATAACGCTAATTTTGCACAAAACATAAGTAAGATGCGTTAAAAACTGTTGTTGAAACAAGTTGTTTGGCTTTATGAAAATTTTTGGCCGCGCAACTACACATAATACGTGCAAATTAAAATAATTACTCCTTGTTACGCCTATTACAAGGTTGTCCTATTAAGACTTCGATATGAATATTCCATGACGCTAATTTTGCGCAAAACATAAGTAAGAAGCATAAAAAATTGCTGTTTAAATAAGTTGTTCGAATTTTTCATAATTTTTGGCCGCATAACTGCATATAATTTCATGAAAATTAATACAATTACTCCAAATTACGCCTATTATAAAATTGTCCAATGAAAACTTCGATATGAATATTCGATAATGCTAATATTGCACAAAACGTAAGTTAGATGCATTAAAAACCGCTGTTTAAACAAGTTGTTTGCCTTTATAAAAAAATTTGGCCGCGTAACCACACATAATTTGGTACAAATTAATATAATTACTCCTAATTATGCCTATTATAAGATTGTTCAATTAACACTTCAAAACGAATATCTTAGGGCACTATTTTTCCTCAAAACATAAGTAAGATGCATTAGAAACTGCTATTTAAAAAAGTTTAGTTTTTCAACATTTTTTGCCTCATAACTACATATAATTTCGTAAAAATTAATATAATTACTCCTAATTATGCCCATTAAAATATTAGCCAATTAACACTTCGATATGAACATTCTACGACACTAATTTTGCACAAGACATAAGTAGGATGCATTAAAAATAGCCGTTTAAACAAGGTGTTTGTGCTTTTCAAAAATTTTGGCCGCATAAGTACACATAATTTCATGCAAATTGATATAATTACTCCTAATTATGCCTATTATAAGATTTTCCAATTAACACTTCGATACGAATATCCTACGACACTAATTTTTCATAAAACATAAGTAAGATATATTAGAAACTGCTGTTTAAACAAGTTGTTTAAGATTTTTAACATATTTTGACTCATAACTATACATAATTTCGTGAAAACTAATGTAATTACTGCTAATTATACCTATTAGAAGATTATCCAATTAACACCTCTATATGAACATTGTACGACACAAATTTTGCACAAACATAATAAGATGCATTGAAAACAATTGTTTAAACAAGTTGTTTGAGTTTTTTGAAAATTGTTGGCCGCATAACTACACATAATTTCTTGAAAATTAATATAATTACTCCTAATTATGCTTATTATATGGTTGTGCAATTAAAACTTAGATATGAATATTCTATGATGCTAATTTTAAACAAAATATAAGTAAGATTCATTCGAAGCTGTTTTTAAAAAAGTTGTTTAAGATTTTCAACATTTTTTGCATCACAACTACACATAATTTCGAGCGAATTAATATAATTACTCCTAACTATGTCTGTTATAAGATTGTCAAATTAACACATCAATATGAATATCATATAGGACACTAATTTTACATAAGACATAAGTAAGATACATTGCAAATTGCTGTTTAAACAAGTTGTTTAAGATTTTTTAACATTTATTGCCTCATAACGACAAATAATTTCGTGAAAATTAATATAATTACTCATAATTGTGCTTGTTAGAAGATTATCCAATTAACACTTCGATATGAACATTCTACGACACGAATTTAGCATAAAAAATAAGTAAGATGCATTAAAAACAGCTGTTTAAACAAGTTGTTTGAGTTTTTTAAAATTTTTGGCTGCATAACTACACATAACTTCGCACAAATTAATATAATTACTCCTATTTATGCCTATTGTATAATTATCCAATTAACACTCCAATATGAATATCCTGTAACAGTAATAACAGTAATTTAAGATTTTCGTAACTACTTATATAAATAAGATACTTTTGAAACCGCTGTTTAAACAAATTGTTTGTGTTTTTCAAACTTTTTGCCGCATAACTACATATAATTTCGTGCAAATTAATATAATTACTATTAATTATGTCTATTATAAGATTATCTAATTAAAACTTCGATATGAATACTCTATGATGCTAATTTGGCACAAAACATAAGTAAGATGCATTAAAAACTGCTGTTTAAACAAGTTGTTTGACTCTTTTTTTAAAATTTGGCCCCATAATGCACATAGTTTCGTGCAAATTATTATAATTACTCCTAATTATGCCTATTATAAGATTGTTCAATTATAACTTCGTTATGAATATTCTACGACACTATTTTCTACCAAAACATAATTAAGATGCATTAGAAACAGCTATTTGAAAAAGTTATTTGAGTGTTTCAAAATTTTGGCCCCATAACTACACATAATTTAGTGAAAATTAAAATAATCACTCCTAATTCTGCCTATTAAAAGATTATCTAATTAACATTTCAATATGAACATTCTACGACACTAATTTTGCACAAAACATAAGTAGGAGGCTTTAAAAACAGCGGTTTAAACAAGTTGTTTGAGTTTTTTAAAAATTTTGGCTACGCATAATTTCTTATAAATTAATATAATTACTCCTAAGCAAGCCTATTATATGATCTTCTAATTAAAACTTTGATATGAATATTCTACGACACTAATTTTTCACAAAACATAAGTAAGATGCATGAAAAACACTGTTTAAATAAGTTATTTGAGTTTTTCAAAAATTTTGGCTGCATCGCTACACATAATTTCTTCTAAATTAACATAATTACTCCTAAATATGCCTATTCTAAGATTCTTTAATTAAAATATTGATATGAATATTCTACAGCACTAATTTTGCACAAAACATAAGTAAGATGCATTAAAAAAGCATTTGTTTAAACAAGTTGTTTGATCTCTCCAAATTTTTTGGCCGCATAACTGCATGTAATTTCGAATAAATTAATATAATTACTCTTAATTACGTCTGTCATATGATTTTTCACTTAACACTTTGATATGAATATTCTACGATACTAATTTTTCACAAAACATAAGTAAGATGCATTAGAAACTGCTATTTAAAAAACTTGTTTGAGTTTTCAACATTTTTCCCTCATAACTACACAAAATTTCGTGGAAATTAATATAACTACTCCTAATTACTCCTATTATAAAGCTATCCAATTAAAACTTCGATGTGAATATTCTATAACGCTAATTTTGCACAAAACATAAGTAAGATACGTTAAAAACTGCTGTTGAAACAAGTTGTTTGGCTTTATGAAAATTTTTGGCCGCGCAACTACACATAAATACGTGAAAATTAAAATAATTACTCCTTGCTACGCCTATTACAAGATAGACTTCGATATGAATATTCCATGACGCTAATTTTGCACAAAACATAAGTAAGAAGCATACAAAATTGTTGTTTAAATAAGTTGTTTGAATTTTTCATAATTTTTGGCCGCATAACTACATATAATTTCGTGAAAATTAATACAATTACTCCAAATTACGCCTATTATAAAATTGTCCAATGAAAACTTCTATATGAATATTCTATAATGCTAATATTGCACAAAACGTAAGCAAGATGCATTAAAAACCGCTGTTTAAACAAATTATTTGCCTTTATAAAAAATTTTGGCCGCATAACTACACATAATTTGGTAAAAATTAATATAATTACTCCTAATTATGCCTATTATAAGATTGTTCAATTAACACTTCAAAATGAATAGTTTAGGGCACTATTTTTCCTCAAAACATAAGTAAGATGCATTAGAAACTGCTATTTAAAAAAGTTTAGTTTTTCAACATTTTTTGCCTCATAACTACATATAATTTCATAAAAATTAATATAATTACTTCTAATTATGCCCATTAAAATATTAGCCAATTAACACTTCGATATGAACATTCTACGACACTAATTTTGCACAAGACATAAATAGGATGCATTAAAAATAGCCGTTTAAACAAGTTGTTTGTGCTTTTCAAAATTTTTGGCTGCATAAGTACACATAATTTCATGCAAATTGATATAATTACTCCTAATTATGCCTATTATAAGATTGTCCAATTAACACTTCGATACGAATATCCTACGACACTAATATTTCATAAAACATAAGTAAGATATATTAGAAACTGCTGTTTAAACAAGTTGTTTAAGATTTTTAACATATTTTGACTCATAACTATACATAATTTCGTGAAAACTAATGTAATTACTGCTAATTATACCTATTAGAAGATTATCCAATTAACACCTCGATATGAACATTGTACGACACAAATTTTGCACAAAACATAAATAAGATGCATTGAAAACAATTGTTTAAACAAGTTGTTTGAGTTTTTTGAAAATTGTTGGCCGCATAACTACACATAATTTCTTGAAAATTAATATAATTACTCCTAATTATGCTTATTATATGGTTGTGCAATTAAAACTTAGATATGAATATTCTATGATGCTAATTTTGCACAGAATATAAGTAAGATTCATTCGAAGCTGTTTTTTAAAAAAGTTATTTAAGATTTTCAACATTTTTTGCATCACAACTACACATAATTTCGAGCGAATTAATATAGTTACTCCTAACTATGTCTGTTATAAGATTGTCAAATTAACACATCAATATGAATATCATATAGGACACTAATTTTACATAAGACATAAGTAAGATACATTGCAAATTGCTGTTTAAACAAGTTGTTTAAGATTTTTTAACATTTATTGCCTCATAACGACAAATAATTTCGTGAAAATTAATATAATTACTCATAATTGTGCTTGTTAGAAGATTATCCAATTAACACTTCGATATGAACATTCTACGACACGAATTTAGCATAAAAAATAAGTAAGATGCATTAAAAACAGCTGTTTAAACAAGTTGTTTGAGTTTTTTAAAATTTTTGGCTGCATAACTACACATAACTTCGCACAAATTAATATAATTACTCCTATTTATACCTATTGTATAATTATCCAATTAACACTCCAATATGAATATCCTGTAACAGTAATTTTTCGTAAAACATAAATAAGATACTTTTGAAACCATTTGTTTAAACAAATTGTTTGTGTTTTTCAAACTTTTTGCCGCATAACTACATATAATTTCGTGCAAATTAATATAATTACTATTAATTATGTCTATTATAAGATTATCTAATTAAAACTTCGATATGAATACTCTATGATGCTAATTTGGCACAAAACATAAGTAAGATGCATTAAAAACTGCTGTTTAAACAAGTTATTTGACTTTTTTTTTTAAATTTTGGCCCCATAATACATATAGTTTCGTGCAAATTAATATAATTACTCCTAATTATGCCTATTATAGGATTTTTCTATTAATACTTCGATATGAATATTCTACGATACTATTTTCTACCAAAACATAAGTAAGATGCATTAGAAATATTTATTTGAAAAAGTTATTTGAGTGTTTCAAAATTTTTGTACCATAACTACACATAATTTAGTAAAAATTAAAATAATCACTCCTAATTCTGTCTATTAAAAGATTATCTAATTAACATTTCAATATGAACATTCTATAACGCTAATTTTGCACAAAACATAAGAAAGAGGCTTTAAAAACAACAGTTTAAACAGTTGTTTGAGTTTTTTAAAAATTTTTTAAAATATAATTACTCCTAAGCAAGCCTATTATTGTTTGAGTTTTTTAAAATTTTGGGCCGTATAGTTACGCATATTTTTTTATAAATTAATATAATTACTCTTAAGAAAGCCTATTATATGATATTCTTATTAAAACTTTGATATGAATATTCTACGACACTAATTTTGCATAAAACATAAGTAAGATGCATTAAAAACAGTTGTTTAAACAAGTTTGATCTTTCCAAATCTTTTGGCCGCATAATTGCATATAATTTCGAATAAATTAATATAATTAGTCCTAATTATGTCTGTCATAAGATTTTTTAATTAATAATTTGATATGATTATTCTACGATACTAATTTTTCATAAAATATAAGTAAGATGCATTAGAAACTGCTATTTAAAAAACTTATTTGAGTTTTCAACATTTTTGTCCTCATAACTACACATAATTTCGTGAAAATTAATAGAACTACTCCTAATTACTCCTATTATAAAGTTGTCCAATTAAAACTTCAATATGAATATTCTATAACGCTAATTTTGTACAAAATATAAGTAAGATACGTTAAAAATTGTTGTTCAAACAAGTTGTTTGGCTTTATAAAAAATTTTGGCCGCACAACTACACTTAATACGTGCAAATTAAAATAATTAGTCCTTGCTTATTACAAGATTGTCCTATTAAGACTTCGATATGAATATTCCATAACGCTAATTTTGCGCAAAATATAAGTAAGAAGCATAAAAAAATATTGTTTAAATAAGTTGTTTAAAATTTTCATAATTTTTGGCCCCATAACTACATATAATTTCATAAAAATTAATATAATTTCTCCAAATTACGCTTATTATAAAATTGTCCAATTAAAATTTCGATATAAATATTCTATAACGCTAATATTGCACTAAACGTAAGTAAGATGTATTAAGAACTACTGTTTAAATAAGTTGTTTGCCTTTATAAAAAAATTTTGGCCGCATAACTACACATAATTGGGTTTAAATTAATATAATTACTCCTAATTATACCTATTATAAGATTGTTCAATTAACACTTCAAAGCGAATATATTAGGGCACTATTTTTTTCTCAAAACATAAGTAAGATGCATTAGAAACTGCTATTTAAAAAAAATTAGTTTTTTAATATTTTTTGCCTCATCACTACATATAATTTCATAAAATTTAATATAATTACTGCTAATTATGCCCATTAAAATATTAGCCAATTAACACTTCGATATGAACATTCTACGACACTAATTTTGCACAATACATAAGTAGGATGCATTAAAAATAGCTGTTTAAATAAGTTATTTGTGTTTTTCAAAAATTTTGGCCGCATAAGTATACATAATTTCATGTAAATTAATATAATTACCCCTAATTATATCTATTATAAGATTGTCTAATTAACAGTTCGATACGAATATCCTACGACACTAATTTTTCATAAAACATAAGTAAGATATATTAGAAACTGTTGTTTAAACAATTTGTTTAAGATTTTTAACATATTTTGACTCATAACTATACATAATTTCATGAAAACTATTGTAATTACTGCTAATTATACCTATTAGAAGATTATTCAATTAACACCTCGATATGAACAATGAACGATACAAATTTTGCACAAAACATAAATAAGATGCATTGAAAACAATTATTTAAACAAGTTGTTTGAGTTTTTTGAAAATTGTTGGCCGTATAACTATACATAATTTCTTAAAAAATAATATAATTACTCCTAATTATGCTTATTATATGGTTGTGCAATTAAAACTTAGATATGAATATTCTATGACGCTAATTTTACACAAAATATAAACAAGATTCATTCGAAACTGTATTTTAAAAAAGTTGTTTAACATTTTCAACATTTTTTACATCAAAACTACACATAATTTCGAGCGAATTAATATAATTACTCCTAACTATGTCTATTATAAGATCGTCAAATTAACACTTCAATATGAATATCATATGACACTAATTTTACATAAGACATAAGTAAGATACATTGTAAATTGCTGTTTAAACAAGTTGGTTAAGATTTTTTAACATTTATTGCCTCATAACGATAAATAATTTCGTAAAAATTAATATTGTTGCACTAAACATATTCTTTGATTTGTTGATTTGCAAACCAACCTTGAATTTTATAATTTGCTTTGTTTGAGTCTTGTGCAGCGATTAAAATGTAAATGAATTAGTGCACAAGAACCAAGACTAATGATGGGATACAAGAGCTTAATCAAGACTGCATTAGGTTTAGGTTTAGTTAGACTCAAACTGTGTTGAATTGGTTAAGATAAATTGAGCTTAAACAACAAATAAAAGTGCTTCTGCCCAGTTAATCGTTATAACGTTTTAGTAATCGTTATAATGGTTCATCTCAATACTCAAAAATATTCTAAGGCGAAAAAGTTCTCAAAGAAACCAGAGTGTATCGTTACGTAATGATTCAGTAATCGTTGCAACGATTTATGAAACATATAACGATTCAGTGAATCGTTATAATGTTTCAGCTCAATCAGATCCAACGACTATTCTTTCTAAGCCGTTATAACGATTATCAAATCGTTATACCGGTTCAGGCCGAAAATAGTTTCTTCAGCTATTTCAGAAGATCTATTTTAAAAGGATCACCTCTCTCACTGATAATTGATCTGATCTATCTAGCTAAATCATTACTCCAAAGAGTTTACTAGCCATATACAAAGTGTGAGAGATAATCCAAGAGATAGAAACACTCAATTAGTCAAATTCTTATTTAAGCTCAATCTAGCTTATCTCCATTCTCCCAACTTGATCCTTCATGATCTACCTGTAAACTGTTTTGAGCTGTTGTGCTCATCTTTCTTGAGCTGTAGTGCTCACCTTTCTTGAGTGTGTTGTCACTCACTTTTTTGTTTTTGAGTGTGTTGTCACTCACCTTTTTGAGTGTGTTGACCACTCTTGTTACCGATAGGCATGGCAACCCATTTTTGTGTAAGGGACCAAGTTCTACAAGTGTAAAACTATTTTTTTAGTGTTTCGGATCAACCTCAATTGTTGGAGGTTGAGAGTCCCGGAGACGTAGGCATTTTTAAAGCCGAACTCCATTACATCTTGTGTTCTTGTTTGATCTTTTCTTTTTTTTCTCACGTTTCTTTGATTGCTATATTCTTACGAGAATTGAATCAAATTGAATTGTATTCCGCTGCCATTACACTTGAACACTAAGCCCGAAATCGGTTATACATTTCTACCTTAGGTTCTTTATAATCTTGCACTCTTTTAGCCTTTAAATACTACCATCCCGTTTGTATGTTTTGCGCTTCCGGTCTCATTTTCGGCGATACTGAGGGCGCCATGTCCGTTTTCATGTTTAGCGCTTTCGGACTCGTTTTGGTCGGTACTGAGGGCGTCGGATCTAGTTTTCATGCTTTGCGCTCCCGAACTCGTTTTCGGTGGTACTGAGGGCGCCGGGTCTCGTTTTCATGTTTTGCGCTTTCGAACTCATTTTCAACGGTACCGAGGGCGTCAGGTTCTGTTTTCATGTTATGCGCCACTGGACCCGTTTCGGGCGGAGCCGAGGGTGCCGAGTCCCGTTTTCAAGTTCCGCACTCCCAGACTCCTTTTCGACGGTACCGACGGCTTCGGGTGGCGTTTTCATGTTTTGCGCTCTTGGACCCGTTTTGGGTGGTACCGAGGGTGTCGGGTATCGTTTTCATGTTTTGCTTTCCCGGACTCATTTCGGACAGTACTGAGGACGTCAGGTCCCGTTTGCATGTTTTGCGCTCCCGAACACGTTTTCAGCGGTACCGAGGTGCTCCTAGACTCAGTTTCGACGGTACAGAGGGCGTATGATCCCGTATTGATGTTTCACGCTCCCAGACTCATTTTTGACGGTACCGAGGATGTCAGGTCCCGTCTTCATGTTTTGCGCTCCTAGGCTCATTTTGGGCAGTACCGAGGGCGTCGTGTCCAATTTTCATGTTTTGCGCTCCTTGACTTGTTAAAGACGATATCGAGGGCGTCGGGTCCCGTTTTCATATTTTACGCTCCCGAACTTGTTATGGTTGGTACCGAGGGCGACGAGTCCGGGTTTCAAGTTTTGCGCTCTCGGACTCATTTTCGGCTGTACCGAGGGCGTCGGGTCCCGTTTTCAAGTTTTGCGCACGCAGACTCGCTTTCGGCGGTACCGAGGGCGTCAAGTCCATTTTTCATGTTTTGCGCTCCTGGACTCATTTTCAGCGGTACTGAGGGCGTCAGGTCCCGTTTTCATGTTTTGCGCATCCAGACTCGTTTTCGACGGTGCCATGTCCAGTTTTCATGTTTTGCGATCGCTAACTCGTTTTCGGCGGTACTAAGAGCGTCGGGTCTAGTTTTCTTGTTTTGCGCACCTTGACTCATTTTCGGCGGTACCGAGGGCGCTGTGTCCCGTTTTCGTGTTTTGCGCTCTCGGACTCATTTTCGACGGTGCCGGGTCCATTTTTCATGTTTTGCGCTCCTAGACTCTTTTTCGGCGGTACCGAGGGCGTCGTGTCCCATTTTCATGTTTTGCGCTCCCGAAATCTTTCTCGGCGATACCGAGGGCATCAGGTCCCGTTTTCAAGTTTTACGCTCCTGAAATCATTTTCGGCGGTACCGTGGGCGTCGTGTCCAGTTTTCTTATTTTGCGCTCTGGGAATCATTTTTGTCGGTACTAAGGGCGTCGGGGTCCAGTTTTCATGTTTTGTGCTCACAGACTCATTTTCGGCTGTTACGAGGGCGTCAGGTCCCGTTTTAATGTTTTGCGCTTCTGGACCCATTTTGGGTGGTAGCCCGGTCCTGTTTTTATGTTTTGCACTTCCGGACTCGTTGGGGGCGGTACCGACGGCGTAGGGTCCCATTTTCTTATTTTGCGCACCCGAACTTATTTTCGACGGTACAGAGGACGTCGAGTCCCGTTTGCATATTTTACGCTCCCGTACTCATTTTCGACGATACCAAGGGCGTTGGGTCCCGTTTTCATGTCTTACGCCCGAATTCGTTTTGAGAGGTACCGACGGCGCCGGGTCCCGTTTTTATATTTTACACCCCCGAATCCGTTTTGGGTGGTACCGAGGGCGCCGGGTCCAGTTTTCATATTTTGCGCTCCTTGACTCGTTTAGGGCGGTACCAAGGGCATCGGGTTTCTTTTCATTTTTTTGCGCTCTATTTCGACGGAACCGAGGGCGTTGGGTCCTGTTTTCATGATTTGCAGTCCCGTATTCGTTTTGAGCGGTACTGACGGCGGTGGGTGCCGTTTTCACGTTCTGCGCCCCCGGACCCATTTTGGGCAGTACCGAGGGCGCCGGGTCCAGTTTGAATGTTTTGCGCTACAGACTCGTTTGGGGAAGTACCGAGGATGTCGGGTCCCGTTGTATATTTTCCGCTCCCAGACACGTTTTATGCGGTACCGAGGGCGTCTAGTTTAGTTTTCATGTTTTACGCTCCTGGACTCATTTTCGGTGGAACAGAGGGCATCGAGTCTTGTTTTCTTATTTTGCGCTCCCGGATAAATTTTCGGCGGTACCGAGAGCGCCTGGTCCCGTTTTCATGTTTTGCGCTCCCGGACTCATTTTTGGCGGTACCGAGGGCGTCAGGTCCCGTTTACATATTTTGCGCTCCTGGACTCGTTTTCGACGTTACCGGGGGCGTCGGGTCCCGTTTTCATATTTTGCGTTCCCGACCTCGTTTTCGGCGGTACCGCGGGAGTCGGGTCCTGATTTCATGTTTTGCGCTCCCAGACTCATTTTGGGCGGAACCGCGGGTGCCGAGTCCCGTTTTCATTTTTTGCGCTCCCGAACTCGTTTTCGACGGTTCCGAGGTTGTCGGTTTCCTTTTTCATTATTTTCGCTCGACTCGTTTTGGACGGTACTGAGGGCGTCGGGTCTCGTTTTCATGTTATGCGCTCCTGGACAAGTTGGTGGCGGTACCGAGGGCGTCGGGTCTCTTTTTCATGTTTTGCGCTCGCTTACTTGTTTTCGACGGTATCTATCGGGTCCCGTTTGCATGTTTTGCGCGGCCGAACTCATTTTCTGCGGTAACAAGGGCGTCAGGTCCCGTTTTCATGTTTTGCGCTCCCGAACTCTTTTTCAGGGATACCGAGGGCGTCAGGTCCCGTTTTCTTATTTTGCGTTCTCGAACTCATTTTCGGCGGTACCGAGGGCACCGAGACCCGTTTTTAAGTTTTGCGCTACCAGACTCGTTTGGTGTGGTACCGAGGGCGTCAGATGCCTTCTTCATGTTTTGCGCTCCCGCACTCGTTTTCGGCGGTACCGAGGGCGCCATGTCCCGTTTTCATGTTTTACGCTCTTGGACTCATTTTCTGCGGAACTGATGGCGTTGTGTCCCATTTTCATGTTTCGCTCTCCCGGACTCGTTTTCGGCGGTACCGAAGGCGTCGGGTCTAGTGTTCATGTTTTATGCAACCGTACTCATTTTCGGCGGTACTGTGTACATTGGGTCCCGTTTGTATGTTTTGCACTTCAGGACTCGTTTTCGGCGATACCGAGGGCGCCGGGTCCCGTTTTCATGTTTTGGGATCCCGAACATATTGTCGACGGTACCGAGGGCGTCGGGTCATGTTTTCATGTTTTGCGCTCCCGGACTCATTTTGGGCGGAACCGAGGGCGCCCGATCCCGTTTTCATGTTTTGCGCTCCCGGACTCGTTTGGGGCTGTACCGGGGGCGTCGGGTCCTTTTTTCATTATTTTCGCTTCCAGACTTCTTTTGGGCGTTACCGAGGGCGCTAGGTCCCGTTTTCATGTTTTGCGCTCCTAGACTAATTTTGGGCGGTATCGAGAGCGCCGGCTCTAGTTTTCATATTTTTCGCTCTTCGGGCTCATTTTTGGTAGTACCGAGAGCGCCCGGTCCCGTTTTAATGTTTTACGCTCTGAGACTAATTTTCGATGGTACCGATGGCGTCGGGTCCCGTTTTCATATTTTGCGTTCCCGAACTCGTTTTCGGCGGTACAGAGGGCGTCGGTTCCCATTTTCATGTTTTACGGTCCCAGACTCGTTTTGGGCGGTACCGAGGGCGCCGGGTCCCGTTTTCTTTTTTTTGCGCTCCTGAACTAATTTTTGACGGTTCCGAGGGCGTTAGTTTCCTTTTTCATTATTTTCGCTCCTGAACTCGTTTTGGGCGGTACCGAGAGCGTTGGGTCTCGTTTTCATGTTGGGCGCTCCTGGACTCGTTGGTGGCGGTAGCGAGAGCGTCGGGTACCGTTTTCATGTTTTGCACTCCTGGACTCTTTTTCAGCGATATCGAGGGCGTCAGGTCCCGTTTTCTTGTTTTGCATTTTCGAACTCATTTTCAGCGGTACCGAGGGCGTCAGGACCCGTTTTCATGTTTTGCGCTCTCGAACTCATTTTCGGCGGGACCGAGGGCAACGAGACACATTTTTAATTTTTGCGCCCCCGGAATCGTTTGGGGCGGTAGCGAGGGCGCTGGTCCCATTTGTATGTTGTGCGCTCCCGGACTCGTTTTCGATAGTACCGATGGCGTCGAGTCCCGTTTTCATGTTTTGCGCTATCGGACTTATTTGGTGCGGTACCGACGGCGCGGGTGCCTTCTTCATGTTTTGCTCTCCCGGACTCATTTTCGGTTGTACCGAGGGCGCCGAGTCCCGTTTTCATGTTTTGCGCTTCAGGACTCGTCTGGGCGGTACCGAGTGCGTCGAGTCTCGTTTTCATGGTTTTCTCTCTCTACGTCATTTTTGACGGTTCGAAGGGCGTCGGGTTCTGTTTTCATGTTTTGCGCTCTCAGACTCATTTTCGACGGTACAGATGACGTCATGTCCCGTTTTCATGTTTTGTGCTCCTGGACTCGTTTGGGGCTGTACCGAGGGCGTCAGGTCTCTTTTTCATTATTTGCTCTCCCGGAGTCATTTTATATGTTAACGAGGGCGTCAGCTCCCGTTTTCATATTTTGCGCTCTTGGACTCGTTTTCGACGGTATCGAGGGCGTCGGGTCCTGTTTGCATCTTTTGCGCTCCCGAACCCGTTTTGGATGGTACCGAGGGCGACTAGTCCTATTTCCATGTTTTGCGTTCCCGAACTCGTTCTAGGCGGTATCGAGGGCGTCGGGTCCTGTTTTAATTTTTTTGCGCTCCCGGACTCGTTTTGGGCGGTAGCGAGGGCGTCGGATCCCGTTTTCATGCTCTACGCTCTCGGACACGATTGGGGTTGTACCGAGGGCGTTAGGCCCCTTTTTCATTATTTGTGCTCCCGGACTCATTTTGGGCGGTAGCGAAGGCGTCGAGTCCCGTTTTCATATTTTACGCGCCCAGACTTGTTATGAGCGGTAGCGAGGGCGTCAGGTCTCGTTTTCATATTTTGCGCTCCCGAACTAATTTTCGACGGTACCGAGGGCGTCGGGTCCCGTTTTCATGATTTCCGCTCCCGGACTCGTTTTAGGTGGTATCCAGGGCGTAAGGACCCGTTTTCCTATTTTGCGCTCCGAGAATTTTTTGGGGCAGTACCGAGTGCGTCGGGTCCCGTTTGCATGTTTTGTGCTTCCGAACTCGTTTTCGACCGTACCGAGGGTGCCCGGTCCCATTTTCATGTTTTGCACTCCCGAACTCGTTTTCGACGGAACCAAGGGCATCGGGTCCCAATTTCATATTTTGCGCTCCCGGACTCATTTTCGGCAGTATCGAGGGCGCCGGGTCACGTTTTCATTTTTTGTGCTCCCTAACTCGTTTTGGGCGGTACCGAGGGCGTCGGGTCTAGTTTTCATGTTTTGCGCTCCCGGACTCGTTTGGGGAGGTACCGATGGTGTCGGGTCCCATTTTCATGTTTTGCGCTACCAGACTCGTTTGCATGTTTTGCGCTCCCGTACTCGTTTTCAACGGTACCGGGGGCGTCGGGTCCAGTTTTCATGTTTTGCGCTCCCAGTCTAGTTTGCGGCGGTACCGAGGGCTCCGGGTACCATTTGCATGTTTTGCGCTCCCGGACTCGTTGGGGGCAGTGCCGAGGGCGTCGGGTACCATTTTCATGTTTTGCGCTCCCGGAGTCGTTTTCGACGGTACCGAGGACGTCGGGTCCCGTTTGCATGTTTTGCGCTCTCGGACACGTTTTCGGCGGTACCTAGGACGTCAGGTCCCGTTTTCATGTTTTACGCTCCCGGACTCGTTCTGGGCGAAATTGATGGCGTCGGGTCCCGTTTTCATGTTTTGTGCTCGCAGACTCATTTTCGGCTGCACCGAGGGCGCAGGGTACCATTTTCATATTTTGCGCTCCCGGACCCGTTTTGGGCGGTATCGAGGGCGCCCAGTCCAGTTTTCATATTTTGCGCTCCCGGACTCATTGGGGGCGGTACCAAGGGTGTCGGGTCCAATTTTCATGTTTTGCGCTCCCTTACTCGTTTTTACGTTACCGAGGATGTCACGTCCCGTTTGCTTGTTTTGCAACTCCCGTACTCATTTTCGACGGTATTGAGGGTGTTGGGTCTCGTTTTCATGTTTTGCGGTCCTGAATTTGTTTTGAGCAGTATCGAAGGCGTCGGGTCCCGTTTTCATATTTTGCGCCTCCGGACCCTTATTTGACGGTATCGAGGGCGTCAGGTCGTGTTTTCATTTTTTACGCTCTCGGACTCGTGTTGGGTGGTACCGAGGTCGTCAGGACCAGTTTTCATTTTTTGCGCTCCCGGACTTGTTTGGGGCGGTACCGAGGGCGTCGGGTCCCGTTTACATGCTTTGCGCTCACTAACTTGTTTTCGGCGGTAGCGAGCGCGTCGGGTCCTATTTTCATGTCTTGCGCTGCCGGACTCTTTTTCGGCGATACCGAGGGCGTCGGGTCTCGTCTTCGGCCGTACCGAGGGCATCCGGTCCCGTTTTCATGTTTTGCGCTTCCGAACTCATTTTCGACGGAACCGAGGGCGTTGGGTCTGATTTCTTATTTTGCGCTCCCGAACTCGTTTCGAAGCTGTACCGAGGACTCATTTTGGGTGGTACCGAGGTCGTCGGGTCCCATTTTTAAGCTTTACGCTCCCGAATTCCTTTTCGTCGGTACCGAGACTGTGGGGTCCAGTTTTCATGTTATGCGCTCTCAGACTCATTTTCGGCGGTACCAAGGGCGCCGGGACCCGTTTTCATGTTTTGCGCTTCCGATCTCATTTTCGGGGTACTGAGGGCGTCGGGTCCCGTTTTCATTTCTTGCGCTCCCGGACCCGTTTTGGGCGGTACCGAGGGCGCCGGTTCTAGTTTTTACATTTTTCATTCCCGGACTCGTTTTCGGTTTTACCGAGGGCGTCGGGTTAAGTTTTCATGTTTTGCGTTCCCCCGAACTCATTTTCGGTAGAAACGAGGGCACTCTCTGTCTCGTTTTCAGCGGAAACGAGGGCGCTCCCGGACTCATTTTTGACGGAACCAAGGGTGTCGGGTCCCATTTTCATGTTTTGCGCTTCCGAACTCATTTTCGGCGGTACCGAAGGTGTCGGTTCTCGTTTTCATGTTTTGCGTTTCCGAACTCAGTTTGGGCGTGCACGAGGGCGTCGAGTGCCATTTTGATGTTTCGCGCTCTCGGAACCGTTTTAGGCGGTACCGAGGGCATCGGGTCACGTTTTTATGTTTTGCTCTCCCAGACTCATTTTGGGCGTTACCGCAGGGTGTCGGGTCCAGTTTTCATGTTTTGCTCTCCCGGACTCATTTTCGACGGTACCGAGGGTGCCGCGTCCTGTTTTCATGTTTTGCGCTTTCTTACTCATTTTCTACGGTACCGAGGTCGTCGGGTCCTGTTTGCATATTTTGCGCTCCCTGACTCATTTTCGGTTTTACCGAGGGCGTCAGATCCCGTTTTTATATTTTACGCTCCCTGACTCGTTTTGGTCGGTACCAAAGGCGTCGGGTGCGGTTTTCATATTTTGTGCTCCTGAACTCATTTTCGGCTGTACCGAGGGCGTCAGGTCCCTTTTTCATGTTTTGCCCACCCGGACCCATTTTAGGAGGCCTGGACTCGTTTGGGGCGGTACCGACGGCGCCAAGTCTCTATTTACCCTTGAAAAATCTCAAGGATAAAGCAGTTGAACAATTAAGGATAAATATCAATTATCAGTGATAAATCATAAGAAAGGGGAAAGAAAGGCAAGAGAGATGGGCCACCAGCCAGAAGAAGTCGCTGCCGAACTCCGGAACAAGTCTATTTGTCCCACAAGAGAATTTTGGGATAAAAGACAAGAGTATAAATACTCCACTATCCACTGTCCATTTGAGGTGGATGACACTCGAGAGATTCAGGAGAGAGAAAGAGATCTCTTGAGGTGTCATCCGTGCGGTCATTTTCCTCTAACAAGCGGGACCCACCTGACAGTCCCACACAAGCAACTTCAACAGCCTGAACCTAGCCTATCCACTAAATCTAATCAGGCCGGAACAAGAATTAAGCATTAATCCCACAAGAAAATTCTATACAGGGGTCAGAAGTATAAAGGCCCTGCCACCTCCTGTTCATTCGAGGTGAATGACTCTCAAGAGATTCAAGAGAGAGATCTCCTAAGGGGTCATCCATCTGATTATTTTTCACTGACAAGTGGATCCCACATCTCAGTGACAGAGACCAAGGAAAAGTCAAGATTAAATCAACCCTCGGATCAAACTCTCAGAACAAACCCTAATAATCGAAGCAAGTCTAATCCCAAAGACAACAGAACTGTGTCAACGCCAAACCAGTATTTTGATATAGTCAACTACAAGAAATTTTAATGTAATTTTGTTTTCATGAACAGGGATTGAAAGCCAATTCACAAGGTTGATCAGGTGCCAATGTTGCAAACACCTGATCAAACCAAGATTTGTGTTGTATGTTGATGTGTATGAGATTGACTCTAGCTCAAATGGGAGATTGTTAGTGTTAGAGTGATCTACAGCCAATTATGTGATGATTATACTTAGATTATGTATTATATCATTTGTTCCTTGAGTTGTTTATTATTTATATATTGAGTTGGACTCAATTGTGAAACATATACATTAATTAATAATAACTCTAAAATGTCCCTAACCTGTTAATTACCTAGGAACAATAATTAACTAAGATTAGTGTGTAAGTTGAGTGATGATTGTGTTTCACAAATCATACGATAAGTGTTATTGGCTCAATTACACAAATAACGTGTTGGACATGTTATTGGACTTGACCTGTAATAAAATACTATAAGGATTGTGTTTGTGTCATTAGTATTTTATTTGCTTGCTAATTCTTAGGTATGAGATGAGTGTTCTTCTTATACAAATGATTTGCATTTATGAATATTATCCAACATTGTCCGTAACTAACAGTCATACAGATTCTATCTCGATGTACATCTTTTGTATGAAGAAGAAGTATGAATCAAGAATATCGATGTCCCTCTAGTTTGTTGACGTGATCGATGATATCCAAATTGGGTGCCCCTAGATAAAGAATGTAGTGCAAAAATGACACATTCCTATTTTTCACCGTTTTGGATATCATGTGGTATGGAATGAGCTTGGGACGATTGTCGTCGTTCAGGACCAAGATATTTATAGCGTACATTATATATGTATTGCTTAAGGGTCACAATACACATTGTTATGTGTCGCTTGTGATTTATGATGATTAAAAATATTTTAATATCATTGCTAAGTGTATACAGGTCCCAAAGGGTCACACCGTATAAGAACAAAGCCTATAAACATTTCTTGATCATTTTCGTATTAGTTCTCTAGAATTAACATGAGTTAATTAATCATTAGACATGATTAATTAGGTCAAAAACGGGTCAATAGCAGGTCTCGGGGAGTGTTTTCGGGACACATACGGACCCCGTACGGCCTCAGGCACAGTGAATTCTGGAAAATTTTCTGCACAGTGCAGTTCTGCGCACGGTTCGGTTTTTGAGTCGGTTCGGGGGGTTATCTTGCTCTAAAAATAGCTAAAATTGGACATAACGTGGACAACTATTAATGGAAGGTTTTCATCTAAAAAAAGGCCATACCTATAGTTAAGAAACTCGAGATTTTTCATCCCTAACCGACCCGAAATTCTGCTGAATTTTTGCTGCACCGGTTTTGATTTTTTCATGTATTGAGAACCCTTTCCACCACCTCTAAGAGTTATAATTCATGGAGAAGGACCAGAAAATCAAGGAGAGCACTCTTAATTGCCCTAGCAAGAGGTTGAGAAAGCGTTTGTGGGCTGTTCTTGGTGGATACCATTGGAGGAGATCTCGATTGGTCTCTTGGTGTCGTGCGCGTCTCCCGATCATTTTCTGCCCTTTCGGTGACTCATGCACACATCAAAGGTATATTAATCTTATTTATAACTTATGTTTGGTTCAGTTTAAATCACATACAAGATCTTTTTAGTGTTTTAGATGAAAAGTTTTGAATTTATTGTTTACCCCTGAAAGGTCGAAGGAATAAATACAAGAGAAAAAAAAGCCAAGATCAAACCCTATGAACTGAACCAATACAATCCCTATACTATATGGAATAGTGTCAATGCCAAGCCAGTATTTTGATACAACCAATCATGAGAAATCTCAATATGATTTTGCTTTCAAGGCTGACCTGGTGCCAAAGCTGCGAGCAACCACCTAACCATGCTTTAATTTGTGTCAATTGCTGATAAGTAGTCAGCTCTTTGACCAAATTACCCTCATGTTAAGGGATTGAAAGTCAATTTCACAAGACTGATCAGGTGCCAAAACTGGGAGCAACCACCGATCAAGTCTAGATTTGTATTAATTGCTGATAAGTAGTCAGCATTTGATCAAATCAAACCCTAATAAGCATCAATATTGGTGTTAATTGGGGTGGAGTTTCTGCAAGGAGAATTTATTTGGCAGAGACACTGAGCTACCATTGATAAAATTGAGATTTATTCAGGAGAAAATAGGGTTTTCTTGACAAAAGAATTTTTAATTCAAAGAGGCAGGGGTAAAAATGGAATTAAAAATTACAGGGATGATTATCATGATTTTAGGGAATTTTGGTGAAAATTTCATGATTTTTGGATGAAGGGGTCTATTAAAATCAATTGGAGAAAGGAGAAATCAGATTAATCCAAGGGCTGAAATTTGATCAAGGATCTTTAAGGGTGCAACTTGGAGCTGAAGAGTTGTCTGGGTGTAATCTGGGGATGCTAAGTAAGGGAGAAACTACTTAGGCGCTGGGGAAGCTTTTTAAAAAAGAAAAGAAATGTGTGTGAACTCGGTGCATGCATATTGTCTCTCATTAAACCTGACGTGTGGGGCCGGATCACACGAACCGCACACACCCGAAGTGCGCTACTTCTACCTCTCATTTCTTTCACTGCAACTGGGCCCCACAGGGCAGAGCCCTCCTCTTTCCTCCCCCATGCGAGTTCTTCTCTTCTGCTACTCGATTTTCTTCAACAGTATTCAATCGAAAATGGGATATAACTCAAATGGCGACGAAAGTTTACAATCTTTATACCGCTGGAAAGCTCTCAATGAGTAGAATCCATTGAAGCAATTGATTTTTAAAATGGTGTATGGTGGATCACTCGCATTAAGGAAGAAAGAATCGGACTGAAGAATGAAATTGGCCAATTAAAATGAAGATAAGGTGAATTGGCGGTTGAGAAGGCATCGTGTGGGCCCCACGATGCAGTTGAGGTAGTTACTGGCATGGATTAACTGCTCTTTGTGTGATATTCCATGATAGAAGTGGTGTACAAGGCCGAAAGCCAATAAAAAGGAAAAATTAATTCGGTTCTTGAAGAGGAGAGTGTAGGGAAGAACTGAGGTGTGAATATAATGCCATGTCATCGATCCAGACCTTAAAACTTTGCTCTCAACAAACACACAATGGATTAATCTGTACCATTGAATTGATTGATGAAAGGGCAGGATTTAGCCATGTCATCGATCCGTGGCATTTGGAAAACACAAATTGTGTTACAAGGAAACACAATTGGGCAGTTAATCTTCTATATATACCTTAATGGAGGTTGAGAACAAAGACAATTGAATGCCCCCGGTTGATAATTCCTTTCACTGTCTCTCTCCCCCAGTCCATAACCTTTGGCCTGGAATTCATTCTTCATCCAATCTTGATTTACTGACTGATTGATCTCAGTGATGAAAAACGTGAAGAACTCAGTCAGTAGTTTAGGAAATTCACAAGGGAAAGAGAATATCAATGAGGGAGAGAGTGATTATCAGAAGAATACACAAACCGAGAAAGACCTTTTGAGAAGGATGAACTGATTGATCCAGAGGTACATCAGAGAACTCAATTGTGATATTTTCAATTGTTCATGTAAGGTAATTCTCGAACTCAAGTACATAGTTAATCAGATTTGAAGCTTCTTTGTCCAAACTTGAAGAATCAAAATGTAATCGGGTTTGAATTTTGAGTATAACAAAAGATTATCGCTTAAACTTCAATTCTTTGAATCTTTTAATCTTTTCTTTATTGTTTCTTAGAACTAGTAGAATTTAATCCATATTTCTTTTATTTTCTTGATTACATTTTAATTGAGAGTCAGAGATTGCATTTTTTTTTCCTTTTGTCGATCGATCTCGGCTGAAATAAGCCTGAGAACTCGACGTGTGTGAGATTAATCTCACTTACTTGCTTGAAGATACACAGTGCATTGGCTGTGGTGGTAACATGGTCCTTTTAAGGTGATTGATCTCAGCCAAGAGCTTGAGAACTCATCAAAGGACTTTATGTTCTGCTATAACGGGATCTTGATCGAAATTGAACTGCAAACCAAGAGAAACAGTGGAATGTACTTAAACCAGGGCGCAGTATCTCGAATCACTCCTATACAGAGCATCGCATAAGTAAACGGCAATAGAAATGAACAAGTGATGAGAATCTTAAAACAAATTCCAGTCGGTACCTATCAATATTGCATTGTACCAGTTTGTTTGCATTATGACATGATTATTAGTCGATTTGCATAGCTAGTGTCAAGTTGATTTGTATAAACATACAATAACGACATATTACAAACTTGAGATCAACGAAGATATCATTGGAATTGATCGCAATTAGAGATTATGCTCTTCGGTACCAAACCGTACCAAGGTGCCTCGAGTGGTAGTGGCGCACACGGCAAATCACCGTTTTGATCTCCGATCAGAGGTGACAGTCGAGTTTTACAGGGCAAGGCGATGCTATTTGCGTGCCCTGATCTTTCATTGGAGATGGAGATCACCGGAGTGAGTCATCGGAGGAGGCGGCATCGTTTGATTCAGTAACACGAGTTTAGAAGTACTTGGCGCGGATCTTGGCGTATATGCACAGATCTAATATCAATCGAACGAAGCTTATAAACAAAAGTGTAATGAAATGATCCCAGCCTCTAATCACGGTGGTCAGCACTGATCTCAGAGCAGATCTTGTGGCACGTATTATTAAATGATAATAGAGAGAGAGGCCGGCCCAGCGCTATATTGGGCCCAACGAGAATAAGAGAAGAATAATAGTAAAGCAAGGTCAGCCCAGTTTCCGTATTGAGCCCAACCAGCGAAGGGAAGAGGAAAATGAAAAGAAATAAAAGCCGGCCCAATCCATTTGAAGCCCAAAGTCAAATAATAACAGAATATTAAAAGTATAGAGTAAATAAATCATTTGAAAATGTTCTTAAACTCAAAATTAACTCAAATTTGTTTCTAAAATTTCTTTACTTTTCATAATATTTTTCTGTACAATAATATTTCAATTTTAAAAATACTATCATAATAAAACAATTCAAAAGCAAAAAGACATTTCATGCATTTGTATATTTGACTTAGCTTTGACTTGTCATTTTAAATACTATAAAAATTCCAAAAAGTCAAATAAAATCATAAATAATAATTAGATATGTTTTAATGATTTTTCTAGTGATTTTTCATAAAATAATAATAACAATAATAATATGCAATAATAAATAATAAGATTGGCTCTATTCTTTAGTAAAAAAAAGAATAAATAATAATATCAAATAAATATTATGTTAATCTTTTCTGTAAAAAAAATAAAAAAATATATAAATAAATAATCATAATGATAAATAATAAATACATCTTATTCTAGAATAAAGAATGTAATAATAAAATCATATAATAGAAATATAATAAAAATAATAATTGTAATAAAGAATATAATAAATTTCATCCTTTGTAGCTATTTTCAAGTAATAATAATAATAGTAATAAAATAAGAATCTTATATTTTTCTACAAATAATAAATAGAAATAATAAAAATATAATAAAACTATCATAAATAGAATAGGATAATAATAATGATTTCTTTAGCTATTATAAATCCTAAAAATCAAAATAAAAATAATATAGCTAATTCATCTTTTGTTAAATAGTATTTCAAAATGATAAAAATATGATAAACAAAATTCTATTACTTTGGCTATTATAAATATCCTAAAAATTCAAATAAAATCATAGCCAATTTATTTTCTATTATTTTTGTAAGTGATTTTCTACAAAAATAAATAGAGTTTAGAAATAATAATAACAAAATTCTATTACTTTAGCTATTGTAAAATCCCAAAAATATAAATAAAATTCTAGTTAATAGCTAACCCATTTCCTATTATTTTTGTAAATAATTTTCTACAGAAATAAATAGAGTTTAAAAATAAAGAAAACAGATATATGATCACCTTTGTAATAGAGATAATAATGAAAGGCATTATCTTAATAATAAAAAAATTAATAAAATGTAATAATCCTTTTTACATTTTAGAGATGAATGAATACGCTCACACAAGGAGTGTAGAGCAACACAGTGGTTTTACACAAGTAATGCAACATATTAGAATAATTAGTCGAGACAAGAACATCTTGACGAAGAATAACCAAGGCTGTGACATCAACATGAGGAAGTATGTCGAGACAAGAACATCTCGACGCTCATTGAAGAATAACCAAGGCTGCGACATCAACATGAGGAAGTATGTCGAGACAAGAACATCTCGACGCTCGTTGAAGAATAATCAAGGCTACGACATCAACATGAAGAGATATGTCGACTCCAAGAAATAAGAACATTATGATGTCCGAGAGAAGTGACATCTTAATGACTCGGTGTCATGAACAAGTAATTCATGACCATTTGAGCTAGTAAGGCTGAACTCATCCGTCGATAAGTTTGTCTTCTAGTTCATCTTCCGAGATTGTGAGATTGAATCGTTCTGTAGTAGATTCATCCACAAAACAGTGAATGTGAACCGTTCTGTAGTAGGTTCCTTCACTAACACATGCCTCAATGTTAAGTGGCTTAGTGCTTCGAGTTTGACTTTGTGCGCGGTTGTGTTCCTAGGTTTATGAATCGGCTTAGTGCTTCGAATTCATGATCTAGAAGATCGGTGAGAAGAAACACGTGGACCAAATCCACCCTTCTCCTGATTCACCAACCTCAAGATCAACCGGCCTAGTGCTTCGAGTTGTATTTTGTGTGATTGGTTGTTGACTAGTTAAGATTGAACCGTTACGTAGTAGGTTTATCTTCTAGATCAACCGAGGTTGAGTCGTTACGTAGTAGCCTCACCTCAAACTCCTCTACGAAGAGATTAATCTAATGCGTAGTAAGGTTATCTCTTGAGGCGGTAAAAAGACCGAACCGATCTGTAGTAGGTTCATCTTTCATGGGATTAACTTCGAATCATTCGAAACAAGTTTATTTTCGAATCAAGCGAGGTTGAGTCGTTCGTAGTAGACTCACCTCAAACCCCTACGAAGAGATTAATCGATCCGTAGTAAGGTTATCTCTCGAGGCGATATAGATCGAACCGATCGTAGTAGGTTCATCTTTCATAGGATCGGCGTGAACCGTTCGAAGTAGGTTCATTTTCTAGATGAACCGAGGTTGAGTCGTTCTGTAGTAGACTCACCTCGAACCCCTTCGAAGAGATTAATCTGATCTGTAGTAAGGTTATCTCTCGAGGCGGTAAAGACTGAACCGATCTGTAGTAGGTTCGTCTTCCACAGGATTGACCTTTTAGTGAACCCAAACGACCACTTGACCATCATTTAACTATACTATTTGCTTCTCCCTTTTAAAGATCCGAGAGGTGCCTCGAGGTTAGTAGCCCGGGGTAATTAACGGTGGGGGCTTGCGCCACCGGAATCTACAAGAACTCACAATCACTAAAAACCCCCTAAATGTGCATCCAAATCATTCTAAACGGCAGAATCGGCCGGCATTAAATAGATGCACGCTTGGGAGGGATCTCCGTGTCCTTCTTCCGCATCCCATCGCCCAGCGGCGGTGCGGAGCGCGCGAAAAAGGGTCGCACATTTATACACTAGTTACACCGATAAAATCCCAATATTTACTGTTTTGCGCTCCCGAACCTGTTTGGGGCGGTAGCGAGGACACAGGGTCCAGTTTTCATATTTTGTTCTCCCGGAATCATTTGTGGTGGTACTGAGGGCGTCGGGTCCCGTTTTCATATTTTGCGCTCCCAAACTCATTTTCGATTGTACCGAGGGCGTCGGGTCCTGTTTTCATGTTTTGCGCTCCTAGACTCGTTTTCGATGGTACCGGGGACGTCGGGTCTCGTTTGCATATTTTGCACTCCCGGACTCGTTTTTGACGGTTTCGAGGGCGTCGGGTCCCGTTTGCATGTTTTGCACTCCCGGATTCATTTTGGGCGGTATCGAGGGCGTCGGGTCACAGTTTCATATTTTGTGCTCCCAAACTCGTTTTGGGCGGTACCAAGAGCGTCGGGTCCCGTTTTCATGTTTTGCACAACCAAACTTGTTTTCACGGTACCGAGGGCGCCGAGTCCCGTTTTCAAGTTTTGCGCTCCCAAACTCATTTTCGACGGTACCGAGGACGTCGGGTCCCGTTTGCATGTTTTGCGCACCCAGACTCATTTTCAACGATACCGAGGGGGTTGGGTCCCGTTTTCATGTTTTGCGCTCCCGGACTCGTTTTCAACGGTATCGAGGACGTCGGGTCCCGTTTGCATGTTTTGCGCTCCCATACTTGTTTACGACGGTACGTTGGGTCCCGTTTTTATGTTTTGCGGTCCCGTATTCGTTTTGAGCGGTACCGACGACGCCGGGTCCTATTTTCATGTTTTGCGCTCCCGGTCCCGTTTTGGGCAGTACCGAGGGCGCCGGGTCCAATTTTCGCTCTCGGACTTGTTTTGGGCGGTACCGAGGGCCTTGCGTCCCATTTTCATGTTTTGCGGTCCCGGAGTCATTTTGAGCGGTACCGAGGACGTCGGGTCCAGTTTTCATGTCTTGCGCACCCCGACTCATTTGGGGTAGTACCAAGGACGTCTGGTCCCGTTTGCATGTTTTGCGCTCCCAAACACGTTTTCGGCGGTAGCGAGGCGCTCCTGGACTTGTTTTGGGGGTACCGAGGGCGTTAGGTCCAGTTTTCATGTTTTGCGCTCCTTGACTCATTTTCGGCGGAACCGAGGTCGTCGAGTCCGGTTTTCATGTTTTGCGTTCCCGGATACATTTTCGGCGGTACCGAGAGCACCTGGTTCCGTTTTCATGTTTTACGCTCGCGGACTCGTTTTAGGCTGTACCGAGGGCGTCGGATCCCGTTTACATATTTTGCGCTCCCGGACTCGTTTTCGACGTTACCGGGGGCGTCGGGTCCCATTTTCATGTTTTACGTTCTCGGACTCGTTTTTGACTGTACCAAGGGCGCCTGTTCCCGTTTTCATGTTTTGCGCTCCATGACTCATTTTTGACGGTACCGAGGACGTCGGGTCTCGTTTGCATGTTTTACGCTCCCGGACTCATTTTCCACTGTACCGAGAGTGCCGGTTCCCGTTTTCATGTTTTGCATTTTCAGACCCGTCTTGGACTGTACCGAGGGCGTCGGGTCCAATTTTCATGTTTTGCGCACCCAGAGAAGAAAGAAAATTTTAGTTCTTACAACCATTAGAAGCAATAAACAACATACTAAGAGAGAGATTAAGCCAGATTCTACATCATTGTTATGCATGCATGAATCTGATCTCTCAATCAGGAGCTAATCGAGCTGAAATCTCAGTTTTAACATCTCAGAACAGAGAAGGTACATTCATACAGTTCAGTACTAGTAATAGGTGTTGTATCAGTATCTTATACCATACTAAGAATGATTAAAAATCGTTAAGTAACAAAAGGAGTCATGTACATTACAATTGGCCAACCTAGAAGTTAAACTAAACTAAAGCTTACTTCAGATAAAAAGATCACATGGTAAATGTCAGTTAACAAGCTCTCACTCTCCAGATTCTAATTGAAGACGGTGTAAATCATGTCTTTCAAATTGTCAATTAGCAAAGGCCAATAATGATCGCAACAATAAAGGCATGATTGACACATGACTTAAAACAAGAAATATGTTACCAATTTCTAGTGAGAACTAAGAAGAGGGTCGGCTGCAGCGGAGCGATTCTCGACAGCGAGTGGAACCGGTGAGATCGCGAATCTGAGGCCAGGTGAGAGGAAGTATAGAGATCGCGATTCAAGGGAGGCGATTTCTTCGGTTTGTCGGGTAAAGATAGGAGGGTTTTTCACATGCGAGAGGGGGAGATCGCGAGCTAATTTGTCGGTAGAGGAGGGTGTATACGAGAGGGAGAGGAGGGTATTTCTGACTTTTTAATATATTCTTTTTTTTTATAAATTTAATTTGCTAATCCAAAAATCTTTGCCAAACGAATAAGTTACTAAGCAGAATAATTACATAATATCACTCTACTATTACTATTTCAAAAATAATATTATTCTATTCACTCTTTTAAAATTACCACTCTTCTAAAATTATTTCTTAGTTTATCAAACGAACCCAAAAATTCTGCTCCAGAGTAAAGTAGGTAAAGTAGGAAGAAGTTCCACATAACTCTTGCTATTGATCGGACATTCACAATTGCATTGCCTGAATGGAATGGCAACAGTCTGAAACGAAACAATCCCTGCGCATTCAAGAGCAAGCCCTTGACCTTCATAATCTCTTGAAGACTGTTTTAATTAGCTATTATTTAAACTATTAGACTATTTGCTTGAACATATTTTATTCACTTGTTATAGTACGAACATCATTCAGATTCACACCGATGAATGATTTGTAGGATGAAATTTTAATCCGATTACTCTTTTGCCACGTAAAGTAAATATGAATTCTATGATACTTTGGGTGATGATAAATTGATAATAGATTCATTGCTGATTCGAATCAGAGACTCGTTATCTGTACCCGGGCCCACCGGAAAGAATCCGACACGTCGCATTTACCAACGAAAGGTCCCATCGTCGACGGCTTCGATCATTTCAGATCTCTTCAACCGTTCAACGGCTGAACGGGTGGCTAATAAGCCCTCCTCTGCTGGGTCCCCATGGACCCTATCTCATCTCAGATCAAGCAACGTGGAAAACGACAAGAGCAGAGCACAACATCCAACGGCCAGGATCAGACCACTCAAAACCGGAAGACGGGCTACGTGGCAGACACTCCACCGTTCGAGGAATAGGCCTTTTCGACCTTTTTGGACTTCTTTCGCGCTTTTTAGGGGAAAAACCAGACAGTAGCATTTGTGCTCACGAAGCAGTGGCTCTGCTTATCCGTTCCTCTCCTCTCCTTTTCCTGCGATGAAACAAATTGAGAGGAAGAAAATAGGACGAGTTCGATTTCGTTAAATTTTGTTGCCTCTAAATAGAGATTTGATTTCTCTCTCTGATAAACTTTTTGCTTTTTTTATTCATCTTCTTTCGAGTTCTCTCCAATGGCGTTTGGAGCGGTTCTCTCAAGTAGAAGCTTCGGCTCTCCTCTTGTATCAGGTTTATTATTTCCTTCTTAAATCCGAATAATCTTTTTGAAAATTCAGAACGCTTTTTCTTGATGTATGCTGTATGTTCAAATTTTCAAAATGGTGCACACGAGGTGTTTGCTTCTTTGCCTCCATCATTCGAGTCTGAATTCAAAATTCGTTTTTTGTTACGTGCTAAGAAAGATATAGCAGAAACATATGAGAGTGTTTATTATCTGTCAATACAAGAAAAATGACATAGTTTGAGAAATGTATTATACCAATTGGTCAAACAATAAGAGCAGTAATCGACTTAATTTATGCCTTAATGTTATACTTGATTGCTTTTATTGGTATGGCAAAGATATATGTATTTAATGTAATCATCTTGAACTTCATTCAGGAAAAGAATGCCAGCAAAGGCAATTAGCTTCACCAGAGAGAAGGCTGAGTTTACGGCCCATTTGTGGCCAATTTGATCTGAGATGCATTTCCATTATGTCCATGCAAAGAGAAGCATCCCACGTTTGTAGAGCCTTTTCTCCTCTTTCAACCAAACTTTTGTTTAATCAGGAGAGAAAGCTTCCTTCAAAAATTGAATGTGGTGGTCTAAAGCTGAGAAAACTGGGAATTACAACTCAGGCAAAGTACCAGCCAGAGAGGTATGAAGTTACAGGGGGATCCCTGGAGCCGACCGGGTCTTCTCCTGAAGAGGCAGTTCTGATTGGAGGAGGAACAATTGAGGAGGCGGTGTTGCCATGGTGGCAGCAATTCCCAAAGCGATGGACAGTTGTTTTTTTGTGCTTCTTTGCATTTCTTCTGTGTAACATGGATCGTGTAAGTTTAACTTAGAATTATAGCAGTATTGTACCATTCTTGAACTTGATTTCTTTTGTTTGTGGGTTTTGTTGTTAAGCTTATTTTGCATATTATATGAAGGCCCTGGGTAAACCCACGAGCTAGCACTGTTTTTTCTGTATAAGCTGAAATTTTAGTCCTACCTGCTTCAATTCCAGTTCATGAAACTAACCTTTTCCTTTCTTCTGCATATTCATTTATTGACTGATTTCTTATTTGAGGTTTAACCACGGATTGTGGCCATTTCACACAAAATGGCTCCTGAAAACTGGATCTTTACCAACAGATCATGTTTCAAGGAATCCAGTGCCCAACATTTTAATCCTTAATATATGTGTGATTAGTTGTTTTGCTCTGTTATTTTTCATAACAATGTAGAAAAATAATGTACTGCTTAAGAAATATGCTTGATAATGTATGTTGATCTTAATATGTTCCATCAAACCAGGTTAATATGAGTATTGCTATCCTTCCCATGTCGGCAGAGTTTAATTGGAGTCCAGCAACAGTTGGCTTGATCCAATCCTCGTTCTTCTGGGGCTACCTTCTTACCCAGGTCTCTTTTTCTATAAAGTTGTTATTTTATGATTGTGAACATTTGGCCATAAAGTCCATGCTGCCTTGGTACCACCACTATGCTGAACTTGCAATTGTACATTCCAAGTCAATTTTTATTCGAAGTTTACTTCAGACTCCTCTACCCATGTTGCTAACTGATGCCTACTAATTGCATGAATGTTTTTTTTTCTTTTGAGAAAGCTGCTATTGATAAGTCTACATGTTTTCAGATTGTTGGAGGTATTTGGGCTGACAAAATTGGCGGTAAGATAGTTCTTGGTTTTGGAGTTGTGTGGTGGTCAATTGCAACTATCCTGACTCCTTTAGCAGCTAAAATCAGTCTCCCATGTTTGCTCATCATGCGTGCTTTTATGGGCATTGGTGAGGTTAGTTCATTTTATTCTCTCAATTAATCACAACTTGAAAGTAGTTTGAATGTTTTGAGAACACGCGCTCTTCAAGTCTTGCTGGATTACATAGTTACTAGAACACATCCAACAGAAAAAAAAAAGAAAAAGAAATACAGTGTGCCCTACTACTAGAGGTAGGCTCTTCTCCTCAACCTATGTAACTGGGCACACTTTCTGTGGCCCCTATCATGCAGTAGAGGCGGGAACAATGCAGTCAGTGGCGTAAAAAGCAACATTCGCCTTTTGGGGTTGAGAGACGGGTACAGTTACAAAAGCAAGCGCTTTTGTGCGCTTTTTGGTGAGACGCAAAAAGCGAGAGGTGTAAGGAGGCACGCACTTGATGAATTCTTTTACATCCAAGTATAATTTATTATAATATTTAAATTTAATATGACTTTGATACATTTATGCTTTTTATTTTAAATTTTATATGCCTCTGAAATGCAATTTGATGAAATATTAATAGAGATGGCAACAAAATAAAAAATATAAAAAATAAAAAGAAATAATATTAAAATTTGTATAAATATTTTGCATTGTTTTAGATTAAAAGCTTTTGATCTACCACAATATACTATGTACAAAATAATAATTAAATAATAAATTGATAATTAAATCTATCATTATAGGAGGTAAATAAACTAACTTTACTTTATTTAGAAATTTGATGAGATGATGAGTGATATTGTATATGTGTATATATTTTACTGTTATTTTGTATTTCATCGATATATTTATGTTTTGTAACAATTGTAGTGAAACATAATCGAAGTTTAGTTATGTTCTTTTGATATTTCGATATTAACTATTTATAATATTAAATTACAATGCAAGCTTTCAATTGTATATTTTTGCTTTGTTTGAAATGAAATGCAAGTATATTTATATATTTTTGTATTCCAAGATATTATATATTATTTAAAAATAAGAAATAAAGTTAATGATAATACATTTCTATATCATTTTTATTTTTTATTCAAGATTTTCATTATACTAATTATATGCGTCTCAGATTACTCAAACACGTGCTTTTTTATGCGCTTTGCGTCTCAGACGATTTCAACTATTTGCGTTTTGACTGCACCTTTCGCCTCTGACTACCTTGGGTGGGAAACATACAAAGCACGTGTGGTGGGCCGGGCACAACCTTGTAATGGAATGTCTGGTTGGATGGAATCAAACCTCTTTTTCTTATGGAACTACAGTGTGTTAATTTGTCAGTTGCTGTAAAGCCCTAAAAATATAAATATGATTAATTTATAGTTGATGTAGTGCTCACCTGGGTGTTAGTGGCTTGAAATTTACCTAGCATACTTTGAACTTAGTTGATAAAGGACAACAATATAATTGAACTCAGTACCTCTTGATCTCATATGGTATTGAGTTGCAAATTTAGGTGATGAGATATGCAATGTTATTTTTCTTAATAGCAACACTTAATTATGGAGTAAGCTAAAGATTATTAAATCTATTAATTTGTATTTAACTTTCAGGGGGTTGCAATGCCAGCAATGAATAACATACTGTCAAAATGGATCCCAGTGGCAGAGAGAAGCAGATCTCTAGCATTGGTTTACAGTGGGATGTACCTTGGTTCTGTCACGGGTTTAGCATTTTCACCCCTTTTAATTCACAAATTTGGCTGGCCTTCTGTCTTTTATGCTTTTGGGTCCCTAGGAAGTATCTGGTTTGCATTGTGGCAAAAGAAGGTAATCCCCACCTTTTTCATTGATATCCTTTATTAAGCTCTTGAGGCTCAACTAGTAAATGGTTGAATGCATTATCAATATTTGACAACTATATTACACAGGCATAGCCCAAGACTGAAAATTATCACAGAAGCTTTTTTGTCGTTTAACTAGATGTTGGATTATAGGTTTTTTTTTAAGGAGAAGATAGCAGCCAAGCCCCCAAATTCATTAAAAATGTTGGATTATAGTATCAATCTTTCTTGTAATATTAGTTAGTCCTGTCACAAAGGAGCATGATAGACATTAGTTGACATCCAAAAAGTCATAATATATTCCAACTGGTATAAATCAGCCTCTGGCAGGGAGACTGTACAAAGGCAACCATTGGGTCTATTACTTTCAAACTGAAGAGTGAGGTAAAAAAAACATCCATGCATCTTAACTCAATATGTAGCTTTCAGTTTCAGAAAAGGGCATTTTTGTGTGTGTGTGGGGGGGGGGGTATCAGTTTGAGCTGTGAGGTACAGTCCAACATGGTACACTTTGTCCAGTTAAAATATGAACCACAAACAAACAACTCAAAAAAATTTCTGATTTAACCATTCATTTTCAACTTTCATGTAACCTATACAGCCTTGGTTAAGCTAATGCAATATCAGTGCATGAGCTGTCTAACAATGGCACCAATATCCTCTATGTAAATAATTCGAGATTTGAATCATGCTTGAGTCGTACTATCATTTTCTTTCTTTTTCTTTTTTTGAATATGTCATACTATCATTTTTTGTTTTGAATATGTATACTATCTTTTTTTTTTTTTTTTTTGAGGTAGCATGCAGTTACCCTACTATGTCAATTTCATTAAATCAAATTAAAAAAGAGTTGTTACAGATCAAGTAGGAAAAAAAGGGTTTTGTTTAGCCCCAACATTTATTACTTTCCAAATATTTTCATTTTGCTGGACTTGAATGTGCATCTCTACATAGAGGTGAGGCCTAGCTTCACCTCCTTCTAATTTGAGTACTCTTAAATCAGGCTCATAGCTCTCCAGTACAAGACCCTGAGCTGACGCCTAATGAGAAGAGATTAATACTTGGAGGAAATGTAGCAAAGGCACCTGTTTCATCTATACCATGGCGGCTTATTCTTTCTAAGGCACCTGTGTGGGCCCTCATAATATCTCATTTTTGCCACAACTGGGGCACATTTATCCTTCTTACATGGATGCCAACTTACTACAACCAAGTAATTGCATTAGATATCATTTCTCTTTTCGAACCCCGGAGTCTAGAATTTAATGATTGATATCATTGGTTGTATGTAGGTCTTGAAGTTTAATCTAACAGAATCCGGACTATTGTGCGTTCTTCCATGGTTAACTATGGCTGTGTTCGCAAACATTGGGGGATGGATTGCTGATACACTCGTTGCCAAAGGCGTTTCTATAACTAGAGTTAGAAAAGTAAGAATATCTGATCTTTTTAGTTAAATTTCTGAGTGAATTTGCTTGTATCAGTTGGGCAATGTTGGTAGTCATCCTTAGGGCTATAACAAAGTTGATGCTGGTCTGTTGGCAATATCATTTTACACCCATAATTATTTTATAATGCTCGGATGTGGTGGACATGTTTAATGGATATTAATACAATTGGATTTAACCAAGCAAATAAGAGTATAATTATGTTATAGACATCAGAATGGATACTGAGCATGATAGGAATGGTGCCAATTTCCTTTATCTTTCCAAGACATCAAATGTCAAATTTAATTCGAAATTAGATTTATAGTGCTAAATTTAACCAGCATGCATCACATTGTTCATCACTGTCAATTAGGCGAACATTATCCTCAAATTACCCTCATCATTTCTGGCATAAACACTAAGATTACCCATAATAATAATCAGAATTAGTTAGTTCAGCAGTATTTAAACAGGTACTATAGCTGCTGTTACAGAATGTTGTGAATACATTCCTTTTGTATTGCAGATAATGCAGTCAATTGGTTTCCTGGGCCCTGCTTTTTTTGACGCAGTTGAGTCATGTTAAAACTCCCGCCTTAGCTGTTCTATGCATGGCATGCAGCCAGGTTTGTTATATTTTCTTTCTTGGGTTCTTCAAGGATTACTCTAATACCACGGTAGCTCTAACAAAAGAATTAATGGATCAATCTTTTTTGATAGGTAATTTACTGATCAATATTTATGTTTATTATTTGTTTTTTCAGGGCAGTGATGCATTTTCCCAATCTGGCCTTTATTCCAATCACCAGGACATTGGCCCACGATATGCGGTAAACCATTGCCTTTTTTGCTGCATTATATTAATCTCATTTACAAGTCTGATATAATTTATTCAATGGCAAACAGGGATCCGATATGCATAAAATTTTGAATAGCTGCTAAAATTATTAATATCAGTTGAAGATAATTATCATCATGACATTGTCAATATGATCTATATTTAATTTTTATGTTGATTATTAATGGAAGCCCTATTTTTTTTAAAAATATAATAGGGAGTGCTACTGGGTCTATCAAACACTGCCGGGGTGCTTGCCGGAGTTTTTGGTACTGCTGCCACTGGTTACATCTTACAAAAAGGCAAGCCCATATCACAAATACAAAAATCAAATTTTATTTGTAGTTAAACGTATTTACCTCAACTTTTTCTTAATATTTTCCATTAAAACTGTAGGTTCTTGGGATGATGTGTTCAAGGTTTCTGTGGCCTTGTACATAGTTGGGACCTTGGTTTGGAACTTCTTTTCCACTGGCGAGAAGATTCTTGACTAACCAGCATATATACGCAGTTTCATATATATGGTATTAAATTTATGAGTTATCTTCTATGGGAGAAAAAAAAATTAAAAACGAACAATAGAAGTTATGAGTTCTGCCGATTAATGCGAGGATTTACTAGGCTTCTATCCCTAGTCCACTACCATATTTTCTAGAGAGAGTGGAAGGTGATTTGACTCCTTTTAATTTGGAGAGGGCTCATTATGGCAGTTCAAGGTGACTCGGTTCTGAAATTGGCGCTGAACTCTTACTCCGACATAAAGTCTAGCTGGAAATCTTACTTTTCCTTTTGCATGTTTTTTTATACAGTTGCAGTTTTTTTTTTTTTTGCTTATTTTTACGTTCTTCACAACTTCATGCACATGTGGCATTTAATTAATTTTGTGACATAGCGGTATAATATAATATTTAGTTGGTTCTGTTTTAGGACAAACTCGGTTAATTTTCTTTCGATTCCAGCCGAAGCTTTTAAATGAGTTACTGACCTGAAGACACTGTTCAATGTAATTTGGTTGATCACATTCTGCACTTGAAACCATAAAAGAACTTCAAATAATTTCAATGATTGCGTTCAGAAGTAAACATTCTTTAGATTTCCATTTTCTTTACTTCTTTTTCAAAATCCGTTACGTAAAATTAACAACACATTACAAAATTATTCAAAGAGAAAAAATACAATTATTTTTTAAGTGCGGACACAAAGGACACTGGAGATCGGAAAGTTTAAGGGAAAAAGTAATTAAGGAATGAATTTTTTATTGAACGCTGATAGATTAGAAGTGAACACAACCGGTAAAAATTGCAATTACAGAATGATTACGAAGGGATGATTTTATCTTTCGGCCTCCTTTCCTTTCGCTACTCTTTAATTGAGGAAGAAAAATTCACTCTCACATAATTTTTTTTCCACAGAAAAAATACTATTTATTTCAGAAAAAAAAATCACTCTCACATTGCTCGCAAAATAAAGTTCTCTTCCTCACGATTAGACTACACTATAGGAAAAAAGGTTTTTCGTATTGGTCAATGTTCATTCGCATCGGCTTTTGATATTTGCATCGGCTTTTTAAAACATTCGCATCATCTGATCATTTTCGCATCGGCCCCACTGATGTCAAATATGATTTGCATCAGCGAGGCCCATGCCAAATATATTTATTACGATCAGTTTCGCCAATGCAAATGTATTCACACGCTATATCTCCTTGTGCATCGGCCAAACCAATGTAAAATATAATATTCGGATCGGGGCATGCCGATGCAAAAGAAAATATTAGAATGAGACCAACTGATGCTAATAATTTGTTATTATATTTTATCATTAATAATAATATTAAATATTGTTAATGAAGTATGTGTTTTCACAAAAAAATTATAATTCTGATATAATCTTAAAAGTCTATTTTTAGTGTTCTCATTAACAAATATTACCTTCAGTTTGTTTATACATATTTCTAAAGAATAATACTAGTACATATAGCTTTAAATTGGAAAAATAATTTATATATGTACTTATCTCAAAAATCCATTTTAAAATTTTTAATGAATAATCAAACTACTAAAATGGTCTATACCATGAAGAATTATACATTTTTTTGGCAAAATTGTATATTTATCATTTTTTTTCAAATTCAAGCAATAATAGTTTCAAAGATTTGTTAGGCTTTTTTAGCACATTCACTTTTTTGTCGTTATAATTGTTTTATATGTCTTAAATTTAATTCAAATTAAAAAATGCAATTTAAATGAATTATCTTCAAATATGTTGATTTAAACTATTTAATTTTTCATATTTGATTACTCTATACATTTAATGCTAAATATTTTTCTGCTTTTTACAACAAATTTGTATTTTTAAATACCAAATGCACAAATAAAAGCAAAGAAATTAATTGAAAGTTTACATATTCATGACAATTTGAGCATCCATTTGAACTTACCAATTCTGATGATTATTTTTAACTACACCGAGTCAAATTATTTTTACATGGAATAATTTTTTTTATTTTATTTGTGTACCGTGCCCACAAAAAAAAAAGCTAAAAAATTAATAGGTTTGATGGTAACGGGATTTGATCCCATGACATGATAAGTCAAGACACTACACCACTTTATATCTTTGGTTTACTGAACATCAAAAAATCTTTTCCCCACTCATGTTGGACCGCTTTCAGATCTTAAAAAGAAGCCAATCCAAATCAATCTTTTTTCTGGAGCCACGAAACTAAACCCTAGCCGTGCTAAGTTCATACCATTGAAGAGATAGTGCAGCTCTGGTGAAAACCAATCGCGTGCTAATCCAAGATGTCGCAACGACGTATGTCCATGCGACTCAATCCTAACCCAATCGGAGCAAGACGAGCGAAGGGCATTAGAGCAGAGGCGATCGAACCTGAGCGGAGGAGAGCGAATAACATTGGAACCGATGTAGATGAAGCGGGCGATTCTAATTCATCTGAATCAAGCGAGTCTAATCGGGATCAAAATGCAATTATTCTAGCCAAAAAGAAGGGACAAGATAAAACACAAATTCATCAAAATACCGAACTTAAGGACCGACCAAGGCTGAAAGTGATAGGCGATAATGCATTTGAAGTCAAACCATATTGTACAGGACTTGTAAGCACAATTACACATTGTGACACAAAATATTAAAGGGTCCCACCTCTCATATAATGAGTTCTCTCCAGACGAAAAGGAAGAATGTTTGCGGGCATTCCTGGTGAGTAAATTGTTGATTGAATTTTGCATTATTTTTCAAGAAAATTAAACAATCCCTTTGGTATTTCTTATGGTAGAACCTTTTTATTATGGTAAAACTGTGTACATAATTTTCATCCAATTTTAAGAAATAAAGCAAATAGATTTTCAAAGTAGGGTTTTTAGAAATTAGTATTGTGTAATTTATAATGATCAAAGAAAACGAGTTGAGAGATGTGCATCTTGCTTGCTACATGATAAAACATTAGAAAGAGCACTATAGCTCAACTATGAGAAGCTGAGTTCAACTCTAAACGAGCTTAAGTCGAGAATAGAACAACATTTCTTATATGTTTAGAAATCAGAATATTGTTTTATTAATAAAGAAATTATGTATGCACACTCTTGCATTAATAGGGTGATTTATAAATATGTGTCGTCAACATGTGCATTGTAAGTTTTACTTAATTAGAGTTTTTTTTATCTAGGTGTTAATTAATCATGCATGTACATGAGTATTACCAATCTCAATGTTCCTTTAAATCATTGTTTAAATTTCTGCAACTTGCTTCTTACTAGGTTTGTTTTCTATTTCATAGTATTTAACCTAATAGTGCTTAGCTAGGCTGCTAATTCAATTAGATTTTTTTTTTTGTAGAGAGAATGATGAAATGATTAAAAAGCGTCAACTTGAAATTTCATCCCAAGATTTGGAGAAGCTTCATGCTAAGGAATTCATTACTTGGTTTAAGAATAGAGTGAGTACTGACCGGACAATAGATCATAACATTAAAGATATTGGTCTAGGACCTTACAGGCAAGTACATTATTTTGATGCATATGATGTTAATGGGTATCGTTTTCACATAGAAACTTATAGTATGGGGAAAGCAACACTAAATAGTGGGATATGTATAAAAGGGGGGCTGGTACGACAACAGTGAGCATGATTATTATGGGATTTTGGAAGAGGTCGTGGAATTAGAATATCGTGGATTACATAATAAAGTTATGATCTTTAAGTGTTATTGGTTTGATGTTCCTGGAGGAGTGAAGATTGACAAAGATCACAGTATTGTTGAAGTTAAATGCAATTCTTTTCTCAAGACTTATGAGCCATTTGTCTTTGCAGCCCAAGCCACTCAAGTTTATTATCTATCATACCCATCAACAAAACGAGAAAGAAGAAATTGGTGGGTTGTTATCAAGATAAAAGTTAAAACCTTGCCAAGTTTCTCATTGGTAGAAGAGAATAACAATATAGCATCTAATGTTTCTGAATTTTTTCAAGAAGATGGTCCATGTTTCTCATTTATGATCGATACAGAAAATGATATTCCTAAAGCACTTAATGATCATGATGTAGTTGAGCCTTTGTCTATCGTGAAAATTGAATTTATAATGCAACAAAGGGACAATCTAGCTCTGAAGTGGAAACATCCGAAAGCGAGTATGGTATTGATTCTGAAGGAGAACCATTTGATGATTTGCCTGATGATGAAATTGATGATGAAAGTCAGACAGAATCATACTCTGAATAGTTATGCTTTGAATTTTACTTTTAATATGCTAATTGCTTAATTTTTATTTTTTTCTATTGCTGAAATATATTTTATTTTGTATTCTAATTCATATTTATTCTTCATTGTAAGATCTGATAGCAATATATGGTCAACAAATTAATTGGAGTTCAGCAAAATAGACTAGCATTTTGATTGTAGTGAGTAACAAGTATTGCTACCTTTGTTTTATAAAAAGATTTAGTATGGTATCGCCTAATATTTTTTTCCGATAGCAATCGTGGATATTATTTAATTTTCATTGTAAACCTCATATCATATTTTAAATTATTTTTTTGTATTGTAATTGTTATTGTTGTGTATTATACAGTTATAATTAATTTATAATGAATCTAGATCAGAAAAAAAGAAGCACACTGAGCAATATCAGCTTTGGTTTTATTAATGCAAAATAGAGTATTAGCATCAGCTAAACATATGTCATTTTTTCAAGCCGATGCTTAAAGTTTTTTTTTTCTGTAGTGGTAGTTATGTATTTCTTATATTTTATTTTATTTTTTACTATATTAAAAAGTATATAAGAACTGAACAGTTCAGTTTGTTTTGGAATTTGTTTAAGAAGTGCCAAAAATACCCTATGCATATTTAACGCTTGAGATTAAGATTTCGGAAAAATCAACGGATCAGATATAACGTCGACTGTTTCTTCTCTTCTCCGGTCGGAACGAAATTTTTTCGCTGATTTTACCATCGAAAATTCCTCTCTCATTTTGAAAACGGCATCCTCTCGTCGTCAATCGCATCTTTTCAAAATCAAACCGAGGATCAGAAATCCAGACGATTTCCCCACAAAGGAAAAATCAAGAGCGATATACACCATAGTACCAGACATCAATCATCAATGGATGAAGAGTGGATGGGGCGCTACGCGGGGTGGCGGTGCTGCACCGTCCGCTCCGCTGGAAGGTTTCTCAGCCTCACCCTCAGCCTCAGCCTCTTCCTCCTCAACCCCTCGAAGCGTCACTTTAGATGGCGTTATCAAGTGCCCCCATAGCCGCGTCCTCTCTTCTGAAATCTTAGAATGGTACCAATCCCTTGAGCACCTCTTTATTGCTAGCATAGGCCTCTCCTCTCTCGAGAGATTTCTGCGCTTGCGGAGCCTCACACATTTAATTCTTTTCTGATAACCGAATTTCTTCTGGATTGGAGCACCTTGTAGCAGCCGGTCTTCATTCGCTCCAGTTTTCACAAAATTTGCTCTGACCTGATGGCCTCCTCTTTCGCCAGCTCACTGGTTCCTATGCCTCTCACTTTCCGCAACTCCACTTCCACCTGCACCTATTCCCTGCAACTCGCTTTCCGTTTGGATCACCTCTCACTCTCCACCGGTGCTCAGTCTGCTTTCCAATTCAGACGACCAAGCAGTCTCTTTTTGTCTCGAGGATATCTGCTTAAGGGTATTTCATTATTCCTTCTTCTTCAGCCCATCGATTTAATGAAATTGTTGTGCTTATTTGCAATTGTTTGTGAAATGCCTCTAGACTGAAGTACTGAAGTTTTCATTTTAATTCCAAATTTGTTGTAGTATCATAGAAATGTTCCAAGTTCAATGTAATTTTGTTGCAACCGGCTGCTCTGAGAGGTTTTACAATCGTAATCCTCATAATTATGTGTTAAAAGGGCCAGTTTGAGATTCCGTAAGGACTATAACTGTAATTTTAATTAATATGTAACATACTGTTTTGTTTACTCTTCTCTTAAACCAACCAGTGAGAGCAGAAGTGAATGAAGCAGAAACTGTAAAAGGTGGAGAGTAGATAGATGCTATCTCACGTGTGAAACATGTCCTTCTTCCAATCACTGATCGAAATCCTTACCTTTCTGAGGGAACCAAACAGGTAATAGTGGATGGAAGTCAATAGTTTTGTAATATTGTACTCTTCTATGCCCTCCCTCCTTTTCTTTGCCAATCACAATCAACAGTCACAACCCAATGTGGGAAGGGGAGTTGCTATTGAAGCCACCTGGTAATTTTTCTCCCAAGTTTTTGTGGGTTTGTTTTCATCCACACTGATTGTTTTGTGCATTATCCCTATTATTTTTGTATTTTTTTCGTTGTTATTTGATTCTTTCTGAACTTGGGCCGTATAGGCAGTGCCAAAATTTGGAAATTATGCTTATATCAAATATATAGTTGAAATCTCACGAAGTGCCTTGTTACTTTCCATTTGAAATCATGTTTCCTTTTCAATTTACTTTCCATTTAATTAATAACTCATTTTTAGCTACAATTTAAGCATAATTTCAAAATGTACCAAAACGTTAAGAGGAAATTACTGCTTACTGATACCTACTTGATACCACAATGTGAAACTGCTTAAAACATACACATATTGAACATTAAGCATTTGATCCAAAATTTGCTGTTTGACCATATTACCAAATTTATCCTTTATATCTTTTTCATTTCAGAAATAATTGTTTCTTCTCTTGCTTCATATTACTGTAGTTGTCCATGTTGTAGATATGGGAAGAACATGCGAAGGGTTAATTTAGGTTCTTGCTTTCTTCAGGTGATCATCTGATCTCAATAGATAAGAATAGATATACATTTATATATTTTAAACTTCACACTTAGTATAGTCTTCCATATGCCATGTGGCGGGAGAAGATGTAACAACATGAATCAATTCAAAAAGAGTACAATATTACAAAGCTATTGACTTCACAAACAATTTTATTTTCATTATTTCATTTGTACCCACATTAACATGTTTGGTGCTGCTTTATATTATAAGATGACAAAACTATATTCTTTTGTACATGTAACTCTAAGAGAATGCTGTTAATATTTCCAACTGATAATCATTGTCGTGGCAGGCTCCTATAGCTGTTGACAAGGCTGAAAAGAGCAATAAAAATGAACACGGGCTTAAAAAGAGACTGGATTCTGATTATTATATGTTTTGTGCTGTGTGTGAATGTTATGGATCATTGAAAAGCATTGTCAAAACTGAGTTTCAGAAACCACCAAATGTAAACCTTGATAATGTGTAGGGTTTGAGTAGAAGCATTGGGATCATATATCCTATAGATGACTAAATAGTTCCTCAAATAATTGCCTACGTCCCTAACATATCATATCAGAACAAGGTAATACTAGAAAATTGATCTTGCAGCTTAAATTCTCCGGATCCTATTTTGTGACTTTTTACTTTGAGATCATCAGATAACTTTTTTTTTAAGATACTCAGCTTGAATTGAGCAATATATGCAGAATATATGAAAGACAAAAACACTTGCAAATTGGTTGCCTCCTGGATGGACCGTTGAAAAGAGGATCAAGAGCAGTGATTCAACATACAAGGTAAAGGGTTAAATATGCACCAATCCCTCTTAGATGCATATTTAACGCGTTAGGCAAATATTCATTATCCTCAGATCTTTTAGCAGGCAATGTCAAGATGGAATTGCTTGATGTAAGTTATTAACAAAAACACTTATGAGTAAGAAACAAAATTAACAAAGGGATATCAAGATTTACGCTATCAGATTACAGTCCCTACCAGTATCTGCATAAGCAGCCAAAATTTCACCTGAAAAGCATTTACAACATAATAGCATCCCTTTACTTTCCAACTGTCATTTGTTATATAAGTATTTCTGTCATACCGCTTACTATAAAAACTACATGTTATCCCAAGTTTTTGTCATTTTATTTTTGGAATGATTGTGTTCAAATGTCAAATATTTGGAGAGTATTTAGGGTATGTATAGTTTTCTGGGGCAATGTGTATCGCAGGTGCTCTCCCAGGAGCTGTTGAAAGTTCTAGATCCTGGCAAAGTTTGCAGTTCAAAGAATTTTCTTTGTAACTTTTTTATTTTTTGTGTTTAGACCCTCTAGCTACCTAGCTGGCATAGTTTTTATACCTTTCAAAATACTTCATGTGATTACAGGTATAAGGTGCCAGATGATTGGCCCTATCAAGAGGTTCGAAGATTGTTCAAAGAGCCAAAGGTCTCCTTTCAAGTACATGAGCTGAGCTTGACATTTCCAGATGAGGAGGTCTAATAAGTGCGTATATGAACAAAACTATTTCTGGATTATGTTGATTGGATTATCTAATAATCCAAGTTATTACATGTTTTTAGTCATTTTTCTTAGCAATTTCTAAGGGAACGATTTGGTATCAAGTTTGGGATGGCTTAATTAACACATAATCTTTTCTTTTCTGAGGATTTACAGGACTTGGACTCGACTTGAATTCAAGAAAAAAATTTAAAGAATTTATTGCTTCAGCACTTGAGGAGATTGCAAAGCCAAGCTTTTAATTTGAAGGGCAAACACCAAATTGCTACAGGCTAATCTCAAAAGATATCTGAGTATTTGATGAAGTTGCAAATCATAGATTGACATATGCTGTCCAGATGGAAGGAAAGAAGGGTGATTTCTTGGATTCACTTCTTGAGTTGCATTAGAATTCAAAGCTTGATTGACAAATAATTAAGGCAGTTATCTTTAATCTCTAAAAATCTTCACAGGGATGTGGGAATTTTATGCCAATTTGGATGATTTGCATCTTTGCCGCCCCTTATGAACTGTTCACTACATCCAGGGATTGAAAAACTCTGGACTGATGGCAGCAGTTCTGAGAGAGAAGTTAGATTTTCACACCAATTGATATCCAGATATCTCAGAGAATGAAGTCCCCTCAGATTGGGCAACATGCGGACTTTGCAATTATGGAAGCAAAATTTCTCAAGGGAAGAGAGTTAACACAACTGTGTGCATTCTTGTTGAGAAAAGCATTCTTCCTCTGCATCCAAAAGTTCTAATGCAACCAAAGATGGCAAGCCATCTCTTGAGATCACTTGTTCAAGCTGAGAAAATCTATTGATGGAAAGTTCCTTCAACTGAGACAGCTTATCAGCATTTGAGTAGCATTCAACCTTTTGACACCCAATAATGCACAACTTTTTAAGACAGTTTAGCTCACTCGCCCATAAGGTTTGGACAATCAATTAACTCTAGCAAAACAAGTGACTCCAAATAACTGATATGAGGATTAACTACGGTTGGGCAGTCCTTAACTGTTAAGGTTTCTACGGAGACTAGATTATGGAACATATCATCTGATGGTATACATACCAGGAAAAAAAATATATTTTAGAACACTAGATCTAGATTAGAGTAGGGTTAGGTTCTTAGTTAGCTCCCTGTATAAGATTCCTATTTTTTGCATTAGAACGAAATGTTGCATCTCTTTATTGTATCTTGCATTTGTTTTATGTTGATTGAATGAAATCATTAAATACAAGTGAGGAGTGACATTTTTTTTGCTATAAATGAATGGCTCCGTGTATTTTTAATACCAGTAAGATTCTTGTTTTAATAAAAATTTGAATGGTCTGATTTGCTTGAGAACCTTTTTTCTTTCTGAGATAAACTTGTTAGAGAATTTTTGTTTTTTATTTTTTTTATGATAGTATGCTTGAGAATTGGCAACTTTTATGTTTTGATATTCGTCTCCATAAGCTTCTTTGCAAAATATGAATGACGGATGTACGCTCTACTAATTTAGATTAAATTGATCTGAATTAAAGATCGATCAAAACATGGTTGAGCATTTCAAATGACACCAGTACTGTTCATTTCAGTGCACATTCTGCTATGGAAAATGTTGTCAAAAATCTACTACCGCATCGCTGAATGTGCATTTTATGAAAAAATGGTGTTGGACATAGACTTGAATGTGGCAACGGGATGCAAGGGACTGAACAGTAATACAACCCACTCCAGTTCAGTTGTTGTCTTGGATATTAGTGCACTTGATTTTTCAAGCAATGAAATTACAATCACGGATGAGACGACTATTTACTGTTAAGGTATTCATAATTTTTTTTAAGATTTTGCACAGCATTGGTAAAGACTAATTTGGGGCTTGAATATTATTCAGTGTCTGATTTAGATCGAGTGCAAATATCTCTTTTATAATTTCTTGCCTTCTCTGGATGATTTTGTTGCTGGATAGCTACTACAGAGATGTACCATATTAGATGAGATTTCTTTTTCTGCTTATTTATACTTGAGTGCGCAAACTAATTTATTCATTATGTGATTATGCATATTAATTTGTCATGTTGATATGATGATTTTTTTATAGAATAAAGGATAACATTGTGCGGTGTGGTTTTTTTACTATATACTCTATTTGTGTTCCTATGTAGTTGTCTGAATAGCAAAAACTATAGAAAATATTGTTTGTCAATATCAATGAATAAAACTTCATTAATTTTTTAATTAATAAATATTTAATATTTTTGATAATTAAATTATTATAAATGTAAAGGTCCGCGCGTAAAAGTTTACGCGCGTAATGGTTTTACTTTTCATTATCAATGAATGTGCAGGCGTGCGATGATTTGCAAATTTTAATTGGATTAATGAATGTACGAAATAGAAAATTAATGATATCCAATATTAACCAGAAAGCTCTCAACTGTTATCTTCAATATGTACTTCCTATCTTGTATCAATTAATGTGTTTTGAGTTTTGACAATTAATTTTTTTTCTTTTTGATATTTTGTTGTTCAGTGCGAGGAAATCAGCTTCAAATCGGATCTTAATATGTACGATTGATATCGCTGCTTTTCAGTTGAAAATTTTGTTGGTTTGAAAAATCCGAGTGATTTTTATGCCATGTGTAGCCAAACAAAACATAGCACATGTCATATATGATAAATCAGTACGAAAGTATAAAAACAAGTCAAAATTTCTCCAATTGCATTCAAAATTTACCATCACCAAATATCATTAAACTAAACCTGTGTCAATTTTATATCTTTTCAAAATTTAATATATGAATCCGTGTGTAAGAGCGGATATCTTTACTAGTATATTAAAATAAGAAAAAAAATACAAATATCTCCTTTCATTTGGCTCATGGTACAAATATCTCCTTCCATTTTTAAAGAGTGTCAAATATCCTTTTTTAATCAAAATTTAGCTTTAATATGACATCAAATTATCATCTAAGCACATTTTTTTTTATCTCATCATTATTTTTCTCATAATTAAAGAGAGAACGAAACGTCTCTGCAACCTTTAAACTCTAGAATAAAAATGAATTCATGATTCAAATATAATACAATTATAATTCAAAATAGTTTGATTTTAATAATGAAAATGCTGATACTTTCGAAAAACATACGAACGATATTATAAATTTCAATAATTTGGAATAAATTAATAATATGATTATCAGTCGTAAATTCTCAAATAACACGGATTTCAGAAAAATCATTTGTGAACCTCCATTTAAAGGGGTTATTCATTTGAAAAGTGTCGGAAAACAATGAAAAATATCAGAAAGAAAATAACCCAAATGTAATACAAACATCATTTGAAGATGGGATCACCGTGCACAACAGCAAACAGTCTACCAACTACCATGTTGATGTCGACAATAGCCTTTATGGAAATGTAATACAAATATCAAACAGTATGATTACAGCCCATTTTGATCCGTCACTGATTCACTGGACTGGATCGCGCCGGAGTGCCACTCTCACATTGACACAACGTTAACAAAGAAATAAACTAAAAAAATAAGATAGATTTATTTTGTTAAGTTAATGAAAGATTAAATATATACATAAAGAAAAGTATGCAAGTTAATAAATAAGAACACTTTCGTATTAACAGGGATGGAATTAAGATAGGCGTCAGTCGGTGTCCGGACACTCAATCGGTTCACTGAAAAATAAAAATCATATGATAAATTTTTTTTTTATCTGAACATTTTATTTATTTAAATTCATATATTTTATATGTTATTCATATCTCGGCCTTCGGATCAAATAGCAACGCCTTCCAAGTTCCAATGACTCTTAAAAAAAAATAGTGAAAGAGGGGAGAAATATCTGGCCGGTTTATTTTTAGTTCGAGGGCCGATATCATAATAACGAGATCCTGTTATCCCTCTCGGGAGAATTGGTTCAGTGTTATAAATGTTGAAAAGATAGATACATTTGCTCATTTTGTAGTTTGTAGATTAGACCGGTCCTACTACCAAGTAAGGCAAGGAGAGACTGACAAAGGGGCCTCTCTTTTAATCAACTGTCATGACCCTAATAAACACCAGGTCCATGCACATAATGCTTCTTTCCCGAACTTTCCTTCTCTACCCCTCCAAGTCTCTCTTTCCGTCTCCAGTGACCAAGTCTTCACTCCGAGGCAAAGAAGCAAACTCCATTATAATAAATCCTTCCAACTTTTTTCCAAAAAACCCCCTGAGATTTTCAAAGTTCCGAAACTAGCTCCTATGTTTTGTACTGTGGACTTCTAGGGTTTCCTCTCTGTTGGATGAAGCGGAGGCAATGCCCGACCTGCTCCGGAGGCAGGAAGCGGTGCAGATCGAGCTCCGCCGAGGACTGGACGATTTTTTCGCGACCGGAGGCTACTTCAACGGTTCCTTGACTGGCTTTGATCGCCGTATCCGCGAGTCGGAGCTGGTGGCGGTCGCCGGATTGCACACTGTCTCCATGCTTAACACTTCCTTTCTGCAGAGATCCCCTCCTCCTTCTCCAACTCGTTCATTAACTGATCGACCTCCTACCTCTTCTTCTCGTGCCCCTCCACCCGTTCTTCAGGTGAGAACGGACTTTGATTTCAGGGGACGGTGTAGCACTTGAACATAAATTTTGATTCAGCTGTGAACATTTGAACGTCTCTTTTGAGCTGTCCTGATTCCTTGTGAATTGGATTAGCTGTAGTTTTGATTCAGTTGCAGGGTGAACTAGAAATAGAATTAAGCTAGGTGAGATGATTTTCTTCATTATTTTTACACTTGCATAAGCAGAAGAACTGGAAGAGTTGTATTGAACTTCCCAGTTGATTCCTTCCTTTTGAATTGGAAATCAATTGTTACCTCCATTGCAGATCAGTTGATTTTTTTTCTTTTGAAAAGCTTAATACAACAACTTAAGATAGTTAATTTATGATGAATAAAAACTACTCAAATTCAGGTATGGGAGAGGCGGATCCACTCTGAAGTAGTCAGTGAGAGTGAGTCAGACCATCATGAGGAGGAACACAACATGTTGGCACTATCTAGCCGTGAGCACTCCCCTGAATTAGGCACTGACTTTGCTGAGAGAGAGGACAGAGAGGGAGAACGAGAAAGGGTCAGGCACATTGTGCGCCGTTGGGTGACTGAAAATGGTGTGGTGGGGGATGCAAGAGGGGATGTTAGGGGAAATGGCAGGAGAGAGGAGAGAGAAGCTTCAATCAGTGACCATGAGGAGGGGGTTCCACCAGAGCAGGTTAGGAGGGAAAGGTTGAGGATAAGAGGGAGGCAAGCTAGGCTGGAGCTGGTCATGAAAATGAAGAGAGAAAGGGAGAGGGAGCTCAGGACTCTTCTGGAGCACCAAGTTGTGACTGATTTTGCGCACCGGGGCCGCATTCAGGTCAGTGGGACTGTGGTTGTGAGTTAACCTAATTCTGTTACATAAGTGATAATTCATCCAAAAATTTCAATTTCTTCTTAAGAAAAGCAAAATCACATGGTTCAGGACACTGCATCACCTTATTTGGTTTTCTTCTTGTTATTTCTTGTTAGAACCAGGTTTATGAGAATAAGGGGCACAGCCAGACATTCGGTCTGTTGGGGAGAATTAATTATTTATTTATTTATTTTTTTTTGGGGGGGGGGGATTTGAAATTTTCTTCAGTATAAGCATATTTTTTTATTTTTTTTCTGAAAATACATATAATTATAAGGGTAGTTGAAAAATTTTCCGGCCACCCCTGATGAGAATACATTTATTTGGTATTCTTCTTGTTATTTCTTGTTACAACCAGGTTTATGAGAATAAATACAGCTCATTGTTTCAATTTATCTGTTATTGGCATTTCAAGACAAAACCTTATTATAGTGACATATCACAGCACGAGTGATTTAAATTTAAGTGTACATTGTTTGTAACTGATAATTTTCTTATTTTGGGGTTATCCAACTATGTGGTTTATTAATTTGTACATGTTTCCAATATACTTTTTCAGTATGTCTATAAAAGAACTTCTAATTATCTAAAATATTATTTTCAGTATATATGCTATGAGGAGGATGTAGTGCCCCAAATGTCAGTCATGCTTGTGCCAAAATTGTTTACATTTCTGGACATCTGATTTATACATTTCTGGAAATCTGATTTATACATTAGAAATGCCAATGTTTTTTCATGTTTACTGATGAATAGGAGTCCTTTTTATTTCCTAATGACTTGTATATTGTTTTTTTTAGAAGTACCAATTTTCAATTTTACTTGAACAGGCGAATTTAAGATCAAGATTCCTGAGGACAAATGATAGGCCGAGTGAGGAGGATAGGCGCCCTTCAGTTGCAGCAGATGAGCTCGATCATCTCCGAGAGCGGCACCGTGTCTCCGGCTTAAGGTCAATGCTGACTTTTTCTTTAGTAAAAAAAAAAAAAAACTCTATTTTTTTCTCAAAGGGTTAATATTATATATTGGACTATTGTTTCATTCCTATTCGTTTTGCATTTTACTATGATGTATCCTGAATGTTTTATCAGTATTAGTTCAATTTCTGCATTAAAAATAGCTCAGGACACTGATATTGCCAAAAAGCAGCAGGTATAATAAAATTCAATGGTACCAATACCATTGCTACTGTGGATGTCCTGTATTAACATCCCTTTTGTATGTTGGCGAAATAGAACTTTTTTCTTTTACAAGATCTGAAGTACTGGTGATCCAAAATGTAGAATTTGTTTTGCATGTCCCAAGTGATGCAAGAATATGCATTTTTGTAAACTGGAGTAGATCAAGAGTTAAAAAGGGGAAAAACAGTAGACTAAAATATGTCCATTGTAACCTATAAACTTTTTGCCTCTTGGTCTGAAAAACTTTGAAATTTTTTAGATGTATATGTTTTTGCCTTTTAGAATGAGATAGACAGTGTGGACTTTGTGAACTCTGGGTTTGAAATATTGGTGCTGATTAGAAGTGGGCAACTTTTGGACTTAGAACTTGAGGTAGCAAAATCCCATATGGGCTTAGTTGGCTATCTGTCACTCCTGAGTTCAAGCCTCAGTAACCAGTAAGACAATCAATATTTGCCTTGGGGACCTTACTAGTAATTTTTAAGCAAAGAATTTAGGTGTCAAATTGTCAATCATGCTTGTATTACTATTTCTTTTCTTGTGGGGAAGATTTAGTGGGGGGTTATTTGGTTGGCATTTATGACTGCACACTAATGTCATCTTAATGACCATGTGCTCAGCCAGACAAATTTTCTTAGTTTTTCTCTTTTCTTGGTGTGGTTATTATTGACCTTTTAAAGTAATACATGACATGTTATGGGGTTTGTCAGAACAATCAAGAGTGTTATAACATGTTTTTGGTCAGGGGACAGTTTCCATGGAACTTGGGCTTGCTATTGTGAGCCAGGGTTATTAAAAGAAGTTTAGTGGAGAGGTGGGGTCTCTAGATTGGATCAGCAACAGATCATGTGGCAAGCACATGGAAGTTTGGTGAAGGGTTTTGTAATTAGGTTGGCTTGGGTTAAAAGGCCCATGTGGGTCTCTCTTAGCTTGCTTTTAGCCTGTATAAGCTGTAAATAAGAAGTCTTAGTACTTAGTAATGATAATAAGTTCAAATAAATCAATGTAGGTAGATATATCAACATTGATGTAGGTATTCATTTGAAGAATTTCATTCAGAAAAAAAATGTATCAGAGAAGTATTGTTTTCAGAATTTAAAAATAAATGCAGCTAAAATCTCACAGCTCTGAGCTGCTAATTAAGAAAAAAAAATAATGTTTCCTTCATTATTTATTGTAGGAATTACTTGTTTCTCATCTTGCAGAACAGTTATCAAAAGTTTTTTTTTTAAATTATGAATCACATGAGTATATATATGCATTATACATGATGCAGCCAATGATATTTGAAAGATGTGGTGTTTTCTGTAGAAGTTCCCAATATTTTAGTTTTTCCAAATACAAATGATTGAACCGACACTGTAAAATTACTTTTTTGTAACTAGAGAAGAATTTCGCTTCAGATTAGAGAACCTTGTTCGAGGCCGTGGCCAAGCTATCAGCGAATCAGCATCTTTTCTTCACCAATCTGACACAAACCTTCAACAAAGTCAGACCACCAGTCAAACAAATGTTTCAGTTTCTCAAAGCACTGAACCTTCTAGAGAAATCCAATTTCCTGAGCCAAGCCCACTTGTAATTGATAATAACAAAGAGGAAGTCTCCCAACCTAGCAGCACCTCAAATACTGAGTGTTCACAAACTGATGAGGCCAGCACAAGTGCAACTGATAGTTTAAACTTGGGCTCTTCCATAGTTGAGATAAGCACACAGGAGGCTCCAGCCCTAGAAAATGACTCAAGGGAAGAGCTAGAAGAGGGGGAAATTGTATCTCAAAATGAGAGAAGAGAGGATCAGATTAATAGTGAGTTGCAAGAAGGTGGGGATGGTGAGCGAAGTCTGCTGCAGGAAGAACATGAACATGAGGACTGGTCTGATGACTCAACATCCAGATTTTCAAGTGAGATTGCTGAGAACTGGAGAAGCCATATGGAAACCTCGCTGGAGGAACAATTACCATCTCCTTCTCAAGTTGATCACCGGCTATTTGCAGTCCACAATGACAGCGACCATAGTATGGAAATTAGGGAACTCCTAAACAGGTACATCTATTCGAACTTAGTGCTGTGACAAAAAAAATAAAACAATAAGGACTTCTTAAAACTCTTGATGTTTTTTGTATGTTGAAAGCCCTTATGTAACCCAGAAGTTCTCCATTATTAAATATTGGGGAACCTAATAACTTTCTGTGGAAAACACCATTTTCATAGTTGAGTGTCAATGCTGCACTAAAGATAATAAATGAAAACTGCAAGGACTTCAGAAAGCATACTAAATAATCCAAATAACTATCAGGATACATTTTAATTTTCAACAAACTTTGGACTTTAAGAAATTTAATGGAAGGTGCATCCCCTGTGACTTCTTGATCACCTTGAACCTCTTCTGTAAATTAAAATGAAATCAAAACAAGTGTTTAAAGAGTTCACAAGTAATTTGGTCACACCTCTGTTCTTCATTAATTGCAGACAAACAGTCTCAAACCTTCTCCACAGCGGCTTTCGCGAAAACCTAGACCAGCTAATAAGGTCCTACATTGAGAGACAGGGGCACGGGGCCCTCAGTTGGGGTATGCCCATGTTAAACCCAACTGACTCAGCTGAGGCAGGAGACCATGATGAAGCGGGCCTGCATCGTGATGTGGATGAAGACGATGAGGATGATGAGGAAGAAGATGAAAATCAGGACTCTTTTACCAATAATAGTGAACAAATCTCATTTGTCATCCCTCCCCCTCCACCGATTCCACCTAGACCATCATTGTGGCACTCAGAATTGCACAACAGGAATAGCTGGGCTCGACAAAGCATGCATCATTCAGAAATAGTGAGCCTTTTCCTTTAAATATAAGCACTGTTTTTTTTAAGTTCTACAGGAGACATTGACATACGGGTGTAAACTGATCATATATTATCTGGAATTATCCGGATCCGAAGCCGGATAATAATGGATACTGATACGAATTCAGGCATGGTAATTTAATATAGAATTGGATACGAATGCGGATACAAATAATTATTCGTATTCAAAATTTTCAAATAATTGGATATCCGGATTTACTCAGTTGACCAAAGTTTTAGGCAGGATATCTGCGATCTTTTTTCAATGCAAAAAAGAAATCATACACTGCTGATAGGTACTTAATACTCACGTACATATGTCTGTAGAATTGTCTCACACCCTTCTCCTCCATAGGCTATAGACTTATCAGAGCCAACTTATTTTATTTTTTACTATGGTACCTGGTTATATAAACCTGTGGAACCATATGATGACTCATTTACTCTGAGATAAAAAACACCACATAGCATCAGCACTTTGGGAGAGTCGGAGAATAACTTCCAAAACCTCAAATGTGACAAATAATATGCACTTGTGGCCCATTTAATAATAATGCAAGATTAGTGTCAGATCATTTTAGAAAGGGTGGGATCCCTTGACAATGGGTTATTTTGACAATCTTGACAATAGATTTTCAAATAAATATGAAAAAAATCTTAAAAATAGAAAACACCTTATGGATATGTTCTACTTATAAATTGATGGTGACTCAAATTTCATGCAATTTCATTATCGTTTGATACTCCATCAAGAACCATCAAAATTTTATACTACTTGCAACGGTTATAATTTGACGGTTTTTGATGGACAATCAAATGATAATGAAATTGCATAAAATTTGAATTACCATCAATCTATAAGTATAAGAACATATCCATAAGATTTTTCTATTTTTAAGATTTTTTTCATATTTATTTGAAAATTCATTGTCAAGATTGTCAAGATAACCATTGTCAACTGATCCCTTCCCTTTTAAAAAAGGCGACATATTTTTTTGGCTCTTGCGAAATAAGAAGTGAAAAGGGCGAGATTTTTTTTTTTTGAAAACCCTAGGCGGGGAGGTCTCCCCCCTCCGCCCTCCTCTCTTACCTCCCTCTCTTCCCTTCCTCCGATCTACTCTTCCTCTCTAGCTCTGTCGGGTTTGAACTTTGAAGTGCAAGCACTTCTGGGGTCCCTATGATGAGTGTCCTCCGACCCTAAAAATAACATTTCAAGGGAGTACTTGAGTCATGGCAATCAAACTTCAAGCCCTATGCGAGGACTTTGAAACATTGCAGATGAACAAGAAAAAAACAATGCAAGTTTTCCTTTCAAGTGTACAAACGGTGGTCAATCAAATCAGAGTATTTGGAGACACTATGGAGGAGAAGATTGTGGTGGCAAAGGTGTTGAGAAGCCTAACACTCAAGTTCGATCATGTGGTAGCAGTAATAGAAGAGTCCAAAAATCTAAACACTTATTCCTTTGATGAACTCATGGGGTTATTGCAGACTCATGAATCAAGGATGTCAAAAACAAAAGATAAAGACGATGAGAAAGTTTTTTTACATGAAGGGGGAGTCATCAAGAGGCAGCCACAATCCCAACTCCGACAAAGGAGGTAGAGGCCGAGGAAAAAGCAATCAAGCTTACTACAATAAACAAAGAGAAGAAAACCAAGTAAATCATACAGAAGAGAAGGATAAACAACCAACTCTCTTCATGACAAGCAATTTGATTGACAAAGTTGATGCAAACGACATCAGAGAGTTTGGAGGCAAGCTTATATCTCCTCCAACCATTGTTGAAGAGCTTCTACTGTCACAAGAGAGGCAATTAACACATTTTGCATCTAACCAAGGAACAAGTAATGCATCTAGTTTATCAGGATTTATGCAAGACCATGAGGCCGAAGGTCTAGAGAAAGTTAGGAGCGCAACCCATAATGAGGTGGCACCTACTCCGATGGTTGAGTAATGGAGAGTCTGTTATAGAGGAGCCATTTTCTCCGAAAAAGAAAACAAAGCACCCCTTTAGTGTCATCAAGAAATCTACCAAGACTAAGGAAGCTAAGCCAAAATCTGATGAGCCTGATTCAAATACATCGATTCCTGAGTTAGGTTCAGCGCCAAAAAAGGGTCGGGTTAGCACTACTAAGAAGGTTTTGAGTGTTAAAAAAAATGATTGAAAGACGAAGAGCCAAGAGAAGGAAGAGGAGGCCAAAAACCAAAAGAAGGAAAAAGAAGACGCGCTTGCCAATTCTAACGGAGATAATCGTCATCAAAGAAGTTTACTAAAGAAAAACAAACTTGGAGTTAGAAAATTTGAATTAAGGGGGAGTGTTGAGAATTGATTCAAAATATATTTTTAGAATATTTTTTATTTAGGAAATTATTTTGGTAGAGCAAATTTCAGCAAAGAGAATGATTATAGGGTTATTTTAGGAAAGACTAGTTAAAATTAGTAGATAATATATTTAGAAAGTAATGAAGTTAGTGGGGTAATTTATAGGAAGTAGTGGATGATATTTTATGAATGTAATAGAGTTAATTTGAAAAATTTCAATGCTATATAAATTATAAAATATTATGTAATTGTATGTCTCAAATATGTAATGAATTAAGAAGAGAATTTCAGTAGAAATTATTTGTTTGTTTATTTGGTGGTCCTTGCATTATTCCAACATGTTGGTGCTATTGCATTTGTTTGAATCAAACCGATAAAACAAGACACTCCCATTCAATCTCATTTTGTCTCTACATCGAATGAGATGAGGAAAATGCAGTCGTTGGCAGCAACCACCAACTCGGCCCCCCTCCATCATCCAACTTTATCCTCACCTCCGACCTATTCCACTCCCTGTCCTTCCCTCTTGCCAACCCCCCTCCCGACCCACAAACACACACCCACAGTGACCCTGCACACGCCGCACACAAACAAGTCAGCTGATGGTTGGTGTGCCGAGTCAAGCTACCGCCACTGTTTACTTAGTGTTTTATCTTTTTTTTAAGGATGATGTTTGTATTTCAACTCGGACTGAGTTTTTAATGTTTTGTTTCCGCTTCTTTCTTCTGTACTCTTTTTTAACTTGATTTAGTGAAATATTATAGTAGGTTAGTTCGCCTGCTAATTCAAAAAAAAAAAACAATATTAATGCTAACAATCTAGTAGATCAAGTGGTGACTAACTAGGATGATCTCAAACCTCGATGTTCATGGGTTCAAATCCTCATGAGCACAAAAAAAGGAGGAACTGAACTCGACCATCATTAAAAAAGCCCAATATTAGTGTAATAAGTATCACGTTATTAAGTGTTGTCTGATATATTTTTTATCTTGTATGTTTAGAAAAACAATATTATGTTTTGAAGTTTGAGTTGGTATAACACTTTTTGTTTTTCTCAAAAATATCTTTTTATAATCAATAAATTTGTTATGATTTTTTTAATTCTATGAATGAAAACAATACTTGAATATTATTTTTTTTCACAATAATGTACAATTGTAGTTTCTTTTAATTATCCAAATTATAGTAATGCTCATATCCATATTTCTCTGATCCGTATATGTTTAATATCTGATTTGTATCCATATCCAAAAATATTTGTATTCATATAACGGATAACGATATGGTTTGTTCATTATATGTCCATATTTGATTCGCTACATTAACTCGATGACAAGTCTAAACTTGTAATTCCATCCATGGCCATTTAGAAGGCCCTCTTAAATGCTACTTTGTTTCATCCATGAAACCAATATTTGTATATTCTTTGAATGTGTCTCAAGGAGTGGGAAGCTATTAATGATTTGAGGTCTGATGTGGCAAGACTCCAGCAAGCCATGAGTCACATGCAAAGAATGCTCGAAGCCTGCATGGACATGCAGCTTGAGTTGCAGCGATCTGTCAGACAGGAGGTCTCAGCTGCCTTGAACCGCTTCATGGGAGGTCAAGGTATGGATAACTCTATATACCATCAGTAGTAAGTTTGGTGCATTCATTATTTTGTTATCCATTCAACTCTTGTTGTTCTATGATCTGTTTTCTTCCTTCTAAATTTTGTAAGTTGAAGTTATCTTTATCAAATATTCAGGAGCTAGTGAGGCGTTGAATGATGGCTTGAAATGGAGCCAAGTAAGGAAAGGGATTTGCTGTATATGTTGTGAATCTCAAATTGATTCTCTCTTGTACAGGTACTTTTTGCCACGTGACATTCTCACTCTAACAAAAGCTCACCTAAAAACAACGTATCACACACACACACACACACACACACAATATGTATACATTGGTATACAACAGGATGTCCATCTCATTACATAACCAAGTTTTAGAAATCATATATATTGTTTTCATATCCCTCTACCCTATATAATTGCACAAAATCTACTTTATTCCCTAAAACCCTTGTTGCTTTCTACAAAATCTATCTCCCATCAAAATAAGACTCAATATAACAAGAAAAGCATTCTGTCTCAGCAAAGAATATGCGGTAGAACCTCATAGACTTAGCTATAACGTTTTAGTCCTTCCTGGTCTCCAAGGTTCTGATTAGGGATATTACTCTGGTTTTAACAGAAAATGAGCCGTTATTGAGATAGATCAATATCCTTTATAATGCAATGGTCCCCACCAAAGGATGAAAAGATATGACAAGAAACCATCAGAAACCAAGTTTTATCCCCTTCCCTTATTCCGGGATCACAAAATAATTTGATAACCTTGGCAATTTAAGCCAACACCTGTAGAAGTTAAAACAAGAAAATGTGGGTACATTTTCTAGGATTTTTATAGATTCTGTATTCATTTTGGTGCAATTTCGGAACAAACTTGACATCCATTGAGCAATTTTTGAAAATTAATAGTTATCTTTATTGAGATTTGAATTGGTAATCATCAAATTGGGCCAAATTTGATATATGTGTATTGAAATGACGAGGACAAATCTATAATTATGTGTTTCAATTTTGATGAAGTTTGATATCAGTGGTATCTGCTGTCAATATTTTTGTCAAGATGAGGTAGTTTGATGTATGATTATCTGTTTTCAACAACTTCATATAAGGAATTTATTATTCATGTTTGTTTTTGTGGGAATTCCAAGACTTATGGCCCCCTATTTCAGTAATGTGCATATTAGGTCTTAATCTTCTCTCCTTGATTCATGATGTATATTAGGTGTGGCCACATGTGTACATGTGCAAAATGTGCAAACGAGTTGGTCCGAGGTGGAGACAAGTGTCCACTATGCCGGGCCCCCATTATTGAGGCGGTTCGGGCTTATTTTATAATGTAAATACGAAGCACAGGAAAAGGTATTGTAGAATAACCAGAATTTATGTTAGGGTTGCTGTCGTGTGAAGTTTTGACCTCCTCATGGATGTGTTCAGATCAATATTTGTTGGTTTGGTGTTTCACATTGGTTTTGGGGTGTTATATTGGGTTGGTTTTTGGTGGCTTTGGTTGATTGCTACTTATGCACAGAAAAAAGGAAGAGCTGAATGCAAATATACTCATGTAGTGTAATCTTCTAATATTGTCTTGTAATTATGTATTTTATTTTTAAGAATATAGATAGGTTTTCTTGTTGTTCAACTCTTTCACAAGCATTACATTGCATGCAAGTATGCCATCTTGGCCCGTGGCCATATGAAGAGTGCTGAACTGGCCTATCTGCCTGTAGCCCTGTACCTGTAATATATTAAGCGTACTGCAAATACATTATAAAATCTGCCTCTATCTTTTTTTGTTTTTGTTTTGTTTTGAAAGCTTGGCGGTGGTGCTAAGTAACTGCATTGAAAAAAGAGAGTAAATTATGTGTTAAAGAATGCATTATTCATATCCGGTGTATCCGATATATTAAAACCTAAAACACACTTGTCTCCTAAAGAAAAACTATAAAACAGGAAAAAAAAAAAGAGAGAAACAAGGAAAACAGAAACAGCGCATCTGACACGCCCATCGAATTGGTATCCTCTTGGGAGTTTTCTTTGCGGAGTTGTGGTTCTTTCATTTTGATCTGTTGAATCATCAATCAACGGATTTTATTTAACAATAATAAATAATTTTGTGTATCAAAATTTATATTTAGACTTTATCACAATTGTAAAGATTAAAACGAACCGTTCAGATTTGTCTGTAGAGATCTCCATAAAGAATTCACTCTGCAGAGGCTTCTCGCCCCATGCCCATCCCCTCCAGAACGAAAAACATCACAGGAATTGAATTGAATGATTAACAATACTTTCCCCATAAATGAACATCGATAACAATCCTATTTGCAGCAATCAAATGTGGTACTGGCGAATTGGACGAGGACTTGCCAAAGGCATAGGCGTTCCTTTGCTTCCATAAATGCCAGCAGGATGCAATAATGATCGTGATCCATAGTTGCTTTTTTTAGGGCACAACAGAAAAGTTTGAGTTCGCCGCTTAGCTCGAATTCAAATTGAGCTCAAGCTAACTTAGAGTTATTCTGGAGCTATTTTGGCTCAACAGTTATTGAGGTGAGTTCGAGTTAGAGGCAGCTCGCTCGAAACTCGACTCGATATCAAAGTATATATAATTCATATTTTTCTTCGTGACTCACAATCAGACTCAAATCTAACCCTAAATCCTCTTTCTGCAGCCCTCTCTCGACTCTTCTGCTCACTCTTCACTCTCAGTGATTTTTAATTAATTATTAGAAAAATTATATTTTTAATAATAAAAGCGATTAAATTAAAATTTTAAAAATACAAATAGCAGCGCGCCACTGACAATAACGTTTTTTTTTTATTATTTTTTACTTTTTAGTTATTAAAAGAACACATCTGCGCCAGTGGGAGTGACACGTTCTCTCACTGGCGGACGTGACTTTGTTTAAGTTGGATGTAAAAGATGGCGTATTTGCTCAAACACACCACTGATAGTAATGCCATGTATTTTTAAAATTTTAATTTAATCACTCTTATTATTAAAAGTAAAATAGAATTATTTAATAATTAATTTAAGGATAAATATATTTATCTCCATACATCTGTCCCCATTCGCTGTCCCAAGCACAAATTTCTTATTTTACGCATTGACTTTTTTTATTTTTAACAGAATCACAAAGAGCATTAAACAATTCAAAATAATTTAAATTCAAAAAGACACCCTTTCAGAGAGCACACTCTCAATGGCGGTTGTCCTTCTATTTAATTGTTTGCGTTATCTTATTTTTTTCGATGAAATCAAGCTTTCACTTATTTCTTTCATATTTGTTCTTCATCCGTCTTCTCAATGGAGGTCTAGCGGTGGCAATCCATGCACTTTTTTTTTTTTTTAATTTCATTCTATTGTCATCGCTTCTGGTCAAAATGATTGATATTTATATATATATAGGATTTATGCTTGATAGGTTTTTGTTCATTTATTTTAGATCAATAAAATACCATTGAATATTATATCAACATTGTAGAGTCCATTTTATGGATGTTGCTAGAAATCTCTTTATATTTAATTTTCGTGTTTGCTTCCTTTGAATGCTGCTATTTTGAGGGTTTTTTAAACTTTCTTCGAAGGCAATATATTTCTTTCAAATTTTATTTTGATTAATTACATATAACTTTAATAATTACTAAACACGTGTCATCAATGACAAAATGTGATATTATTTACTCATAACTTGCTTAATTCATATACATGACACTCGTAATATCTATGAATGTATATATATATATGAGTAGTCACCATACAATGCCAAACATTATTAAAAAAAAACAAATTATGGCATGAGATACCACTAGTCAGTGATATCAATATAAATAAAAAATTTCATCACTATAAATAGTTCAGAACAAACTTGTATACTGAATGTCAAAAGATTATTGCAGTTGTCATAATAAATAAATTTTTTTTGTCATTATAAATAGCTCAAAACAAACTCTTATGCCAGATATAAAAAGACTATTGTAGTTATCAACTTATCATAATGTATATTTTATATTTAATATAAACATTTTGTTATATATGAATAGTTAAAGTTTTTGGTACAAATAACATCGACAAATGTGTAGTTATTTTAGTAGATCACCATTAGACATGTTGCTGACTTTTATATATCACATCGCAGTTATAATAATTTATTTCCATATTTAATATAAGTAATTAGTTTGTTATATTTAAATAACCAAGTTGTTCGATATAAATAGCATTAAAGTGAATGATTGCTTGAGCGAATCGTGATGATCATTGCTGACCTTTATATTAGTGCATCGTAGTTATAATAATGTGTTTCTATACTTAATATAAATAGTGAGATTGTTCATATAAATAACATCAGAATGAAGCAATAGGCACTTTCAGCATGTCAGAAGACTCGTTGTTGACTTTTGTATTGATGCTATGCAATTACAATAAAGTGATTATGTACATAATATGAATAGTTAACTTATTATATGTAAATAATTTGAGTATTTGATATAAATAATATTAGAACAAAAAAAGTGATTTTGCGGGTTGTGAAGTGTGTTAATGATTTCTATATTAGTGTCTTACAATCAATTTGAGATTTTTTGGTATAAAACATTGAAAATATTATCAACAGTAACCAAAGTAATACTAGATCAAATAGCACACATGGTAGTATTATTTTGACTTTATCATGAACTCAGATTTAAATTGAGAGAAATACTTAGGAACTTATTATTGTAACTTCTCTAATGAGCATGTGTGTTTTAATCCTCAAACAAAATAAAAAATGTTATACATAATATAAATGAATGACTAATTAGTTAAAAATAAATAATCACAAACCTTCACTACAAATAGCTACAATATAGGGTCATATATAGGGCCAACACGCGTAGTATTTCTAAATGACTACTTCACTGTAAATTAGGACTTTTTTTAAATAGATTTAGAGTTTATTTTCATATGAGAAGTCGCCAACGTCATTTTGACTTTAATTTCAGCGCATCGCGGACCACACTTAATGGGGATATTTTTTGGGGATAGACGCATGGAGATAATTATCAGCCTCCTTAAGTTAATTTAAGAAATTGCTGGTGATCTCCACTTCTCCTCACTCCTCAGCCCTAAATCCCTCTGGTGATCTCACTCTCAGTTCCTCACTACTTCGGTGCCCTCCATCCCTGATGACTTGATCTCTTTGTCTCTTTTCTCTCCGTCAGTCTCTCTTTGTGCAGTGTCGCCGAATCTCACATCCACCAAACCACTAGCGAGTCAAAGAACAACCAGTCGAGCAATAAAGCTGTCCAACGTTGCGCCGTCGCCCAGATCTATCCGCCAACGTCGCACCCCTCCAAACTTCAAAGAACAAGCAGTGAACTGTTGAGTACCTCTTCAGATTTAGACTTAACTTCAGGTTCTTTCCTCTTTTTTCTGAATTCATAAGGAACACAAATTTTTAATGTAACAACAGAACTACGCTATTGAGAGAATCTAAATTTTGTACTCATTTTCTGAACTCAGCATTCCATTTTGTGCTATGTACAATCAATTTCAATGAGTCAAAAAGTTCCTATCGTTGTCTTTAATTATAAATTTTATTTTGTTCTATGATGATTGTATGTTACAAATTTCTTCTTTACTAAATATTGACAGTATTAGCTACAATCAGTATCAGATTCATGAATCTCTCTTTTTTCTGTTTTTGCAGACAAAATGTTTCTTGTACAGTTTGACATTATAGATGAGTTTATACTTCACTTTCGTATATATAATTACCCAAATGCATTATTTAAGCCTATCTTAGTTCCATCAGAAAGAAATTTTTTTGATGACAATTATTAACAATTTGCATAAAAAATCTTGATGACTTCTATTTTTTTTTCAGAATCATTAACATTATTTGTAAATAGACAATGTTCTTTGACATCCGCTATTAATTAGATTAGTGCTGTTAATCTAGAAATTGTCTGATACTTCCTGACTTGATGCCTCATATATGTTAATTAGGCTAGAGTTGCTAATATGTGTTGTATAAAAATGACACCCATTGCCCCATATATAATTGATGAACAAATAAAGTATCTTGATTAACTTCTCTGTGCTATTTTCTAATTTCAGTCATAGACATTAATAAAAGACATTAATGTCACACCTCAGAATAATTAAATCGGATTAGGGGTGCTTAATCCCGCCACGTACGCACGACGAGACGTGCGTACGGAAAGCTAAATAAATAAAATAAATCAATCACAGAATAAATAAAATAATAATAAATATAAATACATGACCATACAGTCCAGAATGAACAAAGAGTATACAACGCCTGCATCGGCGGGGCTAGCTCCATCGGAATGGGCAGCAAATCTCTCAAATAAAAATCCAAAAGAAAGAAATAAAACTCAAAACCCGATGGATCCTATCCAACTACCCGGCTCACATGCAAATGCAGGGAAGCATCTATGTCATCGCGCAGGACTGTTCCTAGCACTCGCTCCAAGAAAAAAATCCCGAACCTAAAATACCTGGATCCCACAACCACCGTGGAAACATGAGTAAATTTAAAATTTACTCAGTACGTATTTAGATCCAGCCTTAAGATTTGATCTTCTTTCCTAGACTGGACCCAGCCGATAGTGGTGTTCAAAATGTAATATTATATTCATGTGAAAATAAAATAATATTTCATGCACATTTTGAGAAGCTTGTCTAAATGCTATGACATGAAATGTCAAAGAACCCAAAATAAAAAATCTGTGAAAATAATAATATAATATAAAATATAAGGTACGAAAATCAAACACCCGTAATAAATATCCCGATTTGTAAATATGCCAGATCCATCCCGAGCGGGCACAACTAGGGCCTAACTTACTAACTTAGGACTTTATATTTGTGCAGCGACAACGCTGCACAAACGACAATTCGGGCTCCCTAGGCGATAACGCCCTAGGAGAGTGAACGGCTATAAAGCACGTACTCTGGTCTGCTGAATCTGATAATTTACCTTACAAATATAAGCAAACGGATATAGTATGTCTTCAGTTGCCATATCGTCAAAAGAAGATAACTACCTAGGAAATAACAAATCAAAAACTAATACAAATGAGAGCCTACACTGTACCAACCAGGGGCCAGAGGACCGCATCCCGAGAAATGACAAAATGAAATATAATACAGATGGAAGCCTACACTGTACCAATTTGGGGCCAGAGGACCGCATCCCAAATGGGAGCCTACACTGTACCAACCAGGGGCCAGATAACTACATCCCGAGAAATGACAAAATGACATATGATAAAAAAAAGGAGCATACACTGTACCAACTAGGGGACAGAGGACCGCATCCCGAGAAATAATAAAATAGAGTAGAATCCAGACTCAGATATGTCCGCCCACACTAAACACTGAAAAACATGGTATCCTGATCGCTCAAATTTGGATTAAAAATCTTAATCATATTAAGAATAGTAAAAATATAATATTGATCAAAAGAAAAACACTCTGGCACGGCCGAACCTGCCAAGTGACGGGGTCGGTGGATAACCGACAAGCAAAGGTGCGCAGTGTATATACAGACCAAGGGGAATGTAACCCGTTGGTCTGGTTATACAAGGCAACCTCAGACTGAGATCACCCGGCCCACCTCTCAGCACTTTCCCATGCATTTTACATGATTAATTGCCTAACTTAATTTATAATTAATGATATTAATAATATTAACCTACTAATTATAATCTATAACTTTATTTATTTAATTCTAACCTAGTCCTATCTCGGGACTATTTTTCGAGTCCTACTCCTATCCTGTCTACATGCAGTATGACATGATATGACATGCGAATGCGGGTAGGCCCCAAACATGCTGGTCAAGTACCGAATGCATATGACAGATCAAATTTGGTCTCTATTCAATTTTGGTTAGAAATACCGCAGTTCAGATTTATTTTAAAAATATTTTTATTTTCGGTTTAGGTTTCTAATTCTGAAGAAAGAAAAGCAAATCCCAGAAAACCGTACCTGAGAATAATTCGATCAGGTCGGTAGCGTCAAATTGCTTAGTCTCCGGTGAAGCTCACGATCTCGTCAGCCGTCTCATCCTGAGTGTACTCGTTGGTCGGCTCGTCAAGATAATATTCGAGAACATATGAAGTCAAAATAAATTAAATTGGCGAGAGTATCTTATTCACTGGTCTGGTTAGGTCAAGGTAATGGGACTCGGAGACTAAGTATTATTATTTGAAATTTATAATCATATTATATTTATTTTGAGTAATGTAATTAATTTAATTTAATTTAGATTGATTAAGCTAACTTAACGTTATCGCTTAATTATTTTAATTAGGATAATTAATTAACTAAAAATAGAGAAATTGATTAATATATAATATTATATAATTAATATTGTTCTTATTAAAAATAGAAAAATTAATTAATATATATATATATATTTATATATTTATTAATATTATTCCATTATTAAATAGAAAAATCGATTAATAGGTATTTATATATATATATTAATTAATGTTATTCAATTATTAAAATAGATAAATTGATTAATATATATTTTATATTATAAATTATTATTATTATACTTTATTTATTATTTTATAACCCTTAATTATTTATATCATATTCTTTAATTATATCTCATTTTATATTTTAATATTATTTTCATTAATTAGAAAATATATTATATAAAACTAGAATTAAAAATAAAAAATCAAAATGAAAGAAAATAAATTCAATTAAACTTAAATTCAATTAATGTTTTTATTTAATTTAAAATGTGTTGGTGTTTTAATGTTCGGGATCATACGCTGACTACCGAATCGTTGGTGCCAATGCACCGATATCCCGAAATCGGGGGTAGTCAGGGAATCTAATCATTTCCCAAATATTAAGTTTACATAATTATCCATGACGCCAATAAACCTTTCAGGGCGGCGTCAATTAATTAATCATTTTTTTAAATTAATTTCATTTTGTTTATCTTGAGACTTTAAATTTATTAGGCCTTTATTTGTTATTACTAATCCTAATTAAGTTTAAGTTAATTAATATTTATTGGTTGGCCCAATAGGAATTTTATTATGCAATATTATCGATTGATGGGCCTAGTCCAATTTATCCTTAATTTTCCAATTTAAATTCGTAAGGCCTTAAATCCCACACAACAACCCAAGTTCGATTTAGACCAGGCAAGGGAAGGGGGTAATCTCCAACCCAATTCGCAAGAGGCAAAAACATCAAGACTTAACATGGGCTAAGTATCCACAGAGGCAACATAATTCAAATACCATAAATAGAAATTAATTTTGGCCAATCACAGTACACAGTTCAACAGATAGTAAAACCAGGCAATAAGGCAGAAATGTAAGCAATTTAGATCACGTGTAGTATCTGATTATTGGACTATAATAATTTTTCAACTCGACTAGATAGCAAATAGTATAGTCCAAATGAATTAGCAGGGACAGTCCACTCAGTACATCACAATAGGAGTTCAGGGTCGATCAACAACCAGCAAAGAGTATGTCTCAGACTAGATATCAGGAAATAGCATCTGACAGTAACCAGAATCCAATAGGGCAGTGGTATCAGTAATCCAATAGAAGGCCAACCCAACTAGTTTTTTTTTCTTTTACCAGTACAGAAAATCAAAGGCATATAATACATGGAGCAGGATCAGCATAACAGAAATGCCAGGTCAGTGCCTGCATCACTGGTATCGATAGATACCAGTGTACCAGGGACTGATAGGGCAATACCAGTGCCCTCACAAAGCAAACCAGATAAACAAACAACACAGAACCAACCTTCACAAATAAATAAATCAAGCGAGTAACAACAAATTCAAGTACCAAGTGACTTAAGTAACAATGAATCGACAAGGGGCAAGTGGGGGGGGGGGTCTTACCAGAAGGGTTAATCATCGACATTCAGCAAACAAAAAAAAATAAAATAAATCGACAAGCAAGGGGGCGACATAGGGGTTGCTCCTCATTGACTCCCGACCACCATCCGTTTCCCTCCTTCTCAAATTCATCTCTCTTTTATTGGGTTTTAAAATAATTATTTGTAATTCTTTCTCAGCACATGAGATGCGAAAAGAGAGGGAAAAAGGCGCACACACAAGGTCTTTATAAGGGAAAAACAGAGGTTAAGGCAGCGACAATGGCTTATGGGGTGAGTATGCTCGGGAGTACAACCTAGGGTTCAAAGATCGGGTATGGGGGTGATGGGTGACGACAACGCTCGGCAGTGTTGAAGAGACAGCTATAGAGGAAAAATCACGAGCAAATCGGGTATTTCGTCAATGGAATAGACGGTGGGGCTCGTCAGAAAGTCGAGAGAGCGAGAGGGGATTGGGGGGGGGGGGGGGTAAAGAGAGAGAGAGTCGCCAGCAATTAATGCGGGTGAGGGAGTAAGAAAGAGATGGGGACATTGACGGGATGGAGGCAGAGAAAAATGGAACCGGAGTGATGGGTTCAGATCTGATTTTATGTGGCAAGACTATGTATACAATCGTATGATAACTAATTGCACATAATTCAAATCGATTGATTTCATTAATTTACTATTAATTTGTTTATTAAGTCATGCTATGTTTAATAAATTTTATTCCTAGTCGGCCCTCAATTGGTGCTCCGTTAGTTTGACGTTCCTTATATATTTTATATTTATTTGTGTTAAGTTATTTACTCGTTTAGGATTAAGTCATTTTAATTATTCACTTAGTCGCTCAAAATTTGTACGTTATTAATGTTTATTATTTCTTTGTTTTCATTTTAGCTTTTATTTTTTCATTTGATTTTTAATTAATCCTTTTAAATTATTTGAAATCGGGTTTTCGTCTACTCATTTACGTAAGTCATCAATAAACGGTAAAGTTATTAAAATTTATTATTTTTTGTTTTAATTATAAATTTATTTATTTATATATATTCCCTTAATCGTTGATTTAACTTATTTGTAAATTTGTGTTGGATCATTTTATTATCTTAATTATTATTACTACTAAATAGATTTTCATGGTTTAACAATTAACTTCTCGATCTCTCTCGTGATTGTGCATTTAACGATAAATAAAAGATGTCAGAGGCTTATATGAGGATTTTGTGCATTTGTTCAGACTTGGATTCGATAAAGTAGTTTATCCCCTAAAATTACTGCTCTTTATTAGCCATTGTGCATTTGTTCATGTAATATTTAACAGATAAAACTTATAAGTTGCTCAGTTAATTTTCGTGCGAAAGCGGTTCTGACGAATGCAACAGTATCACTAGTTCTGCAAGAAATCACGAGCTTAAACCGGAAACCTTGCGTTTTCCACAACCTAAATCTTTCAAGTCTTAACAAAGTATCATTTCTCTCTTTCTCTCTCTCTGGTAATAGTGACAAACTCTTTTTCTTTTCTGATAAGTGAGAGAGAGATAGTAGACTGATGTATTTTTATAAGCTAACACATCTGCTCTATACACCCTCAGTGCACCTGTTCAATGCACCCTTCCAGTGCATCTTTTTATCTTATAACGGGTTGAATTTGGATTCGGATTTTCCATAACGAGCGTACTATTTATTAAATTCAACATCTCCCACTCGCACAAAATGAGAGACCCGATATAAACTAAGAGAATGTAATTTTTTATCTCTATTAAAATTCATACAGGAAAATAGACCATGATCAGCATATTTAAATTTGAGAGCATATTTGTTATCCAACTGTTAGGTATGTATACCAACATCTAAATAGAGTAAATATACAGTACCCCATATCATCTAATCACATTTTAAGTATAATATAATCTCTTTTATTTATTGATACAACCATACTTATATATTCACAATCATGTCACATAAACATAATTGGTGCACCAGTGAATATAATCAAATATGACACTATAATGATCTTTTTCTTTTATCTAAAAAACTCTTCATTTCAAAACAATTATTATCCAGATATTCCATTATACCGCATCAATCATGATCATTAATAACTGTTTACCCCTGGAAAGTTGGAGGAAGAAATTCAAGAGAAAGCTGAAAATAAACCTAAGACGTCAAGATGATATAATTCCAATGCAACAAGAGATGTATTATGACAGAAATCAGCATATTGATACAAATAAATACAAGAAAAATTCAATATAATTTTGCTTTCATGAACGTGGATTGAAAATCAATTTCACAAGGTTGATCAGATGCCAATATGAACAACATCTAATTAAACCAATATTTGATTCAAGCATTGACAAGTAATCAACCCTTGATCAAATAAAATTGAACCTAATATATCATCAAAAATAGATGCTCGGTTAGGGAAAAATATGGATCTATGATGTTTTGGCATAAACATTGGGCTTCAACTCCGAGAAATTGGGAAATAATATTCAAAGAAAGAATTTATATTATAAAAGGAATTTTTGTCTTGAGAATATAGGGGTAAAGAATAAAAAATACAGGGATGATCATAATAAATTTAGAGATTTTTGATGAAAATTTCATAATTTTTGCATAAGTGGAGATATTAAAATAAAATCATAGAAGAGAATCAAGACAGATGAAAGGCTGTGATTGGTTGAAAAGGTGTTCTTGGGTACAACTTGGAGACAAGAATTATCTGGGTGCAAATTGGGGATGGAGAATGTTCAGTAAGAAGAGAGATCCTTGGATGAACCTAGTGCACTATATTTGTCTCTCATTAAACATGACAAGTGGGACCGGTTCATATAATCTTGTTTCGCATTTAACATGACAATTGGGCCCTACTCTCTTTCTCTTTCACTTACAACCGGACCCACTCCTTCTCTCTTTCTTACAAAGGGCCCCACACACATCATATCCCCAGATTTTTTTATTTTAATAAATAAAATAAATAAATATAGCAAATTGGCCACCTCTTTCCTCACTTTTGCGTTTATAGCCAGACCCGAGTTTCAAACTCGGGTCCGGGTTTTTTTTTTGGAAATGTAAAAAAAAAAAAAGAAAATTTACCCAGACCCGAGTTTCAAACTCGGGTCCAGCTATCCCATTTGCATTTCCAGCGCCTCCCATATGGATAATTAATTTTATTTTGATGTAGGAAAAAAACATAAATATCATATGAAAAATAGTTTCATATTTTATACATTTGCAGTTTTCGAAAAGTTTTAATATTTATCTTTCTCCTACACGCATAATTAGAACTTCAAAAATAGAAGAGACTGTTTTAGTCATTATGCTCTTTATTTTTATAAAGGTATGTCTGACATTTTACATATACTAGCTATATACCCGCGCGTTGCGGCAGAATTTTTTATTTAAACATTGAAATATTATAAGATAAAAAAATTCATATTTATCTAATATTAAATTATAAATTCACCAAATTATAGAGAAAACTTATAATAAAGACTATATTTAATCTTGGATGAGATTTTGCACAATATGAGTTAATGATTCATGATTTTTATGACAAGAAAAGTAAATTATTCTAACATATATTATCACCATTAATTTTTTACTAAATATGCACAAGGTTGCTAAATAAAAAAACAAAAAATATGGAAATAATAGTATATAAGGGAAAGAAATGGAGAGAAAGAGGGGATCAATGGACGCGATCACATACGTTCGATCAACCAACAATAAATATTATCCGTCTAATTGAGGGATAAAATGGGTATAATAAAAAATTACCATGACAAAAAATGGACCCTCCAATTCTTAGATGCTTTATATAATAGTATAGATTAGACTTTGATTTTGATAAGGAAACTAATAGTTATACATAATACTAATTTTATTGCAATCAAATGATATATATTACTTAGATATAATTAAAACAATCATAGAGACTCCTAATTTTCAAATGAAATCAATGCATAAATTAAATTATTGTAAATCAACAAATTAGAGATTCAATCAGCGTCTCTCTTATCAACTAATTTTTAAATTAATTATCACTTCTCTTCTAAAATAACATCTCACTACTTTTTAAAATCTAATGATAAAAACACAAATTCTGAAAATAGGTATACTCAAAATAATCCTTTAATAAGAGATTTTAGAATAATTAAACATTTATAGATATCATTGTCTTAATTAACACCACTTATTTAATGGACAAATCCAGTCCTTGCATATTTTATAATATCGTTTAGTACAGATATAGATACCAATATGTTGCATGCAAAAATAATAAACTCATGCAAATTTTATTGTTCATTAATGAATTTTTGATGAATTACAAATGATATTTACCAAAAGTTGAACAATATATTTATAATTTTTTTTATTTTTTGTATAAAAAGTAACCTCAAATTATATTTTCATCGAAAAATCCTGCAATCAGCGTTTCTTTGGAATAGAACAGTCTGCTTCTTTCCCCCTCTTTCCGACTCAACCCGTGCTGCGAGGTTTCAGTTTCTGCCACAATTTATATTGAACGGAGACGATTTGAACCTTTTGAAGGCTCCATTGGAACGAAAGAATGTTGAACTAAAGCCCCAGCCCTCGCTCGGCGAATCTTCTCTTGGTATCTCTCTCTCGGTTTAATTTTACATCTTTCGTCGATTATTAAACTTCTCATAGCTTCCTAGCTGGATTTCTGAGCCATTGGCACAATTAAAATTGGAATTGTTAAGGTGAAAGGGGTATTTTCCTTGGGTGTTTCAGTATCATGTTTTTATTTGTACCAAATCATTAAAAAAAAATTCCGCTCTTAAAAATTGGATTTTCCTACTTGTCGGATTTGGGCATATTACAATTAATTTACAAAGGAGCTTGGGCTGTCAGGTGTTTTCTGGGTTCTTATATTGTTATTGTTATTTTTTTCGTTTCTCTTTAAGCTCGCAGTAACTTGGATGGTTATCTCTTCCGGTAGTGGTTAGAGCATGTTAGATGATGGCTCGTGATTTTGAAGGTTTCCAAAACTATGATTGAATTTATCTATTTATTGTTATTTTTCTTTTTGCAAAGCACTTTACCAAGATCCATTTCGTTAATTACTCTTGTTAGGGTTTTGGGGTTAGTATGAAGTTTGAACTTTTCTGAAAATATATTTCATTCTACCAAGGTTAACAGCAGCAAATACAATTAACAACTTTACTCATTAGTGCCAGGAATTATGCATTTCTTTTTTGTGTAATGCTTATCATCAATTGTTTTTAGTGTGTATATACAATAAAATGATTTTAAAGAGGGAAACAATCATTACTGTAGTTTGGTACAGTTATACACAATCACTTGGATTGAGTTTACGGGATCCAAATCAGCTGTTATCCGAATCCCTGTTATCCTCTCAATGACAAATGGGTCCCACAACAAATTAAAATCAAGTGGGGCCCACTGTCAGTGAGAGGATAACAGGGATTCGGATAACAGCTGATTTGGTTCCGAGTTTACGGGCATTAAATGTGCTTTTATACTTTAACTGAACTTTTTTTTTGTGCTTTCAGGTTATTGACCAAATGACCATGACATCATTAGCTAGTGGTACACAAATGCACATGTCGTCTACCTTATTTCTTTTTTTCTTCGAGTTGCAAATTATTTACTTCACCATTATACCTTCTAATTAGTGATTCCTTATCTAGAATCATGCAAGACAGCAACAGTCAATGAGTTAAAATAATGGAAAATTCTTCCACTGGATCGGGCATTACTTCGTGAATTTGATGGGTTACTTCTGGAGATTTTTGAGACTTTTCAGCCAAAACTGATTCACTACGAAGAGAGAGACATGCTAGTTGATGTTTTTAATAAGATGGTTACAAAAATCTTTGGTAATTATTTTTTCTGCTTGAAAAATGATGCCAACATTGAAGAGCAGTGTGGTTAAACTTAAAAAAGATTTGATATCGCTATGCGCCTGTCCGTTTGGTACTTAGCAAAACTTGAAAAAAGAAGGAGATGCTTAGTCAATAACTTCTTACCTGATTTGATTTCATATACAAGCAAATTGTGATGCTTTGGTAAACTTTCAGTTTATGCAAAACGGGTCAATTAAGCTTTGTGAACCTCCTTACATATGCGAGCCTGGTTTTGATTGATTACTGCGACAAACTACTCTTAAATTCTCTCATGCTAATTAAGAAAGTTCATGTGTTGTATTATTTTCTAGTTGTTCTAATCAGAACTCTTAATCACCTAATCCTGTTCTGATTAGGTAAAGGTAGTGGTTTTCCGGTGGTGGAGGATTTTGGCTCCTTCAAAATGGATCTGTTTACTGCTGAAAGTGACTTGGACTCGTCAGTAAATTTTTCTGACAGCACCTCGAGCACCTCATCTGAATACCCCCGTGGGGTAAAGATAAAGGCCATTAGAATACTCTCAAAAATGTTATATGCTCATCAAAGTACTTATTCTTTTTGATAAAATGTTAATTTGTTCTGAAATAGATAAGCTCATCTTAGCATGGTGTACCAGAGCCAGATTAGTCTTCAGATGGAAGCTCATCTGTTCTCTTATGAATTCTCCACTTTGCAATTAAGCGTTTGTTTTTCATATGAAATGCAACCTAAGTTTTGTGAAAGACATAATCATTTTGGAATTAGACTGGAAAGAATCCAGACAAATAATTATAAATTGTAGAACATCCATAACATAAGTGACCAATCGACACTACCTGTATTGGTATGTGGTACCATACTATGATCCTGAGTTGATACACTTAACTCTATTGTTATAACTATGCCTATTGACTTTTTATTTCATTTTTACATTACTAGAACAAGGACACGTGAGAGGGGTAATGCCCATCATGGGTGCTAGAGTACCGGTATTAAAGGTGACAGATAGTGGTACTGGGGTTGAATGTGACATTTCAATTGAGAATAAGGACGGGATTTCTAGATCAACTATCATCTCTCATGTTTCTTCAATTGATGAAAGATTTCGCATTTTGTGTTATCTGGTAATTTATATCCACTCTTTGAGGCTTTTTCTTACTAGTAATGACCATTGAAGTACTATTTCACTTTGGATGTCATTTCTGATTTCTTGAGATGAGTGAGTTTGTTAACAATTAGATTCCTGTAATTCCCATAGAATATAGGATAGAATTAGAGGTGGCAATAGGCGGGGTTGAGTTTGAGTTCGGGTGGGTCGGGTTGGGTCAATTTATATGTTGACTCTTTTCAGATCTTAGATTGATTTCACTTGGATTGTAGGTCATTTGATTTTGGGTTGGGTCGGGTTAGTCAGGTCGGGTCAGTATGAGCTTTTAAAAAAATTATGTCGGGTCAGGTTGGGTTTAGGTTCGGGTGGGTCATATTTTGCCACCTCTAAGAAGTAACTTGAGTTGGACAAAACTCCTTTTTTTTTGTTTTTTTGTTTCAACAAAGCCAACTACAATTTTGTCTTCAACATATTAAGCAATGAAGTATTATTGTAATGAATTGATGAAAGGGATTAAGGGAGCTTTCTCACATTAACATTATAGTTTCTTTAACCGAACAAAAGATAACTTCTGTAAAGACAAACTAGACGCACTGACTTGTTTCCAACATATAGTTTTCCCTGATACTAAACAGGGAGGAATGCTCTGTAATTTCCTGGTAGTTAGACAGGCTCTTTGAAAACGAAGTTATTTGAGTAAAATGATATATGCAAATAGTATCTGACATGGTAATCATTTTATTTTCTGAATACTTGTGTGACATCTTATCATCTTTTTGTTGGATATAGATGAAAATGTGGGCAAAAGAAAATGATATTAATAGCTCAAAAGACTGCACGATGAGTTCCATGACCATAATTGCTTTAGTTGCTTTTCATTTGCAGGTACTTAATGATATCTTTCATGTTCTCATTTTGATGCTATTTTGCAATTGTACTATTTTAACTTTGAACTTTTTTCAAATTTAATTTCGTCTTGTGCAGACCCGAAATCCTCCTATACTCCCCCCTTTTTAGCACTCCTAAGAGGTTATATCTTCTATATATGGATGGAAGCATTAACTAGTCAGTTGTTGACACAAATAGAAATTCTAAATCGTTCATTTTTCATATAATTCTTGAGATGTAAAGCTAGAAATTCTAATAATTCAATTGTTGACACAAATTAAAAAGTGTTCTATCTGATTGGAGTTTACTTACTGTATTCATTTTTTTTTCCAAATGTTGAAGCAAACATTCTCTTGTAGTTTATCTCATCTTTGTGTGTTGCTAATTTTGAAGGCTGGACAAGTATATCAAAAATTGAAAAAAATGTTCTACATTTCAAAATTTTTGGAAGAGGAAACAAGGAGTCTGTAGCAGAACTGTTCATCTCACTAATTTGTAAAGTGAGTTATTTTTCCTTGTATTTCTTATTATTGTGTCACTAAAACCCTTAACAATATTTGAGAACAAAATACCGCAAGCTTTTAATAATATGGCTGTGATTTGCCATTATGTGCGACTATCTCTACTATACTTCTAATGTGATAAAAAAAGCACATCCTACATACTTGCCAGAATAGGCAAAATATTGCTGACCACCATCCTATTTACATAAATATATCTAAACTGGCTTGTACTCACTTTGGAACATTTTGATTTTGATAATAGAAATTGCAATTTTTAGCCTAGCAATTAATTTTTAAAAATTTGAGGTACACAAAGTGCTGACATGGGCCCCTTGTTATGTTTAGATATTTTATGTCTCTTCTCATTATCTGTAGTTGACAGCTGTAGAGAACTTGTGGAATGAGGGATTATGTGCTAGTATGTTTGAAGGAACATGGATCTATAAGAGAACTGAAAACAGTTCTAGAGCTGCCGGTATGAATGTAAGTACTGTCTTGTGTGATCCATACCTAAGCCTTGGAGATCTTACTTCCATACTGTTTTTTAACAATCTAAAATAATTTCTGTCATTATCTGTGAAGATTTATAAGAGAACTGAAAACAGTTCTAGAGCTGCCGGTATGAGGTTTTATTGATAGGAAATCGGTAACTTGAGGGCTTTTTTTATTTTTATGCCAGCCAAAATGGATCAAAATAATGATAATTACACCCATGCAAACTAACATGAATAGATAATTTTGGGACTTCATTTTTGCAGTTCAGTTTGGTGCCCAATTGTCATATATGTTTCATGCAATTCAAGTTTCACTGTTAACTAGGTTGAAGATTTCTGGGACCGGTCAGAGAATTTTTCTCAGTCAGTTGATAAAGATGCAGAGATGGAGATGATTAACAAATACACTCGAAAGGCCTTAAATTGTCTGACCTGTTTCTTATCAGGCAAGATCGACTCCTATATACTGAAGACCTGCCTATTTGGACCTGTTTGCTCAAATCTCTCACCAGTTGCTAACATTAGAGATAACAATTATAATAATAGAAGGTTAGCATTGGAAGATGTAACAGTGTCACCGATCAGGAAAAATGCAATATCAGGACAAAGCGAAGTAGATAAGAAGAGAAGACACACCAACAAAGCAAGCAATGCCAAAAGAGGTCGGTATGATGTGCCACCTGCAGAACAGGAAGCACCGCCTGTATATGATTATCATTACCATCAAAGACCGGGTTTTGGTTTTCATTCATTAGGTTATGAGTAAATGTCGCCACAGATCCAACATTCAATACCAGATGCTTATTTGAGTCCGACATCAGCCAATTTATCAGTGGCACGTTTGGGTTATTGTCAAGACCTGATAAACCCCAGTGGGCCTGGATTTGTGATGACGTCCCGTCAGTTTAGTCATGGACCTGGCATTTCACCAAACCCTTATTCTCACCAATATCGCCAGCCTGATCCAATGTACCGGTATGGTCGTGGTTTCAGGGAGTAAGCTAGTTCATTGCTGCTAAAAATAATTGGAGTTTAGTTCTCTGAAACTTTGTACTAGAAACGTTTTTAACCTTTTGTTGAAATAACATTATAGAAGGGTAAATTTCAGTGAAAAGGTTCAGAGGTTTGGATGTCATTGCGGTTGCCATCTCATGTGTGGTCTTATCTGTCGGTCCAGATGTTCTCTTTTGACAATTGAAATTGAAGTTTCAACAGGCCTAATGCAGGCCACTCTCATAAGAGGAAAAGCATCTTGATTACTTTTTAAAGTTGGTAGATATTTTTTAACAAAGAGGGCATGATATGAGCCCATGTTAGATTTAGGGCATCTGCTTTGTTCTTTCTGGAACACCGAAAAAATACAGTTATTTTTGGTAAACCGAAAACATTTTTTTAAAGAAGGGTAAACCAAAATATTAACAGGCCGAATGCTATTTAGAAGGTTATCAGAGGTTATAAGAGTAGTTTTCATTAACCTTAACCTTAATCTTCACATAAATATCCAATCCAGCAAGAACATTATATAATTTTTCTCTGTGTAAATTCATACAAGGTTGATAAATATGTAAATGGCGATTGCAAATGTATATTGTGAAAAGGCTTTGGAAACGCTTTAATCTAAAATCTGTGCTAAACGGTCTAGATTTTGCCCACTGCAGCATATTACTATAGAGGATATGAGGCCATGAACTCATTGGTTAATGCTAATACCAGCAGATTTTTTTATTTTAGTAAATAAAATAAATAAATATAGTAAATTGGCCATCTCTCTCCTCATTTTTGCATAATTAGCCAGATCCAAGTTTGAAATTCGGGTCTGTTTTTTTTTTTTACACCGAAACGAAATTTTTTTTTTACCTGGACCCGATTTTTTTTTTTTACGTTTGTGTGTTATATTAAAAACAAAACACAACAGTTAGTAGATTGATCTAAAATATTACAACAAAAATTAAAATAAAGTTTTATAAAGTCAAATATAAGCACGATTAATACATTGTTCTAAAATAGTGTCAAACAAATTGAAATATTACAACAACAATTAAAATTCAATTGTTCTGATAAATATAACAACAAAAAATATAAACACACTAGTAATCTAAATCATGCTCTGTCGGAATGAGCTCGACCTCGAGTTGGCAGCCTGTTGATACGACCCTCCATTTCATCCATAACCATTGGAATGCGTATCTTCTTTCTCCTTCCTTTTTTAATTTTTTTGGATCGGCCCGATGACCAGGACCATTGTAAATTGACCAATCTCATTTATTGCCATAACTACGCCAATGACCAGACCATGTGTTAATGTAGTACTGGATGGTATAATATGGACTAATGTACTGAGTGTAATCCAGCCTTCTGAATGAACAAACAACAAGCAAGTGATCGCATGGGATGCCGGTCAATTGCGGTTTCTGACACAACAATTATCAATTTCCGTCATGGCTACTTCAACCTCACATTTCATTTCACCCCTTTGTCTATATTATTTCAAATAGAAATTATAAATTATTGCTTAAATTTTAAAATTAAATAAAAAAATATATAAGTATAGAATATTACCGTCTCGATAAGGCCATTTATGTTATAAATATCGTAGTTGTTGATACCCCAATCCAGTGGTATGACATCGTAAGTTCTCCCCTTATCACCGTGATGTTTTATCATTTCGGTGACCTTTGGGGAGAATACCAGACCTTGGGCTTTCCAAGCTGCTGCAATTTGTCGACGCTGATAGAACCACTCAACACATTTGTGCCACGTGTTCTCGACGATAGCACATACTGGAAGTTGTCTGGCGATCCTGAACACATTGTTCAGTGATTCTGAACCGTTGCTTGTCATTATTCCCCACCGATTGAGACCCCCGTATAGATGTTGTGTCCATCTTTCTTGATGCAATGTGTCCACTTGCTCTGGGGTTAACTCCTCATAATGGAATTCCTCAGCTGCGGTGGGTCGATTATTGCGGTTTATGTTATTTCGTGTCCTTTTGTTGGACACTTGTTCTGTTGGGAGATTTCCTTGCATGATTCCAGCTTTTCTGACGAATTTATAAGATGCCGGTCTAATACTGTTAATTTTTTTATATATTCCTTGCATCTCCATGGTTTCTTATGTCTTGCAGTTTGTTTGAAAAGAGCCTTTATTCTTTTTATATGGCAGTTTTTATACACATTTTGCGCAATGTGTTGAGTACAATAACAGTGATATGAGATAACAGTAATTTTACCAGGACCGACAACCTCTTTACGCAACCACTGCATGAACCAACCCCAGTTTGCCACACTTTCCTCGCCTGCTACAACAACAAATGCAAGTGGTAGTAGTTGTTAATCCGCATCATAACCACATGCCATAAATAATTTACCTAAGATACCAGGCCGATAAAAATCCAGCATCGATAGTTAAGACTGGTCGTAAGTAAGGCCATGCTGCAATACATGGCCCAAATGCCCATGCAACACGATTGGAAATTTCAACATCGAATTTTGTTGATGGCACTGTCTCTATGATTTATTTTGTGCCATATGTTTAATTTTGTATGGTATGGTGCTAGCGAGATGTAAGTATTTCGTATGACCTCTCCCAACTACCAAATAGGTCTGCAATTGCCAGTTCTCTTCCTCTCCATAATTTATTATAACTCGGTTGTACTGTGGGGAACTTTTGTCTAACCAAACCCCTTGTTTCTTTAACTGTCATTTCTAAGTTGTCTCTCAATCGATTCTTAATAATATCTGCTATCATTCTGAAAGTCATCTGACTGTGGTCCGCCCTAGTAGCACTGCCAAAACAAGAGTGCTCGAGCAGATTTATTTTGATCTCTCAAATACCCGTTATATTGGGTGTGGCATACATTTGTAGGGTTTTGGAATGCCCAAATCCCGTTAATGCTAAAGCTGCAAAAAGACCGTAGAACAAAAATTTTACTTCTACTTAAGTTAGGGATTAAAATATGTCGGATAATTACCGAGAGATACAGACATTTAATCCTTTACAAAAGACAGTAAAATATTATTTTACTTCTAACTTAAGCTTAGGGTTAAAGTGGTATGTCGGATGATTACCGAGAGATACACACCTCTTTAAACCTTTATTGATCTGCTCCATGATTAATTTCTAAAACATTAATCTACTTAAATTAAATAGATTAATATAAGATGTTATATCTCGCTTCCAAATTTCAATTGGAATGAAAATCGGCTTGTCTCGGAGCACTAAACGTCGATGCCTCGTAGGTTATCCACCAGGACTAACCAGAGAGCGGCTTATTTCTTTTGCCGTAAATACCAGTAAAGCTGCGGTTTCTCGCAAAAATACTATTCACCTGAGAAAAAGACGAAATAGTACTATTCACGACTCACAGTAATTCTGTTTCACAAATGTGCAGAAATACCGCAACTTTCGTAAAAACACTATTCACCGATCCCGTGAATTCTGAAACAACCGTATACCGAGAGAGAGAGAGTAGAACTGATTTTGGTGTGGCTTTCTCTCCCACCCTACCCCTTTATTTATAGAAAATGTGAGATTGACAAATTACCAAAATATCCTCATGAATAGTAGGGAGGTTCCAATGTGAAAAGACCAAAATACCCTTAAAGTTCATCCAATTTATCAAAACGCCATTGGGCTTTTTGGCCAAATTACCGAAATACCCTTGGGCTTTTGGCTAAATTACCAAAATACCCTTGGAGGTCGGCATGGGCCTTTTTGGGCTTTTTTGGGCTTTTAATTATTAATTAAGGCTTTAATTATAAATGGGCCTTGGCCCATAATTCAAATCCATAATTAACATTTAAAATCCAAATCAAATATATATAATTATCATCTACAATTATATTTTTTTTATTGTTGTTTTAATTAATTTATACGACGTGTCCAACACGTTATAAATTCAATCGATTTTTGCTTCTTGTCATCTCTATGACAAATATAATTATATCATATATAATAACCATCTTATTATTAATTATAAATAATTTATAATTAATCAATAAGATTCTCCGATTAACTCCTATACGGTGTGACCCGACAAGATCCGTGTTATGTTGGTAAATAGAGTTAAAACCGTTTTAACTTCTATAATCATAGGAGGCATCTGGCAGAATGCACTATGACCATCCAATTACACAGATGATGATGTACTGTACAATATCATGATCCAGTAAACTATTTACTTGTGTTTAATTCTTTTGTCTCATAGCTATCATATCAGTTTCAAGGTAGGTATATGTCATCCTTGCAAACTTAATCTTTTCTTGATCCTGAGTAAATTATCAAATATAATTACTCTTGTAATTATACTGCTAGCAGATTAATCTTACTCTATCAAGGGGCCCAGTGATGCTATAACTCGTATAAAAATACGAGGGACAATAGTACTTTTGGCAAACCATCTCTTCCTCCGCATAAGTTATGTATACCGAAGAGCTACCTTTATAGCCATATTTTACGGATAACGTTTGGTAGAAATCACACACATACATATCTTATGTAGGAAAGATGAATACCTCATACTTTAGAATTTAATACTGAACGAAAACATTAATGACACGAACACAATTCCATTTAATGTTTCATTTGGGGTCTATCAAATACGATGTTCCTAGAACATCTATCTATGTGATTAAAATGATAACTCTTTGTCTATGGTCTGTAAAACTTAACCATCATTTAATCCACATACTAACCTGATAACGGTTAATTAGTGTTCCTGCTAATTACCTTGGTTAGTGACTTTTAAGAGTATATTCTATATTATGAAGTTTCACAATTTCAATTATGAACTCGGAATGATTCATAAATTCAATAATACTCGAGGAAACAAAATATCGTTTAAATATCCAATTCATGAACAAAGCTTTATATAACCAATTTATCGTATTATTGACTTCAAAATTATTACAAACTAACAACATCCTCCATGAACAGTTAGAATCTTTACATTTCATCACTAATTTTGATTTATTGCTATTTGTTACCTCTAATTCTATATTTCGTTGAACATGAAAATTAGCTATTTTCACTTTCAACTCTGATTTCGTACTGAACTGCTGACTGATACCAAATTGTTCATCAATTCTAGGTGGTTTGCGAAAATAAGGCTCGTTTGCATACGACATTGGCGTATTATCAGCAAATTATGCACACACGTGCTTCATTCCCCGATTGATAAAAGGAACAAACATTTGCCACTCTCTAACTATTTCATCGACATCTACCGCATCATCAGTTTCATCCATATTTATATCTGTTGCATCCTGGATGTCATCCTCCTCGACATCCAGGTGTCACTCTTCCTCTTCGTCATCCTCATCCACATCCACATCCACATCCACATCCACATCCATATTTTGTACCGAAACACGGGATGGTCGCCGCTCTCGAGCTCGGGAGTGGGTTCTTTCCTCACCATTCTTGGATTACTACTTCCGTGAATACTAGTTGGATCATAGTTATCGAACTGGATATTGGTTCGGATTCAACTACTAGCTTCAATGTTTTATACCCGGGTAAGTGGTACGGAGCTGTTGTTTTAATCATTCCCCAAATTTCATCAGAAATAACCCCAAATAAGTTATAAAAAAAACACTCGAACCTGCTGGGGCAGTGATGATCCGTGCACTAATGCTGAAATTGAATTGGCTAGGGAGCAACTCCAAACCAACATGAATCTGGCTCTTCAAGTCACGAAGTTTAATTGCCTCGTCGGCAAAAAATATGCACGCGGCTTGAATATCGTAATCCGTTCCATGAGAAGTTTTCAATATTTGACATCCGTGATACACATTGATCAGCAACATTTTCGTCTCTACAGTATGAACGATAAACCCTATTGTTAGTGTATTTTAATTTTATAGCAAAAATTAATAGTCCAAATAGAAAAAAAACTTACAATGTTGATGACACGAGAGTGATGAATACGGATCGAACCTGGATCTGTCGAAAAATAAATTTCCAGTTGGAAGCTCTTGCAATAGTAACAATGGTGATTTTGAAGAAATGATTAGCTGAAGAAAGATGAAGAAGAAATGTACTGGGTGTGCTATATAATAGCATGATGCTGGGACCGAGTTTAAAACTCGGTTCCAGATGTACTGGGCCGAGTTTAAAACTCAGTCCAGACACCTGCAATTTTCAAATGTACTGGATGTATTTATTTTAATTTTTATTGTAATATTTTAGATCAATGTACTAACTGTTGTGTTTTATTTTTAATATAACACACAAACGTAAAAAAAAACTCGGATCGTGGAGCGCCGCCATTCGTATATTTGAAATTTTACGTTTCTCACTCTTATTTTTAATAATATTAATTTACTAAAACTTATTATTACTAAAAACTGTGGTCCCGTGGACTTCCGACCAGTTCATCAAAGGGAGCTTTAATTGACTTCTCGCGATTCAAATACATGATTTAAGTCTGTCACGTGACATAACTTAATTTTATACTAGCATACTTTTAGTTCAAAAGTTAATCAAATTACAGCACACTCATCATCTCATGAGTCCGTTTAGCAAATCAAAAAATAATATCAGAATTGTGTTATTAAAATAATAAAAAGTACAAAGGTAGAATAGTGTTAGATTAGTATTTTTTTTTTCGAATAGGACGTAGAAGAATGCTATTTTCATATTTAGTAAAAAAATGGAATTAATATTTGACAAAATGCTAGTTAGAATAGTTTTATAATGTAAATTGCACAAAATATTATAAAGAGCTGGAAAAGATAAAAAAGTGCCCTTACATGTAATATCTCTTATGGATTGTTGTCAACGCATACAAACGAGCTCTCTCTAACATAGTAACTTATATGATACACACAAATAAAATATATTTTAAGAAAATGAATATGCATATACCATCTCGGAGGCAGCCTCCATGATAGAGAGGTAAACAAAATCATAAGTATAATATTATAATTATTTTAAAATTTAAATAAATTTTTATAAATCTTTTATAATGAAAGTATATTTTTAGAGGTGTATTTTTAAAAATATTTTTAGAGTAGAGCATATTTTTTATATAATTTTTTTTATTAAAATCAAGCATATTTTTGAAAAAAAATTCAAATCGCAAGCTTATTTTTTTTAAAATTGTTTAGAGGGTTAGTGGCTCCTTCCTGCTCAAACGTGACTCCAATGATCTCAGTAAATTGAAAGATGCATGCGAGACTGAAAAAAATACAAAAGAGTTTCATAAATGCAAACTATTATTTCAAACTAAGTTGCTTCATGAAACAAAATAATTAAGCGACCTACTAATTTACTAATTCACTGCCCCTCAAATACTGGTAACGATCTGACAGTTGAAAATTGGATTTAGATTACAGTTCATGATAAACTGCTCAAATATGGATTGAAATGAGTTGTTTGCAAGTTGACAAGCCAAGCAGCATGATATGTTATAATTCATGAGTAAACAGAGAGAATACTATATTATACGAACATTTGATATAATGAACTATTTTGATTTGACTTCTCAACGATAGGCATCGATTTTAATAAAAGGAAGCTGTTTTTATCAATGGCAATTTTTTTTATTTTTTTGAATTTATTTTTATCAATATCACGCATGAGTTTTTTTTTATCCACTAGAAGGGACCGAGATAAAAACATTTTTTTTTTTGTTTTTTAGGAATCAATATAAAATATCTGACCTTCCAGATTTTTTTCTTAGAAGTAGAGATAAATCTCGGACCCTCCAAATTAATTTTTTTCCTACACCAAAATTTATTTTTCTAGGGTTTTATAATTGTATTCTTTATTATATTTCTCTAGAGATATCTGATTGTATAATCCCGCCATCTTAAAGAGTTATTTTTTTTTAAAAAAAAATATTTGAACAGATCAAGAATCTGTGTTTCTCACCTCACTATCAGAAAAAAAAGAATTAAAACCGGTTTTATAAACAATTTAGCACCGGTTATAAACCGGTTTTAAAAGTAAGCGGTGCTAAATGTTTATAACCGGTGTTAAAATAAAATATTTAAAACCGGTTTAATAAAACCGGTGCTATTTTAGTTTGAACAATTAAAACCGGTTATTGAATAACCGGTTCTATTTTATTTCAATTAAAACCGGTTATAGAAAAACCGGTTCTAATCTATTTTAGAATTAAAACCGGTTATGGTTATAACCGGTTCTAATAAAATAAAACAATACAACCGGTTTCTTTAAATAACCGGCTCTAAATATATTATTATTTTTTAATAAATTTTTTATTTTCTGTGACTGGTCCATATACCAGCCATATATATAAACAAACACATATAAAAATATAACACAAATAAACCGATATAACTCACTAAATAACTGATCAATATCATATAAGTAACTAAACATTACAAATAACAGAAAAAAATATAAAATAAATTATCAAATATTAGATGCAATATAATTTACAACCATCTCCTTAATTTCTTCGATATCTTCTAGTGAATAAGATTGAGGAGAAATTTGGGTTGATAGCCTATTAAAAAATTAAAATTTCATTAGTTTGATTAAGCAAACAAATATGTAAAAGAATTAAAGATTAATATGAAGTTTATTTTTTATACCTGTGGTAAATTTTTATTGCTAGAATATGTAGTTATTATATTATGCATCGATTTCATAACATAATAGCCACACTCTTTACCGCTTGGTTGGTTTGGACTCTAAAATGTTGCAAGAAAAAAAATGAAATAATAGCGTAAGGCCTTTTTTATATCGCTCTTATAAGTTTATTTTCTTATTTAATTACTATATTTTCTGAAAAATAGAAAGAAAATTTCATTAGGATTTTGTTGATTTTTTGTTTAGAAAAATAAATATGATACTAATAAATGTGTATTGCAGCATTGATGCTGCATGCACAATTTGTGTCAATGTTGGTGTCAAACTCAATGGTTTAAAGAGATAAATTCATACCGAGTTGAGATTACTACCTAGCCATTTCAATTGAGTATTAGAGCAAGAATCAACATAACATAATCAGGTTCATGTCCTTACGTCTATACATCATTTTTGGATGAATTTTGATGAAATTTGGACATTGATAAAATCGACCGTGTGACAAGTTGGGGGGTTCACACACTATAGTTAGTTGTATAATCAAAACCAGTTACAGGTCATGTTGGTTATGACCCACTTCTGAAAAATATTCTGAAAAGTAGTAATCTTGTTTCGGCCGAGGTCACACTCATTTCCCTGTCCGAGATGACCCAACACCTCGTACCATAGTCCAAAATGAGAAAGAAGAAGAATGATCTACTATAAAAAATTATTGTTACTCATCATGAAAAATTATTGTTACTCATCATCAAAATCTTAAAAAAAAATATAATGTTTCAATGGTAATGTAGATTATTTCTACTCAGAATGAAAAAAAATGTTTTTGTTGCATCAGAAATTTATTGTTACCCAAAACGAAAAATTATAATCGAAATTCTAGAAAAAATAATTCGACAGAAGCAATTTTATCAAAAAATATAAAAAATAATGCTATTAAAAATGGGAATAATTCAATTGGACGAATACAAAAAAAAAGTTGGAGGATCCATGATTTTATCTCGGTTTGTAAGAAACATCAAAAAATTAGGAGTTAGGAACCAAGATAAAATCACGGTCTCCCCTCTAGTTGATCAAAAAAGATACTCATACAAGATGCGGATAAAATATATTTTTCTAAAAATGTAATAATTGAATTTATGAAGATGACCAACATATACATATTTGCAATTATGACATTTATAAATTATTCAAAAAATTATTGTGTATAAAATGTCAATTCAAGTTTTTCACTAAATTATTGAAATCTTGTAGAATAAAATTACTATTTTAAGATTTTAAAGTAACTTTCTAGATTTCTCAAACGTAATAAATAAAATAAAATATGTGCATATAAAGGGTCATTTTTCAATAAATCTAAAAAATAGTTAAAAAAATTCTTAAAAATAGTATTTTGATGTGTAGAATTTATTAAAAAGTTGAAATTGACATTTCAAATCCAAGAAATTATATTTGTATGCTATCATTTACTCCTACTTTATGCTTGATAGGGCTCAATTATATTGGATCTAATCTTGGTTCAGACTTAGCTTGTAGCTGTCTTCGGCAATCAAAACAACAAGTGTAGGAGTCTAACCGCTAAGTCGGGCTCTTGTCCCAACATATCCATTTTTGGTATCTCAAGAGACCTATAAAAAAGGCCCTAGGTCTACTGTGGATTGAGCCACAACATAGCTTACACACTTACACAATTACACAATTACACTAGACAAAAAACTTATCGACATTTAATATATTGTATCAATACTAAATACCGCTATCATTTGATACTTCCGTTGAGAGTTATCGAAGTTTGACATTACTTTCCATCCCCGACTGGCACTTAAGTCTCAAGTGCTAGTCGATTTTATTGCGAAAAGTTTGATTCCCATCTCGGTTTCCAAATCACTTATCAATGCCCGATGGTTGGTCTATATGGATGGAGCAGCATCTTATAAGGGCTCTAGCATCTGGTCACAATGATCGGCCCACATAGAGAAACTTTGAACCATGCATTACAACTATTATTTATAGCATCAAATAATATGGCGGTATATGAGACGTTATTGGCGGGTTTACGGTTCACAAAAGGAGTCAGCGCGAAAAGAGTGGTACTCTATTCAAATGAGGCCAATGATCAGCGAGTAAAGAAATATTTGGAAGAGTTGTAACAGATATGCGCAAAGTTCACACATGTCGAGGTCCTCTATATACCGAGGACCTAGAATCAAAAGGCAAATGATTTATCTAAGCTAGTAGTAAAAGGAGATCTAGACAAGGATAGATCGATCATGGTCTTGAAGGTTCTGAGGTCAAGTGTAGATGTGAAATTTGTTGAGCAATATCAGATACTAATTGGTGATGGATTATACTTGCCAATCTGGGACTACATCACATGAGGTTACCTTCCCTAAGATCAGAGACAGGCAAAGATCATTTGTCGATAAGCAGCCATATATGCTATAATTAACAGTGTGTTGTTTCATAGAGGATTCACAGCTCCAAGACAAAAAACTATTTATCAACTCCACACACTACACCACAAATAGGCTTTTACAGCGGTTATTTCTCCCAGTTAGCAGCGGTTGTACAACCGCTGTTATTGGGAGCGCTGCAAAGTTTAACAGCGGTTTTGTTGAAAACCGCTGCAAATTATTTACAGCGGTTCTTATATAACAACCGCTGCCAAATACCATTTACAACGGTTTTTAACTAAATTTAAAAAAAAAATAATTTATGGGCTAGTCACAGAAATAAAAAGAACAATTTAAAAAAATAAATTATTTTTGCAGCGGTTTCTAATGTTTACAGCGGTTTTTAACTTTGCAGCGGTTTCTTATATAAGAACCGCTGTAAACAATTTGCAGCGATTTTCAACAAAACCGCTGTTAAACTTTGCAGCGCTTCCAATAACAGCGGTTGTACAACCACTACTAACTAGGGGAAATAATTGCTGTAAAAACTTATTTGTGATGTAGTGTGATCATATCACGCTACCCCTAGAACTACAACATCTCCGTACGAGTTGACTTCCGACATAGAGATTGTTACCCCATAAAGTCGATGACCACTTCTCGAGAGTAATGTATTAATGAAGAGGTTGAAAATCAGGAAGAAAGGTAAATGGCTTTGGATCTCATTCAAGAAAAGAGAAAAGGGGCATAATTGAGACAAACAAATATCAAAAGAAAGTGAGAAACACTTTTAACAAAAGAATGGCTTTGGGACATTTTCAGTTGGGAGATTTAATACTTAGATTGGTGGAGGCAACTGAAAAAAGGTACACAAGCTAGCTAGATCTTAAATAGGAAGGGCCTTTTCAGGTAGTGCATGGGTTTGATGAACGAACCTTCATGTTGGAGACTACCGAGAGTGATTTCATTCTCCGACTATGGAACATAAAACACCTCTGTCGATTTTATATTTAAAACTTATCATGTCTTCTCTTCGTTGTTAAGCTTTGTGTGGTGGAAATAACTTGTGTTTGCAATAAAATTTTAGTGGCTAAGGCATCTATATGAATGCCTATCATTTCTTATATCTTTTCTTCATTATATGTGTATGTATTGGTAAATTCTCGATGCCAAACAAGATAAGGTTTTCAATGTTGAAAATGATAAGCTTTTCAATTCCGAAAAGCATAATTTTTTTGATGTCGAAAAGAAAAACATTTGAGGCCAAAAATAATAATTTTCTCGATGCCGAAAATAATACGTTTTTTTATGTTAAAAATAAAGAACTTGTCGACGACGAAAAATAAAAATGCACACAAAGAAGAAATGCAAATCGATGCACATTAAATAGAAAAAAAATACAAGTCATACAATATCAACAAATATTTGTGCAAAATTTAAATTATCCCAACACACAATAATAAGCATCAAAGTTTTTTCATCTCAATAAAAATAAAAATAAAAATTCCTTATCCTTTCAGCATATATCAATTATCAAATTAATCTTATAAAAATACGACCACTGTCTACTGATTTCCCCCAGGCAAGTCTACCCCCTTTAACTTCTCTCGTCACAGTCTGCTTTGATCCATCATTGACTTTATTTCTTTCTTCATCGCTGGACTCTTCAGGCGGCTAGGAGTCTTCGGCTGCAAGTCTGTCAGATTAGGAAGGGCCTCGAGAATTGTTCAGGGGCACCCCATCAGCAAAAACTAGTTTATCACTCTCTCAGTTCCAAGTGAAGCCGGAGAGTGATGGAGCAGAATCTTGAGTGGATTCACAGACATCAAACTCTTAGAGTTCAAAGGGATAAAATGATAAGCCTCATTTATATATTATATTAAATTAGAGTTTTATCTCAAAAACTATGTATTTTATGTTAATTGTTAAGAATTTATTCAGTTTTTATGTTGAGTTCGAGATACTGCTGCATTTCTTATTATTTTACAGGTTATAGAAAGTAAACAAGGATGTTAACATGAGAAATGATGCTTGGAACGAGATAGATCGAACCTACATGAAGAAATCAAGTGAAAAACACTTATCGACAAAATTTGTGGACCGCAATCATCAAATTATAGACCGCAATTATGAGATTTGCTCTCTGATTCGCTCTGATAAGAAAGTGCAAAAATTGCGGACTGCAATTTTAAAATGCCGGACCGTAATTTTTGGGGCTAGAAGCGCGAACTTGCAGTTTTAAAGCGGTTTTCTCATTGGAATTAAGAGATTTTAACACCCCTTCGTCCAAAACATATCTCAACTGACTGGAGAAAGGATCCCAAATAAGAAAGAAGAGGAAGAACACCATTGGAGAGAGATTTGAAGGAGAACTCAAGAACCGGATGAGAAATCGTAGATCTTCTTGGTGTATTCTTTTCTTTACTCTTTTCTCATATTGTGCTGTTGTTTAAACATGAATCTTTGTGCAATCTTTGACATGATTTGTGGCTAGACACCCTTCTAGGGGTCTAGGTGTAAACTCGATAACTCGGATGGTTTAATTTTACTCGTGTGTTGATCTTTTAGTTCTTGTTGTTTGTGATTGTTGTTTTGTCTAAATTGAATGTTTAGTTTTAATCAACTGCATGTTACCATAGAAGTGAAAGTGGAAATCAAAAAGTGGAACTGAATTTTCTGACCCAAAATAATGATTTAGGTCGTAGGCCAAGTACTTAATCGTGAAATTTATTACCTAAGAGAAAACCGAGGAAACCCTAAAAATTGTGTGAAGTACAAAATCTAGGTTATGCCAAAATGATTCATTGATCTTAATGGGCTTAGACTTGTAAGGTGAGGTACTTAATCGTGAAATCCGAATTATTTAGGTACGGTATCAAGCCACGAAATTATAAATTTGGTACTAAAATCTGAGATTGAATCCCCGACAAACACTAGAACATATTAAAAGATCAAATATAGTGAATTGACCAAACGAGTGAGAGTGAAGTCGAAAGCCCCTAGAATCTTCTATTTGATAAACTTGTCAGTCGTTGTTGTTAAATTTATGCACTCTTAGTTTAATACAAAACTCTCATTCGATTATCTAGATTAGTGAAACTTGTGAGAACCGGTAATTCACCCTTGTCCTTGTGGTTCGACACCCCGACTACTACTTGACTAGGCCGTGCGCTTGCGGCTGAAATTGAGTATAAATTAGGGTATTTATTAGCTTAGCAAAATACACATCAAGCTTTTTGGCGCCGTTGCCGGGGACAACGGTGTGAATATTGGTTCAACCTTTAGTAACTGAGACTAGATATTTTTATTTTCTCTTATTTTTTTTATTTTATTTTCTATGATCTACTTGTTTGATTGTTCTTTCAGGACTCGATCTGGCCGGGCAATCAGGTCTCTTGGTGTACAGACGTAGAGCCAAGGAAACAATTCTCTGTTTGAACATCCACTTATTCATCCCGTCACCGAAAAAACAACCCAAATGGTGGAGAATGATGAGAACCGTCCATTGAAGGACTTTACTGCCCCAAAGGCAATTGAAATTCAATTAGGCTACACGGTGCCTAATGTAGCAGTAAATAACTTCGAGCTGAAACCAGCTCTCTTGAACATACTCTCTCAACACATGTTCAACGGTCTAGCCCATGAAGACCCGAACTAACATTTGTCTATGTTTGAAGAATTATGTAACACATTTAAAATTAATGGTGTTGAACCCGAGGACATTAAACTTATAGCATTTCCTTTTTCTTTAGGAGATAAGGCTAGAAATTGACTAAGATCATTAGATACATGTACAATAAGAACATGGGGCCAAATGTCTGATACTTTTCTTTCTAAGTATTTTCCTCCATCTAAAACTTCTGTCCTTCGTGCTCAAATTATAAATTTCAGGCAAAGATGAGGAGAATCCCTTAGCGAGGCATGAGATAGATACCAAGAGCTGTTGCGTCTTTGCCCACACCACGAACTCGAGAAATGGTTCATACTTCAGATTTTCTATGAAGGACTTGAGCAATCCTCTAAACTAACAATTGATGCAGCAGCAAGAGGTAATTTGATGAACATGAACGCTCGAGATGCCTACAAATTGATTGATGAGATGACATTAGGGCAGCAACAATGGAGCTCGGTGAGAGGACCCGTTCGAGGTGCACCGGGTGTGATTGAGATGGACATTTCAACCAAATTGGCATCACAAATAGAGGCGATACAAAAAAACATAGATCGCTTGACCAACCAAAATATTTCAGTGGTACATCAATCACCTACTTGTGCTATTTATGGTGGAGACGATCACTTGGCCATAAACTGCAATTGGGGAAGATCTGCTGAGGTGGATGCGGAGCAAGTCAATGCATTCAAAAATAATTTCAGACCGCAGAACAACCCTTACTCAAACACCTACAATCCTGGATGGAAAAATCACCCAAATTTCTACCAGGACAATCAACCTCAAAACCTGAACCAACATCCCAATCAAAATCGACCAATTCAGGGATACGAGCATAGACAATTTGACCAAGGTGCTCCACAGAAGTCTAATATGGAGCAAATGATAGAGATGGTGATGCGTGGACAAGATGAGTTTATGCAAGATTAGAGGAGGATCAATCAACAGGTAGCTGACAAAATCAAAGACTTGAGTATAAAAATTGATCTTCTTACTACTCAAGGAAAAATGCTTGAAACTCAAGTGACGCAACCGGCAACACCTCCAACACGACAACAAGACATGCAAAGGGAGCATGTGAATGCCGTCTTCTCGAGAAATGAATGTGAAGAAGGAAAAACTAAACCTCAAGAGAATGAAATCAAACTAGCAATGACACGAGAAATCTCAAATTCTCAAAAACAGGTAAAGGAGGACGTACCCAAGTACGTTCCTCCACTCAGGTTTGTTCATTTTCCTCAAAGATTGGTAAAACCCGATTTGATTCAGCAATTTGGTAAAGTTGGGGAGTGGATGAGAAAACTGAACTTAATTGTACAATTTATCGAAGCCATCACTCAAATGCCCGCTTATACCAAATGCTTAAAGGAAATTATGTCCAAAAATAAGGGACTTAAAAAGGTTAAAACGGTAACTTTGAACAACTTACCTCCAAAACTTAAGGACCCTGAGAGTTTTATCATACATTGTTCCTTAGGAAATATTAAATTTAAAAATGCATTGTTAGTCTTATGCCAAGATCAGTTTTCGAAAGGTTGGGAATTAGAGACTTGAAACAAACCAATATCTCATTGCAAATGACAGATGGATCTGTTAGACTCCCCATTGGAATTCTAGAGGGCATTCCCATCCAAGTTAGAAAGTTTTTCATCCCAATTAATTTTGTTGTTTGTGATATGAAGTAAGATCCTTATATACCAATTATTTTAGGTCGTCCCTTCCTAAACACAGCTGGTGCAAAAATTGATGTTAAATGTGAATTTTTTTTTCTAAATTTTGGAAAGGAGAAGGTGAAATTTAGTGCAATAAAAATTAATTATAATACTCTTTCGAATGATTCTTGTTGTAGGGTTGAAGTCTTTAATCCCCTGACAGAGGAGAAACACAATGAGATTATGAAGGAATAATCGAGAAAAATAATGATAAAGCATGATGACTCAGTGAGCCCTGGTAGGACAAAAGATAAGGGCTTTCAGGCATCACATAAAAGATTACAAATGATATGTGAAACTGACTGGTTGAGTGCTCTCAAGGTGGAGAAAAAGTGGGTTTGTTGTGGACGAAAAAGACCGAGTGAGGAGGGATTGAGCACTTCTCTTTCTCTATCCAAACCTCAGCCCCCGCCTTAACCCCGCTCGCCTCCATTGTCTTATTCCATCGTAAGTTCTTTATACTTTTTTTTTTCTTTCACGCATTGAGGACAATGCTTGATTTAAGTTTGGGGGGGGGGTATTTGAATCTTACTTGTATCTGCATGACATGTAGTTGTTATTGTTGTTAATTGAGATTGTTACAATTTTTTTTAGAAATTCAAATTTTAGTGGGTAATTTTGCAATTTTTTTTGAAAAACTCTAAGAGAAAATTTGGCAAAGGAGTAGTTTTGCTGGAAATTTTAGAAAATTGATACGGGAATATGCAAACTTTTCTAAAATAATACGTGGTGAATGAAAATGTTCTCCGGTTCGAAAAATCAGAAAAGAATATGCCCTAGAAAGTTTCTAGAATGATGAGTGTTTAAGAATTGACGTCCTCGTAAATTTTTTTTATCAAACCTTAGAAATATAATTTGTTTGTTTATTTTAAATGAAAAACTTAATTAAGAAATAGTGCTTATGGCAAGTGTCGACCGATGCTTCTGAAAAAAAAACAATCAAAAGGACCTGAAAATCAATATGCAAATCTTTAGAAGGTCCAAATTATCGAGACATCATGGTTAAGAGTACACATGTCGTGACATTCGTAAATAAATAAAAAGAAAAATTCTGATTTAAATAAGATCAAATTAAGCCTCAAATGTGCTAGGGTGGTATTATGGAACTTCCTAACCCCCAACACGGTACGAGGCAGCCTCATGTACGCGTTCAGAATTTTTTAATAAAGCTTTGAGTTACACAAAAATAACCTGCGCGAGATTCAGGATTAACACTGTAATTTTTCTTTTTTATAGATTTTTTTAGTTTCATTTCATAGTTGAGAGGAAAGAAAGACTTTAGTATTCATCATTTTTAGAAAAATTTTAGGGCATTACATTGAAAGTAGGAGTCTGAGTTAAAACTCCTCGAGTAAAACACCACGTGTGAAGTCAGAAATAACGAACAATTCCCAAAGCTTTTCCCAAAAACTCTAATTAATGGCCGAATAAATTTGAAAGGATTTGTCTTAGGGTTAGTCACCTTTTTTTCAAACAACCCACGACCTTTTGCATATAGGTTAGATTTCCTTGGAACTTGGGCTTAGTTTAGAGATGTACCCTAGGTTTCCGACTGAATCTTACTTAGGGACAAGCATGGTTTAAGTTTGGGGGAATTTGATAAGCCTCATTTATATATTATATTCAATTAGGGTTTTATCTAAAAAACTATACATTTTATATTAATTGTTAAGAATTTATTCGGTTTTTATGTCAAGTTCGAGATACTGTTGTATTTCTTATTATTTTATAAGTTATGGAATGTAAACAAGGATGTTAACATGAGAAATGATGTTTGAAATGAGATGGATCGAACCTACACGAAGAAATCAAGTGAAAAGTACTTATGGACAAAATTTGCGGACCGCAATCATCAAATTGTGGACCGCAATTATGGGATTTGCTCTCTAGTTCGCTCTGATAAGAAAGTGCTAAAAATTGCGGACCGCAATTTTCGGGGCTAGAAGCGCGAACTTGCAGTTTTAAAGCGGTTTTCTCATTGGAATTAAGAGATTTTAACACCCCTTCGTCCAAGACATCTCTCAACTGACTGGAGAGGGGATCCTAAGCAAGAAAGAAGAGGAAGAACACCATTGGAGAGAGATTTGAAGGAGAACTCAAGAACCGGGCGAGAAATCGTAGATCTTCTTAGTGTATTCTTTTCTTTACTCTTTTCTCATGTTGTACCGTTATTTAAACATGAATCTTTGTGCAATCTTTGACATGATTTGTGGCTAGACACCCTTCTAGGGGTCTAGGTGTAAACTCGATAACTCAGATGGTTTAATTTTACTCGTGTGTTGATATTTTAGTTCTTGTTGTTTGTGATTGTTGTTTTGTCTAAATTGAATATTTAGTTTTAATCAACTGCATGTTACCATAGAAGTGAAAGCGGAAACCGAAAGGTGGAACTGAATCTTCTGACCCAAAATAGTGATTTAGGTCGTAGACCAAGTACTTAATCGTGAAACTTATTACCTAAGGGAAAACCGAGGAAACCCTAAAAATTGTGTGAGGTACCGAAAGACGAAGTACAAAATCTAGGTTATGCCAAAATGATTCACTGATCTTAATGGGCTTATATTTGTAAGGTGAGGTACTTAATCGTGAAACCCGAATTGTTTAGGTACAGTATCAAGCCACGAAAGTATAAATTTGGTACTAAAATCTGAGATTGAATCCCCGACAAACACTAGAACATATTAAAAGATCAAATATAGTGAATTGACCAAACGAGTGAGAGTGAAGCCGAAAGCCCCTAGAATCCTCAATTTGATAAACTTTTCAGTCGTTGTTGTTAGATTTATGCACTCTTAGTTTAATACAAAACTTTCATTCGATTGTCTAGATTAGTGAAACTTGGGAGAACCGGTAATTCACCATTGTCCTTGTGGTTCGACACCCCGACTACTACTTGACTAGGCCGTGTGCTTGCGACTGAAATTAAGTATAAATTAGAGTATTTATTAGCTTAGCAAAATACGCATCATAAAACTCAGAGACATAAGTTAGTAAGGTGTGCATGGGATCCTATAGAGCGGGTTCTGTGATTACCAAGGAGACAACCTGAAAAGGTCATGAAGATAAGAAGTCAGGAAGAAGTGGTGTATAAGTTCGGGTAGACATGCACCAAAGTTATTTTCATTGGCTCATCTTTGAAGTTACGAGCTAAGGCTGACAGACAAATCAGTTCAGAAGATTTTTGAGCTAAGGTAGAAAAAACCCTACAGGGTGTCCTATGATCCCAACTTTACACAACCGCCATGGCACAACAAAGAGCTACCAAATTCTTCTACTTTTCAGCCTTAGGCCCAAAAGCACCTTCTGGCCTATTTTTCTCTAGCTGAGGGCGGCTCCTCCCAGCTATATCCTCAGAGTCCTCAATAAGTAGAGCTTCCTCGATGACTACCACTTCTCACGTGGGGAAAATAAGCTGAACCTCGGTAGTATTTGCCAAAGAAGAAAGCCAGGGAGAGAAAGTTGCTTCGGTGTTTAAGTCTTCGACAATTGAAGAAGGAGTTTGAAGAGTAGGGCACGACACCAAAGGAGGTCGTGCCTTTTTAACTCGGGGTTCGAAGGAGGCCGAGTGTGAAGCTGTGTGTCTACTCTTTTTTTGGATCGCCCTCTCTTTAATTTTCTTTTTCTTCGCACCCCGAACTGTAAGGGGAATAGTGTCCCATATGTTGCATACTTGCAAATAAGAATAAAACAAAGGTTAGATAAGAAAAATGAAAAATATGGCAATACTATTATCTATTGAAAAGCTATAGCAGGGAAACCGTGAGCTATCTCTTAGATCTTAAAGACCAGCGTGATTTCTTCTCTAGCTAATTCTTTGCGGTCGAAAAGATCAACAACTAAATTCTAATCCTCTTGAAACTGACCTTCCCTTCTCCACGAGAAGTCTTCATCAGAAAAAAGATAAAAAAATCTTTGGTTCTAATTATCCACCTCGCCTATACTATCAAAGGGATTTTTGCCCCTTCTCTGAGTTTAAATCTAGGACTTCAATCTAGTGAATTGATAGTAGTGAAGAAACAAGATGAGGGTAGGTCGGCAGAAGGGGACATCTCCAAACTTACTCCGGTGTTCATCAAAAAGTGTTTCAAAAAAGTTAAGGTGACACCATGCCACCTCAGTGAGTTGAGTGGAGGCTATATTTAGACTAGTGAGGACATCTACGATAAATACACTGAAAGGTAACTAAACTCCCCATCTTGCAACACTCTAGTAGAAAACCAATCCTTTCTCACAATGGTGAGCCCGATCAACAGAGTTAGGAATGAGAAGACGGGCCCCGACTCCTAACCACAGTTTGAGTTCCTGTCTTTTCTCATCCTCAGAATACTTTAGATCTAGCACTATATTGGCGATAGGGTTTAGAGAAACGTGATAAATTTTATTTCGAGTAGCTTGAACGATCATCATAAATTCTTCTCTATGCTATAATAAACGCTCGGGTGATTTTTTTTTTTTGAAAATTAGGAATAACACCAAAACCTCTCTTTAAAGAAATTAAATCACTTTCAAAATCTTCATCATTTATCTCATTCTTCTCGTCGGAGTCATTATCATCCATAATGCCATCGGGGCCCTGACGAGAAGAAGGTGAGGAAGAAGTGAATGTCAAACCTTTGCCCTTCATAGCATGTGCGGCGGCTTGAGTTCAACAATGTGATCTTGTTCATGATTCATTTTTTGATGAGGCAAGGACATATTGGTTGAGGAATCTACATTAACGAGAATAGAGGGATCATGTCGATACTCTATGGAATATTTCTAAATCTCAAAGGTACATTCAGCAGCAAGCTAGTCCCATGAGAAGAATACTAACGATTTACCCTACCAGAGAAGGATATTTCACTATCGGTTGGTATATAAGATTCGTCATCGGAGTTAGAGTCATCGATTTCTGAAGATGAAGGCCCATTGGTACATGAACAAGAAGGTAATTCATTAATGGATCTCAATGACTCATAACTAGATGACGACTTATTAGATCTAACACCATACAGACCGAGAGAAACTGGGTCGTCGTCATCGGACAAACTATTGTAGGTCTAGTTAGATGATTTCTCATTTGAACAAGATTCCATAAAAATGTCGATGTTTAATCATATGGGTAGCAATATTGAAAAATAAATTAAATATAAAAAGACCCAAATTCAATACCATTATACCATCATCAAGACAATTAGTAGTACTAAGATTATGCGATCTCCATAGATAACATTATCCCATTAACGGAAAATTATTCTGATTAAAGTTTTCAAATAACAATAAGATCATAGAAATAATTCTTAAATACATTGTAAAACACATATAAAACTAAAAGATAAGAAAAATAGAACTATATTTATCATATTAGTACTATTAATTCTTACACAAAATAAATATCAAACAAGGTATAAAAAAGAGGTTACTTATCCACAGTTGCAGAGAAGAACATTTATGCAGGTACAGAGATTAAAAAAAATACTTATCTATTTATAAGAGAAAACTCAAGAAGGAGATCACAGTGGCAGAGAATGTAATTGTGCGACCCTTTTTCGCGCGCTCCGCACCGCCGCTGGGCGATGGGATGCGGAAGAAGGACACGGAGATCCCTCCCAAGCGTGCATCTTTTAAGTACCGGCTGATTCTACCGTTCAGAAAGATTTGGATGCACATTTAGGGGGTTTTTAGTGATTGTGAGTTCTTGTAGATTTCGGTGGGCGCAAGCCCCCACCGTTAATTACCCTGGGCTACTAACCTCGAGGCACCTCTGGATCTTTAAAAGAGAGAAGCAAATAGTATAGTTAAATGATGGTCAAGTGGTCATCTGGGTTCACTAAAAGGTCGATCCCATGGAAGACGAACCTACTACAGATCGGTTCAGTCTTTATCGCCTCGAGAGATAACCTTACTACAGATCAGATTAGTCTCTTCAGAGGGGTTTGAGGTGAGTCTACTACAGAACGACTCGACCTCAGTTTATCTAGAAAATGAACCTACTTCAGAACGGTTCACAGTTGATCCTATGGAAGACGAACCTACTACAGGTCGGTTCAGTCTATACCGCCTCGAGAGATAACCTTACTACGGATCGATTAATCTCTTCGAGAGGGTTTGAGGTGAGTCTACTACGAACGACTCAACCTCGGTTGATCTAGAAGATAAACCTACTACAGAACGGTTCAATCTTAACTAGTCAACAACCAATCACACAAAATACAACTCGAAGCACTGCGCCGGTTGATCTTGAGGTTGGTGAATCAGGAGAAAGGTGGATTTAACCCACGTGTTTCTTCTCACCGATCTTCTAGATCATGAATTCGAAGCACTAAGCCGATTCATAAACCTAGGAACACAACTGCACACAATGTCAAACCTGGAGCACTGGGCCAGCTTAACATTGAAGCATGTGTTAGTGAAGGAATCTACTACAGAACGGTTCACATTCACTGTTTCGTGGATGAATCTACTACAGAACGATTCAATCTCACAATCTCGGGAGATGAACCAGAAGACAAACTCATCGACGGATGAGTTCAGCCTTACTAGCTCAAATGGTCATGAATTATTTGTTCATGACACCGAGTCATTAAGATGTCACTTCTCTCGGACATCGTAATGTTCATATCTCTTGGACTCGACATATCTCTTCATGTTGATGTCGCAGCCTTGGTTATTCTTCAACGAGCGTCAAGATGTTCTTGTCCCGACTAATCGTTCTAAATGTTGCATTACTTGTGCAAAATTACTATGTTGCCCTACACCCCTTGTGTGAGCGTATTTAGTCATGAGTTACTTGCTAATGGTAATGAGTCATTAAGATGTCACTTCTCTCGGACATCGTAATGTTCTTCTTCCTCAAAGTCGACATATCTCTCCATGTTGATGTCGCAGCTTTGGTCATTCTCCAACAAGCGTCAAGATGTTCTTGTCCCGACTAATCGCTCTAAATGTTACATTATGTATGCAAAATTACTGTGTTGCTCTACACCCCTTGTGTGAGCATATTTGTTCATCTCTAAAATGTAAAAAGATTATTACATAATATCTTTCATTATTATCTCTATTATAAAGGTGAATTTATTTTTATTTTTAAACTCTATTTATTTTGTAGAAAATTATTTACAAAAATAATAAGAAATGGGTTAGCTATTAACTAGAATTTTATTTATATTTTTGGGATTTTATAATAGCTAAAGTAGTCATTATTATTATTCCATTACATTTTTATTATTTCTAAACTCTATTTATTTTGCAGAAAATCACTTACAAAAATAATAGAAAATAAATTGGCTACGATTTTATTTGAATTGTGCGACCCTTTTTCGCGCGCTCCGCACCGCCGCCGGGCGATGGGTTGCGGAAGAAGGACACGGAGATCCCTCCCGAGCGTGCATCTGTTGGGTGTCGCCGATTCTCGCCGTTTAGAGATATTTGGATGCACATTCGGGGGGTTTTTTAGTGATTGTGAGTTCTTGTAGATTCGGTGGGCGCAAGCCCCCACCGTTAATTACCCGGGCTACGAACCTCGAGGCACCTCTGGATCTTTGAAAGAGAGAAGCAAATAGTATAGTTAAAAGATGGTCAAGTGGTTGTCTAGGTTTATAAAACGGGGTCTACGGAAGATGAACCTACAAACAGACCGGTTCAATCTATGAAAGACAAACCTACAAACAGATCGGTTTTGTCCTATGGGGGACGAACCTACAAACAGATCGGTTCAGTCCATGCCACCTCGAGATGTAACCTTACCAACAGACCAGGTTAATCTCTTCATAGGGGGGCTTGAGGTGAGTCTACATACAGACCGACTCGACCTCCGTTGATCTAGAAGATAAACCTACAAACAGACCGGTTCAATCTTAACTAGTCAACAACCAATCACACAAGATACAACTCGAAGCACTGAGCCGGTTGATCTTGAGGTTGGTGAATCAGGAGAAGGGTGGCTATGGCCCACGTATTTCTTCTCACTGATCTTCTAGATCATGAATTCGTAGCACTAAGCCGATTCATAAAACTAGGAAACACAATTGCACACAATGTCAAACCTGAAGCGCTGGGCCGATTCAACATTGAGGCATGTGTTAGTGAAGGAACCTACCTACGAACGGTTCACATTCATTTGTTTTGTGGATGAATCTACCACAGACCGATTCAATCTCACAATCTCGGGAAATGGGCCAGGAGACAAACTCATCGGCGGACGAGTTCAGTCTTACCAGCTCAAATGGTCATGAATTACTTGTTCATGACACCGAGTCATTAAGATGTCACTTCGCTCGGACATCGTAATGTTTTTCTTCTTCAAAGTCGACATATCTCTCCATGCTGATGTCGTAGCTTTGGTCAATCTTCAACGGACGTCAAGATGTTCTTGTCTCGACTAATCATTCTACATGTTGCATTACTTGTGCAAAATTACTACGTAGCCCTACACCCCTTGTGTGAGCGTATTCAATCATGAGTTACTTGCTCATGGCAGCGAGTCATTAGGATGTCACCTCTCTAGGACATCATAATGTTCTTCTTCTCCAGATTTGACGTACATCTCCATGTTAACGTCACAACTCTGATTATTCTTCATCAAATGTCAAGATGTTCCTGTCTCGACATATTTCTTCATGTCGCTATCAAAGCCTTAATCTTCTCACGTCGAGATGTTCTTGTCTCAACGCGTCTTCTTCATATTGCTATCGAAGCCTTAATCATCCTACGTTAAGATGTTCTTGTCTTAATTAATCATTCCAAATGTTGTGCAAATATTTCCATGTGACTCTACACTCCTTGTGTGAGCATTTTTATTCATCTCAAAAATATACAAAGCCCATATAATATCTCTTATTATTATCTCTATTATAAGGATGCATTTATCTATTATTATTATTATTATTATTATTATTATTATTATTATTATTATTATTATTAGAATGCTATTTATCTATGTAGAAAAATAATAGAAAATGGGTAGCTATTAACTTAGAACTTTATTTATATTTTTGGGATTTTTTATAATAGCTAAAATAGTAGAATTTTATTTTTATTATTTCTAAACTCTACTTATCTTATAGAAAATCACTTACTAAAATAATAGGAAGTAAAATGGCTATGATTTTGTTTATTTGTATTTTTAAAATGTTCATAATAGCTAAAGTAATAGGATTCTGTTATTATATTCTAATATATTGAAATACTATTCATTATGTAAGAATCATTTACAAAATTAAAAGGTGGTTAGCTATACTATTTTACTATTATTATTTTATTATTATTTTTTAATATCTAAGAAATCATTACTAATATTCTATCTTATTTATTATGCTATTCATTATATCTATTTTTTTTATTATTTCTATTTATTACCTATAGAAAAATATAAGATTTTTATCATTAGTTGGAAAAATAGCTATAAGAGATGAAATTTATTATACTTTTATTACAACTATTATTTTTATTACATTTTATTCATTAAAAGTATCTTTTTGTATATTTGTATAGAAATAACAAAAGAAATACAATTCATATCATAAAACTATATTATCATTTTTTTTATTAAAAGAAAATGTATTTTACTATTTATTACCATGGTATTATATTTTTGTAAATTTTGTGCTATTTATTTTTATTATTCTTTTTACAGAGAATATCAATATGATATCTATTATTATTATATTTTTATTTATCAAAGAATATAGCTAATCTCATTATTTATTATAGTATATTACTATCATCATTATTATTTCATGGAAAATCACTTGAAAAATCACTAAAATATATCTAGTTATTATTTATGATTTTTTATTTGTATTTTTGGAATTTTTATAGTATTTAAAATGACAAGTCAAATCTAGGTCAAACATATCAATATAGGTAATGTTTTTTTGCTTTTAAATTGTTTTATCATGATTGTATTTTTAAAACTGGAATATTATTGTATAGAAAAATAGTATGAAAAATAAGAAAATTTTAGAAATAAATTTGAGTCAATTTGGAGTTCAATAACATTTTCAAATCATTTATTTACTCTATATTATTACTATTCTCGTTATTATTTAATTCTCGGGCTTAATCGGGCGCAGATCTACTCCAAGATTAGCGATCATCTTTCATTTAACTCCGTTCTTATCTGGGCCGCTGGATCCGCCTCAAGATTAAACCATACGAGATATAAGGCCCAGATTCATTCTGCATCTTTATTTAAAACATCATTTTATTCTAATCGTCCGATCTCCTCAAGATTCGCACGTGTGCGTCAATACTCGTGTTTATGCATTAATACTCGTGCGCGTCTGTCCCTTTGACTGCTCTGTTGACCACCCTGTTGAGATTCGCACTGGAAGTCGTTACCGGTGACCGGAGCTCCGCCCTTCCGATCAGATAGACCTAGTAGCATCGTCTCATTACCAAAAACCTCTCTGTCACATCTGATTGAAGATCAATACGGTGATTCATCGTGTATAGAGGTACCATTTTCGGCTGAGTCTCGGTTTGATGTACCGATTGAATTTCTAATCGCAAATTCAACTCAATTAGTCAATAATTCTTGCAATTAGCTTCCTGTTGTTGATCGTCTATGCTTCCTGATCATGTTTGCAAGTTTGATTTTTTCTGAATTCGTTGTGTATAGCCCTATCCACCTCGGTGTTACTCGGTGCGGTACCAGCCGTGTTCATTTCAATCGTTATACACCAATCAACCGTCAATTATGGTGCTTCCTTGTATCTTGGATGAATCGTATGCTTCCAAATTATCATCTAAGCTACGGAATCGAGAGGATTAAGCTATCCTTCTATCGATCCAAGATTGGACAGATTGTCAATTCGGATCAGTGAAATGGGAGAGTTATATAACTCTACTACCAATTCAATTAGATGATACAATGAAAACGCAGAAGGAGATCAACACAATTATATGAAACCTCAAACCGAAAAAAAGCTCAAATCTTTGCTTATCTGAAATTCATGGCTTATTTGAAGATAAATGCTGGTAATTCATGAAATTTGATTGAGAAAATAGAAATTGAAAAGCAGAAATGCAAGGAAAGCATAAGGATCAATGTTATAGCATTTGAATCAAATGAAAAATAGAGAATTACTATGCGGTTCAATGCAAGAATCAAGCTTATTATACAATTCACAAAAAAAAAACATTCTCAATTACACTCTGAGTTTTATAACAGTACCTAATCAAGCTTGCAAATGATGATTGGATCTCCTAGAAGCTGCAAAGTGAATTGAATTGAGAGACTAAGTCTACTATCAATTAATCCAATTGCTTTTCCTTGCTTTTTCTTGATTCTTCTTTGCTGGTTATCAATTGACTCTCTCTTTCCACTATTAAGATCTTCTAGCTTCTACCAGAGACCCTTCGTGTTTTCCAATTCAGTTTATATAGGCTAGAAGTGTGTAATTTGCTAAATGGTGATTGGTTGGGTGATTAGCACTTGGATCACGGCTTGGATTCAATCTCCACCCTTGGTTCAGTTTAGATCAATGGATAGGATGCTACTGTGCTTTCTAATCACTCAATTGAGTCAACCTTTGGCAGCTAGGCCGTTTGAGTTAGTTACACACATTCTCATATTTACCCTCTTGCCATTCTCTTGACTTAACCGGCCTTCACTCACTTTGGATCATTCCAGAACCTTCTCCACACTTGGCCATCACCAGAGACCCCTCCTAGCCACTATAAGAGCCTTTACACAGTTTAAATTTCTTATTTCTCCGTTTAAGCCCGATTTTCCACTCAATCACCATTGCTATCACTCTTTCACCAATTCATTCAATTGCAAGCTTTTTCAGCTTCCTCTTAGCTCTAGTAATTGATCTAGTCTGTCTCTTGCACTATTGGTGTACTCCATTGTCAAGTTTGAGCTCACTGTTCTTCCTCCGGTTATTGACTTGGTGGAATACTGTTGCAAAGCTTCAAAAGGTGTTATCTTTGCATCTGGAGAGTGTCGCCTTAGTGAAAGGAAGCTACTTGCATAATCAATTTCACATCTGTGAACTTGCAAAGGTCAATCCCAATTTCAACCTTACTAACTGCCTCAGCTTAATTCCCATTATTCTCTTCATGTTTCTTGAAATTCATACCTGATACATGTTTTAATCAATGATATGCATCCTTCTATTGAAGTAATTCGAAGAATCTTGCTATCCCTAGCCTGTTCATTCATGGCGCCTCTCGGTCAATCGCGCGGAAGAAAAAGGAGAAGAGGAAGAAGGGAAGAAGAAAGCGCTCTCGGGGGAGCGGTCTCGCGCATGTGAGCGCGGAGAGCGGGGCCCACGGTCGGAGGATGGTGTGCATGAGCCGAGTACGCCTTTCCTTTCTTTCTCTTTTATTTAAATTCCAGTTATATTTGAATGAGATTGGTTTACCTAGTGGCTTATGCGCCTCGACTCATAATCCCGACAATAGGGTCCCACCCGTAAGATTACGAGTCAGGCTTACAAACGAATTGATTAGTATACGTATTAGGGCTAATTAGGCTGAGTTGGCATGTTCTGATTGGCTGCTAGATTAATCACTCCCCTTTAGCATTAATGACCTGCTTAACAACTGCTGAGGTGGCCTTATAGGATCATGCCATGTGGCATTAACAGAATGAGATGGCCCTGTGGTATTATGCCATGTGGCATAGGCTGAATGAGGTGGCCTTGTAGTATCATGCCATGTGGCATTAACAGAGTGAGGTGGGCTTCCCTGGTTGTGCCGTGTGGCATGTGCTGGGGTGAGGTGGACCTGTCATGGCCTGCCACGTGGCATACTGGTGGGGCCCACATGTCAGGCCAGTGTGGTGGTGGGGCCCACCTGGCTGAGGTGGACCCCGATGGGGGCGCCGACACGTGGCATGAGGTGGCCCGATGAGATGCCGCCACGTGTCATAACCTCTCTCTTTCTCGATTCGGTGTAGGTGTGCTTAGGATCCCCGGTTGCACCCGGATGTATCTCTGTCCCAGCATTGCACCTGGATGAACCCTTGATTGAATCTCAGCCTTTGTCAGTCCATTTATTCTTGCTTTTATCTTCCCTGAATTTATTTTAATAGCTCCACTTATCCAAAAATCATGAAAATTTCACCAAAAATCCCTAAATTCATGATGATCATCCCTGTAATTTTTAATTCCATTTTTACCCTTCCTTCTCTGAATTAAAAATTCTTTTATCCAATAAACCCTGTTATTCCTTCTGAATTAATCCCTGATCTCAATTATAGCTCTGTGTCTCTGCCAATTATCTCTCTCTTGCAGAAACCACCCTAACTAAATACCAATTAGACTTATATTGATATTCATTAGGGCTTAATTTGATCAAATCCGACTACTTATCGCCAATTAATACAAATCTAGACTTGATCAAGTGGTTGCTCCCGGCTTTGCTTTGATCAGTCTTGTGAAATTGACTTTCAATCCCTTAACATGAGGGTGACTTGGTCAAAGAACCGACTACTTATATTAATTGACACAAATCAAAGCATAGTTAGGTGGTTGCTCGACTTTAGCACCAGTCGGCCTTGAAAGCAAAATCACATTTGAAATTTCTCATGACTAGTTGCATCAAAATGCTAGCTTGGCATTGACATCATTTCATGTAGCATAGGGATTATCTTTGCTTGGCTCCTTCTTAGGGTTAGCTCCAAAGGCGATTTCTAGGGTTCAATTCGACTCTTGATAGGTCATTTGAGGTGTGGGGTCCACTGTCGGTGAAAATGGTCACATGGGTGACTCATCAGATAGGCTATGTTGTTAGATTCATCTACAAGGGATTGCCAGGTGGGTCCCACTTGTCAGAGAAAATATAATCAAATGGCTGACCCATCAAGAGATTTTCTCTCTCCTAAATCTCCCGAGGGTCAGCCACCTCAAATGAATAGGAGGTGGTGGGGTATTTATATCCTCGTCTTTCACCATATTATTCCATTGTGGGATTAATGCTTAACCTCTGTTCCGGGTTGGTTAGCTTTCTTAGCAAAATAGGCTAGGTCCATATCATTGGAGGTACGCTCATAAGGGAGCGCCATGTGGGTCCCACTTGTCGAAAAGATATAATCACATGGTGACACCCAAGAGGTCTCCTCTCTCCCTCGATCTTCTTGGGTGTCACTCATGCTTGAGTGGATAGAGAATAGCGGGGTATTTATACTCTTCACTTCATGCCCAAAGCATTCCGTTGTGGGACTAATGGATTTGTTCGGGATTATGCGACGACCTTTCCCGATCGGTGGGCCACCTTTCTACCTCTTGCTCCCTCTCTTCTTCCCCTTTCTTATGATTTATCATCAATTTATTTCATTTATTCATCTATTCATCCTTGAAATTTTCAAGGGTAAACAAAGAGCCACCCACCAAGACGAGCCTTGAACGCTCGAAAGGCTTGTCTTGGTGCATTATTCCTTATTATTCATCACTTCATTTCTCATGACGTCTTCTCCTCTTCGGTATTGTAGTTTCATCTCATGACGCCATTCGCGTCGCCCCTCGAGTCATTATCATTCCTTTTACGAGGATCCTAGCGATTGGACTCCTCTCATCTCGGCCGTCCGAGCGACTCCTCGTCTACCGCGAGGCGGCGGTTTATTCTTCGGGGATGATCGGCCTCATGACATCATGCCCCTTCGGCCTCAGGCATTGCCTCTACGGCTCCTTTGACACATCTTACGGGCAAGGAGATTATTGACGGGGAGGCCTCTCGGTGGTCTTCCGCTTCTTTCATGGCTCCTTTAGAGTGCCACGTTACCACCATGTTGTGAGTGGACTCGATATATACTCATGCGGGAGAGGGCTATACTTGAGCGTACCGGGATATACGACCCGATCTTTCTGTCGATGTTTCGCTATCACATCGACACACCCTGGCTGTGGGCCTTTTGCGAGAGGTGGAACTATTCCACCAACACTTTGTTCATCGATGACCGGGAGCTGACTCCGACCCTCCTGGAGATACAGCAGTTGACAGGGTTGCCGATCTTTGGCTGGTTTTATGACGAGTTCCTAGTCTCGCCTGCTGATTTGAGAGATTCATCTCGATTCCCGTCATCTTTACAGAGGGTGTATGATATATACCACCGTTTGAGAGGGGGTCACTCCGGAGTCCCCTTCAGACATTGGATTGCCTATTTCACAGATCGCGTTCATACTCGTCCCGAAGGCTTAGCCTCTATTCGGGATCCTTTTGGTACAGGTCGGCTCGAGATTCACTATGACGGCCCTACCCCTTCTCAGGATGCATTGTGCTCTCACGATATAGATCGGGAGACTTATTTGACCGCATTCATTTCCTGGTGGATCTGTTACTTTCTACTACCCAGCTCCCCAGCATACACCATCCGGCCTTCTGTATTTGTCATGGCGAGTTTGATTGCGCGCGGCAGCAGGATTTCCTTAGCAGTGCCTGTATTGGCCAACATTTACAGGGGTCTCCGCGGTCTAGTATCATCTCGTAGTCCTTCGAGATGTAGGGAGCTGATTCCATGGCATTTGGTTAGCGGCTGGCTTCATATGCATTGGTCAGGTTCTTATGATCCTGGTATGGCTGCTTCATTGAGAGACCATTTACCTCTGTTGGGCGATTTAGCCGGAGTGCAGCCCACTTCTTTGACTCCCACAGATGCCAGATACAGATTTTATAGGAGTCGCGATCATCTGAGGTTCGCTCGAGATAGACTGATGACTCGCAGGATAGCCAGGACCGTGGAGCGGTCAGTGGTTGATAGTAGGGTTCCTTCTTCTGACCCTTCCAGCATTCGGGATAGACTGACTGACTTGGAGTACCTTGTTAGCATCCGCCAGGGTTTCCTTCCTTTTAGATCGGGTGATCACATATTCATTGAGCCCTATTCACCTCATCGGTGTGCACATCAGTTTGGGCTAGATCAGGATATCCCAGCGCCTCTTCTTCGTCCTGAGTTTTTGGCAGCTGACTTGGAGGGTGTCGGGTGGTGTTACACTCACCTCTTCCGACTAGGTACAGGTGTTCGTTGCCAGATGGTTCCCACTTCTCGAGTTCCCACTTTCTCGAGACGTTATCAGCAGTGGTATCATGATGCCATCCGCTCTTATCAGTCATACACTCCTCCTGTAGTTGCACGTGTCACTTGCCCTCGTGACGGATATGTCTTTTCTAGCGGCGATATCTCATACGGCCGCTCTCTTTTCCCAGGCATCACTGTAGAGCCTATTGATTTCCAGGGTTTAGACAGCCGGTTTTCTCGTGCTCCTGTTAGGACTACTCTTACAGGGTACACTTCATTATTCCTTTTAGGTTACTTTCCCTTTTGATAAGCCTCGTCTCATTTCAACCAATTCTTTTTTGATTCAGAGTTGGCTTACGAATATGATCATGCGGAGCCCGGGTTCTCGGTCCCTCGTCCACGAGTGGTCGACGTTCATTCTCAGCCACATGTTGAGCCACCGGCTCCAGCCACCATGGGGAGAGATCGAGACGGCGCCTCTCAGCCGCCTTCCCCGTCTTCTTTTCCTTCTCCCACTCCGGGTGATTTTCTTTACTGACTCGCCTATCCTTATTCGGGCGCACTTCATTTTCATTTCTGATTAAGGTTTATTTTTCAGCTCGCGGGACATCTCCTGTGGAGGCAGCCCGAGACGACATCGTAGCAGATTCGTCGACGCCGGCGAGCACTGCTATTTCAGGGTTTTGCACCGACCTTGCCGTCGCAGGTTCGTGTGCTTCATTTAATACCTAGTTGCCAGCATGCACTAGTATTTTCATTCTTACATGTAGATTTTACAGACCCTGAGACCGATGACATGGCGTCTCCTCACCGCTCGGAGCCTTTCTTTTATGACGGTCCTGCTTCACCGTCGATTTTGCTGGTACCCACTGGAGATGGTGACTCATTCGATGTGGTTCTGGGGCCAGTGCTCACTCTTGTACGATCAGAGGAGGCTTCTTTAGAGCAGGGGAGTCCATTGGCTGTCGAGCCCGCAGGCGACGAGCCACTGCGATCGAGGGAGGTCCATCTCATGCTTCTTCATCTCTCGACGGGCGCCTCTCATGGCCATAGATGGCGGAGTTTCATCGGATGCTCGGGTGGGGGACTCGGCGAGAGAGCTACGGTCGATTATAGTTCGTATTTGGATGAGAGTTGGTGGTGGAGCGACTTTTCGACGGCCCGAGAGACGAGAGGTCCGGCTAGCGAGGGTCTCGGCGAGCCTCATACCTCTCCCGTACCTTATATTTCTTTTATTATTCGCCGTATTTTATTTTTCCATGTGTTTATGTTTTTCATTTTATTTTGTAGCCGGGTCTGGTACACCTACGGGTCCTCCTGAGGCGACCGACATCCCTATTCCTGACTTAGTCCCGCCTGTCTCAGGCGACGAGGCGATAGGTTAGATCTTCCCTTCCTTCTATTTCTTCTTTGGTTATAACAATTTGTCTAACCCATTTATTTTACTTGCAGATGTTTCATCGAGGGATGTGCAGCTCGCCTTGGCCGCGCTGGCGGATGCACTCCGAGATACCTTCTTCGGGGGCTGTTTACCCTTGAAAAATTTCAAGGATGAGTAGATGAATAAATGAAATAAATTGATGATAAATCATAAGAAAGGGGAAGAAGAGAGAGAGCGATGGAAAGGTGGCCCACTGATCAGGAAAGGTCGCTGCATAACCCCGGAACAAATCCATTAGTCCCACAATGGAATGTTGGGCATGAAGTGAAGAGTATAAATACCCCGCTATTCTCTATCCATTCAGCATGAGTGACACCCAAGAAGATCGAGGGAGAGAGGAGACCTCTTGGGTGTCACCATGTGATTTTATCTTTTCTGACAAGTGGGACCCACATGGCAGTCCCTTATGAGCGACTCCAATGACATGGACCTAGCCTATTTTGCTAAGAAAGCTAACCAACCGGAACGAGAGGTTAAGCATTAATCCCACAATGGAATAATATGGTGAAAGACGAGGATATAAATACCCCACCACCTCCTATTCATTTGAGGTGGCCGACCTCGAGAGATTTAGGAGAGAGAAAATCTCTTGAGGGTCGACCATTTGATTACATTTTATCGACAAGTGGGACCCACTTTGCGGTCCTTGTAGGTGAATCTAACAACATAGTCTATCTGATGAGTCACCATGTGACTATTTTCACTGACAGGTGGACCCCACACCTCAGTGATCTATTCAAGGAGTCAGAATTGAACCTTAGAAATCTGCCTTTGAAGCTAACCCTAGAAAGGAGCTGAAGCAGTATAATCCCTATGCTACATGAAATGATGTCAATGCCAAGCTAGCATTTTGATGCAATTGGTTATAAGAAATCCCAAATGTGATTTTGCTTTCAAGAAAGGTGACACTGGTGCCAAAGTGCGAGCAACCACCTAACCATGCTTTGATTTGTGTCAATTCGATAAGTAGTCGGTTCTTTGACCAAGTCACCCTCATGTTAAGGGATTGAAAGTCAATTTCACAAGACTGATCAGTGCAAAGTGGGAGCAACCTTTGATCAAGTCTAGATTTGTATTAATTGCTGATAAGTAGTCAGCATTTGATCAAATCAAGCCCTAATGGATATCAATATAAGTCTAATTGGTATTTAGTTAGGGTGGTTTCTGCAAGAGGAAGATAATTGGCAGAGACATTGAGCTATAATTGAGATCAGGGATTAATTCATAAAGAATAATAGGGTTTTATGAATAAAAGAATTTTTAATTCAGAGAAGGAGGGGTAAAAATGGAATTAAAAATTACAGGGATGATCATCATGAATTTAGGGATTTTTGGTGAAATTTTCATGATTTTTGGATAAATGGAGCTATTAAAATAAATTCGGGGAAGATAAAAGCGAGAATAAATGAGCGATCAAAGGCCGAGATTCAATCGAGGGTTCATCCGGGTGCAACGGGGACAGAGACACATCTCGGGTGCAAGCGGGGATCCTAAGCACACCTATACCGAATCGAGAGAGAGAGAGGGTGTGACACGTGTCGACATTTCATTGGGCCACCTCATGCCACGTGTCGGCACCCCATTGGTCCACTCGGCCATGTGGGCCCCACACCTCTACGGACGACAAGTGGGCCCCACCTATGCCACGTGGCGATCGACCATTGATCCACGTCGGCGACCACCTCATACAACGAGTTAGACAAATGGCGACATGCTATAAGGCCACCTCAACGGACCGGGTGCCATGTGGCCTTCCCTTGTTGGTCCACCTCACTCAACTCGTGACACATGGCGAATACCCTCTCACCCGGTCGGACAGACGAGCAATGTGGCGCATGTCATTGGTCCACATCACGGACCACATCACTATTTTAGCCACATGGCCATCGTGAGTGATCGCGCACCAAGAAGAGGTATGCCGAATGGCGGACGCGCGAGTGAGCCACCTCGGCAATGACTAGATGCCACATGGCACTTCTCTATTGGTCCACCTCGGCCATGTGGGCCCCACCATACCACAAGATGAGTGACAAGTGGGCCCCACTTGGTGCCACGTGTCATGCATTAAGCGGTGCCATGTCATCGCATAGTATACACAGGGATTACAGGTGGCTCCATTGGATTGGTACAAATCAGCACAAGGTGATACACATGGCATTACTGGACAAGCCCACATCATCCAGTCATTAACAGACCATTAGTATTAAATAATTGTTCATCAGATAAATAACCAATCAGGCAGAGCCACCTCAGCGTATTAACCCTAATCAATCATTGCTAATCAATCACTAAACCTTATGAGTGGGACCCGACGGTCGGAAAGCGATGTGAGTAAGCGCATGAACTAAAGCTGTGAACCAAACCCATTCAATCTACCTATTCAGATCAATACGGTTGAATTTAAACAAAGGAAAAAGGGAGGGTGAACCTGGTCTAGATGTTTCAACCCTCTGCTCTTCTCCTCTCCTGCGTTTTGGCGCATGGAGACCAAGCCCACCTATCCTGGTTGAGCACTCACCCCGCTCCCTCTTCTCCTTCTTCTCCTCGCGCGTGCAAGCCTGCCTCTTCCCATGGCGTCTCACCATCGTGGAAGCTTCAGAAATAGTCGACACGCATTAATGAATTGATTAGAGAGATTAGAACAAGGAGTTAGCGATGGAAAGGAAATTAAGCAGTGAATTCACCTCAATTCAAGTGAGCCGAGCAGTACAAGCGCACTTCTATTGAATGTAATTGAATGCTTCAAACTCCAAATTAAGCACCTTTGGAATAGCTTCCTTGTGCTAAGGCGACGCCGATTGATGAATGATTATGGAGCAATTGAGTCAAAAAGAGGGTTCAAAGATCGGAAATTGCCAAAAGCGGTAACGAAGAGATAGGTGCAATTGATGCTTTAGGGATCAAATTGCATTACTAAGTGGCATCTCTGAGATGAGGCGACACTAATGGAGGTGGATTAGCGGAGCGGTTGAGTAGAAAGATCTGGAATTGATCAAAAGGAAAAGCGGAATAGAAACTCGGTTTTGAAATGGGTGAGATTCAGTGAAATCAAGAGAGAGAAGAAGCTAGCTACGGTGTAGAGACATTTAAATACGATAAGAGGGCACGCTCACCCATTGAAACACGTGCTCAATTGGAGTTAAGATGGGTACACGACACGATCAAGCCATAACGAGAAAAAACTAACTTGTCGAAGAGATTAGAAACAAGCACTGTTGCATCTCGATCGTCAATTGAAGTAAAATGGAGGGTAGAGATTCATCCAAGTTGGCAATCCGACCTAAAGATGATTAACCAATCACAATTAACCAAAATTGGCGAATTAGTCTATATAAGTTGAGAACCGAAGCAATGAGAGGCAACACATATACCCATCCATACGATCGGGAGTAGAGAGAGAAAATAATACACCAGTGATTAGCTATTGTAAAGAGAGAAAGAGATAAGGGAGATTAGCAAGTTAATTAGCATATTCTATTCGGATAAAAGGTAATTGAGTTATGCTTTTCAACTCAGTTGATATTTCTTGATATTTCTTCATATGAGACTAAGCTTATACATTCGATTCATGTTTTCAAACAGTTAATTGAATTGCTTTCTTCATTCTTGTTGCTTCTTGTTTAGCAATTTTCTTATTTTCTTTCTATTTCGCCATTTGTCAATTGAGCCATGATTGAATACTAAATTAATCATGAAACTAGCATCCGGTGAGCCAGCCCAAACACTGAAAGTGTTTGGCGAGCCTTTAGGCCTGGATTAATCAATAATAATAAAATTTGTGATGAGATTCTTGTTCCATCTTCACATGCCGAAGTGAATTGATCAATGCGAGTCATAAACTCGGCGAGCCATTGGCCCTAGACATGCAGGTGTGCCTCTAGGCACGAGAAACATTAATTGAGCAAGAAGAATTGATAAAAGATCATGACTTGTATCAATTGAAGTTGGTACCGGTCGATGCAGTGCTTTGCTAATCAATGGAGAGTCTCGGCGTTGTCAAGAATGAAGCGGGAGCCTTAAGTCTACTCAGATCACATCTACGCATCAAGGCGATGCTATTTGGCCTTACAATTATCAAGAATGTCAATCAATTCGTTAAATTCGATCAAGAAGGCAAATCGGTGCAGGTTTCTGTGACACATCGATTAGCATTCTTGTGTGAAGCTTTGTCACCGTATAGATCTCCAATCAAGAACTACGAGAGAGGCTCACCGAGTGAGACGATGCTAAGTCGATGATCGATCGGAGAAGGAGAGCTCGGTGGCGGGAACGCCACCAGCACGGATCTTGATACATCGGAGAGTCGGGGGCGAAGAGATTCTCTTTGCACGATCATTGAAGCGATCACCAATCTTGAGGATTCATCGGCGGATGAGATCCATTAAGAGTTTGGAGAAATTAAACGGAAGAAGATCTGGGCCTTAGAACCCTTAAACACGGATCTTAATTAAATCTAACGGCCCAGATATGTTTAAACATTTAAATAACAACTACGTGCTAATCTGGGGCCGTAGATCCATTAAATACTCATCTCAAACTAATCTGGCGGCCCAAATGAAGAAAAGAGTTAGAAAGATGCGCGCCGATCTCAGAGCAGATCTGACGGCCAGATTAAGCCCATTAATTAAATAATAACAGAATAATAATAATATGGAGTAAATAAATGATTTGAAAATGTTATTGAACTCCAAATTGACTCAAATTTGTTTCTAAAATTTTCTTATTTTTCATACTATTTTTCTATACAATAATATTCCAATTTTAGAAACATAATCATAATAAAACATTTTAAAAGCAAAATGCATTACATATATTGATATAGTTGACTTAGCTTTGACTTGCCATTTTAAATACTATAAAAATTCCAAAAACACAAATAAAAATCATAAATAGTAACTAGATATATTTTAGTAATTTTTCAAGTGATTTTCCATGAAATAATAATAGTGATAATAATATACTATAATAAATAATGAGATTAGCTATATTCTTTGATAAATAAAAAAAATATATGAATAATGATAGATATTATATTGATATTTTTTTGATATTTTCCTGTAAAAAGAATAATAAGAATAAATAGCACAAAATATACAAAATATACTACTATGCATTTTCTTTCATAATAAAGAATGATAATATAGTTTTATAATATGAATTGTATTTCTTTTGTTATTTCTATACAAATATATACAATAAAAATACTTTTGATGAATAAAATGTGATAAAAATAATAGTTGTAATAAAAACATAATGAATTTCATTTTTTTATGACTACTTTCAAACTAATAATAAAAATCTTATACTTTTCTATAGATAATAAATAGAAATAATAAGAATAGATATAATGAATAGTATAATAAATAGAATAGAATATTAGTAATGATTTCTTTTAGCTATTATAGATAATAAAAAAAACAATAATAAAAAAAATATATATAAAAATAATAATAGTAGAATAGTATAGCTAACCATCTTTTGATTTTGTAAATAATTCTTACATAATGAATATAATAATAAAATCCTATTACTTTAGCTATTATGAACATTTTAAAAATACAAATAAAAATCATAGCCATTTTATTTTCTATTATTTTAGTAAGTGATTTTCTACAAAATAAATAGAGTTTAGAAATAATAAAAATAAAATTCTACTATTTTAGCCATTATAAAAAATCCCAAAAATATTAATAGCTACCCCTTTTTATTTTTGTAAATAATTTTCTACATAGACAAATAGGGTTTAAGAAATAAAAATAATAATAATAAAAATAATAATAGTAATATAATAATTGTAATAATAATAATAATAATAATAATAAATGCATCCTTATAATAATGGAAGATATTATAATAGACTTTGTGCATTTTAAGAAATGAATAAATATGCTCACATAAGGAGTGTAGAGCCACATATGAATATTTGCACACATGACATGACATTTAAAGTGATTAGTCAAGACAAGAACATCTTGACGTGGGATGATTAAGACTTCAATAGCAATATGAGAAGATATGTTGAGACAGGAACATCTTGACACACGATGAAGAATAACCGAGCTACGACACTAACATGAAGATATACGTCGACTCGAAGAAGAAGAACATTACGATGTCCTAGAGAGGTGACATCTTAATGACTCGTTGCCATGAGCAAGTAACTCATGATTGAATACGCTCACACAAGGGTGTAGGGCTACATAGTAATTTTGCACAAGTAATGCAACACGTAGGATGATTAGTCGAGACAAGAACATCTTGACGTTCGTTGAAGATTGACCAAAGCTACGACATCAGCATGGAGAGATATGTTGACTTTGAAGATGAAGAACATTACGATGTCCTAGCGAAGTGACATCTTAATGACTCGGTGTCATGAACAAGTAATTCATGACCATTTGAGCAGCAAGATCGAACTCGTCCGTCGATGAGTTTATCTCCGGCTCATTTCGAGAATGTGAGATTGAATCGGTCTGCATTGGTAGATTCATCCACAAAATAGTGAATGTGAACCGTTACGTAGGTAGGTTCCTTCACTAACACATGCCTCAATGTTGGGCGGCCCGGCGCTTCATGTTTGACATTGTGTGCAATTGTGTTTCCTAGGTTTATGAATCGGCTTAGTGCTACGAATTCATGATCTAGAAGATCGGTGAGAAGAAACACGTGGGCCATATCCACCCTTCTCCCGATTCACCAACCTCAAGATCAACCTGGCTCGGTGCTTCGAGTTGTATTTTGTGTGATTGGTCGTTGACTAGTTAGATTGAACCGTCTGTTTGTAGGTTTATCTTCTAGATCAACAGAGGTCGAGTCGATCAGTATGTAGACTCACCTCAAGCCCCCATGAAGAGATTAACCGGTGCGTTGGTAAGGTTACATCTCGAGGTGGCGTGGGTGACCGTCTGTTTGTAGGTTCGTCCCCATAGGACAAAACCGATCTGTTTGTAGGTTTGTCTTCCATAGATTGAACCGGTCGTTTGTAGGTTCATCTTCCGTAGATCCCTTTTATAAACCTAGACGACCACTTGACCATCTCTTAACTATACTATTTGCTTCTCTCTTTCAAAGATCCGAGAGGTGCCTCGAGGTTCGTAGCCCAGTGGTAATTAACGGTGGGGGCTTGCGCCCACGGAATCTACAAGAACTCACAATCACTAAAAACCCCCGAATGTGCATACAAATAATCTCTAAACGGCGAGAATCGGCGACACCCCGACGGATGCACGCTCGGGAGGGATCTCCGTGTCCTTCTTCCGCAAACCCATCGCCGGCGGCGGTGCGGAGCGCGCGAAAAAGGGTCGCACAGGATCTGGCACGCCCGGTGGGACCTAGATTCTCCTCTTATCTCTGAAAGAGAGAGTCAAATAGAATAGTTAAGAGATATAAGTGGTCTTCTATGCGCTAAAAATGACTAATAATTTTCAAGTGTTTTTGTTTTTGCAGGAAATGGCATACTTTGGAAATTTCAACCTCGCTCCCTACACCGTCACTCCTGCACAGAGCCCGGAGGGCAAGCTCTTCATGTTCTTCGGGACCATCCCGCAAGAACTTACTATCTACGGCCCCGGCTCCGGTGGCCGCCTTCACTCCCATGGCCGTCCGGATCTCCATCCCGGACGAGGAGGAGGACTCGATCACCCCGACTCCCAAGGGGATCTCCAACAACGTAATGGCTCTTCTCTACCTCCCCAAAGAGGAGAAGGCGACCGTCTAAGAAGACGGCCCCAACGGCGCGGCCCAAACTACCGCAACTCTCAAGCGTCCGGGAAGAGGGCCCTGGATGCATACCGAGCACCGGTGGTGGCTAGGCCGACTATCCCGATCTCTAACAAATTCACGGCTCTCGCATAGTGGCCAAGAACTCGGCCACAGGCCAGCTCCGCCAGGCATGGGAGGTGCCTAAGCCCACACCTCGCCTAACTCAAAGGCCTCAGCGCCGCCAGGACAAGTCTCAAGCCCCTGCAGAAGCCATCTACAAGGCTCACAGGGCCCTCAAGCAGAGGAAGAGCGTGAGAAACGCTAGGTCGAGACAATACGTCTCCCGCTCCGGTCAATCTCAAGACATGGCTCGGCCGCAAGCCATTGCCTCCACTCCGAACACAAGGAGGTCTATACCAAAGGTAACACCTAGCACCCAGCAGGTGTGGGTCCCGAAGGGTTCCCAGCCAACAAAACCCCAGTCTCAAGCCCAACCCAGGAGGGCCGGCAAGTCTAACGCTCCGCCCGAGAGCGTGTTCAGCCGTCTAGGTCAGAAGAGTGTATTCAGCCGATTAGGCTCGAGAATACCACTCAATAGTCTAAAAATAACTGCCTCTGACCAAACGAAGAAGAAGAGAAGAACCGCTCGCTATGAAGAGCACTTCTCGGTCAACACCATCAGCATAAGCTACGATGCGATCCGGACAACGATCTTTGAGGTGAATATGGCTCGGGATGACCGGTCCCCGCCTAATCAAGCTCACGTCACCAATACCAACAAAAATAATGGTAGAAAAGGAGACCTCCCAAGAGAGTCAATCCAGAGGGCAATAGCGAGGGGAAGGGGAAGACCACAACGAAAACCACGACTTCTTCGATAATGAAGATGACGTTGAAACACGTCCGAGATGCCTATCGATGAGATAGAAATATTAAAAGGCCACATCGAGGCACGGGATGAAGAGGCGATTAGGCAACGGGAGCTAATCGCTACCATCTTTGAAGCAAAATGAAGAATTGATTAAGGCGGTCAAATCATTGCAAGAATCACAAGACGCCAATTTCAAAGTGGTAGTTCCGTCAAGAAGGGGTCCACGTACCAAAAGCAATCATAAGGGAAAACAACCGTCGATTCTAAACCCCATCCACATAGAACCATAGATGTGGAGGGTGAACCAACGGGAATATCCGGGAAAGAGATTCAAGCCATGATTGCCAAAGCAAATGCAAATATTTGGAGGTGGATACGCTATCCCTCTTGTAAAAAGCGTGGACATCCATACCCGCCATATATGACTTAGAAGAATATCCTAAAGGGTATGTGATCCCCGCTTCAGGGACCTTCTCAGGGAAGGCAACAAAGACACGAACCCCGAACAACACACGGCCCAGCTTTGTAGCCTCGTGCGGCAACACGGGTGGCAATGATGCACTTTGTTGTTAAGACAATTCCCTCAAAGCCTAGTGGGAACCGCCTTCCAATGGTATTATTTGGAAAACAACGGCATCGGGACTGGGACGAGATGGCGGATTCGTTCGGGGCGCGATTTGTCATGGTGTCGACAAGATAAACATAGCCGATCCGGCAAATACTAAACCCAAGAAAGGGGAGTCAATGACGATTTTATCAATAGATGGCGGAACCTCGGCATCAAATGCGACCGCACATTAACCGAAGATGAGGCGTCAACCTAATCATGAAGAACATTGACGGGTGGATGGGCATGCTTCTTGGTGTGACAAAGGTCAACACATTCAAAGACTTGCTCGAGATCGGTATCCAACATGGAAAGGATGTCACCGCACACCGTGCCGAGCTTTATGAATAATAGGCGCAACGAGGGCCCGAGCTGAAACCAAAGTGGCATTCACCTCGTTGAAAGATAAGATGGTTGCCAACGCGAGACACCCAAGGCGACGAGCGGTGGCACAAATGGCAACAATTATAATAAGGGACCCGGACCCAACCCGGGAGGGAGTTCACGGAGTTTTGAATCCCTTAAACAAAAGAAGACTAAACCGTACTCCTTCGGGAAAGATAAAGTTGCCCAAATCTTCGGAGGGCACCGAAGAATGGTCTAACCTCAGGCCGATGAACGTCCGGAAGATGCCGATAAATCGGACGAACCCAACTTCGCCCATACCACGAGTATTAGGGCACTCAATTGAAGATTCTTTGGGTCTTCAAAGATTGGGTCGAAAAGGCGTATAAAAACGGTGAAATTACTTTACCTAAGGGGTTCTTGCAAAGCCCATCAGCCCATGAGCAGGCCAACACGGATCTCTCATGAGGAAGAGAAAGTCCGGGCCAGTCATGCGAAGACCAGGAAGAACAATGGACTACGCACCTATCGAAGAAATCGATTAAAATGCTTAAAGCTCTCAAGAAAGAACCTGGCATGAAATGGAAAGACGATATCACGCCAGTGGTCCCACCAAAGCCCAGAGTATATTATAAGGTGGACCAGAGCCAAGATCAGGTTCTTAAGAAGAAAAAGAAGCATAGAAACAACAAGTCCAGAAAGAATAAGATTGAAGAGTACGAGCAGGGCGATCCGAGGTGATCACCTTCAACACTTCATCTCCAAAGAAGGCGGGAGAAGCTAACCCTATGTCAAAAGGAAGAAAATATAAATGAAGAAATAAATAAAGAAGAAAGCGAAGAGATGCGGGGTGCTTCGTGCAATATGGTATATTCTTCTCACGACGAAGATATGCCAACTTTAGAGGAGATGTTCTTCCGAATGATGAAGGAGAAGCAAGCACCTACGGGACAAAAAATGAAGAATGTAAAGCCGTACTCCGGTCGGGACTTATATACCCGAGAGACGGGCTCCCAAGGATTAGATAAAGGAAAAGATAAGGCCCTGAATAAAGGTAAAGAGGCCGATAACCTAAGCAAGAACCCAGAAAAGACCCGGTCGACGGGCGAAGAATATAACGTGTTGGCACATCTGCGTAAGATCCCAGCATTATTAAGCATATTCGACGCATTGATGATGTCACAGGACCTAAGGGAGGTATTAATCCAAGCCTTGCAAGATCCCGAGAAGTACAAGTCATATTTCATCGAGCAAAATATGCAGGAGGCCCTATTCACCGCCAAGCGGGCCGCCTGTATAAATTTCACAGACGATGACCTCCTAATAGGCACCGTCGACCACAACCGCCCGTTGTACATTACGGAAACTGTGGAGGGCAAAAGGTTGGTCGCATCCTGGTTGACGCAGGGTCTTCGATCAATATCATGCCGCTCAAAACCCTGAAGACCATCACCTTAGATGTGAAGAACCTATCCGACGAAAAGGTGATCATTCATGGCTTCAATCAAAACTCCCAAAAGGCCACGGGAGCTATAACTACGAACTGCAATGCGGAAGCCTAAGAGCGCCTACTAAATTCTATGTCATGACGCCGAAACCTCTTATCGGGCATTCTTGGGTCGCCGTGGCTTCACGACAATCGAGGTCATACCCCTACTACTGCACCAATGCTGAAATATATTGAGAATGGTAAGCAAAAGAGAATTGATGGAGATGTCAAGCCATTCGGGGTGCATGAGATTAAATTCAATGACGCCCAATATTTTTACGCTTAAATCGCCGTGTGGCGCCGAGCCGCCTATAACTAAAGCGAGTCGAAACCCTTCAACAAAGGCCCTAAATTTGATACCTCGTCGGAGAAGAAGAAGAGGTCAAATTTAATATTAAACCCCGAGGTGTTCGAGCCCAAAGACCGGAAGAAAGTCGGGTGAAGAAGCAACCTTCCGCTTCAAAAACGGTGGGCGCGTATAAGGCCCAAATAAAACCGAACGAAATCAATGCAAGTGATTCGAAGAGGAGGTCATTTTCAATTTTAAACACACGCCAACACCCTCAAATTCAGATCATAGAGGCAACTTCGGGAGAAGACTCGAAGATTCTAACAACTCGGGCGATATTACCTCGGGAGAAGAGTCGGCCATGATCGTCAACCCTGGGAAGAGGAGTCGACGAAGAGATCATCTATCACATCCTCAAGAAGCCATATAAAGGGCCGAAACAGATAATGAAAGTGAGGAGTCATATATGATCAACACGGGACCCCGGTAGCGGAAGGGATAACCGGTTAGGCCGAGGCCTATAAACGAAGAACGCTCATGGCGGGAAAATTTTGAAGGTCGCGTACGGAATGCGATCGATGAAATAAGGCACCAAGTTGAAAATAACGGAGAGAGAGGTGTCGAACAATGGGAAGTGATGCGGGATATCAAGACGCAACACAATGAAATCATGATAATGATTGAAAACACCTGCAAACCGCGATCTATAACTCGAGCTACTCAAGGAGGTGACGAGCGAACCCGTTCCGGGACCCCGAAAGGCAAGCACCCGATGGCGGTAAGCGGGTAATTGTAATAGTAGATGAATCAAAGGGGAAGAAACGAAAGCTAAGCAACCGACCGTCATGCAAACTCTCAAGGTCAAGAAGAGTAAACCATACTCTTTTTCGAAAAATAAAACACTCGGATATTTGAGCAGGCCCTAAAGAGCGGATTGACACTTCCGTTTGCAAACGACCGCGAGACATAGAAAGAGCGGTGAAGGCGAATTCGCCCTTATCATCGTATATTGGGCCATACAATTGAAGAATGTTGGGTATTCAAAGACCTCATAGAAGAAGGGCATAGAAACGGGACGATCCAACTCCAGAAGAGCTTTCAACAAGACCCAGCTCCGCATAACTTGAATAACAAGGGCAAAGGGGTGGCTTATACGATCTCGCACACTCCCATACCTAGCAAACCTAAGGTTGCGAGAAGTAAGCCTATCAGGGAAATCTACCGCTCCAATTCAGTCATGAACGTTGAGATAGAAGAAGAGATGGCAGCGCTAGAGATCACTGTGGTTCCCGAAAGGCATTTCAAAGACCTCATACCAAGGAGGTGAACCACATCCAAACCCTAAAGACCTTTGTTGTCGGCAAAGGTAGAGCGCATTAAAGGGAAAACTATCATCCACAAGGCTATAATTTTCTATCAGAGCGATTCAACCCAGTCTCTGAAGAATCCTGATCACAACACTTGGAAGAAGTGGGTGATAGAACAAGAGTCAGAGAATGCAACGAGCGATGACGCTGCATCTCATCCCTTTGGAAAGGAGCTATATAAATTGGCAAAAAGGGCGAAATGTCTGAGAGACATATCCAAGGCCGAGGCCAAGCGCTTCGATGAACTCTGGAATGGCGGCCCGAATAAGGTCCTGGGCCTGGATGGCAAAATAAAATACACCGGGGGTTAGGGTATAAGCGCGATGACGCAAACATGTTTTGAGGGGTCCCTCAACGGTACCGTATGGAAGAAAGGCATGTTGCATGACTTCGTCGAAAGGCCGGATAATGAAACAGAAGAGGACAATACCCACGGTCTGAAAAATGCTTTGAAGCGACTAGAAAAGGAGCCTAATACGGTCGATGAGTTAGTGAAATCAATTTGGGGACGGAAGGAGACCCACGACCAACTTTCATAAGCGCGTCGTTACCCGAAGAGGTGGCGACGAGGTTGAAGACATTCCTTAAAAGTTACATGGATGCTTCGCTTGGAGTTATAAAGAAATGCCGGATTAGATCCCAACGTGGCGGTCCATTACTTGAAAATTGATCCAACCTTCAAGCCGATTAAGCAAGCGCGAGGCGAATGAGAATAGAACTCGAAGAGAAGGTCGTGGAAGAGACAAAGAAACTCATCGACGCCGCTTCATACGGGAAGAAGAGACGCCGAATGGGTGGCTAGCGTTGTTCGGTTAAGAAGAAAAATGGGCGAGATCCGCATTTGTGTGGACTTTCGGGACTTAAACAAGGCGTGCCCTAAGGATGATTTCCGCTCCCAAGAATCGAAAGAAATCATAATCGACCATACATCCTCCTATGAAGTCTTCTCCTTCATGGACGGTTACGCGGCTATAATCAAATCAAAATGGCGCCGTAAGAAGATGAGAGGCACACGGCATTCCGCACGCCGATTGGCATATATTGTTACAAAGTCATGCCATTTGGGCTGAAAAATGCAGTGCCACCTACCAACGGCGATGACGAAAATATTCGACGATCTAATCCACAAGATAGTTGAGTGCTATGTGGATGATCCGGTCATCAAAGCCATGTCATATGAAGAACACCTCCAATATCTTGAGGTCGTTTTCAACCGCTTTGAGAGAACATGCGCTCAAATTAAACCCGTTGAAATGCGCATTTATGGTATCATCGGTAAATTTCTAGGGTTTGTGGTACGCCACAGGGGAATTGAAATAGACCGGGCAAGATCAAAGCAATAATCGAATTATCCCCGCCAAAGAATTTAAAACAATTGCGATCCTTGCAAGGGCAATTGGCGTACATCAAAGCGGTTTATAGCCAACCTATCGGGTAAAATCCAACCCTTCACCCGGCTGACTAAGAAGAATATCCCGTTTAAATGGGATGGCGAGTGCCAGCGAGCCTTTGAAGAAATCAAGGCATATCTACTCAACCCTCCAGTGTTGGCGGCGCCCATACCCGGGAAGGAACTCATCCTATATACAACCGCCTTGGATGGATCCTTGGGAGCCCTATTGGCCCAAGAAAACCAGGATGGTAATCAAAATGCGCTATATTACCTAAGTCGCATGATGGTAGGGGCAGAACACGGGTATTCACCGATCGAGAAGCATTGTCTAGCCCTAATCTTCGCGGTGAAGAAATTGAGGCATTACATGCTAGCCCACAAAATCATTTTAATATCTAAGGTGGACCCTCTCAAATATCGATGACTCGCCAATGTTGACGGGGAGGTCGCAAGTGGGCTATCATTCTTACCGAATTCGACATCACCTATACACCGCAAAAGGCGATCAAGGGGCAAAGGCTAGCAGGATTTCCCGTCGCACACCCGATCCAAGACGACTCCCCGTTAAAATGCGACTTTCCTGACGAGGAAACTCTACATATTGAAGAAGGAAGTCCTATATGGGAGATGTACTTTGATGGTGCTTCTTCAATCAAGCCGATCGCGGGCCCGGGAGTCCCAACTGTGCGAGCTGGCGCAGGATTAGTCTTCGTAACCCGGAAGGCGGGATAATACGGCATTCTCTCGGCTTTAATCGAACCATGTACAAATAATGAAGCGAGTATGAGGCACTCATCGCCGGACTAGAGCTATCATCGGAACTAGAGATCAAGGCCGTGCGTATCTTTGGGGATTCACGGTGATAATAAATCAAATAATTGGCGAATATAAAGTTTTAAAGCGGAACTAATACAATATCACCGAAAGGCCATGGAATTAATGAAGAAAATCCCGTACGTGTCCATCGAGAAGGTCACGAGGGTCGTGAACAGTGAAGCGGATGCGTTGGCCAAACTCGCTAAAGAGTGAGTGAACCAACAGAGTCGGAAATCCACATCATCGTCCATAATAGAAGACCATTATCATTGTGTCGACGACGTACAATGTGAATAATGAAAATGTTGGGCTAGGAAAGGTAGAATGCCAAGAGACAATGATAACTAAAGAAGACGATGATTGGAGATGCCAGTAGTTCATCGAATATTTCCGCATGGTACCCTTCCCAAAGATAAAAGGATGGCCGATCAAATAAGAAAGCGGGTACTACGGTATGCATATGTGGGCAATACGCTATACCGGAGGTCTTATGATCACTATGGCTAAGATGCGTATCGTGGCCTGGCCGAAGCGGAGTTATGAAAGAAGTTCATTCGGACTATGCGAGCACATCGATCTGGGCCGAAAATGAAGTTGAAAATCAAGCGAATGGGGTATTATTGGCCCACGATGGTGGCTGATTGTGAAAAGCACGCAAGGAAGTGCCGCATGTGCCAGATACACGGCCCTTTTATACATCAAGCGCCAAACCCGTTGCACCCCACGGTAGCATCCTGGCCATTTAATATGTGGGGCACAGATATAGTAGGGCCCATAGACCCTCCAACGTCGAGAGGTCACCGGTTCATCCTGGCGGCGACAGATTACTTTACAAAATGGGCCGAAGCCGTTCCGCTTAAAGAAGTTAAAGCGTCCGATGTGGTTAAGTTCTTCAAGACGCACATCCTCTACCGATTCTAAGACACCACAACGGATAATATCCGATAACGGGACGGCCTTCAAGAGCTCCAAAGTCTATGCCCTCGCGGAGCAATTTAATATTGATTGGAGATTCTCGTCCATTTATAATCCGAGAGCCAATGGCCTCGGCCGAAGCCTTTAACAAAACTCGATCAATATTATGAAGAAGCGTGGACGGCAACCAACGAGGCGGGATAATCGTCTACAAGAGGCATTATGGGCTTATCGAACCACATACCGAACGCCTACGCAAGCTACCCCGTATTCTCGGCTTTTGGGGTTGAAGCCGTTCTCCCTCTTGAGGTGGAACTACCGTCATTGCGGGTGGCTATGCAAAATGATATGACCATGGACGAATGCCAACAACTTAGGCCGGACGAGTTGGATGCCATGGACGAGAAAAGACCGATAGCCCGACAGAACCTTGAAATATATCGTGCAAAAATGGCAAGGGCATATGACAAGATGGCGCGAGTCGGGGCATTTCAACAAGGGGAGCTTGTTCTTGTCCTTAAGAGCCGATCATTGGCCGGCACATCGCCCAAAATTCTCTCCGAACCGGGAAGGGCCATACGTAATTGAGAAGGTATACGGGGGCGGCGCATACCAACTCATAGACCATGAAGGTGAAAGGCCCATGCCACCGATTAATGGGCGATATCTCGAAGAAGTACTACACCTAGCCCAGAGAGGGGCTAACCGAGTAGTATCTATTGTAAATAAATAAGGAGGGAATAAGTGTTCGCTTACACACACGTGCACGAAACACAAACCCCTGTCTAACCTCCACTTTTGCATAAAAATCCCAAAAACCCTACTTGTGCATCTGTAAATAGAATGCATCTAAAAAAATCCAAAACCACACAAATACATTTAGCCCTATAACAAAATAAAAAATAGAATAAGGGAATACAACGCCAAAACCACGCGAGAATGTAAGGCGAGAGCTTTGGTGTTTGGGCTCACAATACAAATACCACTGGGTTTGTCCATTTGATACAGAATAAACACAAAAAATGGGCAGGGTTTGCAGTTTGTCCCTCAAACTATCTGTTGCCCAATGACGAAAGTTGCTCATATTGGTCGCCCACGGCGCAAGCCAAGGGATAGGTCGAGCAAATTGGTGGCTAGTAAATAGCCGCTTCCGAGGGCATATGAATAAATAACTCTCGTATTATTAGTAACATGTATCACTAATAACCAAAAAAATATGCCTTCTTCTAATAAAAATGAAAGGATATATATGTAAAACAATAAAAACCTACTTTCCTACTTATAAAAAAAAAAATGATAATAAAAATAATAAAATCTTTTCAATAAGGGGTTGCCACCTTTGTCCCCGACACCACGAGTGTTATACAAAGCCGGGTTGGGTGCATTCATCCGTAAAAGCACCACACGCCCGAAGAAATGGTGTGTCATAATCCCACGACATATCATGGAGGGGTCGATCAAGGGTTTACGCTTGTACCCGACATTTCATGTTAAACAAAGCGCTCGCTTAAAGAAGTGACTCGGGTCATGGAGAGCGGACCTACCCGATGAAAGCCTGTCTCGCGAGGATGCGTGATGGATGTTTGAGGGTAGCTAAAATATAAAAAACAGGTTGGGTACATTCATCCGCAAAAGTACCACACGCCCAAGGAGGTGATCCGTTTCTAATCCCAAAATAGGTCATGGAGGGGTCGACTAAGGGTTTATGCTTTTGCCCGACATTCGGTGTCAAATAAAGTAATTCGCTTAAAGAAGTGACTCGGGTCATGGAGAGCGGACCTACCCGATGAAAGCCTGTCTCTCGCGAGGGGATGCGTGATGGATGTTTGAGGGTAGTACCCCCACAAAACAAATTGAGTGGAGATGAGTGAATGTGAGTTTCCACTTTGGCACGCAACGGTGCACAAATGAGGGGAGAGTGGGTGAGCTTCCACAAAATAAATGTCAATTAAATATACAAGGAGCATCCACAAAATGGTGTTATCAATTGCATCCATAATTCAATTGATACTGGTAAGTTTATCCATCAGTAATAAAGGGATAAACGGGTTTATTCGTACCGCCTAGAGGTCAATACGAGACGGGTTCGGTATCAAGTAAAATACCACGGCTACTTGAGTTTATATTGCTATAAATAAAGAGAAATGATGTATAGAATCAATGTAATAGGATGTTGTAAGATTTTCCTTTTATTTTAGACGCTGCAAAGCAGTTGTAATAGGGCGCTCTTGCAAATAAGATTGGAGGCGCATAGCATGAAATCAATAAAATACTTCCTCGCGGCTGAAGGAAGCAATGAAAGAATAATAATAGAAGTAAACATCATCCACAACAAGAGATCAAAATGATAAATGTCAATGCATCCTATATCAAGTATAGTAAAAGAAAAGGAGAAAAGAAGAAATGAAAAGTACGATCTATGGGCCCAAAAAGCGGGACTCCAACTCTAATAGCACAAGTACTAATAGTCTCCAGATAATCATGGAGGGAGTGCTGTCCTCCTCCGAAGCCGTCTCAAAATCCAAAAGCGAGCGAAGGCACTATCCCGGACGCTCGTGTGAATGCGGCTACGGGAGACGTCCCGCGGATGTCGGGAGAAGCCCTCCACCGATGATCCGTGGTCCTCAGCTCCCTGCACGAGCGATCGAGCGGGCCACCACCGACTCCCATAGAGCGGAGAGTAGCACAAGAAGAGAGCGCCGAAGATAATGGAGTCGAGCGACCTCCAAATGCGCGACTCATGGATCTCCAACTCGTCTTTGGTATACGAGGGAGCTCGCATCTGGTAAGCCACGAGCGGCCTCCTCACACCTCCCGGAAATGAAAGTGCTCTCGAGACGAGGTGCAATGAGTAGAGCCGGTGCGATGGTATCCCGCATCGCCCCCATACCGATCAAAAGAGAAACCGGCCGGGCGAGAGAGTCCAAGACCTCGAAATCTAGCGGATAGCCTCCGAAGAAAGTATCCCGGAGTGCATCCGCCAACGCGGCCAAGGCGAGCTGCACATCCCTCGATGAAACATCTGCAAGTAAAATAAATGGGTTAGACAAATTGTTATAACCTAAGAAGAGATAGAAGGAAGAAAAGATCTAACCTATTGCCTCGTCGCCTGAGACAGGCGGGACTGAGTCAGGGATAGGGATGTCGGTCGCCTCAGGAGGACCCATAGGTGCACTAGACCGGCTACAAAATAAAATGAAGAAGTATAAGTACATGAAAAGTAAAATACGGGCAAATGATAAAAGAAATATAAAGTACGGGAGAAGTATGAGGCTCGGTGAGACCCTCGCTAGCCGGAACCCCGTCTCGGGCCGTGGAATAGGCTGCTCCCCGGCCCAACTCTCATCCAACTCGAGTCGTAATCGGCGCAACCCGCTCGTCGAGACTCGCCATCCGTGGCCATGAGAGGCTGCCGTCGGGAGATGAAGAAGCATGAGATGGCCCTCCTCGATCGATCGTAATGGCTCGTCGCTGCGCGGCTCGACGCCCAATGGACTCCCTGCTCTAAAGAAGCCTCCTCCGATCGTACAAGAGTGAGCACCGGTCCCGAACCACATCAAATGAGTCACCGCCTCCGGTGGGTACCAAAGCAAGATCGACGGAGAAGCGGGGGTCGTCATGAAAGAAAGGCTCCGAGCGGTGTGGAGATGCCATGTCATCGGCCTCGTGGTCTGTAAAATATACATGTAAGAATGAAAATACTAGTGCATGCGGCAACTAGGTATTAAATGAAGCACACGAACTGCGACGGCAAGGTCGGTGCAAAACCCCGGAATAGTAGTGCTCGCAGCGCCGATAAATCTACTATGATGTCATCTCGGCGGCCTCCACGGGAGATGTCCCACGAGCTGAAAAATAAACCCTAATCGAGAGATATAAATGAAGTGCGCTCGAATAAGGATAGGCGAGTTAGTAAAGAAAATTACCGGAGTGGGAGAAGGAAAAGAAGATGGAGAAAACGGCGAGAGGCGCGTCTCGATCCCTCCCCATGGTAGGCGGAGCCGGTGGCTCGACATGTGGGCGAGAATGAACGCCAATTACTCGTGGGCGAGGGACCGAGAACCGGGCTCCGCGTGATCATACTCATAAGCCGCCTCGAATCAAAGAAGAATTGGTCGAAATGAGATGAGGCTTATCGAAAAGAAATAACCTAAAGGGATGATGAAGCATACGTGAGAATGGTCTAACGGGAGCATGAGAAAACCACTGTCTAAACCACGAAAGTCGACGGGCTCTACGGCAATGGCGGGAAAAGGGCTGCGATCACGCGAAACGGTGCCATCTAATAGAGGCCGGCCATCTCGCGGACATGTACTCCGGACGACCACCGGAGGAGTATACGGCGATAAGAGCGAATGGTCCCATAATACCACTGCTGATAACGCCTCGTGAAGGTGGAAGTCCTAGAGGTGGATACCATCTGATAGCGAGTGCCTGTGCCTAGTCGGAAGAGGTGAGTGTAGCACCATCCGATACCCTCCAAATCACCGCCGATGATATAGGGGCGGAGAAGAAGGCGCGGAATATCCGATCCAAAGCGAACCGATGTGCACATCTATGTGGCGAATAGGGCTCAATGAACATATAATCGCCCAATACGAGAGGAAGAAAGCCACGACGAATGCGATCGGGTACTCTAAATCAATAGGCCTGGCTCGAATGCTAGAAGAGTCGGAAGAGGGAACTCGCGTCAATCACCATCCCGTCGCAACCACTAGATGTCCCACGGCCACCGATCTGTCTCGGGAGAAGCGCGAGATGGTCTCGACTCTGAAGAATCTATACGGGCGACCTCGGAGTCAATGAAGCCGGCTGCACCCCCCTAAGTCGCCCGATAAGGGTAGACGATCTCGTAGCGTGACCGCCATGCGGGATCATATGAGCGGACGATGCAAATGGAGCCATCCGCTAATCGGATGCCACGGGATCGGCTCACGGCGCTTGTGAAGGACTACGAGATGAAGTCGGACCGCGGAGGCACCTATAAATGTTTGCCGGTACGAGGCACGGCCAAGGAAATCCTGTCGCCACGCGCGATCGGGCTCGCCATAACGAACACCGAGGGTCGAATGGTGTATGCGGGGGAGCTAGGTAATAAGAAATAGCGGATCCACCAAGAAATGAAAGGTTGTCAAATAAGTCTCCCGATCCACGTCATGTGAACACGGGGTATCCGAGATGGGATAGGGCCGTCATGATGAATCTCGAGCCGGCACTGTACCAAATGGATCTCGGTGGAAGCCGGACCGTAGGCGAGTGTGGACCGATCGGTGAAATAGGCGATCCGATGTACGAACGGAACTCGGGATGCCCCCTCAAGTAGATGATGGTAAATCTCGTAAATCCTATGCAAAGAAGGCGGGAATCGAGTGAAGTCCCCCGAGTCGGCGGGCGAGACCATGAACTCGTCATAGAAATGGCGAAGATCGGCGGCCGGTCAGCTCTTTGTATCTCTAGGAGGGTCGGAGTCGGCTCCGATCATCGATGAACGAGTATTAGTGGAATAGTTCCACCTTTCACAAAAGGCCGTAGCCGGGGGTGTGTCGATATGATAATGAAACATCGACAAGAAAACCGAGTCATATATCCCGGCTCGCACGAGCGAGTCCCCCCGCATGAGCACGTATCGGGTCCACTCTAGCTGATATCCATGGCACTCCAAAGGAGTGATGAAGGGAGCAGTAGTCCATCTGTGAGCCTCCCCGTCTATAATCTCCTTGCCCAGGAGATGTGTCAAAGGAGCCGTAGAAGCGACGCCTAAAGGCTGAAGGGGCATGATGTCATGAGGCGATCATCCCCGAAGAATAAACCGCGCCTCGCGGGTAGACGAGAGTCGCTCGGATGGGCGAGACGAGAGGAGTCCAATCGCTAGGATCCTCATAAAAAGAATGATAATGTCCCCGAGGGCGACGCGGAATGGCGTCATGAGAAAGAACTACAATACCGAAGAAGAGAAGACGTCTGAGAAATGAAGTGATGAATAATAAGGAATAATGCACCAAGACAAGCCTTTCGAGCGTTCAAGACTCGTCTTGGTGGGTGGCTCTTTGTTTACCCTTGAAAAATTTCAAGGATGAGTAGATGAATAAATGAAATAAATTGATGATAAATCATAAGAAAGGGGAAGAGAGAGAGAGCGGTGGAAAGGTGGCCCATTTGATCGGGAAAGGTCATTGCATAACCCGGAACAAATCCATTAGTCCCACGATGGAATGTTGGGCATGAAGTGAAGAGTATAAATACCCCGCTATTCTCTATCCATTCGGCATGAGTGACACCCAAGAAGATCGAGGGAGAGAGGAGACCTCTTGGGTGTCACCATGTGATTTTATCTTTTCGACAAGTGGGACCCACATGGCGGTCCCTTATGGCGGCTCGATGACATGGACCTAGCCTATTTTGCTAAGAAAGCTAACCAACCGGAACGAGAGGTTAAGCATTAATCCCACGATGGAATAATATGGTGAAAGACGAGGATATAAATACCCCCCACCTCTATTCATTTGAGGTGGGCGACCTCGAGAGATTTAGGAGAGAGAAAATCTCTTGAGGGGTCGACCATTTGATTACATTTTATCGACAAGTGGGACCCACTTTGGCGGTCCCTTGTAGGTGAATCTAACAACATAGTCTATCGATGAGTCACCATGTGACTATTTTCAGCGACGGTGGACCCCACGCCTCGGTGATCTATTGAGTCGAGTCGAATTGAACCTTAGAAATCGCCTTTGAAGCTAACCTAGAAAGGAGTTTGAAGCGAGTATAATCCCTATGCTACATGAAATGATGTCAATGCCAAGCTAGCATTTTGATGCAATGGTTATAAGAAATCCCAAATGTGATTTTGCTTTCAAGGTGACACTGGTGCAAAGCTGCGAGCAACCACCTAACCATGCTTTGATTTGTGTCAATTCTTGATAAGTAGTCGGTTCTTTGACCAAGTCACCCTCATGTTAAGGGATTGAAAGTCAATTTCACAAGACTGATCAGGTGCCAAAGCTGGGAGCAACCACCTGATCAAGTCTAGATTTGTATTAATTGCTGATAAGTAGTCAGCATTTGATCAAATCAAGCCCTAATGGATATCAATATAAGTCTAATTGGTATTTAGTTAGGGTGGTTTCTGCAAGAGGAAGATAATTGGCAAAGACATTGAGCTATAATTGAGATCAGGGATTAATTCATAAAGAATAATAGGGTTTTATGAATAAAAGAATTTTTAATTCAGAGAAGGAGGGGTAAAAATGGAATTAAAAATTACAGGGATGATCATCATGAATTTAGGGATTTTTGGTGAAATTTTCATGATTTTTGGATAAATGGAGCTATTAAAATAAATTCAGGGAAGATAAAAGCGAGAATAAATGAAGCGATCAAAGGTGAGATTCAATCGAGGGTTCATGGGTGCAATGCGGGGACAGAGACACATGCGGGTGCAAGCGGGGATCCTAAGCACACCTATACCGAATCGAGAGAGAGAGAGGGTGTGACACGTGTCGGCATTTCATTGGGCCACCTCATGCCACGTGTCGGCACCCCGTTGGTCCAGTCCTCGGCCATGTGGGCCCCAGCACCTCTACGGACGACAAGTGGGCCCCACCTATGCCACGTGGCGATCGGCCATTGATCCACGTCGGCGGCCACCTCATACAACGGTTAGACAAATGGCGGCATGCTTTATAAGGCCACCCTCGACGGCCGGGTGCCATGTGGCCTTCCCTTGTTGGTCCACCTCGCTCGACTCGTGACACATGGCGCGAATACCCTCTCCCGGTCGGACAGACGAGCAATGTGGGCGCATGTCATTGGTCCACATCACGGACCACATCACTATTTTAGCCACATGGCCATCGTGAGTGATCCACACCGAAGAAGAGGTATGCCAAATGGCGGCACGCGAGTGAGCCACCTCGGCGACTAGATGCCACATGGCACTTCTCTATTGGTCCACCTCGGCCATGTGGCCCCCCATACCACAAGATGACCGACAAGTGGGCCCCACTTGGTGCCACGTGTCATGCATTTGGTGCCATGTCATCGCATAGTATACACGGGGATTACGGGTGGCTCCGTTGGATTGGTACAAATCGGCACAAGGTGATACACATGGCATTCTTGGACAAGCCCACATCATCCGGTCATTAACGGACCATTAGTATTAAATAATTGTTCATCGGATAAATAACCAATCGGGGCGAGCCACCTCGGCGTATTAACCCTAATCAATGCTAATCAATCACTAAACCTTATGAGTGGGACCCAACGGTCGGAGCAATGTGAGTAAGCGCATGAACTAAAGCGTGAACCAAACCCATTCAATCTACTATTCGGATCAATACGGTTGAATTTAAACAAAGGAAAAAGGGAGGGTGAACTGGTCTAGATGTTTCAACCCTCTGCTCTTCTCTCTCTGCGTTTTGGCGCATGGAGACCAAGCCCCCTATCCTGGTTGAGCACTCACCCCCGCTCCTCTTCTCCTTCTTCTCCTCGCGCGTGCAAGCACACTCTTCCCATGGCGTCTCACCATCGTGGAAGCTTCAGAAATAGTCGACACGCATTAATGAATTGATTAGAGAGATTAGAACAAGGAGTTAGCGATGGAAAGGAAATTAAGCAGTGAATTCACCTCAATTCAAGCTGAGACAGTACAAGCGCACTTCTATTGAATGTAATTGAATGCTTCAAACTCCAAATTAAGCACTGGAATAGCTTCCTTGTGCTAAGGCGACGCCGATTGATGAATGATTATGGAGCAATTGAGTCAAAAGAGGGTTCAAAGATCGGAAATTGCCAAAAGCAGTAACGAAGAGATAGGTGCAATTGATGCTTTAGGGATCAAATTGCATTACTAAGTGGCATCTCTGAGATGAGGCGACACTAATGGAGGTGGATTAGCGGAGCGGTTGAGTAGAAAGATCTGGAATTGATCAAAAGGAAAAGCGGAATAGAAACTCGGTTTTGAAATGGGTGAGATTCAGTGAAATCAAGAGAGAGAAGAAGCTAGCTACGGTGTAGAGACATTTAAATACGATAAGAGGGCCTGCTCACCCATTGAAACACGTGCTCAATTGGAGTTAAGATGGCTGCGGCACAGTCAAGCCATAACAGAAAAAACTAACTTGTCAGAAGAGATTAGAAACAAGCACTGTTTGCATCTCAATCGTCAATTGAAGTAAAATGGAGGGTAGAGATTCATCCAAGTTGGCAATCCGACCTAAAGATGATTAACCAATCACAATTAACCAAAATTGGCCGAATTAGTCTATATAAGTTGAGAACCAGCAACAGTAGAGGCAACACATATACCCATCCATACGATCGGGAGTAGAGAGAGAAAATAATACACCAGTGATTAGCTATTGTAAAGAGAGAAAGAGATAAGGGAGATTAGCAAGTTAATTAGCATATTCTATTCGGATAAAAGGTAATTGAGTTATGCTTTTCAACTCGATTGATATTTCTTGATATTTCTTCATATGAGACTAAGCTTATACATTCAATTCATGTTTTCAAACAGTTAATTGAATTGCTTTCTTCATTCTTGTTGCTTCTTGTTTAGCAATTTTCTTATTTTCTTTCTATTTCGCCATTTCATCAATTGAGCCATGATTGAATACTAAATTAATCATGAAACTAGCATCCGGTGAGCCACCGGCCCAAACACAAAGTGTACGGCGAGCCTTTAGGCCTGGATTAATCAATAATAATAAAATTTGTGATGAGATTCTTCGTTCCATCTTCACCGCCGAAGTGAATTGATCAATGCCGTCATAAACTCAGCGAGCCATTGGCCCTAGACTTGTCTGGGTGTGCCTCTAGGCCTGAGAAACATTAATTGAGCAAGAAGAATTGATAAAAGATCATGACTTGTATCAATTGAAGTTGGTACCAGTCGGTACCGTGCTTTGCTAATCAATGGAGAGTCTCAGCGTTGTCAAGAATGAAGCAGGAGCCTTAAGTCTACTCCAGATCACATCTACGCATCAAGGCGATGCTCACCGGCCTTACAATTATCAAGAATGTCAATCAATTACGTTAAATTCGATCAAGAAGGCAAATCGGTACGGTTGCAAGCGACACATCGATTAAGCGTGCGTGTGAAGCTCGTCACCGTATAGATCTCCAATCAAGAACTACGAGAGGCTCACCGAGTGAGACGATGCTAAGTCGATGATCCGATCGGAGAAGGAGAGCTCCGGTGGCGGGAACGCCACCACAAGCACGGATCTTGATACATCGGAGAGTCGGGGGGCCGAAGAGATTCTCTTTGCACGATCATTGAAGCGATCACCAATCTTGAGGATTCATCGGCGGATGAGATCCATTAAGAGTTTGGAGAAATTAAACGGAAGAAGATCTGGGCCTTAGAACCCTTAAACACGGATCTTAATTAAATCTAACGGCCCAGATATGTTTAAACATTTAAATAACAACTCTGTGCTAATGCTGGTAGTAGATCCATTAAATACTCATCTCAAACTAATCGGCGGCCCAAATGAAGAAAAGAGTTAGAAAGATGCGCGCCGATCTCGAGCAGATCGACGGCCAGATTAAGCCCATTAATTAAATAATAACGAGAATAATAATAATATGGAGTAAATAAATGATTTGAAAATGTTATTGAACTCCAAATTGACTCAAATTTGTTTCTAAAATTTTCTTATTTTTCATACTATTTTTCTATACAATAATATTCCAATTTTAGAAACATAATCATAATAAAACATTTTAAAAGCAAAATGCATTACATATATTGATATAGTTGACTTAGCTTTGACTTGCCATTTTAAATACTATAAAAATTCCAAAAACACAAATAAAAATCATAAATAGTAACTAGATATATTTTAGTAATTTTTCAAGTGATTTTCCATGAAATAATAATAGTGATAATAATATACTATAATAAATAATGAGATTAGCTATATTCTTTGATAAATAAAAAAAATATATGAATAATGATAGATATTATATTGATATTTTTTTGATATTTTCCTGTAAAAAGAATAATAAGAATAAATAGCACAAAATATACAAAATATACTACTATGCATTTTCTTTCATAATAAAGAATGATAATATAGTTTTATAATATGAATTGTATTTCTTTTGTTATTTCTATACAAATATATACAATAAAAATACTTTTGATGAATAAAATGTGATAAAAATAATAGTTGTAATAAAAACATAATGAATTTCATTTTTTTATGACTACTTTCAAACTAATAATAAAAATCTTATACTTTCTATAGATAATAAATAGAAATAATAAGAATAGATATAATGAATAGTATAATAAATAGAATAGAATATTAGTAATGATTTCTTTTAGCTATTATAGATAATAAAAAAAACAATAATAAAAAAAATATATATAAAAATAATAATAGTAGAATAGTATAGCTAACCATCTTTTGATTTTGTAAATAATTCTTACATAATGAATATAATAATAAAATCCTATTACTTTAGCTATTATGAACATTTTAAAAATACAAATAAAAATCATAGCCATTTTATTTTCTATTATTTTAGTAAGTGATTTTCTACAAAATAAATAGAGTTTAGAAATAATAAAAATAAAATTCTACTATTTTAGCCATTATAAAAAATCCCAAAAATATTAATAGCTACCCCTTTTTATTTTTGTAAATAATTTTCTACATAGACAAATAGGGTTTAAGAAATAAAAATAATAATAATAAAAATAATAATAGTAATATAATAATTGTAATAATAATAATAATAATAATAATAAATGCATCCTTATAATAATGGAAGATATTATAATAGACTTTGTGCATTTTAAGAAATGAATAAATATGCTCACATAAGGAGTGTAGAGCCACATATGAATATTTGCACACATGACATGACATTTAAAGTGATTAGTCAAGACAAGAACATCTTGACGTGGGATGATTAAGACTTCAATAGCAATATGAGAAGATATGTTGAGACAGAACATCTTGACACACGATGAAGAATAACCGAGCTACGACACTAACATGAAGATATACGTCGACTCGAAGAAGAAGAACATTACGATGTCCTAGAGAGGTGACATCTTAATGACTGTTGCCATGAGCAAGTAACTCATGATTGAATACGCTCACACAAGGGGTGTAGGGCTACATAGTAATTTTGCACAAGTAATGCAACACGTAGGATGATTAGTCGAGACAAGAACATCTTGACGTTCGTTGAAGATTGACCAAAGCTACGACATCGCGCATGGAGAGATATGTTGACTTTGAAGATGAAGAACATTACGATGTCCTAGCGAAGTGACATCTTAATGACTCGGTGTCATGAACAAGTAATTCATGACCATTTGAGCCGGCAAGATCGAACTCGTCCGTCGATGAGTTTATCTCCGGCTCATTTCCCGAGAATGTGAGATTGAATCGGTCGTTGGTAGATTCATCCACAAAATAGTGAATGTGAACCGTTACGTAGGTAGGTTCCTTCACTAACACATGCCTCAATGTTGAAGCGGCCCGGCGCTTCATGTTTGACATTGTGTGCAATTGTGTTTCCTAGGTTTATGAATCGGCTTAGTGCTACGAATTCATGATCTAGAAGATCGGTGAGAAGAAACACGTGGGCCATATCCACCCTTCTCCTGATTCACCAACCTCAAGATCAACCGGCTCGGTGCTTCGAGTTGTATTTTGTGTGATTGGTCGTTGACTAGTTAAGATTGAACCAGGTCTGTTTGTAGGTTTATCTTCTAGATCAACGAGGTCGAGTCGATACGTATGTAGACTCACCTCAAGCCCCCTATGAAGAGATTAACACAGTCTCGTTGGTAAGGTTACATCTCGAGGTGGCGTGGACTGAACCGTCTGTTTGTAGGTTCGTCCCCATAGGACAAAACCGATCTGTTTGTAGGTTTGTCTTCCATAGATTGAACCGGTCTGTTTGTAGGTTCATCTTCCGTAGATCCCTTTTATAAACCTAGACGACCACTTGACCATCTCTTAACTATACTATTTGCTTCTCTCTTTCAAAGATCCGAGAGGTGCCTCGAGGTTCGTAGCCCGGGGTAATTAACGGTGGGGGCTTGCGCCACCGAATCTACAAGAACTCACAATCACTAAAAAACCCCCGAATGTGCATACAAATAATCTCTAAACGGCAGAATCGGCCGACACCCCACGCCAGATGCACGCTCGGGAGGGATCTCCGTGTCCTTCTTCCGCAAACCCATCGCCCGGCGGCGGTGCGGAGCGCGCGAAAAAGGGTCGCACAGGGGCTATCCACTAGATTTCGACATCCTGGACTCTCTGCCCGGTGGATTCTCTTTCGATTGGTATAGGCTGATGCGGGATACCATCGCGCCAGCTCTACTCATTGCACCTCGTCTCGAGAGCACTTTCATTTCCAGGAGGTGTGAGGAGCGCTCGGGGCTTACCGGGATGCGAGCTCTCTCGTATATCGCACGAGTTAGAGATTCATGAGCTACGCAGCATTTGGAGGTCGCTCGACTCCACTATCTTCGGCGGCTCTCTTCTTGTGCCACTCTCCGCTCCATGGGAGTTAGTGGTGGGCCCGCTCGATCGCTCGTGCGGGGAGCTAGAGGACCATAGATCATCGGTGGAGGGCTTCTCTCGACATTTGGCGGGACGTCTCCCGGAGTTGCAGATTCACACGAGCGTCCGGGATAGTGCCTTCGCTCAGTTCTTGGACTTCGAGGCAGCTTCGGAGGGGGATAGGCACTCCCTCCATACTCATTTAGAGACTATTAGTACTGTGCTATTAGAGTTGGAGTCCCGCTTTTTGGGCCCATAGACTGTACTTTCATTTTTTCTTTTCTCCTTTTCTTTTGCTATACTTGATATAGGATGCATTGACATTTATCATTTTGATCTCTTGTTGTGGATGATGCTTACTTCTATTATTATCCTTTCATCGCTTCCTCTGCAGCGCGAGGAAATATTTCATTGATTTCATGCTATGCACCTCCAATCTTATTTGCAAAAGCGCCCTATTACAACCGCTTCATTCTTTTCAGCGTCTAAACATAATAAAGAAAAATCTTACAACATCCTATTACACTCATTCTATGTATGTTCATCTTTATTTATTGCAATACAAACTCAAGTAACCGTGGTATTTTACGGATACCGAACACGTCCGTATTGACCTCTAGGCCGGGTACGGAATAAACCCGTTTATCCCTTTATTATCGATGGATAAACTTACCAAGTATCAATTGGATTATGGATGCAATTGATAACACCATTTTGTGGATGCTCCTTATATATTTAATTGACTTTTATCCGTGGAAGCTCACCCACTCTCCCTCATTTGTGCACCGTTGCGTGCTAAAGTGGAAACTCACGTTCACTCATCTCCACTCAATTTGTTTTGTGGGGGTACTACCCTCAAACATCCATCACGCATCCCCTGCGAGACAGGCTTTCATCGGGTAGGTCCGCTCTCCATGACCTGAGTCACTTCTTTAAGCGAATTACTTTATTTGACACTGAATGTCGGGCAAAAGCATAAACCCTTAGTCTGACCCCTCCATGACCTATTTTGGGATTAGAAACAGATCACCTCCTTGGGCGTGTGGTACTTTTGCGGATGAATGTACCCAACCTAGTTTTTTATATTTTAGCTACCCTCAAACATCCATCACGCATCCCTCGCGAGACAGCTTTCATCGGGTAGGTCCGCTCTCCATGACACGAGTCATTTCTTTAAGCGAGCCGCTTTGTTTAACATGAAATGCTCGGGTACAAGCGTAAACCCTTAATCTGACCCCTCCATGATATGTCGTGGGATTATGACACATCATTTCTTCGGGCGTGTGGTGCTTTTACGGATGAATGCACCCAACCTGGCTTTGTATAACACTCGTGGTGTCGGGGACAAAGGTGGCAACCCCTTATTGAAAAGATTTTATTATTTTTATTATCATTTTTTTTTTTTATGAGTAGGAAAGTAGGTTTTTATTGTTTTACATATATATCCTTTCATTTTTATTAGAAGAAGGCAGATTTTTTGGTTATTAGTGATACATGTTACTAATAATACGAGAGTTATTTATTTATATGCCCTCGGAAGCGACTATTTACTAGCCACCAATTTGCTCGACCTATCCCTTGGCTTGCGCGTGGGCGACCAATATGAGCAACTTTCGTCATTGGGCAACAGATAGTTTGAGGGACAAACTGCAAACCCTGCCCATTTTTGTGTTTATTCTGTATCAAATGGACAAACCCAGTGGTATTTGTATTATGAGCCCAAACACCAAGACTCTCGCCTTACATTCTCGCGTGGTTTTGGCTTTGAATTCTCTTATTCTATATATTTTTTATTTTTATAGGGCTATACGTGTTTGTGTGGTTTTTGGATTTTTGGATGCATTCTATTTACATATGCACAAGTAGGGTTTTTGGGATTTTATGCAAAGTGGAGGTTAGACATGGGTTTGTGTTTCGTGCACGTGTGTGTAAGCGAACACTTATTCCCTCCTTATTTATTTACAATAGATACTACTCGGTTGGCCCCGCTCCGGGCTAGGTGTAGTACTTCTTCAGATATCGCCCATTAATCGGTGGCATGGGCCTTTCACCTTCATGGTCTATGAGTTGGTATGCGCCACCCCCGTATACTTTCTCAATTACATATGGCCCTTCCCAATTCGGAGAGAATTTTGGGCCGATGTGCCGGCCAATGATCGGCCTCTTAAGGACAAGAACAAGCTCCCCTTGTTGAAATGTCCTGACTCGCGCCATCTTGTCATATGCCCTTGCCATTTTTGCCTGATATATTTCAAGGTTCTGCTGGGCTATCAGTCTCTTCTCGTCCATGGCATCCAACTCGTCCAGTCTAAGTTGTTGGCATTCGTCCATGGTCATATCATTTTGCATAGCCACCCGCAATGACGGTAATTCCACCTCAAGAGGGAGAACGGCTTCAACCCCAAAAGCCAAAGAATACGGGGTAGCTTGCGTAGGCGTTCGGTATGTGGTTCGGTAAGCCCATAATGCCTCCTGTAGACGATTATCCCAGTCTCGTTGGTTGCCGTCCACGGTCTTCTTCATGATATTTATTAGGGTTTTATTAAAGGCTTCGGCCAGGCCATTGGCTCTCGGGTTGTAAATGGACGAGAATCTCCCGGTCGATGTTAAATTGCTCGCCGGGGCATAGACTTTGGAGCTCTTGAAGGCGTTCGTTATCGGATATTATCCGTTGTGGTGTGCCGAATCGGTAAAGGATGTGCGTCTTGAAGAATTTAACCACATCGGATGCTTTAACTTCTTTGAGCGGGATGGCTTCAGCCCATTTTGTAAAATAATCCGTCGCCGCCAGGATGAACCGGTGACCTCTCGACGTCGGAGGGTCTATGGGCCCCACTATATCTGTGCCCCACATATTAAATGGCCAGGATGCTACCGTGGGGTGCAACGGGTTTGGCGCTTGATGTATAAAAGGGCCGTGTATCTGGCACATGCGGCACTTCTTTGCATGCTCTTCACAATCAGCCACCATCGTGGGCCAATAATACCCCATTCGCTTGATCTTCAACTTCATTTTTGGCCCGGATCGATGTGCTCGCATAGTCCGTAATGAACTTCTTTCATAACTGCCCGCCAGGCCCTGATACACATCTCAGCCACAACTGATCATAAGACCTACGGTATAGCGTATTACCCACATATGCATACCGTAGTACCCGTTTTCTTAGTTGATCAGCTATCCTTTTATCCTTGGGGAGGGTGCCATGCCGGAAATATTCGATGAACGGTTGTCTCCAATCATCGTCTTCTTCAGTTATCATTGTCTCTTGGCATTCCATCTTTTCTAGCCCAGTATTTTCATTATTCACATTGTACGTCGTCGACACAATGATAATGGTCTTCTATTGCGGACGATGATGTGGATTTCCGCTCTGTTGGTTCTTGACTCTTTAGCGAGTTTGGCCAACGCATCTGCTTCACCGTTCACAGCCCTCGTGACCTTCTCGATGGACACGTACGGGATTTTCTTCATTAATTCCATGGCCTTTCGGTGATATTGTATTAGTTCCGGCTTTAAAACTTTATATTCGCCAATTATTTGATTTATTATCAGCTGTGAATCCCCAAAGATACGCACAGCCTTGATCTCTAGTTCCAGTGATAGCTCTAGTCCGGCGATAAGTGCCTCATACTCTGCTTCATTATTTGTGCATGGTTCGGTTAAAGCGGAGAATGTCGTATTATCCCGCCTTCCGGGGTTACGAAGACTAGTCCTGCGCCAGCTCGCACAGTTGGGACTCCCGGGCCCGCGATTGGCTTGATCGACGAAGCACCATCAAAGTACATCTCCCATATAGGACTTCCTTCTTCAACATGTAAAGTTTCCTCGTCAGGAAAGTCGCATTTTAATGGAGAGTCATCTTGAATCGGGTGTGCAGCCAGGAAATCTGCTAGCGCCTGCCCCTTTATCGCCTTTTGCGGTGTATAGGTGATGTCGAATTCGGTAAGAATGATAGCCCACTTGGCCAGCCTCCCCGTCAACATTGGCCGAGTCATCAGATATTTGAGAGGGTCCACCTTAGATATTAAAATGATTTTGTGGGCTAGCATGTAATGCCTCAATTTCTTCACCGCGAAGATTAGGGCTAGCAATGCTTCTCAATCGGTGAATACCGTGTTACGCCCTCTACCATCATGCGACTTAAGTAATATAGCGCATTTTGATTACCATCCTGGTTTTCTTGTGCCAATAGGGCTCCCAAGGATCCATCCAGGGCGGTTGTATATAGGATGAGCTCCTTCCGGGTATGGGTCTTGCCAACATTTGGAGGGTTGAGCAGATATGCCTTGATTTCTTCAAAGGCTCGCCGGCACTCGCCATCCCACTTGAACGGGATATCCTTCTTAGTTAGCCGGGTGAAAGGTTGGATTTTACCCGATAGGTTGGCTATGAATCGCCTGATGTACGCCAATTGCCCTTGCAAAGATCGCAACTGTTTTAAATTCTTTGGCGGGGATAGTTCGGTTATTGCTTTGATCTTGCCGGTCTATCTCAATGCCCCGTGGCGTACCACAAACCCAGAAATTTACCGGATGATACCATAAATGCGCATTTCAACGGGTTCAATTTGAGCGCATGTTCTCTCAAAGCGGTTGAAAACGACCTCGAGGTATTGGAGGTGTTCTTCATATGACATGGCTTTGATGACTAGGTCGTCCACATAGCACTCTACTATCTTGTGGATCGGATCGTCGAATATTTTCGTCATTGCGTCGTTGGTAGGTGGCTCCCGCATTTTTGAGCCCAAACGGCATGACTTTATAACAATATATGCCAATCGGCGTGCGGAATGCCGTGTGCCTCTCATCTTTCGGCGCCATCTTAATTTGATTATAGCCGCGTAACCGTCCATGAAGGAGAAGACTTCATAGGAGGATGTATGGTCGATTATGATTTCGAGTTCATTGGGAGCGGAAATCATCCTTAGGGCACGCCTTGTTTAGGTCCCGAAAGTCCACGCGAGATGCGGATTTGCCCATTTTTCTTCTTAACTGGGACAATGCTAGCTACCCATTCTGGCGTCTCTTCTTCCCGTATGAAGCCTGCGTCGATGAGTTTCTTCGTTTCCTCCACGACCTTTTCTTCGAGTTCTATTCTCATTCGCCTCGGCGCTTGTTTAATCGGCTTGAAGGTTGGATCAATTTTTAAGTAATGAACTGCTACATTAGGATCTAATCCAGGCATTTCTTTATAACTCCAAGCGAAGCAGTCCATATAGCTCTTAAGGAATGTCTTCAACCTGTCAGCCACCTCCTTTGGTAATGACGCGCTTATGAAAGTCGGTCGTGGGTCTTCTTCCGTCCCCAGATTGATTTCAGCTAACTCATCGACCGTGTTAGGTTCCTTTTCCAGCTGTTTCAAAGCATTTTTCAGACAGGGGTATTGTCCTTTTCTGTTTCATTATCCGGCATTTCAACAGAAGTCATGCAACAGCTTCCTTTCATACGGTACTCGTTGAGAGACCCTTCAAAACATGCTGCGTCATCGCAGTTATACCCTAACCCTCGGGTATATTTTATTTTGCCATCCAGGCCCAGGACCTTATTCTGGCCGCCATTCCAGAGTTCATCAAAGCGCTTGGCCTCGGCCTTGGATATGTCTCTCAGACATTTTGCCCTTTTCGCCAATTTATATAGCTCCTTTCCAAAGGGATGAGATGCAGCGTCACCGCTCGTTGCATTCTCTTGATTCTTGTTCTATCACCCATTTCTTCCAAGTGTTGTGATCAGGTTTCTTCAGAGACTGGGTTGAATCGCTCTGATAGAAAATTATAGCCTTGTGGATGATAGTTCTCCCTTTGATGCGCTCTACCTTTTGCCGCACAACAAAGGTCTTTAGGGTTTGTATGTGGTTCACTTCCCTTGGCATGAGGTCTTTAAAATGCCTTTCGGGAACCACAAGTAATCTCTAGCCACGCCATCTCCTCTTCTATCTCAATGTTCATGGGCGAGTTGGAGCGGTGGATTTCTTTGATCGGCTTACGTCTCGCAACCTTAGGTTTGCTAGGTACGGGAGTGTGCGAGATCGTATAGGCAACCCTTTGCCTTTGTTATTCGAGTTGTGTGGAGCGGGTCTTGTTGAAAGCTCTTCGGGAGTTGGATTGTCCCATTTCTATGCCCTTCTTCTATTAGGTCTTTGAATACCCAACATTCTTCAATTGTATGGCCCAATATGCGATGATAAGGGCAGAATTCGCCTTCGCCGGCTCTTTCTATGTCGGCGGGTCTTTTACGGACGGAAGTGTTAATCCGTTCTTTAGGGCTTGTTCAAATATCCGAGCTTGTCTTATTTCTCAGAAAAGAGTATGGTTTACTCTTCTTGACCTTGAGAGTTTGCATGACGGTCGGTTGCTTAGCTTTCATTTCTTCCCCCTTTGATTCATCTACTATGACGATTACCCGTTTGCCGCTATCGGGTGTTTGTCTTTCGGGGGTCCCGAAACGGGGTTCGCTCGTCATTTCTTTGAGCAGCTCGGAATTATAGATCGCGGTTTGCAGGTTTTCAATCATTATCATGATTTCATTGTGTTGCGTCTTGATATCCTGCATCACTTCCCATTGTTCAGACACCTCTCTTCTATTATTTTCAACTTGGTGCCTTATTTCATCGATCGCATTCCAGACACGACCCTCGAAATTTTCCCGCCATGACCGTTCTTCATTCATAGGCCTCGGCTTAACAGGGTTATCCCTTCCGCTACGGGTCCGTGTTGATCATAAATGACTCCTCACTTTCATTATCTGTTTCGGGCCCTTTATATGGCTTCTTGAGGATGTGATAGATGATCTCTTCGTCAGATTCCTCTTCCCAGGGTTGACGATCATGGCCGGATTCTTCTCCCGAGGTAATATCGCCCGAGTCATCAGACTCTTCAGAGTCTTCCCACGAAGTTGCCTCGTGATCCGAATTTGAGGGGTATTAGTAGGTTTAAAGTTGAAAATGACCTCCTCCTCGAATCACTTGACTTGATTTCGCTCGGCTTTATTTGGGCCTTATATGTAGCCCTTTGTTTGAAGCGGAAGGTTGCTTCCTCACTCGACTTTCTTCCGGGTCTTTGGGCTCGAGCATCTCGGGGTTTAATATTAAATTTGACCTCTTCTTCTTCTCCAGATGAGGTATCAAATTTAGGGCCTTTGTTGAAGGGTTTCTGACCTGCTTTAGTTATAGGCCGGCTTGGCGCCACGGCGGATTTAGGCAGAAAATACTGGGCGTCATTGAATTTAATCTCATGCACCCCGAATGGTTTGACATCTCCGTCAATTCTCTTTTGTTTACCATTCTCAATGTATTTCAGGCATTGGTGCAGAGTAGAGGGTATGACCTGATTACTATGAAGCCACGGCGACCCAAAGAACGCCCGATAAGAGGTTTCGGCGTCAATGACATAGAATTTAGTAGGCGCTCTTAGGCTTCCACATTGCGGGTTCGAGTTATAGCTCCCAGGGCCTTTTGGGAGTTTTGATTGAAGCCATGAATGATCACCTTTTCGTCGATAGGTTCTTCACGTCTAAGGTGATGGTCTTCGAGTTTTGAGCGGCATGATATTGATCGAAGACCCGCGTCGACCAAGATGCGGCCAATCTTTTGCCCTCCCGCGGTTTCCGGTGATGTATAGCGGGCGGTTATGGTCAACGGTGCCTATTAGGAGGTCATCGTCACGTGAAATTTATGCAAGCGGCCCGCTTGGCGGTGAATAGGGCTTCTTGCATATTTTGCTCTATGAAGTATGACTTGTACTTCTCGGGATCTTGCAAGGCCTGGATTAGCACCTCCCTTAGGTCTTGCGACATCATCAACGCATCAAATATGCTTAATAGCGCTGGGATCTTACGCAGATGTGCCAACACATTGTATTCTTCGCCTGTCGACCGGGTCTTTTCTGGGTTCTTGCTTAGGTTCTCGACCTCTTTGCCTTTATTCAGGGCCTTATCTCTTCCCTTATCGGAATCCTTGGGAGCCTGTCTCTCGGGTACGTAAGTCCCGGACCGGAGCACGGCTTTACATTCTTCGTTCTTGGTCCCAGAGGTGCTTGCTTCTCCTTCATCATTTAGGAAGAACATCTCCTCTAATGTTGGCATATCTTCGTCGTGAGAAGAATATACCATGTTACACGAAGCACCCCAGATCTCTTCGCTTTCTTCTTTATTTATTTCTTCATCTACATCTTCTTTCTTTTGACCCTAGGGTTAGCTTCTCCCAGTCTTCTTTGGAGATGAAGTGTTGAAGGGTAATCGCTCGGGATCGCCCTTCGCTCGCATTCTTCAATTTTATTCTTTCGGACTTGTTGCTTCTATGCTTCTTTCTCTTCTTAAGAACCTGGTCTTGGCTCTGGTCTACCTTATAATATACCCCGGGTTTTGGTGGGACCACCGGCGTGATGTCGTCTTTCCATCTCATACCGGTTCTTTCTTAAGAGCTTTAAGCATTTTAATCGATTTCTTCGATAAGTGCGTAGTCCATTGCTCTTCCCGGTCTTCACTTAATTGGTCCGGGATCTTCTTTTCCTCGTGAGAGATCATATTGGCTTTGTTCATGGGCCGATGGGCTTTTGCAAGAACCCTTTTGGTAAAGTAATTTCACCATTTTTATACGCCTTCTCGACCCAATCTTTGAAGACCCAGCAATCTTCAATTGAGTGCCCTATTATTACGTGGTATGGGCAAAAGTTGGGTTCGTCCGATTTATCGGCATCTTCCGGCGTTCTTATCGGCCGGCACAGGTTAGGCCATTCTTCAGTGCCCCTCTGAAGATTTGGGCAACTTTATCTTTTCTGAAGGAGTACGGTTTAGACTTCTTTTGTTTGAGAGACTCAAAACTCCGTGAACTCCCTCCTGGGTTGGGCCTGGGTCCCTTATTATAATTGTTGCCATTTGTGCTACTGCTGCCGCCTTGGGTGTCTGCGTTGGCAACCATCTTATCTTTCAACGAGGTGAATGCCACTTTGGTTTCAGCTCGGGCCCCTCGTTGCGGCCTATTATTCATAAAGCTCGGCACGGTATGCGGTGACATCCTTTCCATATTGGATACCGATCTGAGCAAGTCTTTGAATGTGTTGACCTTTGTCACACCAAGAAGCATGCCCATCCACCCGTCAATGTTTTTCATGATTAGGTTGACGGCCTCGTCTTCGATTAATGTGCGGTCGCATTTAATGCGAGGTTCCGCCATCTATTGATAAAATCGTCATTGACTCCCCTTTCTTGGGTTTAGTGCTTGCGGATCGGCTATGTTTATTTTGTCGACACCATGACAAATCGTGCCCCTGAACGAGTCCGCCATCTCGTCCCAGTCCCGATCTTTGTTGTTTTCCAGCGAATAATACCATTGAAAGGCGGTTCCCACCAGGCTCTGAGGGAATTGTCTTAACAACAGTGCATCATTGCCACCCGTGTTGCCGCACGAGGCTACAAAGTGGGCCAGGTGTTGTTCGGGGTTCAGGTCTTTGTTGCCTTCCCCGGAGAAGGTCCTGAAGCGGGGGATCACATACCCTTTAGGATATTCTTCTAAATCGTATATGGCAGGGTATGGATGTCCACGCTTTTTGACGGGAGGGATAGCGTATCCACCTCCGGCTATTTGCATTTCTTTGGGCAATCATGGCTTGAATCTCTTTCCGGGATATTCCGTTGGTTCGGCCCTCCACATCTATTGTTCGTGTGGATGGGGTTTAGAATCGACAGGTTGTTTTCCCTTATGATTGCTTTTGGTACTGTGGACCCCTTCTTGACGGGAGCTACCAGCTTTGAAATTGGCGTCTTGTGATTCTTGCAATGACTTGACCGCCTTAATCAATTCTTCATTTTGTTTCAGCATGGTAGCGATTAGCTCCGTTGCCTAATCAGCTCTTCATCCCGTGCCTCGATGTGGCCTTTCAATATTTCTATTTCATCAATAGGCATCTCGGGACGTGTTTCAACGTCATCTTCGTTGTCGAAGAGATCAGGGTTTTCGTTGTGATCTTCCCCTTCCCTGCTATTGCCTTCGGGGTTGACTCTTTTCGGGGGTCTCCCTTTTCTACCATTATTTTTATTGGTATTTGTGACGTGGGCTTGATTAGGCGGGGACTGGTCATCCTGAGTCATATTCACCTCAGCATCAGTGTCCGGATCAGTATCGTAGCTTATGCTGATGGTGTTGACTGAGAAGTGCTCTTCATAGCGAGCGGTTCTTCTCTTCTTCTTTGTTTGGTCAGGGGCAGTTATTTTCAGGTTATTAAGTGGTATTCTCGAGCCTAATCGGCTGAATACACTCTTCTGACCTAGGCGGCTGAATACGCTCTCGAACGGAGCGTTAGACTTGCCGGCCTTGCTGGGCTGGGCTTGAGGCCCGGGGTTTTATTGGTGGGAACCCTTTGGGACCCACACCGCTTGGGTGCTAGGTGTTGCCTTTGATGTAAACCTCCTAGGGTTCGGAGTGGAGATAATGGCTTGCGCGGCGAGCCATGTCTTGAGAGTGATTGGGGCGGGAGACGTATTGTCTCGACCTAGCGTTCTTGACGCTCTTCCTCTGTTTGAGGGCCCCGTGAGCCTTGTAGATGGCTTCGCGGGGGTTTGAGACTTGTCTGGCGCGCCGGGGCCTTTGAGTTAGGCGAGGTGTGGGCTTAGGCACCTCCCATGCCTGGCGGAGCTGGCCTGTGGCTGAGTTCTTGGCCACTATGCGGAGGGCTGTGAATTTGTTGGAGACCGGGATGGCTGGCCTAGCCACCAGCTGGTTCTGGTATGCATCCAGGGCCCTCTTCCTGGACGCTTGAGAGTTGTGGGTAGTTTGGGCTGCGGCCGTTGGGGCTGTCCTCTTGGACGGTCGCCTTCTCCTCTTTGGGGAGGTAGTAGGAGAGGCCATTACGTTGTTGGAGATTCCCTTGGGAGTCAGGGTGATCGATTCTTCCTCCTCGTCCGGGATGGAGATCCGGACGGTTGCGGGAGTGATCGTGGCCACTGGAGCTGGGCCATAGATGGTGAGTTCTTGCGGGATGGTCCCGAAGAACATGAATAGTTTGCCCTCTGGGCTCTGAGCAGGAGTGACGGTGTAGGGAGCGAGGTTGAAGTTGCCAAAGAATGCCATTTCCTGCAAAACAAAAATACTTGAAAATCATTAGTCATTTTAGCACGTAGAAGACCACTTGTATCTCTTAATTATTCTATTTGACTCTCTCTTTCAGAGATAAGAGGAGAATCTAGGTCCCACCGGGCGTGCCAGATCCTGTGCGACCCTTTTTCGCGCGCTCCGCACCGCCGCCGGGCGATGGGTTGCGGAAGAAGGACACGGAGATCCCTCCCGAGCGTGCATCTGCTGGGTGTCGGCCGATTCTGCCGTTTAGAGATATTTGGATGCACATTCAGGGGGTTTTTTTAGTGATTGTGAGTTCTTGTAGATTCCGGTGGGCGCAAGCCCCCACCGTTAATTACCCTGGGCTACGAACCTCGAGGCACCTCTGGATCTTTGAAAGAGAGAAGCAAATAGTATAGTTAAAAGATGGTCAAGTGGTTGTCTAGGTTTATAAAACGGGGTCTACGGAAGATGAACCTACAAACAGAGAGGCCGGTTCAATCTATGAAAGACAAACCTACAAACAGATCGGTTTTGTCCTATGGGGACGAACCTACAAACGGATCGGTTCGGTCCATGCCACCTCGAGATGTAACCTTACCAACAGACCGGGTTAATCTCTTCATAGGGGGCTTGAGGTGAGTCTACATACGTACCAGACTCGACCTCCGTTGATCTAGAAGATAAACCTACAAACAGAGACCAGGTTCAATCTTAACTAGTCAACAACCAATCACACAAGATACAACTCGAAGCACTGAGCCGGTTGATCTTGAGGTTGGTGAATCAGGAGAAGGGTGGCTATGGCCCACGTATTTCTTCTCACTGATCTTCTAGATCATGAATTCGTAGCACTAAGCCGATTCATAAAACTAGGAAACACAATTGCACACAATGTCAAACCTGAAGCGCTGGGCCAGTTCAACATTGAGGCATGTGTTAGTGAAGGAACCTACCTACAGAACGGTTCACATTCACTGTTTTGTGGATGAATCTACCAACAGACCGATTCAATCTCACAATCTCGGGAAATGGGCCAGGAGACAAACTCATCGGCGGACGAGTTCAGTCTTACCAGCTCAAATGGTCATGAATTACTTGTTCATGACACCGAGTCATTAAGATGTCACTTCGCTCGGACATCGTAATGTTTTTCTTCTTCAAAGTCGACATATCTCTCCATGCTGATGTCGTAGCTTTGGTCAATCTTCAACGGACGTCAAGATGTTCTTGTCTCGACTAATCATTCTACATGTTGCATTACTTGTGCAAAATTACTACGTAGCCCTACACCCCTTGTGTGAGCGTATTCAATCATGAGTTACTTGCTCATGGCAGCGAGTCATTAGGATGTCACCTCTCTAGGACATCATAATGTTCTTCTTCTCCAGATTTGACGTACATCTCCATGTTAACGTCACAACTCGATTATTCTTCATCAAATGTCAAGATGTTCTGTCTCGACATATTTCTTCATGTCGCTATCAAAGCCTTAATCTTCTCACGTCGAGATGTTCTTGTCTCAACGCGTCTTCTTCATATTGCTATCGAAGCCTTAATCATCCTACGTTAAGATGTTCTTGTCTTAATTAATCATTCCAAATGTTGTGCAAATATTTCCATGTGACTCTACACTCCTTGTGTGAGCATTTTTATTCATCTCAAAAATATACAAAGCCCATATAATATCTCTTATTATTATCTCTATTATAAGGATGCATTTATCTATTATTATTATTATTATTATTATTATTATTATTATTATTATTATTATTATTAGAATGCTATTTATCTATGTAGAAAAATAATAGAAAATGGGTAGCTATTAACTTAGAACTTTATTTATATTTTTGGGATTTTTTATAATAGCTAAAATAGTAGAATTTTATTTTTATTATTTCTAAACTCTACTTATCTTATAGAAAATCACTTACTAAAATAATAGGAAGTAAAATGGCTATGATTTTGTTTATTTGTATTTTTAAAATGTTCATAATAGCTAAAGTAATAGGATTCTCGTTATTATATTCTAATATATTGAAATACTATTCATTATGTAAGAATCATTTACAAAATTAAAAGGTGGTTAGCTATACTATTTTACTATTATTATTTTATTATTATTTTTTAATATCTAAGAAATCATTACTAATATTCTATCTTATTTATTATGCTATTCATTATATCTATTTTTTTTATTATTTCTATTTATTACCTATAGAAAAATATAAGATTTTTATCATTAGTTGGAAAAATAGCTATAAGAGATGAAATTTATTATACTTTTATTACAACTATTATTTTTATTACATTTTATTCATTAAAAGTATCTTTTTGTATATTTGTATAGAAATAACAAAAGAAATACAATTCATATCATAAAACTATATTATCATTTTTTTTATTAAAAGAAAATGTATTTTACTATTTATTACCATGGTATTATATTTTTGTAAATTTTGTGCTATTTATTTTTATTATTCTTTTTACAGAGAATATCAATATGATATCTATTATTATTATATTTTTATTTATCAAAGAATATAGCTAATCTCATTATTTATTATAGTATATTACTATCATCATTATTATTTCATGGAAAATCACTTGAAAAATCACTAAAATATATCTAGTTATTATTTATGATTTTTTATTTGTATTTTTGGAATTTTTATAGTATTTAAAATGACAAGTCAAATCTAGGTCAAACATATCAATATAGGTAATGTTTTTTTGCTTTTAAATTGTTTTATCATGATTGTATTTTTAAAACTGGAATATTATTGTATAGAAAAATAGTATGAAAAATAAGAAAATTTTAGAAATAAATTTGAGTCAATTTGGAGTTCAATAACATTTTCAAATCATTTATTTACTCTATATTATTACTATTCTGTTATTATTTAATTACTGGGCTTAATCTGGGCCGCCAGATCTACTCCAAGATTAGCGATCATCTTTCATTTAACTCCGTTCTTATCTGGGCCGCTGGATCCGCCTCAAGATTAAACCATACGAGATATAAGGCCCGATTCATTCTCGTATCTTTATTTAAAACATCATTTTATTCTAATCGTCCGATCTCCTCAAGATTCGCACGTGTGCGTCAATACTCGTGTTTATGCATTAATACTCGTGCGCGTCTGTCCCTTTGACTGCTCTGTTGACCACCCTGTTGAGATTCGCACTGGAAGTCGTTACCGGTGACCGGAGCTCCGCCCTTCCGATCAGATAGACCTAGTAGCATCGTCTCATTACCAAAAACCTCTCTCGTCACATCCGATTGAAGATCAATACGGTGATTCATCGTGTATAGAGGTACCATTTTCCTAAGTACAGATCTCGGTTTGGTACCGATTGAATTTCTAATCGCAAATTCAACTCAATTAGTCAATAATTCTTGCAATTAGCTTCCTGTTGTTGATCGTCTATGCTTCCTGATCATGTTTGCAAGTTTGATTTTTTCTGAATTCGTTGTGTATAGCCCTATCCACCTCGGTGTTACTCGGTGCGGTACCAGCCGTGTTCATTTCAATCGTTATACACCAATTAACCGTCAATTATGGTGCTTCCTTGTATCTTGGATGAATCGTATGCTTCCAAATTATCATCTAAGCTACGGAATCGAGAGGATTAAGCTATCCTTCTATCGATCCAAGATTGGACAGATTGTCAATTCGGATCAGTGAAATGGGAGAGTTATATAACTCTACTACCAATTCAATTAGATGATACAATGAAAACGCAGAAGGAGATCAACACAATTATATGAAACCTCAAACCGAAAAAAGCTCAAATCTTTGCTTATCTGAAATTCATGGCTTATTTGAAGATAAATGCTAGTAATTCATGAAATTTGATTGAGAAAATAGAAATTGAAAAGCAGAAATGCAAGGAAAGCATAAGGATCAATGTTATAGCATTTGAATCAAATGAAAAATAGAGAATTACTATGCGGTTCAATGCAAGAATCAAGCTTATTATACAATTCACAAAAAAAACATTCTCAATTACACTCTGAGTTTTATAACAGTACCTAATCAAGCTTGCAAATGATGATTGGATCTCCTAGAAGCTGCAAAGTGAATTGAATTGAGAGACTAAGTCTACTATCAATTAATCCAATTGCTTTTCCTTGCTTTTTCTTGATTCTTCTTTGCTGGTTATCAATTGACTCTCTCTTTCCACTATTAAGATCTTCTAGCTTCTACCAGAGACCCCTTCTGTGTTTTCCAATTCAGTTTATATAGGCTAGAAGTGTGTAATTTGCTAAATGGTGATTGGTTGGGTGATTAGCACTTGGATCACGGCTTGGATTCAATCTCCACCCTTGGTTCAGTTTAGATCAATGGATAGGATGCTACTGTGCTTTCTAATCACTCAATTGAGTCAACCTTTGGCAGCTAGGCCGTTTGAGTTAGTTACACACATTCTCATATTTACCCTCTTGCCATTCTCTTGACTTAACCGGCCTTCACTCACTTTGGATCATTCCGAACCTTCTCCACACTTGGCCATCACGAGACCCCTCCTAGCCACTATAAGAGCCTTTACAGTTTAAATTTCTTATTTCTCCGTTTAAGCCCGATTTTCCACTCAATCACCATCGCTTATCACTCTTTCACCAATTCATTCAATTGCAAGCTTTTTCAGCTTCCTCTTAGCTCTAGTAATTGATCTAGTCTGTCTCTTGCACTATTGGTGTACTCCATTGTCAAGTTTGAGCTCACTGTTCTTCCTCCGGTTATTGACTTGGTGGAATATTGTTGCAAAGCTTCAAAAGGTGTTATCTTTGCATCTGGAGAGTGTCGCCTTAGTGAAAGGAAGCTACTTGCATAATCAATTTCACATCTGTGAACTTGCAAAGGTCAATCCCAATTTCAACCTTACTAACTGCCTCAGCTTAATTCCCATTATTCTCTTCATGTTTCTTGAAATTCATACCTGATACATGTTTTAATCAATGATATGCATCCTTCTGTTGAAGTAATTCGAAGAATCTTGCTATCCCTAGCCTGTTCATTCATGGCGCCTCTCGGTCAATCGCGCGGAAGAAAAAGGAGAAGAGGAAGAAGGGAAGAAGAAAGCGCCTCCGGGGAGGCCGGTCTCGGCGCATGTGAGCCGCAGCAGAGCGGGGCCCACAGTCAGAGGGATGGTGTGCATGAGCCAGGTACGCCTTTCCTTTCTTTCTCTTTTATTTAAATTCCAGTTATATTTGAATGAGATTGGTTTACCTAGTGGCTTATGCGCCTCTGACTCATAATCCTGACAATAGGGTCCCACCCGTAAGATTTACAGAGTTCAGCTACAAGAATTGATTAGTATACGTATTAGGGCTAATTAAAGCCGAGTTGGCATGTTCGATTGGTCGCTAGATTAATCACTCCCCTTTAGCATTAATGACCCGCTTAACAACCGTTGAGGTGGCCTTATAGGATCATGCCATGTGGCATTAAAGAATGAGATGGCCCGTGGTATTATGCCATGTGGCATAGGTGAATGTAAGGTGGCCTTGTAGTATCATGCCATGTGGCATTAACAGAGTGAGGTGGGCTTCCCTGGTTGTGCCGTGTGGCATGTGCTGGGGTGAGGTGGACCTGTCATGGCCTGCCACGTGGCATACTGGTGGGGCCCACATGTCAGGCTAGTGTGGTGGTGGGGCCCACCTGGCTGAGGTGGACCAATGGGGTGCTGACACGTGGCATGAGGTGGCCCAATGAGATGCTGCCACGTGTCATAACCTCTCTCTTCTCTGATTCGGTGTAGGTGTGCTTAGGATCCCCAGTTTGCACCCAGATGTATCTCTGTCCCCACATTGCACCCAGATGAACCCTTGATTGAATCTCGCCTTTGATCGTCCATTTATTCTCGCTTTTTATCTTCCCGAATTTATTTTAATAGCTCCACTTATCCAAAAATCATGAAAATTTCACCAAAAATCCCTAAATTCATGATGATCATCCCTGTAATTTTTAATTCCATTTTTACCCTTCCTTCTCTGAATTAAAAATTCTTTTATCCAATAAACCCTGTTATTCCTTCTGAATTAATCCCTGATCTCAATTATAGCTCTGTGTCTCTGCCAATTATCTCTCTCTTGCAGAAACCACCCTAACTAAATACCAATTAGACTTATATTGATATTCATTAGGGCTTAATTTGATCAAATGCTGACTACTTATCAGCAATTAATACAAATCTAGACTTGATCAAGTGGTTGCTCCCAGCTTTGGCACCTGATCAGTCTTGTGAAATTGACTTTCAATCCCTTAACATGAGGGTGACTTGGTCAAAGAACTGACTACTTATCAGTAATTGACACAAATCAAAGCATAGTTAGGTGGTTGCTCGCATGACTTTAGCACTTGTGTCACTTGAAAGCAAAATCACATTTGAAATTTCTCATGACTAGTTGCATCAAAATGCTAGCTTGGCATTGACATCATTTCATGTAGCATAGGGATTATCTTTGCTTGACTCCTTCTTAGGGTTAGCTCCAAAGGCGATTTCTAGGGTTCAATTCGACTCCTTGATAGGTCACCGAGGTGTGGGGTCCATTGTCGGTGAAAATGGTCACATGGGTGACTCATCGAGATAGGCTATGTTGTTAGATTCATCTACAAGGGATTTGCCAGTGGGTCCCACTTGTCGGAGAAAATATAATCAAATGGCCGACCCATCAAGAGATTTTCTCTCTCCTAAATCTCAGAGGGTCGCCACCACCTCAAATGAATAGGAGGTGGTGGGGTATTTATATCCTCGTCTTTCACCATATTATTCCATTGTGGGATTAATGCTTAACCTCTCTGTTCGGGTTGGTTAGCTTTCTTAGCAAAATAGGCTAGGTCCATATCATTGGAGGAGCTTTTTCATAAAGGGATGCCATGTGGGTCCCACTTGTCGAAAAGATATAATCACATGGTGACACCCAAGAGGTCTCCTCTCTCCCTCGATCTTCTTGGGTGTCACTCATGCTTTGAGTGGATAGAGAATAGCGGGGTATTTATACTCTTCACTTCATGCCCAAAGCATTAGTTGTGGGACTAATGGATTTGTTCCGGGATTATGCAGCGACCTTTCCTGATCAGTGGGCCACCTTTCTACTGCTCCCTCTCTTCTTCCCCTTTCTTATGATTTATCATCAATTTATTTCATTTATTCATCTATTCATCCTTGAAATTTTTCAAGGGTAAACATGAATTTTTAGAATTTTTATAATAGCCAAAGTAATAGAATTCATATTATTATATTTTATTATATTGAAACACTATTCATTTTGTAGAAATTATTTACAAAACAAAAAGATGAATTAGCTATATCATTTTATTTTTATTTTTTAGGATTTATAATAACTAAAGAAATCATTATTGTTATTCTATTATATTTTTATTATTTATAGAAAAATATAAGATTTTGTTTCATTATTATTATTATTATTATTATTTGAAAATAGCTACAAAGGATGAAATTCATTATATTATTTATTACAACTATTATTTTTATTACATTTTATTCATCAAAAATATTATTATTGTATATTTATTTAGAAATAACAAAAAGAGTGCAATTCATTTCATTATATAACTTTATTATCATTCTTTATTATAGAATAAAATGCATTTATCATCTATCACTATGATTATGTATATTTTTTTGTATATTTTTATATTATTTATTATTTTTTTTTACAGAAAATATTAACATAATATTCATTTGATATTATTATTTATTTTATTTATTAAAGAATAGAGCCAATTTCATTATCTCTTATTGAATATTATTATTATCAATATTATTTTATGGAAAATTACCAGAAAAATCATTAAAATATATTCAATCATTATTCATGATTTTATTTGAATTTTTGGAATTTTTATAGTATTTAAAATGACAAGTCAAAGCTAAGTCAAATATATCAATATATGTAATATCTTTTACTTTTAAATTGTTTTAATATAATAATATTTTTAAAATTGAAATATTATTGTTCAGAAAAATACCATAAAAAGTAAAGAAATTTTAGAAATAAATTTGAGTTAATTTGGAGTTTAGGAACATTTTCAAATGATTTATTTACTCTCCTTTTTAAATATTCTGTTATTAATTGGTTATTGGGCTCAATCTGGGCCTTTGGATCTGCACCGAGATTAGCATATATCTCTATTTAACTTTTACTCTTATTTGGGCCGTCATATTTAATTGAGATTTGCAATGAATGGGTTAAAGGCCCCGATTGAATCTTGCTTTGATTTTCTAAATGCCCGATGGCCTAGCTCCTTGGATTTGTCTCGATATTCGTGCGACTCTTTGAGATTTGTGTGGAGAGCGTCCCCTTTACGTCTCTCTCTCCCGTGCTTTGAGATGCGCCTTGGATAGGCGATCTTGGTGCTCCGCCGCCGCGATCGGAGATCCCACCGCCTCTAAGCATCGCGCTTGATATGGAGAGTTAGTACTGTACCTCAGATCATACATCGGTGTAGTGGATCGTCGGCGCCACCATGCTTAATAGACTGACTCGTACCGTTTTGGTACTCTCCTTCTTCTCTGTGATTGTAGACCTTTGAATTGATTGTTAATGGAAGAAAGGATGGTTATACATCAAATTCTCAACACTTGTTGAGATCAATTGGTCAATTAGCCCTTCCTTTGCTCTCTGGACTTCTTTAAGGATCTAGAAGAGTTGTCAGTGTGGTGTATATGCTTCTTGTTGCTGTTCATCTCCACTGGTTGAGAGTTTATATAGATATTGATTGGTTTGACCGATTTTGACCCTTTCAATCCAATTGCACTTGGTGCATTATATCTATCACTTCAATTGCTCCCTTGTGTGCCTTATGGTTCATTGAACCAGGTTTTCGATTGCTTGACTCAGGTGTAACTGCCTAGAGGTTGTTAGGCTTTCCATTTATTTACTGATTTGCCACTATTCGGCCTTCACACTCTTGCAGGCCTCCCTAGCCCCTTCTAGACCTTTCTAGATCTCACTCCATTCATTTATAAGCTGTTCACATGCTCTCTGAGCTCCATTTTACAGAATTGATCTTAATTCACATCTTCTCCTTTATTACAAGCCACAATCAAGTTTTAAGCTTTCATCTCAACCCCTTGCTTGTTTCTTCTACCTCAAGGCTTCAACATCATCAATTCAGTGTCAGGCAACTCTTTGTGCTCTTACCTAGTCGATTTGCAAGCTCCATCACAGTGTTTGATCAACTCACCTCTAGGCCGAGTTGTGAGTTGGTGCAACTCTTACATCCAGCACTCAACTCTTCTCAATTATCACTCTAACACCATCGCCTGAGGTTCTAGAAGCTCTCCCAGCCATCAATTGCAAGTTCCAAGCTTCAATTGGCAAGTTCAAAGTTTTGACCCGAGATATTTCTCTCTGCTATATCTCTCTCTACATTGCATCATTCTGAAATCTAACTTCATGCACTTCCTCTCCTTTGTACTAGATAGCCAGGGCTAGGAGCAATTGATCTAAAGTCTAGCCCTTTGTTTGATCTCCATCGATGGCGCCATTGATGGCTTCAGCTATCGGGAAGAAGAAGAGAAGAAGAGAGAGGAAGGAGGGAGCGTCCACAAGCTCAGCTGCGTCCGGTGTTCATGCACCAAAGCAAAGGAAAAGAAGAACGCAGAGGAAGGGTCCACGGGCGCCAGGTACATGCGCCATGCTCTTTCTCATTTAAATTCTAGTTAATGTTTCTGTGTGGACTTGGTTTGCCATCTATTCATGCGTCATAGGTTCATAAACCTGACAGTGGGCCCCATATGTAAGGTTACTGAGTCTAGGTTTATAGATATCATTAGTGGCTGATTAGTGCATGATTAGGGTTAATTGATATGATCTGGCATGATTTGATTGGCTCATTAGTTTAATCACCTTCCTTTTATCTCTAATTACTCACTAATTACTGATGGGGTGGCCTTATGGTATGGTGCCATGTGGCACAGATCTGGGTGAGGTGGCCTTCTCTGGCTGCGCCATATGGCATGGGGTTGGGTGAGGTGGCCTTGTAGTGTGAGGCCATGTGGCACAGAGAGGGTGAGGTGGACCACTGGCTGACTGCCACGTGGCGAGGTGGGCCCCGCTGTCGTGACTTGTGCCGGGTGGGGCCACTGCGGCGTGGCCCCCGAGGAGGCCACGTGGCACTTCATTTCTTGAGTTGGTCGATCTGAGTCTTTGCCACGTGGCACACCCTCTCTCTTCATCTGTTTTATATCTTCTGTGTTTCTTACACCCAGTTTGTACCCAGAGCTGCTATCATCTCCAAATTGTACCCAGAGTTGCCTTGATCAAATCTCAGCCTTTGATTAATCCATTTATTCTGCTTTTATCTTCCCTGAATTTATTTTAATAGCTTCACTTATCCAAAAATCATGAAAATTTCACCAAAAATCCCTAAAATCATAATGATCACCCCTGTAATTTTTAATTCCATTTTTGCCCCTATCTCTCTGAATTAAAAATTCTTTTGTCAAAGAAACCCTGTTCTTTTCTCTGAATTAATCCCGATTTCATTTGTAGCTCAGTGTCTCTGCCAATTATCTCTCTCTTGCAGAAACCACCCTAACTAAATACCAATTAGACTTATATTGATATTCATTAGGGTTTGATCGATCAACTTGATTGATTACATGTCAACAGTTGATACAAATCTAGACTTGATCAGATGGTTGCTCCCAGCTTTGGCACCTGATCAGTCTTGTGAAATTGACTTTCAATCCCTTAACATGAGGGTGACTTGGTCAAAGAACCGACTACTTATCAGTAATTGACACAAATCAAAGCATTGTTAGGTGGTTGCTCACAGCTTTGGCACCAGGTCAGCCTTGAAAGCAAAATCACATTTGAATTTTCTCATGACTAGTTGCATCAAAATACTAGCTTGGCATTGACATCATTTCATGTGGTACAGGGATTATACTACTTGACTCCTTTCTAGGGTTAGCTCGAGAGGCGATTCTTAGGGCTTAACTCGACTCCCTTGATAGTTGGTCTTTGAGGTGTAGGGCCCACTTTGTCGGTGAAAATGGTCACATGGATGACCCGTCGGATAGGCTAGGTTTATGTTGTTAGAGCCGTCTACAAGGATTTGCCAGGTGGGTCCCACTTGTCGAGAAAAAGTGTAATCAAATGGTGACCCATCGGGAGATTTTCTCTCTACGAAATCTCCAGGGTCGGCCACCTCGAATGAGTAGGAGGTGGTGGAGTATTTATATCCTTGTCTCTCACCCTGACATTTCCTTGTGGGACTAATAGATTCATTCCGGGGTTAGGCAGCGACCTCTTCTGATCAGTGGGCCATCTCTTCCTTGCTTTCTCTTCTTCCTTCTTCTTATGATTTATCATTAATCATTGATTTTATTTTCATTTATTCGGCTACTTATCCTTGGAATTTTTCAAGGGTAAACAGTAATCAAGCATAATGTAGTGGCAATCATCAAAATAGCAGAAAATAGAGGAGGAGCTTCATACAGGAGATAGGAGAGGTGTACTTAGAGGTGTAAGGCAAAAAGGAGAAGGCAGAATGAGCAAGTAAGAAGAAATGTATGGAGGTGTGTAATTGGCGTAAAAAGAAAAAGAAGAAGATAAGTGTAGGTTATATAGGGAAAGGAGTAAATGAAAGGGCATAGATAGCTAAGGGTTCGAATCAAAATCATTTAAAAAATTAAAGAAAAAAGTGCATAATTGACAGTGTAAAAGAGATAGCGATGAAAAAGAAAAGAGGACTTAAATGCATATGTTGGTATCATGGGATGTGAAAAGGGAGACCTCTAGTCGACTTTTTGGAATAGAGAAGAAAATGAAAGGTTGTGTCAACTGACATATGAGATGAAAGGACGCTGACACATGAGTCAACTTGGGAAGAATGCAATAGAGCTATATAGTTAGAGAAGCCGACAAGAGAAGAACGAGACAATCATTCTAACTGAGGATAGAAAACCAAGATAGAGGGAAAAAAATGAATAAGACAGAAGACAACAACAGATATTGAATGCATCATCCCGAGATCTTCAATAGTTTGAGGGTTTAATAAACACTCGATCTTAGCTATGGACCCGAGGGCTTAAATCCAAAAACTTCAGTATAACTTATGCTTCACTAGCTCGCTTAAGCTCGAGGACTATAACTGAATCTAATTTTGGTCCAGACTCAGCTTGTAGCTGGCCTCAGATACCCGACCCAAATAACAAGTATAGGAGAACAATCGCTCGATAAGGCTCATATCCCGATATGTCCATATTTAATCTCTCAAGAGGCCTATACACAGAGATTCCAGACCTATTGATGATTGATTCACAACCTATTTTGTTGTCATTTAGTATACTATATATATCTGTATAGAATATATCGTGCTAACATCGGTTATATATGGCCTAATATCCCATGCATTTTTATCCAAATCAAGTATTACTTATCCTAATTACCCTCTGGTTATCCATCATGCTTTAGTTTCAAACTTTTACATAGTGGCATTTTAATTAACCTGCTTCTTTTCTTTTGTCGATGTCTTGGAGACATGAGATCGTGGAGTTATCCAATTTGGGCAGATTTTTTTTATTTTGGTAAATGAAAAAAAATAGAAAATTGGTAAGAGTGACTGGTTTTTGAGCTTTATTGGCATTGATCGAATTTCAAACTCGGTTTCAGGTGTCTGGACCGAGTTTGAAACTCAGTCCTAATTTTTTTTACGTTTGTGTTATATTAAAAATAAAATACGACAATCAGTAGATTGTTCTAAAATATTACAACAAGAATTAAAATAATTTTTTATAAAGGCAAATAGAAGCGTGATTAATACATTATTCTTAAATAGTGTCAAATAAATTAAAATATTACAACAACAATTAAAATCCAATTGTTTTGATAAATATAAAAATAAAATATAGACACGTTGCTAATCTAAATCATGTTCTCATTTGGAACGAGCTCGACCTTGAGTTGATAGTACGTTGATACGACCCTCCATTTCATCCATAACCATTGGAATAAATATATTCCTTCTCTTTTCTTTGTTAATTTTTGTTGAATCTGATCTAATGATCTTTCCATTTAATTTTGTAGGGCTCACAAACTGCATGGATATAATCCATAAAATATGTTTATATGAATATCATTATTGTCTTTAAATGAATTATCTTTATCCCTATAAATACAGATACAATTTCACATGTGAGTGCAGATATAAATATATATAATTATTGGATATAAGATGTAAAGATTTCCGAGATAAATGAGTTGACCGGGTTAAGAAAATTTTTGTCTCTTTTTACTTTTCTTCATAGAGAGACAAAAATGCAAGACAATATTTAAATTACATAAATTTATAACATATCTAAAAGATAAAAAAAATGTCAACAATTTTCATCTTAATTTTAAAATTGTTTAAATATATTATAATTAATATCAAGATTGTAAAGATCGTCAAAATTATCCCCTTTTTTTGAAATAATTATTTGCGCAATTTTGCATACATAAAATATTGACGAATATATTGATTACTTCGTGAGAATTTTGTACTCCCGAGCACAGAGCACTCCTCATTCCTAAATATTTTTTTGATTTTATGGTCTTATAATTCGAATTCACAAAAGTGCTGTCTGATTTAAATATTAATTTTTTTTATAAATCTAAAACTATTCTTTTTTTTCTTTGTCGTCTCATTCTGCTTCGATTTCGGACTGTCCACTCTACATATACAGTATTGGATTCAGATTCACTGCTGCACAAAGACTTGCAAAGACAACACGTAATTGTTGATCACTTTGAAATTTAAATTAGTATAAATTTCAAAGTAATCAAACATATTACGTCTTGTAAGATTACGTCTTGTCTTTGAGCGATCTGCTGTGACGATGATATAAATTCATACAGTATTAGATCATCAACATTTTGAATAGAACAGCAAGGAACGTGTATATATTGCCACGTTGCGGAGCCATATTCATGCGTGTCGACAATTCAAGCTTTTCTTCTTCTTTTTTCCAAAAATAGAGATGCGTTGAATCTAAACAGACCTTTGTTGAAAAAGCCTGGACCCTACCGTTCCTAAAGAAGCATTGGTCTCCATCACACTTATATGGATATCAAATCTTATCAAGAATCTAACTAATTTCTTTACTATTACTTGGTGGAAGAAAAACAGTTGAAGGCCCAAGCAAATCTTAAGTTAGATTCTAAACAAGAAAGCACGAGGAAAACAACTCCACAAAGATATTAATTATTCCAGAATAGCAATAGTATTAATTATTCCAGAATAGCAATAGTGTACAATGATCGTCTTAAAAAAAAATGCTAATTTGCAAAGCTAACTCTGTGGATGCAAAAAACTTAGGAATCTAACTTTCCTTTCAAATGTGGTTCATCCATGATTTTTTTGACAATTAATGTTCGACACAATCATATGCACTCTACACCGACCTTCTTCCCTGGCCAAAATTGTCCATCCACTTTCTTTTTATTAATGTGTCCAAGTCCGTTTGATTTGACGGTGGTAATCATGTTCCGTGGATAACATAACGGGACAATGATAATGTCATAACAACTTTTAACCCAGTTGTGACAACTGTCTCTATTTTATTTTATTTTGACAATTTCTCATCCAAAACTTTAATTTATGACAATCAATCCTCAACCATCAAATTCAATTACATAAGACTGTCACTTTTTATTAAAATTAAGGAAATATTTCAATTTATTATTCTCATTTCAAATTAAGTACATCAAAATTGATCTATATTTTTCTGTAGTTTTATATTCAAATACAATAAATTGTACCAAATTTTAATTAAATTTCTAAATACGTGAAAGAATAAAAAAAATATTGGCTACGATGTAACAAAAAGCTAATTGGTTAATCAAATATTGTATATTAATTTCCTTTTTTTTTCCAAGAAATAATGTCCTTTTGCCATTTTGTCTTCAAATATTACGTGATTTGGACATATATCACTATAAAATAATTGTTTTAACTTAAATTTTGAGAGTGTTTTGTTCATACACAAAAAGTTAGGAGGTTATTTATTTAAATTAAAAAGTTCGGAGGGTTAATTGTGACAAAGTAAAGTTTTTGAAGAATATGATGATGTTATTGTTACTCCAATCAAATATAAAAATAACAATCCTAATCTTATTCTGAACAATACTAAAGTATTTACTTCCGGTGGATTTGGGTACCACCGTATATCTAGCTCCATGCTTCTAGAATAAGTCTTTAATTATGTACTTTGTAGTGGACAATTGCTCCACAAAATGGAATAGGCAAATGCGCGCAATACTGTGGCGGCTAACATTAGTTCGTGTGGGTGGCTTTTAAGCGGCAGTAGCTCCGACCTGTGGTGGAGTACCGCGTCGGATGCGAGTTCCTAAAGTTATCTCAAAATTGCGTATCATTTCAGAAACGAAAATATGCATCAAACAGAAAATTGAAATACTATTAAAAAATGGAACAGAGGTGGAAGTTGAAATAAATGACGAAAATATATTATTTTTACTCTTTGTTGATTTTTTTATTCCAGTTGAAGATCCAAATTCATTCACTTCCTTATTAGAATAATAATAATATATTTTTCTTTTATTTTAATGTTTTTCCCTAATGATTGTTTTCTTTATCTAAACTCTTTGACAATTGCCATTATATTGCAATTTTTTTGAATAGAAGTGTGAAATTAGAGTTCTTTTGTAGTATATATGTTTTTTTAACTCACAAAATTAAATAATAAGTTGACTTCTTTAAAGCAGGGACAAAGCTTGTGATAGAATTATATTTTCTAATATCTAATTCACTTACTAATTATTGTTGAACACTTATATCCCTAAGATATTAATTAATTAGGCCCCTATAAAGCCTACATAATTCACCTAAGATTCATCTTGAATCATTTTTGAGTGGACATTTCTAAACTCGAGAACTACTCAACACTTATGTCGAACATGATCGTTGTTGGCATTAATTTCTTATATCTCGTAGCCATTACACATGGCTGAAGACACAATATGCACAGTTAATGTCATGATCTCATTAACTCATATTAATGAGCTCTCTTTATGACATCTTTCCTATATAAGATCTTGTTGAGGACTTAAGAGGAATCTTCATTTTCACATGTGTATAGAGCATATAAATTAGTGTAGCTCTCATGCATAACCAACACTCATACATCTTCATACCTACAACTTTTACACTCCACTTTTTACAGAGAACCAAGGCTCCTAGACTAGAACGTATCATTAATCGTGGGACAAACTTGCAAATAAGCTATAAGAAGTTTCATTAGTTTAGTTTCTTTGTTTCAAAGACATGCCAACAATCTCGAGCATAAAAATATTTTGGTGCAAGTTGAAGGCTCAATCAATAGTGATGGACTCAACGACAACACCCTTGAGAATCCAACAACTGAAGTTTTTTTTTTCCACTTCTACTGCGATCGTTGAACCATGTCCACACCAAGTATTGGTTGTTGGCATCATTACAAGTCATCTACAATGATCTCAAATGACGCATACTACTCAACATCAACAAGTAAGGCCTGCCATCAATCAACAACAACAAATCAGGCTTCCTATCACTCAACAGCAGCGAGTGAGTCATATAACCACACAATAATCATTGCGCCCGATCACATTCAGCTTACCCCTCAAAATCTTGGTCCTGGTTACACTCCATCCACTATCGTTCATATTGAGGGAAACACACACCCTAACAATTATTTCTCGAATATAGAGAAAATCTAGACCCGATCCGAGAAACAAACTCAACCATTCGAATCATCCGCCCTCGCATGGGTTACAAGCCAGTGTTGCTGAGAATAGAGTGTAAAATAGAAGTTGTTTCCAATCCCTAAGTTAGCAAGGAACTCCACTGTGCTTTGCGAAATAAATTGTGTGTCATTGTCAAAAATGATGACATGTGATAAACCAAAGCGGCAAATGATGTTACGCCATATGAAGTTTTGAATTATCTTTGAAGAAATGTATGTAAGGACTTCACTTCTACCCACTTGGTAAAATACTCAACCACCACCATAATGTACTTCATTTGTTGAATGACGATTGTAAAAGGTCCAAATAAATTAATGCCTCATAAGAAGAAGAGTCATGCATAAAAAATAAAATCATCTCATATGAGGGTATAAGAGATTTTATTGTGGAATTAACACTTCTCGTACTTTTAAACTAGTACTATAGCATCTAACTTGAGAGTTGACCAATAAAAGCCTGCCTTGAGGATTCTTTTAGTCAAAATTTTAGCCCCTTAGTGACTACCATAGATACTTTCATGTACCTTGGCGAGCATTTCTCGAGCTTTCTCCTTTGTAGTATATTTCAACTATAGTTATAAGTATTCACGCTTATACAAATCATTTTCTCTAATAAAATATATCATAACTAACCTCTTATTTTTTTTGTTGGTAGTACTCCCACAATGGAATTATAACATAAGACTGTATAATTCTTCTTGGATTGATGCATCAGCAATGATAAAGATCGCCCGAGGGATGTCAATGCTAGATTGTGGTACCTCCATGATAATGATTGATTATTTATCGTCTAAGCCACCTGAGGTGGCTAGTTTCGAGAGAGCGTCAGTTTGGGTATTCTGACTTCGCGGCACATGTTGGATTTATACCTTGTCGAACTCTATTTTGAGAGCCATTAATTGCTCCTTATATTTTGAGAGTCTGCCATCCAACATCCTGGCCTCACCATTCACTTGTCTGATCGTCATTGGAAATTGCGAATATGTTGACTTCTTAAAATCTCAACTCCTTATCTAGCTTGAGACTTACAATCATTGTTTCATCTTTTGTTGTTAGTAGCAGAGAACAAAAGATGAAGTGCATAATTTAGCACTTTTCCCTTGGAACCCTTAATGTAATATCTACGTCGGCTCCTATTCGAGAAGATGCACCATCGAGATATAGTTTTCACTTTTCAAATAAGTATTTGTAAGAACACTTCAACATCTTAAAATGCATTCAAGATCAATCATCAACATTCAAAAGGCTCAATAGGCTTTGAATTCTTTTAACATTTTACATTATTTAACAAGCTAAAAAATAATCTCATTTGATGCCTTTTGAGGTTCAAGAGCTAATAATAGGAATATAATCTCAAGGTATCTAATTATACAGTATAGATGTGAAACCCCATAAATTCTAAAATCATAAAATATAGAAAATATATATATATAATAAAATTTAACAAATTATGAAGATGAAATCAAAATCTTAAGAACAAAACTTAAGATCAAATTAAACATTTATAAAATATGTATATCTAAATCAAATTTTATATATATAAAAAAAGAAAGAATAAAAGAATAAAAATAAAAATAAAAATAAATAATAATTAATAAATTATGAAACGTCTAGTTTGATTAAAAACATAAAAGCAAACTTAACAAAGAAATATGAGTTTCAATTAACATCACATTCATGTTAAGCAAAATAGAGCAATAAATAATTAATCAAAATAAGAAAATATGATCCGCTGCGTCAAAATAACTCGTTACATATGTACGTACAGAGTCACCACATGAAATCCCTAACCCACTCATTTTCTCTCCCCTCATTAATTCTCCTATCTCTCTCACCGTCCCATCCCATCTCATTTATTTCTACTCTCCCTCTCACTCCTCTCTCTCTCTCTCACACGTTGCCACTCTCCCCTTTTTGCTTTTTTTTTCTTCTCTCTTTCCCTGCCGGCGACAGAATCCGCCCCTCCCCTTTTTCTCTTTTCCCCCATTTTCTTTCCGTTGCTTCTCTCTTCCGCTCAAGGATTAAAACCCTTACTTTTTCTTCTCTCTAGCGGAGCCCCCACGCGGGGATTTGCAGCTCTACTCTATCTGTTAACCGAACCACCACCACCTCTTATTCTCTGTCGGGTTCACTCCATGCTCACCCCACACTAGGTCGTGCATCAGGCCGTCTCTCTCTCGCCAGGGAGCACCTCTCCTGTCCAGTCGAGCATCCCCTCTGTCCCGATCTTGCCACCATGAACAAGGTCGAGGCCACCTCTCTCTTGTGCTGGTTCTGGTTATCTCTGGCAAAGTCGGTAATATCTTTCCTTTCCTCTTCTTCTCGGCCGTGTGGGCCGTGTGCCGGGCTGAGCCCGTGCTCTTGCTTGTGTCTATGTGTGCTATTTGTGGTGCCTTGTTCTTGATCTGTCTTGCGTGACTTGTGATTTTGGTTGCTTGTGTTGATTTTCGATGCCCCAATTGTTGACCCCTGGTACACTAGTACCCTCTGGTACAGTGACGCAGGGGTGCTGACATAGCCTCTCTTGCTCGCTTTGTGTTGCTCTGATATGGTCCCTGTTTATGAGCTGGATTGCTAGTTCTCGGTTTACTGGGTTGTAATGTGCCATTATGGTTACTGGCATATAAATTTTTGGTTGCCAGGTCCATGTGGGTTGGGTTAGAGCCCTTGTTGCCTGTAGTTCTTGCTAATCACCTTACTGGTAAGGTTTTACTTGTCGATTCTTTGTGCTTGAGGGATGTTGTGGCCTTGCTTGTGGATTTGCAATTCCGTGTGTTGACCTTTCTGGCTTTTATGTGCCGACAATTGATATTAACTGAAACCGACTAGCTTATTGGCCCCTTTTTATCTGACCCCTTTTTGTTGGTGCCATACCTGATCTGTTGGTAATGATATTAAATTGTTCGGGACTGTTGCCTAATTGTGTTATTAGCTTGTGACATGACCCTTGGTTTTGTTCGGTTGCTGGTGTAGTATGTATCCTTTAAGCCCTGAGCCGAAATGATTAATTATGGTTGGCTGGTTGTTCCCTGGGTTGATCTAATTCCCATTTTATTGCTTGTGTATAAATTTGGAACCCATGTTGCCTTGAGTGATGCTAGTTGTGTTGCTTAATACTAGGGTTGTGTGTTGTTGCTGTATTGATCCATCATTCCTCGGTTGAGTTGGTGCTAAATGGATTATCCTCTCTTTGTGAACTTGATAAAACCTTACCCCCTTGTTCGGGTTGTATCTTAATTGTTTGACGTAATTTGAGGCTGATTCGATAAGATAGTAAAGGCATAAGGGCTGAATGGTAAAATCCATATAAGTTAAAGACCAAATTCTGAAATATGACAAGTTGAAGGTGTCTGATGAATGATGTGGTAATAACTCTCGACTAGGGGGTTAGATGCGCATAAATGGTTCGATCGATCTTATAACGGTTCAGTTTTGATAAGTTTTGTTGAATGGGCCAAAGTGAATAAAATGCGGGATGAATTTTTAATCGATTTTAGTCTTATGGGTCGAAAGGTTTGCGGGATAAAAGTATAATTAATTGGTTGGTAAGTGCCGTGAAATTAAAGCATGCGCAACTAATAATTAATTAATACTTACAGTGAAATATGGGAGATGATTACATGATCTGCCTCAATAATGAAAATTCGAACAGATACAGTGGTTTCTGAGGCAGCCTATGATCCCAAACACATTAAAACACCAACACATTTAATTAAATAAAAACATTAATTAAATTTAAGTGTAATTGAATTTCTTTTCTTTTAATTTGATTTTTATTTTTAATTCTAGTTTTATATAATATATTTTCTAATTAATAAAAATAATATTAAAAATATAAAATGAGATAAAATTAAATAACATAATATAAATAATTAGGGATTATAAATAATAACTAAAGGATAATAATAATTTATAATATAAAATATATATTAATCAATTTTTCTATTTTAAAATAATATAAATAAATATATAAATATATAATTATATATTAATTAATTTCTCTATTTTTAATAAGAATAATATCAATTATATAATGTTATATATTAATCAATTTCTCTAATTCTAAATAGTTAATTATCCTAATTACAATTAAATTAATTAAGGGATAACATTAAGCTAACTTAATTAATTTAAATGAATTAAATAAGTTACATTAATTGAAATAAATATAATCTCAAAACACCAACATAGTTTAATTAAAACAAACACGTTAAATTAAAATTAAGTTCATTAATTTCTTTTACTTCTATTAATATAATATCTAAATTATAAAAATAATACTAGTATAAATAAAATAAAACATAATTAAAGAATATACTATAAATAGTTAAGGGTTGTAAAATAATAAATAAAATATAATAATAATTTATAATATAAAATATATATTAATCAATTTCTCTATTTTAATAATTGAATAATATTAATTAATATATATAAATAACTATTAATCAATTTCTCTATTTAATAATAGAATAATATAAATAAATATATAAATATATATATATATTAATCAATTTCTCTATTTTTAATAGGAAGAATATTAATTATATAATATAATATTAATTAATTTCTCTATTTTTTTAAATTAATTAATTATCCTAATTAAAATAATTGAGCGATAGCGTTAAGTTAATTTAATCAATCTAAATTAAATTAAATTAATTACATTACTCAAAATAATTATAATATGATTGTAAATTCTAAATAATAATACTCCCGTCTCCGAGTCCGGTACACTTTGACCTAACCAGACCCAGCGTGAATGAGATTCTCGTAAATTTAATTTATTTTGACTTCATAGGTTCTCGAATATTATCGTGACGATCCGACACACGAGTACACTCAGGTTGAGACGGCTGACGAGATCGTGAGCGTCACGAAGACTAAGGAATTTGACGCTACCGAGCACGATCAAATCATTCTCAGTACGGTTTCGGGATTTGATTTTCTTTCTTGAGAATTAGGAATCCAAACCGAAAACAAAATGTTTTTAGAATAAATCGATATGCGGTACTTTTGACCAAACTTTGAGTAGAGACCAAAATCGATCTCGTCATACGCATCGGTAAATTGACCAACATATTCGAGACATACCGCATTTACATGTCATATCATGTCATCGCACGTAGACGGGATAGGAGTAGGATCAGGAAATAGTCCGAGATAGGATCGGATAGAATTAAATAATTCAAGTTGTAGATTATAATTATTAGAAAAATATTATTACTATCACTAATTATTAATTAAGTCAGGTAGTTAATCATGCATTAAATGCATGGGAGTGCTGAGAGGCGGACCGGGTAATTCTCAGTCGGAGTTGCCTTGCATAACCAGCCGTTGTGGTTACGTACGGTGACCCATAGGCCGTGGGACCCACCGGTCGTATATGCAGCCTATATGCCATCACGCATCTACTCGCTGTCGGGTTATCCTCCGATCCGTCATTTGGCGGGTTCGGTTGTGTCGGAGTGTTTTCTTTTGATCTTTATTATATTTTTTATTATTATTCTTTATATGATTAAATTTTTAATCCAAATTTGAGCGATTTAGGATACCGTGTACTTCAGTAATTAGTGTGGGCGGCCATATCCGAGACTGGAATCTATTTCGTGATACTATATTATTATATTTATCCGGCGTATTTAGGATCCTAGTATTGTCCGAAGGGATTTCTCCTTTGGCCCTTAGTTGGTACAGAGAAAGTCGGGATGCGGTCCGCTGACCTTAGTGGGTACAATGTAGGCTCCCATTTGTTTATATTCCGATTTGATATTTTTACGGGATGCGGTCCTCTGACCCTTGGTTGGTACAGTGTAGGCTCCCATTTGATTTCGATTTGTTAAATTCACGGGTAGTTATCTCCTTTTTACGATATGGCAACTGAAGACATATTATATCCATTTGCTTATATTTTGAAAGGTGAATTACAGTTCGAATGACGGCAGTACGTGCTTTATAGCCGTTCACTCTCCTAGGGCGTTATCGCCTCGGGAGCCGAATTGTCGTTTGTGCGGCGTTGTCATTTGTACAAACATAAAGTCCTAAGTTAGTAAGTTGGGCCCCTGGTAGTGCCGCTTAGGCGTGAGCCCGAGTTAGTAAGTTGGGCCCTGGTAGTGCCCGCTCGGGATGAGTCGGTAAATTTACAATGCTGGGTATTTATTACGGGTGTTTGACTCTCGTATCTTATACTTTATATTATATTATTATTTCCACAGAATTTTCAATTTCGGGTTTCTTTACCATATCATATCATATCATGTAGGTCAATGTGCATAGTAATATTATTATATTCACTTATCAATATTATTTTCGCTGGTCAATCATCAGTATCGGTTTTTGGGTCCAGTCTAGGAAAGAAGATTAAATCTTAAGGCTGGATCTAAATCCGTACTGAGTAATTTTTAAATTACTCACGTTTCCACGGTGGTTGTGGGATCCAGGTATTACAGGTGCGGGATCGAGTGTGGATGAGAGTGCTAGGTGCAGTCCTGCGCGATGACAGGGATGTTTCGCCACATTTGCAAGTGAGTCGGGTAGTTGGATAGGATCCATCGGGTTTTGAGTCTTATTTCTTTCTTTTGGGTTTTTATTTGAGAGATTCTTTGCCATTCCGATGGAGCTAGCCCCCGCCTATGTAGGCGTTGTATTCTCTTTGCTTATTACGAATTTGTATGGTCATGTATATTTTATTATTATTGTTTTGTTTATTCTGTGATTTTTCTTATTTTATTCATTTAGCCTTTTGTACGCACGTCTCGTTGTGCGTACGTGGCGGATTTAGCACCCCTAATCCGATTCATTTATTTCGGGGTGTGACAATAGAATCCGAAAGTATCATTTTGACACATTTTGGTTTTGAGAAATAATGATAGAGTTGTGTTTTCGAAGACTCGATTCACTTGCTAGTTAGGATTGAACATTTATAGAACTAAGATACTACTTAACTAGGCTCTATAAAGCCTACATAACTCACCCAAAATTCATCTCAAATATTTATCAAACTAGACATTTTTGAGCTTAAAACTACTCGACACTCATCTCGAATATGTTCATTATTGTCATTAATTTTTTGTACATCGCAACCATTACACATTACGAAGACATGATCGACGCATAGTTGATGTCATAATCTCATTCTTGAAGACTTATTAACTCATGTTAATGAGCTCTCTTTATGACACCTTCCTATATAAAGCCCCATTTGCGAGCTTAAGAGTGAAATTTTATTCTCACACATATACGTGAGTATATAGATCGAGTAGCTCACATGCACAACCAACACACTGTGTGACCCTTTTTCGCGCGCTCCTCACCATTACGGGGCGATGGGATGCGAAAGAAGGACACGATCTCTCCTAAGCGTGTATTTATTTAGCGCCGGTTAATTCTACTGTTCGGACCCATTAAGATGCACATTTAGGGGTTTTTCAATGATTGTGAGTCCTTGTAGATTCCGATGGGCGTAAGCCCCCACCGTTAATTACCCTGAGCTATTAACCTCGAGACATCTCTAGATCTCGAAAGAAGAAGCAAATGCTATAACTAAATGATAGTCAAGTGGTCGAGTGGTCAAGTGTTCAAGTGATCAGAATCACTATGAAACACCCTGAACTTATAGTCAGATCAGTCCAATTTAGTTCTATCTTTAGGGTACAGTGTAAATTGAATCTACAAACAGATCGATCCAACTTACATAGAGTGTTGACAGACGAACTTACTAACAGATCAGTTCGAAGTTTAGAAACAGGTGAAAATGAACTTGCAAATAGAGCAATTCAATTCAAAGCAGATGCAAATGCAATAAGAGATGAACTTACACACAGATCAGTTCACTTAAGTTCAGATAGAAGAGGTATAGATGAACTTACACACAGATCAGTTCATAGGTTACAGATAAAAGGGATATAGATGAACTTACACACAGATCGGTTCATATGTTACAAATTACGGGGAGTGAGATGAACTTACTAACTGATTAGTTCACTTGAGTTTAGATAGCAGAGATACAAATAAATTAACTAACATATCAGTTCACTTGATACAAAGTAGTAGATGTAGGCTAATGGGAAATGAATTTACAAACATATCAGTTCATTTTAGAGTAAAGAAAGATGAACTTACAAACAAATCAGTTCAATCTTGGCAGCTCCGAGAGACAATCTTACAAACAGATCAGATCAACCTCTACGGAGAGATAGAAGATGAGTCTACAAACAGATCGACTCAATCTTAATTGATCTAGAAGATGAACTTACAAACAGATCAGTTCAATCTTAACTAGTCAATGACCAATCACACAAGATACAACCTGAAACACTAAGCTAGTTGATCTTGAGGTTGGTGAATCAGAAGATTAGTGGATATAGCCCACATACACATCTTACTGATCTTCTAGATCATAAATTCCAAGCACTGAGCAGATTCATAAACCTAGGAACACTTCTACACACAAAGTCAAACATAAAGCTCTAAGCCAGTTCAACATTAAGACAGGTGTGTTAGTGAATGAACCTACAAACAGATCAGTTCAATTTCTCTGTTTAGAAGATAAACTTATAAACAAATCAGTTTAATCTTATGACTTAGGAGATGAACTTACAAACAAGTCAGTTCGATCTCGTGGACTAGAAGACAAACTTAAAAATAGATTAGTTTAGTCTCACTAGCATGTCAAGTCATAAACAGTTGTTCAAGACATAAAATCAGTAGACAATGGAAAGAGTCACTACAGTTGTGTTACTTGATCTTCTAAATCATTAATTCTAAGCATTTGGCAGATTCATAGATTCATGGTTACTCTGTACACAAAATTAGACTCAAAGCACTTAGCTGGTCTAATATTGAGACATATTTGTTAGAGAGTGAGTTTCCAGACAGTTCAGGTTAACTCTTCTAATCTGGTCAGATTATGGACTTACGAGCAGCTCAGTCCCATATCTATACAACATTAGCATTGGGAGGCAACTGGTGTATTGATGATCACTGAATCATCAATCTCAACATCATAATGTCACTCTTTCATACATCATAATATTCTTCTTTGAAGTCAACACACTCACTATGTTGATGTTGCAGTCTCAATTGTCTTCTTGGCAGTGTTACACTTAACATCTTCTTTGATTTGTCGATTTGCAAAACAATCTTGAATTTAACAATTTGCCTTGTTTGAGTTTTGTGTAGGGACTAACATGCAAATGAACTAGTGCACAAGAACCAAGACTAGAGCTGGGATACAAGAGCTTAATCAAGACTGCATTAGGCTTAGGTTTAGTTAGACTCAAACTAGGTTGAATTGGTCAAGATAAATTGAGCTTAAACAACAAGAAAAGTGCTTACACCGGTGAATCGTTATAACGGTTCAGTAATCGTTATAACGGTTCATCTCAATACTCAAAAATATTCTAAGGCAGAAATATTCTAAAAGAAACAAGAGTGTATCGTTATGTAACGATTCAGTAATCGTTACAACGATTTGTGAAATGTATAACGATTCTGTAATCGTTACAACGATTCATGAAATGTATAACGACTTGATAAATCGTTATAACGTTTGCTCAGTTTATCCAACGACTATTATTTCTAAACCGTTATAACGATTCGTAAATCGTTATAACGGTTCAGGCCGAAAAATAGTTTCTTCAGTTGTTTCAGAAGATCTATTTAAAAGGATCACATCTCTCACTTATTGTATGTTAGAATTTGATCTATCTAGTAAAATTATTACTACAGAAAGCTTACTAGCCATATACAAAGTGAGAGAGATAATTCAAAAGATTGATACACTCAATTAGGCAAATCTTTATTCAAGCTCAATCTTGCTTCTCTCTATTCTCCCAACTTGATCCTTCGTGATCTTCTTGAAAACATTCTTTTGAGCTGTAGTGCTCACCTTTTCTTGAGTGTGTTGTCACTCACCTTTCTTGAGTGTGTTGTCACTCGCCTTTTGAGTGTATTGTCACTCACTTTTTTCCGTGTGTTGTCACTCTTATTACCGATAGGCTTGGCAGCCCATTTTTGTAAGGGACCAAGTTCTACAAGTGTAAAAACTCTTTTTAAATATATCGGCTCAACCTCAATTGTTAGAGGTTGAGGGTCCTGGAGACGTAGGCATTGTTAAAGCCGAACTCCGTTACATCTAGTGTTCTTGCTTTATCTTTACTTTCTTTTCTCACATTTCTTTGATTGCTATATTCTTGTGAGAATTGAATTGATTTAAATCGTATTCCGCTGCCATTACTCTTGAACATTAAGCCCCAAATTGGTTTATACATTTCTACCTTGACCTTTCAATACCAACATCCTAGGGCTTCAAAGGTCTATCAGCAGGTGTTAGGGTCTTCTTGTCCTAACTGTTGTTGACTGACTGTTCTGAGTATTGCATTACTTGTGAAAAAATACTCTGCTACTCTATACCCCTTGTGTGAGCTTATTTAATCACCTATAAAATGCAAAATAATTATTTCATTATTATTGACTTTTATTAATAAGATAATACCATTTATTATTATCTCAATTACAAAGGTGAATTTATTTTTTATTTTTAACTCTCTTTATTTTTATAGAAAATTACTTATAAAAATAATAGAAAAATAGTTGTCTATTATTCATAATTTTATTTAGATTTTTAGGATTTTTATAGTAGATAAAATAGCAAGTCAAAAATTGGTCAAACAGAAAAAAAAACAAATAATGTTATTTTGCTTTAAAAAAATTTCAGTACAGTAAAATTTTTAAAACTGAAATATTTTTATATAGAAAAATACTATGAGAAACAAAAAAATTTTAAAAATAAATTTGAGTCAATTTAAAGTTTGGGAAGACCTCCAAATGATTTATTTACTCTTTATTTTTAATTTTCTGTTATTAATTGGCAGTTGGGCTTGATTGATTGGGCCGAAATTAATTCTTTTTCTTTCCTTACAGACTGGGCCTAGTTTGATTTTCCTTTTATTTTCTGGAGTTGGGCCTAGATTTATTTATTTTCTTTTATTCTTCTTTTCTGATGAATTGGGCCCAGATACTGAGTTGGGCTTGCCTCTCTCTCAATTTAACAGTGAATTATTTGGACTGTTGGATTTGCTTTGAGATCAACCCATTTGAGATGAAGTGTTCAGATCGATTCTCTCTTTTTCTTTAAGTCACAATTTGGTGACGTCGGATCTCCTCAAGATGCGCTCTTATGCATCAAATCTCGTGCATATGCGCTGAAGATCGTGCACACTCATTTCTCTGACTATTTTGTTGACTGCCTTGTTGAGATTCTAGCTGGAGGCCATTTTCAGTGACCGGAGCTCCACCGTTCTGATTGGATGGGTCTAGTAGCACCGCCTTGCTACCAGGAACCTTTCTATCGTGTCTGATTGAAGATCGGTATGGTTTTTCATTGTGTATGAGAGTACCATTTTCGGTATGGCTTCAATTCGGTAGCGATTGAGTTTCCAATCGCAAATTCAACTCAATTGATTGACGATCTTCATAATTAACCTTCTATTGTTGATCGTCTATGCTTTCTAGTCGTGTTTGTGAAGTGAATTTCTTCGGAGCCATCGTGCATGGCTGGTTTGCCTTGGTGTTGTTCGACACGATCAGATCGATCGTGATTGTTCAAGTGTTGTACACCGAATTGTCTTCAATTACGACGCTTTCTTGCACTTTGGATTGATTGTAAGTGTTCTAACAATCACTCAAGCAATAGAATCAGGAGGATTAGACAATCCTACTACTGATTCAGTACTGAACTGATTCTCAATTTCCGCGATGAATGGGAGAGCTATATAGCTCTACTACGAATCTCATTGTACAATCAGGTAACAAGAAAAGAAAAGAGAGAGAAGATGCAAACGATTACATGAAATTCAAACCGAAAGCTCAGGTCTTTGTTTATTCAAAATTCATAGCTGATTTTGAATGCAACATTGGTAATTCTTGAAATTCAAATTAAAAAAATAGAAATTGAGAACAAAAAATTCAAAGAAAAGACAAGAATTAAGATAGAATTAGATTGGAATTAAAAGAAAAATAACAAATTAATAGACTGTTCCATGCAAAAACCGAGTTTATTGCACAACTTCACAAAATCCTTCTCAATTACATCTCAAACTTCGAGAAGTACCCATCAGTGATATTGTAGATAATGAATAGAATGTGTAGCAGCTCTGAATGGGTCGAATTGAGAGATTTTGGCTTGAGAAACCAGTTACTATCAATTGACTTTATCAACTCTCTTTCACTCTTTCACTCTTCTTTCTTCTTTGCTAATTGATAAGTCTCTCTCTCTTACTAGCTTCTATAACTTCTAACCCCCCTAGTTGTTCTGTGTGAAGGGTTTATATAGGCTAAGACATAAGGAGTGAGGGTGAGTTTGTGTTTGTTCAATTTCTTAGATTGCTAATGTGGCACTCCATCTCACCCTTCATTTTGCGAGTCAAGGGTCAGTATTGGCTCCTTTTGTGCTTCTTGATGCTAAGTCCATGGATTGATGACTTGGCGGTGTTGATCTGTGCAACGAATTGTGGTGAGTTAGTTGCTATTTTCCTTGTATTCATCATTTTGCCACTTATAACCGCCAACTGTACTTCTTTCAACCTTTCTAGAACCTTCTCCAGTCTAAGTAGTACTCAGCTCAGTCAGTTAATTGGGTCTATATATATCAATTAGGCGCCACTATAGTCCCTTTTCTGATTTGCCTCAATTCACAAACAAAGCACCACTCTTTGTTTCTCTACTTATTTCTCCAATTGCAAGCTTATTCATACTCTCTCTAGCCTCATATATCAATTCCATATCCTTTCTTGAAGACTTACACTGCAGAGGTCGAGTATCAAGGCCCCTCCACTGACTCGACTAGTGGATTGGTGTAGCACTAATTTGGAGACTCCCTTGTGCTAGTCTGAGCTACTAGTCAACATCGTGAATGTTGAAACACTGTGTAAGCATCACCAATTCGATCTCTCATGCTTGCATAAACCAATTGCAATCTTCAAGTTTGCAAATTGCATTGATTGATTCCTCTCATTCCTTTTGCAATTCTCTAAAATTCATCACTCATACCTGCTCTAATTCATATCGCTTTGCTCATTTTAATCTTATCCAGAGGAAAGTAGTGAGCTTGGGACACTTCTCCATGACACCTCCTTCTGTATCGCGCGGAAGAAAGAGACTAAGAGAGAAAGAAGAAGAAGGAAGCAACTCTAGGTCGGGTGGTTTCGGCGCATGTGAGCTGCAACAGGAAGGGACCCACAGTCAGAGAGGCTTAGCACAAGAGCGTGTGTGCTTTTCCTTTCCTTTCTCTTTATTTAAATTTCAGTTTTATTTGAATGAGCTTGGTTCACAGAGTAGCTATGCGCCCCTTACTCATAATGCTTACAGCATGGCCCCACTTGTCAAGATTTAATTTTGCAGTTTAGCAAGATTTTAGGGCTTAATAAGTGTTTAGGCTTAATTAGGACCCACCAGTCAGTGATACATGGTTTAGGCTAATGACTTCCACATAGTCAATTGGGGTGATGTGTCACCAATCAGACAATTACACGTGTCAAGTGGGTTTAATTGTGTGAAAGTTATCCCCTGGCGATGCGTCTTTGCCTAGTGTGATGCCATGTGGCGGGGGCTTCTTGAGGTGGCCTTACCATCAACTCGCCATGTGGCATAAAGGTGGGGTCCATTTTTTGGCTGACTTCCTTGGTGTGGGGCCCACATATGCTGAGGTGGCCCAATAGATGTGTGTCACATGACACATGCTGCTAACTTGGCCTATTCGGGTGCTGCCACGTGGCACACCCTCTCTCCTCTGTTGTTTTATATATCATATATTTTTTGTATCCAGTTTGCACCCAGAGAAGCCTCTATCCCCAAATTGTACCCAGAATTGCCTTGATCAAATCTCAACCCTTGATTAATTTTTTTTTTATCTATTTTATCTTCTCTGAATTTATTTTAATAACTCCACTTGTCCAAAAATTATGAAATTTTCATCAAAAATCTCTAAATTCATGGTGATCACTTCTGTAATTTTTAATCCCAATTTTTCCCTTGTCTCCTTGTGCTAATATTTTTTTTGCTCAGAAAACCCTTTTTTCTCCTCTGTAACTCAGTGTCTTTGTCAAATAACATTCTCTTGCAGAAACTATCCTAATTAAATACCAAATAGACTTATCTACAGTTGATGCAAATTCTGACTTGATCAGATGTTTGATTAGGGTTTGATTTGATCAACTATTCATTACTTATCAACAGTTAATGCAAATCCTAACTTGATCAGATGTTTGCAACATTGACACCTGATCATTCTTGTGAAATTAACTTTCAATCCATGTTCATGAAAGCAAAATCACATTAAAATTTCTTGTAGTTGGTTGTATCAAAATACTAGCTTGGCATTGACACAATCCTTGTTGTACATGGATTGTACTGCTTCAGTTCTTAGGATTTGTTCTGAGGGTTGATTCTTAGGGTTTAGTCTTGACTTTTCCTTGATTTCTATCACTGAAGTGTGGGACCCACTTGTTAGCGAAGAATAATTTGATGGATGACCCCTCAAGAGATCTCTCTCTTGAATCTCCTGAGGGTCATCCACCTCGAATGAACAGGAGGTGGCAGGACTTTTATACTTCTAACCCCCTGTCTAGGATTTTCTTATGGGATTAATGCTTAATCCTTATTCCAGTCTGATTAGATGTAGTGGGTAGGCTAGGCTCAGGCTGTTAGGGTTGCTTGTGTGAGACTATTAGGTGGGTCTCACTTGTTAGAGGGAAATGATCACATGGATGACACCTCAAGAGATCTCTTTCTCTTTCCTTAATCTATTAAGTGTCATCCACTCTGATTGAACAGGGGATAGTGGGGTATTTATACCCTTGATTTTTGCTCGGAATTTCATTGTGGGACAAGTGGACTTGTTATGAAATTCAACAGTGACTTCTTCTGGCTGGTGGTCCCTCTCTCTTGCATTTCTTTCTTCTTTCTTATGATTTATCACTGATAATTGATATTTATCTTTAATTGTTCAGCTGCTTTATACTTGAGATTTTTCAAGAATAAACACACATACAACTTCATATATACAACTCTTGCACCCCATTTTGTACATATGACCGGGGCTCATAGATCGGGACATATCTGCTTATTTTTTTTATTTCTTTTTTGAAAATGATGAAATTCAAGCTCTTAAATTTTATATATAAGAGCTATGTATTTTCGACATGCAAGTGAAAAAGTGAAATATAAAAAAAGAATAAGTTAAAATGGAGAGAAGAAGCAACTTTAATTTATAGGATGTCATTTTTACATTTAATTAATTTCTAAGTAAGATTAGAGAATTGCTTTGAGAAACGTACTCAATTTCAATTTGTATTAATTTGGTCTAGTTTTTTTTTGGAGGTCAATAAAATCAATTTTGAACCCAAATTTTTATTGGAATATTATTGCAATCCCCGCGGTGTCATCCCCACCAAAAATCCCCAAACCTTTCTTTCCATTTTGGACAGTTGGTGTTTTAAAATTTTATTCCTATTTTGCCACCGCCATAATCAAGAGACATCTCTTATCAATCAACTTTTTTTTAAACCATCTATTCATTTTCTTTTTAAAATACCAATAGTTCCTCCAATCATCTCTAAATCTCTTTCACTCTAATAATTATTTGCAGGTAGTTTTTAAGTGACGAAGAGACGTGTTTGAAAGCAGAAGAAAATATCGTATATGTGAAAGCATAGAAGGAGAACAGAAGAAATGTAGTTAATCTACCATTCCCGATGATCACTTGATATGTACTATTGTCACACTGTAACAATTATTTTTGTTGGTTAACGTATAATTTATCTTGTTACGCACATGAATTATGAATCTAGCTATGATGTTTTTTCTTTGAACCTTTCTTTACCACTGATTTTATTTGGCTTCTTGAAATTACTTTTTTTATATGTATTTTTATTATTCAGATTGTGCTTTTACACTGATCTGTTCTTGAATAGAGATGCAGGTGAAGGTAAAAAAAAAAAAGATGCATTCGTTATTCATTTATTTCATTCTTTTTATTGCAAGCCTTGGTTCAATTTAATCATGATGACATGTAAAAAATGATTTGATGACATAACAATCACTCGAAATAATTTGAATTTTTTTACTGCATTTTAATATAACATATGGATAGTCATTGCATTCTATAGAATTAGTTAACCTCTTGATTATGTATAATTATTTTATTTAATATAAATAGTTTCAACAAAAAAAGCATGATGAATATTAATTGGTTTCATGATTAGTATAAATAAAATTATCAGTCAGTATAAATAGTTGACAAAATTAATATAAATTTCGAAGTGTTGATATGTGTGCTGAAATATTATTATATTTTGTATAAATAGTTCGTTTCTACTGTTGTAAATAAATGTTAAGATAATAATAAATAACATAGTGGTAAATTATAATTTTGATAAATTACTACCTTTAAAATATATAAATAAGAAAAATTATAAATATAAATAATAAATCTTATGATGTAGCTAATCTGTATAAACAAAAATACAAAATTACATACTGAATATTTATAAAAGTAGTTACCGACAACCAATTCAGTTAATATAAATATTTTTTTAACAACTATAAATAGTTTGGATCAGATATTGCATAAGCTTGATACATTTTCATTGAAGCATATTTAAGTCAAACTACATTGAAGAGTAGAAACTAATATCTATTTAAGTCGATATAAAAAGCACTTCAAATAATTATTAATAGTTAATATGATATATGATAACTGTAAATAGCTCGAAGTGATGCATTATGTTCACGAACAAACACTAAATGCTCTATGTCTATGTGCTTTTTCGCTGGAGAGCTCCTGTAATAATTTTTTTTTTTAATTTTCTTAAGGACAGATAATAGTTTCTTCATTTAGTATAAATAGTACAAAATTCACTATTTTAGCTGTGCATAGACTTAGTGCATGATTGATTGTATAGACTATATACTTAAACTCCTAACATGTGGGCCCCATCTGTAAGTTCTCAGAGTCTGGGTTCACAGATTCAGGAATCAATTGATTAGTGTTTTGATTAGAGTTAATTGAACTGACATGGCACACTGTCATAGGGCCATGTGTCTAAACAATATCCTATTTGGTTGATATTCTGTTTATGATATGCTGAGGTGGCATCATGTGGTGAGTCCATATGTCACTTGTGGGACCCACAGTGATGAAATGGAATGATAGGAGGCTGCCATGTGGCACCCTTGTGCTGATATGGGTTGTTTGTGAGATGTCATGTGGCATGAGTTGGCTGATGTGCCCCAATAACACTCTGCCACGTGGCTTGGCCGATTACCAAGCATTTTTGTCCTACTAGTTGGTTGCTGACGTGGACCAATGAATGATTGCCATGTGGCATAAGCGGGGCCCACCTCCAGTCAAATTTTATCATGGTGGGACCCACCTGTGTTGACATGGACCAATAAGGGACTGTCACGTGGCTCTGCTGCTGACATGGCTCACCTGCGTGCTGCCACGTGGCACTTGTTAGCCCTTCTGATTTTGATTCTCTATGCTTCTAGTTCCCAGTTTGCACCCAAACTTGTCTTTATCCCAATTTGCACTTAGAAAAGCCCTTGACCTAATCTCAGCCTTCCATTTATCATAATTTTCTTATTTAATTTTGTTTGTATAGGTTCATTTGTCCAAAAATTATGAAATTTTCATCAAAAATCCATAAAATAATGATAATCATCCTTGTAATTTTTAAAATCCTATTTTGCCCCTGTCTCCTAGTGCCAAAAATTCTCTTATTATAAACCCCTTTCCTTCATATTAATTCCAAAATTTAAATGTTGGAGTCCGATCCTTGTGCCAACAATATTATTTTCTCATATTGTCCCTAATAAAGTATCTATTTTTGATGCCTCACCAGGTCCAATTTTATTTGACGAAAGGTTGATCATATGTCAACACTTTAATCAAATGTCAGTTTAATCAGATGTTGTTCATATTGACATCTAATAAACCTTATGAGATTGACTTTCAATTTATGTTTATGAAAGTTAAATTATATTGAATTTTTATGTGTTTGTTTGTATCAAAACACTGGCTTTGGACACAACATGTTCCTTGTTATTTTGGAATTTTATCATTTCAACATTTAGGATTTATTTTGGGCTTTTCTTTTAATTTCTTATCTTTTCTTTGTCTCTGTCACTGGGATGTTGGTCCCATTTGTCAGACAAAATGATCACATTAATGACATATCAGGAGATCACTCTTTTCTAAATCTCCGAGAGTCACCTACTCAAATGAGAGGGTGACAATGAGATATTTATACCCTTAAATTTTTTACTTGAATTTTCATGTCGGACTAATAGATTTAAATTCAGATTTTAGGGCTCTGACAATGATCTTTTTCGACTAGTGACCCCTTCTTCATCCTTCTCTATCCACTTTATTCATTCTTCTTTCTTTCTTTCTTTATTATTATTATTATTATTATTATTATTATTATTATTATTATTATTATTATTATTATTATTATTATTATTATTATTATTATTTTAATATTGCATGCTGAACTCTTGAAATATTTCAAGGGTAAACAAGTTTACATACAACACGTATAAGATTTCAGTCAATTGAAAATAGATTTTAGTCTAAAATCTCATCATATAATTTTAAAGTTTTAACGGATGAGCTTTGATATTTTTATGAATGATCAATTAATTTTAAAATTTATTTTTAATTTGATATGTATTCTATCTTAATTATTAGGAACACATCTTTGATTTTAATTTTTTTTTATTTGAGCAATATTTTAAAAAAAATATACATAAGCATGAGATATAATATCATAAAGTTGAATGTACACTAGAATATACATAAGCATGTCACAAAGTATTATTTTCTGAATTTTTTTTGTGTCCTACCTTTCATGCTAACAATAACAATTGGTTGCCATTGCGAACAGATAAATTTCTTTTAAGTGTAAGACGTTTGGAGTGGATAAATTTTCATATCTGTTGAAATTTTTTATATGAAAATTTATATCGTATCAAAGTTTCTATTATACTAAAATGTGAGTGTTTAAATGGAGGGATGATAAAAGAAATATATAATATAAATGAAGGGTAAGAGATATCTCTTACCTTTCATCGCATATCTCTTACCTTTCATCGCATCGATGCGATGAAAGGATTCATATGGGCATTTTGTCGAATGATTTGGAGAGAAGATAATCTGTTTCGAATTTTTTAAAAGAAGGACAAATGTAAAATTATTATTTGAAGGATGGACAACTTTGTTAATCGAGATGAACGGTTTTGATTTTGCTTATTTAAGTGAAATATTGAATGTGAATAATGCCAGGCTTTGGCTAGCTAGTGACTACAATTGCCCGGCTTAGGTATTTGAAAAATAATTATGAAGATATTAAATTTTTTGAGAATCAATTTTTGATAGGTAAAAGCAATATTCTCTGTGTAAGATGTAGTAAATTCAAAAGTCAAGTAATTTTTTTATTTAAAAACTGAATAATTTAGACTCCTATTTTTTTTTATCTAAAAACTACTAAATTTTCTATCATAAATGTATTCTAAATTAAATTGTAATTATACCTACACTTGGTTGGAAATTTAGACAGAAATTTTGTCGACTTGCAACAATTTATTTGATATGCACAGACAGACATTACATTGAACCTGGATTCGCCACTGTCAGACATTACAACCGACTATGTACTTTAATAAAGCACCATTAAAAATGCTGTTATTAGTGACATTTAATTACTAGTTGTTTCTAAACTTTTGGGAACTCTCACAACCGGCAAAATACCGGGAGTTTCACATGTGGTTGTAAAAAAAAATAAAACATTTATGAGTCATTGACTTAAATTGATTTTTTTTTAAGTAACGGTAAGTACAATTATGTGCTTCGTAGTTGCCAGTGTAAATTATGAGGAGATCTAACAATTTAAGTCCTGCGTTGTATGACACTGTACAGAAAATAATCAGAATTTCTAATTTAAATTATAACATTCATTTTTAAATCCTTTCTTATTTATCTATATACTAATTAACATATTTAATATATCTTTGAACACTTTAAATTCTTCTATATTTACTTATGAACTCTCAAATATATCATTAGAGTTATATATTTGTTCATCATTAAAATATTTTTATATATCCATAATTATTTATGATAACTTGTACATCTTTAACATTTTAAATTTGTTTAAATCGATTTGGATAGATATTATTTAATTAATTTTCTTGATCTATCACTATTGAATCCTTCGGTCTCAGGTCGAGAAAAAATAAATAATGCCTATTGAATTAGATTTAAACAAATTTAATTTATGAACAAATATAAACAAATTTAAAGAGTTAAATAAGATATCTAAATGATTATTGGTATATATGAATATATTTTTTATGACATATTTGAACTTATGAAAAATATGAAATAATTTAAGAGTATATTAGATATATTAAAAAGTATATGAGTATATACGAAATTTAAAAAAAAATAATGGATAAATATAAAATAAAAAAGTTAAAAGGATAAATATGATATTAACATAAACAATAATACAGACGGGATGATGGTTTTGTTTTGTTTTATTGTGAGGAAGGTCGTCCCCGCCAAAATCATCCTTTTAATTTATCAGGGTGAATTACTATGATTTTAAATAGGGTAGTGCATATTAAAACAAATGGATTATATTCACCTCAAGAAGCTTCTTATGTGTTGTCGGCAGTCAATCCGAACGTCAGATATATAAAACTATGTGGGATAGTTATTTTAATAATTTTGACAATGAATTTTTAAATAAATATTAAAAAATTAAGAATAAATTAGATTTTTTTATTTGCAGATTGATAGTGTTTTAAATTTCGTGTGATTTCAACATAGTTTGATAGTCCATTAAAGACCGTTAAATTATAACCGTTGTAAATTATATAAAATTTTGATGGTCTTTAATGAAGTAACAAATAATAATAAAATTACATAAAATTTAAAACACTATCAATTTATAAGTAAAATAACATATATATAAACTTTTTTATTTTTAAATTTTTTTATATTAATTTAAATTTATTATCAAAATTATCAAAATAATTAATTGTGAAATCATCCACCTTCAAATTAACACCCCTGCCATTTTCACAAAACCCATATTTGCATATTATATGGGAGCAGACATACAAAAGTCTTCGTCCTCCGACATACTGCACACGCCTTGTCGTCATAAATTTATAGAGGAGTGCTTTGAGATCGGTGAATGATAGAATTTTAAGAGTATTCACATTGGTGTCGATTGTCAAAAGTAAAATTTTATGCTACGTTATGAAATTATCAATTTCTTTTAAGAATGACATTTTTGAATATAATGAAATTATCAAAATGACACTGTCGTAATTAATATTTTGCTTCTCCACTGAAATGACTTATCAAATGGACTGTCAAATTTAGATAATTATCTAATTTTATCTAATCTCCGCATTTCTAAAATTTAAATAATAATTACCAAATAAAATTTGAGGCTTTCACTCTGTGACGTGATGTCCGATTTTTTGAACTCGTATGCATGACTTGTTTGCTAACTCCGTAAAGGTAGTTTCTTCAAATAATTGTGCCTTTTAACATCAGAAGAGAAATTTTTGCCCGTGTGGAAAGTCACAAGTTTGAAATTCAAATAAATATTTTTTTAGAATATTTATAAAAATTGAGCGCTTAATTCTCTTTTTTATAAAAAAAATTCTTATACGGTAACTTAAATTTTGATTTGCCTGCACAGTAAACCACAGAGAATAAGCTTTTTTAGAAGAGTTAATATTTATTATTACACTATTTAGAATAGAATTTTTTATAATAATTATTCAAATAATCTTAATTTTAATAATAAAAGTGATAAAATTAAAATTATAAGAATAAAAAAACAGACGTCGCTTTACCGGTGGCGCTATATAAATGTGTCAGTCCCACTGGCGCATTTGAGCAAAGACACCACTAGGAGTGACATCTTTAAAAAATTTTTTAACTTAGAGTGGAATAGAGTGGACTTAGTCAGGCGCCAATGAGAAAAAAACGACACTTCCACTGGCGTTTTTTATTTCTTAAAATAACTAAAAAGTAAAAAAAAAAAGACGCACGCTTGCCGAAGTGGCCGTATACGATCATTTGTATTCTTAAATTTTTTAATTTTATTACTCTTGATATTAAAATTATAATAAAAAATCGCTGTTAGAATAATGTTGGAAGTCAGATGATGTACACTTTTAGTATTTCTAGGGCATGGAAAAAAATAAGAAAAAAAATACGCTTTCACTATAATACATCAATCTCAAGGGAATAGTGTTATTTTAGATATTTATTGTGGTCTCTTTCACCATTTTTATAATCTTTTTAAATATAAATATGGAATATAAGTCATCCAATAAGAAATGTCTATGGAATTTTTTCATTCATATATATGAATATGTGATTTCTCACAGAGAGATTATTACCTTGCCAAAATATCGTAGGTCGATTCTACATCTTTTCAACAGAAAAATGGTATGAAAATATCATTATTGATACAGTTGTTTATAGAAATTTTATAATACACGTTATATGAGTTGTTATGCATGTTGATTAATTAATAACTTTATTATGCTACTTATTTTTTATTGTACTATTATTTAATTTAAATACCTCTAATATACATAATAACTCATTTAAGTTAAATGATACAAAATGAATTTACATAATAAAAACATTAGCATGGATAATAAGTCATATATTCGACTCCCTTTTCAATAATCTTATATCATATTCTTCAATTGCCAAATATAGAGGAACAGTCCTCTCTCTGATCATATTAGTCAAAACATGTGTTGAGATAGAGAAATGGATCGTATCGATCCTCACGAATAGAGTCAATAGACCAATGTAATATTTTTTTTAATTGACGATTTAGAAAGTTTGTGTAATTAATTCATTTAAATATTATTGAGTAATTTTACACGATCAAAAAGGAAAAAATACTGCAACGGGTTTCTATTATTTATATTGTCCCTCGATCGAGGTAATATAAGATTTTTTTTTAATTTTTTATAGCATAAATAAATTTTGAAGGTATGAAATTAAACATGTACACTTTCTTTAAAAAATGAAACTAGTTCTTTGCAACAGCCAATTGTTAGGTCGATATTTTAGATATAGTTATTTTGACCCTTAATTTAAACGATTGTTGTGGAACTATGCCATCCAGTACTATCATCCTCAAAGTCAAATGCTCACCTCCACTGAACAAAACGGTCAATGGAATACAAAACTCATTCCTACACTCTCAGGGTCCTTTTGGCAAATCAAGGAATAGATTTGAAAAAGTGGTAATTTTAGAAGAGTGATAGAATAGTATTTTTTAGAAGAGTGATATTCTTGACTATTCGGAAGAGCGAAAATATCATTTGGCAGTTATTACTCAGAATAGTTAAAATATGAATAATTATGATACTAATAATGATGATGATAATAACAATAGTAGTAAAATAATAATCATAATAGTAAGATAATAATAATAATAATAAAGTAATAAAAAATAATCATAATAAATAATAATATTATTATAGTAATATAATAAAAATATAAACATAATCATTATATAGTAATATAATAATAAAAAATTATAATTACAATCATAATTATAATAATATAATAATAATAAGTAATCACAATTTTAATAATATAATCATAATATAATAATCATAATCATAATCATAATCATGATAATAATAATTATAGTCATAATCATAATAATATAACCATAATCATAATCATAATAATATTATAATAAAAATATAATCATAATCATAAAAATAATTATAAATAATTATAATTATAATAATATAATAGTAAATTAATCATCACTATAATCAACATATAATAATATAATACAACATAATAAAATAATAATAAATAATCATAATCATAATCATAATCATCATAATATAATAATATAATAATAAATAATCTTGATCATAATAATATAATAATAAAATAATTATATTTATATTCATAATATAATAATATAATATTAAAATTATATTTATAATAATAATAAATAATATAATAATACTAATGGTAACGATAATATAATAACAATAATGATAATAATAATTTAATAATAATAATATAATGATAATAATAATAAATAATAATCATAATATTAATATAATAATAAATTATAATCATAAATATTATATAATAATATAATAATACTAAATTTTAATCATAATATAATATAATCAAACAATAATCACTATTCCTACGAGAGCTAATCCGGTATTCCACCTATAAGTTGGTATACCGGATTAGTACTATTCCGCACTCTTCTACTTAGTCTAAAATTCGTTTAGCAAATTAATTCGTCGGAATAGTTATTCTATTCTAACTTTTTGCTATTTCATTGAGTGCCAAACACTCCCTCATTGAATTGTTCACTTTTTCATAAACAATGTTTTTCCAAGTCCGCCTATCACAGAAAGACAAACTAAACACAACCAAAGAGAAAGTAGGATGCTAATTAAAAGCAATTAAGCATGATGGCAGATCTCTTAGTGATTGTGTTTCATTAAGGTGGAACCATTATTGATGACACAACTTCCATGGTTCCAGAATCCTTATGCGCAGTTCCCACCCCATGTTCTTTTTTTTTTTTCTTTTTGTTGTTGTAGCATTCATAGAAACACCATTTTTATTTTCAACTAAGGTGTCAATTATTGACCCGACCCAACGGGTTAACCCGACCCGACCCGACATCACCCGAAAATAAATGGGTCGGGTATGAGTTTGATTTTTTTGATCCGAATCGGGTCGGATTGGTTCGGGTCAACCCGACCCGATCCGATTAATTATATTTTTTAAAGTATGTTTATGATTTAGTACTAATTAAAGCTTAAATATAAACTAAGTATATACTAATTAAGATTAATTAAAAATTAATTAATATTTATTGCTTTAAATTATATAAAAATAATAATAAATATTTAATTATTTACACGCGTCGGGTCGAATCGACCCGTGACCCGTCGGGTCGGGTATGGATAGGGATGGCAATGGGCTAGCCCACAGCCTTTTTTCGATCCCATACCTGACCTGTATGTTATAATATAAAGCCCATCCTGCCTGGCACGATACAACAAAGCTTAAAATTTTCTGACTGACCCGCCAGTGGGCATTTTTTCCAAGCCCACGCACGCTTTACCCGACTTGCCCATACCCGTGGCCTACCCGGCTTCGCCACGCCTACCTATACCCACCCCATTTTTCACAGACTACACAACATCTATAAAGAACATAATCAAATTACACAATAGATACTACAACAAAATAGAAATAATTTCAGCACAAAATAGATACTACAACAACATAATCAAGTTCCAAGTTCCAACATAATTTATCTAGCACAAAACAGAAATTGTGCTAGCCATTTTGTACCCCATTTTTAGAAATTTACCCATTTTGTACCCTAGTTCGGCAGTTCCCATGAAAATCCACACAAACCCTATAGCCAAAATATAGGTTATTATTAATAATGAAGAGACCAGATTTTTTATATTTAATTGACAAAATTAATAATCTAATATAACAATTTAACAAAATAGAGCAAGCGAGCAAGTTACAAACACATTACAAGATAGCTAGAAATAGCACAAATATATGCCACTTCAAATCAACTTCTCCTCGAGAACCAGCAACAAACAACTAGCTGTTGAATGACCGACTGCTGCTTGCTGTAAAAGATATATTACAAGTTAATCTCGTCCCATAAGATATATTATTTTTTGGGTATAAAATGCTTTAAATAAGCTCAGGTTAGGGAATTGATAAAAGAAATTAATAAACAACTGAGACAGACGAAAAAGAATAATAAATGAACTTGATTATTTTATAAAACTGCACAAAATGTGAAAAAAAATGTCAAATGGATGTGTTCTCTTTTGAGGTCGACCGACAAATTGCATAGGTTTATAATGGTAAAGCGGTGTAGATCATAGAGTTGGTACATAACAAACAAAAGGAAACTGGATCCCCTTATGAATCTTACATTGGGGAGTATTTTCCATTCAAAAAAGAAAATGAATTTTAAAAATCTGTTTCCATCCACCAAGACACACACAACCCACTCCCCCTATTCTAATTCTATTGTTTGTAAACGAATTAGTACTTTTTACCAATAACAACTAATAGTCCATTACCGCTACCATGGTTTGGAAAACTAATCGCTAGCCATGATCGGATTATTGGAAACGCACCTCAATGAAACGAAGAATCCTTTCTCTTAAGCCTGGTGGAGAAGATTAGAAAAAACCAAAAGTTAAATGGGTATGGATAAAAGAGAAGCATAGAACGGAGATTTATAGTAAAAGAACAAGAGAGGAGGGAGACTGCCTGCGCTGATGGAGTGAGAGCGATCGCCTTAGAGAGAGGAGAGATCACGAGAGAGTCAGAGAGAGGAGAGATCGCCAGAGGAGAGATCGCGAGAGAGTCAGAGAGAGGAGAGATCGAGGCGCCGCTGAGTTTGAGTGAGAGAAGTGAGAACGCAAGAGATAGGGTTTGGGTCTGAGTTTACCCTATCTATCAACGGATCAGATTAATCTTAGTTATATCTAATGGTCCGGAGTTACTGCGAGGTTTAAATCAAAATCCTTTGCGACTTGGCCCGTTTTTGGCACGACCTTACGGCACATTCTTGTATCGGACGATACGAGGTAAAGGCTTGGGCGAGCGGGTATGTGCGTGCCTACGGCCGATGGGCTTTTTGTCATCCACAGGTATGAATCAAAATTTTTTGACCAGAATTTAATCGGATCGGATTCGAATTGAGTCAAAAATAATATGATCGACAGACCCATTGACACCCCTAATTCCAAGTGTAAAGATTTCTCATTTGATTCGATTTATCATTTTACTTTTCCGGGCTTGTTGACGGAAGGTAGAGAGAGAAAGAAGGAAAAGAAAGGATTAATTATATAATGTATGAGCAAGATTTGTCCATTTAATAAAAAATATAATTTTTTCACCCTACATGTAGGATATAATTTGAATGTCGACATAATTATTAATGATAGTTTATAATTATTAAATTAAATATAAATATTTAGTAAGTACAACACATAATTATTAACTGCAATTTGCGCACCAAAAACAGCTATAATTTTCACACCCCCGTGTAGCATAAAAATTAAACTATTGTAAAAAAACAAATTTATTAAATGGGACATAATTATTAAGCGTAAAAGTTAGCATATCGATAAATTGAACTTATATTTGTTAAAAAAATAAATATAAATTATTTTTATAGCTAAAGATTGTTCAACTTTTATAGTTAATAATAAGTATTATGTTTAATCAATATATAAGCTGTCATTAATAATTATATCAATCATTTAATTTTTACCCTGGGTGAAAAAAACTATAACTATTTTTAAAGTGGACAAATTACAGTTAATAATTAAATGTTATATTTAATACATATTTATATTTGATTTAAAAAATATAACTGTCATTAACAATTACGTCTGTCATTTAAATTTTATACTATATGTGTGTGAAAAAGTTATAAATGATTTTGAACGTAAGTGAAAAATTTCTCATAATGTACCAGCATGATTGAACCGATGGAGCAGCAGTAATTAAGTTCTGTTGATTTTATGGACAAAACGTGGTTGGGACGCCAAAAAATTCTCAAAAATTAACAACTCCTGTTCCCGTACCGGTGGTATAATACCTAAGCGTGCATCATTATTTAGCGACATGATAAAAAAGGAGGTGCATTTATGAATAATTGCCGTCTTGTAGCAACTAGCAACTAGCAAACAATGCTTGCAAAGTCAGCGCCAACTTGGGCCGACGTGGAAGCCGTAGATCTTGGGGCAACTGGGCAAGAACCAGATCGACTGTTCTCCACTCAGCCTGCATCTCCTCTCTCCTCCACCCATCTGGCAAACCGGACCACACACAACTGCATCAAACGGTCCAAATCAGGGTGTGTATGTTGGGAATTGGACGGATAAATTCTGAATTCTCCTCGGTGCGGATCCAGATACTTCGCAATTCGCATAGTGTGAACTGTGAAGAGGCCAGAGGGTGATCGAGTTCTTTTAATAATAAATACTTTCGCTGTTGCTGAGGAAAGGAATGAAGAATTGAAGACGCTGAGAGCTACGTACATACACACACCTCCTCGCTCCTGCCAACTGCCAAGTGGCAAAGGGAAGCATTTCAATCCACCACTTCCGTAATTCCGCCTGTCAATCATTAATTCGTCCATCCCCAGCTCCCAGCTTACTGTGCTAAGCACGGACCCAAGTCACCCCATCTCTCCATTTTGTCAAATATAATTTAGTAAATTCCCACCAAGTGTATAATTTTTTTTTTTTTTGGTTTGATAGATTGAGATTGAGTGAAGAAGGTTCACCATATTGATATTCGAAAACTAATAAGCTAGTTACTTTTTAGGGTGTGACGGCATAATTTTATTTGAAATTAATCATACTACAAGTAAATTATGTTAATTGTCCTAATACGATGTTTCAACATTTTCAATCGTTAAATCTCTATTATTGACACAAAATAAAATTTAGAAGTCATATTCTCATATTTCTCTAAAAAGGAATTTCAATCTAGGACGCCAAAACAAAATTCCCATAATGAAAATTAGGAATCAATCCTTTACTTTAACATGTGAATCCGCAATATTTTTGTATATATATATATATATATATTATTCGAGCACAATCTTTGTCAAAGAGTATATTGAGTAATTTACTAAAGAATGACATTGACAAAAGGTAAATTATTAATTTGACAAAAAAATAAAAGGAAAATTGTTATTAAAATTTAGAAGTTATATTCTCATATTTCTCCAAAATTATCAAGTCTTTCGTCGATCAGTATTTTTTCTTTATTATATATGTTCATGTGGTACTTGTTTAAATGTAATGGCACAGTACTAATACATCATGATATCATAGATATTTATAAGTACTCGACCATCACATATCACTAATTCTTATGGTGACATAGAAATAGCATGACACTAAATAATTGATGATATGATAACAAATTGAAAGAAAAGATAGTTTAGGAACTAAAAGATAATTTTTTCAAAAAAAAATGCAAAGGAAGATAAAAATATTATTAAGCATAAACATTATAAAATGTTGATACCATGTATTTTTTTTATTAACTTCTCTTAAAAGAGGTAAAACCTGAAAAAAATAAGTAGTTTAGGTTTACATGTGTACCTACAAAAAAGTAGAATCCACATAACCAAAGGTAAGCGGAACTCTGCGAGGCGTGGTAGAGGCTGGTCAAACTCCCTTCTATAGATTGATTTTTTTTCCTCTCTAGGTTTTATATAATTTTAATAACATAAATACTCATCCTCCCTCCTTATCAAAATTGTAATTATATGGTACGTGTAATTTGGTCTTTCTATTAAGATTACTTCTTCGTCCTCTGTTTGTTAAGTGGAAAGTTAAATGTTGTTATTTATCTTACTTCAATTATGTCTTCACTTTTATTTTAACAATAAAATTTGTCCACTTTAAAAAAAATCACCTGATACTATCCATTTTACGATTTTACAACATAATTTTAATTAACGAAATATTAATTTGGAACATCAATGCCTAAAAATTGTTTGCATTATTTTTACAAGGTTTATGGCGGTATAAATTTACGTTGAAATGTTATAATTTGTTACATGTGCTAAAAAATGATAAAAATCATATTTCACGGTTCAAATCTGACATTTATTTCTATATAATATATAGTTTTAAAATTATTAAAAACGAAGACACAAATATTACATTTAGAGGAATTTAAATCCCTCCAGCTTTGACATATCAATATTCAGAAGAATGTACAAGATCTTCAATTTAGAAATGATTCCATAGATCTCCACAATCACAAGTTCATCCAGAGCATAAATGCTTGTCTCCAACAGCATTACTTTAATAAAAAGAACTAAAAAGTTCAAGTAAAGCAGTAATTCTTCGCATATCTTACGGAATATTAATGGGTTTGTCCTGTCCATGGAACTGGAGAGAATATCCACATGATAAATAATTCTTTCGGCTTTTGCCAAAAAAAAAAAAGAGAAAATAGTACGCATGAACCTGCAGATATTTTTTTAGTAAATAAAATAAAAAAAATAGAAAAATAGTATGAGCACTTTGGTTTGTTGCACCTCTAGTCTGCACGACTTTCAAATTCGGATAGGAAGACTGGGACTGAGTTTGAAATTCGGTTCAATTTTTTTCCCTCTGGTTGTTTATTTATTATTTTTAATAAATTTTAATAATTTATTTAGTTTATTTATTATGTTTAAATTTTTATTTATTTAGCTTATTTTTTTAATATAGCAACGGTTTTTAACTAATAATCGTTGCTAAAGAACCCTTTAACAACAGTTATTATTTAAAAACCATTGTTAAAGATTTTTTTTAAAAAAAAAATTAGCTATAACATTCTTTATATATGAAGTCAGATTAATATATGGAGACAACTATAAATAGAGTCAAATTGATTAGATAAGAACAAATGTTATTATATATTATTAACTCAGTCAATAACTAATATAAAAATATAATTATGTATCCAATAAAAAAATTACTCAATAATACATACATACATATATCATGCTCATGTAATAATATGAAAAACTATACAATTTCTAAGAAAAATTCAAAGAAAAAATAAAAGTTAAAACTTCAAATGCATTTTTGAGCTAGAAGACAAGATTTTTGGTTCTGAAAATGGCGATAATCGCATAAGTGGTTAACCCTGTAGATCTAATCGTAAGTTTTTTGTGGCCGTATAGTACGCCTTAATCGGAATTTTCTATCAAAAGTTATGGTTATTTGAAGTTGAGATGGTCGAATTTCAATTTTTATTTCTTATGTCTCTCTTCTTTGTTTTTTCATTCTCTCTATGTCTCTCTCACCTCTCTTTTTATATATGAAAACAGATGAAAATTGGTTGATAATCTGTCATATTTTAATTTTTAAATTTTAATTTTTAGATCATTCGATTAGATATTGTCTAAGGTCATTTTTGTTATAGTAATAATATGATTAACGTACTCAATATTAATATTTTATTATTAGAATTGTGAGATTAATGTTTTATTATTAGAATTGTGAGAATAATTTATTTTTTTATTATTGCTGTAATATTTAAAATATTATTTGAAATTATATTTTAATTATTATAATATTATTTCTTTTATTATTATTTCACATAACAAAATTATTAGATAAATATTAAAAAAAACTAAACAAAAACTAAATATTTTAAATATAATAAATAACTAATAAAATTTATTTAAAAATAAATTTAGTCCCTTAATGATTATAATGACATAATTACACATAATAAAATAATTAAATAAATATTTTAAAATAAGATAAATTAAAAAAAAACTAATATTTAAACATAATAAACAAACTAAATAAACTATTAAACCTATTAAAAATAATAAATAAACAAACATAAGAAAAAAAACTGAACCGAGTTCTAACCTTCTTGGAATGAATTTGAAACTCGGTCCAGACTAGAGGTGCAACAAATCAAAATGCTCATACCATTTTTCTATTTTTCTATTTTATTTACCAAAAAAAACTGCAAGAACCTGCCTAGTCGTACGGTCTCGTGGGTCTGACAAACTATCGGGTCAACCCAGAAACATGTACCGATAGGGACGAATTTAAGTGAATTTAGAGGGGGTTAGTTGACCCCTTGGATTTTAAAAAAATAATGATTTTAAATTAAAGTTTTGTTAGTCTGATCTTTTTGGATTAAATTTTTGACCTCCTGAATTGATTATTTTTCATTGTGAAAAAAAATATTTAATATCGTGAATAATGAAATAATTATATAAATTTTTTAAAATATAAAGTCTCATAAAGAATTTTTTATCATTATGATTATTTATTATTTTGACTTTTATTTATTATTATTATTATAAAAATATATTATTTTAATATTTTTATTTAATATCAAATTATTTAATAAATTTAAATCCGATAAGCTAAATCTGAATCATGTATCCGTCCTTGCTTAGCGAGTTCGGAGTTCCTACGAAGGTTTCTCATTGGTACCGCTGCTTCTCTGTTTTTGCTCTTTCCCCCATCCTCTGTTGCTGCTCTATATATATCCATATCCTTTACCACCTCCGTTGCTCCTCACATCACTCTCTCTCTTCCCCGATTCTCTATCCTTTCTAAAGCTCTCATTTTATGGGGGCCATAGATGTAACCGCTGGAGCAATGATAGAAGGAGAGAGCATGGTAAAGGAAAAAGAAGAGAGAAGAGGGGAAGCAGAGTACATGAAAGGGGTGAGGCACCTCTGTGATGCTGGTGTAACAAAAGTACCAGGCCGGTACATTTTACCGGCTCCCGAAAGACCCCACATTGTCAGCTGTGGAGATATTAAAACCTCTCGCAACTTGAAGCTACCAATCATTGACCTCTCTCTGCTTCACACACCTAAGAGAGCAATGGTTTTGGAAGCTCTATCTCTGGCTTGCAAAGAGTTTGGTTTCTTTCAGGTCAGAATAACAAATTTTATTCTTTCAGGAGTTGGAAACCCTGCTTCACCGTTCACATATTGATTTATCTTCTCTTGTTCTCTGTATCAAAGGGTGACACGTGCAGCTGTACAATTATGACCGTACAAATTATTACATATAACTTTCTCACCAAAAGCGGCACAAAAGACCAATGACTGTTAGTTACTTGATGATACATCAATGATAAAAAAAAATCTGATATATTTTATAACTGTTCAACCACACGCTGGTATTACATGAATAGGTTGTGAATCATGGCATTCTTAGCGAAGTGGTACAGGAAATGATAGAGTTTTCGAAGCAGTTCTTCGGCATGCCATATGACGAGAGAGCAAAGTACATGTCATCAGATTTGCGGGTACCTGTCAGGTATGGTACCAGTTTCAACCAGATTCGAGACCGTGTGTTTTGCTGGCGTGATTTTTTGAAGCTCAACTGCCAGCCTCTTGAGAAGGTCCTGCCTTTCTGGCCTTCTTCACCAGCCGACTTCAGGTAATTAGTTCAACTGTAATTCATAATTTTCATTCTTTATCTTCTTGTGTGTTGCTAAATAATTTAGTTTTTGTGTTGGTTAAGATATGAACCATAAAAATAACTATTGCTTTTGAGCAAAGGAAGACTAGCTTTCTCTGTTTTTCCAAGAAAAAGAGAGGCTGTTAAATTTTGCTATTTTAAGCATGATCCGATGTCGTAGAAATTCTGAAATATCTCGTCGAAAGCAATTGAAGTACAAACCTTGCACAGTGAGAGAGAAGCTAGAACATTTAATTTCTTTCGAAACGAACAAGCTAGCAGCCTTGTTTTTCATTGATCGAGAAATGTTGTTGCACTCATGTTTTCGTGACATCTTTGTTCTACCACACGGCAACAGAAACTCCACAATTATTACAATTGTTTATTATTATATTTTGAAGAGGAGAGGGGTTAGGAGCAGTTAAGACTGGAGAGGTCCGGTTCAGACTAGTGGTAAATGAAAGGATATCGATACTAATCTAGGAATTGAGGCCCACATATCTGAAGCCAAGGATGGGGCAGGTGACACATGGGCAAAACGAAGACATGGTCCATTTCACTGAAATGTTGCCAGATGCAACATGAAAGTGTTGTGATTTGCATTTTTAAGGCAAACAGGCAAAAGCACAGGCTTAAGTTGTCTCATACCCCCTTCATAATATATGTCACAGTAGTTTCGGAATCTGGGTTTTCTGTGACGGATATATATGGCACAGCATGTAGCATGTCACTCATTAGCAATAACAAAACGAAAAGAATGTTTAGAAGTTATGAATATTGACCCCTTAGTGCAGTGGTCTGAATTTTAAAAATCCTTGTGATAAGTGGTGATTAGGCGACATAAATAGATATAAGAAAAGTATCTATCTGATAAGAGATAAGCTGATAAAACAGTCTGGACCTTAAAAATAGAACTTCTTCAGTGAGATTTTTTTCCTTCTTTTTTTGGCATTTATTAAGGGTGATTGTGCATTCTCTATTTTCTAGAATTCGTTGAAGAATGAGATATCTATGCTTACAAACTTTTCAACTCTTTTGAAAATTTTATTAATTTCAAATCATTAGCATTTCATTCTTCAGCAGTGCACATGAGCAGATGAAATATTTTGGTCAGGGGACAATTATTGGATTGTAATAGCTTATCGGGTTCAAATCTATTAACTAATCGGGTACTAAATAAAAAATTAATAATTTAATATATATTCTTACCTAATAAAAAATTATTAAAATAATAACCTTATATATATTTAAAATAACAAAAAAATAAAGCTCAAAGTAATAGATAATCAAGTTGATGAAGAAAGTTTTCGTGTACGTAACTTTATATTTTGATATCTTTGCATAATTATTTTATTATGTACGATATTAAATATTTTGATATCGTTTGGCAGTTATTAATTAGAATAGTTAAAATATAAATAATTATGATACTAACAATGATGACGATAATAATAATAATAGTAATCGTAGTAATAATAATATTCATAGTTGTAATCATAATAATATAATAAAAATATAAACATAACCATAATATAGTAATATAATAATAAAAATTATAATCATAATCATAATAATAATAATAAATAATCATAATTTTAATAATATAATCATAATATAACATAATCAAATCATAATCATAATCATAATTATGATAATAATAATAATAATAATCGTAATCATAATAATATAATAATATAACCATAATCATAATATAATAATAAAATAATAAAAATTGTAATAATAATAATAATAAATAATTATAATCATAATATTATAATAATAATAATATAATCATAATATAATAATATAATATAATATAATATAATAATAAAATAATAATAATAATAATAAATAATAATAATCATAGTCATAATCATAATAATAATATAATAATATAACCATAATAAAATATAATAATATAATAATATAATAATAATAATAAATAATAATCATGATCATAATAATATAATAATAAAATAATTATATTTATATTCATAATATAATAATATAATACTAAAATCATATTTATTATAATATAATAATAAGTAATAATAAAATAAATAATATAATTATACTAACAATGATGATAATATATAATAATAATCATTGTAATAATATAATAACACTAATAGCGATGATAATATAATAATAATAATCATAATCATAATTTAATTATAATATAATAAAAATAATAATCATAATCATAATATTAATATAATAATAAATTATAATCATAATCATAATATAATAATAATAATTCATAATCATAATAATATAATATAATATAATCAAACAATAATCGCTATTTTGACAAGAGCTAATCCGGTATACCACATATAATTTAGTATACCTGATTAACACTTTTTCACATTTTTCTACTTAGTTTAAAATTCATTTGATAAATTAATTCATCAAAATAATAATTTTATTTTTACTTTTTGCTATTTAATGAACAAACCGTCTAAGTCAATTGAGTGATATATCCCAAATCATGCAATCTGTCTTTGTTTATTATATAATATAAATATATAATGCCTATCACTATATCTACAAACACAGCCTAGGACTCTTTGGATTGGTGTGTATCTTTTGCCACGGTCGCCATATTTTTCAGAGACTCCACTGTTTAGTGGGGCCCTGCCCGGCTACAGGACCAAGACAAGTCGTTTTCATTTTTGAGGATAGATGCGACAATTTTCATGAAAAAGACTACAATAAATGTGCTATAAATACCTAGGCTTAGTTGGCTAGTACTCTGAATCCAGCACCGAGACAGCAACCTATATTAGAATTTAGGATACCAAATTGAAAGAATCCAAACTTCAGCGTCCTATTCATTAGGTCATATTTATAGGTAGCTATCATAAATATTACAACCCTTTACTATAATAATTTGGCATTTAATAATTTATTGTCAGGTACATTGTATGGTTGCTCATCTTATAGACTAAGGAAGTCTGTCGAATTATAGAAGGAAGCATTGATTATTGATATATTGGTATTTTATTGAATATTGCAATCTCATTACATCCTTACATTTTTTTTTCTTATTAGTACTGCAACGGTAATAAACAATTATATACAACAATCTGCTAATAGGCATGTGATGGTAAAATGTGAGGTTCAATAAACTAAAAATATATATATATTACTTTTAATTCTACCACTCCTACTCAAGTTAAATTATAAATATCAATCAATCCTAATTTGCTCATATTTACTTTAAATAGAGTCGGCCCCACTCCCTTCGTAAATATGTCAACCAATTAGTCTTCATTTCTAACAAACAGTGTTTTTTATTTTCTTTGCTTGTATCTTCTCTTAAATAAAATGATAATCGACCTCGATATATTTTGTTCTTTCATGAAACACTGGGTTTGAAGCTATATGACACGCTGCTTAGTTATCACAAAATAATTCTATCAGTGATTGAATTGTGATATTCAAATCACATATTAATTGCTTTATCCATATCAATTCGCTTATCATAGTTGTCATAGCTCGATACTCTCCCTCAGCTTAGTGAGTCACACTATTACTACATCTCCGAGACATCTCCATATCTCAATTGAAATGTCATCGGGTCCTAACACCTTACCTGTTTTCATCTTTTTTAAATCTTCTTTCACCTCAGACTTTTGAATTCTCCGAACAAATCGTTTGTTGGCGTCATCAAATGAGTTGTCCAACTCAGTCATGATTTTCTCACTCTCTTCATTGAACAACTTGTCAAAATATTCTCTCCATTTGTACTTAATCTCATCATTGTTCACCAAAAGCCTATCAATCTCATCTTTAATATATTTAACTTGGTTAAAGTCTCTTGTCTTTCTCTCTCAAAGCTTAGCCATATTGTCGACATTATTCTTGCCCTATTTCGTATCTAGTTTCCGATACAACTCCGCATATGTCTGACCCCTTGCTTCGCTCACAGCTTTCTTATCGTTTCTTTTAGTTCTTTTGTACTTCTGTATATTTTCATCACTCATGTGGTGATGTAACTATTTGTAACATTATTTCTTCTCATTGATCGCCTTATGTACATCTTAATTTCATCACAAAGTATCTTTAGGTTCACGTTTATTTTCTTTGGTTATTCTAAACACTTCTATAGCAACATTCCGAATGTGAATGGACATCTCATTTCATATATTATCCGCATCTTCACATGTGTTCCACGGGTCCTTTTGTAATAAGTCTATCATTAAACACTTGAGAAGCGTCACTTTTGAGCTTTCACAATTTCGTTCTTGTGATTTTTGTGCCTCTATCTCACCGGACACGTACCTAAAAATGAAAGTCAGCCATCAAAAGCTTATGTTGTGTGATGACACACACTCGCCAAGTATAACCTTACAATCTATACAGTTTAGTTTCTCCTCCCTTCTAGTAAGCATAAAATCGATCTCGCTCGAGTGTTGGCCACTATTGAAACTAATTAAATAGAAATTTTCTTTCTAAAGAAGGTATTTACTACTATGAGGTTATAAGTTACAGCGAAGTTCAAGATTTATTCTTCCTTTTGACTCTATTTGCCATATTCAAAACCCTCATTTACCATCTCAAACCTCATTCTAGTTGTGCCAACATGATCGTTAAGATCTCGTTCAATGAAGAGTTTTTCACTATTAGACACTCCTCTAATCATGTCCTCTAAGTCTTCCCTGAATTGTATTTTGACATCATCGCTCAACTTACTTATGAAGCATACGCACTGATGACGTTCAAAACTAAATCTCCAATAATCAATTTGATCATGATAATCATGTTCTCTTATCTTCTAACTGTGCCAACTCCATTCTTAAGACTCTTATAAATTAAAATGTTTACACCATTTTTGCTTTATTTTTTTTCTATGTATCACAGTTTGAATCTCGTATTCTCCACCTCCTTGGCCTTCTAACACATCCATTTAATGTCTTGAATGCATAAAATATTCATATATCTCTTAATCACAGTATAAACTAACTCTCTTAACTTATCTATTAAGGAACTTATATTTCAATTATCTAAACGAATTTTAATTTTCCTGACTAGCTTCCTTGTCCCTCGTACTCGTCGAGTCAAATGCGAAAATTCTTATTCATTTGACACTACATCCAGATGCTAATGCAGCACATCACTAAGATAATGATGATCTGGTCCTCACTCGCTTATCACCACATTTTGGTCCTTGCTCGCTTATCGAAATATTGGTCTTTTATTGAATATTGCAATCTCATTACATCCTCTTTCTTCTTCGATATTTATACAATTTGGTACTGTTAGTACTACAACGGTAATAAACGACTATATACAACAATCTACTAATGGGCCTGTGATGATAAAATCTGAGGCTCAATAAACCCAAAATATAATTTCTTATTCTTAATTCTAACAAAGCCACTCTGGTGATGCCAGCTGATACCTATAGATGCTAATTCACAGTTATGTTTTCTAATATGAAGTTCTAGCTTCTAAACTTCACACTTATGTTTTCTGATAATAATTAAAATCAAATCTGGTTACCTATATGTGATTTCTTGCCAGAGCTCTTTACTCCAAACTAAGCTTTAATTATCATATATATGTTCATATGCATTATATATTACAAGCAATACATTTACTCAAATTAATTAATATTATGCTTTCTACCACTTAAACACAATATTATCTAATCAGACATACCAAATCAATTTTGACAGGGACAAGGCGATTGCATATGCCGACAGCACCAAATCCTTGTTCAAGGAGCTGATGAGTGCAATTCTCGAATCCCTTGTAGTCGACAAGAAGATCCTGGCCGAGTTCGATGACGGCTCGCACTTGTTGGTTGTAAACTGCTACCCACCGTGCCCTGAGCCGGATTTGACCCTAGGCATGCCGCCTCACTCCGACTATGGCTTTCTCACTCTGCTATTGCAAGATGAGGTTGAGGGCCTTCAAGTGCAGTACAAGGATGAGTGGGTCACCGTAGAACCCGTTCCAGGTGCTTTTGTTGTTAATATCGGCGATCATCTCGAGGTAATTTAGGATTTTTTTTTTTACTTTAGTTCGTTTTGATTTAATTTTGAATTAGCAAGTTGCTTTGATCTTGTACTTCATACATATTCTCTGCTCAACATGCCCACTGAAGTACACAATTTTTTTGACATGTTTTTTTCATAGTATGTTCTAATAACCATTTGCTGGAAAAAAGTTTTAATTAACAACTTGGTTGAGATAATTATAAACGTCAGAGCAGAGATGATAATGCTTGTATATATTATAAGCATCTGAGTGAGATCATACAAGGAAACTTCATGAGATCATTACATTGAAATAAAAAAGTTGAATTGCTCTGTACCCTGACAACATCTACTAGATTATCTCCGAATAAACAAAGGAATTGGTGATCTACCAATGGACAAATTCAACCTTCTCTTTAATGCTAATAGCCAAAAAGTTACTCCAAAATAATTAAATTTAGTTGCACGCAGAATAGGTCAAAGACTCAAAGTTATCTTTTTTTTCTTTCCTTTTAATTGCCACAAGGTCAAAGTCATTTTAATTAGGGGCAAAAAGTGGTGATGTCAATTGGTACATGCATGCGGTCATATCTACACACAAGTTATCATCAAAAGCACAAATCATATCATATATTTTATGTAGAAATTAGCAGTTCTAAATATCTTCACGAGTTTGGCAACATTTAGTCATGTAATTTGATCCATTGGCCTGATAATTAGTTTATCAACCAGGAATAAGCTCCATACAGAACGTACATATCCGTAGTTTTGAATTATCTAGCGAGACATATCTCTGTTATCTAATATGCATGACATCTATTTTTCAGATTTTCAGTAATGGAATATACAAGAGCATTCTGCACCGGGTACTAGTTAACTCCTTACAAAACCGCATCTCTATTGCCTCTCTGCACAGCATGCCAATGGAAAGAGTGATCAGCCCGGCAACCGAACTCGTGTCAGAGTCGAGACCGAAACAGTACATGGACACAGATTTTGCAGCATTCCTCGAGTACATCTCATCAACTGAGTTCAAGAAGAAGAACTTTCTTGAATCAAGGAAGTTGACTTGTACAAGGGACAAAAAAGTGAAGGTCAACCATGTTGACATTGTGAGTGCATACGTGGCAGCAATTGGCAGCGTGGAGCTTATTATTCTGTGTTTTGTCCAGGGGAGGAGGGGGTGCAAAGAGAGGAAGTCCAACCAATGCACAGCTCACTTTATTGGGGGATAATGTGTGCAATTGGGGTATGACTAATTAAGAAATTTAAGATAGATATATATTATAGGGTTAAACTAAAATTGGTACTCGTTGACCCAGTACAGTATTATAGAATATGTAGATGTTATGTCATGCAATTGCTTAACATCTGGATAATATAATATTTTTAGAGAAGAGAACTGATTGCCTCAAACGTGTTGTACATGTATATATGTTCATTAAAAATAATTAACGAGTGATTTAGCATTTCTCCCCTCTTCATCTTGTGTTGTGCATGTGCATGCACTGCGCCTTCTTGATGCTTGGTATTGTTTTGAATTAGTCAATTTAAGGTTTCGTCCGGGACCATTAAATTGCAAATTACAATCAATAATTAGATTTTTTTGATAAAATTGATTATATTTTTTGTTAAAAAAATCAGTCCTTGATTTAGTATTTAATTAAGAAAAAAAAATTACATGAAAGAACACATGTCCGAAATTTGATTAAAAGTTCTTTATAAATGGTGAGTGTTCCTAACTCCAACTTCATCTAAAACAAAACGAAAAAAAAACGATGACTCACATATGATAAAAAATAAATAAAATGAACTATATCTGATAGAACCTCTTGATTTTCTATTTAGTTGAGCTATTCTGACTCATTAGATGAATGGTTGTAGAGTAATGGATATTAAAAGTCGTACCATATAACATTTCCATCAAGGGACGAATGGATATATTATGTGATATATAATTGTCTTGTCACGTTTATAAGCTCTTTGTCGGACATTTGGATAGATTTTTTTTGGGGGTTACAGTTTGATCGGTGTTAATAAATAAATAATGTTAAGAGTTAAGACCCTAGCATATATATATTTCTTACTTGGTCTATTTGTATTATCCATTCAACAAAAGGATCCCTCTATTAGTTGATAAATTTTCTTCCTCTATCAAAAAAAAAGACGTTGTAACATTTTAAATAAAATTTGCCAATAAGAAATGCAAATATGGGATGATATTTTAAGATAGACATATAGTAGCAGTCATCAGTAAAAAAAAAATTAAATAAGAAAAGAAAGAAATAGCCTCGTTGTCATGGTTATATTAATGTATGCTCACAAATTTTTATGTTCCCTATGAATTTTAACAATGTCGATCTCATCTCTCATGAATTTGTTGCTTTTTAGGTATAAATAAAGTTCTTAACAAATTCAAATTTCCACAAAATACACAGTTTAGCTAATATATATATATAGGTGTGCTAATGTGATTTATAAAACACAAAATATTTTGTACTTCACGTTTATATCTCATGTTTTAAAATTCAAATGGACAGTCCAAAAAGTTAAATATGATCTTCATATCAAAATCTCCTTGGTGATCAAATTTTATATTTTTTGTTATTTATTTAAAGGGATAGAAAATCATTAATATTGAATGGTTCAGATGACGTCAGATCAATGAATTTTGTAACCCTTCAAAAAAATTTAAAAAATATAAAATTTGATCATCAAGGAGATTTTGATATGAAGATCATATTTAACGATTTGGATCGTCCATTTGAATTTTTAAATATGAGATATAATCGTGAAGTATGAAATATTTTATGCTTTATAAAGCACATTAGCACACCTATATATATATATATAGAGAGAGAGAGAGAGAGAGAGATAGACTATTGTGAAAACGTTTGCATTTCAGCCGATATGTAAACGGATCAAAAATTATATTTAAAAAAAAATAATTTATAGTTTTCATTAAATTCTTCATATGAAAACCTTATGGGATACAAAAATTTGGAGTGTTTTGAATTCTTAAAGTCACTCTTTTGAATTTTTGAAAAAACAACACAAACATTGAATATTTATTATTATTTTTAGAGCAATTTTTTAAAAAATTCATGTACAAGCTATATATATTGCATGTACAAGCTTAATATTATATTAATACGTAGAGTTGGGGTATGATGCTATGAATAGTATCGATCACTCTCATATTATGGATCGTTTCTTCATTTTCAAAATAAAAATGGTTGATCCGAATCATTCAAAATGATTTTCATATAAATATCTAGTTATAACCCAAAATCTATATTTTTTTAAAAAAAAAATTAACTATTTTTAAATAGTTAGCAAATCACTTATTTTGGATGACTCGTAATAATAAAATTAAATGATTTTCTAACTATCTAAATAAATAGTAAAAAAATCTAAAAAATATACAATTTGATCTATAACTAGATATTTATATAAAAAAATATTTTAAATGGTTCGAATATTATATCTTAATTTTAAAAATAAAAAACTAATTCATAATACGGAAACAGTCGCACTGCAACTCAACTCTTAATACTTGTATATGATTGATCATATAATTTTTTTTGAAAATAATAAGAACATGAATTGTCTCCTTATATATACGTTTATTTACGGAGGGACAAATGTTCAAATTGTAATTAAAAAACATTTACAACATAATAAACACCGACACTAAAAATATCATGAGTTTTTATCTTCTATTATGCTGCAGGTGCAGCGCAATATAATATTCATCATATTGCGGTAAATTTTGTACAAAGCAATCTCAAAAACTCCCTCGTATCTGGATTTGCATCTAACGCGCAGCATAATATTCATCTCCCTCGTATCAGAAAAATAAACATAGGGCTGACATTAATTTTATCCACTTGATCCATCAAAATCGATGCAGCTCTCATCTCACAAGATTCACATCTTTGACTTTGTCAAAATTCGTCTCTGTCAATGAAAACCAGGAAGCAAGAAAAAATCGAGGCTATGGTCCGTTCGAATTCAGTTCGATTTTTTAACAACTCAGTTCGAGTTTAATTTGAATTTTTTTCAACAACTTGATTTGAGTTTGAGTTCGTTATTTTTTCAATAACTTGGCTTGGTTCGATTCATAAATAGCTCTATATCAGTTATTTTAATATATTTTTATTAAAAAATCAGTAAAATATAAATAAATTAATTAATATAATCGAAAATTAGAAAAATATACTAACTATTATGAATATATATTTGAAATAAATATAGAATTATAATAATTGAACTCTCTACTCGAGTTCAAGTCAGTTCGGCTCAACTCAATTGAGTTTAAATTTAGTTCGAGCTCGATTTAACTCAGCTCAATTTAGTTTGAGTTTTATTCAATTCGGTTGAGCCCAGTTGCAGCCCAAAATGAAACCGTGATAGAAAAAAGTGGTGAATTTTCACCTGCAGAAGATGCTCATGAGTTCAAGATTTTTTTTAAGAAATAATGCTGCAAAATTGCCAAGTATTGTCGATATTAGTAAATGCCTTTAGAGTTCATCCGATCGTGGTAGATAATGTCGGAGTAGATATGGGTGAACTTAACTAAAAATAATATACCTATCTTCTACAATATTTTGTTTTATATTGTATAATAAATTATTTATATTAAAATTTCTTGTGATACAAAAGTTTTCTATTTTTAAAGTTTTCTTAGTACTTGTTCATATTCTATGAAAATGCTATTTTTTATGCAGGCATTCATTTTTTAATATTATATATGATATAAAAATAGAATTTATAGTAGAAAATTTTAATATTATATATGATATAAAATATTTATTAAATAACGCATATCAGAATTTTAAAAATAATAAATATATAGTTTAGTTAAGCTCGGGGAAGGGTTGGTGAGGCTAAAATCACCTTGAATCTACTCGATTATGTTGTTATGACTTTTTGACTGTATAATCATTAATTGATCTAGCTAATAGTAGAAGCAATATTCTTAGTGAAGATTCGGAGTTGGATAATTTAATCTCATTTTTGTTTAAAAAATATAATAACGTATTTAAATTATTAAATAAAATCTTAAAAAATGCTTATTGCTTCGGCTTTATTTTTTCCTGTACGTCCGTATTTATCAGAAAAGATATTCTCTTATTCATTTAATGAAGAGTTTCATCTGGTAAGAACAACAAAAGTCAAATCCATTTAGGAGATCATATTATTTTATATTATGACTCTTCTGAAATAATACCTTTTTCAATTAGCGGTTAATTAATCTTTGAGTTTCAAACAACAAATAGCATTTAAAGATCGATATTATTCGACGGCCATAATGAAATAATAATGAAGAGCCGTTACTCCTGTATTATTTATCTGAAAAACGAAAGGAGTGGCCCAACAGTAAATTAACTTTGCAACCCTTACAATTTTAATCAATGTTTCATCAAGGAAATTAAATCAGAGGAGTGCATTGCTAAATGTTTGTGCTTAATAAATGTTCATTTACTAAACCCAACTATATATATATATATATATATAGAGTGGAGATACCGTGAGCTTAAGCTCACGAGGAGCCTTCCATGAGCTTAACTCAAAAAATATATTAAATCATCTCAAAATTTTAATTTATCATTCTCATTAAATTCTTTATATAAAAATCTTGTGGGATGCAAAAATTTGGAGTGTTTTGAGCTTTTTAAGTCACCGTTTTTAATTTTTTAAAATGATGTTCAAGTATTGAATATATTATTATTATTTTTAGAGCTGATTTTCAAAAATTAAAAACCATAACTTAAAAAGTTCAAAACGCTCCAAATTTTTGCATCCCATGAGATTTTCATATAAAGAATTTAATGAGAATGATAAATTAAAATTTCGAGATGATTTAATATATTTTTTGAGTTAAGCTCACGGAAGGTCTCCGTGAGCTTAAGCTCACGGTATCTCTACTCTATATATATATATATAGAGAGAGAGAGAGAATTTTTGCAGTAAATATTCATTATAATAAATGATCATTCAAAGATAAGATATAATTAAGGTTTTCTGCTTAGCAAATGTCTTTCTCTCTATAGTATATTGAGTGACTCATGTATATCATATTATTAAGATGGATATTTGATGGACATTATAGGGGAGGTTCCAAACATTTCCGTTTTAATTGTAGTGATATGTCATATACGGTATGGTTAGAAATATGTTGGTAAGAGTAATAGTAATATTGAAGCGATTGCGGAGAGAGAACGGATAAATTCGGATCGGGCTATCCGACGGGTCGGGTTGGATACATGCTTTCGGTTAGAATCCCCGCCTGGCCTAAAATATATGTATATTATCAATATATAATATATTGTATATAATATTATGAAGTTATTAACAATAGATAATATATTATATAAAATACTATGGAGTTATTAATTAATTATATATAATTTAGATCTCAAAATAATGATAATGTCACTTATAATTATATAAAAAATTTAGTTATAATATAACTTGATATACAAAATATTTTATTGAATTCTTTTTTTTATTGAATATAAATTGTCGGCCCGGAATAGACCGGGCCGGGTTAGGATTGAATGGCCCGCGGGTAGACGGATAAGATAATTATAGGCCCGAAGGCACGGATCAGATTTCGATATTGACAAATAATCCACCTATCCGGTCCATTATCATCCCTAAATTGGCTCCTATTTTTTTTTTTTTTGTAGAATTGTCCTTTGTTGACGCGCGTTGTTTGCCTAATGTGCGGAGGATACCAATCAGGTAAGATATCTGTTTGAGTGTTTGTTCCTTTGATAGTTTTTCAATATTTAGACCTCAAATCTTTATCATGTAAAAGTGCTCTTTTGCGGTTAGTTGGAAAGCATGAAGCATGTGTGAGGGTATATTTCCTACTTTTGCAAATAACAAAAGAGTAAAAATAAAGGATAAGAAATTTCTTTTTTTATTTAAAAGATAATAAAATATTTTACTGAAAGAATCGGTGTATTAACTCCGAGTTTTTCCAATGGAAAAGAGAGAGACACTTCATATATGCATGCCATGTGACGAGACATGGGAGTTGGGCTGTTGGGCTGGTGGGTAATGGTACGTAGATGTGGTAATGGGGAGGGTTTCATCTATAACGGGTCCGGATCCATTATACAGCCCAAAGAACTGCTCTAACTCGGCCCATATATTTTTGGGTGGTCCAGGCTTTTGCGAACCCATGGCTGAGATCAGCTCAAACTAAACCTGACATTTAATTTACTGATGGACAATTATAAGATTGCAGTAGACCTGGTTTGATGAAGTTCAAATCGCTTTTCTTTGTGAAATGTCACGATAGTCGTTTATAATGACAGAAAATTGCACGATAGTCGTTTAAAATGACAGAAAATTACTTTCATTACTTTCAGAGCAGGAGTGGAGCATGGATCAACTGCGTGGCAATTAATTAAATTCGCACAATTAGCTACTTTTATGCTATTATTTCTAGTACAAGTCTTATTTTACTCAATAATTGTTAACAAACATATGAATTATTATGAATTGTAAATATTTATGTGACGCTTGCAATTTTAATTTTAAGCATGCGAAACGCTTGTTAATTTTATAATCTTAGTAAATTGGTACGCTCCCGAATAATGGTAGAAAGGAATAAAATGATAAATTACGTAATGGAAAAGACGAGAGGTGAGATTTTGTAACCCCCAATTTGACAGCGAACAAATCAGCAAAAAAATAATGCGAGCTATCTCCTCTTTGACCCCTCCTTCACCTCCTCTCCTTTCACCTTCGAGAAAAAAACTCTGGGCGGGTAATTATCCATTCTCTTTTTCCATCCTAAGTAGTTTAAATAGATTATGTGAGTTATTATTACCCTTTTGTAATGGTATGGATTTCTTCATTTTATGCAAATTGTAAAAAAATTGTCTTTCGAAGTTCCAAAAACCAACTCTTTTTGTCACTTGAGTCCTTAACAAAGTTGAAATAGTGGAAAAGGATCAATTCCTGTGTTTAACGTTCTTCTTGCAATTAAGTTTCTCTCCCATTTTATCTGATAGAATGTATAAATATCTTGGATATTATGCAATTGAGGAATAAAGCTTTTCGTTTAAGTATTTAATAGCTCTCTGTTCCACCTCCTTTTGATGACGAACAATCTTAAAAATAGTTGGGAAAAAAACTGTCTAGTCGTTGCTATTTCATGATATCTCAGTTCTATCTGCAACACAGGCTAAAAAAAGAAATAAGCATTTTCTGCTATTCCTTCGAAGAAATTTATCTTGATTTTTCTTTGAGAGAGAAATTTATCTTGCTTACATGTTTTCTTGTTAAATCCACCGCGGTTTGACAAATCACGACTGCAAGAGAAAGTGAAGTATAATAATATGTAATATCTTTATTATAACGTTTTCGAAGACCCAACTGTGCCTAACTTTGTATATATAAAATATTAGAGGTGGCAATCGGGCGGGTCGGTCGGGTTCAGATTCAGACGAGTCGAGTCAGATAAGTTTGACTAAAAAGATTTGTCAGGTCACGTGTCGAGTTCGGGTCGGGTTCGGGTCGATTCGGTCCGGGTCGGATTTCAGGTCGAACACTATCGGGTTTTTTCGGGTCTCGAGTCATTTCGGGTCGGGTTTCGGGTTCTTATGAGCTTAGATCATTTCGAGCTTCGGGTTATTCGGGTCCAGGCCCGGTCGGGTTACAGGTCATCTGATATCGGATAGTCTTGGGTTTCGAGTTGTTTCGTGTCTGGCCGGGCCGGGTCGGGTTCTTTTTTGTCATGTTTTATTTCGGGTCGGGTCAGATTTCGGGTCGGATTGGATTTCGAGTAGACTTAAAATAAATATTTTAGTTAATTTAATTAAAATACACAATAAAAATAATAAAATTAAAAAAAATATGGATTAAATAAATTTACAATACATAATTGTAGTTCAATTTTATTTAAATCTTTTAAAATCGGCCGCCTCGGGTCAGTTTTGGGTCGATCGATCTCTGCTCATCTCGGGTTGTTCGGTTCGGACGGCCGGGTCGGGTTAGGTTTTGGGTCGACCGATCTCGGTTCATCTCGGGTTGTTCGGGTTCGGACGGTCATATTTCGAGTCGTCTAATTTCGGTTGTCTCGGGTTTCGGGTTCGGTTCGGGTCTGCCTCGGATTTCGTAGTAGTTTGATTTTGGATCATCTCGGGTTTCGGTCGTCCGGTTCGAATCAGTCCGGTCTGTCGGGTCTTGGACTCTTTAATCTCGGGTCATCTCGGATTTCGGGTCATTTCGGGTCGGATCGGGTCGAGTTCAGATCAGTTTGACTTTTTGAAAAAATCAGATCGGGTCGGGTTCGAGTCAGACGGATTTTTCGGGTCGGATCAGATTTTGCCACCTTTATGACCCCACAAGTGGTGGGCCACATACCAATTTATGAGAAAAATACGACCTTGTGGAGTTATGGTAAGGAGTCGTTTTTTCTGACACGTCAGAAATTGACCTTACCGTTCTCATGCTGTGTTCTGTATTCTGTGTGTGATTGCATCCCCTTCCTACCATTCCTTGTGGCGTTGGATACAATACAAAGACAAAACAACAGTAAATGTAGCTAGCGTACATAGAAATAGAATCCCATGCAGCAGGCAGGCTTTATCTCTCTGTTTGTTTAGAAGACTTGTTCTGATGAATCTGATATTTCCCTCTCTCTGCTACCTCTCTATGTTTCTTTTTTGGACTATTACTGGGCCGGGCCCCACTTTTCAGTGAGAAAGAGAATGTGCCAGTGGCTAAAAGCATCTATTCAGGCCCATGATTTGGGCCTACAACCAACTCTTTCCTATTGTAGAATATCTATACTACTGGTGTATGTGTGATATTTCACACCGAGTACATGCTCCGTATAATAAAGTTGCACACTTGCACTGCTCAATATGGTTTGTATTTGATCGGACGGAGTGAACCGCGTCCAGCTAAAGAATATCTCAAACGACCAATTTAATTGGATAGTCGCCATGTGAGCAATCCAAGGTGAGATGATTGGGTTGGATCATGGATGTGAATGCTAGTTGACACTTACTCCTATTTTTAAAATAACCAATGATATGCCCAACAAACCAGCCGATTGATAGTCAATATCTTCTACAACTGGGTATAATTAATATTGGTAAAATATCAGAAAATATTACCAAGTACATGGCCTTGAGTATGTGATGGCATATACTACCAAGCACATGTGAGATATTCTCTATTTCTGGATCTTACCTGTTTTCTAAAAGATAGCAAATTTCCATGTACATTTTTATATTAGATGTTAATGACAGTGAAGATAATATAGTTCGTCCGGTACCTCTTAGGAAATTAGGTCAACATCTTTGGCGCTTTTATATGTGACATTTTTTTTTTCCAAAAAAAATGGGCACTTGAAAAAACGATTACATAATTTCCAAATGAATTTGTCTTCTTCGGCGCAACAAACTTGGGTACTGTATCTGTTATCCATTGGCGGATCTAGGTGGCTTCAATATCTATCATTTAACTATTTTCTATGTAATACAAGTATTTTCGATAAAAAAATATATTATTTAAATCCAATAAATAAGCAAAGTAATTCCATTTTGAACCTACTAGAAAAAACCCCAGTGCGCGGAATTCTTTTACTTAATTTTAAAAATACTTGTATAGTTTATTCGACTTGGATATAATTTATGTCTAAATCAATTACAAAGACTCTGAAATTTATAAAAAGATATTTTATTATTTAATAATATATATTTTATAAGACATAATAATTTTCTTAAAATAAATCTGTAGGTAGTTTCTTTTTCTTGAAAAAACTTAAAAATAGTTGATTATTAATGCATGGTAAAAAAATAAAAATAAAATAGAGAGAAAAGCATGACATTGGTAAAAAAATATGAATCGTTAGTTTTTAAAAATATTGATCAATACTATTCAATTAGAAGCGTTTCAGTCATTAAGAAAATGCTGAAAAATTGAACATTAACGAAAAAATAAGTACATATATACGCTTTTTATAATATAAATAGTTTCTTTTTCTTGAAAAAACTTTAAAATAGTTGATTATTAATACATGGTAAAAAATAGAGAGAATAGCATGACATTGGTCAAAATATGAATCGTTAGTTTTTTAAAATATTGATCAATACTATTCGATTAGGAGCGTTTCAGTCATTAAGAAAATGCTGAAAACTGAACATTACTAAAAAAACAAGTACATATATACGCTTTTTATAATATAGATAATTATAATTTTATTCTTATTTTGTGATCATTGTACAAATATCAGAAACTTGTATAGTAATTGACACCAATTGAAAAAAAAATTCGTTCCCCCATGGGCAGTATAACAAAACTTTAAAATGAAGAATGTCATATATTATACCGAAAATATGGAATTATATATGACTATAAGGGTCGTGAAATAATTTTTTATATATCCATGAGGGTAGAACGTGTTTTTTTTTCTAGAAAAAAGAATTTGTATACTACCAAAATTTCCATACATATATGCACATACCATTAGAGAAAAATAAAAAATTAATGGGTAAGTCATATTCCAAAATCTCTCCTTATAAACCAAGAATATATATGGACCAGCACGGAAGAAGATGATAAATAGTACTGTACACATGTGCCAGTGCCATGCCATTAATTAGGTATTGTTATTGTTGCATATAACTTCATTAATTTATCTTGACCTCTTGAATAGACAGACTTTCGTATAGGGATACAGAGTTGATATAAAGTAGGAGAATTTGCAGAGATATCTCCGCGGTCTAATTGCTTTGGTTGTGAACCTTATTTACTACCGATTGTCTTCACCAAAACTAAAATTTCATGGTCGATGTTCTTGACTTTTTGTTTTTGTCGTATTTGTAGTTGATATTTATGTCCCGATTTGTCGCGGAAAATACAATGTAGCACCAACTTGAGGAATACTTCCAAACGCAGAGAACATGCAGATGCTGTTTTTTGTGCTTACCTCATGGAAAAACTACCATGCATTATTTTACAATATCTTCCTTTTTTTCATTATTTTTTAACAATTAGATCCATGAACGTGTCAATCACTACTCTCTGTCAAGATTTAACTGCCCCAATAAATGTCCAAACAGAAACCAAAACGACAACCCTTCTCTCTTAGGAAACGAGTATTAACTACTAACTCAATGGGCTCTGAATCTGCTGTTCGGAATCTGAACGAGCAGGAAGCTACTCGTAAAATCAGATGGTATCACTGTAGCACGAAGATGAGGAGAGCCGTCGGATGACTTACGAGAGGACACTACTCAGATGACTTACGAGCAGCAGGTTTCATGCCAACTCAATGGTAGTCATTCAAAATTGAATGTAAAGTTGAGTATTAACCTTGGAAAAAGTTTAAAATTCATGCATAAATTATTTTAGTAGTTAAAAATATTCTTTAATTAATGCAAAAAATTAATTATCACACCCATCAAACTGAAAAAAAAAACAAGAGCACACAATTTCTTTTTTGTTTTTAAAGTGAGTTATTAAATAATACCAATTGATGGTATATAAGAATTTAGTATCTTTTTTATTTATTAAGAAAATTCGTAACTCTGACAAAACATGCCAGGAATAAGGAATTTGCAATTGCGACAGAGCACATTAATTATTATTTTTTTTCTTTCAGACTGAAACAAATTTGCAATTCTGAAAAATAGAAAGATGAATCTTGTACTGTTGATTTTTTTATTACAACAATAAAAAGATAATTATTGTTTATCAAACAAATAGTACTAATTAGTCTTAAAAAAAAAAGAATTTAGCTAGCTAGTACAAAGAAGAGAGAACAATTCCTCCCCGAATTGATGAAAAGTCACAACAAAAACGTGACCTCAATCTTCTTTGCACCTCACAATAATTAGCACATAATACGCCATATAACTATCAAACCCTAACTCCCCTCCTATATTTTCACATAAATACATATATGCTATTATTTCTTTAATTTGCATCCCAACCAAAACCAAAAAAAATGACGGAATTCAGTACCACTAGTCCACTATACCATACACAACTAAAACTTGTAGAAACCAAAGAACAGATACAATACAAGTATATAAAATAAAATAACATAAAAGATAGATCTCAGCATTCATCACTTACACTGCACCTTTTCCTCTTAGATCCGGATTTCACGGACATGCCACACCCGACCGGATCTCTTCTCACAAACAGCCGATCCATCTCCTCTTTCTCTACTGTAATGGTCTCAATTTGCGGAATTGTTCTCTTACCAATCACCACACATCTCCTTTTTCTCGGTGGGTCAGGACAACTCGCTAGTGCAGAAGCAATTCTGCTCCCTTCTCCCTTTGGCGTTTCACACTCTTCGTCTCCCTCCTCCTCTTTCTTCGATGGCTGAGACTCTTCATTCGGAGGTCCATTCCCTCCACGACCGGTCTGAATGGGCCTTAGCACGAATTCTGAGGAAACCGACATGGAAGCAGAAAGAAAGGAGAGAGAGAACCAGCTACAAGATCTCTCGATCTTTTCTCTCTCTCGCTTCTTATAGTGAGATTAGATTCGTTGCCTCAAGAGAAGGCTGAGTTGCATGTGATTTCTCCAAGGATGATCTCCTAAGCTTTTTACTTTTCTCTAATCGGTGGGACCCTTTCGAAGCTACCTTATCTTTTTCCCTTTCTTCTTTTTCGCGTCGCGAGATAGTCGATCAAATTTCGGTATGTTGTCTCTCCACCTTGGTTTCATTATCCTGATCCAGGGGACTAACAGTTAACACTTAACACTGATTAATTAGAATAAGCGCATTGCTCATTCATAGTTTCAAACTGTAAAGGAAAGAACTGGACTATCTTAACATAAAAGTGAACCGTCCAGAGGAACCGTAATACTTCGAGACCACCTTTATTCCCTCCGACAGTCTTCATAGGATACCCTTTTAGATGAATGCAAAAAGATGTTCCACTCTCCATTAAGAACCTAACTGGAGATAAGCTAGATTTCCTTTTCCGTCCTGTTTACTGTTCAGTGTTCAGTACGTTTGAATTTGATGCTGTTTCTGGAGTATATACAAGCGCCGTTCATCTCCAATATTGACCATTAAATGGAGGGGAAGATGTAATTCTTTGGCGGTTAGAACCGCTTGGCGCGATCAGAACCGTAAGATGGAGGCTGGGACCGGTTGTAAAACGGCCTACATAGGCCATAGGATACCATTTCATTTCCGGAAGAAATTTAAATTAACTGGGGACCCTTTGCATTTGTCGTTACTGTTCCATAAATTGCGACCCAAAATGTAAGGTCGTTTGGGCCCACATATAAGTGTCTGTTCCCCTGTGACGCTTGTCTTTGCTTCTCATTGCACTCTCCTTGTTGATTCGCCTTATAAGCCAATTAGAATGGGGAAGACTGTTTATAAAGATTTTTAAACGGAATTGGGAAGACAGTTTCTAAATAAAACAAATTATTATTATTATTACAATTGAGCAATATTTCCTATATTATGTTTATTTAATTTCCTTGTTTATAAAGAAGTCATGAGTTTTTTTTTGACATAATAACTTATCAAATATGTCAATTTATTTTAATGTTAATGTAACATACATATATACTGTGTGATAGGTATATTTGCGTTCTTTCTTAGGATGATTCAATTATAGTTGTGTAGTTTTGACAATTAATAAATTATATGTGTATTGTTATGTAACTTATGTTGTAAGAAATCAACTTCTATCAATTTATTTCAACTGTAGTTATGTTTATGTTTTTTTCGGATAAAATATGGAGCGCCTATTTATTCCATTTCTGTTTGGAAAACAAGTTACAAGAAAATTTAACGACTAAACTATAAAAAAAATAACAGCCCCATTTACTCAAAATATCCGTAATTCTAAACACCCATTAATTGAATTGTAGTTATGCACGTGGCGTAAAAATAATATAGCCAATGCCTCTTGTCACTACTCAATATTATTTTTCGTTACTATAATATATCAAGTGTATAAAATTATTTTTTTTAAAAAAAATTCAAATTAACAATTGAGATTTTGCATCAAAATTAATTGAAATGATAATGGTATGGGGCAATAAAAAGAATAGGGAAATAACAAAAGAAAAATATTATGGAGATACCAAAATCAAAATGAGTTTATTTTTCATATTAATGATTTTATTATGCAATGTGTTTTGTATTGTACTTCTATAATCCAACATTGATACTAGTAATGTGAATAATAATTCTATTATCCAGCATATTTGATATGAATAATGATAATATTGTACAAAAAGTAAGTTACATAATAAAGTCATTATTATATATAATAACTCATTTAATATGAATAATATTTTTAATTTGACAATAGATTGAGTATTGTTGTTTAGTTACGACTAAAAAAGAACTGTCCTTTATTTAAAAATGAAGTGGACTCAAAGAAAATAATAACTCATGCTACACAAATTGCCACAACCTCATGGATCACATGGAATGACGAAATGCTGAGAATGAAATAAAACAAATACACGTGGGCTTGCGGAGGTCGACCCAAAGATGGCCCTGGTTCTGAGGTAAATACATTTTATCAGATTTAAGGTAACAAATTTCGAAGGGTCGAGCAATCATAACTCCCCTCGTTGGATGTAGGACTTAAATGCATGCTTTAAAGGTGATAAAATGTAATTATTTAACATTTTTCATGTCCGTTCAAAGTTCAAAATGATAGAGAAGGAAATAAATAAAATGCAGATCGGACTCATTTCACATTTCACAACCGTGATAAAAACATAACGTCTATTTAATTTTATATAGAAGTGAGCGATTCATTATGACCTTGATCATCTATTATTGAGGTTCTTCAGAATTGTTAATGCTGTTTGTGATATTAAACAAGAAAAATCATTCAAATTATTCTTTAAATTTAATTTAAATTATTAATAATTTCATATAGAGAACGGATGCAGCAGGGGAAGGCCCATTGTTGTCTTGAAAAATAATTTAATTTAACTCCTTTTTTTGAAAAATAATATGTTTAGGTAAATATTTTGCTAAGCTGATCATTTTTGGATCTAATTTTTTATTTCATAAATTGTTTGATTATTTTTATTTAAATTTTTTTATTTAATATCGTGGATAATAAAAAAATTATGCAAAAGGTTCCAAAATATAAAGTATCGTTGAGAAAAAATTTCTTCATCGACTTGATTATCTATTATTTTGAGTTTTATTTTTTACTATTTTTAATATGAACGTATGTTAAATTATTAGTTTTTTTTATTTAATATCCGATTAGTTAATAAATTTGAACATGATAAATCATTATAATCTAATTATTTACGTCCTGATTAAAATTTTATATCCACCCCTAAATACAGCGATATGAAAACCGATATCGAAACTGATATCAAATTCAAATCGATACATGAAGAGTTGTCTAAGTCAAACTTTCAAAAACGCGAGGCTTCACCCGTGCACTGGCATGTTATAGCACATGATCCTAAATCCATTTTGTGTGCTATTCCTTACGTTTTTCAATAAAAATATATTTAACTTCATCAGCAAAACATGTAGTATGATTAACAAAATACCTCATTTAAGTAACTGTAAAAAAAAGTTATCAAGTGATATCAATAGATCATGAGTTCACGACCCTACTAAGTTTACAAATTTATTTACCACCTTCAGCAATGATGATCTCACAGAACAAATCGCCCCCTCTAGGCCTCTACCACTCAGTTACAATTACAATGTTCATACTTTTCCAGTAAAAAATAGTACAATATATATATTCTCCCTCCAAGAAATATATGTTACATTGGAAACCACCGAGCTAGTAAATTTTCACCAGACCGACTTTTACTTTGAAAGTAAAGTTAGATGGAAGTTTTCTCGAAAAGGGTCGTTATGTGATATCTGAAGAAGTTTGCATGCACTGGTTACAAAAGTAACAAGGAAATAGTATGCTAGATTGTATATGTTACATTTCTGTACAAAAGGTTCAGTTACAACTTACAAGGAAGTAGGAACCCACCAATGGAATCTGGCTACACACTTTTGCTATTTCACTGTTCAGTATTAATTTAGCTACACAACTAGTGGGTTTTTACTGTTTCTACATCAGTAATTATATGTAAAGGGTCCTAGACTATGAGTTATCTTAACAAATTTGACAATAATTTTTTTAATAAATATGAAAAAAAATAGAAAATAAATCTTATAGATATGTTCTTCTACTTATAAATTGATGGTGATTAAAATTTTATGCAATTTCATTTTCATTTGCTAGTCCATCAAAGATAATCAAAATGATAATAATTATATAAAATTTAAATCATCATCAATTTATAAGTAGAATAATACACCTATAAAAAAAATTATATTTATTTGAAGATCTCTTATCAAAATCATCAAGATAGGTATTATCAAGTGATCCCTTCCCTAATTATATACAACTTCAACGATGAATGTGTTAGTTTGCTTTCATAAATTACAATATGCCTAATTCGGTTCTGCACAGTTCATTTTATTGAAGTTCATCTTTTACTTTTTGTGGAATGATGCAGGACTACTACTGTTTATTGGGTCTTTTTACTTGACAGCGAAAGGAGATAATAATGAAGACAAGCTGTAATAGGTACAATGTTAAATCACGGACCAAGAGATTAATTTCAGGTTTGAAAGTTAGCTGCCTCAAATCTAACTCTTCTACCTACCAAAAGAACACAAGACCAACGGATACATACACCCTCAATTTTTCTAGCCTTTAATTTGTTTACCAAAAAAAAATAGAATAAAAGAATTCTATAAAATATACTATAATTAATTAAAATATAATCTTAATTTTGTAAAAAAAAAAGTTGGTTTTATTAGCCCATTTAATTATTTTTCATGACAGGTTTATCATTTTTCTTTATGGAAATTTAACTTTCTATTTCAGTAAATTTCTTTTTGACCTACGGAGGATTAGATCAAAAATTGACTTTCGAGGAAAAAACAGATAGAGAAAGAGAGAGAATATTGTGATGATGTATGTGGTCATGACAGGCCAAAAGTATTATGCTGGTGCATTAAAAGTTTTTTTTTTGTTTCTAACTGTCTAAGTAGTAGTTATTTTCTGAAATAATTACTACACACTTACACAGCGATCTCGTGGAGTGTCTAACGGATTATAAAATGAAATGGAGCTAACAATTATTATTCATCAATGCTGGTCGTCCCTACATAAACTAACGTACTAATGCTATATTTTTACAGTGTATGTTTTCGCAAAACAACTTTTTACTGAGTAGTAATACTGAGTAATTTTTTTTAATGAGTCATGTTTTCTGAGGGTATTTTTTTTCCGATATCGCTAAATTATAACTTAAGGTCATATAATTTGATTATTATTTTTTTTAGTCATTTATTAAAAATTTAACCACTCCGCAGTAATTTTTCATCCAAAACTTAACGAAAAATATTATTTTTGTGAAAAATAAATTATTTTTGTATTCTATATATTATATCCCCTTGTATATTAAAATTTTTATTTTTGTTTCATTTATTCAGAATGATGATACATATTGATTTTGTAATAAAAATAACAAAAGAAAATGTTACGAGACATGTATACATTGAATAATTTAAAGAAAATTAAAGAGGTACATGGTGACCGCGACGTGTTTGGATCGGTACAATGTCATGAGTAGCAGCAAATTAGCAAACCTCTGTCAAGCGCAGTACAAAAGAAGCTGAAAAAGAAGGAAGAGCCCTGGCAGGCGGGACCCACGGAGCCTGATCCTTCCTTCTTTTGTCCGTATCCAAATCCGATAGGCGCGAGAGGGGATCACTTGTAAGATAGCGACACGTGTACCAGTGTACATCCATAGTAGATTTTGGAGAGAGACACGCGGCATGGGGTATCCGAGGACACGCAGGTACTGGTACAGTGGTACTCTCCATTGGCCGATTGAAAGCAAATGATATCTCCTTGCTATTTTTCCAGATCAGCAAAAACAAACATTGTATGAATAATTGAATATTCACTGTTCTCTGTCCCAAGTCCTAATTCACAAGTCACAAGCGTCGGCATTCTCAATTTCCAATTCACGATTTCAATTTTGAATATTGAAATAGCAATAATGTATCATGAATTATATTGAATTTTGAAATAACAATAATGTATCATGAATTATACTGAAATTCTTTAGCTGGTAAGGTAGCGAAGGCCAAATGCTGGTCCTGATTTTGATCTCTTTTCTGGCTTTCTGTTGCACTGATCATGTTGCGGTCTGTGTTGCGGGTTGACTAATGCAAATAGATTAAGAGACTAGCTTAGCTTACAAAAGGAGATTCCAGGTACCGCATCATAATTTGCCATAACGCAAGCGTCATATAAGAGCACAAACCACACATTGTTTCTTTAGAGATATATCATGATTCATATACCAGTACCATGCTGATTTGCTTTTTTTCTGATCAGAGTGTTCCATTTTACAGGGTGGTCGAGGACCACTTTGGTTGATCCGTGTGAGTGTTCGGTGCTCTTTTCTTTTGGTTTGATTCCAATTCCAAAGGTCAAGTGGGCTTTATTCGGTTATTCCCATCTAAGACTAAGAGCACTTAATCTTTTCTCTTAACCTCTCCCTTCTGGCTCTGGTCCAAGATGCTTGGTTGCCTTGCGCTGGCAGGAACATATATTCACCCTTGCTCTTTTCTGAGATGGAAATGCATCTCCATCCAAAGTGGAGGTAATCTATATATGAATCAAGTTTTCCAGAAACCACATATATGTCTCATTTTTCCATCTAATTTATTGAAAGCTTAATTAACAAGAAACTTTAAATAGAAAGAACTATCTAAGGGTTCGTTTGGCAACTTAAGGAATAATTTTGGAAGAGTGGTAATTTTGGAAGAGTGGTAGAATAGTGGTATTCTTAATTATTCGGAAGAGCAAAAATATCGTTCGATAGTTATTAATCATAATAGCTAAAATATGGATAATTATAATATTAACAATGATGATGATAGTAAAATAATAATAATAGTAATAATGATGATGATAATGATAATATAATAATAACAATAAAATAATGATCATAATCCATAATCACAATCATAATAAATAATAATATTTATAGTTGTAATCATAATAATATAATAGAAATATAAACATAATTAAAATATAATAATATAATAAAAAATATATAATAATAACTAATCATAATTCTAATAATATAATAATAATATAATATAATTAAATAATCATAATAATAATAATCATAGTCGTAATCATAATAATATAATAAAAAATTATAATCATAATTATAATATAATAATAATAATAAATAATTATAATCATAATATAATAATAATAATAAATAATTATAATTATAATAGTATAATTATAATATAATCATAGCTATAATCATAATAATATAATATAATAATAATAATAATAAAATAATAATAATAATAATTAATAATAATCATAGTCATAATCATAATAATATGAAAATAATAAATACTTATAATCATAATAATATAATTATAGCTATAATCATAATATAATAGTAATATAATCATAATCATAATACAATAATATAATAATAATAAAATTATAAATCATAATCGTAATAATATAATATTAATATAATCATAATATAATAATATAATACTAAAATCATAATTATTATAATATAATAATAATAAATAATAATAAAATTAATTATATAATATTAATACTAACAGTGATATTTATATAATAATAAAAATAATTATTATAATATATATAATAATAATAATAAATAAATAATCATCATAATATTAATATAATAATAAATTGTAATCATAATAATTAAATAATAATAAATTATAATGATAATCATAATATAATAATATAATATAACATAATCAAACAATAATCGCTATTCCGACGAGAGCTAATCCAGTATACCACATATAACTTGGTATACCAGATTAGCACTCTTCCGCACTATTCTACTTCGTCTAAAATTCATTTAGCTAATTAATTCCATTTATCAAATTAATTCGTCAGAATAGATATTCTATTCAATTTATTATTATACCATTCCACTAAGTGCCAAATAAACCCTAAGTTCCTTGAGTTGCTGGAGCACTAAATAAGTATTAATTATATGGAAGCATGAAAAATTGCATCATGTATGAACTGAATTTTACTGAGTAATAGCTTTTATTTGAACCAAAGAAATGTCCGTGAGCACCAACCTTGCGAATATTCCATGGTAAACTTGTAGACAAATTACGTCTATGTATTAATGTGGATGCAACGGCTAACTAGCTTTTCTTTCCTATTTGACTTTTTTTTCTGAATTAAATCAGATTTATTTCCAAATATTATCTGTGTTGCAAATCCAAAGTTATATCAGTAGTAATCTAACGGTTAATGACGAGTTTTTCATTTAACGGTTAACGTTTAAATAAAAATAAATTGCCGTTAAATCCAAATACGAGTATACTACAAAATATGTAATTATTGAAGGTTAAAAAGAATTATATGAATGGCACATTTATAGCCGCCAAAAGTAAAAAAAAAAAAACTATTTAGTGTCAGTTGTTTGTATTTTTTTTTTTTGAGGAAACAGAGTTGTTTGTAAATTGATTCAGATTGTTACTAGTTGTTATAAAAAATGACAACCAATTTGCTAATAATGAAAATTTGAAAAACAAATAAATTATCGTTCTTCTTAGGAAAATAGTACTGATATGACGATACTAATTGAGGATTTAAATTATAGTACTGGTACTATCTTTAAACTTTACTTTTCAGCATTTTAAAAGCATAAGTATGTATTTTATACTTAATAATTAAAAAACTGAAAATAAGCAACAATAATAATTATATCACAAAGATAACTTCTTCTTTAATGTTTTCAGTCATAAAGATTTTCAAACCGTTTATTTTAAAATAATACAAGTTTTAACAATTTGTCCCCAATCATTTCCAGTACCTTACGATCGAACATTCGCAATACAAATTCTTAAAACTTTTTACGAAATTTTACAAAATTTACCAATAGTTATCGAAATCTCGGTTCTCATTAAGCTCGAAAATTTTGTCATATAGTATTTCAAAGACCATGAAATTTAAATTATTTCACTTGTTATTCCATATTGTGCGTGCGTACTTCCATGCGTCGTTTAGTATTCACAACTATTTGTTTTGATAATCTTAACAAAAAATAATAAAAATAATAAAAAATATTAAAATAAAATAATTTCTATAAATATATTTTTAAGCTTTTAAATTAATTGTAATGTAAAATTTATACAATTTAAGTTCATTTAATATTCCATCAAAGACCATTAAATAACATTCAAAATATATGAAATTTAAATCATGATAAATCTATAAGTTCAAAAATGTATATGTAAAGAAAATTGCATTTTTCAAAAAAAAAAATATTTTTTCTAAAATTTATTATCAGGATAAATAATTATATGTGGCACCCAACCCCTTTCGTTAAGTTGTTACAGTGTCAAAGCCATCGACAAACATGCTTCCACATGCGAGCCCCTTCATAATTAAATCGGTTGCAATTTACAAGGAACCGAATCCGCTGCTTGTGGTAGAGCTGAACTTAGCTTAAGTTTGATTTATGAAAATTTGAATCGAGTTGAACCGAGTCGAGCTCGTGAAACGCTTTTAACTGAAAAATTTAACTCAAACTCGGTTCGTTACTATTCGAGATAGCTCGCGAGTTGGCTCACGAGCCAATACATGTGCATTGACTCAATTTGACATTTAAATTTAATATATCTACAAACAATAAGGTTAGTACATCTAGAAAATTGATATGAGAATTGATACAAAATTGATATATCAACAAACTATGTTTTCAATGACATCTTCATTGCGTTAATTTGAATGGATGGGCCAACAAAAAACTATCGAGTCAGATATACAAATTTAATTACGAGCGAGTAAGAGACGTCTTTAAACCACTGACATTGTGAGATGGTAAGAGATAATCAGAGATGAGTTATCAGATTAGAGTTTGACAAAAAAAAATATAAACTATTTTTTATTCGAGTTGAGTCGAACCACGAGCTGAGCCGACCCAACTCAAATTCAGTTCATTTCACTACCGAACCAGATTAGCTTGAGCCAAATTAGCTCGAGTCATTTTAGCTCGAACCAGAATAGCTCTCGAACCCAAGTCGAGCCCGAACTGAGTTGTAGGGAGCATTTTCTTTCAACAATTGATTCTGAACAATCTTCATCTTTCAACAATTTGTTATCCACCTACGAGCCAGCTATAAATAAATGGAGAAAATTAACAGTGTTAGAGTTAATAAATTGGGTATAAAGATAAAAGAGAAGGGATCGGTTGACAATGGTTTATTTTGACAATTTTAACAATAGACCTCTAAATAAATACAAAAAAAATCTAAAAAATGGAAAAAGGTTTATAAATGTGTTGTTCTACTTTTAGATTGATGATCATTCAAATTTTATGCAATTTCATTATCGTTTGGTAGTCCATCAAAGATCATCAAATTTTCATACAATTTACAACGGTATTTGATGGACTATCAGATGATAATGAAATTGCATGAAATTTGAATTACCATCAATCTAAATATAGAAGAACATATCTATAAACTTTTTTCCATTTTTAAGATTTTTTGTATTTATTTAGAAGTCCATTATCAAGATTATCAAAATAATCCATTGTCAATGGATCCCCACTCAAAGATAAATGTCTTTGTCAGGTGAAGATTGGTCAGAATTGTTGACAGAAAAATGCTGATAGTGGATTCGGTTTCAATTTGCAATTTTTCTAGGACGGTTTGAGAGGCAATTAGGGCGTAGTCGCAATCCTTTCCCTTGCAGCGGCCAGCAGGGAGTAAAGAAAAATTTATAATTCATAATTCGTTGAGTATTTGATTCAGTTTGAGTTTGAGTTTGATTTGTTCAATTAAATTTTTTTTGTTAATTTGATTCGAATTTAATTCGATAATCTTTTTAATAAAATAGTTCAAATTTGATTTGTAATAGTTTAATATGTAATTATTTATATTTATTTTAACTATTTAGTCAATAATATATGTAATAATATAAATATTTTATTATAAATTTAGTAAGATATTATTAATTTATTATTACATTAATAGATATAGTTATTTTTATCCAAATTTTAATCTAAAATAAATAAAAATATTAATTATTTTAGTTTTAATTATTTATGATAATATAAAAATAAATAAATAATTAAAATAATTGAGTTAATCTAGAGTTTGATTTTTTTTAATTGATATAGCTCAAGTTTTATTTAGTTCGAATTAATTTTAAAACAAATTAATACAGAATCCAATTCGATCGAATTTAATTCGTTTACCGCCCTAGCGGCTAAGCAGAATGCCACCCTTTGCCGTGCGTGCTTCCATGCGTCGACAATAAAGCAACAAAGCGATTAATTAATAAGATTGCTATTTGAGCTACACCTAGGGTGTCAATTCTTGATCCGACCCGACGGGTTAATTCGATCTGATCTGAACCCGATCCGAATATAAATGAGTCGGGTATGGGTTTAATCTTTTTGACCTGAATCGGGACGGGTCGGGTTCGGGTCACCTGACCCGACCCGATTAATTATATTTTTTAAAGTAATTTTATGATTTGGTACTAATTAAAGATTAAATATATACTAATTATACACTAATTAAGATTAATTATAAATTAATTAATATTTTATTGCTTAAATTATATAAAAATAATTGATAAATATTTAATTATTTTATACGGAACGAGTCGGGTCGACCCGTGACCCGTCGGGTCAGGTATGAATTAAAAATTTTTGACCCGAATTTAATCTGATCGGATAAAAAAAATAATAAAATAATATGACCCAATTTGAACCCGACCCGACCCGATCCATTGACTCTACTGGAATTGCTCACAGTAATTTGTATGAGGGCCGCTACAGGTATCCTTTTCCTATCTGTGTTAATTGTTAAATATACTTCACTGCTACTTTGATTTTTTTTTCTTTTATATTTAATAAACAATCATGAAAAGAACTACCGTCGGCATATGAAAATTTTCACGTACTTATATAAATTTGATTTAACTTTGGTTCCAAATTCCAGGAAAATAAAACAAATACTGACTGTTATAAAAACAAGTTGCATTGTATTTTTTTTTGTTAGAAATATCGTAGGTTGAGCCGCTGTCCGCTGATTTTTTATATCTAGGGCTGTTAATGGAATATTCGAATCGAATCTCGGAGGATTCAAATGTGAATTCATTAGAAAATTATAATATCCATATATGGATCTATATTCAATTAAATTTTGAGAATCCAAATGTGTATTTATATTTATTATTATAACAGATTTTGGATTGGATTCGGATCATATTTTGGATCTTATATAATAATAGTAAAAATAGCCTAATTCATACATGACAAAAAAAATATTATGTTATTTTAAAATTATTTCAAACATAGTAACAATTATAATTCAATAGCAATCTTAAAATTTTTTGTTCCAATTATAAATATAGCAGCAATCATAACTATTGGTTCCAACTTTTAAAATATATAATAAATTAATCTTCAATTTAAATATATAATTTTATTTTAATTTAATTTTATTTATTTATCGAATTCATAGCAGATTTAAACTCAAATCTTATAAGATCCAAATGCGGATTCATTATATTAGATGAATCATTTTTTAGAATTCATATACGGATTCAACAAATTAATGGATATATCAGAACGGATTTTTAAATTATGAATATCCATTGACAACCCTATTTATATCTTTGAAAATTACTAAATTCCTTCTTTATACAAATGCTATGGTAAGAGAGAGTTTCTGACCTTACGGCAAACGCTCTTGGGAGATCACAATTTTTTTAAAATTTTGATAAAAAAAATTATGCTCATTTGAATTGATTGGTTCAATCTTTATTTGAAGGGAAAAAAACACTATAATACAATTATTTTTTTATAACTAAAAGTATAATAAAAAAAATAGTGAAAATAATTCGTCAAAAAATGCACGGTTTGCGCATATTAACATTCATAAAAATTATCCAGAAAAGCAAGCTGGAAATTTCAAAAGCCCACTGAGAGGCCCGCCTTAAAGGAAATGGGCTTCATCATAGCTCATTGTGCCCATAGTCCAATCAGTCAAGGCCCGTTCCATGCGCTCTGTCTCGGCATTATTAGTTACTTTTCTCTTCATTTTCTCTCCCTTCTGGGGTTTGAGTTTCCATGTCTCGTATATTCCTAGCAGATTCTTTGTTTGAGCGTTCTCTATCATTTTTCTCTATGCCTTCTTCTACCCCCAGCTTGATCTCCGCTCTGTCTGACGGCCCATTTCAATCTAAACAGTTCATATTTGATTAATAGAGATTTTGTTTAATTTTTAATTTAGTGCCATGGCACCTTGCGAAACTATGACAGAGAATATAAATTGAAATGTTAATGTTAATGTGAGACATCAAAATGAAATCAAGGCAGCACATTTCACGAAACAACAATAGTCCTTTTTTTCAATCTGAACGAAATTATAAATATGCGCTTTTATTATTGATATCGATCCATTAACCTTGGAATAACCAAATTACCATTTTCAATGGTTTCTACTGGGCTGAGATGCCAACTCGGCACAAACTTGTAACGGGTTATCCCCAACGGGCCGACACTACAAACCCAACTCCCACCGTCAGTATTCGGATCGAGAAACGAAAATGGGTTGGAATTATATGGGATTAGTGTATTAACAACGGGTCAGATCGGGCCGATTCGGTCCTAACCCGGACGGTCCAACGGGTTAGGACGGACCGGGTTTTGGCGGGTTGACGGGTTAGATGGGGCGGGTTAGGACGGTTTTATTTTGAGAGGGTGTGGTCGCGACTCGTCCTAGAACCATGGGTCGGAAAGTTCGATGAGTCGGGTAAAGGGGGGGACTGGGTCAGGTCGGGTTTATTGGACATCATTTTTTTTTAAAAAAAAAACTCAAATGGTAAAATAATTTCAAATAAATTCTAAAAAATTCCAAAAATCATATATATTGTTCAAAAAAATTAGAATATATAATCATTAATATTTGTGAATAAATTTAAATATTTTTATTTTTTCACTTTTTTATAAGTGAAATTAAATAAAAAAATTAAAATAAAATGATATAACTTGAAATAAAATGACAAAATAATCATATAATTATAATAAATGTTTAAAACTTTTAGTATAAGAAATATTTATTTTTCATTTTGTTGTTATAAACAATTCTAAAAATATATATAATTATATTTATCAATTTACAAAACAATCACATAAGAATTTAATATTTTTTTGAGTACATGCATTGTAAAAGTAAAGCATTAACAGAAGAACATGCATGGAGATCTCAATGAAAAGTTAGGTTAGATTTGTAATGAACAAAAGTAACCAAATTATTCTTTAGATAAAACTAGTGAAATGAAGGTGTGTGGCTCTAACCATTGTAATGAATTAAATAAAATCAATATAAAGTTGAGCCAAAAACAACCAGAGGCAAAACAGTCTCTATCCGTTGTAACATATCCATTAACCATTGTAACGTAATCTAGGCAGGGTTTTATTCTTTTTTTACCGTGCCGGGTTTTTTTAATTTCCTCTGGATTTTAACGAGTTTTGGTAGAGTTTTTACACGGGTTGTCGGGCGGATTAAGGGCGGGTCGGGTTTTACACGGGCCGGGGTTATCTCGAGTTTTTTTAGAAAAATAAGTTCGCAACCATTCGTTGGCCTATGAGTGACCGGTCCCCGGATTAAACGGGTTTTACCCTCAGGTCGAAATGAGTTGAACTGCGAAGTCGGGTTTGACGGATCAAATCTACCGAGATGGGTTTTTTACAACACTAATAGGGATTACAAGTCACGTGCACACGGAACCGGTTAATTTCCCAATGGCTTGAGACCAAAATTTATTTCAAACCTTATTTTAACCATTGGATCAATCTTTTTTCACCAATCTTGATGCAAACTCATTTTTCATTTTATACTTTTTCCAATTTCAATGCTAATCCAATGATTGAAACAAAACTTTAAATAAATTTTAATCCCAAACCATTAGAAAATTAACCCATTCCCGCGCGCACTGGATATAAAATTTCAGAAAATTAAAAAAAATAATAAAAGTTGAAAATTGCATTGGTCAATGTAAATTGAGATTAAACAAAAAGAAAATTGCATCTGCCCAGGGAATCGTTATAACGATTCAGTAAACGTTATAACGGTTCATCTCAATACTCAAAAATATTCTAAGGCAGAAATATTCTAAAAGAAACCAGAGTGTATCGTTATGTAACGATTCAGTAATTGTTACAACGATTTGGGAAACGTATAAAAATTTATCAAATCGTTATATGTTTCCCAAATCGTTGTAACGATTACTGAATCTTTATAACGTTTCAAATTTCAAGTTGACTTGATCCAACTGCTATTCTTTCTAAACCGTTATAACGATTCGTAAACCGTTATAACGATTCAGGCCGAAAAAGAGTTTCTTCAGAATCCTTTTTGACTTAGTTTGAATAATTATGTATTTTTGAATAATTTAAAAATCAAATAATACAAAAAAATTATAAAATATCAAAAATTATAAAATAAAATTTGGATAATATTTTAAGTTACCCTCCTCCTTTAATCCGAGTTTGGGACCGGCTATGTTAAAAAAACATAGGCGGAGTTATAACTTTTTTTTTGTTAGTAATGTTCTTTAAAAAAAGAAATTTAAAAAAATAATTGAAATATTTAAAAATAGATAAAAAGATTGATATGGTAAGAAATACCAAATTCCTAGAAGTCGTTGTGCATATACCATAAATCGTTATCTTTAATGTCAATTGGGTCGTCGAAATCATCTTCTAGAGAGATATCGGGAAAATTGGTACAGCTTTCTTGAGTTTCTATGGCGGATGTTGCCGCCTCAAATGTGGTATTATGTTGCATGTGACTTTCAGCATCAATCCAATCTTTATTGCACACAAGTTGTTTGAAAAGTTTTGAACCCAATTTTGTATGCTTATCTGTTAGGATCCTGTTTGCCGAACTAAAACATGATTCGAAATGGACGGTTGACACAGGCACTGCAAATACGTCACGCGCCATCATCGCCAATGTTGGATAGGCAGTTGCATTCCTCTTTCAGTACTCCAGGATATCAATTTGATCATCCTCCATGCTTCCCAAACAATAACTCAGTAATTCGTTATTATTTATTTGTTGATCTTCAAAACAATCATCATCTCGCAACTCATTTAGCAATCCAGATGAACTATTACTTCTATACGATTAAAAATGAACACAATATAAGTGAATAAATTATGTAATGGAAAGAATGATGATTAAAATTCATACCTAATGTTGCGATCGGTAGTAGAAGGATTATTAGTATTTCGTCGGGAGTTATAAATGTTGAACATCTCCTCCAATAAGCTATTTACACGATTATCTTCTTCATTAGTGCGTAGATGTAGACTTTGTTTGTACCTTTGAAGAAGCCTTATGGTGTATTTTTTCTTGAATGATGGATGAAGACAATTTACGATAATTATCACGGCGGGTACTTCCTCCCAATATTTGAGAAATTTTCTTTCATTTCTTCTACGATTGGAGAAAGAGAGGAGTTGAGACTTTCTATATTTTCCATCTCACGATAAACCTTTTGAGAAAAAGAATATAAAAAAAAGATTAGATAAAAAAAAAGAATATAGAACAAAATGTGATAGAAAAAATAATATAGAAAAATATGAGATAGAAAAAAAGATGAAAAATTAAAAAAGCATATCCAAATGTTGCTAATAAATTATTTTTACGTTCGTTATATTGTCTTTTAATCTCGGCTACCATTTTTCTATGGTGAAATCTCTTATACAATGGTTGACCACAACTTCGGATAACCAACCGGGCAAAACTTAAGCAATTACTCATACTTATTGGTTGTTCTTTTTGGGCAATATATCGGGCAAACTCACTCAACATTCTTTTTTCATCATATCTTTGGTGAGTTCTACTACCATTCGTGTTTATAACGCTTTGGACTAAATGAGGGTCTGGTTGATCTTGTGTTTCCTCATTTTTTGCCATATGTTTATCAGCATGCTTTTTAAATGCACTTAGACCGTTTGTCTTAGAATATCTATAAAAAGCTTTGCAATTTTTTACCTTGCACCTTCCGCTGAGCATGACACCGCTCGCATCATTTGTTTGTTCATAAAAATGCCACCAAGGTGCATCGTAGGAGGGACCAGTTGTCTTCCTTTTCTTTTCTAATGGTCTCGCTTCCATTGGTGATGGGGGTACACTTGAGGTTGGAGTTTCTGCGGCAGAGGAGGGTGCGGTCGGAACTTGCGATGGAGATTCTTCACTTATTTCATGAGAACTTGAGACGTATTGAGGATGATGCGGTGTAGTAAATATAGGGATTTGTTGAGGTTGTTAGTTAAGATTTTACGGTATATAATTTGATTGAGGGTGAAGCGGGAGGTTCGCATGTCGTGGATAATATGAGGGGTTTGTATTATCAACTACATCTTCACCAAAAATATCCACACTCAAGGTGCATAAAATCATCCACGAGATTAGGAGGATCACTGGATCAATCATCAATTGGCAAGCTTCTGTTGATTTCATTCCTTTTTTGAATCTCTTTCTAGTAGACCAGCAGTACACTAGTAGTAGCTTGGTACCAATTATTTGGTGTGTGAGTTGACTAACAGATAACGAAAACCCCACCAAATTAATTTGTCTTCCTGCGAATCTTGCTTCAGTCAACGCAGCACTAAAAGGAACTCCGTTATTTTTCATATATGAAATAATAATATAGACACTTACTTTTGTAAATATCAACGTCATGCAATTACTTTAGAGCATAATAAAATATCAATATCATATATGCCAGATTGGTAGCGCTGTAAATAAGTTAAGTTTGAGCGAATTGAATTTAATATAAGTTCAGCTTAAGAAAATATAAGTCGATTCGAACTAAGTTCATTAAACATTATATTAAACACTATGGGTCCGTTTGGCAAATTAAGGAATAGCTTTGGAAGAGTGGTAATTTTGGAAGAGTGATGGAATAGTATTTTTTTTGGAAGAGTGGTAGAAAAGTGGTATTCTAGACTATTCGGAAGAGCGAAAATATCGTTTGGCGGTTAGTTGTTAATAGTTAAAATATGAATAATTATGATACTAATAATGATGATGATAATAATAATAGTAAAATAATAATCATAATAGTAAGATAATAATAATAATAAAGTAATAAAAAATAATCATAATAAATAATAATATTATAATAGTAATATAATAAAAATATAAACATAATCATAATATCATAATATAATAATAAAAAATTATAATTACCATCATAATTATAATAATATAATAATAAATAATCATAATTTGAATAATATAATAATCATAATCATAATCATGATAATAATATAATAATCATAATCATAATCATGATAATAATAATTATAGTCATAATCATAATAATATAACCATAATCATAATCATAATAATATAATAATAAAAATATAATCATAATGATAAAAATAATTATAAATAATTATAATAATAATAAATTAATCATAACTATAATCAACATATAATAATATAATACAACATAATAAAATAATAATAAAGTAATAAAAAATAATCATAATAAATAATAATATTATAATAGTAATATAATAAAAATATAAACATAATCATAATATAGTAATATAATAATAAAAAAATTATAATTACAATCATAATTATAATAATATAATAATAATAAGTAATCATAATTTTAATAATATAATAATCATAATCATAATCATCATAATATAATAATATAATAATAAATAATCTTGATCATAATTATATAATAATAAAATAATTATATTTATATTCATAATATAATAATATAATATTAAAATTATATTTATAATAATAATAAATAATATAATAATACTAATGGTAATGATAATATAATAACAATAATGATAATAATAATTTAATAATAATAATAATAAATCATAATCATAATATTAATATAATAATAAATTATAATCATAAATATAATATAATAATATAATAATACTAAATCTTAATCATAATCATAATAATATAATATAATATAATATAATCAAACAATAATCGTTATTCGATTAATCCGGTATTCCACCTATAAGTTGGTATCCGGATTAGCACTATTCCGCACTCTTCTACTTAGTCTAAAATTCGTTTGGCAAATTAATTCATCGGAATAGCTATTCTATTCCAACTTTTTGCTATTCCATTGGATGCCAAACAGACCCTATGAGTTGAGAGACTTAGTTCAAGTTCAACTCATCATTTTAAACTAACTCATGAGTTGGCCTTCGAGACAATGGATATAAGTGTTGATATGATAATATCAATAAATTATATTTTTAATAATATTTTTGCTGTATTAATTTGAATGAGTAAATTGATAAAAAAAAATTGAGTCAAATATACGAACCGAGTCACAAACGAGTGATAATCACTAAACCGATGAGATGGTGAGAAAGAATGAGAAAGAAGTTATCGGTTTCGGATTTGATAAAAAAATATTATTATTATTCGAGCTGAATCAATCTAACTTAAACTCATTTATTTATTTAATTATGGAGTCACATTAAATTGAGTCCGAGTTGATTTTAAGACGAACATAGCCGCTGTTTTTCTAAAGCAGAGCTCCATCCAAATTGGGGGCAACTCCTCCTGAGTGATTATTCTTATTTATTAGATTTGTATGTTGGTTTCGAATTCAAGAGTCGTCAAACATTTAAATTCTAGAATGGTGATATTTTTAACTTCTTTTGTTGGATTTTAAGGCATCTTGATTATATCATATCTCATTTTTGTTCTTTATTTAGAAGTGTATTTGTTATGCATAAAGTGTTATACAATATTTTTATTTTCCCATATGATTTTTTTAACTAATTATATTGTTATTAATTTATATTACTATTACTTTTCAAAAAATTTAGTTGTTATTCATTAGTTTTCCACATATAAATCTATGTTAGAAAAATTGCTTAGTCTTAATATCTTCCTTTTTTTAAAAAATATTTTTCATGTGAAGCCTGAAAACATTCCCTAGTTACAACTACTGAGTTAGTTACCAATGCATCAACTTAAAAATTATAAACGATGAGATAACGCTCCAATGAAATATTCAGCCTTCATCTTACCTTTAAAAAAATCAAACAGAGCTTAAATTTTCGTTTATACAATTTTGATTCTTCAACTTAAAAACAAAAATGATTTTTCTAAATGCAAATTAGGAATGCCCGTGAACAAACTTAAAAATTTTTGTTTTCTTTACTAATTTGACGTAAATAATAGGTCGAACACATTTTTATGTTTTTCAGCAGGTTCAAGCAAGTGACCTGATTTTTTTTTTATTTGTCAACTTGGCAATGGGATGTTAGTCTGAACTACTTCAGACTTCTAATAAGCAACAGAAAAATTTTGGGAGATATTATCGATTCATTATTCATATCATTATTGATACTAATTTTATTATGCATGTAAAATGAATTATTAGTTATACTATCAACTTAATTAATTGTGCAACTTATTTTGTACAAAAAAATTATTATTCAATTGAAATATCATAATTTCAAATAATAATTTATTTAAGTTGAATAACAAATTCAGTACTATACAAAATAAATTGCATTATTGAATCATTATTATAAATAGTAACTCATTTAGTATAAATAATGAAGTTGGTATCGACCACAGCATTAACAGTATTAACAATGATATCTTTACATCCGCTTCTTCCATAAACAATATAATATTAGATGGGAACACTATCTTCTAATAATAGTCTAATAATCTTAATTCAGTTCTTTCATGTCTCAACTGCATCAGTTCTCTCAACTTCTAATTTTAATACTCATACTATGCTCCCAAAGATATTATCAATTTTATAATTGTGTGATTGTGTCAATGTCATTGTTTTATTTTATTTTTTTGTTGCTACGTTCATAGACATTGTTTGAAATTGTCTCAAGTGTAAACGTTACAGAATTTTTTCTCTCTAAAGTTAAGGCATTTATAGTTGAAACCGTAGCATTAAATTCAAACAGATTGATAAAAAAAATGAATGGCCACAAACATAAAAATAGTGTACTACGTTGGAAATTCAGTTCGAACAAATTGGAAGGGTATAATCACAAATCCTCAAAATGAAACTGCAAAGACCACTAACTCCCAAAGAACCGTACCGAATTTTTAATTTCGACAGTAAGGATAAATGAGATCGTGCATAAAGCATTTAATGATATAAAAAAAGATTCGTAGGTGATTCGTTGAGCATTGATGTGAAAACAGGGTTTCCTTTACCTTGCGCTCCAGGTCCCATGTCACACCGTAAAATTAATTCCAGAGCGTGTAGCAGCTTCATACCAACCAACCAACAGAGGGAGAATCAGAGAGAGAGAGAGAGAGAGACGGAGAAAGAGAAATAAAATCAGAGGCTAATGTAAGTGAGGTTCTTCAACTGCCGTAAAACAAATTCCTTGCTACAATTTCCTGTAACTTCTCTTCCCTTTTCCGGAAGTCAGAGCAGCAGAGGTTGCTGAAGATGTATATGGTTTAAACTAGGAATCTCTCTCTGTCTCCCCCAATCCATTCAATTCTCTCCATTCTCCACCCCTCTTTTTGTGACCCATGATGAAGCTCTACCTTTGTCTGTCTCTCTTCTTTCTCATTTTATCTCTGTTTCTCACTGCCTTTTCCAATGCCGCGGGTACAGCCAACAAATCGGAAGAATGGGGCTATGTTCAAATCAGACCAAGTAATTACTTCTTATTACAAAATCTATAAAAACCAATAATTCTATTTCATTTCATTACTGCTCTTATTTTCTCTTTTCAAAGTTTTCTTATCAATTTTACGCATCTCCCAATAATGCAGAAGCACACATGTTTTGGTGGCTGTATAAAAGTCCTAGAAAAACAGAGAATTCATCAAATCCATGGCCGACGATACTTTGGTTGCAAGGTGGCCCGGTAATGTTTCTTACTTGGGGTATAGTTGTATGAATTCATGCTGGAACTTTTGTTCCAATATTTGACTCTAATTCATGATTTTAGGGGGCCTCTGGTGTAGCTTTTGGAAATTTCATGGAAATAGGACCACTAGACATGGATCTCAACCCCCGGCATTCGACATGGCTTCAAAAGGCCAATCTTCTCTTCGTGGTATCAAATTCTTGTAACCTGTTCTTTGCAATAATGAGATGCTTAATTTCCAGGCTAACCATTTCGCCAATGTAGCGCTCCAAAGATAAAATTAACTCAGTCAAACTGCATAATTTTTATCATATTATTTTTTTTGATGTAATTTTTTAACACATTTATATAGGCCAAGTTGGTTACTTGTCATTGATCTTTCGAACTCAATCGAGAGTTCATGATTGAGTATTATGTGGTTAATATACAAGTGTACTATAGAATTAACCAAGTTGTTTCTATTCAAATGTTCCTCTTAGATTCATTGTTTATGTCTTGGATTTATTTATGATAGGATAATCCAGTAGGAACAGGATACAGCTTTGTAGAAGACATCAAACTTCTTGTGAAAAGTGATGAAGAGGCTGCAAAAGACTTAACTACACTTTTGCAAATACTGTACAATAAAAATTCAGAATGGCAGAGAAGCCCTCTATACATTGTGGCCGAGTCTTATGGCGGAAAGTTTGCGGTCACTGCTGGTTTATCAATTGTGAAGACCATTAATGCAAAGAAATTACATCTCAAATTTGGAGGTATTGCATCATTTATATAATTAAAGGAAATGTTAAATGAAGATGGTTTTTACAAAATATACATGGATAGGGGTTGCTCTGGGAGACAGTTGGATTTCACCAGAAGATTTTGTGGTAAGTGTTGAGAACAAAACTGTTCAATCAATTATCTGAAAAGTATGTTTCAACTAATTTGTAATTGTTGTACATCGATTGAATTGGTCTTCATTTAGTTGTCTTGGGGTCCTCTGCTCCTGGACATGTCAAGGCTTGATAAGAGAGATGCTGAAACAACTAACAGGTTCATCATTTTTCTGTTTTTTTAATTCTACACCTCTAATAAAGCTACTGAAAATTTCTACCTTCTATTTCCAAATTTTAATGACAGCTCTCTTTACAGTTTGGCAATAAGAATTCAAGATCAGCTGAAAAAAGGGCAGTACAAAGAAGCAGAGGAGTCATGGGATGAATTGGAAGCTACTGTCCACACAAGTAGTCAGTATGTTGTAAGTGTTTTTTGCATGCACTGATAATTTTTGGAACTTCTACGAATATATGTTTTGTCATATTTGACAGATAAATTACAGGATTTCTATAATTTCTTGAATGAAGACTCCCCATATGGATCTATGACAGATATGAAATTAGTTGAGCCAGTAAGGAGAAGGTATTCTAACTATTTTGCCTCCAAGGCCTTGCATACCGGTAGTACCGATGATCTCATGAACACTGTTATTAGAAGGAAGCTGGGGATTATACCAAAAAACATAAGGTGAAATTTATACCAATCCAAAATTCCATTTTTAAATGACACTTGAAAGCATTTATCCTATTTAGTTTTGTAATGATTTTTAAAATATTATTTTGAAGTTGGGGAGGTCAATCTGATGAAGTTTTTGAGGCTTTAAAGTCTGATTTCATGAAACCAAGGATAAATGAGGTACAAGTATATCCCTCTTTTTAAATTCTAAAGATTATTTACATTGTTTGTTCACCAACATTTAGATTTGGTTAAGAATTAAATATTCTGTTGCAGGTTGATGAGCTTCTCTCTCTTGGCGTCAATGTAACTGTATACAATGGGCAAGTAAGCTTTTGGAACTTGGCCCCCCTTTTTTAATGGGAAATGATCACTTGACAATAGTTATCTTGATGATATCTAAATAAATATGAAAAAAAATAAAAATAGAAAAGAACTTTTATAGATATGTTCTTCCACTTATAGATTAATAGTGATTAAATTCTTATACAATTTTATTATCTTTTGATTGTCCATTAAAAACTGTTAATTTTAAACTGTTGCAAAGTGCATAATATTTTGATGGTATTTGATGGGCTAGTAAAAAAATAATGAAATTACATGAAATTTTAATCATCATCAATCTATAAGTAGAAGAACATATCTATAAAAAAAATTAAGATTTTTTTTTCATACTTATTTAGAGATCAATGGTCAAATTGTCAAGGGATCCCTTCCTTTTTTAATAGCTCGATCAGAAAAAAAAATAACAGATCTGCAATTTCTTATAATAAATCCAGAGTCCAGACATTAGGTTAAACAAATTAACTTAGGCATGTGACTTTTGTTTTAAAAGTAGCTTGTGTCTTGTGATAAAGTATGGACATGCAGCAGTAGATTGGATCTTTTGAGCAACTAACTTCGTTGAAGTTTCGAGGGGTTAAATTATCAATAGACTATAAAGAAAAGACAATTAATTTTTATCATTGTGCATCTTACAAAAATATTTGAAAATTTTGACATTTCTTTTTTGGTGCCTTAAAGCTTGACTTGATATGCTCGACAAAAGGGACAGAAGCATGGGTTCAGAAACTCAAGTAAGTATCTTTAAAATAAGAGTGAATTTGCATCGAATTAACTTGATAATTTCGCCAAATATAAAATAACTTAATTTCCAATTCAACACTCGAAGTTTATCATTCATCAGACGATTTGAATCTTGCAACGGTATATATTACATTGTGTTGATGATGAATGTCAAAATGGCACTCATATTAAATAATAATAATAATTAATTATACAGGCAACAAACAAGGCGGAAAACATAACTATCAGTCCTTTTCTATTTTCTTATTTTGTTTACAACATTTGATAATAGTGTCAGGCTTGTCAACACAGTGCCAGCAAATCTATACCCTTTAAAGAATCATAATGGTTGTTAATCAAATGAATAACTTGTATGATTACCACACGTCTGTTCATTTTTTAAAAAAGGTGGAATGGGCTGAAGACCTTCATGGAATCCAAAAGGGAACCCCTCTATTGCAAAGGATCAACAAGCACAAAGGCCTTCAAAAAATCTTACAATAATTTACATTTTTACTGGATCCTAGGAGCAGGACACTTCGTAAGTACACATATCATAAATTTTCAACTCTCCTAAAAATTATAACCTTTTCAGTACAGTAACAAAAATCTGAAATTTCTACTCAGGTACCAGTAGATCAACCATGTATCGCATTAAAGATGGTGGCTGACATTACTCATTCCAGCGCTTGAAAAGTATTTTATTATTGGAAATAATTTCTTCATTGAAATAGATAGACGACAATAATGACTGGAACAATTTAGGACTGAAATTAACCAAAGAAGAGAGTAACCTGAGATGATTTTTTGTAGAAGATAGAGAATATCACAGACTAATGATACACCGCCTCTCTTCTCCCTCTCTCTCTCTCTCTCTCTCTCTCACTCTCGAGTGCGCGCACACTGTGTTGTAATGCACAATTGCACACAATCTCCTGTGTGCACACAATTGCTTTTAGCACAAAGGAAACCTTCACTAACCACAATATCTGACATCAGTTTGTTTACAACAAGTAGTAACTGAAAATAAAATAATAGCAAATAACAGAAGGGTACACTGCAGATGGATTTGTACATATACTACTCTAGTTTTGCCAAAAAAAAATTTAGAAAATACACACCTTAAAAGTATGTATAAAACAATTACCTAAATCATAACAATGCACAACAAAACCAAGCGCAAATTGGAAGAGTTCCTGTTTGTTAATCTCTTTTGTATTGCGGAACCTATTTCAATTTGAAGGTTAAAAAAGGGGCAAAAAAACAGACTATATCAGTTACTGGAGATTGTTTTCCTCTAGTTTGGCTTTCTCCCACTTAAGTCCAAACATTTTCCAATCAAATGGTACAATTAAATTATACCTAAGAACTTAACATTTCATTAAAGAGAATTAATTAGGCTTTAAGTAATTATCTAATTGAACTACTGAATATGTAGAAAAAGAAAGTGAATTTCCCACAGCACTACTAAGTAATACATTTACCTCCACAAATGAATACATAAAAGCTGCAAAGTTATTTGGTCAAATCATGATATATAGTTAAAGGACCTATTTATCAAAAAGCAGATATTTGCTAATATTATGCCTTTTTTAAGTTTAAAATTGCCACAAACCCCAAAGACACGTAACTTTTTGCGACAAAGCAGTTGAATTCATGAAAGTACCCTTTTTACTGAACCCTGGCTATATCATCAGAAAAAAGGAAATATCACCTTGTTGTTTATCTGCTTCGTCGGGCCCATGAGGATCTCCTTCTCCTCATGCCAATTTACACTTCCCCAAGCACGACCGAGGGCTGATCGCCAGCTACCGATGAGGCCACGGATTTCTTTACTGAGCTCAAGCCATTCAGGTGCACAACCATTTTTTGAGAGTATCCGGTAAAGGGTATCCTCTGCAGGATCTGCATGGGGGTTTGTGCTCAAGTTGAGAGGTTGCCCTTTCCAGAGAGATCCTCTGCTCCACTACATTTACTATGACAATTTCTGACCTGAAAATGATTATTTTGCAAGGAATTAAAAGCATTGTCTGCTCATGCCATCCACAATTATCAGTAAAAAATTCAAAAAATAGATAAAATGATAAATAGAAATTGATCATTGAAATTTTATGCTAATCTCGGTTTCACTCATGAATGATGAAAATTGTTAATAAACTATTCAGAATAATAGAGAAGTGCACAAAAGAAATTTTTTTTTTTGCAATTATTAAATCTTTTGTTGCACATATGATTGTCTGCATGTTTCCATCTCAGTGTGTGCGGAGGTTGAAACATAAATTATGAATGAAATGACAAAACTGTCTATATCAAGTATTAATTTTCATTCAACTACAGTGTCTCAAATGAACATGCAGAGCAACTGCTGCTTTTACAGGTAATGATAAAAACCATGACAACATTTTCGAATACTATAATCTGGCAAAGAGTGTATTTGTGTAAGGAAATCATATCAGATGACCTGAACGAACATAATCGCACAAATCTTGTATCAACAGACACACCAGTAGATATATACTAATTTTTCAAACTTGCAGTAATTGCGTCTCGTTCATGCTGATCTTTCCTGGTATTTATTTATTGCTAATAATTATATAAAAAATAATCCATTAACTAAGCAGATGTCAAACATAAATGGCAAACACACATCCACGCAAAAAAAAAAAGTTTCAATAAAAAAGCAAATTGACACAATAACCACTAAACAAAGAGTTCTTTGGAAGCTACCTGATGGAATAACCCCTTCCTCGCAGCTCAGGAGTCAGTTTGCCCTCATTGACGGCGTCCATGACCGCAGACAAGCGTTGGAGGAAGGATCAGAGCAGCTCGATATCAGTGGAACCGGGACTAAACCCGGTCCGGTCCAGAAAGAACTCCATACGGTCTGGACTTTCGCCTCGATTCGATCGGATCAGGAGAGACAGGAGGTGACCGGATCGCCAGCGCCGCGTCGCAATCGCACCTACTATTCCAGAGGATGGGAGAGAGAGACAAGGATTCAAAAAGCGGTTTTGATTTATCAAATGGGCCTTTTAAGGCCTTAAGAAAAACGAGAAATTTCAAAGCAAAATAACTACTGGTCTGGGCCTATTTTATTTTTTCTAAGGTAAATACAGAGTTTCTACCCATCTATAAATAATTTTTATTCAGATTTCAAACCTACGACCTCTCATACCTCTCATGACCAGATCTGAGCCTATTAGTAATTTTTATTCAGATTTCAAACCTACGACCTCTCACGACCAGATCTGAGCCTATTAGTTTTACCTGACTAGGATATACGCAGCAGTGCTTCTGTTGTCTTCTAATTTGTTTATATGAATTGGTTCTTATTATATCTGGGTTTCTGCCTTCTGACAAGGAAAAGGAAGCAAAGAAGCAAAAACAATTGGACATGACATTATAAGAATGCATGTTAGGTTATAAACCTTGATTAAAAGAACAGAAAAGAAATACTAGTGCTCGTTCCTAAATCCTATGTACTTGTCTGACAATTGATACTGATGAAAGGATAGCGAGAATTAGGTAGGAATTTCAGAGATTTTTTAGGAAAATGAGTATACTTTTTAATACTTAACATGAGCATAGTCCAAGATCAAAACAACTGTGGTGAAGTAAACTTGTAAGTGCCACTACAGATAATTTCATTCAACTACATATTTTGACAGAATCTACATGAGCTACGTTCTTTCTTATCTGTCCAACTGCGTAGCTAAATTCTTTATTTAGGTACACTACATTGTAACCGATATCTCTTAATGTACAAAGATTTACTAGAATTATAACAGCAAAAAAAAAGATGAGTTAAATTCAGTTAGCCCCTTACCCAAATGTGGTCAATCATGAAAAAAAAATAATGTACAGAAACATTGTTTTAAGCTAAAAACATATCATGAATCATTCCCATCCCATGAGCATCTTTGTGACCTGTTCAACAATTCTGGTGCGAGAGACGCAGAGCTCATGGCCTTCCCCCAGGTGCACCCGGTATACCTCCCACTCTCTGTCTCCGACCACATGCCTTGTTATTTCAGCCTAAGGTGCAACAATATTTGGTGACAAAATTTCACATTTTTGTTCTTGAGAGTAAAAATGTAAATGTTGAGTGTAGAGATTATTTTGTGAACTGAGACTGATATTTTCAGGGATGTTATTTTTTTTTCTTGTTGGTGGTCAGACAAACTAATTTTCAGGGATGTTTATTTTTTTTCTTTTTGAAGGTCAGAGAGAAACTAACTTTCAGTGTCTAACATGGTCGAATCTTCATATGCAGGTAAAATTGGTTCTATCCAAAAGTTAGTTACATTCTATTACCTTGTGAGAAGAATGAGATTAGTGCAAAATTCTTTTCTGGTGCAAAATTTTGTCTTCAGTCATTTGAAGGTCAGTAGTTCATGCTTGAGCTTGTAATTCAAATTTTAACCCAATTTAATTCAAAAGTTAAAAAAGGAAAGGAGGAGGAAAAGGCTTCCTACCAAGAAGATGCGAACTTGTAGTATCTTCAAAGCAAGTGTGATATCATAAAACACAAGAGGACGCCCCTTGCCAGAGCGTTCAACTGGGTTTGCGACAAGGAGTTCCGTATCAGGGCCTCGGTTTACTAATACAACACGCAATGGCCTGTACAACTCCATTCTTAAACGGAAACACAATGCCTCTTGCTTTTGTGGGTCAATTATTTTTCTGCCATCCATTTGCACCACAAATAGGTCAATTTCACAGATTCCATTCTGGCTTTTGTAGAATCTCCCATAGGACAGCTATCAAAATTCAACACGACAAAGACTATCCTATTAGATAACATATTTTTGGGGAAAAATTCAATGAAGCACAATTGATGATCTTACAAACTGACTAGTAGGTTAAAGAAGAATGCTTTAGACTGATATTGTGTTGATTCTGTTCTTGTACTGTCATGTAATAGAGGTCCATTTCAACATGATAACTGCCGTCTTTAATTAGGGTGCTTTTTTTTAGGCATCAAATTGTACACAAAATAAGAGGCTAGTTGAGGTTTCCTGTCTATCAAGCCTTCAATAAAAAACTACATGAGAACATATAGGAACTAAATATTTATTTAAATGTTAAATTACCTGAATATTATAGTCCTTCAGAGTTCTCATGATATCATACAACAACCCCTTGTAATCCCAAGACTGAATCAGAACAAGTGTATGAGCTGAACTGAGCAGATTATCTACCTTGACAGACAACAAATTACAGTTTCCATCACTGGAAGGGTTGTAGGAAGAATGATTGTGAGAACAGAGCGAAGATTCTTCCTTAGGAAGCTCAGGGGCAAACATCTCCTCTGTGGCGGTTGGCGGTACAGACAATGAAGCATTGACGCAACATGACATGTTGTCATTAGCCACTTCAATCTCACAACTTGTCATTGAGTCACCCAAAACTGAACTCAGCTTGTCACACGTCTCCTCTCTTCGCATCTTCAAGTGTAGTTGCTCCCTGAACCATATCATCAAATAAAAAATGTTCAATACCAGTATGCATTTTATATGGAGCTGCCAATACCTGACCAATCCCCCAGAATTTATTTTTGAACTTACACATATATTTATAATTAATTAATTATGTATTTTGAATTGATTCAACAAGTATGTTTTCATGGCTTCATAAACTTAGATTATTTTGCCTCATGAAATCCTAGCACTCCGTTAATTGCATCTGCACTGAATTGCAGCATAAATTTCAGAGGTCAAATACCAGAGTTGTTTGAAAACAACTTCGCTATGGTTATTTCCGGTCAAATAAAGGACACAAGTAGGGATGCAAGTAATTTAGATAGGCTAAACAGAAAATGAGAGAGAGATAGAGACTTGTTGTCGGTAATGAAGAAGAGGTCGAGAACACAGCCATCAGGTGTGGTTGAGACCTTTACCCTCCTTATTGTTAGCTCCAGCTCACATAATACTTGTGTGACATCTACATCCACATATTCCAAATGAATAGTTTGTATTTTTTTCAGCAAAAGAGTACAAATCAATGAAATGTACAAAATCTCAAATGTTTGCATATCTCCACACATGTGACATCTCCATTTTTCCAAAATTATGGGAAACATAATGCATCAGTTGAACCAGATTTTCATGAGGGGAATGGTGTAGATATGTCACATCTACATACACCCGTTTCGACCAAGCCAGAATTATCTCTCAATTAAGTACTAACACAGCGCTCCAGATACACCACATAAAAGGGAGGGAAGGGGAGGGGGAGGAATTGAAGAAAAATTGAAAGGTAAACTTTCACACCCCATTTTGAAGAGTAAAAGAATGGTTGTATTTTTATAGAATGATATACCTCCTCTCCTCTCTTCTCCCATTCCTTTTCTTTTAAGTTTTATGTTGTGGAACAAATAAAAAGGTTTGGTCAGGTTCGATCACCCCTTCCCTCCTTCAATTCTCCTCTTCCGGAGCTGAGTCTCAACACCCGACAGAAAAAAAAAAGATATGTATTGAAATTCTAAGTATGGACCTAAATTTTTCTTTAACTCTACAAAAAAAGATTCTGTCGTGTTGGAAAGAGAATATTATCTGGTAGGATAAAAACGTTATACTGTCCAGAAAGTAACCTTTCTTTAAAAAAAAAATCTACCGACCCTTTTCTGGATTTAAAATTGATTAAATCACATTAATCCAAATCGTGAACATGCTAAAGAGCAAACCGAATTTATCCCAGAGGAACACGACTCATCACATTAACAATAACAAATTGCTTCCCTGAAGAACAACTTGGAAAAAAAATAAAATAAAATACATGCAAATTCAACAAGTACAATACAAAATACCATGTAAAAGCCCCATTCGATCATAGCAAGAGAACTTGAGAAGATAAACCCGAGGTCTCTGCACCAAAACCCCGACCTCATCAACCACAAAACACAACGTGGAAACCACTGGACACAGTTCCACAAGCCTTTTCTTCAGCAAAGCCCATCGTGTAACTCTCTCCCCTCTCCCCACGACCCAAAACACTATGTAACACCACCTGCCATCCGTGCTCATGTCTGTTTTAGAAAAACCCAGAAGAAATTTACAAATTAGCTCAGGAAACGAGCAATTTCCAGCAATTAACTGAGCCCCTTGTATTTTTTTTAATATTTTTATTTTTCTATTTGTATTTTTTTCACGAAAAGACCTAAGCTTTTGAATTACCTCCTTTGACAATGTTCAATCCAAATAGGAGAATAACTCGGCAGAGGTCGCAGCCAAGCCCGGTCTTGTCAGGACAGCTGACAGTTATAACAGTCGGGTCGCCGGCCGAATCGGGTTCCTGAATCAGCACCACATCATCGTTTGGTATACCCATCGAATTTTCTTTCTGATTGAAACGATTTCTCCTATTTACCCCTTCAATTTCCCCTCCTCCTTCCTCTTTTATGCTACTGTGGATAGGTAACAATTAGCTAGCTCTTATCCGGAAAGATGAGAAGGGATGCGGTCGAAAGAGAGAAGAGCGAAGGGACAGTGGAGAGACGTGATGCATGACTCGGTTCCTCCAAGGTTTACCTCCAAAGATGCGGGATGAGAGAGAAGGTTTGCTAGTATTGTTATGTCTGAGGTAGGTTGAACGAGTAGTAGTAGTTGAGTGGTAGCCCGGCTGGAAAGTGGAAAGGGTGGAGAAGCGTGAAGTGTGATTGTGTAAATGGCGTTCTGCAAGGATTTAACAGATTTAATAAATTCAATAATACTTTTTATTTCACGCTACTTGCTCACAAACAGTATAATATATATATATATATATATATATATATCTATATATATATATATATATATATTAAAAAAATCCGTCGTGCGAAACTTATTTAGTTTATATCTAAATTAATTATAAAGATTTTTAAATTTATAACTAAAATTAATTTATTATTTAATAAAATAATATTGACAAAACATAATAAATTTGTTTAAATAAAGTTGGATAGTAGATAGTTATCTCTTTACAAAAAACTTATAAATCGTTGATTATTAATTTATTTTAGACCTCTCATTAATGTATGAATAGAAAATAAAAAATGAAAAGAAAAGAAAATTGATATTGGCCAAAATATGAATCGTTAGTTTTTTTAAAATATTAGTCCACAATGTTCGATTAGGACATTTTCAATCATTACAAAAATTTAATACGTACACTCTTTAATATAGTATAGATAAGAATATATATGATAATCACTTAACAACCTGTACTTGGCTCACAAACAGTGTAATATAAACTAAACATATATATTTTTAAACTAAAAAAAATCGATATGTTGTGCGAAACTCTTTTAATTTATATCAAAATCAATTACAAAGACTCTTAAATTTATAAATAAAATTATTTAAAAAAATACTATTTATAAATCATAATAAATTTTATTTTTCAAATAAAGTTGGATAGTATATAGTTTTCTTTAAGAAAACTAAAAAATAGTTAATTATTAATTTCTTTGATGGATACATTTCTTTTCTAGACCTCACATGGTATACAAAATAGAAAACAAAATGAAGAGAAAAATGATATTGGTCAAAATTTGAACCATTAGTTTTTCAAAATATTGGTCCACAACGTTCGATTAGGGGTATTTTTATCACTAAAAATGTTAAAATAATAGAAAAATTCAGTTCATACACTCTTTAATATAGTATAGATAAGAATATATATGATAATCTGTTGACAACCTTTATTTTAACCATCTTTACAATTGGATTTCAAATAAATGTGATATTTTTAAAATGGAAAATATTATATGTGTGTGTGAATATATATATATATATATATATATATAATTCTTAAACTTATAGATTGATATTATTTCAAATTTGATATAATTTAAGTTTCATTCGATAGTTCATCAAAGAACATTATAATTTTATATATTTTGTAAATATTTTAATTTAGCGGCCTCCGACAGAATATCAAATGATAGTTAAATCATATGAAATTTAAAACATAATTAATCTATAAATTAAATAATATTGTATTCAATTTTTTATGATTTTTAAACTATTTTTTGAATTTATTTGTAATATTATTATCAAAGTGAAATGATAAACATTGTCAAGTGATCTCTTCCCCTATAATTTATCTTTGTACAACATAAGTTAGTATAAAAAATATTTCATTTCCTTTATTCACTAAAACAATTTTAAAATTTTAAGTACACTTTTTGTTGAAAAAATCATACACAGTATCTTCTTTTTCTAAAATGACATTCATAAACTAATTCCGCTAAGGTTATCCCTCGGGGTTCGTCTCGAAAAACAAGTGTTGGAAACTTGGAATAAATAATTTAAACAGCAAAATTAAAAAATATATTGTTAAGAAAGATTTACGTTAACTAAAATTTAAGCACAATCTTTTTAAATATTAAAGATATATTTAATAATAATTAATATAGTTTAACACATGATAATTTATAGATGATAATATAAAAAGTTTAGATCAGTTTAGGAGCCGCTGTCAATTTTGGTGGTAGAGTAAAAGTGAAGTAAATAGTGATTTTAGGTGAAGTTAAAGCATATATGCAAGTACTTTAAAGTTAAATCACTCGATTTTCTTTCTTTTAACACTTTTACTCAAATTATACTTCATTATTATCAAACAATATCATTTTAAATGATTTAATATTCTTACTGAACGGGATAAGTTTTATCTTAGATATATTGTATCTATCTATTTTAAATAAACATAGAGAAAAATATACATGAGTTATATTAGATTAAAGTAAATGAAAAGATTTAAATGAAATTAATAATAGAGAATATTAATTATATGATATAGCTAAACAAACTAAAAGTTTATCCGCTTTTTTGTATTATGAATTGCTGAAAATTAGTGTGTTAATTTGCACATTTAATTAGATGACAACCTTTATAAAATACAATCTCTTCAAGTGCGATGTTTTTATTTTTTTGCTGTTTATGCAAAATTAATTGCTTTAGTACTTTCGGGATGTTTAGTTGTCCAGCGCACGAAGAGGTCGATTATATAGGAGTATTTTTGTATTAGAATTGTACGAATCTTGATGTGATCGCGAATTTTGTTGCACTATACAATGTTGTGCGACAGAGGATACAAATCCATAGCTTCAAAGCAACTGCTAAATGGTTATCAAAATATATTAAAAGAAACCTTATATATATAGAGAGAGAAAAGAACTCCAAAATGCAAAACATTATACGGATGCAGTTGTGTTACGTATTAAAATTTCAAAGTTTAAGTTAAAAATTATAGATTTAAACTGTTCAATTTATTCTTCATATCAAACTTTTGTAGAAAATTAAATTTTTATATATTTTTTAAATTTTCTTGTTATTTTTGGGTAGGAAGAAAATCATTCCTATTGGACGATTTAAAATTCTCAAATCAAGCAATATTCTCTTAGTTCAAAAAAATAACAATAAATTTAAAAAATGTATATAATTCGATTTTCTACAAGAGTTTAATATGTAGAATAAATTAAATAGTTTGAATTAATCATTTTTAATTTGAAACTTGAGATTTTGATGCATTATACGGACACATCCGTATAACGCGTTATATATTTTACTTGTATATATATATGTGTGTTACTTAAAGTTGAGTTCGTTTCAGATTAAATTTCATTTGAAGATATTTTTTTGTTATTAATTTCATTTAATTACCACACCTAAGCTTATTTCCTTGATAGGAATATCCTTCAAATAAGTGAAAAGAGACCTCGAAAATATATAACAGTTTCAGTCGTGATCAGATACCAAGTCAGTAACAATATATAACAATATTTGCTCTTGATTATGTACATTCTAAGTTCAATATATCTCTATGTGGGCAAGGTTCCTGTTGTTTAATAATTTACTTTTGTGGGGCTGCTAATTATCACACAAGCTTGTACAATCACCAAAAGTTGTTAAATTTCTGGCATAAATACCACACTACCACGAACTACCAAAATCCTACAGTACGAATAAGGCGTTGAAAAATGACATTTTTATTTTAAGAAAAGCATGAATAATTTTCCCACATTCGAGTCTTTCTTTTTTTTCAGCGGAATGGAACAGTTTTTTTTATATATAATATTTATATTATTAATAATAAGAGTGATGAAATTAAAATTTTAAAAATACAAATGACACTGCGCCTATCATTGTCAGTGGCGCGTTGCAAAGATGCCACTGGCAGTGATGTTTTTACTTTTTTTTTTAATTTTCAGTTTTTTTTTTTAAAAAAACTAAAAGACGCCAATAGGAGTGACGTTTTCCCACTGGCGTCAAACTCCCCCACCTTCAACAGAGCAAAAAAATAACTTAAAAAAAAACTAAAAGGTGCAAACGCGCCACTCCCAGTGGTACACTGCTATTTATATTTTTAAAATTTCGATTTTATCACTATTATTATTAATAATATAATTATCATGAATATTATATATAAAAAAACTGGAATGGAAAGACGCGGAATAAAATCTCTAGAAAGACGCGGAATTTCATATAAGTCTTTTATTCCATTCATTATTCATTATTAAATATTAAGAACTTGAACAAATTCTGAGATGAAAATTCTAAGGGCGGGTTCGATTCTGTTCTTAAGAAAATGACTTTTTTTTCTGGCACAAATGCATCGGACCCTTTAGATTTGACCAACAGGCACGAAATGAAAATCTGAGCCTTTCTAGTGGGTCGAAAAATAAATATTCTTTCCTATATCCGTAAAAGTATTTTAATATTTCTCAAAAAAATAAAAAAAAAAATTGGAAAAATGGACATCGAATTATATATTTTATGGAACAAATTTAATTTTTAGTGGCCCTCTCGATCTAATATTTGACGGAACCGATGTGCTCTGTGTAAATGTCGGTAGCACAGCAAACGCTATTTATGTCCCCTGTTAAATAATTAAATGTCGGTAGCATTTTTATGGCGTAATACAGAAATAGCTGACGTCCAGTGCCGAACAGCACTGCAGTTAATTAAAGCCAAATTCTTAATACATATTTTATGGTTAAACTTTTAGTTCTGTTTAAATCTTTTTCATCTTCTTGAATCTAATGGTTCATATAAAATAATTTTTGTCTTCTCATTTAAAATAATATATAATATAAATAAAGTGAAACTTAACTCATAAAATGATCTAAGTTTTTATATGATCATTTATAAATTATTGTGTATTTATTTATATTATTTATTAGTATAATAATTATAATAATTATTATTACTACTACTTAGCATTTAAAAATATTATGCCTAAATTTTTTAATGTGAAAATTTTATTAAATATATTTAAAAACTTTTCATTGTTAATTATTTATTTGAGAACTATATTATGGGGCGAAACCTGACTTATATATATATTCAATTAAATCACTAATGTAAACGAAGGAGTTATTTCATCCAATCCCCTTGTACTTTTTTTTTCATTATTTCACATTTGTTTCTCTTGTTCCACGTATATATGTAAGTAATTCAATTTCACTTCAAGCAAGAAAATCGTGGAAGTGATTTATTCGACTAAAGCTACTAAAGAAAATTCAAAAGGTATTTCAAAATTGTATAGTTGGTATAGTTGATTTATTTACATTTAATTTGTACAGTTTCCAATTAGTTATTTGTTCATTTAATTACAGTGACTAGCAATATTAGGGATTTGTGCTGGCGAGCTTAATTTAGACGAAAGTCTTCTGCTGAAAAATAAAATCATTCTCTTATGTATGAACTATAAAATCTTAGCCATTAGACTATAAATTTTAATAAAAAAAAACTTAAAAGCAAATCTCCAGATGAGAACCGACCTTTTTCAATTAATGACATCTTGCTTACTTCCTTATAGCCAGAAAAATCAAGTAATTGCAAACAAGATATGATTAATATACACGGAGGGATACCTTGACAATGGATTATTTTGACAATGTTGACAATGAATTTTTAAATAATTATAAAAAAATAGAAAAAAATTAGATATATTTTTTTACTTATAGATCGATAGTGTTTTAATTTTCATGCTATTTCATTATCGTTTGATACTCAATCAAAAATCATTCAATTGAAATCGTTATAAATTATATAAAATTTTAATTATCTTTGATGAACTATCAAATGATAATGAAATTAATGAAATTAAAAGCACTATCTATCTATAAGTAAAAGAACATATCTATAGGTTTTTTTTTATAAGATTTTTAATATTTATTAAATATCTATTATCAAGATTGTCAAAATAACCCATTGTGAAGGGATATCTCCCCTTATTATGTTGTTCTTTTATATAAAATGGAAATAAGGGCGTGATTGAACCTTTTACTACAAATTAAAGTGTTATTTGATTGTCGAGTGACAAAGATACGGCGCCTGACATATTAATTAATTAATCAGAGCCGCGAAGTCAGATTTTGACAAGTGATATTTATAGATCTTATTAGAATAAAATATAGAATTATTCGCTATTATCTCTCAGTAGCATCTAATATTATATGCCAATTGAAATCGACAAAAAGATAAAATTGAAAAACCTGCATTCCGTGAAATGTTGTCTATGCTTTCCCAGACCAAGAAATCATCGATGACGACTTGACGGTTAATGGTAAAGCCCACATGTACTGAATTGGGATTCATAATTAATATCTTGATCATGGTAGATTAAGATATTAATTGATTAATTAATTAATTAATTAGTGCAAGCTGGCCGATAGGGACCTTTTTGGTAAAGTCGCAGCCATTAAAGATAGCCGTTGATGGTAACATTTAGATTTGGTCCCTGATAAACCGTAGAAATTTAGGAATATTTATGTTTTTCCACCTAGCATTAAATGCATAGACCATTTTATGGGGACCATAATTATCCGATCAAATATTCATAAATTGATGCCAAGCTAATTTCTTAGCTCTTTTATAAAAGAAATTACATCATCATCTAGAATTAATGGCGGAGCCACGTTATGACAAGGAAGTCACTGACTCCTGAATTTTTTTGTCAAAAATAAGTCTGTAATTCAAAAGAATTTTAAAAAAAATATGTTTGATTTTGAAATAAATTATGAAGATATGTCCTATTCTGTTAAGTATTTTAAAAAATACATCTATATTATACTTCCATTATAACAAAATAGAAATTAATATACTTAACTTTCAAAATTATTATAATATTATATCTAATTTGTCTCCTCCTATTTTCGAGGCTGGCTTCGCCCCTATCCAGAATATATGTTTGTTGTTGCATATTATTGTTAATACTTTATAATGAGACAGGTAAGTTCAAAATTCAACTTCTTAATATGATCAATATACTATATTTGTATAACACGGATGGAAAATAATATAAATTTTGTCATTCATCATCAAACGACTTAAAACTGATAATGGTCACACTATTTGATGAAATATAAAATAACACACAAACACATGAAATTTGATACATAACCATCTATACAATATATATGGAAACATTTTTTTATGAAAGACATAAAGATTAATTATACAAATTTTCAAAATCTCTGTTGTCAACTCATGATAAATAAAATTAATCTAATATATATTATGTTAGATGATAGGTTAAGAATTATATATTATAAAAACTTAAAAAATTGCAACTTCACATTTTCATATTAATCCATTCAGTTATCAGATATTGAATCCAAATATATGGCCACAAACTCTCATAACAAATTACCAAGCATTAAATGGTAAAACGAGTTCGTCACTGAACCACTGCGTACAAGACAAAAAAATAACATATGCCATCAAATATCAATAGTGCAGATATTTTAGAGACCAGCTTGAGAATTTAATATAAAATTACAGGACTACATACGGAGTACTTTAGGATTGATTCAAAACAAAATTAAATAAATCAACAATTAGGCAAATAAATAAATAAATATATGGCAAAGTCGGTACTAGTTTTAAATAAACTAAACTAATGTAGGATCACAGCATACTATATATACATTTTGCCTATAGATATTCAACAGAAGATACACAATTAGTTCTTACTTTTTATTTTTATTTTTTTAAGGCGGGGTGAAATATGACCCCGCAAATTGTATTAAACAAAAGTAAATCAAAAGTTCACACGATTTTACATTCCGTACTTCTTCATCATATTTCGTATAAGCAATTATTAAAAGGGTATGACAAAAAATAAAATGAAAAACATCTTTAATAAATTTTCTTTTTTTGGTCCATCTTCGCCTCAGTCTTAGGTTCTCAGCTCAGCCACAAGAGTTTGGAGTCTGTACACTTTGATGGTCTAATAACTAAATTTCCTCAAATTTTTAAATTGGTCCAACTATCCACCACGATTATTTTTTATGGCTTATGTTGATTACATTTTTATCAGTAGGCATAGATAGATAATTTTTCCAAATTCATAAAAAAAATGTACCTCATGATAATGTATATTCCATGTCTCTGGTATAAATGCATCTTGATGCTTCGATAAAGAATACCAAAATTAAACGAAATAATTTAAGTTGAAGTTAAACGAAATAATTTTAATGATTCAACCTGAAATAATTTAAGTTGAAGTTAAAACACTTTTATTGATGTCTTAAAATCAAGTCATCAAAATTTTCTTTTTTCTAATATTTTTTGCTCAAATTACATTAACTATTTACTTCATCATCATCAAACATTATTGTTTTAAAATAATTAAACTTTTGCTTCATTTTAGTGTAAAATTTGTAAGTTGTGACTATTCATCTCCAATTAATATGTTGGGTTTTGAACTCAGATCTTTACTGTGGAAATAAATCTCTTTGTACTTCAATCGCTGATCAGTAAGGAAATAATTACAAAATAAGCTGTCATTTAAATAAGGCATGTCACGAGCGATGCCTTTGTTTTGTTTGCCCTACCTAAAAGCGGTAGGAAGGAAGGAGCTGGGAAGCTTCGCTAATTAAAGGTACATTTTAACAATACATATATATTATATAAAATAAAATTTAGAAAGTACTTCTATTGATGGAAACAATTCGGTGAAAGGATGTTCATAGAATAATAGTATAATTATAATATCGCACTTAACATTTTGTGTTAAAGTCGAGCAAGTCATCAAGCTTTCGAAGTAAAATACTAAAATAAAAGGGTTAATATTCTAGCAGGTCACTGAATTTTGATGCTTATTTATATTTAATTACTGAACTTTCATTTATCCATTTTTAGTCACTGAACTTTGATGTTTATTCATAGTTGATTATTGTCATTAGTTTTTTCAATCAAAAATATTTGAAATAAAATTGTATTTATTGTCAAAACTAATTGGAATGAAAAATAAATAAATAAAATAAAATTATATTTGATTTTTCATTAGTTTTTCAATTATTTTTGAATGAAAAAACTAATGAAAGTGATCAAATATGGATAAACATCAAAGTTCAGTGATTGAAAATGGATAAATAAAAGTTCAGTGACCAAATATGGATAAGGATCAAAGTTTGGTGAACTGCTAGAAAATTAACCCAAAATTATATAAAATTTAAACATAATGAATCTACAAATTCAACAATACATTTGTAAATATTTATATATTTTTAAAAAAAATAAAAGTTTTTCAAATTTATTTAAAATCTGATTATCAATATTGTCAAAATAACCACTGTCAAATAGATCCCCGCCCACATAATAAAATGAAAGCGTTAACTGACTGCTTTGGTAGGATTTCTTACTGTAATTTCTTTTCATTTATTTTTAATCTCTCGTAAGAATTTGCATAAGTAGTAAAATAAGGTTTTTTAACTGAATTAAAAATGAGCTCCGAAGTTTCGGCTTTAAGTCGCATGATTCTCTTAGTACAATGTGTTTGTGATTTTACAACATTTTAAAGTGTAATGGTGGGAAAATCTCATAATCTCATTGGTTTCTTTGACGTCGATTATTTATTATCGAATTCTAAATTGTCAATAATTACATAGGAGAAGGATAATGAGCTTTGCAAGGGCATATGTGCTAATTTGGTGCCATTGGTAAATATGGAGGGTGTCAATAAATTAAGTAGTTTTAATTTGGTGCCATTGGTAAATCTCATACACTTTTAAGATTTACACTAATCCATTAAAATTTGACGTATTCATATTTTACGCTTACACGTTAAAATAAATAGATAACGAAATAGTAATGAGTGTTAAAAAATTAAGTAGTTTTAATTTTGTTATATTAAAAAAAGAGAAATTTAATTCACAGGACTCAACACAAATAAATATTTTATTGATAAACTAAACACTTTTTAGAAAATATAATTACATTTTAAATAACACAATTTTTTTAATATTCTTATAAGATAATGAATATGAAATAATCTTTATCTATATTGAAATCTATTTACTTAAACAAATTTATTCATGCTCATATCAATTAAGTTAAATTTATTTTATTTATACACATTTTATCAAACACGGATAGATAAATAGTTAAAATAGTATTAAATATTGTTAGTTAGGAGGCATCTCTCAGAGAATAAGAATCATATCTTGACAAACGTTGTTGAGTGCGGACCAGGCTGCGCCTCCAATGGTTTCTTCCAATAAAAATCACGTGCGCTTGACCTACTTTCAGTAAGTGTTTTCCTACACTTAATCCCTACGCTCAGTTTACGTTCCCCCACTGTAGCGTGGGGACCACGCTTACTGTAATATTGAAATATTTATGCCGTTAACATCGATCATAAATGAGATCATGTCAATTAAAAAAGAAAAAAATCATATCGTCACACCTCCGACGTCGTAAGGTCGTAACAGGCAATACAAGTGGGATATGAAATCCCGTCACAATTTCTTGGGTTTCAGGATTCATTGCCTCGGAATTTCGGATATTTATCCTCAGATATTGTCGCATGATCAGTCAATTTCAACGAACAAGACAATAAGGATAAATATCAGATTTATATAAAATTTATAGGGAAGGGACCACTTGCCTCGCTATCTTCACAATTTTGACAATGTCTTTTTAAATAAATATGATTTTTTTTAAAAAAATTATAAATATTTTTTCTACTAATAAATTAAGGATGATTCAAATTTTATATAATTTCATTATCGTTTGATAATCCATTAAAGATCATTAATTGAAACTGTTATAAATTATATATGGTCTTTGATGAACTATCAAATAATAATGAAATTATATGAAATTTAAATCACAATTAATCTATAAATAAAAATATATTTTTATAAAAAAAAATTCTATTTTTATTTTTTTTGCATTTATTTGAAAACTCACTGTCAAAAATATCAAAATAACTCATTTTGCACTGATCCCTTCCCAATTTTATCTAGGGACTAATTTATACGGAAGGTTCGTTCAGACGGGACCTGAAGTCCAGAAACAATCAAATGAACTAACATTTTTTATATTCTTGAAGTACTTCGTTAGTATAATTTTAACATGGCCTGCTGCAAAGTCGTTCAATCATCAGAATCAACGGGATGTTTTTCAAATATTACCTGCTAAATATAGGTCTATTTCCTTAATTCGCATTAAGAAAATATTTTATTTATGGAAAAATATATATTTTTAAAAGAATATACTATATAATTGCATGAAATAAATCTTATATTTGAAAATAGTTTCTAAGCTTTAAAGATTTATATAACGATAGCAATAAAATTAATTGCACGGTATTCATATAAAAGAATACAAACAAAAAAAAATCTAGTTTGATTCAAAAGTTAATTGCATCTTGATTAGGAATATCAAACACATCTATTTTTAATAAGGAGAGTGTTTCAAACTATCTGAGCTATCTGAATCAAACAAAATGAAGAAAAATAATGTAAATAATGGTGTGGCATGTCTAAAAAATTTGAAGGCTAAACCCTCTTCATGCATGTATTATAAATTTGTGTGGTCATTTCGTATAAATTTATAGCTAACTCAAAAATATGTATAATTTTTTTCATAATAAATTTGTATAGATTATTTAAGACACAGTCGTTGTATTTAGTAAGTTTCTAATTGATTTGAAATTAATTTCAATTATTTTTTTAGTAACGAAGACAATCTAATTATCTAATGTCAACTTTTAAATGTCTATGAGGGATTTTTATTTGAGTTTTGAACCCGCGACTTTCCATATGGAGCCTTGTACATTCATACTTTGAACAGACCTCACACTTAAACAAAGATGTATTAGAGTGACTATTGGAGGATACATCAATTTTATTCAAACAAATGCTGGAGCAGTGCATTTACAACGAATATAGGCATCCGTATTAAATGTTTTATTTTTATTTTTATTGGCCTAGTTGAAGTGATAAATTAGTTGAAGCTTACAATTACATTATACGTCAAGTATTAACTAATTCTTCGACAAAGATTTATTAGCTCTATTTGGAAATAATATCCTCTGGTCACCTTTTCTCAGCATCTCCTGCATTCTCTGTTTCACCTTGTATGTATCAGAAGAATTAAGCATTCTGTTGGAAGAGAACGTAACAACAAACCATAGTCCAAAACTAAGGCCTTAATTTTCCAATTCAAAGGCGAAAGTGCTGTATTTCCCCCAAAAAACAAAGGCCTTGGATGAAGCTTTGATTGAAGGATTAATAGAACTGGTGCCTATCCAAACAGAAACAAGGCCTACTTTTAATATTAGAAACCATTCATTCTTAGTATTGTTGAGAGAAGAATCAACAGTGGATAATTCCTTCAGTAGAAACTTGTAAGTTGAAACGCAAAAGAATTATTTTGAACATGTAGAAATTGACAGTGTTTGATTATTCGCTATGGAGATTAGATGGCGCAAAAACTGGTGCTTCCAAAGTTGAACAATTCAGAGCTTGAAATTAGCAGTACACCTTCTAACTTTTAAAATAATTATTTGTCGAAATGTTAGGTGGATGATATTGGGCCCAGATTTCACTTGTTCAATTAAATGGGCCAAAAACCTAAATAAAATTTATAGTTTGAATTTTATACTCAATTTTTTATTTTTAATCATAAAAAAAGTAGAATAAAGTTTGTAAAATGTTTTTTATATATATTTTAGTTTTAGCAATCATTCTTTGAGGTTACTTTTTTTTTTGCCCTAGAGAATGTGGATCTTTGTAATTGTAAAGAATGTTGTATTTTTTTTATCACTTCAACATTTCTAACAAGTATTTTTGAAACAATTGCAATTTACCTTTATCCTTGCAATTCATATGTAATTATGATTTAAGAGACTCATTCAATATTTATTAAATATATATAACCAATCTAAACGTAGTGTTCGTATTTCTTGTGATAGTTCTGTTCGTTAAAAGCATTTAATTTTGATCATACTTCATGGTTAATTAATTAAAAAAACGACCATTTATAGATGCCAGATGCTGACTTGCACTAAATGTTATGTAGATATGACTATAACATACGACTAATAAACAAAATGCAACAATACAAAATCACCAACTTGGCTTCGTTCCATCCAACTCAAACATCGACACAAATTAAATATAATCAAAAACAAAGAAACAATGATGTAGTTAGGCACTAAAATCACAGGAACAGAACCGACCATCAGTTCAAATTCTCTCAAAATCACCTCATCTCTACCAATAAACACTGGACAGCTGTCACCATCCAACTCCCTTCTTGTACTGCTCAGAAAATAGGCCATGATAACTAATGTACACACCATTATCTAATCTCCATTAATGCCCCGTGGATTTCTCTGTCCGGATCAGGATCTCTTTATTTCATTAGCTTTAGTTCTCTTTGGATTCTGATACCTCATTGTGTTTCCCACTGAGGGGTCGATATCATATCCTCTTGTGACTATTTTGAGCAAATTTGGAGATTTTGATTTGGACCGATGAGTAATATTTTCCGGGATAGCATCCATTAATTCCCATCAAATTTCTGATATTTTGTTGCGTGTACGAATACAGTATCTGAGCAGTGTGCTCTCTGTTGAAATGATGAGTGTGAAGAACCGGTTAATTTAGCTTGAGATCAAAATTTATCCCAAGCTTTGTTTTAATCATTGAAACAATTTATTTTCATCAATCTTGATGCAATTTATTTTTTATTCCATATTTTTTTCAATCTCAATTGTAATTCAATGGTTGAAATATTGATTCATTTTTTATTCCATATTTTTTTCAATCTCAATACTAATTCAATGGTTGAAACAAGATTTGGGATAAATTTTGGTTCCAAACCTTTGAGAAATTAACTGATTTCGAGGATCAAATATAGAATCTCTTTTATTCGTTTTATTGAAGGTAAATTTGTGTCAAGCCCTTGAGAAATTAATCGATTCTGAGGATCAAATATAGAATCTCTTTTATTCGTTTTATTGATGATAGATAGCATGAGTTCCATTACCAGTATGAGCCATCCCATCAGAATGAAATCAAATGCTCCAATTACCCTTAACTTTTTAGTTAAATTTTTCTATTAATTTGAAATATTTGATCTTAATCAACGGCCTATATTACTAACGACATATCACATATGTACTAGCTGTAAACTATTTTTATGATATTGTATATCAATTCCTGTCACGGTAATAAATTAGCAGTTTGTTCACTTTTTGGATGTTAACATTTTATGCTTCAAAACAGAGCAGTGGTTGTTACAAGTTTTTAGGAGAGTAATGGTGGTTACTTTAATACATTTTTATTTTTCAAATAATTAAATGACATATTTGTGTTAGTTTTGTATGAAATCGATAAGCAGTAAAATAATCAAATTAACGAAATATAATTGCCAAATTTTAGTGCTTTCGATGTTTGATTTTTTTTAATCTTGTACAAGACCAACTGTAAAAATTAAGAAACTTTTGTATGGACATATTTCTCATTAAAAGAGAGAAAGATATACATTTCAGTGTTATATATTAAATTTTGAGTTTAAAAATACTTATAGATTTCATAAACATTTCATACCCACTGAAGTTTGAGAACTTATGGAACACTTAAAAAGTTATGATCTAAGAACCTTTCTATCACTTGTATTGCAAAACATTTCCTTCCGAAAATTTCATAAACTATTGTTTCATATCTTCTTATCAATTAATCCAAAAACCTACCTTATATCTATTATAAAAAGAAGCATGTTATCACTCCATCCTCTTTGTAAAGATTTGCACAGGAACCTAGAAACCAACGTCACAGAAGGACTAAAACTCCATTAATTAGTATATTTCGCAAAAAAAAATCAGATTAAACACCATACAAACATATTGAATCAGGGGCGAAATCAGTAATGATCGATAGGGGGTGTCCGGTTCAAATAAATAGAATGTTCGGATCAAAATAATTTTTTTTACTGTACAATCTTTATTTTTTAGTGAATCAAGAATGTACCTGAGCGCCGGCTCATGTCTATCTTGATTCCGCCTCTGTAGTGAATATATTCCTAAAAAAACTCATTAGTGGGTGGCATGGCATATCACCTTTTGTCATAAACATGTGGAAGAATGGAACTTAATTGTGGGTGTCATGGAATTAGCACATCCCAGATATCAATCAATAGGGGGTCCAAAGATGAAGCTATAAATCACTCATGGTGGAGTGGCGGAGCCACATGGTGGTGTGTGGGGTGGGGGAGGGGGTTTCGCCTTCTGGTCGGAAATTTGTTTAAAACCACCTTTATAATTATATATATTCAAAAATAAATAAATAATACTTATATCAAAAAAATATTCAAATTTTACCTCCCTAAACTATTGTACATGCCCGGAAGAAATTCAAATAATTTGAGTTCGCCAATTTCTCTCAAATATCTCCACTACACTGCCTGGATAATACATTATTATCTTGGAAACTTTGTTTCTTAATATTTTGTGATGGTACTATTTACTAAAAAATAGTTTTTTTTCTTATTATTCTCTAGTTCTGATTTCTTTAAATTTTGATTAAATAATTTAATTTTATCATTAACTAATAAAGTATATTTTATTAACAAAATAATTATATATAATTTACATATTAAAGAAAATCTGACAAATTTTCTATCTACAATTTCTAAAGAAAAAAAAACTAAACTAAAAACTTCAAATAAACATCAAATCCATTTTTGAGCTTCAAGACGAGTTTCAAATCTGTCTTTCTCTTTCCCTTTCTTTTTTCTTTCTTCAAGACGACCTTTGCTCTTTCTCTTTCTCTGTCTCTCAATATCTCTTTTATATATGAAATAGGAGGATGAAGAGTGATAATCCGTGGGATATAGATTTTTGATTTTTGGTTTTTAGATCGTCGGATAAGCATGAACCAACGGTTAGATTGAAAAACATAGCAATCCGTGGGAGCAAAAAACTGAAATTCTATTGGTTGATGCAAAGAATTTCTTTAGAGCCAGTTTTTATTAAAAAGCGGTTCTAACTCATATTAATTAGAACCGGTTTTTATTAAAAAATGGTTCTAATTCATAAAATTGAATTAGAACTGATTTTTATAAAAAACGGTTCTAATTCATAAAATTGAATTAGAATCGGTTTTTATAAAAAGCGGTTCTAATTCATAAAATTGAATTAGAATCGGTTTTTATAAAAAGCGGTTCTAATTCATAAAATTGAATTAGAACCGATTTTTATAAAACCGGTTCTAAAACAAAAAATTTAGAACCGGTTTTGTTAAAACCGGTTTTAATTAAATCAAATAGAACCGGTTATTATAAAACCGGTTTTAATAAAAAAACTTATGACCGGTTGTTATACAAAACCAAAAAAAATCGAACACGAACGAACCGACTTGTTTGAGTTTGATTTAAAATCTATTTCGAACTAGTTTGACACGGAACAAAACCGTTGTTTGGTTAAATATTTGAAGCTGCATTTGATTTGATTCGTAAATAGTTTGAAATAGAATTATTAGGTGAAAAAATTCCACAATTCATATCAAAATAACAGAATCAAATATAAAAAATGTCAATTTAATATAAATTCACACAAAACTAAAAGTTCATTCAACAAAAATTAATAAATTTTATATAAATTCATATTACTCAAAGTCTCAAACAATCAAATAATTAATACAAATTCAAACAAAAATAGTTCGCGAACACATTTCGAACGAACTCACCATGGTTTGAGTTTGATTCGATATAATTTCGAATCGAATCGGTTTGATTTGAAATTAATTTAATTTAGAATCGAACGAAACTTTTTTTTTCGAATCGAACACGAACGAACTACGAACTTCGAATATTTCTTGCAGCACTAATGGTGGCCCCTTTGGAGTTGCTTCTCTACAACTACTACGACTATGAGCATACACCTTTGACTCACTTTTAGTTTTGAAGTTCTGATCTTATGTGGCATTGCAGAAGTAGCATGATGGTGTTTCGAGTCATCCACATTAAACCAATAATTTATTCATCGGTTCATGTCACAAGAGACCATTTTAATTTGGTTCCTATCCAATTAACTGAATGAGTGACGCATACCAGTAAGAGATCTCATCCGAATTTAATTTGGATTCTGATCTGATGGATCTTATCAAGATTTTATCTTTAAAATTTTCTGTCTATTAAGTCATTAGCATTTAATTACAATATTTTCGGTTATTTCTTTCAGTTTTTTACTTTTTTTGAGATCAAAGCACCATCGCCTATATAAAGGACCCTTATCATTTGTAAAAGAGAATCAAGTTTTAAATACAATTAGTTTTTTTCTTTTAAGAATTTCAAGAATTCTCTCATTCCTACTTAGTAGTTATACTTTGTGTTTTTTTTCTACTAAATTATTTGTTTTTTCCGTCCTCGCGAAGTTGAGACTTGAGACCCGATGAGTCTCAATGACGCTAGATGCAATTATGTGAATTTGAATTGTTCATTTTGATTACTCGAGTTTGAATTAGATTCTATGAAAATGATATCACAAATTATCCAAGTTGAGAAACGAATTTCTGACTTATTTGGTCCCATTGATTGATCTTTTCTGGGAATTCACTTTCAGAAATTAAATGATTTCAGATTTCCAGGAGAAAATCTAATATAATTACATACAACTTGAGAGGGATGAATCTGTTTTGAAAGCCTATCAATTGTTCATCCTTTGTCAGCATGAAGCCACACGGTGCGATATAGTGGCGTGCGCAGGAGATCATGAATCTTAGATAGCGAAAATGGATGACAGGATGAGTTAGGCCGCAAAGGGAGACGAAGCGTCGGAGGTCATAAATTGATGTGTGCAACTCAGCGCAACCATGCTTGCAAAACTGTTTGATGGCTATCGCTGTGGTGGAAATTGGTTCAATGATCAAAGAATAAATTGGTTGGAACTCGGCTATTGGAGGTCTTTACTTGGCTCGTGGCTGATATTTACTTGTTGATGTAGAAGGTTCAGTAAGCTTTATGGTTTTCAAACGTGTAGTTTTTTTAATTATTTGTGAGAATAAATCATGTACGTGGCGATGATAATGATATTACATATGGTTGAAGGAATAAAGCTAATTTTAGCTTGGTAGTTGGTACCATGTGTTTCTAATTTTTTTTTGTCCAAATACAAGGATTGAACAATGAATTATTTTGGCAAGTTGATGAACAGTTAAAAGTGATATATTTGGTTTGTGTTTAGTCTCAAAAATAATGTCTATTTAGTATAGTTTTAATATTTTTAGAATTAAAATTGTACAAATTCGAGGTACTATTATATTTTGGTTTACTTTTCATAAAAAGAAGAAAATCATAGAAGAAAAATAGAAGAATAACGCAAGTCGATATCAAACCGAAGAAGATTGGAGTAAGAAGGAACGAAGTGCACGAATCAGAATAAAAAATTTTAAGTTCATGTCGAATTTCACCTTTTCATCTTCAAGTCCGAAACCACTCACTAGAAGATTCGACCCAAATTCAGATCGAATTCCCCAAAATTCAGATCAAATTGTATCACTCCTAGATTTCAAAATCTATATTCGCTCTGAACTCTTCTGGTTCGGTCCCAATCTCTCCCGCGCCTGAGCCAGTTCTAAGCGGTCTTATTTTGAATTTTGGTCATTTTTAGGTTTTTCTATATATAGAGAGTCTAGATTTTGTTGGACATGAATTTGGACATAGCTAGGGTTCTATTTTAGAGGGAGAAACTATTCATGGAGAGAATAGAGAAGAAAGAAAGTAAAAAAAAAAACAAAATTAAAAATTGGGAGTAACTTTTCGATTTGTTCTTTCTTACTTTCCTTAATGTTTATAGAATAATTCTCTATCTTGGTTAGACATATAATTTAAAAGTTGTTGTCATTAATCGTACTCATGGTATGTTTGTTCTTAATTTTTGTGAATTATTTCTATGGTTGAATTATTATTGTGTTGAATTGAATTGCTTAATATTTATATTAGTGATATGCTTAGGATTAGACATCATTAGTAGTTTAGATTCATAAAACATAAATTGGTATTAGGATATGCACATATTTGATAGAATTATTTAGATTTCTAAGTAAAATCTAAAGATACTCGGATTCAAAGTAGTACTTAGTCTTAGGTCAAATATTTAACTGTGAGATCTAGATAAGATGAGACTTTTTTTTTAATTGTTAGAGTAATTGGTTAGAGATATTTTGTCACACCCCAGAAATAAATTGAACGGATTAGGGGTGCTTAATCCCGCCACGTACGCTCTACGAGACGCGCGTACGAAAGACTAAGTGAATAAAAATAAAGTAAATCTCAGAATAAACAAAACAATAATAATATAAATATACATGACCATACGATCAGAATGAACAAAAAGAGAATACAACGCCTACATGCTAGCTTCATCGGAATGGACAAAGAATCTCTCAAACAAAAACCCAAAAGAAAGAAATAAGACTCAAAAACCCGATGGATCCTATCCAACTACCCGACTCACTTGCAAATGTGGCGAAGCATCTCTGTCATCGCGCAGATTTGCACCTAGCACTCTCATCCACACTCAATCCCGCACTGTAATACCCGGATCCCACAACCACCGTGGAAACGTGAGTAATTTAAAATTACTCAAGACGGATTTAGATCCGACCTTAAGATTTTATCTTCTTTCCTAGGCTGGACCCAAATACCGATACTGTATTTTAAAAGCATTATATTAATTATATATAGTATAACAGTACTTTATGCACGTTTGAGAAAACTCCTATATGAATGAGATGAAATGACAAATAAACCCGAAATGAAAAATCTGTGGAAATACGGATATAGTATATAATAAATATGTATAAGGTACGAGATTTAAAACACCCGTATAAATATAACCCAGTTGCAGATCATCAGTCCATCCACAAGCGGGCACGTGATCGGGCCCTGGACTTGTGACTTACCTAAGCGGGCACGTATTCGGACCCAACTTACAAACTTAGGATTTTCGAGTAAGCGGGCGCCAATGCCCTGAATACCCTGGGAAAATTTGGCCTCCCGGAGCGATAACGCCATAAGAGAGTGACGACTAAAAGCACGTACTCGGTATTCTGAATCTGATGATCCACCTCACATAATAATAAAAATAATAATAATATGAGCAAAGGGGATTTAAAAATTTATGCTTTCAGTTGCCATATCGCCAAAGGATATAACTACCCGTGAATTGACAAATCGGAAACAAATGAGAGTCTACACTGTACCAACCAAGGGTCAGAGGACCGCATCCCGTAAAGTAACAAAACGGAGTATATGCAAATGGGAGCCTACACTGTACCCACTAGGGCCGGAGGATCGCATCCCGACTTTCTCTCGTACAACTAAGGGCCAAAGGAGAAAGCCCTTCGGACAATACTAGGATCCTAAATAAGCGGATAAATAAAATAATATAATATCTCGGAGTAGATTCTAATCTTGAATATGGCCGTCCACACTAAATGCGAAAGATAAGGTATCACGATCGCTCAAATTTGGATTAACATTCTTATTTATATTAAGAATAATAATAATATAATATTGATAAAAAATTTAACACTCTGACACAGCCGAACCCGCCAAATGACGGGATCGATGGATAACCCGACAGACGAGGATGCGCAGTGCATATATAGACCGGTGGGTCCCACGGGCTTATGGGTCACCGTACGTAACCACAACGGTCTGGTTATGCAAGGCAACTCCGACTGAGAATTACCCGGTCCGCCTCTCAGCACTCCCATGCATTTAATGCATGATTAACTACCTGACTTAATTAATAATTCGTGATAGTAATAATATTTTCCTAATAATTATAATCTACAACTTGAATTATTTAATTCTATCGTTCTATCTCGGGACTATTTCCGAATCCTACTCCTATCCGTCTACGTGCGGTATGACATGATATGACATGTAAATGCGGGTATGTCTCAAATATCTTTGGTCAATTTCTGGGATGCAAATGACAGGTCAGATTCAGTCTCTAGTTAATTTGGACAAAAACACCGCAATTCAGATTTATTTTAAAACATTTTAAAACAAAATAAAGAAAAAGTTATTATATTTTTATGTGTTGGTGTTTTAATGTTTGGGATCATACGCTGACTACCAAATCGTTGGTGTCAAATACACCGATATCCGATCAAGGGAATCGGGGAATATAATCATTTCCCGCTCTTTAAGTTTACGTGATTAGTTCATGGATACCGCCAAACCTCTCGGGGCGGCCTCCAATTTAATTAGTCACACTTTATTTTAGTCACTTTGCTAGCTTGGGGTCTTTTTAAGTTATTGGGCCTTAATAAAATTCTCTAATCCTGAATCATTTTCAAATTTAATTAAATCTTCACTTGTAGGCCCAATAACAGATTTTTAAATCAAGCCCATATCATTAAGTTTGGCATATTTCTTTTTTTTTCTTGCCACTTGGGTTCTTATTCACTTAATTACTTGGCCCATCATTTCTAACCCAACAGCCACATATTAATAACACAACTCGACAGAGGCAACAAGAGCAAGCAACGGCCCACAAGGCAACAGGTAATAGGCCAAGGCACACAAACCGATAAAATAATTGGCAATAGCACACAAGGCAACAGAATAACACATCCACGGTGTAAGGGAAACAATACGGTTAGCAAAATAGTGAACCAACACAGATCTAGGGAATAATAATCCACAATGAAAAATCAACACCATAATTTCACCAGATAACATATACCAGAGCACAGCAAGCAAGGCCAGATAACAGACCCCAGTGGTACAAGGATGTCGGATATTCTGTGGTAGGGATTTTGTGGTCATTGGTGTGGCAATCCAGATTTTTATTCATTTTGTTATTAAATTTGAGAAATTTGAATATTTTATTATCGTAATCATTTCTTTCTTGAAAAATCACAACAATTTAATTTGATCTTTGGGTTTTAAAAATTAAATTCTCAATCTCATTCGACTACTTATATTTCAAACTAGCTTAATTTATTATTTATTTAATTATATATGTATATATTCCATTTAACATTTAGTTAAGTTATTTATTAAATTACGTTAAATCATTATAATTATTTCCTTAATTATCATTATTTCTTAATTAAGTTTCGCGGTTTAACATATTTAATCGTGAATAATCAGACTTTAGTAATTTAGAATTGCCAAAATTTAATGGAGTTGAATAATTAGAATGAAGTACGTAACTATGACGTTTGAATTGATTCAAATACAATGTTAATCCCTAATTAGAAAATTAACACCAAATTGGATGGTAACCCTTACATAATTAAGAATAAATATATTAGCTAGTAAGATTAATACTCAAGTGGATAATAAAGTTGAAACCTTATATTTTTTTCTCTTGATTAAGCTCTAATTTCTATCCAATTCGTATTTTAGTTTAAAATTAGTTTAGGTTAAATCAAATATCAAAATTTATAATCTAATTTAAGAAAATTATCGAAGTTGGTACTTTTAATCAGTCCTTATGGGTTTGATACATTCTTACAATATAATAAGTTGTACGCTTGTGATTTTTTTTGCGTGTTTTTAGATTAAAATTTATTAGTTTACAAAAATCATGTCACAAGCTTAAGCCTTTACATGTGCAACTCACCTCACTATTGGCTTTGTCAACACAGACTTGAAATGACACCGTCTTTCAATTAGGAACTGTAGAGTTGGGTATTTTCTTGACCTCATAGAGTATGTATTTTTCAATCTCATGCATGTTATATCTTGTACTTTGCCTGAAGAGATTTTTAAACGAAGAATAAAATTTTCTGGTATAGACTCGTTGTGCTTCAATCTCTGTCGGATCATATGATCATTGCTGCGGCTTTTTTGTGAGAGATATAAAGTCTTTTTCATCCTCTTTAGCAAAAATGCCTTCAACTATCTTGTTAAATTGTGTGACAAACTTGTAAATTGATGTATGAGAGTCCGTCCATAACTTCAAAATTGCATTGGCACTCTCGCTCCGCTGTGAAGTTGACATGTCGACAAAGAAAGTGTCTCGAAAATAAGTAGGAACCCACCTTTCACGAGTTCTAAACATCAATACTAAGTGATTGTTGTCTTGCATGTTATGATTTTGAAGCAACTCCCTCCACCCCTTTTCAAACTCTTCGATCGTCAAGGTTAAAATTTTGTAACTTTGTAAATCTTCTTCAAATCCTTTTATTCTGCCATACAATACTACCAAACTATCACGTGCTTTCCACACAACATGCCATTGGCGCACCCTATGCCTAGTATTTGGGAAAACCTCCGCAATTGCAACCCTCATTGTCGAGTCTTGATCAGTGATGATAGCTTTCGGGTGCTTCCCATTCATCGCCTTTAAAAATATTTGAAACAACCACTTAAAAGTATTTGCTCCCTCATCCCTAATCAATACACAACAAAAAAATAGATATCCAGTGATGATCCAACCCAATAAAGGGGCTACAAGGCATGCTATATCGGTTGGTGTTGTAAGTAGTGTTGAATACTGAAATATCACCAAAAACTAGATAAGATCTCCTTGACTCCCATCTATCTAAAATATTTTTTCATTATTTGATTATTATCTCGCTCTATCTCAAAGAAAAAGTCGGGATCAACTTCTTGCATCTTTTTAAAGTAATCAAGGGCTTTCTTCACATCCACCCCAACAGGCTTTCTATTCTCTTTAGCGATTTCATTACTCAATAGCTTCTTAGAGAAAAAAATATTCTGACGACCACCTTCCTTCTCTACAAGAGCCTAAAAAATCTTTGCATGAGGCACATTTTGATTGTGTAAAATACGAATACACTCTTTTGATCCTCTCTTATTCGCATATGGGACTTAAAATATTTTTCTTCGAAGGACTTGGAATCAAATCATGATTGTGCTCCTTATTGAAAGTGGTTACCAACCATTTTTCATTCGGTTGTAGATTAATGCTCATTGATGCTTTACAACTGGTTCTCGTTAATGAGATTGTTTTCTCAAGTATTTTCAAATTAGGTGGTTTACCAACATCAAAATTCTCTTATTTTTGACGTTTTGACAATCCTTGTTTGGAACAAATAAATCTTTGACTAATCACCTTCTTATCCCCTATTTGGGAATGATAGCTTTGGGCTTTACGAATACCAAATCCAACTTAAAACCATAAAAAATATAAAACTTATAACCTGAATCGATATTGTCAAATTCCCTACCAACAAAGGGCTCAAAACACTGATTTTCAGGTTCCTCCTCTTGTTCATTTTCAACATAAGGGTCGACCAGATGCTCCTATTCATATAATACAAATGATATCAAGTAAAACAAAGTTATAAATTTCTAACCTATAAATATTTATAAGTTTAACATCAACTAATAAATTTCATACCTTAATTTCTATCTCATCATCTACATCTTCAGTAGAGATTAAGCTACTAGAGGAAACATCAAAAGACAACGCTCTTACAACATCCATCCTCAACATATAACTATTATAATAAAATTTATAATATTTTAGTTCACAATGAAAAAATAGTAGAAAAAGATTGCAATTAATAAAAAAAAATGGTCAAGAGAATCTCATTGTAGTGGACCTTTCAAACAACCAAGTGTCAGTAACCGAAAAAAATGCTCCTACATCTTACCCTATCATATCCATACATTATGAACTCAAAATTGGTAACTTCATTTCGCTTGTACACTCACTCGCTCTTGGTGCAATTTAGTCTTTTTACTGGGTTACGCCAAGGTGAGATGTAGAAGCTAGAAGTTTTTACCAATTGGGTTACGTCAGTGTCTTTTGACCCAAAAATAAATTAGGATATTTATCAATTCAAATAAAACTAGAAGTTTAGCCATTATGTAAGGTCTCTGTTAATGGATAAAATATTAAAATAAGTTCACGTAACTACTCAAATACAAGCAAAGCTTCAAAATTCTAGCTTGTAAACTAAACGACGAAGGAGACAAACTCACTGATATAACATATTAGAATTATGAAGGTACATTTTCTATTTCTAGCTCGCTTTCATAATTCACCCTTCTCGCCTAGGGTTTTAAATTTTGAGGAAAAAATTCTGGAGCAAACAAGGGTCGAGAGAACATCATTAACCGATGCGAAAAATGAATCCGAATGGTGAAATAGACAAAGTTGTCACGCCTAATTGGGAGGAGGCAAATAGAGAGAGAGATGAGGGGTGAGAGCGAAAATAAAAATGAGACGAAGGGAGTAGCTTATGGAGACTCGGGTTTAAAAATGTTCATTATGTGCACTTTCAAGCGGCGAAGCAATATGTGATTTGCACGAATATGAAACAAATCAAAAGTTTTTTGAGTTAAGAACACCAAAGGGTCTGATGTTCTTAGGAGCATATTAGATTTACTCATATATATAATCTGATATGACCATTCAATTTGGAAATCCAATGAAAACAAATACTGAGATTAATTGGAGCTCCTATTTAATAAAAAAAGAAAAAAAAACACGGGTATAAATGATGCACAACAAGATAATTAATATATCCGAATCTTCAATGCAACAGTAAAAACTACAAAGCGCCAGTGATTTTGTAAAAAAAAAAATTAAGCGCACTGAAACATCACTTGATTTGAAAACTAAATATAGAGGCCAATTCATCCTAGCTAGCTCCCTCTTCAGTCTTCACATTTGAACCGACCAATTTTGTGTTTACATTTATGATTGGAAACATGATGTTAGCGAGAACTCAATCGCTTCATCTCCATAACACCATGTTCTAGCTTCGTGTGCAAAAGAGAGGAGGTGAATTTTTTTTCTTAAAAGATCGCTCTACTAACTTAATTATGTCACCAATTTGTGCTCAATTTATATTCACATATGACCATATTAAGGATATAAATCTAGTAAATAATACTCATATGCACGGATTTAGAAAATTTTCATTCCAATAATCATTACATACAGAAATAAATAAAATTATATTTAAAATTTTAATTAATTAAATAAAAAAAATTATATTTAAAATTTGTGCTGATGAACTAAAAATTTGAACTTCAAACAGATATAACTTTTAAAATTTTCAATTAGTAAGAAATAAATATATTTAAATTATTTCTATATGTAATGATCAGGGGTTGAACGAATAATTTTTTGAACTATTTAAACTCATTTTATTATTTATATATATAATAATAATTATTTAAGTAATTGCCTTATTATAATGAGTAGTGGATAAAAGAATTATTAAATCTATATTGTTTGCGCTGAAAATTTGATTTTTTTAGAATTTTATAAATTTTGATAGAAAACTCCGATTAGAATGTTTAAATACAATCTGAAAAGCTTCAGAAAAGATCTATATGTACAATATAAAATTGTACTAGCTTAGTTAAAGGATGTGAGTCAGGTTTGTGTCTTTTAATCCTAGTTTGACGCTGTCAATTATTGAATATAAAAATTATATTTTAAAGGGTGTGACTCAGACTTACATCCGGTTGGTTATATGTGAAAATAAGTTGAGTAAGTCAGTAGTGACTTAATTGAGTTGATGGCGCCGATTGTTTAAGAAAAAATTCCGAGGTCAACGCCACTCGTATCAGTCCAAAGTCCAAACACTCCAGTACTGCATTCCTTTTACTTCTCTTGTCCTCCCCTTTATCATCAAAACTTTTTATTATTTGATAAGACCAAATGTTCAATATTAAAAATTTATTAAATTCAACATTTCATAATAAAAAATTTAGTTCGTATTAATATTTTTTATTGACGCAAATACAATATTCAAAAAATGACTCTTGAAGAACATAAAGCGAGAAAATATAAAATTTGCACATTTTCAATTTTGAATATCAAATTTTGGGATGCAAATTGTGTTGCTTTGAATTATGAAAAAAAATTATAGTTACTTTTATGGAAATCAAATTTAATTATAAAATATATTGATCTTACAAAGAATATTACGCATGTCAATAAAATATTTATAGAATATAAGTTTCTAAATAATTTTAAAAATAAACATATAATATATTGAAGGAAAGATTGTTGAACTTAAAAGACGGTTTTATAAATTTTGTTTCGCAAAGAGTGATGCACTTTAAATTTTTTTTTAAATTATATTAAAATAAGTGCATTAACAAGGGCGGAATCAGCGCTGATGTTAGCTTGCGCCCGGACATTCCTTTGACCCATTACAAAATAAAACTTCTCCTTTTTGTGCAATGAAAAATAAAGCTCCTGTTAATTGGGACACACTATTTTCTTAGTCCTCTACTGATAGTTTCTGATTCTGAGACGTATTAATAAAATGAAGCATAATGAATGTATCTCTTGTGACGGAATGAAGTCAATACAACGAAAATTTACAACTTTACACATTTTTTTACTTTTTACTATGCTTGCTGACAAAATGTATAAAAACAAAATTTGTCTTTATATTGTACACTACTACATTACGATCAAATAGAAATAACATACATAATTTACTTTATAGGTTGCTTTAATTTTTTTTTTTTTATCCAACACGATGATAGTTTTTCCTGAGACTTAAAACTAAAAATAAATTTATGCATTATAATCATAATCTATAATTTATTCATCCAGAGCGTGGCATCTTTCTGCCGGTACTATTTATCACATCTAAACAAAAGTTAATAGTTTAATACGAGCAGATTCCATCTTTTTCCTTTCTTTTCTTGTTCTTGTGTTTCTGGTGAAAAAGGTATCAGACGCCTAGACCCGATAAAATGGGTTCCAAATCTACTATTATTGTGGGAGAAGAATAGGATTCTAATATTTATTTCAAAAAAAAAATCTGAAAAATAAAAAAAAATTTATAGTTATGTTTCTTTACTTATAGATTAATAACCTATCAAATTTCATATAATTTCATTAACATTTGATAGTATTTCAAAGACATTTAATTTAAAACCGTTACAAATATTAGTGAAAAACCGTTAAATTTGATAATTTTGATGAAGTATCAAACATTAATGAAATTACATGAAATTTAACGGGTTTATCAATTTATAAATAAAAAAAACATATTTATAATTTTTTTTATTTTTCTATTTTTTTTTCAAAATAAATGACAGAACCATATTCTTTCCCAAATAACAGCATATTTGGAGCCGACAAAATGTTACTGTTAATTCCTCTTGTGTTCCAGAAACGGTCTCTCTTTGTAAGTTACAAAGCGCCAATAGAACGCACGAGCTCGAGATTCCATTTCCCTTGACTTTATATACACTTTACAGTACAATGTGGTTCTCACCTATTAAATTATAATGTATGTTTCTGGCCCAAATCTTACAGCAGGGCAGTACAACTATTATTGTATTTAATAGATAATTAATTAAAAGTTAATGACAGCATAACATGGAGACATAGTTTATCGTTATTGAAGTTTAGGACATAAAAGACTGATCAATTAGGTATACTAATCAACAACAAAAAGATTTGAATACACACAAAATTTATGAAAAAAAAAACTACTATTGAAATTTCAGTTCAAGGCACATATTATGTGGGATAAAAGTAAAACTGATTTTTAAAATTTCAGTAACTCTCTATACCAAACGAATCAAATTGAGTTGCCATAATTAATCATATCTCTGCGTGCAATGCTTGATGAAGCAACAGAGAATCTTCTTTTCACTTCGCAGATGTCACCTACCTGAACCTATGGATTCGGATCCTCTGTGGCGCAACACATGTGCATGCGCATGATAGCTTTCAAATTTATAAAGATATTTTGATTTTTAAAGTTGATGAAGTACACATCTCAACACGGATTGGACTGCACATACCAAACTGCATGGTGCCGCACCGTAGAAAATACGAATTCTGATAGTACTCATTGTAAAAGTAGGGGTGTGTTTGGATGGTGAAAGAATTAGGGAATAGATATAATTTTGAGTGTGTTCATTTGGATTGTGAGTCTGACTCAATTTTTTTCCCAAAAGGATTAGTGTAATAATAGCATTGTTTGGATGAGTAGTTGAGAAAAATGAGAAATTAATGATGTTTTAGAAAATATAAAAAGAGTGTTAATTTTTTCTATTCTGGCTTAATAAAATGTTATTTTGATAGAAACATAAGAACGGTGAAGAGAATAGTTAAAATAATTAATTATTTTTTAATATTTTATTTAATATTATTTCATACTAATATAAAGGAGTTTTTTTTTTTATTTTCACTACCTTCATGGACGTTAATTCGCGAAAATTCAACGTTTTTTATAAGTTAGTGGATTAGCATTGTTTTGCTGCCATTCTCAATTATAATTTTATATTTAAATGATTGTTAATTCAAAAATAATATTGTTATTTCTAAAACAATGTTATTTTATACCATCCAAACACATCATATAATATGGTCAGCTATTGGGAAAACGGAAGCTTATTATCTGTAGTACTATACGTATATAGTGAACTACTCAAATTGAAGGAGAAGTAAGATGGTGAAAGAAAAATAAAATGAACATCCTTTTGATTTACGGACCCTTTTGATTTTTTATTTAGACAATATCCTTATGAATACTGTGGAGGAGGATGTCGATTCTGAAAAATGACAGATGATCAGAGAGAGATGAGCAGTGCTTTGAATCACAATAGTAAAGAGGATATAAATTCATCCAAACATCCTCGGAACCCCAACATATACAGAGTGTTGTCTCGGTTTTTTCTCTGTTGTGCATTGTGCTGCTTGTTTTTCTACTCACTCTTTTTATAATGGAGATGTTGATCAACACAATATAATGAGGAAGAATATGCGCAATAATTCAATTTATATGATAACCATGCTGATTAGCTCGTGCCATAATTTATGGAAATTAAAGTATTTTTGTTTGTTTTCTAAAAAAATGTATTTTGTCTTTTAGTTATTTAGTTGGTCATCATGACATTGTGCAGAAAAGAAAAATATAGAATACAAAATTAAACTGGTAATTTCTCAAAGCGCTTAATTAACGAACAGCCAATAATTTTATTTGAGGCAATATTAATAGTAACTCAATTTGCAGCGGACACAATTATAATTTCATTTTTAAAAGATTTTCATAATTGTTATATCAATTGTTATGGGCATTATTCATTAAATAATTTTGTTATCAACTTACATATTTCTATTCTAACATAGTGCAGATAGATTTGTCAACCTAATTAATTGATTACGCTCAAGGACTGAACAAAAACTGAAAGAAAATTTTTAAGATGCAAAAGGATAGTAGATATGCATGCATGACTCAACCAGCCATGATCTACCACTATACCAAAAGAAGAGAAACCCTATATGTTGAGGTAATTTTTAAAACAATTGTTATACTAAAAGAAGAGAAAACTTATATCTTAAAAAAATGAAATCAATCGCGAAAGTAATTTCCGAAATTTGATAGTAATATGAACGAAAATCTTTATTAGAAAACTTTCAATACATACAAAAATTATTTATTGTTAATATTTTACTATTTTATGTCATCATTTTCGGAAATCATTTGTGAAAGTTACTTGCAAAATTTTCATTATTGCAAGTGGTGATAATTTTGTAATAATATTTTATTTAAGTTTGTGACATCATGGAGGTTCGAAATTTCATGGAATTTAAATTTAGTCGAAAAAATCAACCATTTTATATAAAAAAAAAAGAAGTTTGTTACATCAATCTTTAGATTTGTATTGTTTTGATTCCTTTCAAAAGAACATCACATCACTACCATACATTAGCAATCGCTAAAGAGGTCATATGGAAGTCTCCACTCAAGTACTTGTTATGAATAGTAGCTATTCGCTAGCTAGCTTTGTCAGTGACAGTGCTGTCAAAGGCATGTTTGTTTGTGTATGATGTGATCGAGGTAGAGAGATGCAAGCAGCTCTCCTCCGTGTATAGTGATTGATTGGTGTGTGTTTCCCTCGTACATGACACAGTGAGTGACACTTAATGACTTAAGTATCCAAAGGCCAAAGGCAAACCTTCACCCTCAGTCTCACCGAGATGGTTGGATATGTTTTGGTCGATATCAGAAAAGAAGAAAATGTTGTGGTTATAAAGCTTCATTAATTACTAGAATATAGAATCTGCCGTTGCATAGGTATTAGGTTCTCTGTTTTTCTATATGTTATCTTGTAAAAATGATTTTCTTATATGAAGTGGGTGGGAGTCTTAAACTCTTGGAAACCTATCTCCTGCGCAGCACTGAGCTGTACGATTCACGGGCCGTTGAATTTTAAGGGGTGTTTATTGGGATGATCACTTCACAAATCTTAATACAAATTCAAAGAACACTCTATTGCAGCTGCACGATGCAGCGCAGTAGGGGATAAGAATTCCAAACTCTTGGGACCAACAAGAGCTTGGGACTCCCACCCACTCCACATCGATGTAACCAAACAAATTAAAAAAATGAATGATTTTGTTCTTCCATTTATACATGTGTATTCATTTTATTCCTTCAGGTGTGCTTAGAGTGATATAAAAGTATTAATTGCTAAAATAAACCTAAAAGTTGTAACACTATAGATCTGTCAAAAAATTTTAAAAGCACAAAAAAAAGGCTAGCAACATATTACACCAGTAGTCCGTACTAGAGGGTTTTTTCTGGCGACAAATGTCACTTTTCTCCTTTTAATTAAGGGAAGAGATAACTTGACAATGGTTATCTTGACAATCTTCACAATGGATTTTCAAATAAATATGAAAAAATCTTTAAAATAGAAAAAAATTATGAATATGTCATTCTACTTATATATTGATGATAATTTAAATTTTATGTGATTTCATTTTCGTTTGATAGTCCATCAAAGACCGTCAAATTATAACCGAGGCAAATTATATAAAATTTTGATGGTTCTCGATGGAGTACCAAATTATAATGAAATTGTATGAAATTTGAATCACCATCAATCTATAAATATAAGAACATATTTATAAGATTTTTTTAGTATTATTTAAAAATTCATTATCAAGATTTTTAAAATAATCCATTACCAAGTGATCCCACCCTTTTAATTAATAGACATCAATCGTTTTATATATGCAACTAAACATCAACTGCATTATTACAATTTATTATATCTACTCGACATCTTTTATTTAATTTTTCTTATACATTCGACTCTTCAGTGCTACCAGGGAACATCCCTTGTAACTTCAATTAGGATTTAGGACAGTATCAGGTGTAACCCATATCATAATGTATGTAAATACAATCTTAATGATATGATTAGAAGGAGAGATCACATGCTCATACGAAAGGCATGTATATCAGTATATGTCTCTCTGATTGAACAGGACTCCAATTTGTGAGGTGGCACGCTGATTCTTTAATTAATAAGGTCTAACATTCGTGTCCCGATAACAGATAGGTCAAAGGGATGGATATTTGATGCAAAACCATGTCGTTGTTGCTAAAAAAACATCAAAATAGGAGATTCAAACGGGGCCATCATTTCATAGCTGGATTCTCTGCATCCACAACCAGATATAATTTCAGTTGCCATTGTGTTCAAGTACAGTATTTTCACACAATGAACGGGAGCACAAGTGGAAACAGTAAGAAAGAACTAATAAAATTGTTATGTATGTGGGTCTGATTATAGGAGTATGTGGGGGTGGCAGAGGGACGATAGTTCCCTGCGAGCGGTGTCTGAGATTAGGAAACCTACTCAAGTGATGGTTTGGGAATCAGTCCTAAGTGAGAGATATGTTATGTATGTGGGCCTAATTCTACGATATGTGGGGGGTGGCAGAGGGGCGGTAGCCCTTGCAAGCGGTGCCTGATTCAACCCGGAGAAAATTATTTGTGAGAAGTCAAATTACATTGAAATTCTTTCACCGATGATCCAGATTAAGGTTTAGGATATATGAGTTTATTTATATATATATATATAGTGGAGATAGCGTGAGTGTTTAGCTCACGCGGAGGCCAATTTTCGGGTGTGAGCTTAATTGTTCATTAAAAATATATTAAATCATCTCGAAATTTTAATTTATCATTCTCATTAAATTCTTTATATGAAAATCTCATAGGATGCTAAAATTTCGAGGAGCGTTTTGAGATATTTTAAGTCTATGTTTTTAATTTTTGAAAATGATGTTCAAGTATTGAATATATTATTATTTTTTTTAGAGCTGATTTTCAAAAATTAAAAACGTTGACAAAAAAGAAAAATCGCTACCAAATTTTTGCATCCCATGATATTTTCATATAACGAAATTTAATGAGAATGATAAATTAAAATTTTAAGATAATTTAGTATTTTTTTGAGTTAAGCTCACTGGAAGGTTTAGGATATATGAGTTTATTTACTCTTCTCTATATATATATATATATATATATATATAGTCTTCAATATAATTCTTATGTAATCGAATCTTGAGTATAGTGAAAACTATTTTGACAAGCCGTAGTGAATTTTCTTCTCCTTGAGGATTACTCTCTGATTATTCGCTTCTCAAAAAAAACTACACCCATATCAATTGCATCCCTTATTGAGGTCCTATATCAGGCAAACCTACATCTTTCATGACAGAAACATAACCTCTTAATCAACAATCCAAAAAAATCAGGCTAAACTTGTACATGGGTTTATTGAGCAGCATGATATTAATTGCTGTTCAAGAAGATCCAATACCAGGGACCAGTGGTCCAAGGAGACCTAACCAATCAGACTACAGATGCCAGACAATGTCATACAAATGTGAATAAACATTTCACTAATCCACATCTTTTTGCTTAGGAAAATAGCAATGGGTCATTAGGCAACCGTGTCATGTGAACAGTGATGCCTATGTGCAACAATTAAATCTTGGTTTTGTTTTGGCTTCTCATGTGGTCACAGCTTTGACAGGGGAAGATACCAACAGTTCAACCTACAGTTTGGACAAAGAACCAGAGCATTGAGGGGAAACAAAAGCTGAACAAGGCCTGGCAACGGAGAAATACAGATAGGATGCATGTCAGCAGGTTGGTGCTGGGTATCATTTTCTAGGGACATGGTAGGGACATGATGTTGTAGAATAAGATATTTTACCAATTTGGAAAAGAGGCTTTGGTACTGAAACAGGAATCTTGAATACTGGTTCTCAAGTCTGTTTCTAGTTAAGATTAATGTATGGCTTCAATTTGCATCCTCTTCATCTTAGGAATATAATAAAAATGCAATCAAATGGATAGTATTAAAATGGAAATAGATCAAATTTTAGCACTTCAAATGAATCCTTTCTATTGTCTATTATTGGATATCCTCGAAATAAATTCAATTACAAATCAGATGATTAAAAAAATATATATTTTTTTAATTATGATCAACAAGCTTCAAATTTTACTATCACTTTGGGCGATTATTTATGTAGATAACACGATTAACAACATAATGAACTCGTGCAGATGAGTACAAAAGAGTTGTGTTTACACTTAGAGATAAATTACTCCTTGGATACATCAAAAGCAACCTCGTTTATGTGAGAAGTATTAGTACAACATAAAACTTTCTGTTAGACAAATTTAATTTTCTGAAAAAATGCTAGTAAATTTATTTACAAAATCAATCAAATAGAATTAGTTGGAGAAATCTAGAGGTGGTAATCAAATGTGTCGGATCGGGTTCGGATTCAGATGGGTTTGGTTAGATAAGTTTGGCCTTCTGAATGAAATTATGTCGGATCAGGATAATTTATATGTTGATTTTTTTTCATATTTTATATTAATTTTAATTGAATTATAGGTTATTTATTTTTAAATCGAATCAGATCGGATTTAAATTGAATCAATTCAATTTGACTTTTTTTTGTAAAAAATCAGTTTACATTAGATTTGGATCCGGACTGATTTCTAATCATATAGGGTGTGTTTGGATGGTGTAGAATAGCACTATTCGGGAATAACAGTACTGTTCTCGGGTTAGTAACCATCCAAACACAAAATTAAAATCGAGAATAGCAGCAGAACAGTGCTAATCTACTAACCTATAGAAAATGTTGGGTTAGCATATTAGCGTCCTTCAAGGTAGTGAAAATAATAAATTTTTTTTGTTTTCTTTATATTAGTATGTAGTAGTATTTAATAAATATTATTATTAAATAAAATACTAAAAAATAATTAATTATTTCAACTATTCTATCCATTGTTCTCAAATTTCTATCCAAACAATATTTTACTAACCCAAAATAATAAAAATTAATACTCTTCTCACATTTCCCGAAATATCACTAATCTCACACTATTCTCAACTACTAACCCAAACAATACTATTCTTACACTAATCTTTTCACCGTTCAAACACACCCATAAGGTTTTGCCATGTCTGAAGAAATCAAACTTCAAATTGCAAGCACATAGCATCGTCATAATGACAAATCGGCTGCTTTCGTATATAATTTTTCTCAGCACAATCTGATCTGAGGATCCCAAACTCATATCTTCAATCTTCGAGTATAATTAATAAGAGTCAAATAAACACGAATTCATTGATACACCTAGTTAGTATTTTATTATTTTTCTCATATTTTATCTATGTTCTTTCTGGCCTATGCATTTCTAAATTCAGAGACCAATAAGCGTTTGTTTATCACATAACTAAATTTGGCGATTAATATAAAATTAATATACAAACGTTTTTTGTAGCTTCATTAATTTAATTCTATTGACCCAGACAAAAGATCAAATAACTTTCCTTTCTTTTATTTATAACAACCGGTCAGTGAATGAGATTTAAAACAATAATGTCACCAATTAAATCTCAGATAAAAAAAATTGTAATGAAGTTTCAAACTTTATTTCACTTATCAATCATGATAAATATGAATAGAAAAAAGTTCAATAGCATAATGATGTGCCGAACTAAAAATCTTTGAGAATTATACATTCTTTCGTGGAGAACTTGTTAGAAAAAAGTATATATATATATATATATATATATATATATAAAAAGATACCGTGAGCTTAAGTCACGTGAGTTTAAGTTAAAAAGTACATCAAATCATTTTAAAATTTTAATTTATCATGCTCATTAAATTTTTTATATGAAAATCTTGTGGGATGCAAAAATTTAAACTATTTTGAGCTTTTTATGTTATGATTTTTAATTTTTAAAAACCAGCTCTAAAAATAATAATAAAATATTCAATATTTGAACATTATTTTTAAAAATTAAAAACGGTGAGTTAAAAAACTCAAAACACTTCAAAATTTTGTATCCCATAAGATTTTCATACAAAAAATTTAATGAGCATGATAAATTAAAATTTAGAGATGATTTGATATATTTTTTGAATTAAGTTCACGGTATTTTTACTCTCTCTCTCTCTCTATATATATACTTGTTCGTATGAAAGATTGTGTTTGAAATATGATTGAAAAATATTTTATGGATATTTTTATGATGAAGATGAGGATGTAAATCATCTAACTTCAAATGTTCATAAATAACTTTTCATTTACATTTTGAACTTATGATCCTAATTAATAACAGATTTTAATGAGGATTGGAGAGGAGGACATCAACCCCTTCAAAAATTTTAAAAATTAATATATCTGTTAAAGATTTATAATATTTTATAGTGTAATTATAATTATTTTTATATTTTAGCCTGAAAATTTTGAGATATAGTGTTTGAAGTATATATAATTTTTTTAGACCTCTAATTTTAAATTCAAACTCCACTACTATCCCTCACACAAGGAGTTTTTTTTATACAATTGGACTAAAATTACTTGTCATCTCTTATGGATATTTAAAGTCGAAAGACGTGAACTTCAAATTTTATTCAACTTGGCAAAAAGTTAAAGTGACCAAAACGCTATAACAATCATACGGAGTAACGAAATTTAATGTAAAAGTCAGTAAATATTTTAAGACAGTGGTAAATTGATTCTAAATATTTTGAATGCGCACAAAGTGAACAATCCATTTCTACACCAGTCAAAAATTCCATGATTAAAAACTTCTTTGTCTGATTAAAAAAAAACAGAAAAAAGGAGAAACCAACAAATAAAAATACTCTTTAGACAAGATACCGTGAAATCTTTCCTTATACATGTTTTTGCTTGTTGACCCTATCGTATGTGAAAGTTGGGGATGATTGGGATGACATAAGAAGCAATTGTAGTTGTACACAGAAAAAATAGTACTTATCCCTTTCTAGTCTTCACTGGTTTGAATCAGATGATCTACATCAAGATTTGCGCTGACAAACATTTCAACGCAGATCAAGGGGTCAGATAGATATCTGAGCGACCAAGTACCTGATTGAATCCAAATTGCAGGAAATACCGTAGTGGGAATGCCACGTATATGAAAGGAAAGTGGAGTTCAGAGGAGATAAAAATATAAAATGATGGTTTGTTCCCCATTTGAAGAGCAAAGGGACCTTAAAGCAGGGAGGCTTCTGGCCCAGTACCTGAACATACCCAATAGGCCCATTTCATGCAGCCTTTTATCCTCTGTGGCGTTTTCTGCTGTTACATTTTGTAATGAGTCATTACATGTGAAACTTAGTAAGGTTTTTGGTTCAGGGAGAATGCAATTTTACTTCAAAATTTGAACTATGAGTTTCTTTTTAATATTCTGTGTATTAGGTTCTAACTTCATCATTGTCTTGGTAGCCAAATTGCAAAACACTGAGCAAAAGAGAAGATGGCCACACGAAGTAATGAGTTGCATTGAGGTTGAACTCGTTTCCATTTCAATTGAGAATGGAGACATGACACCAATTGACCCTCTTCTATTATGTTTGTTTGTTTTTGAGATAAAAACAAACTTAAATCATTCAATTTTAAATATTCACAATGAATCATTTAGTTTAATTTCGAACGTGCGATGTTACATGAAGAATACCATCTTAGATATTGGATTAAAAGCAGAGATGACAATATGGCGGGTCGAGTCAGGTTGACCTTCTAAAAAAAATTGAGTTGAGTCAAATTAGATCACGGTTAAGCCGGCCCGGAGCAATTTATTATCAATTTTTATTGACTTCAATTTGATTGCAGGTCATTTGATTTTGGGTCGGGTCGAATCAGGTCAGGTCGGGTTCAGATTGGATCGGATCATTTTGACTTTTTTTAGAAATTAGATTTAGTTGGATATGGATCATGATGGGTCAGACGAGTTTCTGAGGTCAATTCAGATTTTACCATCTCTCATTAAAAAGTTAACCCTTAATCCTTCAAAACGTTAATTTGTTAATATCTAACGAGATCTCATAGCTAAATTAGCAACAAAAATAATTAGATTGTGGAAATTAAATGTGAAGTTGAAACATGTGATAAATTGCAATGATAACTCAGAGAGAGCACCTGAATATTCGATTAAGTATTTATTTGCATATTGTACAGTGCATGTATTTAAACATTCGATTTGTCGATAAAACTATAAGTAAAAACAAAATAATTAGTAATATTTTTTATGTAGATTTCACAAAATCATGTTTAATTGTTGTAATACTTTGTACGACATATGAAAAGGGATACTACTTCATTTGCATGTTTAAAAGAGCACAATATAAAATAATCAGTGCATATACTAACTCAAGAGGGGAAGTGTGGAATTTATCTTTGAGAATGTTGAACAATTGATAAGTTGCGTACCATTTGACAAAAAAGAAATTAAAGAATAATAAGACTATCATATAAAGATTTAGGATCTCTCCATTACTTTGGTAAACTGGAGAAATGCATCGCTAGGATTTGGCTTTTAGGCTTTAGCCAAGTGGAGGTTTAGTGGAAGAATTATTGCCTGGTTTTTCCTGAGCCGAAAGCGCCCTCCTTAGATTTGAATTAATGCTGCTCAAAGCGATACAAAGTTTAAAGCCCTGGTACTTCATTGAATTCTTTTTCCATCATTTCTCTTTTTCTTCACTCGCAGGAGAAAAAAGCTACAAAGTGCAATAACTGTTATGTGTAATTATGAAGATCCAGAGTTCTTTTCACTTTTATTTATGTCACCTGACCATGATTTAGCTTTTTTTTTTAACGAGATCAAAGTTATTTTTTTAGTAAATACTTTTAAGTTTTAAGCGCCGAACAAATTATAACCCAATTCTTCTCTTCTTCTTTTTTTTTCCTTTTTTTAAATAAGCACTTCTGTTAATTTCGCATTTATTATGCTCAAATATTTTTGAAGAATTTAAATCTACATCTCTTGTAAAGATAATACTCATCACCACCCATTTTAAACCCGCACCTCGTAACTCGTAACTCAAATTTGTTACGTCAACTGTATATATTTAAAAAAGCTTCATAAGTATTGGATACGGGTACTGTACGGATACATATTGAATACGTCATGTGACGTATATTTAATTATTTTAATTAATTTGACCGGCCGGTCCAGCCTCAAGTACAAGCAGGTACCACTAGGTGTGGCTTCTAGTATATCAAACTCAAAAAACTTAGAAAATTAAGTGCATAAATAAAATTAAATTCAAAAAATGAATTATATCGATTAATATATGAGATCACTACACTATCTCTTCACTTATATTATTATTAGGCTTGACATATATATTATGATCATTAACAAAAATGGTAAAATATCTATTTTTTTATTTTTTTTGTGTATTATATATTCATTTTATATAAAAAGTATTATATATTTTTTCGTATTCATATCTTATACATTTATTTATTTTACACCCGTGCTATATCTAATATTCATATCTACACCCGTACAACTTTAAGTCCACAGCTAGAAAATTTGATAAGTAATCTTTTGACAATGAAATTACTTGGTAATAATTGTAGGAATTAAAAGGGCACATTTTATTTGACTATAAGTGCTCAATGTTGAGGAAATGAAGTAGGTTCAAAGAGATTTTGAACTCAAAAATTAGTTCAAAATCTCTCTCACCCATTGATTTTGCATCAAGATTGTAAAGAGGTGAGAGAAAACTTTGAACAAATAAAAAGTACAATTTTAATGTAAAACCAATGGATGAGATGGGTTTTGAACCAATTTTTGAGTTCAAAACCTTTTAAACCTACCCAGTATTGTTGATGGGCCGAAAAATAATCTTTTGTCTCGATAACCACATATAAATCCAGTGAAGAAAAAAAGAGTATGAGCAAACTTATTTATGAAAAATCTTGGAAAACCCGGAAGAACAGCTCTTAAAGAAAAATAACTAAAATGAAAATAAATTGATCTTAAAAAATATTTACTTGTTTAATAAAAAGAGAAAGTTGTCAGGTTTAAAAAAATGAATCTGATTTAGAGAGAAAAAATATTGATATACAAATAAGAATGCTCGAACGTGGGTGACAGCTTAGTTTTTCTTTTATGATATGGGACTATGGGAGTCTCTTAATTTCTTGTGTTTATATATGCTTAATACCTCTTTTTATATAGTTCAAATTTGGGAACAAATGGATCAGAAACGGAAATATGACTAAGTCCAATCTGGCAACTACGGCTTTATTATCTAACGACACTTAACGCGTTGGAAAAGGATATAATTTTAAGCACTGCTAATTATAGTTTGGTAATGAATTTTATGAAAAATGTTGAGTAAAATCCAATCCGATTGTTATATGTTGTATTATTTTAAATAGTTTATTGTTCCCTGAACTCTAATAATAATATTATTATAGAAATAGTATAATATTCTATTAAGTTTTAAAATTTAAATTAAAAGTTAATTTTTTATTTTTAATGAGTATGTTTTGTCTGTTTTATTTTATTTTTTTTCATTTTGATTTTGTTTTACTTATACATTTGTTCAATAAGTTTTTAAGAAAGAAATTCAATGAGTTCATAAAATCCGTCTGTCCAAACTGAACTTGAATAAAATAGTTTTATTTTTATTAATTGATTAGGTATGGATTGAAATTTGTCCAACTAGTGGTGGATTGACGTTTTGGCATGGGGGCACTTGAACTCCCCTCCCCTGATAATATTAATTTTCCAAGTATACCCTTCTAAATTATATTTTTTTTTTACCAAAAAATATTATACTTCAATTTTAATATAATTGCAAAATATAGCTTAATTCGTAAGATATTTCTAAGATGTCGTTTAAACTATAATTTTAGTATAAAAAATATATTTAATATTAGATACTTATTATAAAAATTTGCCCCACTCTAATCTGCGTCTGCCTCTGGCCTAGATGCAACCCAACTATAATAACTTAAATTGATAATCTATAAGAAACCCGATCCATTTACACCCCTAAATATGAAAGATAAACTATTTATGTAAAATTAAGTCACTAGATTTATTATAACATTTAATTAAAATTTGGACGATCTCTTGCATCTCTTACATTTTTTTCAGACTTTTTTTTGCTATGAAGTTGACAAACTGGTTGAGATGACACACAGCCGTAGGTTAAAATTTTTTAAAAATTACATATCCATACAGATAAATTTATTTTATACAATTGAATGTTGAAACCGTTAATCAAATAAATATCTATCGAACATGTATTTTTTTTTACCGATAGACTCCGAACCCCTACACAATTATTATACATCAGATCTAGTGATTAAATTGAGGCCACTTGGTCGACCGGATTAGTTGGTATCTAATATCTATAAACTTGACCTCAGGATAGATTCAATTAAAAAATTATTTGCATCTTTGAAATAATTTCTTATCGATAAACTCGTCTCTTGCTGAATCAATTGTTAAGATTTGGGAATTAGTGGTGTCACAACAAATGGTATTTTATCACAAAATTCAAGTAATTCAATCCATAGTGTAGCACTCGATCTAGTCTCTAGTTGGTGCTCTTGTGGTACGGTTGTCTTGTCAGACCAGAATAAAGAGCACTTCACCTTATACTTTTCATCATATCATCATATCATAGTATATACCATTTACTTTTCCTCGCTTTCTCAGTATATTATAACTCATTGCTGTTAGAATAATGCCACAATGGATTTTTATGTTTACAACTAAAACAAATTAAATTGATTATTGATAAAAAGGAAAAGAAGTGAGATGGTTTGGCAATCGTCTATTCTAATATTATTCTGAATAACAAACGTTAATATGTACAAAAAATCATTCCATATACAAAGTCTATTCGAAAGAATGCTAGATTAACTCTAATACGCACTGCAAGAATATACTAAAATATGGAAGAAAAAAAGAACGAGGATAGAAATATAATGTTTCTCGTTTTTTATTTTTTATTTATTTTTATACTGATGATTAATGAGCAGCATTCCAACTTACCATTTTGTCCCCACGCTTGTGCAATTTTCCTGTGTATTACAAACAAGCTCATAATGAATGCTGAAAGTTCGTAGTTCGAAACCCGAATATAATCTTTATGGACATAATAATTAAGGTCAGTTCTTGATCTTTTATCTTTACTCGAAAAAAATATTGATAGTTCCGAGTTAGTAATTAAGCCTCAAAATTTATATTGGAAGTGCGATTAAGAAGAAATAACATAAGAAATAATTCTTTGTTTCTAAATGAAGGAACAAAAACAAAACAATTATTATTTTATCGTTATGTTTGATAAGATAATTGAAAGTGATATTAATTGATATGTAGTTGCGTGATGTAATAAATATATTCTTACTCTTTCAATTAATTTCACTTATCAATATCTAATTTGGCTGACAGCCCGATTAAACAGAAAGGTCAAATCTTAATGAAAAAATAAATTTGAGAATTGGTAAGAATTTTCCTACATGGGTGTCAATTATTAACCCGATCCGATTCGATCCGAAACCGACCCGATCCGACATGATCTGAAAATAAATGAGTCGGGTATGAGTTTAATTTTTTTGACCTAAATCGGGTCGGGTCGGGTCAGGTTGACATTAACACCCCTATCAATAGTATAGAATTGGGACAGAATTAATCTATTTGTACTAGTGCAAACTTATTCAGCTTCTCAATTCATTGATCTTTTTGTCTGAATTCAGTTTCTTCACAGAGTTGATGTTGTATTGTTCTACCAAACATGTCCTCTATCAGCTTTTCGAAACGAACAAAGTACCACAATCATTTTAAAAAAAATAAATATACGAAGTTCAGAATTCGTAATTAATTTTTATACAGTCGTAAACTCATAATTAAGAGAAAAAAATTTAAAAAAAGAAAGGAAAATTCACCACTTGTAAAATGAAAATCCACCTAGCAAAGTTAACCCCCGCTAACTTATATACAAATTAAATTAGGCAAAACTAATTAACAACATGCCACTATTTAATACTTCTAAATTAAATCAATTACCATCCGATGCTAAATCCTGCAGAAGTTCAAATCGGAAGCACAGAAAAATACTTTATTTATTGTTCCAGACGTACCTAAAGGCATATATGTCATACAGATTTTTTTTTTTATTTTAGTAAATAAAAAAATAAATAAATAAATAAATAGAAATGGTAATATTATCTCGAAAATTAGTCCATATAGTCTGGATCGAGTTTGAAACTCGGTCCCAAGTTTTTTTTTTACGTTTATGTGTGTTATATTAAAAATAAAATACAATAGTCAATAGATTGATCTAAAATATTACAACAAAATTAAAATAAAATTTTATAAAGTCAAATATAAGCATGATTAATACATTGTTCTAAAATAGTATCAAATAAATAGAAATATTACAACAACATTTGAAATCCAATTGTTCTGGTAAATATAACAATAAAAAATATAAATACACTGATAATCTAAATCATACTCTGTTGGAACGAGCTCAACCTCGAGTTGGCAGCCTGTTGATACGATCCTCCATTTCATCCATAACCATTGGATTGCGTATCTTCATTCTCCTTCCTTTATTGAATATCGTAACCCATGTCGGTTGAAATGTTCAGATTTTGACCTCCGTGATACACATTGATCAGCAATATTTTCTTCTCTACAGTATGAACGATAAATCCTACTGTTAGTGTATTTTAATTTTACAGAAAAAATTAATAGTCAAAATAGAAAAAAAATTATAATGTTGATGAGATGAGAGTGATGAATACGGATCGGCTCTGTATCTGCTGAAAAATAAATTTCCAGTTGGAAGATCTTGCAACGGTAACAATGGCAATTTTGAAGAAATTGTTGGTTAAAGAAAGATGAAGGAGAAATGTGCTGGGTGTGCTATATAATAGCAGAATGCTGGGATTGAGTTTAAAACTCAGTCCTAGATGTTTGGACCGAGTTTTAAACTTGGTTTAATCACCTGTAATTTTTAAATAGACACAAACGTTATAATTTTTAAATGCTGGGACTGAATTTAATTTTTGTTGTAATATTTTAGATCAATTTAATGACTGTTGTATTTTATTTTTAATACAACACACACATAAACGTAAAAAAAAAACTGGGACCGAGTTTCAAACTCGGTCCAGACAACTTTCTTTGAAAAAGCCCTTCCTGAAACTCGGTCTAGATTATATAGACTAATTTTCAGGATAATCTTATCATTTACATTTATTTTTTTTATTTACTAAAACAAAAAAAAAAATCTGTATGTCATATGTATGCTGTACTTTTTGAGAGAGAGAATGCGGGCGACAAGAAGAAAACATCAACACTAGCGTTGAGGTGACACCTTTTTTTTTTCTTTCTTTTTTCTATTAAACATCCAATTGCCTGGGGGGACAACACACGCACAAACTAACCTCTCACACTCAGTCTCTCTCCCCTCTCCATATTTAGACCCCTCCATCACCTCCTCCTCTCTTCACGCCCTTCACTACCTTCTCCACTCTCTGATCATACAAGCATACCTATAGACACACACACACAAAAAAGCAGACACACTCTGCCTGTGAAATGGCTGATGTGGATCCCAGGGCGATATGCGGCATGCCCGAAAAGGTGCAGCTGCATGTCGCCATGCTGGCGCTTCAGTTCGGCTATGCGGGATTCCATGTTGTCTCCCGTTTGGCGCTTAACATGGGCATAAGCAAGGTGGTGTTTCCCGTATACCGCAACATCATCGCCCTGATACTCCTCGTGCCATTCGCATACTTCCTTGAAAAGTATGACACATTTTGAATTTTCATAAATTTAGAATTGCAGATGAAAGTATGAAACAGCTATATATCACTGTCTTTGTAATTGATAATTACTCTATATATGATATAACTTGTTTAACTTGATGGTTCCAATGTATAAATTAATTCAAATTATTTGTTGTACGAATGTAGCTAAAGGTATAACTATTAGAAAGTGTAGATGAATGATGCTAATTTGTTGGTTTACATCTAATACTTTTTGTAGGAAGGATAGACCGAGACTGACACTCAACTTTGTTGTGCAATTTTTTCTACTTGCTCTTTGTGGGTAAGATCATATAATAATAATTCATTAGTATTTTTGAAGCTCAATTTTCAAATACAGATGTGAAGTTAGAAGTAGTACTGACATCTTTGACATCAAAACAGAATTACTGCCAACCAAGGTTTTTATCTACTGGGATTGGATAATACTTCTCCGACCTTCGCCTCGGCAATTCAGAACTCTGTACCAGCCATCACCTTTGCTATGGCTGTAGCGTTGAGGTACATATATCACTTTTTTCCTTTTCCACAATTATATTTTACATTTATGTCTTCTTTTTGCCCCTCAAGAATTTACCGAGATATCCTACTACACTTGATCTGAAACCATATACCGGACATCCCTTTCCTAACTAGAAGGCTTCTGTCTATGCTTTCCTATGTCAATTACAGGATAGAGAAAGTATGCCTCGATCGCAAAGACGGTATTGCAAAAGTTCTAGGCACACTTGCCTGTGTTGCGGGCGCATCAGTCATAACCCTATACAAGGGCCCTACCATATTCTCTCCTTCAACCCTTCATGGCACGGCATCAACCGCTTTCTCGCAGGACACAGAGATGCTCTGGCTAAATGACTCGAATGGCAAGAGTTGGACACTTGGTTGCCTATACTTGATCGGCCACTGTTTGTCCTGGTCCGGTTGGCTCGTGCTTCAGGCGCCTGTTCTGAAGAAGTACCCCGCTAGGTTGTCAGTTACATCATACACGTGCTTCTTCGGAGTGATCCAGTTCCTGATAATAGCAGCTTTCATTGAGAGAGATGCCGACGCTTGGTCTTTTCACTCTGGTTCTGAAGTTTTCACCATCCTTTACGCGGTAATTTTAACTAATTGTTGATTATTTTGTCCCTTTTAATTTAATTAATTGTTTTGCATGCTAAGGGAAGTACCAATTACTCGCTTCATATATTACTGCTTCGGATCAGGTGAGCTGTCCAGTTGCAGAATAGGAGCTAAGTACAAGAATTAAGTCATGTGAACCCCTGAACCCTGATTTACTGTTTCAAAACTATGCTTTATATAGGACCACAATAAGTTCTTCCATCCACATTATGGCAACAAACTACATGATTGTAGTGTCTAAAGGCTAGTATTACCTAAGTATTCATCATCTGAGCTAAAACCAACTGGATGTGTTAATGGAATCTATAATTAATTAGGATCAATAAGTAGAGCAATCATAATTAATGGTAGGCATGTGACATGTGTAATGTTTGACTGACATAAATGAATTCAGTTGAGACAATTCTTTGATATCCTACTTGGAAAACTAACTAATAGATATTGGAGAGCCTATAATAATATAATTAATATTATCATGGTAAAGAGGATGGAACAAATAAGTTGAGCGATTGAATGAGTTAATTAAAACATTTCATCATAAAGCCCATTTCTTTTTGAAGTAGCAAATCGGAACCGAATATGTTCTACTGTACGAATCTCAATTAAGGAAAAAGGTTATATAGAATATAGCCTCCCAGTTTATATGGAAAAAAAAAACATTGAATAAGACATCCACATTGTCCACTACATTGTTTGCTTTTGTATGCCTAGATTCGTTTATCGGATTCTTCTAAAAGATTATGCTCGGAACATTCCCAGGTAAATAAAAAGTCTTAATATGTGAAAAACCTAACTACAATATCATAGCCTCATAGGTGGTTGATGTGTATACGCAGGAAGTAAGTTAAATAAAATCTCTGTACGTGCATAACCTTAATTGTGACCATAGTAATAAATTTGTAATTCGAGAAAATTCGGCGAGATTAAAAATTTGATGTTCGGGTATAATTTAGAAATAGTTCATTTCATATAATATAAATGAAATATATATTATAACGATAAATATTAAAATATATATATATATATAATATTATTTAAAATAATATATTGAGTTTTTTTTTGAAAAAATTTGTGTTTTTTGACTAAAAATGCAATGTATATTAAACTAACGAATTATTTGTGAAACATTTGGCTAAGATGAAAAATGAATTATTCGTGAATTATGTGACTATAATTGTGATTAGAGAGTTGTAGCTTTCAAGTCAAATTTAGTGAATAACCTCCCCCCACACACACAACAACAAAAAAATGTCTCTCTGACTTTGTATTCTAAAATACTAATCATTAAGAATTTCAGTACTGCTGGAAAATCATTAATTTCTCAATCCAAATCTTTCCGCTGAAAATTATTTCTCTATATATATCTGAATCAAAAGTTTAAATCTGTCTGGAAAATAAATGTTAATGATGAAATTGTTATTTGTCATTCAAATAGATGCATAGTTATATATTAAGAGGATAAAGTGATAAAGTTAATAATGGGCTTATCTTCGCTTTCTTAGCCATTAAATAGACTCAAATTGTGCTAAAACTAAAGCTAAACTAGTGGTAGACATTATTGGATACTGGATAGAAATCTTTGATGCATGACCTCTCCCTAACTTTATCTGAAGCCTCATTAATTTTTATAGAAAAAACCTTTTGAGTAAAAAAATGATGGTGACGCTTAGTACTTTCAAATAGTGTAATGCTACATGATATTATCATGGCTTTACGCTACACGTGATCATGGGATACATATAACATCGGCCCACTAAAAACACAATTATGTCTACCAGGATTCAGGGTTGCTAAACTTTTTGTTCGAGAAATCATAATATTGTCAGCAGAAAAACGTTGACGTAAAGAAAGTAAGGACATATGCGATTAAAAAAAGTAAATATACTTCGGTTAGACTGTATGGACCATGATAAAGAGAAAAGGAATAATAATAGTAAAGGGCATATTTTGATTCCTTGTCACAACTTCTATGGAAGCAGCAGTAAGCAAGGTTAGCTCTTTTAAAGAATATTGGAAGAGGGATATAAAAAATATTTCTTGTTTTATGGGGGTACATATGATTATTTGAAAAACAAGATACGCGCCATCTAATATGAAGAAACAAAATACCTCAAATTTGAAACTTTACAAAAAAAGTTAAATATATGAAAACACCAACAACGTTAATTATATGATGCATGTACTTATTGTGGACTGGCATATATGCAGGGTTTCATCGCATCTGGAGTCGCTTTTGCAGTTCAAATCTGGTGCATTGATAGAGGGGGTCCCGTCTTTGTTGCCGTCTATCAGCCTGTTCAAACACTTGTTGTGGCAATCATGGCTTCCCTTACTCTTGGAGAGAAGTTCTACCTTGGAGGGTAATTTCTTCACTTTTTGCACAAATAAATTTGAAGTGAAGTGATGTCCTTAGCATGAAAAAGAATCCAATACTGATGACCTTTTACCAACGCTAAATTCTTCTTTTTACTGGAAATTAAGTTCTCGGCCAGGTTGGCTGGGTAGAAATTGATCTTGTAATCCGTGTAGAATAAACTTGGTTTTGCAAATTTTACACTTTGTGCACCTTTAATTACAAACAGTCTATAACAATATCATATTTGTGCAGGATAATTGGGGCAGTGTTGATCATAATCGGATTATACCTGGTATTGTGGGGCAAAAGTGCGGAAAGAGCATTTGCAGCAAAGGAGGCAGCTGCACTGGTCTCTTCAACATGTGAGCACGAAGGACACCGACAAAGCAGCATGGCATCCTTCAAGGCCTCTTCTCTCAATCAACCTCTGCTTCCGTCATCGACCTCAGAAAATGTCTGATGGACTTCAATTAATCCCCTTAATTTGCTTGCACCTTGATTATGCACTTATTTAATTTTAATTTGCTTTTGGTTCTTTTTTTTTTTTCTTTTGCTGTGGTGTGGAGAAAACAAATGCATGGAGGTGTGATCTTGTGAGCAGATAGGAATAGGCTTGTTCTTAGCTAGTAGTATGGTTGACAACGGGAGGAAAGGGGGGAGGGAGGAGTATGTGTAATGTGTTTGCTAGTTTGATGAAATGTTTGTCTATGGTTTGTTTTTGGTTTTTGGTTGCTTCTTTTAATTTCATTTGGTTGTAAGCTCTAAATTTGAAAGAAAGGAAATGGAGGAAATGATTCAGATCTTTCACTTAGTTAATTTATATAAATATACAATCGATTCTTTACAGCTGATTTAATTTTTGCGGGCGATTATATTCCAATATACTCTCCTTTCCATCTTCCGCTCTCCATCCTCCTCCGTCACTTCTCAGTCTCCCTCTTGATTCGAAGACCGTGTGCTCTCCTCAGGACCACACTCATCGTTCTCCGTCTCTGCTTCTCCTCGTCTTTCGGCACCACTCTCTGCTTCTTATTCCCTAACTCACAACATCTATGCGCTGGATTGGCTCGATCAGATCCGAGTTGAGCCGAAGACTTCGTTCTCATGACATATTCAAGTCGAAATTTTCTCTCTTATGACTCCATCATCTCAGATCAAATTTCCCTGCTCTCCTTCGAGCTGTCTCTCTCTCATTCAATGGGGGAGATCTAGGATTTATCTCTGACCATCGACATCTCCGGTCATATCTGGTTATCTTAGATCAGATCAGATCTCCCCTTCTCCTTCGAGTTCTCTCTCTCTCTCTCTCTCTCTCTCTCGCTCAATGGAGCAGATCTAGGATTTATTCTCTGTCGCGGAGCCATAGAGTCGTCAAACTCTATGACTGTCTATTCTTCTGGCTCGTCTATCTCTCTATTTTGGTTCGAGGTTTGCTCCCTTCTCTGATGATTTCTGATATTCGGTTACAAGGCTTGTAATCAGTAATGGATAATGAGGATTGTTCTGGTAAGTTGTCACAGAGATGTTTTTGTTAGTTTATTAGATGTGATTCAGTCTGATATGGAATGGTGCATTTCTTTTTCCCAAATTTGATGTATCTTTTTGTTTATTTGTTCAAGTTCAAGCTGGTACATGTATATTTTGCAGCTTTGTTATTTTTCTTTTTTCTTTTTTAAATAGTTTTTTGTATCGCTTTTGAGAAGAAATGAAAGCGATTAACATTAGTTACTTTTTCAAAAAATATTAATTCAATTAAATTCTTATTTGATTAACATAGATATAAATCAAATTGACTAAATAATCTAACCAGGATCAATCAAATACAAAACAAACAAAATAAAAAAACTTTTTAATTCGGTTAGGTTAGTTCGATTAAATTTAAATTGTATCAAAATTCTAACTTTTTTAATTTATGCCACAATTAATGAATATATTACTTATTACTTATTACTTATGTATTAAACGTATCAATATTCAATAGTAATACTAATAACAAAATTTAATTCGTTTGATTTGTTTAGTTATAAATTGGCAAATCTGGACCATAAAGTTCACCAAGTTAAAAAACAAATAAAACGAACAACCGAACCGTTTTATCTTGAACAACATAGTAAATTTGAAATCAACTAAATCAAATCATTTAATTGAGCACCCCTAGGGCTAGGACTAAGAGCATCGCTTCTGGCAAAACAAGTACAATATTTTTCACAGGCCTTCAATAATCTATATACGCGGCCCAGTTGCTTCCAATTATTGTCACAAATCACAACTAGAAAATTGTCCGTGTCTACATGGTGTACCCAAATTTCAGAAGCTGAATTAGAAGCCCAATCTAAGCAAAGTGCTGTGAAATTGTGAAACTCCTACAATCTACATGCAATATTTCTTGGGTATAACATCATTAATATTTTTCTTAACGACTAAAAAAGAAAGGTAAACAAAGGGGTTCGGCCCATTTGTGTATACTGACTATAATGAAGAAGAGCATTATTTTTCTTTAGCCGAAAAGAAAACTCAAATAATTTAATAAGAGGATCCTTGCAGCTAAAAGAGCATTCTTTAATTCAAAAATACCATTTTTTGGATACCCTCAAAAAAAATTTTGAACACTTTAAAAGATATTTTTGGACAAAAATATTCTCTTATTATTTGCAATACTAGCTGCTAAGTTCCTACAAAAAAAATCTAAACCTTTATAGACACGGTTTTAGCTACAAGAGAAAGATAATTATATCAAAATATTTGAAGTAACTTTTTCAATAGTTTTTATAAATACGTTTCTAAAAACTCAGATATATATTTAAAACTTTATAAACCTGTTTTTTATTTATATATTTTTATTTAAAAGTTGCTTCAAATATTTTGATAAAATTATCTTGCTTCGTATAGATAAAAACATGTTTATAAAGCTTTATATTTTTTTATTTTTCTTTTTCCGTAGAGGCTTAGCAGCTAGTATTGCAAATAACAAGAGCCTTTTGTCTAAATATTTCTTTCAGGATGTTTCAAAGAAATTTGAGGGTGCCCAAATTAAGCACCTCCTGCATCCTTCGAGCTGCTGAGCATATATTTTTCCTCAGCGGAGCTTTTACTTTTTGACCTTGATCTTGAGAGTTCATTAATTCTACAATTTAAAAAGAGGGGAGAGGGGGAAATTTTTTCATCTTTCTTGTATATTTATATTAATTATTTTGTTCTAATTTAAATTGAAGTACAGAGAAAATAAAGTATTTTTCAGTTCTTTCTTCATACCTGGGAGGAGCGCTGATTTTACCATCTCCCCAAGCGGCAGAGTGAAAGTATTTTGCTGAATTTCAATTTGACATATTTTGCTTGAAACTTTTTGGATTTATTGTTTTCATTGTATAATTGATTCAGCTCATTAAAAAAGGATAATTCTAGCACGGAAATAGACATATTCAACGTTATATTTCTTTAGAGGCCTAAACCCTACACCCCCAAACAACCAATAAGGCAGGGTATCAAATTAAATAAATAGAATTATTGATATAATTCCCTATGTACTATATAGAGACATCTTCTATATCATATTTGATTCATGATTGGGTTTTGTTTTGTTCACATTGAAATAGAACCAGGAAAACGGCCGCTTTCATTTTTTTACTTTATTAGAAGAAAAAAGAAAATTAAAAGGGAAAACAAAACAAATTTTGCATGGTGCTGGTTTTTTATTTTGTAGCCTTTTCCTCCACTCGAATCTTAAGATCCATGTTTAGGGGATTTGAGTACCATGATCCTTTTCATATTTAAGGTTCTAGGATCCATTTTTAGATCTATTTTATACGTTTGTAATCACATCATTCAATTTTTTTTTTTTAAAAAAGAAGCATTGTTTAGCTTCGGCGATATCTAAGTTGTTAAAATCTAGCACCAACATCTAATCCATATTTTATTGCGACTTGTGATAGGCTGATGGCGGCCCATGGACCCACATTAGGATATGATCACGACCCCAAGTACCCTAACGAGCTACTTGGTTTAGTCACATATTTACATGTACCTTACCTGGATTGCCACTTGCCGGTCCAGAGCACATGCAATGAATTAAATGGCAGCAAGGCATTATAAAGTATGGATCTCTATTGTCTTGTCATGCATGCCAACAAAGCACGTGGTATCCGCTGTCGCAGCTTCAAATGTTGGTTGTATTAACTATTATTTTTCTTTTTTTCTCTTGAACTAAATGGTTGTACTTAAATTATTTAAGCCAGAAACAGTACCAGCAAGAACTGCCTAAAGAGTGCTTCCTGTTATAAGGTTTCTGACAAAGACATCTCCTTTCTCAGAAATCAACTGTTTGTCCCAAAAAGTGCAAGTGTAAATGTCGCATGGCAAATGTACTATTTGCCATAACAGCACATGGAGAACCCAAATGCTGAATAATCAAATATCAACAACCCTACATGCTAAAAAGTTTTAAGAAATAATTATAACAAAAAGGAATTGCTAGTTTTGTGTACTGCTCTCATCATTCTTTACCACCTCTGTTTTGATTGGTCTTATTGAATTTTTCTCAGAAATGGCACTCAGAAAACCTTATTATTGTCAAATTGTAAATTTAGTTCGTTCATTTTGAAATTTTTAGTTTGACTCAGTTTCTTAAAAAGCGATAATGAATTATCATTCTGTGGTTGTTCAGCTAATAAGGATCTGTCATATACTCAGGAGGAGCTACATGTATTAATAGATTTTCATCCATTTTTGGTGTTCAACATTGGAATATTGTTATGACAAGAGTAATGATTAATTAAAAGTCAAGCAAATGAAAGAACTGCCTCAGCTACCTTTAGATAACTACACCAAAATCTAGGCAAAGAAGAAAGAATCTCCATGAGAGGGACATTTCATATAATTAGTAATTGCTAATTGGTACCTATTTAAGTTATCAATTAAAAGGACAATAATACACTAACCACCTTTTGACAAAAACAGGATTTAATAGAAGGAAAGCGATACATTGCCAACCATACTTCTTTGACAACCGATATCAAAACTGTGAGTATGTTCTTTATAATTTAGATAGCATCATCACCTTAAGAGATGTTTGCTCATTGTTCAAGCAGTAATAAAACAAAAAAGTAATAATTTTCAGATCGCTTGATATAGTACCAGTCAATTTCATAAGATTTGATACATGGTCTATCAAAAGCATAAAGAATATATTCACGGGTACATTGATAATTTTCATTTTGATAAGTATTTTATCAATTGTTGCAGTTGTCAAAATAAAATCAATGTTAATATCACCTATCCCTAAATTTAATGAACACTGACATTTACTCACAGATTGTCAAGAGACAAAACAGAAAAGAACAAAAAAATAACATGGATTAAACTTAGCTCATTAGAGTGAATCACAACTTACATCACTGTCATCACATATGGTAGATTGGATCACAACCCTAGCTCCAGAAGAAAGCCTGTAATAGAAAATTAGTAAGATGTCAATGAGACAAAAGAAAAGATAACAAAACTAACTTTTTAGCAAGAAAATCCTCTGCACTTGCTACATCGTAATGCCTTATTAGTACTGTACCACCAACTACTGATATAAAACTTTGAAATGAATACATATGGAATTTACCAAGCAAGTATTATTACAGGGCCAGTTATATTACTGGACCTAATGGTTTTAGAATAATACCAGATCAGTCAAGCGGTAAGCACAAACAAAGAAACAAAAAATGAGAAAATAAAAAATATTTTGAATGGGTACTGTAACATCAATTGATACTGGTAAGGTAAAAGTAAATGCGGCATTGTAGCTAAACCAGACACTGTATGCATCAGGTCATACATCTTAACTCTGATAATACATGATTTAATATAAGAAGTTGGAGGATACATGCCCAAAAGTTCAAAAGAAAAAAAAAATTCAGGGGAGTAAATAGTAAGAAAACTCAACTTTCTTCAATCTTGATAATCTTCTCTTTGTCAACCTTGAAAGATTCTTGTCTCATTGATGTGGAGCCTACAACAGATGAAGAATCAGTTATTGTCCTTTTGCTTGCTCCATTAGAAGAGCGCAGAGGTGACAACTTGCTGCACTCCAACCCTGCAGGTGATTTCACATTTTCACCCCTGGGCTGCTTGGATGATATCATTTTGATAGTTTGAGGTAGGCATTTTGTGGTTGTTGATCCATGAACATGCTTGGTGTCCCTTTTCAAGTTGGGTGTTGTCTTGTAACTCCTAGATACAAAGAACCCGTTTCAATTTTCATTTTTCAAAAACTGACAGTGCCAAACTGATAAAAAACTACTTTCCTGCTAAAGTAACCTTTAAAAGAAAGCTGGTACCAACACACTGTACCAATGAAACAGTAAAGACCACAAATTACTCTCAACAAAATCTAAACACCAAAGTACCCATTGACTGACACCAACACAACCAAAGAAGATCACCTGGATTTAGTCAGAACATGGAATCATATTTGACAAAAACAAGAAGCATTTATTCTGATATATATTCTGTAGATTTGATAATATCAGACAACTAGTAAGCAGTAATGAAATAAGAGCATCAGGCATGGTATTCTATAGTATCTATCAAAGTATAGACCTGATAAAATTTAGTTGGTAAAAGTTCTCTTGATCCCAACGTAATGATTCATTTCATAAATTAATGCTATTCAAGGGCGACAAATGACCAAATGACACAAAAGCCCGGAAACCAGCACCTTTGGTCCTCCGTGACTGGTCCTAAACCGGGATGACACATAGCGAATGAAGCTATAAAGAATTGTAAAATATAATCAAGAAAATTTTCTCAGTTACTTTACTTGACCAACTAATTTCAAATATTTGAATTCAAGCACCATTGATTTGTTTAAGTGTTTCTTACCTCTCATCTTCAGAAGATGTTGACCTTCTCAACCCATTCCCTGTTGTCATGCCCTCCTTATACTTCTTTGCCTCAATCAAACCTCCACTGATATACTCAGGCTCTTCCACCCTCAGTCCGACAGCTCTTGTGCTCTCTGACAGTCGATCAAGATCTCTCAATGTTGAAAAAACTGGCGAGGGAAACCCTATTTGAGTAAACCTCGGCCGGTATGTAGGTACTAGCCCAAATCCCTTATGATCCTTTACTGATAACGAACCACATGTCACAATTTGCAGTAGTAAATTTGATGGTTTTAACCTTCCATCTTCTGGTAAAAGTATCTCTTCTTCTTCTACTACCCTAAAACTATTCCTTTTACTTGCCTCAGCTCTTATCAGAGACTCCAGAGTGTCAATTCGGCCAGTTGTACCAGTTGCTGAACCAGTCACAGAGGAAGATGTGCTGGGATAAGCAGGGTTTGGCGCAGGTGATGGAGGGTCCTTGACAATCTCAGGTGATAAGTTCTTAGACTGTACCTGGCTTGGTAAAGATACTGATAAGGGTACTGATGCTGTTTGTTTATGTCTTTCTTCAGTCTGAGTCGATGCATCATGGGCCTCCACCAGCTTGATAACACGGTATTCAGTTGTGCTGGGTGAGCTGGCTGAAGAGAGGGACCGAGGCGTACTAGGACCAGTACCCATGCGGCTTTGATCATCATCTCGTACCAGCATCTTTTTCTCATCTTTAATAGGTCGAGGGGAGGAGGAGGAAGAACTCCCATCATGGGTCCCTCCTGATTTGGGTGAATCAATTTGAGGGGTTTTCAGACATTCCTTTGTGTTGGTTGAGATCTTATTCAGCCTCCCTAGATTATAATAAAGAGAGTTCATAATGAAGTTACCAAGTATGAAACAATAATTGCTCTTTCTAGGCAATGAGTCAATTTTCTGCTAAGACTTAAAACCATGCTTTTTCAGTATGCATAGTTTATGTGCTTGTGCCTTGTGCATCTCTTGTTCGTTATTTGTTTATGTGTTCTGTCAAGTACCTGGTGGTGATTGATCCAATAATTCAGAACCCTTTAATATGTATTCATTGCTGTGTGCTGGTAAAATCAGATCGTCTTCTGACAGGTCATGCCATACAAATCCATTTTTGTAGCCCCTAAAAATTTGCATGGATGAAACATATAAGCAAAATTGCATGTATAAATGAATTTCAGTTTCAATATAAATCAATGCATGACTCCGATTATGAAAATTATGGAATTCAGAGATTACCTTTTACAAGACCAAGAGTACATTGACGCCATGCCTTTGCCTCTAAGAGCATTTAACTTATTGATCACATCTATGATAAAAAAAATCCAAATTAGAGTTTGCCAATTTAGACGAAAGAGTTTAATCCAACAAATCCCCGGACTACATTACCTCTCAAATAGAGACCTTCACTCGAAGAAAGGGGCACCTCCATGAAATGGGGGTGCTCCAAGTGTCGATTCCTACAGAGGTAATACACTACTGGGGCCTTCTTCCTTTGTTGCAACTGCGCATGGTTCTTCGAATGTGGCTCAATCCAGACCCTGGTTCTCTCTGGGCTTGTTTGGCCTCTGAATTTTCTTCCCCTGGCCTCCATTTCTAGTGGGTTTGAGAAAGATGCGATATCCTTGTTGTACTTGTAGTATGCAATTACATAGCACCAGACAAGTAATGGAATTTCGTGCAGGAGAAAAAAAAAAAAAGAAGCGATAGAGGAAACAAGAGGTAGATTCAATCTCACTTGTGAAGATGCCAACTAACGGAGGAATGAATCACTGTATTAGTACTGTGCAAATCTTACTAACAGTAGATCAACTGGGGTTGGGGAGAGAGTTAGGAGCGGTTTATTGTATTGTTAGAACTTTCAATGAATAAAAGTATAAAACAGAGGTAACAATAGTTATAAATTAATGAGATGTTGGGAAAGTGGGGGGGGGGGGGGGGGGGTTGAGAGGGAATGGAGAACTCTGTGTGTTGAAAAAAAAAGAAAGAGGGGAGTTATTTCGTGGGATCTTCTCTGACTCAAACAAAAACATTGTTTTCTGATGTTTTTACAAAAGATATTATTATTAAAATTAAATCAAAAATATGTTCTGATGTGTTGTCTTTTTAAAACATAGCACCTCACTAAATACATTTATTGAATTTTCAGTTTAATAGAGAAAAATAAAAAAATCGAGTAATATTTGCCAAAAAAAGGAAATAAAAGAAACTTTATAAATTGACTCTTGTATATGTTCAGTCAGGTTCATGTATTTACATTTCAAATTTGATCAATTATTTTCTATTGTTTTTACCAAAGTTTCAATTACCTCAATCGAATTCCACTAGTGATTTGAATAAAAATTTTAAACACATGTTTTGCTACATCATCAAATATGGCACCATTTTCACTCCTATATTGGATTTTCATAATTGATTAATTTCTTGATATTAATTAAGAAAATAATATATTATATTTCTGCAGGAAGATAACGAAAAAGTCAGATACAAAGATGAAGAAAATATGTATTTATGATATGGTAAAAAAATGCTTATATGACAATTCTTATTTATATAACTTGTTTAATTGAATTGGAAGGACAATTGACAATTTATGAAGACATATGATCTATTAAATTTAATTTGAAATATAAGAGAGATTTGAAGATAGCTGATAAATAAAGGGCATCTTTATGTTTCTCTAATATATTTTTCATATTTTACAAGAAGAATTTCATAATTATAAGGTACTCGACCATACTTAATGAACAATTTTTTTTTGTAATATGTTCTTTTTTTTATTACACAAGCCCGTAGGCACTTAACACCCACCCACCCACACACACACACACCAACTAACTTAAACCCCGTCTCAACCCTTGCTAGAATTTGTTTCTGAATCTTCACAATGAGAGACTATGCCACTGCCATTGAACCATATGCCCCGGTTGCAACTTGTAATACGTCCAAATGGGTCGACGAAAAAAAAGACCCCAACTGTGACAGTTGACAAAAGTTCATATCGTTACAAACGCAAGAGATTCGAGTTCTTTTTTAGTTTTGAACTTTTCAGCTTGAATTTCAATCCTCTCCAGTCTTTACATAAAAATGGATTTACTGCTTTCCTTCTAAAGCGCTAAAACTATTTAAAATGAACCTCCCACCAAGTATAAATTAGTTGTGGTTATAATATATTAATATTGACAGCTACATAATTGGTATTTCTCATTCATTATCCTTAATTATTTATACACTTTAGATTAGATCACATGCATTGAGAATCTGAGATAAAGAACACAACCCACATGTAGTATACTTGCGCAACGACTAGACCTAACATATAACATTTTTTTATTCAATAAAAATTAATATTTAAAGAGGAGGGATTTCTTAACAATGGATTATTTTGACAATTTGACTAATATAAAAAATAAAAATTAAAGATATATTATTTTACTTATAGATTAATAGTGTTTTAATTTTATGTAATTTTATTCTCGCATGATACTTCATCAAAGATTGTTGAATTATAATTATTATAAATTATATAAAATTCTTAAGGGTTTTGATGGAGTAATAAATGATAATAAAATTATATGAAATTTAAAACACTATCAATCTATAAATAAAAGAACATATTTTTTTATTTTTATAATTTTTTAAATTTATTTAGAAGTTTATCGTCAAAAGAATCCATTATCAAAAGGAATCCCTCCTGTATTTAAATCGATTTGCTAGACGCCTAAACCAACGACAACTGTACCCAATTTCAAAAAATAATACACATTTTGTTGTCACAAAATGGAGGGGATGTGCTTTCTCTTTCCATCCGCATGATCACCTTTCTTCCTCCGCAATTCATTACCTGACCCATGAGATCCGTACCACGCTGTACAAAAAGCTAACCACGGGACTTCATCAAGATCCGTGCAAACACCGATATCCAACGGTTGGATGCTTGCAGGGCTGCTCGCATGATTGGCCTTTTGAGACATGGACCCACCACCCGTCATTCTCGCATTTATAATTGGGAGGACGGTACTGCGATTTTTGGATGGGTTTGAAAATGATTTATACTTGTAGCAAATAAATAAATAAATAAACAAAATAAAATAGTTCTCTTGGTCGCTTCGTTTTTAGGTAAGCTGTGTTTTGTTCCTCTCCATGGCTTCCTTTTTTTTTCCCCCTTTACCTGCTTTTGATATTTAGCCTCGTCTTTAAGCAACAGAGAATACTACTGAATAATATCAACCTTTACAAAGCTATTCTGAGCCTGTGCTAAATAATTTAGATTGCTAAAGTTATTACAAGTCACAGGGACTTCTGCCAGAACTTTGCCTTAAGCTTCTTTTTTGTTTTGTAAATAAGTGTAAGACTGAGGAGTTTGAGTATCATTAATTAAGTAACTTTAGATTTCATTTTGAAGTACTATATTTATTTCAAATTATGAATTCAAATTGTTCAAACATATTTATTTGACTATGTGATGTTTTATATATCAAACTTGTAGTTTTCAAATTTATTTACTATAGTAAATGGTCAAAACTTGATGATAAAATTACACATCAAAATGCATTACTTAGCCTACAAATTTTGTTTCCAATCACTCAATTTTATACTATATATGAACTCGAGTGTTCACATAAAAAAAATGTAAATGCATTGCTCATAAAATAGATTGAATTAAACTGTTTGAGTCTTCACAAATTTACACTAAATTACTCATTAAACGTTTATAGTAAAATTTTGGCTGATGATGCATTTATGATCAGGACTTCATGAGCGTACACTGTTATCCGTGCTTAAATTGATTCCTTGCTGTTTTGAAAAGGAAATTGTTCTTAAATTATACAATTATTTGAATGTGGTTGTTTCTTTCTTAAAAAAATAAATTAAATGATTCTAGTGGGACTTTCTGTGGTGCTAACTGCTAACTAGCTAACTAGTACACTACAGTCTTCGTAAGGGGCAACATGAAATTTAGAAATGAAAATTTTAATTTGAAAACACGTCAAAGGCTCATTTTACCAAATTCTCAAAGACACCTCTAATTAATTTTATTTATTATTTGCTCATGTCTTGTTATTCGTTTATTGACTAAATCAGTTTTATCACCATACTTTACTAAGTATATATCTTCTTAGCCCTAATATGAGTATCTTAAAAATTATATCCAGTAAAAAAAAATTAGCGAAATTGTTTTCTTACTTGTAGAGATTATTTTGTCAACGGGAACTGCATAGACTGACAGCTTCACAAGTCACAACAGTTACATAATTTGTCTCTTGGCTTTTATGAGATCTTTAGCTCGTGACTTAATTTCCACCTTAAAATCCAATATAATTGTCATGGAGTGAAAAATACTCATATGAAACACTTATTTAAAGAATTTGTGATCTTTTAATATTTGCTTCTAAGAATAAAAACAAATGTTTTGATATGTTAACTGTATTGTATAAAAAAATGTTCCCTAAATCATATCTACAACAAATTAAAAAAAAAAAAAAACGAAACAACAAATTACTATTTGCGTGTGCAAAGTTTAGGTCTCAAATAATTAATTGTGTTCAAATTCTGAATTTTTTTTTAATTTATTGGGTATATAGTATTACCTGGCGATAAATACACTAATAACACAAAGTACATTTCTTCAAAATCTTTTCATTTTGAGGATAGCACAAATTAATCCACAAAGACGTGGCCTTTCAGACATGACTATTGTCCTTTCATGCACGTGGAAACGGGCCATCGTTTACTTTTGGTAGATTTAATAATGGTGCACAAAATTATAACAATTGCAATTAAATAAATAAATAAAATCATTATGCTGGTCTGACTAATCATATCTTGCTTTGTATACTCATATCTTCTTATTGGCGTGCATTTTCTATCCCACGTTGCAACTTTTTTAGAAATAAAAAAAATAAAAAATATTTCGCATATTTTAGGTGGAGTAAATTAGTTTATTTTTTCGAGCCATGGGTGATAAAAAAAAACTTTAACAAAAATGATATGACACTTCAATGCAGAAACAATACTCGGCCTGACTTTTCTTTTCGGCCAACTCCTGATTCAGGCTAAAATTCAGATCATGCTTATTATGGAAAAATCAATACAATCACGCTAGATGATATAAATTTTTTTATTTAAAAAAAAGATTATGTTTATTTTTTTGTCCTTTTATTTATGTACCTATGTGAGGAGGAAAACAAATATCTTTTATTCTTTGTACATGACATTAAAAGAGGGACATGGATTGATTAACGGTTTGGCGGTATATTATATACGTCTTTTTTTTCCTTGAGGTTTCTTCTTTGTAATTCAAAATGAGAGTTTGTCGAATTTTAGGCAATCAGACTTATCATCATATAATATAATCAATGATTCTAATTTAACTATTTTTTATTGACTATCAGTTTACACTTAAAATTGTACAAATTTCGAAACGAAATTAATGCATAAGTTCAATATGTTTATAAATATTTTCTATTTTCAGATTCTTTAGACATTATTTAAATCTCATTGTCAATATTATAAAATATTTGTCAAGTAACCCTTTATATTTAATTACTTACACAAACAATATTTCAATATATATAATCAAATTATATTAGGGAGGGGGATATGTTGACAACTAAAAACTTTGACAACCGCTCTTCAAATAAGTACCAAAAAATATTAAAAACATAAAATCTTTCACAAACATTTTCTTGAGCCTCTAGATTAATTGTGTTTTAAATTTCATGCAATTTGAGTGTTATTTGATACTCCATCAAACTTTATTAAAATTTGAACTATTAAAAATATCATGTAATTTTGATGATATTTCATGGTATATTAAATGGTATTCAAATAAACAAAATTCTAAACACAATCAATCTATAAGCTCAAGAACATATTTGTGAAAGATTTTCTATTTATAATATTTTTTGGATATTTATTTGATGAGTGGTTGTCAAAGTTTTTAATTGTCAAAGAATCCCCCATTATATTAATATATTTTAAAACATTTAATACCGATTTAGATATAAATAGTCTAGAATATGAATATGTATCGGATATAATTAAATACGTGTAAATATAAATTTAATATTAAATAAAATATAGGTACAAATTGTAAAAATATTTGTGCGTTATGACCCATTTGACAATTGATTCACAATTCCGCACGTAGAAGCCAAATTACCAAGGCAATTCCCAGCTGTTCTCTCTTTCATGTTCTTGCTTTATATTTTGGAGGGGCGGAGCCATGCATTGCCAGACCCCGTCATTTTTTTAATACTTTTATAGTTATGTTTTTCAAAAAAAAATAATATATATATTATATTAAAAAAAATTAATTTTGATCTCCTAAAAAAATTTAATTTTTGCCCCTTCAAAACTCAGGCCCCGCCCTTGTTTTGGAGGTACCAATAGTCCAATACCATGAAACTTATTGGAACTCATCCAAACTCCTTTAATTCAAAGTTAACGTTAGGTGCATGCCTTTGTCTTGTCTGATGCTGTAGCCTGTAGATGAATGCTTCTTGCTTTTTGCACCAGAATCCGGACCCCCTATATTAAAAAGATAAATAAAGAGACTTCTTAGCTTAGATCAAGGCTGCTTAGCAGCAGCAAATTAAAAAGGCTAAAATTTGTTCACGAGAGATCGTTCCTTTCGTGCCAACAAATCTCAAATGATTATCTGTAATTTTTAAAATATTATGATTTTCATAGTCTTCTCTGATGATCAGATGATGCGTGCAGGTTTGAAAAGGAAGTCTGAACTAACCTTTAATGAAGACATTAATATGGGCAAAGCACCGACTCTTTTCATTATATATTTTCGTTTAAAATTATATATGCATTTGTTAATTTTTTATTAGTTTATACTTAATGAGTAAATTGTCTGTACTTATGTCGTTATTTATAGAAAATTGTGAAATTCATTGTTCTGATCATTTAGAAAAAAACTAATAATAAATACTTTAACTGTTGTGTATTATGTCATATATAACTTGCACGTTTAAGTATAAACTAGCTATATATCCGCGCGTTGCAGCAGACTCTTTTATTTAAATATTAAAATATTATAAGATAAAAAAATTCATATTTATCTAATATTAAATTATAAATTCACCAAATTATAGAGAAAACTTATAATAAAGACTATATTTAATCTTGGATGAGATTTTTGCACAATATGAGTTAATGATTCATGATTTTTATGGAAAAAATATAAATTATTCTAACATGTATTATCACCATTAATTTCTTATCAAATATGCACAAGGTTGCTAAATAAAAAAAATAATATTATGGAAATAATAGTATATATGGGAAAGAAATGGAGAGAAAGAGGAGATCAATGGACGCGATAACAAACGTTCGATCAACCAAAAATAAATATTATCCGTCTAATTGAGGGATAAAATGGGTATAATAAAAAATTACCATGACAAAAAATGGACCCTCCAATTCTTAGATGCATATAATAGTATAGATATAGATATAGATAACTTAGATGCAAAACTCAGAAAGTTGATAGTATGAAATAACATTTTTAATTATTATTGAAGCATGTAAATCCCGTGTAATTTCAATCATTCAACAACAATAACAGTGGCACTATTCTCTCCATTTCCAGTTTTCCACTACACCAATATAATGGAAACAAAAACTTGTTTGTTTAGAAATATGCTAACATCATTAGAGAATGGAAGTCTCTTTTGCTCATAATCAATCATACAAGTGTACAACACAATCATTGGTAAATTTGTCGTCACTCAGCCAGAGGCCCAGAACCCCGATTCTGAAATAATTAAGAAAGGCTGGTTTAATTTTGTGAGAATTCATTTTTCATCTCTAAACTTTAACAAAAAAAAAAAATCAAGTCATTCTTTAAACTTTCAATTGCATGAAGTTAATTCTTGAACTTTTTTTTAAAAAAAACATCAAGCTGGTCTTTAAACTTCTTCAGAAAAATTAATTGATCCTTAAATTTTAATGTATATCAAATAAATTCTTAAATTTATGATATAAAAACTAATTTGATCCTTAAAATATTTTATTAATATTATTTTTATTTTTATTATCTAAGTTTAAATAAAATAAAATAAAAATAAACATATTTTATTGAGAAAAATTATCGGTACCTGGTCAAGTTTCGAGTCAACCAATATTAGTTTTTTTTTTAGGTCTCTAGACGATTCGGGTTGGGTTGGGTTGGATTAGGTCAGGTTCTAGTCGGGTTATACCGATCGACTCGAAACCCGATAACTTAAAGCCGACCCAACTCGACTCGTGACCCGATAATTTTTTCTTAATAAAATATGTTTATTTCTATTTTATTTAAACTTAGAAAATAAAAAATAAAATAATACTAAAATAAAAACTTTAAGGACTTAAGGACTAGTTTAGTCTTTTTTTTGAAATTTAGGTCCAAATTAGTTGTTATATGAAAATTGTAAAAAATTATTTGATGCACTTTAAAGTTTAAGTACCAATTTAGTTTTTCTGAAGAAGAATAAAAAATTATAAAAAATATATTCAACTTCAAAAATAATTTCAAAATTAGTTTAAAGATCAATAAAAAAAATTATGAATCAATTAATACAATTAAAATTTTAAAAATTAACTTAATTTTTTGTTAAAATTTAGGAACCAAATATGAAATTTCTCTTTTATTTTCTTCTTTTCTCAAAAAAGCCCAATATTATGAATCGTACACCTCATTCTAGAGTTGCTCTTTGGACTTTTAAGTTGTACAACTTGACAGGCTATATAAGCCCATACAAGAGAGATAAATTGAGTCCCCTTTGTTAAAAGAGGGCCCATCTCGCTACATCAGTTGACTCTCAAGTCTCAATTGAACCGAATATTCCCTCTCTAGTCTACACTGCACTCAGTGGCCTATGGAATGGAATGGAATGGAATGAGATGCCCACGGGCCTTATCATCAAAACCAATTGGCCTTCATGGCTCCCAGAGACCCAGACTATTGGAGAGACCTGATCACCTATTGAGTCTAAAAACTTCTGTTCTTCTATCCCCAGATGACTGCTATCTTTCCTGCTGCATTCTACTGACGGTAGTTTTACGAAGATCAAGTCATCGACATGCTTCTATAATTCTATTTTTGTTCTATATTTCTATGGTCTCAAGTCTCAACTTCACGACACGATACATAAGATGATGTGAAAACATGGCGCAGAGGAACCGCATAAGTTAAACCTAGATAAACCTCCCTATCACTCGTTCCTGCTAAGCCCATCCCTCTTAATTTATGCAGCCAATTGAATCGATACTGGTAGCAGCCATGGCAGCGCAGACCGTGCTCTTCTCCACCATCTCCATTGCTCCTTCCTCTGCTCGCCCTTTCCACGCCAACGCATCTCCTTTCTTCGCCCAAGCAGCAGCGGTCGGGTCGCCGTCGCTGTCGTCGCTGAAGCTTGTAGCGAAGCGGGCGCCGGTGGTAGCGGCGGCGCTGAAGAAGGCTGTGGCTGTGCTCAAGGGGACTTCTGAGGTCGGAGGGGTCGTTACACTCACGCAAGATGACGACGGTTTGTTTTTCCCTTTGTTAGAATTTTATCTGATGGATTTGTTTGATTTTGGTACAAGAGGTTCTGAATTAGTGATGCTTTGTTTGATTAGTGTAGTTTACTGTTGATTGGGGTATATACATTGTGATTTTAATGTACTTATTGGTGAAAAGTAGCTTATGAGTTGCAACTTCTAGTTTTAGTGGGGTCTTATCATACAGTGTTTAGCAAATAAATCTTAGACCTTGAACCTATTTTCTAAGCAATTAAGAAGTTATAACCAGACTCGAACCTGGAGAAGGCATTGAAGTCATTTTAATATGCTTAACTGTATTGGCGCCTAAGGCAATAGAATTTGATATCAAGCCCTTGGACCATTAGCTCAGAGAATAAATGAAAATGTGTCCTGACTAATTGAAACTGCAATCAAGATTGTAGTTGCGGCTAACTCAAAATCATGCTATACTTTAGATTCATTTGGAATGCACTTTTAAATGGCAGGTCCTACAACAGTATCTGTTCGTGTAACTGGACTGACTCCTGGACTCCATGGCTTTCACCTTGTCAGTTATTCTATTAGGCATTTTCAGCAATGTATTATTTTTCCTTTGTTTTGTTGTCTAGAAATTTGACAATGCATTTTTCTTTTTCCAGCATGAATTCGGTGACACTACCAATGGATGCATTTCGACAGGTCAGAATCTCTCATACAATTTTTTTATAGCTTGTCTTTTATATACCGTAGTGCTTTCTAGTAATTTACAGAGCACATGTTAAACTTTGCAATTTTTATGAGGACTTATATCACTGGTATATAATGTTCTTATTATCTGATATCAACATGATATTCTGAATAGGGCCACATTTCAACCCGAATAATAAGACACATGGTGCCCCTGAGGATGAAGTGCGCCATGCGGGTGACCTGGGAAACATTGTTGCCAACTCTGATGGTATTATATAATATTGTCTATTGGCGACTTGTATATTTTCTTAATGTGTACTTAACTTAATTTTGCAATTATAGTTGTTCTTATGGTTTTTCTTTTACTGTGGTTGGAATTCAGGAGTAGCTGAGGTGACTATTGTTGACAACCAGGTTAATAGCTCATTTAGTTTTATCATTTTGTCTCTGGTGTTCAGTACTTTTTTTTTTGATAGAAGTGGGAGTAACCCTCTGATTTCATTGAAATCAAAGTAAATATACAGAGGAAAATGGTATCACCTATCTGGTACTAAGTTCCTCCTACATCAATTCTCTTAAAATCCATTAGTGAAACTAGAAGTGTTGAGTACAATTTCGTTAATAATTATTTATATTATTGTATGATGCAGATACCATTGAGCGGTACAAATTCAGTTGTTGGAAGAGCATTTGTTGTTCATGAACTTGAGGATGATTTGGGGAAAGGTATATTTGTTATAAGAATTTATATTATAATTTTGCACTCTCCATAATTTCTGTCAGTAACCACTATATTGATCTTTGCAGGTGGCCATGAACTTAGCCTTAGCACTGGAAATGCTGGTGGCAGATTGGCCTGTGGTATATTATTTTCTTTCTCCTTTTAATGTTTATACATGATCATGTATTTCTTTTATTGTGGAATTTGACTGATATATTGGTTTGTTATATGTGCAGGTGTTGTTGGTCTGACCCCTGTTTGAATTATTGGTTGTTGTCTTCTCTGTTTTTGTAAGAGCCATAATATCATGTCATGTCTCATATATCCTGCCATTTTGTAGTCAACTGCATAGAACTTGTGTGAAGAGGGGGCTGTGTCATGTTGTATTGTTCATCTGTGAAATTCTCATTTTTCCTTATTAATAAATCTTGTGGAGGATCGAGCTGTATGATTTTGTAAGTGCATAACAGTTAATGTGATAAATCCCATGGATGCTGATCAGAATTGTACATCTTAATTTATGTTATAAATCTTATGGATTCATGTGAAATTTATATCCATCAAGCTGGCATTGGGAGAGTCTGAAGTACTTTTTAACATTCTTTTGAAAACAAATGAAGCTCAGGTGACTATACTGAAAAATAATGTATTCAGAAAGTTTTCTCTTATCAAGGTTTTAATAAGCTAAGGTTCGTGGACCGTGGTTGGATGTGGACTTGGTGTTTTGCACTGCTGAAAAAGTCAATACTAGAGCAACATAATATTCTGGGGTACAATTCGCGGTTCAAAGTGCTGTAGAACAAGAATGGTTAGAGAGGAACTATTACTGCATGATCCCACAAGTATCTCAACACCTCTTATGAGTTATGATGCGCTGCTTTACAGTGATTAGTTGCAAACACAGCCTAAAGATGGAGAAAAAAAAAATCCAAGTGCTTCCCCTTGCCTTTGGTATAAAGAGATCTATGATCTAATTCTTTGGTTAGAAAGGAAAACAATTTTTTCGCTAAATTAAGTAAATTATAGTTACAACCCCAGAAAAAGAAGGGGGAGAAGCAACAATATAGGTTCATCGGTCCTAGTTGTTCTTTCACTGCATTTGGGAGCCTGGTTTGATGTGGCCGAAGCTGGGAATGGCCGTCGAAGTCGCTATCTTAACCTGAACCATAATCACAACCATGCTGTGCCGCTTGCCTGCCAGATCCAATGTCAATTAAGAAAGAAGGGAATATAAGTGCTTTTTTACATTTTGTTCTATATCGTTGTTTCATTCAGGGTTCCATGCAAGAAACAAGGTGGTATCCGATCACGGTATGGAACGTTGCTGGTGCTGCAGATGTGAAGGCAGTGTTTGTGAAAGGAAACAATCTGAAGTGGACCCAACTGGCACATAACCGGGTCAAGTCTGGTCGACCAATGCCGACCTAACCAATCAGGAGCTGACCTTCAGGGTTTTCAACAGTGACCACCGGAAGTCGACTTCATGTACGTCACTCCCGCAACTGGCAGTTTGGGCAGATCTTTGAGGGCAAGAACTTGGGAGTTTGAATATTTTGGGGTTGAGAAGATAATATTGCAAGAAGCATTCTTTTGACGATCATTGAGCTCTGTTTGGTTAAATTTAATTTCAAGAAACGGATGGGAATGTTGTATTGAAAACTATTTTTCTGTGCCAATAATTCACTTTATGTTTTTACTATTTGGAAATATAATGCTGTACCATATATAGGAACCATCACAAGATTAGCCATCATGTGTCATGTAGTTCCCTTTAGCTTATTATCTGTAGAGAATTATAATTTCTGACAGCAAAAGATTCAATATTTATAGATTAATACATTGCTAGAAAAAAAATGGTCTGTTCAAAATAAAAAGTATATATTAGCTGTAATTTTCTTTTTTAAATAAATAATATGTATGATCAACCCTGAGTCCGGACCATGCAGATTTCAACTAAAAAAAGAAAAAGAAATATAATTTAGGCAGATTTGTTTTGAAGATCTTTTACATAATGGCGTATTAGGAAAGAATGAATTTTCGTCTCTTAATCGAAATTTATGCTAGTAGAATCAGTCCTCAATGGCAATAATCTGTCGTTGCAATTCTTTCTTTGAGATGCATCTAGTGCCAGAGCATCTCAAAACCAAGATGGCTACCATCCAATTTCATGATAAAGCAAGTGAATGGTATGATGGGTTCTTAATGGACCATGACCTCCCGATTGGCCGAAATGTTTGAACTCCGTCATTTGAATGCATCGAGGCCATGGAATCGACTTGAGTGCACCAAAAGTGAGGAAGTCAGGTGTCATGTATGCTAATCATTCAAATCCTCACACTAACACTATGAGATTTAAGGGCAAGTTAGAGGATAAGGATGTGTTTGCCTTATTGGATAGTGGAAGTACGCATATGTGAATCAGAATCAAAATTTTAGCATTTGATGCCTCAGCTCAATCAAACCTGCATATATTAAATGATGCTTAATTGGGCCAAGAACTGTTTAAGATGTACTTTTCACTGCTATAAGTTATCATCAATCATAATAATTTTCTCAGACATTTGTTAGAACTTTTATGTCGTCATGGTTCATACGAGTCGGCTGCCCTTTTCTCTGCTTCTAGTGTGAAAATAGTCTTTGTTTAAATCGTTCGTTTACCGATCCATTGACTGTGGTTGGATATTTGGAACTGAAATTAGATAGTATGCAGAGATCGCGAGAAAGCGAAGGAATCTAACAAGGGAAATGAGCCGAATGGAACTTGATCGATTCATTAATTAAACGAGTTAAAAAAAAATTAATTTGTTAAGGAATAAGTTTGAATTGGTTATAAATAATATTTTACACAAATGCTTCATACTAAAATTAAAAAAAAATAACAAAAATAAATGATAATATAATTTTATATATATTTCATACAACAATTTCATATATAGAATTATAACTTATATAATATATTAAAATTTTATAATATAATAATACAAAAAATAAAAAATATAAATAGTTTAATGAACCTAACGAGTTTAGCGAGTCGAATCAAACTTATCTCAAACTTAACTCATTAATTTTACGAGCTTAACGAGCGAGCCAAATTTATATCGATCTCGAGTTTCTCTGACAACCCTAATTGTGATTCATTTTGTAGCTTTATATCCAGTACCGATTAGAGCTGCATAAAAAAGCTCAGGCTCGTGGCTCAGCTCGGGCTTGGCTCGAGCTAATTTGGCTTGAGTTATTATGACTCGATCGTTAAATGAGCTGAGTTTGAGTTGGGGTTGGTTCGGCATGTGACTCAAATCGGATCGAATAATAATAGTTTATATGCTCTTTTTTCTACTAAACCGTAATCTAATAATTCATCTCTCATTATTTCTCATCATCTCACCATCTCAACGGCTTAAGGACTTCTCTTACTTGCTAGTGACTCGACTAATATATCTGACTCAATAGTTTTTTGCTGCTCCATCTATTCAAATCAGTGCAGCAAAGATATCATTAAAAATATAGTTTGTTGATATACTAATTTGTACCAACTCATGTACCGGTCTTGTAGATGTACTAAATTTATAGTTTGTAGGTGTATTAAACTTGAATGTCAAACCTAGTCAATATATATATTGGCTCATTAGCCAGCTCACGAGCTAGCTCGAATAGTAATGAGCTAAGCTTGAGTTAGATTTTTCAGCTCGAAGCGTTTCATGAGCTCGATTCGAATTTTTATGAGCCGACTTTGAGTTAAGTCTGACTCACTCGAACTCGACTCATTTGTAGCCCTAATACGATGCGGTGAGAATCACACAGAAAGTGCCACATGAATCTCAAACTACATGACCAACCCTGCGACGAGAGTCACATAGAAAGCATCGCACAAATCTCTAATTGTGTCACGCGACTCGCGTTCAAGATAATTTGGCATGAGTTTATTTGACTCGAGCTAACTTGATTTAATTTAATTTAGCTTGATAGTTAAATGAGTTGAGTTTGAGTTGGAGTTGGTTCGACTCATGACTTGATTCAGCTCGAATAATAATAGTTTATATATTTTTTCTATCGAACCCTAACATGATAATCCTCTCTCATTCTCTCTCGTAGTTTAACAACACCTCTTACTCGCTCATAACTTGACTAATATATCTGACTAGATAGTTTTTTTATCAGTCCATCGATTCAAATAAGCAATAAAGATATCATTAGAAATATAATTTATTGATTTATAAAATTTGTACTAATTATTATACTAATTTTGTAGATATACCAATCTTATATCTTGTAGATGTACTAAACCTTTTAAAAAAATGATATTTCATCTGTTTCATAGAGAAACATATGTTTTGGTACCATAACACGACACCGAGGTTTATAACTACTTGATGATAGAACTACTTACTAATTGAAATTCAAAACTACTACTGAAATGAGGTGGTAGCCACAACCGGACTCCTATGAGCAAAACATCCAAATATCCATCAACATGTCTCAGTTTCACAAACACAGACTAATATCAAACATTGAAAAGTTTTAAATTATCTAATAACCTACTTAAAATGATTACTTAGATGTCTATCTCTTAATATCTCCAGTATCCTCTTCAAATTCAAAAGATTTACTGAACCTAAATGTTAAACTGAACTAACACACTTATATTGGTTCGTGAGTCAGTTCATGAGTTAACTCGAATAATGACGAATCGAGTTTTAACTAAATTTTTCAGTTTAAAATGTTTTACGAACTCGACTCAACTCGACTCAGCATGAGCTGAGCTTGAACTCGAATTCATAATCGAGTCGAGTCTATTCATTATAAATAAATAAAAAAATTGATCAATATCTGACTCAATTATCGTCTGACTCAATTATCGCCGGATTGACTCATGTGGTCAAGTTTTGACGCCCTAGTCACGCGTGGTTGTCCACGCTGGTAAGCCGGGTCCACCACGATGCGGAAAAAAAAAACCTCTTCATTTTATCATCAATTTGGACCCTGCTGTCATGCCACGCGTCCCAACATTGTCCTTTCATCAATTTTTCTATTTCAAACCAACAAAATCCCACCCCCTTCCAATCCTCCCTCTCTCGCTCTCTTGCTTCTCGTGCATTCTCACTGTTTCTTCTTTCTTTCTCTGATACTGTTTCCATGGCATTATCGAAGATTTCTACATCCTATTCTCCATCGCAAACTCTAAATTCCAAACCATTTCATGGTCGCGACGGAAAACGAACTGGAGTGTCCTTCAAACTGCACAGGAAGCTGAGAGTTAGCTGCTCTGTGGCATCTAAGTGAGACCACTCTTGTTGTTATTATTTGCATTTATATGTCTTTTTCTGATTTTTTTTTAGTATGAAAAGTTCTCCTGGCGTGTAAAATTTTCCATATTTATTTATTTACTTATTGTTATTATAGTGAAGTACAAGCACCAGTCGCCCCCGCAATTCCTTCTGACATACCAAGCAATAAAGACTGTTATGGTGTTTTTTGTACTACTTATGATCTCAAAGCGGTACATTATCACCTCGATTTGTGTTTTACAATGAAATCAGTTCATGTTTCTTTTTGAGCGAAGTAGCTCCGTACTTATAAACAGTTGTGAATTCTGATGCAGGATGAAAAGACGAAATCATGGAAGAGTCTGATCAAAATTGCTGTATCGGGTGCGGCTGGAATGATATCTAACAATCTACTTTTTAAAGTGAGTACCGAACTGTATATCAGTACATGTCAGACGTAGATGCAAAGTATATCATACTGTTATTGTCATGAATGCCTATTTAAATTTCCCATTCACTTGGGCATTCTATCAAGCACCTTTCGTGCATGCTTCATATCCAAATCGTTCCACACAGTTGCAATAACCTCAACCGCTTACACTTTTTTAGAATAATTAAGCTATTTTATTTTAATATGCAACCAGCTTGCCTCTGGTGAGGTTTTTGGGCAAGATCAACCAATAGCCCTACAATTATTGGGCTCCGAGAGGTCTTTGCAAGCTCTTGAAGGTAAAATAGTAATTACCGTGGATTTCAAAAACAGTCATACTGGCTCACACACTTTTCATTTCTTCCAATTTACTTCTATTTTTAAAGGAGTTGCAATGGAATTGGAAGACTCCTTATATCCTCTTTTAAGGAAGGTAAGCATAGGTATAAATCCATATGAGGTTTTTCAAGATTGCGGATGGGCTCTTTTAATTGGTGCAAAGCCACGAGGCCCAGGAATGGAGCGTGCCGGTTTATTAGATATCAATGGCCAAATTTTTGCTGAGCAGGTATATTCATACTGTTCTCCCCTCTTAGTGTTTTTTTTTTTTTTTAGTATCTTACAATTTTAAATGGTTAGAAATGCAGGGGAAAGCTCTTAATGCAGTTGCCTCCCAGAATGCCAAAGTCATAGTTGTTGGAAATCCTTGCAACACAAAGTAAGAGCTTGCAGCTCTGTACGAGTTATTTTAGTTTTTATGAATATCAAAAGGTAATAGGTTTTCTTCTTCATTCATTTTCTTTTATTGATTTCATCATTCCATTCGATTAGTGCATTGATTTGCTTGAAGAATGCACCCAACATTCCTGCAAAGAACTTTCATGCATTGACAAGACTTGATGAAAACAGAGCTAAATGCCAGGTGATTATAAATGTTATAAAATGTTATAAAATGTTATAAAATGATTCATTCGTTTGTTTAATTTATGTTAAGTGTCTTACTTGAAGTAATCTCCACAGTTAGCCCTGAAAGCTGGTGTATTTTATGACAAGGTCTCAAACATGACTATTTGGGGGAATCATTCAACTACACAGGTTAGAATAATGAACAATTGAATATCCTAGATTTGTTTTGTGTGAAAATAATATTCATAATATTCTTCTTTTTCTCTTTCATTCAGGTTCCTGATTTCTTGAATGCAAAAATCAGTGGTATTCCTGTGAAAGAGGTCATAAAAGATACCAAATGGTTGGAAACAGAGTTTACGGAAATAGTTCAGAAGGTATATATGCTAGATACCAGGATTGTTATAATTTTTTTTCTGATGTTATATTTGATTATTGTTATATTGTAAAGCTGAATTATTAGCATTTGTTGTTTCTATGAACAGAGGGGAGGTGTGCTTATACAAAAATGGGGAAGATCATCAGCTGCTTCCACCGCTGTATCGATTGTTGATGCTATTAGGTCCCTAGTTACTCCTACTCCAGAAGGCAATTGGTTCTCATCAGGGGTACTTTGGTCACAATGTATTTTTTCTAAACTTTTTGGATATTGATAGTCCTTTAATTTGTATGTCTATATATCATACATACAGGTCTACACAAATGGAAATCCTTATGGGATAGCAGAAGACGTAGTTTTTAGCATGCCATGCCGCTCTAAGGTATTTGAATATGGAGTTGTAGTCTTATAATAATAATTATAATATATTTTTCTTGACTAATTTTGCATGTCTTAAGCAGTTCTTTATACATATATATTTTATTTAATCAGGGAGATGGAGACTATGAGCTGGCTACTGATGTAATAATAGATGATTTTCTAAGAGCACGTATAAAGAAGGTAAACGTTGTGTAATAGAGTGAAAATTCAATGTAACTTTTGGGAGGGATCAATTGACTAGTTGACTTGACTTGATGATGGTTCTTTTGGCAATTTTGACAATAAAATTTCTAAAATTTGAACAAAAGTCTTAAAAATAGAATTTTTTTATAGAAGTATTGTTTAATTTACAGATTAACTATGTGTCAAATTTCATACAATTTAAGCGTCATTTGATAAGTCTATCAAAAGAACACTAAAGTGCAACAGCTGAAAATAGCTAAAAATTACATAAAATTTTAATGGTATGTGATGGATTATCAAAGAATGTTTAAATTGCATGAAATATGAAACACTATCATATCTATAAATTCAATAATATATTTGTATTTTTTTTTGTATTTTAAAGATTTTCTCATTTATTGAAATTCCATTATCAGGATTGTCAAAAGAACCAGTGTCAAGTGATCCTTTCCCTATTTTTTTAATCATTTATCTTGAAACTTCCTTTTATTCGAATTTGGCAGAGTGAAGCTGAGTTGCTTGCTGAGAAGAGATGTGTTGCCCATCTTACAGGAGAGGTGACTATTCTGGATTTCAAACAAATTAATTGTCATCATTTTCATCATCGTATCTATGCATCATTGTTGGTTATCATAAATGATAACTAATTTGCACACATTTCCATCATTTTCTAATTATAATAGGGGAATGCATACTGTGATCTTCCTGAGGATACAATGCTTCCTGGAGAACAGTAGAAGCAGCCATATACTGAAAAGTTACTTAGGAAAAGATATTGTCATCATGAAATTTGGTCCAAAGTTGGATAAATTATTATTTTCGATGAAGAAGAGACGAGGATAAAAAAAGAAATGGTTTAATATTATTCTTATAATACGTATATCAATAAATATGAATTACATGCCATTATTTTTGTGTAATATATAATCATCATGTTTTTTTTTTCTTTATCTACATCAACTTTCTTGTATAATATGGATCATCTCTATTATACTGTATAATATGTATATCAAATTTTCGCTTAAAAAATTACTATGCTTTCTTCTCTCTATTTATATCAAGGATCAGTGTACGTACCATTACTATTTTAGTATTTTCTGCATACAGATGCTGTAACCCTGAACTGTCTGAAGACGTTCTATTGAGTTTCATGTAATAATTATGCAACTGATAGCTCCAAAAAATTGTTAAACTTAAAATATATATACCACCTTTTAGTATTTTGTGTCCTTCACCGAGGTGAGCTGCATAATGTTTAGAGGTTTGCTAAAACCCGCCGGGTACAATCCGTATCCGTGTATCCGTGCCCGGTACCCGCAGTATCCGTACCCGTACCCGAGTATAGGCGGGTAAACGGGTACGGGTTTGAGAAGGGCCGGTCAGTTTTTTTTTTGGAAAAAACCCGTTGTACCCGTACCCGTTTACCCGCTGCCCGTGCCCGTACCCGTCGTTATAACGGTTTCAGAAACTGTTATAACGGTTTGCTGAAACGTTATAACGTTTCATAAATCGTTATAACAGTTTGCTGAAACGTTATAACGTTTCATAAATCGTTATAACGGTTTGCTGAAACGTTATAAAGTTTCATAAATCGTTATAACGGTTCAGTAAACCGTTATAACGTTTGACCCGCCGACCCGCCCCGTTCCCGACCCGCCGACCCGTGTGCCCGAGTACCCCCGTACCCGTACCCATGGTACCCGTGTACCCACGACGGGCACGGGTATGAGACGGGTAGGGTACGGTTTTGAAAAAAAAAACGTCTACCCGTGCCCGCCGTACCCGTCTACCCGTCGTACCCGTGCCCGCTACCCGCCGCCCGCCGCGGGTGTACCCGGCCCGTACCCGCGGTATAATGTAGATTAAAAAGATTAACAAGACTGTAGATACATCGTAAATGCAAATACCCAAAGGAAGTTGCAAATCAAATGCAAATGCATCTCTATTTACAATTGAGATTTTTTCTCTTTCTTCTATTTCTTTTTTTGAGGCGTAAAATTCAGATTCAAATATTCAATACAATACATCTATTCTTTTTTCCACTTCTATAAACTGACACACCTGAACTCTACCAGAAAAAAAAAGGATAAAAGAAAATACAGGATGGCACCCAAAACGTTCCTTAAAAATGTAATATTTCCAAGATCTGCACTTGACCTAGCTATCTCATTAAATCACTGGCGCTCACCAGGCTCACAGCACGACTACAGCACCTCAGATGCTTGAAATAGACAAACTAGAATGAAAATTGAGAATGCTATATTAAGGATTCATAAATTTCATCAGTCCCTGGTTTAATATTAAATTGGTTATTAATGCTTGAAGCTTAATCAAGGAAATTCAATATCTCACACACCTACCTTCTTTCACATGCATCAAACATATTTTGCATGTTTCTTTTTCATATAATATAAACAAGAAACATACTATTACTCTTTTCAAATAAACGGGCTACTAAAGTTGGTGCCCAATCATAACAAACTTGTAACTAATATATCAAGCATGGTGCATTAGAAATAGGGGTCTTTTTTGCTTAGATTGGTGAGTAACATATATATTCATGTGGCTAAAGGAATGCAATTTTCTGTTGATATTCTTCTGAGCTAAATTTGAAATAGCAGTGCAAGCCCACGGTAATAATGAATACAGCCTTTGCAATAAATTAAAGGACAACGGTATCAACAGTCAACTAGATGAACGTTTAAAGGTTTAGACTAATTTCCTACACGGACAAGACATATTTCAACTAGAAGCACAGCTAAAGTGTTGCTAAAGCTAACATGTAATAAAATATAAAATGATATTGGAAGAAACGTTGGACACATTATAGCCTTAATTAGTGCAAGCTATAACAGATAACGATGAAAGATGAAATCACAGAAATACAGTTCCTTTATGGCTTTATGTCTGGATAAACAAATTCATCTTCTACTTAACTTTTTAAGATGGAAGTTCTAAGTTCCTAGCAAAGAGCCCAAAAGAGATGGTCCCAAGGAAAACATGGGCCTCTATTGTGGTTCCTTTGATTTTATTACATCAATACAGCTTGAATTTCAATCTCAAATTTGGTCAATAATTCTGTACCACATTATTATTACTGAAAACCAACGAAGAGGGGATGAAAACATAAAGAAAAAAAAAAGGAATAGAGACAAGGATTGATAGAGATGCTTTGGCAGAAGCTCAGTCAAAATGTCAAAACAGGACCACAAAATCTTGTGACCACTGAAGCAGCAACCACTAAATCTAGTACGTCTTATTCCTATTTTTTTCTTTAAAGATATCTATTTTTTTAAAATCATGATTCTATACAGAATTACAGCAGTACTCCTGCACTGAAAACATTAGCAAAAGAAACATCTGAACTCTTGGTCGGAAGAGGTCTAATGTTCATGGAAATCGTCTCCAATTTTAGTATGACGGACAGATTAACGTTAGAGGACATCAAAATTCTTACCGAAGTGTCTAAAAAATGTTTAATAATAACAATCATATGAATAGAAATGAAATCAAATTTAAAAATCTAATCGAATCAAATTTGGTCTGAAGAACATGAGATCTCTACTTTCTAATAACATGCATTTGCAAGCGTTCAAAGCGACACCATTCAGATATATCTCTGTTGAATCTTTTTTTTTTTTTTTTTTTTGAGAATGTGTTTTTGCAGTCCAACTGACCATAGAGCTGACACTTAACGAGTCCAAATTGTTGCGGATTTCACTGCTAATTCAAAGAAATGTTGTAGTTCCTTCGCGTAACAAAAAGGACCATTTATCAATCAGTTTTTAAATGGCTAGAAAAATGAACGATTAACAGCTGCATGCCAGCAAAGATTACAACAAATTGAACATAAATACGCACATATGTTTGTCCTACATATATCTTGAAGCAACAAAGCAGATTTTGATGCGGATATCAGTCAGAACATGCACAAAATTTCAAATTTATACAGAATTCACACTTGCCCAAAAGTTTTCTAGTCCTTATATTCTGCCCAGTGTTAACTCTATATATAAATTCAATGTTCGCACTTCTGACAGCTCACACATCAAAATAAGCATTGCCATACAATTTTGGAAAAGATAATTCTACTTAATTAGTGGCAAAAGAGCAACAGAAAAGGAGATGAGAAACATAAAATTTCATCCCACGTGAAAACCATATAGATCTTTAGCACAAGGCACTACTATAGCAACAAGAGAAAAAATATTACAAAAGGAGCTAGAGCTAACCAACTCAAGTCCCCGACTCAAGTTGCCAAAAGACACTCTAGCTATAAACGAGCAGTAATATCACCTTTCACAGTGATTCCTCTGGAATTTATGGAAGCCCATATAACTAACATAAATATTATAGAAGACCCGCACGTACTACATAAACAAGGTCTAGTGTTCACATACACACAGCCCAATTTTATAACTAACAACAAGCATAAATGCTGAGAGTGAGAAGAGACAGAAACCACCACGTAAAACAGAAGATATACCACAGAATAACTTGGGGTCTGTGTCAAAATCTACGGATTTGTAAACAAGCATCTCCCTGTTACCTGTGGTGCTGGTTACTGTAAGGCTATTGAATTGTACCACATCAGCTGTCAAATGAACTGGATCCATATGAGTTGTAGACAGCAGATCAGTTGACTTGTCTATATAGCTGGGGAACTCCTCAGCAAAAGCCGGTGGTGCAGAAATCGAGTCTAAAAAGCTTGCAAACTTCCCTAATGGTTTCTTATCTGTATGAAAATAATTATATTACACAACTTGTATTTCAACAGAACCAAACTTTTTACATTACTTTTTCCTATCGAAAACGGCACTCATAATTAGAAAGTACCTGACTCAACAGTAAAATCCCCATTCTCTGGATAAAGCTTATCCTCAGTAACCTCAGGTAACTTGGCCGGGTAAGAAGAGGCTTCTTCACTAGTAAATGGGGCAGCAACACTACTCTCATCTGCCTGTAATGAATAAATACAAGATACATTTATATCTACGTTCATCTAATATTAACAATACAAGGATCCATATTACAACTCGCTTATTTGCCAAAAACCTACATGGTAAAATCTTAACAAAATATCTTCAAGTTTTGCTTCAATATCTTCTGTCAACACAAACATTTGTTTTGTACCTTATAAGGGAAGTCATCATAGAATAAGTTATCATCGGGAGCATCGTAGTATGTCAGAAATTCATCAACAAAGTCAAGGCCAGAATTCTGACTAGTTGCAAGAGGTGAATACAGTGCTTCATTCATCTGCAGAATGTCATCCCCTATATCGAAGAACTCCTCAATATTCAGAGTATCATTTTCATTGTTGTTATTTATGAGATCTGAGGCTAGATCATCTAGTTCCAGGTACTCATCATTTTTTGATGGGCTCGACTGGTCGATGACACTGGTTGGTGTTGGTTCTTCTCCAGCGGAGGAGTTGGGGTCCTTGAGCAGCTCCTCCAGTTGGAACATGTCGGGTACTGGTGCAGGAGGTGGGACCTCCATCGTAGATTGATTGCCAAGATCCCGGTCCTGCCAGTTCATAAAATTCAGTTAGATTACATGGACAAAATGATTTAAAATAAGAGGATTGTTTACAGAACATAAAATTCCAAGCAAAATGAGTTAGCAGTGAAGTTGAAACACAAAACAGCATAACCTTCGGCTGACATAAAATCCCTAACACTCCAAAATGATACATATATTGCCCAAAAGGACCAAAATAGCCCCCACTGTTAGCTAAGCTGTAACAACATTATTACTAAGCACTTACAAAAAAGAATTAGACTAAGACCATAAATTAACAACCATACTGACTGCTATATGATCCACTTCTATTTAAGCTCTCATGAACTTTGTAACTGGTCTAGCACTTAGAGAGTACAGACTATAAAAATCGAAGAGTTTTTATGGTTCATGTAACACACATATAAGCAAAAGTTTAACTAAATGTTGCAATTGCTTCTATTTACTCCCATAGCTCAACATCTCTTTGAATCATTAAGATTTCGGAAAAAAAAAAGAGAATTGTATTTTAGATAATACTATAGCTGTTTCAACATTTGCCATTATTAAAAAATGCTTTTCGAGCAGCATCTCAGTCAAATACACAGAGAAAAAATAATAACTGCTGCTTGGGAATAAAATAGCAAAATCAATAAATACCTGCTGCAAAAGGTCGTTCATCTGGAAAAATTCAGGCTCAGCAGGCTCATTAGACTCCTCATCTTCGACATGACCGCCTATCATGAGTAACCCATTGCTTTCAGCTGTGAGTTGGTCCCACTCTTCTTCGATGAACGGGGCACCATACTGGGCTCCATTCTGTGGGCCTGGCCCATTCTTCTGGAAGATACGACACACGACATATGAATCCTGCATTAATCCGGATTTCAAGGTTTAGCAAAAGATCGTTTTCTTTTCGAAACATGACACAACCAACGCATCAGAATAATTATTTATAGCGGGAGTAATTTTTCCTTCAACAAGAGCTCAAGCATCACTAGCCAAGTTTGATTGCATACCCAAATCCCAATGATGATAATGTTGGAAATTCCAAATTACAGAGTAAAAATATGAGCCTTTGTTGATAAGAAAGTTTAATGAACAAGAACAAAATATTAAAAAAAAGGTCGCATGGTCCTTTACCTACAGTTCAACAAAAAGTCCAGCTTCTCTGAGGACATCTACACAAAAAGAAAAAAAAACGTCTCCCAAACAAAAGGACGTCAATTAACTTCTAATCACAGTTTTATCCAAATGACCTCCAGAATCTGGAAAAACCTGATTACATAACCTTTAAAATTTGCTCTCTCCTGTATGTCCCTGAAATATCAAGTTGCTATATTTCAGGACATCAACAAGATTTTGAAAGCAAAATTCTGGACATCTGCTTAATCAGAATAAACTCAGATTCTGAAAATATTCCAAGGGAAATATATATCTTTTAACATAAGGTCTTCTTTCTCCCTAGAAGCTTTTTTATCTCACTAATGGAATCCCTTAGAATATGAATCTGTTCCATGTGGTGAAACGATGGAGCACTGACCATCTGTGCTGTATACCTTGTTCAATCTAAGGAAAGCTACACAACAAGAAAATTCAAAAAGGCACGAAATTTAATTTTAATTAAGTAACACGAATTCCCGTACCTCGAACGTTCCATCTCCTTCAAGGCGATACTCGTGCATAACCCAATTCGTCCTCTTGCCACGCGGCGCTCTTCCGAAATGGTACACGAGCGTCTTCTTCATCCCGACCAACCTCGGGCCATGCTTAACTTCACGGTCTTTACCAGTCGTCTTCCAGTACCCCTGTTCAGTGCCTCGGTTCGTTCTCAGGCGATTGTTGCTGTGCTTCCGATCAAGCGGACTGAAGAAGTACCACTCGAGATCTCGGCTCCTGATCCGAGATTTTGAAGGAAGGTCCCAGGGCTCGCACTTGTAAAGATCGATTTCTCCGATCGCGTCGACGCGGAGAGGTTTGCTCTGGATCTTTCGCTTGAGATAGTAAGTCACGAGTTCTTCGTCGGTGGGGTGGAAGCGAAATCCAGGTGCGAGAAGAGTGGCCTCCGCCGACGGAGCGACGGGAGGAGGTGGCGGCGCTGCGCAGGATTGATCACAACCGTTCATCTAGGATTGAATGTATGAAATGAGAGAGGAGGCTTCTTTCCGAAGAAAAGAAAGGGGGAAGGGTTCACTGTGGGGTTCTTATGGTGGCCGCGTAAGAGAAGTTTCCTCGCGGGTACGCGAATTTGGAGAAATCATAATTCACGCCGAAATAATGCGTATTTTTACGGTTGATGATATGGCTTAATACTATTGGATCATATTCAGCTTGAGTGAATGATATATGGAGATGTAAAATAATGTTCAAAGCAGCGGTTATTGTAACAGAGCTCGAACAATGGTAAGTAGTCGTGGAAATGTCTGCGCTATGACTACGTGTCGCGTCGAATGTATTTCACTGGTCATGGTGGGGTTCTACAATTAGGGCCCCACAGAAAAGTCTGAAGGAACACGCTGGCACCTTTGTTCCAAGTGTATCCAAGTGATTATCACCCATTAACCTGAGTTTGTTTTGGAGCTTGTCAGATAATTTGGACCGGCGCGGCCTATGTGCGCTAGATAAGTCGGGTTCGAATCCACTGCTCGTAAAATCAGACGAGCAGACTCTGTTCATAAAATCAGACAAGTATTGTTGGTTTTGTGCTACGGTATCTTTCTCTTCCATAATTTTTGACCATCTGATTTTACGAGTAGAATCGTGCTCGGCATTTTTACGAGCAGCAGATGTGATCGCTTCGTCTCATTTATAAAAAAAAAATTTTTTTTACCCGGAGGGCTTCGTCAACAAACCTAAAATAATCGATGAGTGTGCAGTTATAGAATGAATTGTCAAATGAGATTAAAATGAAGTTAAAGATTATAAAATGTAAATAATTAAGATGATAATGCACACTAATACTTTTTTGTGTGTTTAGTCTCTCATAATTTCGACCTGTTAAAATAGACTTGGCGTGCGCATTTATATTTTGCGCATATGTATTGCATTTTTTTTTTACCTTTTGACTAAAAGTTTGATTTTTATTTTAAACTATGCCCATTTGGCCCTTTTTATATGGGAGGGATCACTTGATAAATTTACTGTTTTGATAATAAAATTTTAAATAAGTTTGGAAATTTTTAAAAATAGAAAAATATAAATATATTTTTCTATATGTAAATTGATAGTTTTTAATTTTCATGCAACTTAAGAATCTTTGGTCATTATATTTAGAACCATCAAAACTTTATACAATTTGCAATAATTAACTTAATTATATTTAATTGAGTATCAGATAATATAAAATTATATGAAATCTGAAACGTAAATAATCTATAAATTAAAAAAATCTCTGTAATTATTTTTCTATTTTAAGTTTTCTCAAGATTTTTCGAATTTATATAAAATCTCATTGTCAATATAATTCAATAAGAAAACTAGATTTTAGGAGAGATATATTTTTGAAAACCCCAAATCGAAAACCTCTTCCAAATTACGATAAATGTGACAACGTTTTCATAAAATACGGATAAAAAAGGAAATGGTGTATTTATCAAGTGATCCCTCTCTCTTTCTTTTTTTGTATATGCAATCGGACAAACACAAATCCTTAGAACACGACTAATATATGGAAAAGTTATTAGTTTTGTTAACTCAAGGCAATGCAATCATTTAATACGAATTTATAGATGATCTTTCTTCATGCCCGCCACTAATAACCCAGTACATTTGCAATAGCCGAAGAAAATTAAAAAATAAAAAGAAAAAATAATAATGGTCCCAAGAACTCAAGAAATGAATATACGTAGCTGACTCGCCTGATCTCCTGTTTACTCCATCCAGCCACAGAGGATTTGAGATAGTCTAGCATGTTCCGTGTGAACGGGACAACTTGACCAATCAGAGAGCTGTCAGCTGGGTGAAGGGTCAATGCAATCCCTAAGTCACGGTCAGGACATGACATCTCTAAAAGCTGTTAAATTTTTAAGCGTACAACATCATCATTTTTTTATTGTTAATTTTATTAATTAATTTATTTATTTGAAATTAAAAATATATATAAAATAATTTATATCTCCTCATTTAAAATAATTTATATAATATATTTAAAGTGAAATTTAACTCTTAAAATGATTCAATTTTTTATATAATTATTTATAAATTATAATGTATTTAATTATATTATTTATTATTATAATAATAAATATTATTATTATTATTATTATTTCTTAGTATTTAAAAATATTTTATCTAATTTTTTTATTATGAAGTTTTATTAAATATATTTTAAATTTTATATTATTAATTATTTATTTAAGGACTATATTGTCGGAACGAAGGCCCGAGTTGCATCTCTAATATAAGTAGAGGAGGGAAGTGTATGGGAGAAGCGGTGAAATTTAATTTGTTATTTATTTCATTAAACTTTATTTAAAGAGAAGAAAAAAAGTCATCTCTTTTACCATTCAAATAAATAGAATTTGTCCTTTAAATCAAAGTATGGAGAAAATAATCTTATTTTTATCATCTTCCCTCCTCTCCTCTCCCCTTCTAATCTTTTTGTGGAGCACACCATAAGAGGTTCATCAAGTGTACTGGGAAAAGAGGGAGGTATCCGTTGATTTTTGGATCAGCCGAGCAGTGCATCAATTCATGAATCCGCATCTCATGTATAGTAATAGGTTTATGATTTGAGAAATGTTCGGTGAAATTAAAAATATGAAATTCAAGTATAATTCGGAAATATTTTGTTTCATATAATATAAATAATATATATTTAAATATTAAATATTTAAAAATATATTAAAAAAAAGAATATAAAATATCATTTAAATATTATACAAAGTGTTTCTTCATAAAAAAACGTTTTATTCATTTGATCAAAAAACACATCATATATTAAATGAACGAATTATTTATGAAATATCCGGCTAAATTTTAAAAATAAATTATTCGCAAATAAAACGTGGATGATATTCCTATGATCTCATGAAGTATTTTACATTATAAAGCGTTGTCGCTCTTTATTTAAAAAAAGTCCTGTGAATTTTAAGTGCTGTCCATTCTCTTTTTGTCCGTCTTACTTTTTATCATTGTAGTTGTCCACTTTATAGTTTACAATGGAGGATATGTACCCAATTCATGTGCGTCTGAGATTTAGGAGAGATTATCCGAATTCGTTATTCAAACTGTGCTGAACTCATTTGTTCGTAAATATGTATTCAAACATTTGAATACTGAAAATTTTTTTTTAATTTTTTTAGCAGTCTTATTATCAGAACATTTGTGTTCGGACAAACGTTTAAACTTTTTTAGAAGAGAGATAAATAGGAAAAAAAAGTCGGATCATTGGTCTATTAGTGCACATCAAATAATTCTATTTTTCAATTTTGTTACTACCATTTAACGGCAGAATAAGAAAACATTACTTATGATTTAAGCCATATATGTTTAATAACATACTTATTAATTTATTGGTCTTATTTTCAATTTTACTTGAATTATTTGAAAATTTATTATGAAAATTGTGAAGATCAATGATCCCTTACTCAAATAATAATATCTTATTTAATAGATGATATCTGAAAGGACCATCCATTGCTATATTCTAATATTGAATTCATGTTTATAAATAGGTCTGTACCAAAAAAAAATCTAACTCGCCTAACCCACTTGGAAATGACATCATGTGGAGAGCTAAAAAGCTATTCAGGTAGAGTGTTTTTGATCTGATATGTTCGATCAGAGATCAACGGTTCTAATTTAATAATAATAAATCTCGTGCATCAAAATTTATGTTCAGATTTCCTCACAATCATTATGATTAATCTTTGAAAACTCTCCATATAAAAAAAATCTCCAGAGGATGCGTGCCCAACCCACCTGACCTGTCTGGTCCAACTCTTTATCAGATGGTGAGTTGTTATTTTAACTAATTTGTTGTATTGTGTTGGGTTTTATGAATTTGTTTTTAGAAATTCATTTAAAACGCATCTAGTACATGCAATTCATGGAAAAAAATTATTTTAATATATTTATATGTTAATGTTGAATTATTTTAATATATTTATATTTGTCAATTTCCATCTTTGAGCTAGTAATGCCATTATTATCATGTTCAATCCTAAACGAAAATAATAAAAAATGTATAATATATTATTCGATCGAAATTATAAGTCATTTAGCCCGTATATCCGTAAAAAAATTGCATTTAAGAAATTAGATATTTTTATTAAGTTTATGAGTGGGTCAATTTAAGAACTAATAACCCGTATTTGAACCATACAAGGACCACAATTTATCCGGATGAAACGCGTCTTTTATTTGGCATCATGAGATGAGATGTTTAATGCGGTAAGAGAGAGAGAGAGAGAGAGAGAGAGAGTAATGGAGAACCTCTTCTTCTTTTTTTTTTCTTTTTTTGAATGAAATGAGATGAGAGAGAACCTCAAATGCTTACCAGTGTGAACACAGAGGTAACCAAAAGTTTACACTGACGATTCGAAAGCCAAAGTGCGACACGAAACTGGGTAATTGGCTAATTGCATCAGTACATGTGTACATGATCATGATTCATGGCTCAAGACTATTTGGAAAAAAGGTTTCAAGGCTTGCTTGCTTGCTACTGCTGAAATATTGAGCATATCTGCACGTGTGATATATTCTACGCGGATTTGGATTTTCTTACCCATAAAACGTACTCTGAAAGAAAATTTGACCGGGGAATAATCAACCTAGATCATGCATTTTGTCAATTTTTCAAAATTCACGGATTTATTTGGATATTATCAATGTCCATTTTAAATAAGTTAGAAGACGTATAATTAGGTGAGACTATTTTTTCAAATATTTAATAAATAAAAAATGAATTTGATAGGAAAATAGTGATTTTTACAGGAAAAAAAAGGATAACGCTTTCATTATTCATGAAGTATATATTGGGTAAATAGGATTAGATGCGAACTTAATAATTCTTATTTGTGATATCCGGTGTGAAATAATGCATGCATGATTAGTCTTTTGACAAGTCCCAGCCTTTTTTGACCGACCAACTAACCTTAGCTTTTAAGCTATCGGAAAGCCTAAAACGTTTCTCATATAATAAGTCCAATTAAGTAGTTACTGATTAATATTCAATTACTTAATATCATTATATTTTAATCTAAAGGAGAAACCACTCAACTAAAGTTGTTGAATCCTTTAATCAGGTAAAGAATTGTTCATTATTCACGTGATCATATTTATATTCATGACCTCTTCAAAATTTAGTAAATAGTAATTATTGTTTGAATTACTAGATCACATACTTGATATTGAAAAATATAATTTATAAAATTACAATGCTAAAGGATTTTTCCATATGCTTAGCCATCTAACCTCAATACAACATTAAAATGGATCATTAATTTTTATCTCACCACCAGTTTAGATGGCAACTTGAAAGACCAAAAAGACCACGGCAGAGAATTAAGCTTTGTCAATTATTACATAAAGTCATAATAAGAATTTCCATGCACTATCACTACAAAAATGACGGTATAAACTATCATAATTTTTTTGAACCGTGGCCGAAATTAAATATTTCAGATTACACTTCACAATGGGGAATCCAAGGAGGTGACTTGTATAGTTGTATATGCATAATGTTTGAGTCAATGAGAATACTTGTATAGTGATTTGGAAATTAGCAGAGTAAAAATCTTGTTGATAGGTGAAAGAAGGAGATTTAAGGAAGATCTTTTTTTTCTTTTGTAAGAAATGCTTGCGTATTTTTTTTTCTCGTCTTTTGCTTTTTTAAAATTCACAATTCGTTATAATTTTCTAATTTTGAAATTCACATACTCCCATTGTGCGTGTCATGTATATGTGATGTGTTGATAAATGTGTGCATTGTATGTGCCACTTCTATTGATAAACGTGCATGTCGTATATGTCATGTGGGAGCATGTGATCTGTTTGACGCATAACATATCGTGTCAGCACGTATTCACATGTTTAGACGTATGTGTTTTAACATGTCAAATACTTGAAAAACTGAATATGTACATCTAAGACACATAATACATCTAGTATGTCGTGTTAAATGTGTTCGTATACATATTTAATACGTGTCAATATTTGTAGCAAATATAAATTCAACAAAATTCAAATAAAATCATAAAAAAATAGAAAAATAGAGAAAATGATAGAAAATCTGAAAATAAGAAAAAAAAAATCATGAAAAAATTGAAAAAAAAGGAAAAATAATTTTGACAAGTATATGGACTCTCATGTTGTCCAATGAAGGAGATGCACATTGTAGAGTTAGAGAATTGAGAACTCCCACTCTTTTCGCTCCATATTTCAAATTTTACATGCTTACGGCGTGTATTCCGTTTACTATCCTTGCTTGACGTGCCATATATATTATTGTTTTAAAAAACACATAATTGTGTGTCGAGCCATATTTCAGGCTTGCTAGATGGTTAAACTATGCAAAAGTATTTTATATATATTATACATGCGTGTATACATGTTATATGTGTATGTTCGTATTGAGCTTATTTAGTCGTATCGAAATTATTCATATATTAATCACACATATTTAATAACATGACACGTGAACACACCACGTGCATACACTTTTAAACACAAATACGTTCTCCCGCACTAGTAGAAAGAAAAATCATAGTTTCTTACACATGGAGAATGCTAATGGTTAGAAATCGTTCTTAAGGGTCGGGTTGGCTTTTCGAGGGCTGAATCTAATGGGCAATGAGAGGTCAGGTAATTATCGGGTTTGATAAGGATTTTAAAGGCGAATTCAAAGGACTTGATTTAAAAGGGCAATCCCATCCTTATAAAGTCCTTCGGGCTCTAAGGGCTAGGTGAGAGTAGTGATTTGAAAATGGTCCGGTCCAAACCCGCACGATCCATGGTCCCGCACGATCCACGGTCCACACGGGCCGGTCCTAGATGATCCAAATTCGAAAAACCAAACCCGTCCCACCGTTGGCCCCCGGGGGCCGAACCCCACTGGACAAGACGGGATGAGCACGGTTCGGTCCGATTTTTTTTTATGAATTGGGAAAAATAATAACTTATAATATTTTTTAATAATAATTTTTAACTAATTCGAATTATTATTTTTAATTGTTTAAAAATCTAATAGTACTAAAAATTAAAAAAAATAAATTTTCAAAAAATTATAAAAAATAATAAAAGTTCAAAAATAAATTTATCAATTTTTAAATAATAATTTTCATCGAATTAATTACATATTTTTTAATAATTTAAAAATTGAATAATACTAAAAAATTATAAAAATACCAAAAATTATAAAAATTGTAAAATAAAATTTGAATAATATTTTGAGTTACCCTCATTCTTTAACCTAGGCTTGGGACCGGCTATGTAAAAAAAACATATGCAGAGTTATAACTTTTTTTTGTTAGTAATGTTCTTTAAAAAAATAAATTAAAAAAATTGAAATATTTAAAAATAGATAAAAAGATTGATATGGTAAGAAATATCAAACTCCTAGAAGTCATTGTCTTAAATGTCGTATAGGTCATCAGAATCATCTTCTAAAGAGATATCGATGATATTGGTACTGCTTTCTTGAGTTTCTATGACGGATGTCACTGCCTCAAATGTGGTATTATGTTGCATTTGACTTTCAACATCAATCAAATCTTTATTGCACATAAGTTGCTCGAAAAGTTTTGAACCAAATTTGGTAAGAGATAATTTTTAATTGTTTAGAAAATCAATTAAATTCCGTCTAGCATAACATTGACCTTTTCTTTTTACATTTGTAGATGTATTGGTCGAGATATATATAGCTCTCAACCGCATACAATGGATAGCTCAATTGATATGGATCGTCTGAACTGTGGTGCGGATAGAACAAGCAAAGGCTAAGTATATCAATGTTTTTTTTTTTAAGATTTACGGAGCAAACAATTATATACATAAAATAATACAGATGATATGAATTCGAGATATATACACAAAATTTTCTAACCATAACTATAACACCCCTCACGTAATGAGTTTACATTATAATATTTGGTAGGAAAATGTTATGGTCATAACAAAATTGATATCATAATCAATACAACTTTATTATTTACGTTAAATGAGTTAAGTTAATACCGAAGTTCACAATATCTATTGAAGAATAGAAGTGCAATACAAAATAAGTTGAATAATAAAATTATTAACTTGAATACTAACTCATCTAACGTAAATACTAAAACGATATTGATTATAGTATCGGTTTTGGTATCCATTTATCAGCTCTTGTATTGATATTTTTTGTTGGAGTTTTGCGGACAGAACAAGTATATAGGAACACTTATCATTATTTATAGTTTTATACCTTCATCAGTTAGTATACAATATATGAAAGTAGGTATAATGCATGTTGGGTACCAGATAGATAGCGGTTGGAGGGATGGTTTGTGCCTAAATTCCAAAGTCTAAACCATCAATTTATTAATCCGCACCTAATTACAACTAGGTCATTCCATAAAATGCCAGTCGGACTAAAGAATTGCAAACAACTAAAAATCTAATAACCTTTGAGCCTCTTTATACCCATTCTTAAAAGAGAAGGGATCCAATTATCATTTTTTTTGGTGTCCATGGTGCCTATTTATTTATTTATATATAAATTTAAAAATGTGAACCGTTAGATGTATTTTATATCATCTCAATTGTATGTATATGAAAAATAAAAAAAAATTAACTTTATTTGAATAGCCATCAAGTAACGTGTCTAAATTGTAAAATTTGGTCTGTTGATTTTATTAACGCTTGATGCCTATATAAATAATATCAAAATGATATAATTTTTTGTATACATATATAAGATGATATTTATAAAATATTACTTCAATTAGTTTTGTTATTTAAGAATTTAAATAATAATTATTTGATATTTAATTTTAATGGCACCGATGTGGCACCAAAATAGTAGTAATTTGATCTCTTCTCTTCTTAAAATAACAATTACATTGAAATTGCTTCTAAGTTGTTGGTTTGAATGGATCCGGCCCAACAAGCAATGCCACCAGCCCTTGGTCCGGAAAAATTAGGTCAGACCGGTTTCACCCAAAAACCGGTCCATTGCCATATCTAGGCCTTAAATTCTAACGAATTAATTAAAAGCTCCTTATTTACCTTGATATATATATATTTTTTACCCCGTATTCAAATCCAACGCTGAGACACAATAGAGTAGTAACAATGGCCGTCTCTACCTCATAATTGCAAACTGAGGGATTCTTTGAATTTGCAAACTCTTTCAATAGGAGATAGACTGATAGAGATGGTAGCAGTTGATGCTTTCATTCAGTCTTATTAGTCGACCAAAGTTGGAGATTGATGACAGAGCCTGATAATGATGCAAGATATTTACTATTACTAGATTCAATAGCAATTAAACAAAGTGCATGTTGTTTTCTTTTGTAAGTGCCATCTCAATCAGACAATCACAGTTCATTTATGTCATCGTCGAAAAAATGGAGCACATTTATTCACTAGAATGGCGCCACAATAAAACTATGCGCTGTTCTTATTTAGTTCATTTATGAATTTGTTTTGGATGTTTCTGGCACAATGTGAACAAACAATTTACAAGATTAAACAAAAAAAAACAAAAACAAATATTAGAAGAGCGTTAAATAAATAGACTGAAATTTAAAGGCCCGGCATATATAGCATTTCATCAGTCAGTGATATAATCATAATGTACTCGTCATTTATTGATATACCCAAAGGGAAACAGTGAAATTTGAAAGAATTCAGATATTAGCTCGGTGCCGGAGGTGGATCCTCATAGTTAAGCATGGATATTCAATTTTGAAGGAAATAATCCGTGACCAGTCTCTGTGTATTGATTATGAATGCGTAATGTACTTTTGCAATGTTTTCTGGGGAAGTTAATTTCGAAAAATTTATCCCACAATTGAGATTCTGGTTTTCATTCATAACAAATTAAGTTTGTTCAATATCCTCTTAAAAGTTTCTAACTTTGCCTTGAGGCTAACTTGTCCCTGTATGGATTACGTAGCATTTACATGCTCACAAGCAAAAACAGTGCATAACAGCATCTTTACATTCTACAGAACGTCACCAAGAATTAGACAGAATCACCTGCACCAGTAGGTACTGTTCATTGCAATACATAAAGAGATAGGAGGATGTTTAAAAAATCAATTGACAAGAAAATCAAGTCAAAAGAATATTGCTTAGCTCACTGCTTCAAAAAAATATTGCTTGGCTAATTTTTCACCTCTTTCTTTCACAGCATGCCAGAGTTTCAATGCAGTACTGTACACATTAGTCAGCACACCATAGAAACTGGAAAATTTGACAAAATATATCAAATATACATAGTTAAAATGGAAAAGCTTTTACCAGTAAAAGCTCATGTTCAATAATTCAGACTATTTGTTTCTCGCTTTCTTTTTCTTTCTTTTTTCTTGTGAGAACTTAGAGTTGCCCTGTCTTTATCAGCCAAAGAGAACTTAGAGTTGATCCGACAATAAAATTATCCTACGAAAATTTAAGGATGCTGCATGTGGCGTGCTAAAGTAAATAATGGACCTCTATATTATAGCTACCGATTTACGAAAGTTTACGAATCTCCCCATATATACAACTATTTCTGATCTTCCTTAATTAATAGTATGGAGATTAAGTGACTAATCAGTGATCCAAAGCCATGAAAATCAAAGATGTGGACGCGTGTAAACAAAGAAACAAAGAAAAAAGATAGAAAGCGACACTAAAACCAAAATAGAGGAAAAGCTCTGTTTAAGATATGTGATGTGATAAGAGAAAAGATCAACTCTATTGTCTACTTCAATTAGGTTTTGATTCATTCATGTTTGAAATTCATTTCAGCACATATCCTATCTTGTCACAATAAAGCACTGTATATAAGGCCGACCCCTTAACTCACATGCAGAAGAAATGTCCTAGAAAAGCAACAATCGTTCGACCACTTTCTCATATCACAATTATGCACAGAAATCAGAATAATAAAGGGATAAAGAAGAAAATAAATTACTTGCAGCAAGTAGAGAAACTTTGTATTCTTAATGTTGTTAGTTTGCAAGAGACTAAAAAGTAAAAAAAAATAGCAGTTGAATTTTTAGATAATTATAAACTAATATTACAACATGGATTGCATTGCTTGCACAAATATTTCAAGTAAATTAGGTTATTCCTGAGGCTTTGTCCTGAAAAAGTAGTTATAGACTACATAATTAGCAATATAAAGTTTTAAAATTTTTTTAACATAAGTTTTATATTAAGTATAATTCAAACACAATTTTTTTAAATATCAAAGATGTGTACCAAATTATCAACACTAGAGTTGCTCCTTGGGCTTTTCTTGAAAAAAAAAACAGTTATAGACTAAATCATTAGCAATACAAAATTTATAAAATTTTCAGTATAAGTTTTTTATCAAGTATAATTTAAATATAATTTTTAATACCAAAGACGTGTAAAATAATAAATAATATAATTAAACACATGATAATTTATAAATGAAAACACAATAGTTTTAGATTATTTTAAGAGTTCAATTTTACATGAGACATATATTATTAGAGGTGTCAATGGGTCGGGTCGGATTATATTATTTTATTATTTTTTTGACTCGACTAGAACCCGATGCAATTATATTCGGCTCAAATTTTTTTGACCCATACCCGACCCGACCGGGTTACGGGTCGACCCAACCTGACCCGTGTAAAATATTTAAATATTTATTAATTATTTTTAATAATTAATAATTAATTAATTAATTAATTAATCTTAATTAGTGTATATTAATGTATATTTAAGCTTTAATTAGTACTAAATTATAAAATTACTTTGAAAAACACAATTAATCGGATCGAGTCAGGTTGACTCGAACCTGACATGACCCGATTCGGATCATAAAAATTAGATTCATATCTGACCCATTTATTTTCGGGTCATGTCAGATCGGGTCAAGTTGTGTTAATCCGTCATGTCAGGTCAATAATTGTCACCCCTATATATTATACTCATCAATTTTAAATAAGAAGACATGACAACTATAAATGAACTATTGGATCAAAGTAGAAGAAAATATTTAAATAAAACTAATGGTGATGTGATATAGTTAAAAAATTTTAAATTTTAATCCTTCTTATTTATTATTTCTTATGAATTTATGCATCTTTATTAACAAGTGAGAAATCTCTCCTAATTAATATTGACCATTATGCAAACAACTGTTACTAGAAAACAGAAATTGTTCAAGGAAATAAAAAAATAGCATTTCTTTCAACTTAATGCATGATTCAAACTTAAAAGAAGTGAAAACAAAATTTTGCACGGCTACACGGATTCTATTAATCTTCAATTTTCTCGTGATAAATTCAGAGTAAAATAAATGGCCCTCTTTGTTGGTTTCCATCTCTTCACGTGAATAATGCTCCTTTTTTTTTTGATCCAAGAATAATGCTCCTATTGAAATCATGTATTTCAGATACAACAAATTAATTATAAAGCTACAACACATTTTTAGTTCTAACTGAAGTACAACAAATTATATCTCTATATGCATCATTTTGCAACAATATCAATAGCTAAAACATCGTTCATGATGTGTTTTGCCTTCCACTGATATTCACTGGTACGTGACCAGTGAAAAGTGACACATGCCCCGCCAGCTTATCCTTGCGTGAAAATGTCGTGCCACATGAACACAACCATCGAAGGTCGCCACAGTGCTTCTCATGAGTGCGTAGGTCAGAGAGCACTGAAAATTCTTTGCGGCTGCACCTGTTGCACACATACATCTTGGGGCAATGGCTTCTCTTGTAGTGATTTTTCACACAAATAATACTCTTAAGTGGCTGAAACTTAGCATGTTTGCGGTTCCATCTGCAGCCTTCATGCGGGCATGAGTACTTTCTGACACTCAATTCCTGAACCAGAATCAGACTTCTGTATCGGGTTTGTTAAGGCAGTGGGTGTCTTGTACTCATCACCATGGGCCCGCATATGCATCCTCAAATTTGCATCACGCTTGAACCCCTTTCCACACACTTGGCAATAATGTGTGTACTTTGCAAGCAACTCGGATGCATCTAATTCAATTATATCACTTGCTACTGAGGCAGCAGACTTTGGAGGTGAACCCGATCCGAATCCAGTAAAACCAGATCCGGATCCAATTTTTTCATTGCTGTATTTTGTTTCCTGATTATAAGCTATAACCTCATGCATGGCCTGACAAGATATTCCGTCATTGGAATTAGCTGTTGGAGCCAAGGCTGGTTCGAGTTGTTGAAAAGCGTACATCATTGATGAGGCGGCGACTGTAAGCTCTTGCAATACTGTGCCGGCACTAGATACTGCAGCATTAGGAGGATTTTGTGACAGTGCCAAGTTGAGAAGTGGCTGCAGCTGCTGTATTTTCTCTTTGATCAGTGAAAAATTGTACAATAAATTTTGAGCATGCAATTCAAATCCTGATACAGTGGCAGGGACCGGGGGGTTGTGGGTGGACGAAGAAGGAAAGAAGCTGTCTATAACATCCATCATATGAAAAGCTTGTGGGTTGTGGTGATTTTGTTGGAGATATGAAGTGGCCCCTTGATCCATTTTTTCTCTTGTGCACTTAGATTTGGCCTCTCCCCCCTAGGTTTTGTTCTATTATTTGTTATCTGTTGTCTCCTTCTCAAGACCTAATCTAGAGTGGAAGAGAGAATGATAAAGGTGTAGAGCAATGAGATTGGATAAATAATTATAAAAGGATTAGAAATCAACTGAAAGTACTTACAACCATCCCTATGTAAACCTCCCTCAAGTAACACCGGCTAACAAAGGACTTCAACGCAGAGGTAAGATGTACAGTTGTGCTGTAATTAAAAAAAAATTACAACTTGCTCCGTTTTGGCTTAATTAATTAGGGCCTTATCATGTTTAAGATTAAACAGCAAGGGAATTAATCAGAAATGCATCACATTGACAAAAAAATGACAAATCAAATAATTATCATAAAAGGGAAAAATATTTACCCTAAATAATTTAAGATAGATTAATAATGATGGATCAGATATCTAAGAACAATATAAAATAATGAGAATATTGAAAAATAATATTCTCACCAGCGGATAGTAATGGCTTATATTGAAAAATAATATTCTCCCTTATTAATTAAACATATGGACCATTTCTACTCCCCAGCGGATAGCAATGGCTTATATTGAAAAATAATATTCTCACCATTGATAATTTGATCAAATGAGTTGGCAACTGTCAAATATGTGCATCCTATGCAGACATGCACAAGTAACAATTTATCATATATTTAATCATCGTCTAATTTTCAAATATCTATGAAACTGACTGCTCAAAAAAATGTTTAGAACAGATTTTGATCCTTCCTGTCGACAATTTCATAATTCTTCGACTATAACCACTCAGCATGCATTGCTACAACCCTTATCTATTACATCATCGCAAAAAATCCTTATGACTACGGTTTTCATTCTATGGCAGGAGCGGTGTGCAAAAATCTTCTCGGACAAATCTAATATATCTTGATATTATTGAAAGATATATCTTCAGATCTTTAACACAGACTTAAAATTTATTTTTGCTTTTGATTTTTATCTTTGATTTTGACTTTGGTTTTCATCTACAACCCTCTTGGTGAAATTTTGGTAATAATTGCTTTTTAATTAATAAATTTTATTAAGATAAGGCCGGTTATTTAATTAATAATTAATAAATTTTATTAGAGTTTAGAACCGGTTATTTGAAATAACCGGTTCTAAAGGTTATAGTTTAGAACCGGTTATTTGAAATTTTAGTTTAGAACGGTTATTTTGAAATAACCGGTTCTAAATGTTAGCACCGCATAGTTTTAGAACCGGTTGTATAACCGGTGCTAAATCCTTTATATAACCGGTTCTAAAATATTTTTTTGTGGTAGTGAGGGTCTTGACCCTTATCTTTCGTCAAAAAAAAAAATACTCATGGAGTTTCTTTATATAGATCACTGATATCTTGTTTAGATTCAATGTATCTAAATCTCACCTTAATTTATGAAATATCATTATTTAGTAATTAGATGACTACATATAGAGTTATTATTTCCTGAAAGAAAGTATCATTATTTTTAATTCTATTCAGCAAATATTTTCAAAATGCATGCGTTTTGATGGGGAGAATAATTTAGTTTATTCATAAATCTGTATTAAATTTAGAGCTATTCAACCGGATTTGAGCTTACGACATCCTAAACCAACTATATTATTTAAACGAAGACCAATGGTTAGTTATAAATTAATTAATTAAATGCATTTTACATCTTTAGTTAATCAAAATAACTGATTAATTAATTAAATGCATTTTACATCTTAGTATGGCTCAAATAAAACTTTTAATGCTGTAGTTGTATTATTCATTTTTAACCTGATTTAATTTGAAATGTTTTTAGCCATTCATCAAATAATTGGACAAACTTAAAAAAAGAACTAAGAAAAACCGGAAGCTGAACTGAAATTTTAGAAAACACCATTACATTCATCAACAGAGAGAAATAATCGCCATTTAACGTAATTGGCAAGGCTTGCTGGGATGTACTCAAAATAATATGGTTAATGATAAGCAAGTACAATATTGGCATGCTGATTTGATGTAGTGGTCCTGTCATGTTAATTAAAAATTCGCTGGATATTAATTTGAACACACGACGCAGTTGAATTAAATAAAATAAATTGATCCCTTCAACGGAAGCAAGCATGGGTGTCAATGTGTGGCTAAGTTTCGGATCGACTCATATTATTTTATTATTTTTTATCTGATCCGAATCCAATCCATTTAAATTTGGATTAAATAATTTTAATTCATATCCGATCCGATTGATCACGGATCAACCCGACCCAATCTATGTAAAATAATTAATTATTTTTACATAATTTTAAGCAATTAAATATTGATTAATTTATAATTAATCTTAATTAGTATATATTTAAGTTTTAATTAGTATTAAATTATAAAATTACTTCAAAAACATAATTAATCAGGTCAGATCAGGTTGACCCGAACTTGACCCAATTCGACTAAAAAAAAAAAACTTATACCCGATCCATTTAAATATATCAAATCATCTCCAAATTTTGATTTATCGTGCTCATTAAATTCTTCATATAAAAATCTTGTAGGATGAAAATTTTTGAGATATTTCGAGATTTCTATGTCATCGTTTTGAATTTTTGAAAATAACTTACAAATATTAATATATATTATTATTATTTTTATAGCTAATTTTTAAAAATTAAAAACAAAGACAGAGAAAGCTCGAAACATCTCAAGTTTTTTCATCCCACAAGATTTTCATATGAAGTATTTAATGAGCATGATAAATCAAAATTTAGAGATGATTGCTTACTTTTTGAGTTAAACTCACGGAAGATCTCTGTGAGCTTAGGAGCACGTTAGATTTATTATATATATAGTAAATCTACGGTGAGCTTAAGTTCACAGAAGACCTCGCGAGCTTAGCTCAAAAAATATATCAAATGATCTTCAAATTTTGATTTTTCAATCTCATTAAATTCTTCATATTGAAATCTTATGGGATATAAAAATTTGGGATATTTCGAGTTTTTTTTAAGTCACTCTTTTCAATTTTTGAAAATAATGTACAAACATTGAATATTTTATTATTATTTTTGGAGTTGATTTTCAAAAATTAAAAAAAGTGACTTAGAAAATTTGAAACATCCCAAATTTTTGTACCCCATAATATTTAAATATGAAGAATTTAATGAGAGTGAAAAATTAAAATTTGAGATCATTTGATATATTTTTTGAGCTAACCTCATGAAGGTCTTCCGTGAGCTTAAGCTCATCGTAGATTTACTCTCTCTCTCTGTATATATATATATATATATATATATATATATATATATATATATATATATATATATGAAAAGTAAACTTTGTATGATTAAAAAAAAAGTTTGTATTGGGAAATATTTGGAGTACACGTACATTTTGGTGTTGGTGGGTGGGTGGGGTGGGGGAGTTAGTACCCCTAAAAAATTAAAAATGTCGTGGCTGGGTTCTAGTGACATTCAATAATAATGTTTTTTTAGCATACAGTTGATTATCCTAATGGGCATTGTTGAGGCCATAGTTGTTTTTCCAGTCCTCTAAACGGCTTTCTTCGAATCTAAACATTTGTTTTTCTTAATAATAAAGCTTTCATTAACTAGATATATGTTATTTGATTATTTCTTATATGTCATTTGTGGAACTTAATTAAATCTGGGTCACTCTGCATAGAGATAGAGATGAAATTTAATACCATATGTACTAATACTACTGTTTAATCTAAAAAGTATTAATTGAAACATTTTAGGATTCATTTCAAATAGGCCGAGGATCACATTCATACAATATAATAATATTTATATAATAGATCCTGATGAAGTTAATGGAGTTGGCACTAAAGATCCAGTCATATAAATTTTAAAAAAACTTCACTGAATTTTATGATTTGGTGTTTAATGTGAGGAAAATTTCAAATTCTATTGGATAATATCTTAGTTAGATTAGTTCGTTTCCAGAACATTACAGAGTAACCACAATAATATACTAAACTATAAAATTAATAAATAAATAAAATTTGACATATGAAATAGTTTATAAGATTGTTGATTTTTTTTACTAAATAATTAAATACTACAAGAGATTTTGAATTTAATAATAATTTTTAAAGCTCTTTAACAATGGTTCTCCAACCATTATTGAAAAAGGTGTTAGAAAAGTATAAACAATCATTGTTAAATCACATTGTTAAAATTGTTCTTGAAGAGAAATTTAACAATAATTTTTAGTTGATAATCATTGTTAAAGGGTCATTTAGTAATGATTTTTAACTAATAATCGTTGTTAAATGATTCTTTAGCAACAATTTTTAGTTAAAAATCGTTATTAAATAATTTTTTAGCAATGATTTTTAACTAATAACCGTTGCTAAAGAACCTTTAGCAATGATTATTAGTTATAAATCATTATTAAAGGTAATTTAAAAAAATTAGCTATAACGTTCTTTAAATATAAAGTCAGATTGATATATGGAGTCAACAATGAATAAAGTCAAATTGATTAGATAAGAATAAATATTATTATATATTATTCATTCATTCAATAATTAATATAAAAAATATAATTATTCATCCAATAAAAATATTTACTCAATAATATATACACACATCATGCTTATGTAATAATATGAAAAACTATACAATTTCTAAGAAAAAATTCAAAGAAAGAAATGAAAAAAAAAGTTAAACTTCAAATGCGTTTTTGAGCTTGAAGATAAGCTTTTTTGGCCCTAAAAATGATGATAATTATATAAGCAGTTAACCATGTAGATCTCGTCATAAGCTTTTCGTGGCCGCGTAGCACGCATCAATCGGAGTTTTCTATAAAAAGTTATGACCGTTTGAATTAGAGATGATCGGATTTTGGTTTTTATTTCTGTTGTCTCTCTTCTTTCTCTCTCTCAGCTCTCTTTTATATCAAAATAGAAAAAGAAGAAGAAGAGAGGTTCAATCCATGAGATTTTACTTTTTTAATTTTAATTTTTGGATCGTTGGATCGAGATAAACGAATAGTGAGATTGAAAAATCTAACAATCTATAGGAGCAAAAAAAAATTGTTTCAGAGAAAATTTGAGTTTCATCTTTTAACAACAATTATTAATTAAAAATTGTTGTTAAATGAACTTTTGACAATAATTTTTAATTAAAAACATTGTTAAATCATCATTTAGCAACGGTTCTTAGTTAAGAATCATTGTTAAAGGTTCATTTTTACTTTTTGCCTTTCAACATTTATTTTTATAACAACCCTTTCAATAATGAATGTCACTTATAACCGTTGTTAATTGAGTTCTAACCTTTTTTGTTTGTGTGAAATAAATAAATTTCAACGCCATTTAGGCATTTTACCGCCATCAATAAATTACACAAATACATCAATCATTATTGACCTGGACTTCTGGAGAGAATGGTCCAGGTGCATGAGTCGAATAAGCCTAACAAAATATCACTTTCAATTGCTAACATATCAGATTTTTTAATTTGTTTTTAGCATCTCCAGCTGAAATCCTAAAAGCCGCCATGACCCTAATGACAAAATATCAACGACCTTGGTTATCAGTTTTTTTTTTTTTTTTTTAACAATGATAACTTCTCTTGTGTGCAATTATCCGATTACTATTTATATTAGTTGATGTGAATGTTCCATTTTCAAGCAAAATACATATTGTCACCAACAAATGTAGGATTTTGTTAAGGAGAAGGGGGCAATTATCGGATTGTAATAGTTTATCGGTTTGAATTCATTAACTAATCAGGTATTAAATGAAAAAAAATTAATAATTTAATATATTATTATAAAAAAACTATAAAAATAATATTATTTTACATATTAAAAATAAATTTTAAATTAATAAATAATTAAGTTGATGATGAAAAATTTTCCACTATGAAACTTTATATTTTAAAATATTTACATAATTATTTCATTATGCACTCAATATTCATGATATTAAATATTTTTTTCAATCAATCAAACAATAGATTGAACAAAAAAAATTAGATAAAATAAATTATTAAAAATATTATCTAAAAACACTATTATTCAAAATCCAGACAGTTGCCCTGCTCCACCACCATCCGCCCTGCGTATTGCCACGTTGTGCAGCTGATGTTGTTTTCCATGGTATTTATTTTTTCTTGAGATTAAGTTGTGGTATTATTTTGTTGAATATTCCAAAAAAGATGGTAATAAAACTGTATACTGCAATTAACAAAGAGAAAAAGTTTCCACTGATTTCAACATTTCTTTGAGTCGAAGTCGCGGAGAGGAAAATTAACGATTATTGCACATTTCCAATTAGTTTTGAACTTGAGTGCATATAACAATACACCTCCACGACTTTCCGTTTCCTTACTATCTAATAGTTAGTGAATTTTGCACTTTGACAGTTCATTCAAATAGTCCCACTGAAATAAGTGGTGCTAACTTTTGTTGCTAAATCGTGAGAGAAGATAGGCAGCTGTTAGGCACCATGTTGCTCAGAGATTCATTCCCACGTCACCTGGGAGGACCAATGAGCCAACACGACAAGGAATTTGCTGAGTTTCTGTAAGTAAAAATATAACAAAGTTTAAAACTTCGTGTATTACTAATTTGATTTTATTTTTTCTGAGTATTTTGGCTAAGTCAGATAATTGAAACATGAAGTAATTGCTCTAATTAAGTTAAGAGCCGACTTCAAATTTGAAGGACGAAGGGATGGATGGCATTATAGCAACAATGGCGAAGATTAGGCAATTGAGGATGATGAAGGCAGCATGCTGTCAGAATATCAGGTGGGCCATGAAATGAGAATAGTCTTCTTAAGAAGGAAAGGAAGCGAGGTCATGTCCTCGAAAGTCTTCCTAAGAAGGAAAACCTATACCAAGGCTTACGCTCTAACGTCGAAGAGAGAAGCTTTCATTCTTTCTCATATATCTCAGTGAATTTGGTGCAAAATTTTTCTGACCGTTGACGATTTAGACGGCGGACAGATAATTACATTGAAAATATTTTAAATTCACAGGGCGAATAATTACTTTACTGTGAATTTCCCAAATTATATGTATGTAGTATATATATCCTGAAAAGGCTTATGAACAGTGTATAATGGCGTACAACAGTAAATGATTCATAGCCGTTTAAAACCTGCCTATACAAATGGGACCGTTTATCTTTTGTGTACTCCAGAAAATTCTTTCAAAGCAATGTCTCTTCTTAATTCTTACTCCGTTAAATATTGAATGGACTATCTCAGAGAAAAAAGTGACTTCGGCTCACGACTCTCTCTCTCTCTCTCACACACACACAACACGCACAAATGCACAATATAGTCACCATTATCTTGCATCGGACCTCTTTGTTTTTATCTATTATATTTAGAGAACTCAACTAATAATTGTAGCTTATTTACACATTGCTTTACCCTACCATCTCAAAATTATTTTAATATTCAATATTTTTTGTGATTATTACCTATTAATATCAGTTTTCTTTACAGGGAGCTGATATACAAATACAAAATCGATATAAACTATTATTTACGTTAAGCGAGTTATAAAATAACAACTTATTTAATATGAATAATATCAATTTAATTTGGTATCTCTATAACATTTTCTTATTGTATATTGTTACTTTAAAAACTGCTTTCTCGAACAAAAATCTTGAAATTATAGAACAAAATTTGCTGTATTATAGCAGATAGAAAACATTTGTTTTTGCCAACTTCTGTGCAAACATATATAACTTCAAAACAAAAGTTACTGTAGCGTTCATAAAAGATTTACACATTATGATCACGAAATATATAGCCCATATTTTTCAAAACATAAACGGAGGGTGACAATTTCTTTACAATAATTCAACGTATTTAAAAAATTACATAGCAATCGCTACTTGCAAATATTACAAGACTACCCTTCAGTTAAAAGAAAATGCTATCGCCAGTAGGACACGAAATGTCTCCTAGTGATCAATTAAAATTTATCACTAAATAACTGATCAATTTAAATCTGAAGTAATTAATTCAAGGAAAAATAAAAAAAAAGTTCAGCAGTTTTATTGACGAAGTGTATTTCCGTATTTTTTTTTCTCCAATGCCTTGTATATATAATTTGGTACATGCATCAACCAAAATAAACTGTGAATACTGCTACTTCTCCAAGTTGCAAAGCTGGTAACAAATTGGACCAATTTTATAAAGGCTACCTCGCCAATTTTGTGTTTCGTCAAATTTTGCATGAATACAACAAATTAATGAGTACCATAATTGCCCAACTTTTAGACTAAAAGTTAGTGAATCTTGCTCTGGATAATTCATCCAAAATAATCATTTAGTCATACTTACCTTGTGGTTTGCTTACTTTTCTTGATGCTTAACCACCAATAAAATGACGTTTTTAGTGTTTTTTTTTTGAAGCAATGGCTATAGTTGTCAGCAAAGAGGGAATTAAGAGAGTACAAGATAATATTAGAAAGAGGGTTTTATACTTTTATTATTCAATCTTGCAGCCAAACCAACAGAATTATTCGGTTCAATCCAACTATCATATGAGATTCAACAGTTGGACCTAACAACTTCATACCGCAAAAACAAGGACAACATAAGAAAAACAATTATTCAGTGGGCTTGCTGCTATAACCTGTGCTATGTTGTTTAGATTAAGTACCCATGCAGTATTATTCTTATAAGAGTTAGGTTATAGTGTAATGCACGAATGTATTCGTGTATTATCTTAAAATCTTAAATTTTATGTAAAAATTGACTAATTTGAACAATTCAATATGATCTTAATATCAAATGTTATTAACTAGTTAAATTTTATATATTTTTTAATTTTTTTGCTGTTTTTTTAATGAGGGGAAAGTTACTTGATTTAAAAATTCTAAATCGTCAAAATGATGATGATTTTTTCTTCATTTGAAAAAAAAAAAAAAAATATTCAAAAAATATAAAATTTAACTAGCTAATAGAGTTTAATATGAAAATTATATTAAGCGATTTTGATCGATTATCTTTTACTTAAAAATTAATATTTTAAGATAATATACGAATATATCCGTGCATTACAATGCACCATAATCTCACTTTTATTATAATATTTCTGCTAACAATTTTTTTTTTACTTTCAACTTTTCTGAAACAATAACAAGTACTAGAATAAAAAATTAACATATAAGCCAAGCCTGAAAACTAGCTAAACATCACAAGAATTACAATTGCTATTTGCTAATGCTATGCCAGACATTATCTCCTAAAAGGCTGAAACAGTGAACTTTCTGAAACGATTTTTGTATTTGTGACTTTATAATACGCCATTTGCCTATTACTTGAAAAAACATCCAGTTCATATAGTCCATAACTGTTTACGGTATCATAACTCAAATAGAATGCACCTCGAAAAATAAATATATCTCCAACTTGAAACAATGACTCACAACTTAAAAATTTAATACATAAACTAGCATATTAGGAGTTCACTACAAAGTACACAAAAACATCCTTTTTCCTCGAGAGAGAAAAAGACGAAACACAAGATAACAAAGGTACATGTCAAATTGTCAACTACTCACCTTGCACCACCGCTTGCGCTAGCACCCTTTTGCTTGGCCTTCTCAATTAATGGCTTAAGTTGTTTCTTTTCAGCCAAAACTTTCAGAAAGTTAAACAAAAAGGGTATATAGTTATGTTTCCTCCTTATATTTTCAGTCTTCCATTTTTTAAACTTCTCTTCTTCCATTATTATCTTCTCTGTTACTGCTTCTATAGCTCCAGACACCTCAGCGAGGGATTTATTAATCACCTCCATTCCTCCCCCGCCCAATTGCTGCAAAAGATTCTCCCGTTTCTTCTGTAATTCCTTCAACTCAGCTGTGTACACCTCCTTGCGGTTCTTTATTACCGCCATGAGATTAAACCTGATCTCACTTTGGGAGTACCGTTCAATTCTCTCTTGGATAACAGGTTGCACCAATTTCAACCATTCAATATCCCCAGACCCCCCGGGGCACAGTCCAAGAATAACTGGGCCTTCTTTGAGGCCATCTAGCTCATACAAAACCCCATTTACAGGAACATAGCTAATGAAATGGTACACATCATCGTCCTTGACAGCAACTTTCTGCTCATCAGGCACAAAAGGCTCGGGTCGTGCAAAGCTGTTGTGCGCCATGCGAATGGCTTCAGAGTTGTTTATTGCAAGCCCCTTCAGTTCAGGTGGGAAGCTTTTGGTGAAATCTTTCAGCGATGAGAGCTCAGGCCCAATGTCAATTTCAGGGCAGTTTAGCAGAATTGAGAGGATTGCTTGGGTAGCACATGCATTGTTTATAACCTGATAAAAAGAATCAATAATATGAGTATGTTTATTCTTAATTTGTCCTTTTAGATGCAAAGGTTGCAAGTTTAGAGTAGACCATGTGTACAGCACTTGTCTTGTCTGCAACCTGATACACTTAAAAATCAATCAACCGAAGTTAAACCTCAACTGATGTTTTTACAATAATTTTCTATTATCCCCATTTAGACACACTTATTTCCTGTTGTCCGGGATTAAGAGTCGATGAACAAAAACTTTGCCCAATAAAAGTTCATTGTGCCGGAAAGGCCCAACTAAGCCTCCAATAGTAAACTGAAACAATTCAGAGCAACAAATCAACTGCTTATATAAGGTGATGAAACTTATATGAGCCAGCATGTACCTGACTTGCAAAGAAGAGGTCAGGTACGGGCTCCTTGATTACAGGCCGGTCATCCTTCTCACCAGGTCTCCATTTGAAAAGGAATATCAATCCATAAACAGGCCTGCAAAAGTTGTTTAAATAAAGCATTATATTTCAATTGATAATTTGGCGGGCAAGGAAATCAGTCATAAAACCTTTGATTATCCTGGCAAACACTTGAAAATTTTCATGACCTCCCAAGTTGTCTTATTACAAGAATAACAACAGATATCGAAACATAGAATTTAGTTCCATTTAATGTTTTCTTACTCCCGATCAAATACTTGCTATCAGATATGATCAAGAAGCCAAAAAGAAAAAGCATGTCCCTGTACATTGTTGGAAGGTCCTGTTAATTCTTTTTTTTTTGGGCGTGGGAGTTGGGAGGAGGGGAGAGGGGGGTTTACCGAAGATCATTAAGGGAGTCAAGATCGAGTGAGTAGAGCTCTTCCACCTGTAGGACAAAACAATCTATCAGCGTATTCCCAATTTGACATTGCAACTCTTAGAATATATCTATACCAGAAAAATCAGGCATTGATCATTTTGACTAACCAAACCAGACTGAAAACGTAAACTACTGGATATCTCTTTTGCTAATCAAATTCAACAAAGAATCATGAAAAAAGCTCCATGTAACGAAAAGAGCAGTATTGTGAAGTTATGTTTATATCAATGTCTGTCAAATTATATGTCACCGGCTGCACTTAGTTACACTTGAAATTGTAAAATTAAGAGTTCTGAAGCAAAATAAGACATAACATTGGTAACAGACTTACCTGAACACCCTTTACTTGCATCTGCTGAATCAGTTCAGTAAAGACACCTATAAAAATGTACGAAAGAATTTCACATAAAAAAAAGGCACATTGCAATCATCCCACATTAGACCAGTATAAAGTAAAATTGAACAAGAAATGAACCAACAAATGGTCTGATTCCAAAAAATTACCTGGATCAGACTCAATAGTGCACCAAGACATCTTGAGAACTACTCCAAAGCTGCACAAAAGAAGTTACCCATGCAGCAAAATTAATACTTAACCTGATATGCAACAGGAGTAAAAACTACAAGAGATATAAGAAAGAACCTACAAGCTCAGTGGATGTACTTAACATCGTCACATGCTGACATGCATGCATAATTAAGGTTGAAACTAATAGGATAAATACCTCTTCCTTTGGGGAGTTTCGGTATTTTTGCAGATTTTATGGGCTAAACCCAAAAATGAAGTTCAAATATCAAAATTTACCGGATCGATTCCCCTAGAGTAAAAACCCTTTCAATTTCCCAATTAAGTGGAGACGAAACTTCAATAACAGAGAAGAATCAAATTTCCCACTATCTCTTTCACGACACGACTATGTAAACAGGTACGCAGTAGGAACTGCAGCATAAAATTTACGACAAAACAAACAGAAATGAAGTACCTTAGACGGACTACAGTAATTCCCGACATAAAAACAAAGATAAGTTCCCTGTTACCTAAAACTAAAAGTTTCTTTCGAGAGACTTACCTCAGAAAATTTGGAGAAGTCTGATCGGTAAAAGATGTTCCTTGGCAGGGAATCTCAATTCTCAAAGCCCCAACTAATTGAACTTAGAAGTTAGAACCCTAAAATAAGCCACACGAAGGGAAGGGTTGAAGACCGTGGACCGGGCTTACAGAAATAACCACATCAAGGTAGATAATTTGGATTTGGGATTTGATGCGCCCGGGCTCTTAAGTTAAATTGATCGGTCATTCTCAATCAATTATTATTAGGGTGCAAATTTAGATGGATAATCCGATTGTATTCGATTTATATCCGAATATGATTTTTAATCTTAATTATACATATCTCAATACTGAATATATAATATATTATTTAATATATATCATAAAATTAATACTATTATCAATTATAATTGGATAGATATTATGAATTTTAATGTTTTTAAAATATCAACATACTTTAAATAAAAAATAATATTGAAAAACTGATTTTATTATACATTTTAATAGATTTTATAAAATTTAAGTGAAATTTATATTTATCTTTGACAATATATACACATTATTAATATCGCACCCGAAATTATTAATATTCATATTTATATTCATATTCATATTTATATTTTAAAAATTAAAATTGATACATATACAGTTTATGTTGAGGTGTGTAAACACACATAGTTTGATATAAAATTTTCTTTTATTTTAAAAAATTAAAAAAATTTCATTCACAAACTTCGTTCCATTATCGGTTCTAAATGTTTTAATTTTAAAATCGAATTGATTCTCTATGAAATTACAAAATTCTTGGAAAAAAGAAAAAAACCTCACTTTCTTCATTAAGTATAACCATGTAACTTTAGTGAAAACATCTAAAAAATAACAAAGTATTTGTATCAATTATATGAATCAATAGGGGCGAGGCCCTATACATATGAATGGACAAGTTCAAAAGATTCATTGCTAGTACAATTTGATAATTTAAACGATTATCTAGTATGTTTTTCTAGATTAAAATTTCACAACTACTACAATCCAATTTTAGAAAATCAAAAAGACATTTCAAAATTCTATCGGAAGGATGTCCGATTCTTTTGTGCTAAAGCTTGCCTAGTTCATCATCTTTTTTAACATTGAAATTATTTTTTCTTTCTCCCAAGTTATAAAGTCTATTTTGCAAAAAAAACTTTCACCAATCACAATTTTATTCATTAGTGATTTTACTAATGGATAACAAGTTAGATGCACAATTTCTTACACACGAGACATTTTGAATGATTTTGAAAAGAAATTAATTAAACTACTTTCTAATATTTTTATTTTATCACCATTAGCAACAACCATAAATTACTTTCCCTCATAATATTTATAATTATTCAACTGATTTTTATCACTTGTCATATGATCAGTTGCACCCGAATCTAGCACCCAATTAGTGTTTAAAAAATTAGTAGCTAAATTAGAGGCAGTATCATTGGATTGTTGAGTATTTATTTGAAGCATCATAGAGAGCTGTTGGATCATCTGTCTCATATGATCCATATTTGGTTCAGTGATCGATTTATATGATTCTGGCTCGTGTTTATTATCTGCCGAGCCTATTTGCGTCGAGTACCCTTTTTTCTCATCTCTCTGGCGATTTTCACGATGCTCTTCATTCCTCTCCCCCTATCGGCGATTTTCGACCTTAAAATCACCCTTGTAGCCACCATTTGGTCGGAGGTTTGGGTAGAGAGATACCAACATTCTTCTTTACGATGACCTTTCTTCTTATAAAACTCACACCGGTTAAGGTTTGCTTAGTCTCCTTGAAAACCCGATCAAGGGTTAGGGTACGACTTTGTTACTGCTATGGTTTTGAGCTATGGGTCACCAATCGACTGTAAGCCCATGACAACTCTCCTGGTTTCTTCTCCTTCTACACGACCCATGACATCATCCATTGAGGGAAGTTCTAGTAGGAGAATGATTTGATAACGGACAGACTCATAACTTGAATCTAGATTGGCTAAGAATTAGAATATTTCATCTTGTTTTTTGCTTGTTAATTTCTTCTGGATCTAAAGTGAGGAATCAATATATTTCAACTCATATGTTTTTTTTTGTAAGAGGGCAAAGATTTCTGAGATAGATTGGTTTGGTTGTTGCTTGATTTGTTAAAGCTCTTGATATAGTCGATACACATGTGAATGGTTTATCCTTTTGCCATATAATTTCTCGGCTTTCTCCCATATTTGTTTAGTTATATCTTGATAAGACATGATTTTGACGATATGAGGCTCCATAGTTGCTAAAAGCCAGCCTGCAACCTTGTGATCATTCTTTTTCCACTCTTTGAGTGCTTTGTTCACTTCTTTTGTGAGAGCTCCATCACTTCTTAGTATTAGTTTGGTTATCTCACCATTTACATACTCCAATTCATCTCTACCAACTAGTCCAAATGAGACTTGTCTAGCCTACATGTTATAATTTTTGCCATCAAGGAGCACTAAGGTCAGAATTTCGATTGCTTGATTTGATATTTCTAGTTCTGATAGCTAATTTTCTGATACTGACAGTTGGTTTTCTGGTATTGACAATTGATTTTTTCGATTGTGTTTGATGGAGGCTTTCTCTAATCTTGATAAGAACATATACTACTTGGATTTTTTCTCTCTCTCTAGAACTTTGATAAGAACATATACTAGCTAGCTTTGTGATGTTATGTTAGTACTGGTACAAGGCTCTTCACTGTTCTGTGGGATGTTGTCATGTATCAGTCACCATGGTACAACTATTGTTGTGGCTTTATGATTGTTGCTAAGTTTTTTGGTATTATTACTAGTTAAGGTTTCTGGAATTCTATCTGTGTTGGATTTGCTATTGTATGTAGTGTTGTGATTGTGGTTACTGGATTGTTACTAGTTGTTGGTTTATTGCTCTTGATTGTATAAGTGCTCCTAATTGTTACCAATAGTTGTTGGCTTTGTTGCCCTTTACCGTTGGAAATATTTGATGATGATTTTTCTTATTGAGAAAAACAAATACCGTTTTATTACAAGTCAAGGCTTATATAGCCTTGTGCTTAATGGAAAAAAATGGAATTGTAACGGTACAAACACTGTACTAACGGTTAGTTGCCTAAAAAATAAAAGAAAGTGTTGATGTGTATTTATATCCTAATTATTAATTAATAAAGAGATTATAAGCTATTCTTTCTTTAATTAGCCAATGATGAGAATAATTTTAATGAATTTGAGACTAATTCTCTAATTACATTTTTAATTATTGTTTTCAACAAAGTGTGAATTCATATTAATTTGTATAACACACATTAGAATGGATTTAAATTATATTTCAGATCTTACATTCAAATATTTAAAATTATGAAATGCATATTTAATATGAATAAAATATTTATAATTTACATTACAAAGTTTGACTAACTTGTATGATATTTTTTTAAATCCAATGTAATCTAATTATTATGATAAATCTATCTATTATAATTATGATCATAGAATTTGCTTTAAAAAATTATTATCATGCATATCTTGCTAGAGAGGATCCTTTTTCACTCATATGTGGATTATATAAAACATCGTATAACTTTTTATATCCATATGCGAATTTATTCACGTGATCCGGTGATTTTAGAATAAGACCTTAGACCATTAATGCCATTTTATGTTGGCCCATTTTTTATAATAAAGAAAAGAGAAAAATCTAGACTGTGTAAATAAATATTTACCATGAACCAAAATTTCAAAATCATAAAAATTGATCATAATTATTATGCAAGTTGGCGGTCATCTATCATTGCATTCGTAGGAATGTAGGATATTACTGTAATTAAAACTATGTGGGATGGATACGAGTGCAGGTGCTGTCTAATATGATATAAGTGCAGTAATGTAATAATTTTTCAAAATAAAACTCAAACTAATCCTGCTATATATTATTTTTAATTTTAAAAATACTGGTACATATACCCACTCTTATGCACGGATATTTTTATATATTTTATAAAATGACTAATATTTATTAATTAACAGACATCTTATTAAAAAAACATTGACATAAAATTTGGCTGTTTTTTAATAACTGTGCGTGTATGAGATATTTGTCATTTGATTTGTTTAAAGAAGGTCATTTGGTTTGTTTAAACAAATTCAATTTGTTTGACTTTGCTTGCATCTTACCGAAAAATATAGGATGTTAGATTTAATTAACTACAGTGCTGCTAGATAAATAACATTAAATCGGCAACAAAGCACATGCACCCTATATGTAATATGAGTCATTAAAGGATTGTACAAAACAATTCTGAATGTTACAAAAAATAAAAAATAATAAAGGTATATAAACAAAAATAAAAACCAAAGAATGAAAACTTAATTAAGAAAATTTTAAGAATGACCCTGCACTCGCTCTCTCTTAAATGCACTCTTGAAATTCTCAGAATACAAAAGGTGCAGAACATACCCTGAAAATTATCAAAATTTACTTAAATGTTATTAGACATTGAAATAAAATACAAGTCCCTAAACAAACCAAAATGAACTATAATGGACGTGAGACTGTATGTATATATCTAGCATGCGCAACATCACACTGGTCCGTGCCTTCATTTCTCACTACTCAGCAAATTTTAGTAGTTACCGACACCAACAAGAATATGAGAGTGAGTTCAAAACAATTGGATTGACATAAATAAAGCACCAGGATTAGATCTCTATTTATATAAATCTAAAAGAAGAAGAAAAATTAATGGCAATTAATGATATGCTTTCCACATAAAAGAAGTTTTTTTTTCAATTTTATCTTAGATGCGTGTTCTCAGATTTATGTTGTTTCATGTATACAAATTTCCTCAAATGTTAAAAATTGTAGGATTTTGTCTTGCACAGTTCCTTTTCTTATTTTGAGAATCATTCAAATTTGAATTTAGTCCCAAATTACTTCGAATAATCAAAACGTAAATAAAAATATTTTAATGTAACTGCTAAAGCCTACCAGCATATCATTGCCCATCTTGTTCTTCAAATACAGACTGAAGATATCGACATGTACTACCTACATAAAGAGATAAACAAAATATTAATATCAAACAAGAATATGCAATATCATATGTTAGAAGACACATATTGCATAAAGACATCGCATATGTTTTTTGATAGAATGAACACAAATATATCAAGCAATTGAACTTTCATGTTTTATTAGACGTGATCTTACAGGACCAGATTGATATTGGCTAGAGACAAAGATACAAGGGTTGTAATTTCACAAGGGACCATGATGACATAATTGTCTCAAGTAAACCTCATTTGAGCTCCTGTTATGCACTCATGTCTCAATTAAATCACATTTGAGCTCCTGTTATGCATTCCTCTTGGTGTTCCACTTTGTGCACCACTGCACCTGGAGCGGGTCCCCTCAGGAATTATATCACCATCAACATAAAAGGAGGCATTGGGCCTCCTCGCATCTCTAGCAAAATAGGCTGTTGAAAGTCATATCCAGGCTTTATACAAATATATATATATAGAATTAGGCTATGGTGCTTTGCAAAGTACAAAAGCGTTGTGTGCTTTGCGCTCTATTTTTAATTTTAAGTAAAAAATGATTGATCCAAACCGCTCAATCTAATCTCCATATCAAAATCTATTAGTAAACCAAATTTTATATTTTTTGAAATTTATTTGTTATTTTTTTGGATAGCGGGAAAACCATCATTTTTGGATGAACCAGAATTCTCAGATCAAGTCATTTTCACCTCATCAGAAAAAATAACAAAAAAATTCTAAAAAATATAAATTTGGTTTACTAATAGATTTTTATATGAAAATTAGATTGAACGGTTCGAATCGATTATTTCTGACTTGAAATTAAAAATAGAACGCAAAGCACACAAGACCTCTGTGCTTTGCAAAGCACCATAGTCGGACTATATATATATATGTATATATATATATGTATATATATATATATATATAGAGTTATGCTAATGTTAGTCGCGAAGTACAAAATATTTTTGTACTTCACGTCGTATCTCTCATTTTCGAATTTAAAACACCGATCCAACCGTTAAAAGTGTTCTCCATATTGAAATATATTTGGAGACCAAATTTTACATTTTTTAGAAAAAAAATTCTACTTTTTTGAGGATTAGATGGGCATAGTTAGTACCCAAATCCAGCATATCACATACTTTTATGAATATACCACAGGAACTTGTATAGAATCTCTAATAGAGGAATTGCAAAGGCTTCGTCAGATTGCCCTTTTTATCCAATAACATGGTCTCTTCGCCTCTTTGGTGCTTCCCTTAGGAACATCCAGTGTCTGAAAAGACTCATTGGAACCTCCAGCAGAAAAAACACTAGAAAACACTTCATTATTAAATTTGTTACAAGATAACATAGGCAAACTCAAATCAGGCCATACTTGTCTTGCTAAATCAAAGAATCAATAAACCAGAAAAAGAATGAACAGAGCCAACATGGTTGAACCACACAATTGTTCTAAAAGCCATCATGCAACTTAAACTCTCTTTTTTTTTCTTATATTTGCCATAATACTATTTCAAGCATATATAGCTGCAAATGTGCTGTGTGCAACAACTATTTGTCTCATTGTAAGCCAGATTTTCATATGAACCTTCAATTCTTTTTGCATAAATACTGTATTTACACAAAAAATTTAGAAAGGATTGTGCTAAATTTATTTGAGTAATGCGGCCTTGAACTTGTTTATTGTTATTTGTGTGATTAAGATTTACTTGATTATGAAAGAAAAGTTTTGCAGTAAATACCTGACAGTACCGATCTCATACAATCATGTATTCTACTTTTATGTCAATTTGTTTCAATTTTAATCCTAGAAAAACACACAAAAGAGAAATTTTACAGAAAAGATAACAGACGCTGATCAAAGTTCTGGCAAGGTACTCAAATCTTCTTTTATAGTTTGCATTCGCATGGGTTCCTGTTTGTGGCAAGAAGCAAAAGAGAAAGGTTATTCATCTCATCAGAGAAGTTTTTCGTAGCAAACTGTTTTTTTCACAATTAAATGCTAATTGATCAGTAATTCATAGACCAATGCTAATTAATTACGGGAAAATGTTGAAGAATCATTAAAGAAGACAAATTCTTACAGAAGTGAGTTTCTTCAGATCTTCAACAAGAATAGAAATTTCTTCTTGTTTCCATAAAAGCTTCTGAAGTATCTAGGAGGGTAAAGGAAACATGGACTTGTCTCAATTACTTAAAGTAGGACTGTATCTTGAATTTCTTCCGAACAATATAGTCCTCAAAAAATAATTAGCAATATAAATTTTTAAATATATTTAATAAAGTTTCACATCAAAAAAATTTAGACACAATATTTTTAAATGCTAAATAATGATGATGGTTATTATTAATAATAAATAATATAATTAAACACATGATATATAATCTATAAAGGATCATTTAGAAAATTAAATCATTTTAAGAGTTAAATTTTATCTTAACTATATTACACATATTACTTTAAATGAGTTATTTAGAAGCTGATAGATGAATGAGGCATTCGTCTGATGTAATTGCTAATTAAATCACTAAATTAATAATTAAATCTTGAATTGACAGTAAAATTAGAAGATGGGTTGCCTACCTATTCTCACTTGATGTACAGCAGCCACTGATTGTCTATTTGTTCTCACTTGATGTGAACTCTCTTGATTTACAGCAGGAATTGATTTGATTTCACCACAAGCATTGATGGGATAAATAAGTGAGGTTTTTTACTTGACTCTGCATTTACTTCTTTGGGAGTGGAATTCAACTCAGATTTCATGGAACTTGACTCTGATCCTGTGGAATTGGACTCAAGTTTCCATTTTTTTGGAAGAGGATTTGATGCTGATTTGGCCAATTGTGCTTTCGATTGAACAGATTTTAGAATTGCCTTTAGTTTATTTAATTCACTTGCCTCACACTGTATTTGAAACACAAATTCATGTCAGATCCACTTACAAGCACAAGAGAGATTGGAGAAAAAACAAAAAAACCCAGTATCCAGAATTTCTTATTTTTCAGTTTGAAAGAAAAATATTGTGTGCGACAGTAAATTTAGAGTGGTTGTAAATGATGCCCGTCCTATCTCCACAGCATCCCCTTTAGAAATAAGTAAAAAATTAGATTAAAAACCAATATTGAGTCCTCATTGAAACATAATTCTTTATGATAGTTGGTACTAGTTGTTTGATACTTGAAAAAACTTTTCTGTTTATATGATACAGATGGCTTTGCTCCATTTTTTTAAACAAATTACAAAACAATGATGCTTCCTTTACACCAGGAGGTGATCAAAGGATATGAGGCTCAATCGATGTCAACTTTCTACATCGCTTAAGAAGGAAAAAAAGGTTAACCCCGGATTGATTTTCTTCACTAAACAATGGAAAAATTCAAAACGTGATGTAGAAAAAGGATGGAGTCATATACCTCTTTAGCGGACTAAGAGACAATCTAATAATCTTGCACATTTTCCCTTCTAAGTGGGACATGAGAATCAAGCCTTTGAGTAGTGAATAACTCGGTTGTACAAAGCCAGCGCAAGGACCGCCACCGCAGACACGGTGATAGAAATGGGACAGACCATTCATGGTGCGAATTTATCCGTACAGCATCGTGCTCATGCTGCCCGGCTGATGCGAGATCATGATTTTGAAAAAGTTTTCTTGCATATTCATGAGAGGAGATGATTATGGTCGTTACTTGGCCTAGTTGGAGCCCCAGTAAAGGGGTCTCCAATGGGGGTGCACAGCGAATGAGAGAGAAAAAGAGGAGAGGAGAGGAGGGGAGGGGAGGGGAGGGGAGGTTTGAGAGTGAATACGCGATCGGAGGGGACCGATGGGTGTTGCAAAGTCGGGCGAGAGAGATGGAAGAGGGGTGCAAAGGGTTAGGTTTTCATCGATGCGATTTGGAAGCATGAATACAATACAGCGATATGGAAATGTTTTTTTTTTTGAAATTTAAGATAGAGACGCGAGGCGAGGGATTGAAATGTGGAGCGGGAGGAGCGGTTTTAGAGAGATCGGCAAAGTGAGAGGAGCGAGGGTTTCAGCGACATGTAAGAACAACCGAAGACGATACTGCTCAGATTAAATTTAATCTTCATCTTATAATTTTATAAATTTTGATCTAATCCGTTGAAAGTGTATCTAAAAAGGTATTTTTGAGAATTTATTTAAAAAAAAAATAAAATAAACTGGATAATTCAGTGTTTAGGTGCTTAAGATAGTAAAAGCATATCTAATGTAGCAACTGTTTCTAAATCTTTAATTACTGTCATATCATATTTAATTAGAGAAATTGCTAATTAAAACTAACACTCTCCAATGTAGAAATCAATAAAAACTCAAAACTCTTATTCGAGATACTCTTATACCGGACAAAGACTAGTCGACCCGCTCCCTCTATCTCGAGTCTCGATCGATCTCACCCTTTTTACTCTGATAGCGGCGGAAGAGCGAAAGTGCCATGGTAGAGACACCTCCTATGCCTAATGTATGTCGAAAGGCAAGGAGAAGGAGGAAGTGCAGTCGCTATTTGAAAGGTCGTCTTTGCTAAATAAGTGTGATTGTCCAATTTTCGCCTACGAAGTACCCAATTTTGTGCTTGCAAGCTTGAATTGGTCTTGTTCTCACGGATTTCTGAAAATAAACTGCTCGCAATATCATTTCATGTTTGATATTAGTTGAATTAGGTGTTGTATGGATTCGTGTCTCTTTTACTCCATAATTTGGGGAAGGGAACTGTTGTTCTTGGTGGTTCTACAGTGCCACAAATTAAAGATAATAATGAGCTGGTTAATTTGGAGATGTACTTTTTTTTTTATATTTAAGAGGTGTGTGTTGAGTTGAAGTATCAGTGCTGATTTATCGTTGTTTCTTTCCCTACTTCAACTCCTTAATTGCATTTCCATCTTCAAATTCTAAATCACAGCCATTTTGAGTTTTGACTGTATCTTTTAGGGTAATTAATTCTGGACTAATTTCTTTATATGCTGAACTTTTGTCATAAGCACATAAAGAACATCTGAATACTGGATAGTCTCAAATTTAATTGCTGTAAGTAAATGTAATATTGGATAGTCTCAAATGTAATTTAAAATTGTTTGGTTCAACATCCTATTATATATTTTTATTTTTACTATATTCAGTTGAAGGTTCCTCATCAGAACATCTGAATACTGAAGATGCACCTAATTTTAAGCATCATTGGGGAAGAAATTCAACCAACTTTTTGGAGAACTCTCTTAATATACCCCTGGTTCAAGTCAAATCTGTGCTTCACACCAGAGACTGCATCTTTCAGAAGCAATGGTATGATTTCTTCTGTTAGGTTTACTTTTGTTTATTGAAAAATATTTACTAATATTTGTCTATGATGTTCTGGAATTTCAATTATAAAATGTAATAGATATATCCATTCTTCTCAAAATGTAATAGATATATCCATTCTTAGCATTCTGTAGTTTGACATTTTAATATTCCTTCAATTTGGCATATCTTCTGTTGTCATTCATAGAACGATAGCCAATTGCTTCTAGTCTATTTATCCTCCTAGTGTTTCTGGTACAAAAATTGAATCTGTATTTTGCTTTACTAGCTATGGACAGAACAAATTGAGTTTTTAGGAGGCTGTTACGAGCATATGACTTCTTCCCAGGATGTTTGATAAACATATACTCTTATTTGCACCCATTGTGAGGTATAAACACTTTAAAAAAATACAAGGACTCTTAACATAAATTCTAAAACATATATTTTTGAAAAATGTTTGTATCTAACACTGCAAATAATGGGTGCAAGAATAATTGTCCTTTTTATTTATGTTTTTGTTTGTGACTCTCTGTTGGTTGCAGGCAAATGGAGTCAACTGTAGCTGATCGTAAAGAAACTAATTTTAATACTGGCACATCATCACATAATTTCAGCAAATCAGTTACAGCTCCAGCACAAAAATGCAAGAGTAATTCTTGGTTATTCCCAGGGATTGTTGTGTGGGCCAAAAGGGCAAAAAATAAGTGGTGGCCAGCAGAGGTATAGATTTGTACATTTTTTCTGTATATTACTACTTGGTATATTATTACTTTTGCAAATAAACCAATTTTTTCTAGGATAAATGTAAAACAAGAAATAACCGAATTATGCAGGAGGCTTGTACTTATGTATGAAACTTTAACAATCTATTCATAGAGTTAATCAATCTTAGTATTCAAAATAGAGAATGTAGCTCTGTTTGGCTTAGAAAAAGAAAATAAAGATTAAGAAGTTTGAATAAATGGCCCAATCAGTTGACAGTCCAATTTGCGTATATTTTATATTTCTGATCATTTTTGTAATCAGAACAGATGTAAAGCAACAAAAGGGTACAAACGCTTGTTCGGTAGAGATGGATAAGCTCAAATGAGTTCACATCGTAAAGATAAACTTCTCAACTAAATTCTCACTTCTATGATTTGATTGCCTTCTTTTTATTTTTTATTCCCAGGTGAGAATAGAATAAAGTTGAGCTGCTCTTTAGCATGCTTTTTAGGATTCTAAGTTGGTCTACAAGAAAGAAAAAAAATCTCATGGTTCCTTTCTTTGCATATCTTCTGGCGCGTAGATCCACATGCGATTGAGTGCTTCCCACTTTCAAAAGCTCCTACAGTTACTTGGGTTGTTAGCCAACAGTTTCTTCTTTATTCTGACTTATTTGCAAAATAGTTTTGCAATGCTGAAAACTGCACCTTAGTTTGTTAACATGATAATATGAAAAAGAAGTCTGAAGAATGGAATTCAGAATCGTATTTTTTTAAAAAGACGTTCATTTTTGTTGACTACAAACTAAATATGATTCAGAGCACTAATATTTTACTATACACGATACTTAACCCAACCCGACTCTTAATAACAAACAAAATTTAAGATGGTATACGTAGGACTCATGATCCGGTATATTACGGACCGTTTTTTCATCTTCAAATTTCAAATGGTTGATCCGGCCGGTCGAAATATTTTTAATATGAAAATCTAGTTAAGGACTAAATTTTATATTTTTTAGAATTTTTTTACTATTTTTTTTTAAGATAATTAGAAAATCACTTGATTTAATTAATATGAATTATTTAAAAGGAGTGATTTTCTAGGTATCTTAAAAATAGTAATTTTTTTTTAAAAATATATAATTTAGTCTCCAATTATATTTTCATATGAAAAATATTTTGATTGGTCGGATCGATCATTTGAGTTTTAAAGACAGAGAAACGGTTCATAGTACACAGATCATCCATACTACGCGATCTTAGCTCAAAAAAAATATCAAATCATCTCCAAATTTTGATTTATCACTCTCATTAATTTTTCGTATTGAAATTTTATGGGATACAAAAATTTGGGTTGTTTTGATTTTTTAAGTCATTATTTTTAATTTTAAAAAATAATATAAAAATATGAAATATTTTATTATTTTTTAGAGCTAATTTTTAAAAATAAAAAATGACTTAGAAAATTTAAAACACCTCAAATTTTTGTATAACATAAGATTTTCATATGAAGAATTTAATGAGAGTAATAAATTAAAATTTAAATATCATTTGATCCAAAAATTTTAAGTTAAAATTACGATGGAGTTCCAAATTTCTAGAAGCATGCTAATTTTTATATATATATATATATATGTTTTTTTTTAAATTGAAGAAACTTAACAGTACTGGTGCCTACCCTGAGCCCCTATGCGCCACTGAAAGGGTTTGGCAGCAAGTCAATATCTAAATATTTTTGCTTTTATGTAATTCAAAATTTAGCAAGTTATTGACATAATATAGTCTATACTTTAGTATTCTATAAAAACTACAATAATTACTGTAATACATACATTAAATTTTGTAAAATGCTGGAGAAACCGGTACAGAAAGGACCTTGACAAATGCAACTGCGATAAGCTTAATTTGATAATTTTGATCATAATAATTACCATTTATATTTTTTTCTCATAAAAAATAGTAGTTCAGTATTGACAATTAAGCCCAATAGTTTGGAACGGACACCATAGAAAATATCTGCCTGACATAAGTTCGTGATAAACCTACGAAAAATCTCTTTTTTTTTTAATACGATTTCTGTTATTTCCTTAAAAGGCCTTAAAATTGTTTGTTTTGCTTTTCTAATTTGACAATGAAAAAAAAATGTAAATTCTTTGATAGTGGTGACACACTAGCACTACAAAAGTCTACATGGCTACATTATGTAGCCTACATACTTCTTTTTCGAATTGAACTGTCAACTGATTTATATCAAGTGGTTTTCTTTTTAGGTGGAACATGTTGCTGTCAAGTGTCAAGTCCCACGGGTAGCTACCAGCAAATAAAACATTAATTAAGTCATCCGCAACATATCAACTGCAATTAAATGTTAATTAATTAGATAAGGTCAAAGAAAATGATAGCTCCATATCACTACAATATAAAAGGTTTAGACAATACTCAGTTATAGTTATAGAGAAAATATGTTGTTAAAAGAAATCAATGACAAAAATATAATAATAGTGAACATAATTTATAATTATTTTCTATAATAGTAGGTTCACACAGAAAAAAAAAGTACCAATATTTTTTTAAAGATTCAACAATAATTTTATAATAACCATTGCAGAGAAAAAAATAACATAAAGAAAGAGATTTAACAACAGTTATTAATAAATAATTATTGTTAAAGATATATTCAACAACAATTCTATCGTTGAATATTCCTTTAACAATGATTTTTATGAATAACAGTTGTTAAATCACTTTTTAACAATAATTTTTATTAGCAACCATTATTAAAAGGTGCTCCCTCATTTCCTGAACTAAGTTTTAATAATGATTATTTAATATTTTTTCTAACATCCTTTCAATAATGGTTGGGAATTATTGTTAAACCTCATTAAAATTTGTTATTAGTTCTAAAATGTATTGTAGTGCATTGAAGAAATGGGCTAGGCCATACGGAAAGTTCGAAGTTCATGGCTAGCTCGAGTTTGACTGTATATTATAAAATAAGAGGTTTCTCCTGTATACTATAATGACATTGTTTTTTTTTAATTAAGACGGTGAATTATTTGATATTTGGATGCTTAAACTCTCTTATAAAAAAAAGTTGGTGAATTATTAATATCAATAGTCAGATATCTTTTTTTTTTTCCTAAGAAAAGGAAGACATTTTTTTTCGCTTCCTTTTCTACGAGTAATGCCTCATGTCGTTTATATCCGGGTTGGCTTGCAGAACAAATTAATTCTCAGTTCGTAAAAGTAGCAAAATAAAAAATATAATATAAGAGAGAAAAAGATGTCTTAAAACTGAATATTGATGATCATCCGAGTATTCTTATCAATCGAATTATATTTGAAGGGTTCAACAATCATCTAATATTACTTTTGCTCCTTAATAAATTAAGATTAACTGTACATAATTTTGGAACATTTAAAGCGATATATACCTCCTCCTGAGTGGTGATAATTGCAAAATCAAATTGAGATGCGATCTCCTCTTTACAGGTCAATGGTGGTGCCACTGTTATACGAGGATGGGTGCCCACCGCTAGCTTAAGAAAAAGGTAGTTGCTAGAAACGTCTAGCAATTTAAAAAGACTAAAGGCTATCAAATATACGAGACGAGTGGAACCAAGTCCGATCAAGGTCAAAATCAGTTTATTAATTTAGTAAAACTAAAAATATTAGTTTAAAATTAATATATTAATAAATTAACTGAGTTGATTCATTATTGATTTACTTAATTGTTAATAATATTTTATAAATACTTTATATAAAAATTAAAAAATTAACACAAATCAATGAGGATAAAATTTTATATATATTTCATACAATAATTTTATATATTGAATTAAAACTCATATATACAATAAATTTTATAATATGATAAAATATATAATAATTATAAATAATTTAATCATTCTAACAAGCTTAGTGAGCCGAACTAAACCTATGATGAACTGATAAAAAGTATAAAATTTTGTCAAGATTTAGTCTCAAAATACTATCTTTTAGAGTAATTTAGGTTTAATTTTCGGTTTAAAATTGTATCATGTTTGAGTTGAATTCTAGTTTGTATTTCAAAAAAAGAAGAAAATTCAAAAAGAAAATAAAAAAATATAAGTCAGAATCAAACCAAAAAAGGTTAGAACAAGGAGAAAGAAAATTTGATCCAAAATATAAAATAACTAAAATTAGTAGAGCTCATTCTTAGTTTTTCAATAATTTTGAATCATCTCAATGAGATTTCAGATAAAAAAAAATATAATTATTTAAGCGCTGCCAGCACAAAAGAGGCATAAAGTTCAGACCAAACTTCTATACAGGATTCCAGACAGAGGAGAAAATCAATAGACCGATCCGAACTCAGAGAAATTCAGCTGGAACTTTTGACCCTGCCTAGCACACCAGAAAAGTTTGGTCCAAATCAAAATGGTTTGGTCTAAACTCTAGCATGATCCAAGTCGGATTCCTTTGCGATTTTTTTTTTGTACTTTAGGGTTTCTTATTTAAATAAGGGGTATAATTTTATTAAAGAGTCATCCAGGGATGTTGCTAGAGTCAGTTAGAAAGAGAGATTTTTTTCAAGGACGAGAGAGAAACACTTTTTTATTCTTTTTATTTGTTTTCTCTTCTTCTTCTTCATAAGAAAGTATTTTTTTTTATTTTTTTCTTTAGATTTTCATTATGTATTTCTATAATTTTCTCTTCTCCATAAGAGAGAAAATTTTATTTTAGGATTCGGTATGTAAAACTTAAAATCTGATGCAATTAATCGTACTTGTTGTTTATTTTATTCACTTATATTTGTGAATTGCTTTTGTAATTAAATTTATAATTGTGCTATAATTAAATTATTTATGTTTGTATTATTGATTCACTTAGAATTAAAAATCGAAGCAACCTAGATTCGTAAACTGCAAACGATTAATAGGATAATATATATTTGAGAGAATTGTTTAGATTTCTAACTAAATTTTGTCGATTCTCGAAATTATCGTAGGTCAAGAACTTAATCGTAAAATCTAGATTAGATGAGATTTCTATTGAACTTTTAGAATAATTAATTATAAATATTTAATTATGAATAATTGATCTTTGATGATTTATAATTACCCGTACTTAACAGAATCGTGAAGTTTGACTTGATTTGAATGCGGTGTTAAAATTTTAATCAGAAAATTAGCACTGTGTTAGATGGTAATCCTCACAAAATTAGAAACAAATATATTAACAGAATAAGATTAATGCTCAAGTGGATATAGTAATGCTGAAATTCTAGACTTTCTTTATTACAATTGAACAGAATTTCGATCAAAATTAATTTTTTGTTTACAAATTGAATTAGTTTAAATCTTAACCAATCTTATAGTCTAGCTTAGAGAATTTATCCAATCGTTACTTTAATTAGTCATTGTGGATTCGACATCTAATATTACATGATAGGTCATGCGATTACGCCGTCTATTAAGAATGTAGGTTTAATAAATTATTAGTTTTTAAAAATCACATCAATCTAGTTTAAGCTCGACTCATTAATTTAACGAGATTAATGAAGTAACAAATTTGAGTTGATCCTGAACTGAGTCGCAAACAATCTATAAGCAAAACTAAGAAAACTAAAGCGGCCTAAGAGAAAATTCCTTGTATGGCTTTTTGCGACAGGAGAAAATGAAAGGCACTAAGCCATCTGTACTAGCTTCAGTTAGGATATCCCATAGATGCCATGGAAAATTTGATATGGCAGGTTGCAAAAAGGTGGCCAGTTAAATGTGCTTGTAGCATATCCCTTGGATATGCCACTGAGTATAGCCTTTTCTTTGTGCTCGAACCTTCCCCCTCTTCCAAGGCACTATAAAAGCACCTCTTACTAATCTCTCTTTGGCTCAAGTCACACATTTGCTTTCCTCCTCTCAGGAACAACTCATTTATAGCACTGGTGTACTCGATAGCAAGATATGGCAGTGTATTTGTCTCTCTCGTTGATGGTACATCGAAATGATGGCCGGAAGAAAGCAAGACGACGCGTGATTTGGTAAGAGAGAAGAGAGGGAAAGATGGTTAATTGTACTTCCCTCTCTCTCTCTCTCTCCTTCCTCTGGCAGGGCAATTCGGGAACTTTGGCATTTCAAGAAGAGGGAGAAACTTGTTTTCTTTCTCTCCTTAAAGGCAATTCGGAATCTTTGGCATGTTTTACTTTATTTGTTTACCTCTATATATGAAAATGCTATTGGATATCAACATTATATTTTTCATTTTCTGAATAATGTACCTCGTGCAACATAAAGGTATCCACAACATAATGCTATCGAAACTTTATGAAAATGCGGCATGCAATATTTCTGATTATGATGATTGCGCAACATAAAAGTATCCGCAAGACTAGACTGTTTTTGTGCTTCTCTATAATAAAGATTTTAGCTTTTAATTATATATGTTTAATTAAAATAAGTTACAATTTTGTGTCCCCTTATCTGCAGTGGACTTATTTCAAAACTTATATTCCAAATATGTTGATATTTTTGAGAATTGGTAAATGTGTCAACATCAATGTATAAAGAGAAAATCTTTCTCTGCCCGTCATCCATCCCCATTTCCGTAACCTAGTCAATGCCAATTTTCGTCCGTACGTATGCACTAATTAATCCCTCCCTTCACGTGCTTAAATAATTATTTTCACTCATGTCAAAGACATGGTCCAGTGATCAAGTGGACACGCTTACCTACTTAATTATCTCAGAAAAAAAAAATTCCACTTGAGTCTCTCTAACGATCTCTCCTTGTTTATCTGATTTGTCTCCTGTATTCCGATCTCTGTACGTTGAGCTGCTTTCATTTATCTAAAATCACATATATTCTCTTGCTGATATTTCTCACTGATATGTTCTCTTCTTGAGTTGATAATTTCTATTTCTTGTGTTATTGATATATTGATCTATATATGTATTATTCCTCTGTTTGTGACGATAAATCTGTTTTTGTTATAGTTCACACTTCAAAAAATTAGTATGAGCACACAAAAACACATAATTGATAATAATTGATAGTTATGAACAGTCAATTAGAAAGTATCGGGTATGAACATCCTATGATAGGAGACATGAATACACTTATTTATCAGGGACAAATGCTAATATCTAACAGGAATTTCCCGGACAATTAGATGCAGCACTAGCACCCTTGACAGTTTGATATGAACTTTCTTTAATAGAATGTATAAAGATGCCTATTTAGCAATGAAATCCACTTAATAAAAGGTACGAACCCTGTTGATAGTCTAATATGGACATCACTGACAGTCAGATATGAATAAACTTAATAGAAAGCATGAACACCTTGATAGGAGATATGCACATTATTATCCAATAGATATAAATAATACTAATAGTCATGTATGAATACATCTTGATAGAAAGTATGAATATCTCTCTATAGAACATAGTAACAAATAAAATATTCGAGAAAATTTTGGCGAGATCTAAAATTTATGAAATTCAGGAATAATTTATTCTTATAATATAATATTAATAGAGTGAGATTATGGTAAAATGCATATTATGATTAGTCAATGATATGAATCCATATCTGTGTTTTCAAAATATAAATAGTCGATCCAAATAGTTAAATGTTATCTCCATAGATAAATATACTTGTAAGAATTTTTACTATGTTTTTATATAGTTAGAAATCACTTCTTTTGAGTTAATAATAATAATAATAATTAAATCAAGTGATTTCAGTATTAACAACTGTAATTTGCATGTACTTATTTTCAGGTGATTTTAGTATTAACAACTGTAATTTGCGTGTGCTTAATTCATGAGTGGAACCGTTGGGTGTATAGCACATAAAGCGCTCGTCATTCTCCAGAACGTTTTTTTCGTTCGAGGTGTTTATACTTTATATGTGTTAAATGAATTGTTTATATTGATATATGTTGCATGTGTGTCTTTTCAGGGGATTATTGTAAGGGACAACACGCCCCATGTATAAATTATGGATCATGATAGGTAAGAAATTCTTTTTAGTAGAACCACTAACATGGATATACCCACAGATCTCGTTATGCCATTCTGTCATCATGAACCGATATACTCTTTATCCTGGCATCCTTTGCTGAATATGCTAATCGGCCAATTTATAAGCCAACTAGGCAATTAAGCAAATGATGTACATGAATATACCTTTGATCCTTATTTTGACTACTCTTGTTATTATTTTCTTTATGATGGAATTACATTACATAAATGGTAGGACATGCATTTGAATATTTGATTATTTGATAGTTGGAAACCTTTACTGACAAGACGGTGTTTCATGCTTGTATGTTAGCCACTCTTTGATATATGGTCTCAGTATTTGATGTACTTTTTCAGGCTTAGCTGACAGTTGTCCACATGAACAGGTTTTAACTTGTTGAGCAGAAAATTGTATGTTATTTTACTAAAATAAAGGATTCGAGTCAAGCCCATATCTCTCAATTCAAACAATTAAATTTAATAAAAAGTGTATAACAGTTGCTCCACTAGATGACAGTTGCCCCCCCAAAGTCTTTCTGCACAGAGGGTGCAAATTTTGATCCGATTCAGGTTGTCACCTTGAGGAAGATTAATCAGATGGAGTTTCATTTAGCACTGATTAATTTTCTGAATGATGTATAATTAATTTCCTGATTCAGAGAAGTACTGATTCTTTCCTGATTGATGTCTGATCTGTGGATCACTAAGTTATAAATAACTGAATTTCTGAGTTTGACGGTGCCTTCCAGAGGAATTAAGACAACACAAAAGCATTGTCACTAATCTTAGAAGTATGATATTTCATTAGTTAGTTCGACTAATTTTGTAGGTAAGGGCATTTGGTTTTACTGGTATTTGTTTAAGGAAGCTCAGAACTAATATAGTAGAAATCCCCACTAGTAGCAAGGTATGATACCATTTGTACTCTCAGTTTTAAAGGTAATTGGTGGTCTGTGGCCGCTTTTTAGTACATAAAGGACAAAAATTAGCACACTACTTTAAAGATGAAAAATAAACAAAAGAAAGAGAAAAAAGAACTCCTACCCTCGCTATTGTAGGTGGGTCACTCATCGCCTGACTGATATGAGTGGTCCCCTGCTAACAAGGATGCATAAAAGTTTCAGAAAAGATGTTCGATTTTAAGCCCGTGATAAGTTTCAAATGTTGTTGATTAAAAATAAAACATTGCAATAATCAATTACAAGTAAAGATAGATAGTCCATCTTCTAAGCTTTAAAGCACTTTAAAAGGATACATCGATTTAATCAGAGTAGTGCTGATTGTAGTCAGAATTCATTTGCAACAGAATAAGCCCATGACCTATTGTCTTAAGAGTTAAGTGTCGAGTCATTAGACTGCAAACTTCAATTAGTACAAACTACAGAATGCAATATTTTACAAATTAACTACCTTTTGCCTGAATAAAAAAAAATATATATCGGATAAAATGAAAACAACAATATGGATACCTAGGATTATGGATGATAATAGATTGGATAGACGAGTAAAATATTGATCCTATTATCATCCATCCTTCAAAATTGCATATCCATCATATCTGACCCATAATCCCAGACCTGAAAAGCCTTACTCGTCCTGCATGTGGGCCAGTATTTTTTAACTTGTCCTGGCCTCTCCCGGCTCGTCCATTATATATTTTTTTGTTTTGAAAAATATTATTCAATTCAAAATCACAAGTGATAACAGCATGTTCTTTAGGATAACAGAATGTTTACGATAAGGTACTGGGTACATGATATAATATAAAAAGTTCAAACATTACAAGTGATAACTGAATGAAAAGCAATCAATTTAAATATTAGAAGTTCATAACAAAATGAAAAACTATCCATCTAAATATTACAAGTTCATAACATTAAAGCAATTCATCTAAATATTACAAATGCATAACAGAAAAGCAATCCATCTAAATATTACAAGTTCATAACAGAAAGAAAAGTAATCCATCTAAATATTATAAATTCACAAATCATAATAGAATTTAAATTAGTACACAATCCAAAGCGTTGTCTCAAATGCAACATAGGACTGTCATGTTGAAAATATAAACTTAATTAATATTTTCTTGAAGTTTGTTGTCCAGTCAATATAATTTAAGGTTGATTCATTAGGAATTTTGACAGATCATCCGAACCTTGTTTTAGGTATATGAGCTATGGATTTAAAGCTCTTTAAGTCTAGTTTTTTAATGGTTCAAGTTCAAGTCGATTGGAGTTTCTAGAGAAAGTTATGACAGTTTTAATAGAGATAGATAATATAATAGAGAATTACAAAGAGTTTTTCAGATAAGAACTTGTTTGTTTCCTCCATCTCTTCTCTCTACCACTATATGAATTGTAACCACTATTAAATATACTCAACAAATTGGTATCAGAGCCATGGCCAATAACGGTGCAACCATTGGAGGTGTCGGGCATGTATCATGCTTGCGACTTTCGAAGACCAACTACGAAAATTGGTGCATACACATGAAGGCGCTACTCGGCTCGCAAGATGTGTGGGAAGTCGTTGAGCTTGGCTATATCGAACATGCGACCTTGCAAGGCTTGACGAATAATCAAGTGAAAGAATTGAAGGAGTCACGCAAGAAAGACAAAACCGCGCTCTACTTGATGTACCAGGCGGTTGATGAGTCGGGCTTTGAGAAGATAGCCGGTGCGAAGACTTCAAAAGAAGCATGAGAGACTCCTGAAAAGACATACAAAGGAGCGGACCGAGTGAAGCAAGTTCGGTTACAAACACTTAGAGGTGAGTTTGAAACTTTAAGAATGAAAGAGTCGGAAGGTGTATCGGATTATATCACACGGGTAGAAATGGTGGTGAACCAACTCAAAAGAAATGGTGAAGAGATAAGTGAAAATAGAGTAGTAGAGAAAATATTAAGGTCATTAACCAATGATTTTGAGAATGTTGTGTGTGACATAGAAGAGTCTAAGAATTTGGCAGAAATGACGGTGGATGAGCTCTCAAGTTCATTAGAGGCACATGAACAAAGAAAGAAAAAGAAGAAGCAAGAGGTGTTAGAGGAAGCACTTCAAGCTAAGGTAACACTAAAAGAAGACAAGTCGGGAAACGGTGAAGGTGGTCGTGGAAGAGGCCGTGGTGGTTTTAGAGGTCGAGGTAGAGGCCACGGTAGAGGCCGTGGTAGAGGACAAGAAGAGAACAAGGAAGAGAAGAACCAATCGATCTCATACGGCGGAGGCCGAGGTTGAGGAAGAGGAAGATCAAGTAAGTACAATGTTCAATGTTATTCTTGCAAAAAGTATGGTCATTATGCAGCGGAGTGTTATTACAATGAAAAGAAAGATGATGAGAAAAAAGAAGAGAAATGAGGTGATGGTGTGGTATTACTAGCAAGCAAGGAGGCCGACTCCAACAACGAGTCGGTGTGGTATTTGGATACCGGTGCAAGCAATCATATGTGTGGCTACAAGCACATATTTACTAAGATAGAGGAGATTGTAGAAGGCCATGTATCATTTGGAGATGCCTCAAAAGTGAAAGTTAAAGGCCAAGGTGAAATTCTTATTCAGTGTAAAGATGGAAATGAGAGGTTTATCTCTAATGTTTATTATGTGCCGGATATGAAGAGTAATATTTTGAGTTTGGGACAATTATTAGAACGTGGTTACACGATTTTTATGAAAGAAATAACACTTTATTTGAGACACCAAGATAATCGGTTGCTATCCCAAGTAGAAATGACCAAAAATCGTATGTTTAAGTTGAATTTGGTGAATGTTCAAGCAAGATGTTTAAAGGCATGTGTAGAAGATATGACTTGGTTGTGGCATTTACGGTTTGGACATCTTAATTTTGGTGGTTTGAGGCAATTATCAAATAAAAGAATGGTGAAAAATATACCACACATAGACCATAGTGACAAATTATGTGAAGGTTGCGCGTTAGGAAAGCATCCAAGGAATTCTTTTCCAAAAGAAGCAAGTTATCGTGCAAAGAAGGTGCTTGAATTGGTTCATACCGATATTTGTGGCCCAATAACCCCTAATTCACTTGGTAAACATCGGTACTTTATTACCTTTATTGATGATTTTTCTCGAAGAACTTGGGTATATTTTTTAAAGGAGAAATCTGAAGCATTTTTTATTTTTAAGAAGTTTAAAGTGCTTGTTGAAAACTTAAGTGGTGAATGCATAAAAACTTTGAGATCTGATAGAGGCGGTGAATTTACATTAAAGGATTTTGTGAATTTTTGTGAACAAAAAGGTATTAGAAGGTTCTTAACTGCCCCTTATTCACCTCAACAAAATGGAGTGACGGAAAGAAAAAATCGAACCATACTCGACATGGTTCGAAGCATGTTAAAGAGCAAAAATATGCCGAAGGAATTTTGGGCTGAAGCGGTGGGTGTGCGGTTTACTTGCAAAATCGATGTCCTACGGCGAGTTTGGAGAATATTACCCTACAAGAAGCATGGTGCGGTGTGAAGCCATCAGTCGCTCATATAAAGGTGTTCGGAAGTGTGGCTTATGCTCACGTTCCAGATCAAAAGCGCACAAAACTTGATGACAAGAGCAAGAAGCTGATTTTTATTGGCTATGATGAGAAATCTAAGGCGTACAATCTTTATGATCCGCTTATTAAAAAGGTACATGTGAGTTGTGATGTGCAGGTCAATGAAGAAAGCATGTGGAATTGGAGTTCCATGGAGGAGATGTCTCATGAAGAAGGAAAAGAAGCGACATCAACAATTATCTCTACACCGACAAGCACAACTACATCGACAACATCACAAGCCGAACCATCTTCACCTTTATCCGATGATGAAGATGAGCCAAGGACACCAAAGACAAGGAATTTGCGAGAAATATACGAGGCGACAAGTGAATTGCATTTGGTGTGTCTTTTGGCGGATGCGGAGGACATCACATTCGAGCAAACCGTAAAAGATGAGAAGTGGCAAGCCGCTATGCAAGAGGAGATGAAAGCAATCGAGAAAAACGACACTTGGGAACTTGCGACGTTACCCAAGGGTCACAAGCCGATTGGTGTTAAATGGGTTTATAAGAAAAAGATGAATGCGCAAGGTGAGGTTGAAAGATACAAGGCGAGAATAGTGGCGAAAGGGTACAAGCAAAAGGCAGGGATTGATTATGAAGAGGTGTTTGCCCCGGTAGCAAGAATGGAGACAATCCGACTACTAATCTCGTTGGCGGCTCAAAACAAATGGAGTATTTTTCAAATGGACGTGAAATCGGCATTTCTAAATGGAGTGCTTGAAGAAGAAGTCTACATCGAGCAACCTTCCGGTTATGTGAAAGTTGACAAAGAGCACATGGTGTTGAAGTTAAAGAAGGTGTTGTACGGGTTGAAGCAAGCGCCAAGGGCATGGAACACTCGAATTGATGCATACTTCAAGGAGCATGGGTTTGTGCAATGCCCATATGAGCATACGCTATATTTGAAGGTACAAAAAGATGACATTTTATTTGTGGCCTTGTATGTAGATGATTTGATTTTTACGAAAAATAATAGAGATATGATTGAGAAGTTTAAGTTGGAAATGACAAAGGAGTTTGAGATGACCGATTTGGGTATCATGTCTTATTTTTTGGGGTTAGAAGTGAGACAAGAAAATTCTGAAATTTTTGTTTCACAAGAAGCATATGCAAAGGAGATTTTAAAGAAGTTTAAAATGGATGAGTGTAATCCTGTAAATACTCCGGTTGAGAGTGGGACAAAATTGTCTCGATATGATGAAGGAAAGACGGTTGACGCAACACTATATAGAAGCTTGGTTGGAAGCTTGCATTATTTGACGTGCATTATTATTATATTATTATTATTAAATTATTATTATCATTATTATTATTATTATTATTATCATTATAGTCATAATCATAATAATATAACCATAATCATAATCATAATAATATAATAATAAAAATATAATCATAATCATAAAAATAATTATAAATAATCATAATTATAATAATATAATAATAAATTAATCATAAATATAATCAACATATAATAATATAATACAAGATAATAAAATAATAATAAAAAATAATCATAATAAATAATAATATTATAATAGTAATTTAATAAAAATATAAACATAATCATAATATAGTAATATAATAATAAAAAATTATAATTACAATCATAATTATAATAATATAATAATAATAAGTAATCATAATTTTAATAATATAATCATAATATAATAATCATAATCATAATCATGATAATAATCATTATAGTCATGATCATAATAATATAACCATAATCATAATTATAATAATATAATAATAAAAATATAATCATAATCATAAAAATAATTATAATTATAATAATATAATAATAAATTAATCATAAATATAATCAACATATAATAATATAATACAACATAATAAAATAATAATAAAGTAATAATAATCATAATTATAATCATCATAATATAATAATATAATAATAAATAATCTTGATCATAATAATATAATAATAAAATAATTATATTTATATTCATAATATAATAATATAATATTAAAATTATATTTAAAATAATAATAAATAATATAATAATACTAATGGTAACGATAGTATAATAACAATAATGATAATAATAATTTAATAATAATAATATAATGATAATAATAATAATAATAAATAATAATCATAATATTAATATAATAATAAATTATAATCATAAATATAATATAATAATAAATAATACTAAATCTTAATCATAATCATAATATAATAATATAATATAATATAATCAAACAATAATCGCTATTCCGACAAGAGCTAATCGGTATTCCACTTATAAGTTGGTATACCGGATTAGCACTATTCCGCACTCTTCTACTTAGTCTAAAATTCGTTTGGCAAATTAATTCGTCGGAATAGCTATTCTATTCTAACTTTTTGCTATTTCATTAAGTGCCAAACACTCCCTAAACTATTAGCAGAGTAATACTAACTATTCCAGAAATCTCCCTTTTTAAGTGTTAGGGGTCCACAAATCCACATCGGAACTGGTACAAATAGATACACCAAATATAATACTAGTACAACAATTACTAACTATCAGAACAACCCTAACAATCACAAACAGAACAATAACAACTCTAAAGAGGACAATCTTACACACAAATTGGATTACGAGAAATTAGAAACAGAACTGACCAATGCATACAACTAATTAGTAACAATGATATTGCTTTTTGCCACTACATCAAAGGTTAGTTCTTGATTCAATAGAAGAGTGTTATTCGATAACTAACTCTATTTTCTAATTCACGTTTGGATAACACCATCTTTCAGGTTAATAAGTTATTCTCAGTATAGCACAAACCTCATGGATCCAAAAACGCCAAAGTACTAAGTATAAATTAAGGCAACTTTATCAAGCCTAGTTAAGCCTTTTCTTTTTGAAAATAGTGATATTAATCAACTTGTTAATGAAGAAACATAAGTTCTGCTACCACGCTTTGGTACCGGAGTTAAAGCATAATTTAAGGCAATTTAAATGTAGAGATTGGTGCGTACAGGATCGTCTGATTCCTCCTTATTTCTTTTTTAATATTAAAAATGAGAGTCTAAACTATTCATTTTTAATTGTCCATAAAAAATTCACATTCAGATATCAAACCTGCGACCTCCAGTAGACACTCTAAATTAATGATTTGAATGACATCTTTACGTCCGAAACACTGAGAAGAACTCCCTCAAGGAACGAGTTTCTAAGATTCGTGCAAGAATTTGGCGGATTGGTGGGTTGCTATGAAAACAAAGCCTCGGTCTAATTTCTACGTTTCCTCGAGCAACCAAATCTCCTCCACGCCTATCAATGCTCAAGAGGATATTCAAAAGATTTTGAACCATTCGCTCAGATAAGATTTTACTCAAACTAGCTGATAAAATGTTTTCTAATCTGATGATATCATCTTTAAAATTTACATTTAAGGATAATTTATGGGATCATACTTAATATTTTTCACTATAAGATCATGCACCAATACATATTTTCATTAGCGCTCGATAATACGAAAATATTTATCCGTACAAGCCGGTATGATGAGACACACCCATAAAGAAAAAAGTAAGATAATAACAATATTTATATGAAAATTAAATTACTAAGTTGATGATGATAATGATGATGATAGTTACAATAAAAATTAAGTAATTTTATAATAACCATGATAAAGAAAAATTATGAAAATATTTAGAAATAAAATATGATAATAACCCTTATGAGCATGAAATATAGTGAAGTTGAACCCTTAAGTGTGATATTTCAGACTAAATTTGTACTCCAGTTTAAAATTAATGACAAAATCCTAATTTTCAAGACACATAAACTGAATACGCAAAGTAAAGAATAGGTACATTATATATCTCATCAGTCTGACAAAAATAAACATATCTGCTAAATAAGTTTTTAACATAAAAGTACGGTCGGCTAAAATATCATCCCATCGACTATATATGCCTCACGTAATATCAATGAAAAATATAACATTTAAAGAAAAATCGATCCGAACCTATTAAAAATAAAATAATAAAAGCTTTTTACAGGCCTCTCTTAGATCAAAGAGTTCATCGGTTTTAATGTGATGGCCACGTATTACTAAAGACTTAAAAAGAAAAAAAAATAAACCTATAACTCTATAAACAAGTTCGGATGATGCTTTGTGCCCAAACAGACTTGTTTCCTTTGAATAACAAGAGTACGACACAGTTATAATGACCTTAATAGCTTTCATAATAATTAAACTCATGGTGGTGCTTTCAGGATGCCTATTAATTTTTGAATACAAGATAAATAACAAACGAGAAGGTAAAATAAAACCAAGAGATGCATGATAACATAACAGTGCCACGGATATAATTTTTCTATATCTCAACTAAATCATTTATAATTGCTCATTATAAAATCCTTGCGCAAGTTCTCCAAATATAAGCTGGAGTACAGGGCACTGGCATAGTCATCTCGTGTACATTTCTTTTAACTATATATGCCGTGTGGTCCAAGATCCATTGTAATTTCAAATCAAAACAAATTTGTCCTGGATCCACTTATAAACTGAAGACAAATATAGAAGCGGCAAGATAAATTATCATATTATAATATGAGATGTATAGAGATCACATTTTTCTGGAGGATTCCAACACCCACATGTGAACTTCAATTAAATTTTCTAAAAAATTCCAATTTTTTTGGCAGCACACATATCTACTTGTGATATTGTACCGAGGCATGAGTTCAAACTTGATGTCATTGAGATATCAAATAAAAATAAATATATCTCTATAAACTTACAACAATGCATATCTTTGAGCCATGAGCCAAAATATATATAAATATGAAAGTACATGCCAATAATATATGATCATGAGAAAATAAACGTATCATTGTGACTTTTATTTCTTTAAGAATCTCGTGATTAATATCATGAGTGTCATTTTCATAATTTAATTCATACTGGCACATATGTTGGAGGATAACAACAAATATGCTTGGAAACAAATAATAGTGACATGCTTTTAATTAATGAAATATATACATAAAAAAATGTCATGATCTTGGATAGCTATGCTCATTTGATAAAGATTATAAAATCTTAAAATCAGTCATGTACGTAAAAGGAATGCTAGGTACTTTTCAATAGTAAATGTTGGATACTTCTAATGATTAAAAATAAGGACAGGCCATATGACTAATTAATTACATCCCCAATTAACAATAAAAATTTATAGGATGATAACTCATAAGCTAATTAATAGTAATACAAAGAGGAACACTGGCACGTTCTCTCATTGTGCACCCCAACTCTTCTAAATAGAAATGTAGGAATTAGTGGTACATATTTTTCGCTTCTGTACTCTTCTAAATGAATCTGGTGTACAGATTCTCTCCTCCACCAGCAAAGGTTCGCACCGTCACCGGCTACGAAACTGATGTACAGATCAAGCCCTGTCCTTCACCAACGGCCGCAATGGCTATGAGCCTCTCTCCTCTCTCCTCCATTGGCTGCCGTGACGGCGATGGCGATGGCTATGAGCCTCTCTCCTCTCTCCTCTCTCCTATCTCCTCTCTACCTTGATCTGCATCTCTTCCTCCTCCAGATCTGTCATGTACTGATCCGACCCAGACGATTTTGGGTTATGGCTATCAGTAAATTGGGTATGGTGCCCCCTCTCTCTCTCTCTCTCGGGTTATCACTTATCAGTCGCCAAATCAAGATATGGCATAGTGTTTGTCCTCATGTAATGAGTTATCTAGGTAATGGATCCTACATGGTTACTAGGATGTTGTGATGCGATGGGTTATCCTCCTTCCTGCTCCAACGCTAGAACGTGATGATCTCCAAAAGGCCGTTGTTCAACGAACCGCACTAAAACTATTTTCTTTCATTTTTCTTTTAAATTTCTTTTATATGCTCTATCTATAACTCTTTTTAATTTGATTTAATAAAATTACTAGTAATTCACCTAAGGATGGTCTATAAAAGCTCAACCCTTGAAACCGATCCAGCCAACCCTTTAAAAAAATATGGCTCTCAAATATCTGACCCGATCTTTTCTAATGCTAAAGGCCAAATTCAAATTTTAAAAAACAGTTTTTTCTAATTCAGCCCTTACCTAACCTTTCTAGGCTCCTTTAATATTTTATATTGTATATTGATTACACTTAAAAAATCTGAAAAGATTAAAAAATTAAAATAAAATGTCAAAATAAAAAAACATAATTTAATATTATTATACAAATACAAATTAACATTAGAAAATATATAATCCACAATATATATATATATATATATATATTAAGCTCTTATCCGTTGTCCTTATTCAGCTCTTAAAATCTGAAAAACTTGAAAAGAACGGGACTTTTCAAGAATCGAGCTCATCTCTTTAAAAATATTTTTTTAAACTCGACCTTCTGAAAGTTCTTATTTAATCCGACCCTCTTTTAGACCCAATCCAGTTCTTAAAGATGATGCCTAAATTCACCTACTATAAAAAAAATTGCTTGTGCAAGCTCATAATAAGTTTGCACGGTGAAATTTTTTAAGATGGCAATTCAAGAGCATTAGTCTAAACTGCTCTCATTGGATCACCAGATTAGTAAAATGGGAATTATGAATATTTCAATATTGATCCTAAAGGTATCTACAGATACCAAAAGATGTACTCATAAGCAATTATAAGTGAAACATAATCCACATATCTTCCAAATTTTACTACATATTATACAGACTATCCATTACAACTTGCAAGACATATACAACCATGAAAATGTCAGAAGCAGGTACAGAAACCAAGAAAAAGCTCCCAAATATACAATATACAGAGAGATATATATACAGACAGTGGATAAAGAACCCATTTCTACGATCTGTTTTATCATCATCATCACACATAAGCAACATAGATATTTTTTTGTTGATATTCAAACCTTATCAACCGAGTGCAGCATAGCCATCAACCAAATGGCTGTGTGCATTGCCAGCGAGTGAGGCGTTTTTGAAAGGAACCACCATGCAGCTTATCCTCTGCAAATAAACGTCAATGATGCAAACTAATATTTAAATTCCCCGGTAAAAAGAAAAGACAAAGAAAATAGCAGTTCAGGATTTCAGGCGCAGCTGCACAGGTTTAAACTAATATGCATTTTTGGAAGACGGAGCAGTCTTTTATTTTTCAAAGAAATAGCATAACCCAACACATAATTTATCCATACAAACAATTGAGCAACAAACCCTGTTACCAGAGATTAGGGACGGGTGAAAAAAGTAAAGAAAAGAAAAGAGAAGCATGCATGCACCATCAATTTACCTCATTATTGATGCTGAACTGCAGCTTCAGTTGCTGAACATGCAATTTTTCTCTTTGCCACCTCTGGCCCACAATTGCTATTCCCACTAATGCTGCTGACCAGAAAACTGACCACAGCGTGGTTGCCTCCTTCACATTTTTATATACTGTCAAAACTTGTTTCTTCCACCACCCTTCTTCCTCTACCCCCTTTGTTTTGTTCTCTTCTGCTTGTTCAACTTCTCTCTCTTGTTCTTCATTTGCTGGAGTCTCAGATTCCTTCTCAATTGAGACTCCGAGAGGTTCAAACCCAGAAGACATAGAAAGGCTTTTTTGTAACTCATCCTCTTTGGTCTTACTGGTTTCTTTTTCTTCATACTTACTGGACTCATCCATTTCCTTCTCTTTTGGGAGAAGAAAGTGGCCTGATATAAACATAGATGAGGGGGATTCAAAATCATACTGTTTTGTGGTGTAAGAAGTATCAAGCTTTTTATCACTTGCTGGCAGTGGAGTTGGCATCTGTGGACCAGGTGCAGCTGCATATGTGGATGCAGTGAGAGAGACCACCTCCCAGTCATTTCCTTTATCCTTCTCCTCCATCTTTATAGATGCATAAAAATAAACCAGAAAGGATATATGATCAACATGGGCATAGGAAATACAAAATAATAAAATTGCAGCACCAAACAAAGTTTTATTAGAGATCAATACAAGCAATTAAAAGTTACATATCAAAAGAACAAGAGGTGCAATGCCAGATTTTGGATATTCAAGAAGAACATTAGCAGAGAATGAACTAAGAAATTAGCACTAATCGTTATGGAAGTTAATAATACCTTGATTCAGGGACGGTGCTTAGTGAAGACCAGAGGGAGCTGCAGCCCCCTCGAAATTTTTAAAAGCTAGTACATCTATTAAGTATTTAAATACTTACAACGTGTTTGGTAATTATACTATAGTTTTACTATCCAGCTCCCCAAAAAATTTAAGACATAGTATTATTGGTTTTATACCAGATTATTTCAGCCACCCGTAATTTTGGTTCAAGCTCTGCCTGCCTTGATTTCTTAAATTATTAATTCTTGGATAAGATGGACCAACTATTGCTTCGGTTTTTAGCTGCCAGGTGGGAAAATCTGCAAATTTAATACCCAGGCATGCCTTTACATTGGAAAAAGCCTCAAAATCAGATTGGCAACATTTGATTTATGAAGATGAAAGGAAATTACATATTCAACAAAATTTGCTTCCTTGGTTGGCAGAATAATTCTATAATGTATGTTAACAGCCATGCCTTTAGAGTTGCAATATAGCATTAGAGATTACTCAAAGACAATTCTACCAAAAGGAACTCAAAATAGTGAAAAGATATCCTTTGAAAAAGTAAAGTACAGCGTGTAAATGAAACCCATGAAGGAATGGGGATTATAAATCTTAAATAAATGAACAGACTCTTTTTAGGTAATTAAAAGGTTATATACAGTTTAAGGATTAAATTTTCAGTGGAGGCTTTGCCATGGCACACAGAGCAGAGAGCCAGTACCACTCTCACTCTGGTACCACCATGAGAGGAACATGCTTCCATGCTGTAATAGAGGGCTTGGAGATGAAAGAATTGAAAAAAAAATGAGGGCTGAAAAAAATGGAGTAACAGCTGGTCAATATTTGTTCTGGATGAGGTGTTTTAGCTGATGATGGAACCGCAGAGATCAGTGCTATTTTGCTGTTTTACAGCCAATTTTCTGGCAAAAGGGTATAACAGAGCAATTAGTGTAAAGCAATGAAGTAAACTGAGGATGGAAAAAAGTACATTAGGGTGGAGGCTGTTCCTATTTGTTGAGTGCATTCTAAATTTTCTCAATATAGGCTAAAATTTGATACATTGCTGGACAAGGTTATTTTATGTAATGAATGAAACAGACGACATAGAAACTAATTTTACAAACATTAATCATGGGTACATATACCTAACCCCCAGATTATCACATCTTGTACTTTTCTATTGACATCAAGCTGTAATAATCCCTTAAAAGTAATTTGATAAATTGCACCGTTAATTAAGTTGCTTACATAAATTATTAAATTCCATGAGTACAGATGAGATATTTCATATTCAAGCTTTGATTGTCCCTTAAAGTAATTTGGGAAGTATTGTCAAATACAGAGGTTCTAAAGATTGCCAAATTGCAGAGGATACATGTCAGAATTCAAGGTTTGAATAATCTAGAAACAAGTATACAATCTTGTAATTTTTATCTATTTCAAATCAACTAGCATAGGAAGATCTGGCACACTAATATCTCTATCTATTTAATTTCTCGACTTGAAATAAAAGGGGTACAGGTAATCGCCTGTTACTAAAATCTAACAAATGGAAACAGGGAGATACAGAAACATCTTTACAAGTGATAAACGCTAAAATAAATACAATTTTACTCTGATATTAATACAATCAGAGACGGAGTTAGATTGAAGTACCTTACTTAAAAATCAGGACCTTCTACCAGATCAATCCATAGTCGAATTGTTGTTACAATGGTTTAGAAAATCTATCCATCGGCATCGACAACCCACCGACCAAATCAATTATAGATTTCCCAAACCGACTGGCCAGGTTTTGTGTGGAAGAACACTTCAATAGGAAAGAGACTCACCTCAGGTATGTCCCGAGTTACGCCGATTATTCCCTCTAGTTTGTTTGCGACTGAATCTGACTGCGATTCTTCAGATCCCACTTCTAATCGATTCTATCAAGGCAAAAGATGAAGGTGGATGCGAATAGGGAGGGCAATTAGCCGGGTTTATGTTAAATCCGGAGTCTGATTCGTTTTTAAAATTTTGGATCCGGCCTATTTAAGTTTTTATTTTCAGATTTAAATTTGATGATTTGATCCGTTCATGATATTTGATGGTCTATCTGTCCGTATCTATTCTGGTCCGATTTTATCAATAATATTTTATTGTTATATTTTTTAATTAAATTATTACATAATCAATTAATAATTTATTTTGATTAATGATTTCTCTCTTTTTAATATTATATCTAAATTTAAACTAAAATATTATTAAATATTTGTATCATCATAGCATAAGTTATTTTTTAAGTCTAAAAATTATTAAATATTTACAATTCAAGTACTCAATTTATAAATTATGATATTTAATTAAAAGAATTAATTTAAATGAACATTATATTAGCTAAATTATTAATTTTACCTAATTTTATAAGTTATTATATACAATTATATAATTATACATAACACATATAAATACATATTATATTATATGTTATTGATATTACGGGTCGGACGGACGGGCCTCACCTTAAACCCGTACCCGTCCGGCCCGACCTTACCCGTTGACCTCCGAGCCGAGCGGGTCGGCGGGTCGGGCATGTCCGGATAGGCCGGACGGGCCATGGACTTTATTGTCATCCCTAGATGCGAATGTGATTGATGACCTGAGTAGATATTTGGAATGCATGAAGTATTTCGTTAGCAGAGAACATGGATCTCATCCAGTCTGCAGAAAAAAGCTCGATTCATGACTTAGTTCGGACTTGATTTGGCAGTTCGGATTTGATTGACTCGAGTTAATTTAGCTCGAGTTAATTTATCTTGTGTTAATCTGGTTCGAGCTAATTTGATTCGAGTTAAAATGGCTCGAGCTATTTTGGCTAGATATAAGGTTGTCAATGGATCGGATTTGAATCGTATTTCGGAGGATTCAAATACGAATCTAATAATAATTTATAAAATCCATATGCAAATTTGTATCCAATAAAATTTTGATAATTCAAATGTGAATCCATATTTACTATTATAGCGGATTTTGGACCAGATTCAGATTATATTTCGGATCTTATATTATAATAATATTAAAAATAAAATAATTAATATATGATAAGAAAAAAATTATCATGTTATCTTAAAATTATTTCAAACATAACAACAATCATAATTCACATTTGCTATTATAGCAATCTTAAAATTATTTGTTCCAATCATAAATGTAACAACAATCATAACTATATGTTTCAACTTTCAAAACATACAATAAATATCAAATAACATAATAAAATCTACCTAGTTAATACAATAACTACTATTCAACTTTATTAATCAACACAGAGTGAAACATAAATATTGTTCTTCAATTTAAACTAAATTGGATATGTTTATTTTATTAATTGACATATCATATAATTTTATTTATTTATAGAATTCATAGCGAATTCGAATTCGAATCTTATAAGATCCAAATGCGGATCCATTTGTGCGGATTCAGATTGATTTTTGGATTTTGGATATCCATTGACTGCCCTACTAAATCATTAAATGAGCTGAGTTTGAGTTGGGGTTGACTCGGCTCATGGCTCGACTCGGCTCGAATAATAATAATTTATATGTTTTTTTACCAAACTCTAATTTGATAATTCATCTCTTATTATCTCTCACTATTTCATCATCTCAGCAGTTTAAGGACATTTTTTGCTCACTAGTGACTCGACTTGTATATCTGACTCGATAATTTTTTTGTTGGTCCATCTGTTTAAATTAGTGTAACAAAGATATTATTAAAAATATAGTTTGTTGATATGCTAATTTTGTACCAACTCATTTAATGATATTGTAGATGTACAAACTTTATAGTTTATAGACGTATTAAATCTAAATGTCAAATCTAGTCAACGTATATGTATTGGTTCGTGTTTAGCCAACTCGCGAGCTAACTCGAATAATAATAAGCCGATGTTGAGCTAGATTTTTCAACTCGAAGGATTTCACGAGCTCAACTCGATTTGACTCGAATTTTTATGAGTCAAACTTGAGTTAAACCCAGCTCGCTCGAACTCTGCAGCCCTAATCTCGCCTCCGGTGGGCTAGGCGCCTAGGTTGATGAGAGAGAACTATTGGGCTGGATTGTACGTTTAATTTGAAGCAAAAATATACTTTATCCCTAACCTAATTTAGTAACGGCCCCACTTTGAATATACTTGGGCCAGTTATATATTAAAAATTATTAATACATCTTTTGTGAGTGAGAAAGTTTTTTTCATGTAGATAAAAACCATAATATTAACCGTATTTCTTTTACTTCTCATCGGGTTTTAATTCAATTTTACATTATTTACTTCTTTTTAATTTTTTTTATTCCTCAATTGTTCTATATTTTTTTAGAAAAATTACAAAATTTAATTGACAAAAAAATACCAAATATTATAGGATCCAACAAGAAACACGAATAATTTACAATCAGTTGTATTTTATATTTCCCACAAGCAAATTATTTATAATGAAAATTGAAATTTTCACTTAACTTATTAACTTTTGGCATTTTCAATTTTTTTTTTTTACAAATTGAAGTGAGCATGAGTTGATTTTTCAATTACAGAAAAAAATATGGAATTTTAACTTCATTTTTGCAGCCATCAGGATAGAAAATTTCAATCATTAAAGTTTGATATGTTAATTTTACTAGCTCTTTTGATGCACAGCAAAATAAAACTGAACTGATGTGATGTAATTTTGAGATAAAAGACTTAATTTTTATCTTTTTGAAATATATTCTAAGTTATGACTAAAAAAATATTTTAAACTAGAAGAGTTAATCCTGCCTTTATTAATAAAACAAACAATAATAAGAAACAATAGCGGATCTTAGTGAGGATCTGGGGCCGTGGCCCCAAAAATAATTGAAAATTAGTATACTTCTAAAAAAAAATTATAATATTTTATAGTATAATTATAATAATTTTTTATTTTGGTTTTTTAATTTTTTTATATATAGTGTCTTGCCACTGATAGAAAAAAGTTTGGCCACATCAATCATAATGCCAAATAATAACAATATAATATAGCTACAACAAACCAAGTACATAGACATTTAATAGTACTAAATCCGTGCCTTACAAGGAGCTCATATTAGTTGGAACAACATAATAACCTGAGCTCCACTATAGTTCCAATGTTCAAAAGCCATAACCTTATTAAACACAAGTACTAACAGTCGAACCATATAACAACGTAGCAATAACTACGAGTCTTAAATGCAAACCTACCAAATCCAAACAACCAACAGAAGCAACTTCTAATTAATTATCCCTGCTTAATTTCTCAGCTTGCCAAGATGACTGGATTGAGGAACTCCTCATCCTTCTCCAGCCTCTCCATGGCCTCCGGCTGCAGAGTCAGCTCCACGTCAATACTGCCATCGCCGTCTCTGCCAGAGTACAAGTACACCATTCCATCAAACTTGTTATTTGACCCGCTTCGAACCCTCTCGGGCCGACCGAACCCAAAATCAACTTCATAAACTTTGAACCTGGGCGAGCTTCCAACCGCCACACAGTTCATCCCGGCATCGCTATAGTGAAACAGCTTTGGTGCTGCTTCGTACTCATCGAGTCTCTTGATTATAGCTTTTGAGTCGTGTGCGTCAATTGCAGCCTGAAGAAGCCCGGCTGCAAAGCTTGGAGGAGATGCGAGTAGTAGACCGGCAGCGGTCCCGGTGAAAATGGCTTGGATGAGATTCCCAAAGTACGAGGAAGGCAACGGTGGGTCCACACGGGGCCTGCAATCTCCAAACACTGCAAATGCAGTTATGTCAGTTGGTGCCAATGATCTGGCGCGTGACACAACACGCCAGATGTGTGCCGAAAGGGACTGAAAAGTTGAGAATTGCTTGGCTTCTGGTGGAAGAGCAGAGTTCATTGAGGATTTCAGCTGAGAGACTGTGTCAGCTTTGAAGTGGAAGAGACGGGGGACTAGGGGTTTGGCGGGCCCATTTGGGTCAACTGCTTCATGAGCAGCAGGGGACGTGGGCAGTGTTAAGGGCACACGGGTCGATCGGGCAGCAAGACGGTTGTGCAATGGTAGGTCATCGGAGGGAGCAGACGAAGGGGTACGGGTTAGCTCAGCCCAGACAGACATGAAGTGCCAGGTCGAATTGCCGTCAAGGACAGCGTGGTTGAAGGCACAGCCGATGGCAATTCCATCCTTTAGCTTTGTGAACTGAAAAAGAAAATTAACCAAAGAAATGTTAATGTATCCGTGTTCGGCTTGAATCATTCGTGTTGCAAAAATTACGAACCTCCTTTTAAGAGTCTTTTAGAAAGATTTTAAAGTCGTTAAGATTCTAAACGAGTCTTAGTCGTTTTTTTTTTGAAGAGTATATGCATGTTTATATTTTCAAAAACAAATAATGGTAGACATATAACTTTGTCAGGACTCAGGACAACTTATAGCTCTCGCTTCTAGTTTAGTTGTCGTCATCCGTTCAATTATTTTGTAACATGATTAAGTCTCTGGTAAATTCAATTCATAGTGAATGAAATAAACAACGTATATTTATCCGACCATTCACAGCCGTGTTCCCTTGTATCCTTGTTTTTGAGTATGTACCCCATTACATAGTAAGAATAAGATCCTAATTTTCCTTTTTATATTCCACTCGTTTAGCGTAAAATGTAGATGCACAGTTTTAGGCCCTCCCATGGGAATGGGTTAATTTACTAATGACTTGGGATTAAAATTTATTCTAAACTTTATTTCAACCATTAAATTAACATTGAGATTCAAAAAAGTATAAAATGGAAAATGAGTTGTATCGAGATTGGTAAAAAAAATTGATCCAAGTGTTAAAACAAAATTTGAGATAAATTTTGATCCCAAGCCATTGAGAAATTAACCGGTTCGCTCCCATAAGACACCAGTACGAATACAGTTTATCCCGGTATGAAATCAAAATTTGGCGTTATATACAATTATTAAACTAGGTAGCATATTATTTAATTACTCTTAATTAGTCTCTTAAACCCTTCAAAAACCTCCAAAATTTCATAAAAAAAAAAGAAGAAGAATACAAGAATAAACAAATCATACCTGAATAGCTAACAAAGGCCGGTTAAGCCCTTCGAGATTCATAACCTTGGTATACGGCACAAGCTCCTGCATGATCTTCTCCTTCTCGGCCTGGTTACCTTCAGTTGCCAGCTCTGCCACCTCGACCCCCTCAGCTGCCGCCTCTAAGACCTCGACGCCTCCTTTGAACCCTTCTTCGCCATCACATTTTATGTACAGCACCTTCTCTTCATCCTGGCTCAGCCTCCCGGCAAGCGGGTAGAAGTAATCCAATGCCTCTGCTAACCCATCTTTCAATTTGCTGACAATGTCAGTAAATTCTTGCTCCGGTGTTGTTTTGAAGAGGAGCAGTTTTTGGTTGTAGTAGAAGGTTATGTACGGGAGATCGAAGGTGGCTAGGGGGCATGTGGCTAGTTCTGGTTTCTTGGAAGGTTGTACAGTGGTGGTGCCGGTGACTTTGACAGTTGTCTGGGGTTTTCCATCCTCAACATGCTTTCCATTATCAACATGTTTTCCATTCTCAACATGCTTCCCATTCTCTATTGCCATTTTTTTCTTTGATGCTTTGTGAGGGAGAAAGAGAAGAGTTCTAGGAATGAAAGAAATGGGGATGATCAGTTTGGATATTTATGCTGAATCTGGTAATGTGGTGATAATAAATAGGTACTGAGAATAGAACCAGTGCAAGTGGTGCCAGCCAGAGTGATCCGTTTCCTGAAATACACAATCTAGGACCCGCTACAAAGAAACAGCCACAGGTTTTGCCTTTGCAGTTTTATATGAAAAATAAAATTCAAATCTCTTTCAACTATCGGTGAAGATGTATTTTCTCCGAAATGGCACCGTTAAAATAATTAGAATGATCACATTTTGAATATTTTTACATTAGCAATGGAAATTTAATTTTTTTTAGAGTCACCCTCCTTTAAGTATCTCTACTCTTTATTAAGTAGGTAGATATTATGATCCTATAACGGTCTAAATTTTTTATTAAATTTTTAAATTTAATATCAATCATGAAATTGAGTTATTCGTCAAATAATGTTATCATTTCTATGGCAATTTGTGCTTAAGTTATAATTTTCTCTCAATTTTGATTGTTACACGAAATGATGCATCATTTAGTAGTACAATTACTCTATTTTATTTCTTTTTCTCCTTAGATTGTCATTAATTATGAACTTTAACTTTTCTCAAATTCTAAATGTCAATTTTTCTCTCAATTCTCCATTTATTTTACATTAATTATGTATTCATGATTAAAATTGATATTAAGTATTAAATTATCTTCATTTTTATTTTTATTTTTTTACATGAAGATATGAATTTCTAAATTTTAAAAAGACATCACTATAGCAACATACGGACAAGATACAAATTATTATTTATTATTGTTTCATATTTGATTAGCAGTGGAATTGCACTGGTCGTGATTATATGCATCCATTCAAGTACTTCACATGCACGAAATAATTAGCACACATGACATAATTTAATCTATTTGATTAAATTTGTGTGTAAATTTATTTATCTATAGCTTAGCGGTGTTTTCTAAAGTAAAAAAGCATTATTATTTTACGGTGAGATTTCATATTCTGAGGTCTTAAATGATCGATTTAAATTGTTCAATAATTTTTTCATATCAAAATTTTGAGGGAAATTAAATTTCATGATTTTTTTAACTTTCTAACTATTTTTTAAATTATTTTTAAAATCAGCCTTGTTTAATATGAGAAAATAATCTATTTCAGGGTTGTTTTTAAAAATAATTTAAAAATATCTAAAAAATCGTAAAATTTAATATCTCATAAGTTTTGACTTGAAAAAATTATTGATCAACTTAGATTAACCATTTGAGATCTCGGAATATGAAATCTCACATCAAAGTAATAACGGTTTTTTATTTTACAAAGCATCATAAATCATCTATATAACAAATATGCTCCTAGAAGCACAGAGTCCCTCCGTGATCTTATATTGAAATCTTATTGGATACAAAAATTTGACGTGTTTCGAATTTTTTAAATCACTCTTTTCAATTTTTGAAAATCAACTCTAAAAATATTCAATGTTTATATATTATTTTTAAAAATTAAAAAAAAATGATTTAAAAAAATCAAAACACCTCAAATTTTTGAACCCCACGAGATTTTAATATGAATAATTTAATGAGAGTGATAAATCAAAATTTAAAGATCATTTAATATATTTTTTGAGTTAGTATCACGGGATATACTTTTTGAGTTAGTATCACGGAATGGTTTCGTCCTCATATAATTTGTATTGAACGATCAGCATCTAAGTTTCTATTAATCTAGTAAGATACTTTCACTTGATTAGTTCCAATTTTAATGGCTGTTGGGATAGGATTTGATCCTCAGTGACAAGTCGAAACGATGATACAATATGTCGAGTGAGACATAATAAGTTAAATTTTGTATGAATGGGACCCACTTACTATTAGGCACTGACAGAAATCACAAGGTACCATGATGAAGGTGTAATGGCTAAAGAGGTGTTAGTTGGGAGTAAGAGGTGCGTATTTATGAGCTCCATGGAGTAGTTGTCTCCGTCTCCTAGGTGGCTAGGTGTAAATGACTTCATTTTTCTAATTCTCTCTTTGGTGTATGGTCAATATATTTGTTTGCCCTGCTGGATGGCAGTCACCCAATAAAAACAAGAAAGTTAAATAGGGATAGATAAATATATAAATTTCGATAATTATAAATTATTTGAACACAGTTCATAAATTAATTTGTAACAGTATACGTACTGATACACTAATTATACCAAAGTTTGTATCTTACTAGTCCAGGGATTATTTGTATGCAGTAAATCCATTATCTGAATAGCACAATCACTGGCGATGAGATTTTGAATCTTATGTTTCTGATCCAATTATTCTGATGATATATTTATAAACAGTCCCAATTGAATATCCTGTATATTACAGTAAATTTGTATTATAACATGTGTATGATAGGTCTTTTATCGGGTTGAACCAAATAAGGTGATAATATCACAGATTTATAAGCCTAGCTACGTACTCTATTGCCTACCTTCTCGTGCAATGCCGGACCAGAATAAAAGTGCTTTCTTCGGTGAACTTAATATCGCATTGAGTGTTTGCTTGGTTTTGTAGGTATATGAGACATTTAATTAGTGTTAGCTGTGTGTCTATTTACTTATTTAATGTGGAAGAGGTACTTTCTCCAAAAATCGCGCGATGTGATAGGGATAGACTGGTTCGTTTGGTAAATCAAAAAATAGTCTTGGAAGAACAATAATATTAAAAGAGTGATAGAAAAATAATATTTTTGACTATTTAGAATAGCAAAAATATTATTTGATAATTATTAATCAGAATAGTTAAAATATAAATAATTATGCTATTGTGGTATAGCATATAGTGGCGCTATTGTACGCTATCATACATTTATTCACAATAAATTTTAAATTATCATAATTTCTTCATCTAAATTCTAATTGAGGTGATTCAAAGTGTCTTGAAAAACTAAAAATAAGATCTATAACATTGACATATAATCTTAATCGTAACATATAAATTTTGGATCAAAATTCTTTTTTTCTTTGTTATTTGTGTTCTAAGTCTGACCACGACTTGCATCTTTCCTTTGTTTTCTTATTGAATTCTCTCATTTATCTAAAATAGTACTTAAAACTAGACAGTATCTTGAACTTAAGAAATTCAAATCTAATTTAAACTAATTAACCTAAAAATATTTATTTTGAGACTTAATCTAATTTAAAAATTAATATTTTAATTAATTCATCATGGACTTTACTTAATAACCAAATGCACTTGACAAAAAATAATATGTATAATTTAATTTAGTAATTTACTATATCAAAGATATTTTAAATAGTAGTTTAAAAATTATACTTGTTCAATGTCATATTATCCTTTAGTTGTTTTTATGTTATTTATTTATTTAGTCTATGAATATTTAGATAAAAATATTCATATTATTTATTTATGCTATGTCGGATAATTTTTGCTATATCATGCTATAACGCGATAACTTTTTTAGAATTGTGTTATAGTGGCATGATAATCGCTATTTAGGATCTTTATAATCGCTATTCTACAATAGCTAAATCGGTATACCAAGTTATAATTAATTTCATGGAGGTGCTAAACAGACCTCAGTGTTTTGCTATCTTTCTTCAAGATCGCTATTAAATTCGTGTGAGGTCTTCCATTAATTTTGGAAATAAATTAAATTAAATATATTATAATGGTATTTGAACTCAGCCTCTTCTGTATGCATTTTTTTTATAAAAGATGAAAATTTTAAGTTACATAATTTTTTAATTGTTCATTATAAGAACTCTTCATTCGAGTTTTGAATTTGTAGTGTTCCACACTGAGAGAAATATTGTCTTTTGCCATTAGACCAACACTTACATATTAATTAATGGGAGTTAGTTTTACCATGCAAATTTATGAGCAGAATTCCAATGAAGAAAGAAAGAAACAGGAGCAGATATAGGATTTTGGTAAGTGGGTAGTAATTAAATTGTGATAGTTTATCGATTTTAAATTCATCAGCCAATCAGATACTAAATAAAATAATCAATAATTCAATATACATTCTTACTTAGTAAATTCAAGAGATTAAAAATTAGGTTCAGAGAGGTCATATTAGCAAAAACTTGGCCCAAATAGCACTATTTTTTAAAATCCAAGGAATTTGACCCTCTGGATACATGTACATCTATCCACTATAAGAAAAAAATTATTTTAAAACCGACTATATAAAGGATTTAGCATCGATTATACAATCACGGTTCTAAAGATAGGTGATGCTAAAACTTTTAATAATCGGTGCTAAAAGTTTTCCTAGGGAACAAATTTGAAAAGGCGTTTAGAGCCGGTTTTTAATTAATATAGTTGATTCTAAAGATATATTTAGAGTCAGTTTTTAACTAATAGTCGGTTCTTTTAGAGCCGATTATTAATTAAAAATCGGTTCTAAAGACACCTTTAGAGATAGTTATTAATTAAAAACCGGTCTAAAAGATCTAATTAGAATTATTTTTTAATTAATTATTGATTCTAAATATACCTTTAAAGTTAGTTTTTAATTAATAACTGACGTTATTAATTAAAAATGGGCTCTGAAGGTATCTTTAGAATATGTTATTAATTAAAAATCGGTACTACATGTCTCTTTAGAATTAGTTTTGTGCTAAAAACTGTTGCTAAATATTGTTAAAAAATTATTAAAAATATTTTTTTCTATACTTCATGTGCTAAAGTTCACTTTAATAAAATAATTTGTTCTATACTGCATGTGCTAAAGGTCACTTTAATAACAAATTTTGCTCTATACTGTATGCGCTAAAGGTACTCTTTAATAATAGAATTTATTCTATACTTTTAATAACATAATGCATTGTTAAAAAAAATATTTATGTTTTCAATAACATATACCATAATGAATATATATCCATTGTTCAAATAATATGAAAAACTATATAATTTCTAAGAAAATATCAAAAAAAAATCTTGAAACTTCAAATGCATTGTTGAGTGTCAATATAATTTTTTTTTACCCCCAAAAACTATCATAATTATGATAGTGATTAACCATATGTATATTTCACTGTGAGCTTTATGTGGTTGTGTAGAATGCTTCAATAGGAGTTTCTTATCAAAAACTATGATTGTTTGAAGTTGAGCTGCTCAAATTTTAATTTTTAGTTCAGCTACAATTTCATTTTTTATTTGAGGTTTAAAAATAAAATAAATGAGGAAGATGAAGAAGAGGGGGGAGATTGTTTAATTAGGAGCTAGCGTTGGATCAAGTAGAGAATGGACAATAGATAATGATTGTAATATGTGAGTATAACTTTTCTGAATTCTTATTGGTCAGAATATTTAGAAACTCTTATTAATTAAAAACTATTTTTAAAGATTCTGACCACTTTAGGAATCTTTAGTGCTGGCTGGTTCTTATAACCGATTATTAGTTAAAACTGTTTCTAAAGGTTATGCTTTAGAAATATATCTTCTAGAAAATCATAAAGGTAATGTTCTTGTTACCAATGGTTCTAAAGAGTTAGCAACGGTTCAGATAATTTTCTTCTTTGTTTTGGAAATGATTTTTTATTTAACAGCTGTTGAATATTTCATTAAAATATTGATAATGTCACTATTTTAGAACTGGTTATTCAGTTAAGGGGTGCTAATTGAGCGTTCGTAAAGCCTTTTTTCCTAATAATGGTCCATGGAAAGGAAAACATTTAATGGATTTTGTTTTGTATTTTGAGTTGTGAAACATGACAGTGTCAGGAAACAGTTTAGGATGTGTATAAGATTCAGGGTATCATCTCCTAGAGGAAATAAGAGAAAGTTCGAATGTTTGATGATCGTAGTCATAGCTATAAGTACATATGTACAATTACCAAAATTAGATAGAATTGAAAATGCCATGTGATCCTATTTAATGCTGCATTAATTTCCCCTGCAATCTTACAGTAACAAGTATATTGCATTTTAATTGCTGGGCATCATAACTACTTGATCAAATAATTTAAGTGAACGCTTGTCAACCATGTGTTCTGATTCTCAAGACTGATCGGCTCTTAAAAATATGGCTATGTGTCGATGGAATGGTCGGATTAATGTCCAATTTAACCAGCTACCTAAGTAAAATGCAGACTTAATTTATAGTAATCAATAAGAGAGCTATTTTTTTTTTGGAACAGATGATCTTTGTATATCCTCCCTCTGACAATTATTAAGATCATACCAGAATTTGTTCATGTTGGAAAAAAGGATGGAAACATGGAGAATTTTCCATCTAAAATCATCATGCTTGTATTTGCTAGCTCAGATTTTATACATGCAATATTTTCTAGAGATCAACGCCTACGGAGACCGACACATAATGTGGTATACTAGTATTGAGGCGCCTCAAGTCCCCAACTAAGACGAGTCAATAAAGCTATGGTGGAAATGCAACTAACATGGTCCATATAATGTGATATCCAACCTCACTAACAGCTTTACTTGGTTCTGTGAGATAATAACTTACTAGAGACGTTGCATATTCCAAGGTCCAAAATCAATTTGAATCCTTTATGTATATTTAAAATTAAGTGGCTTAACCACCGTCTTATTCTTAAAAAAATAACTTAGTAGAGTGTACAAACCGCTAGACCTAGAAAACTTTGGATTTGCCTGGTTTTAAGAACAAATGAAGTAATTTACCAATGTGATTTATGTAATGAAAAGTCCGACCTCCTTGCTTGGTTCTTTTCAAAGTAGAACTATTTATCTATGACATAATTTCTGACCAATGGTGGAATTTTGAAGAAATGGTCCAGGCCCAAGCAGCGGAATTATATTATAATAATAAATTTATAATTGAATGGATGGGCTGAAATGCTTTGCAAAGTGTGGATCGGGCCAGCATTTTGGATGCAAATATTCATTTCGAAATTATACTGAATAACTCAGAATTTTTTAATTAAATTGTTTTTCCTTCAAAAAATGGTATCAAATTTTGAAAATTTCAAAATAATATAAAAGTTTCAACCTTTCAAATTGATTTAACATAATTTATCCTGATGACAATAGATGCTGTGTAAAATAACTATTCGTTTATTTATAGTTAAAACGAGTGCAGAATTGTTTATATAAAATGATATTAAATGATCGGCAGATTTTGTTATATATAATAATTATAAAAATTATATTATTAATAATAAGAGTGATAAAAGCAAAATTTTAAATCTACGAATGTCAGTGGCGTCTTTGTGTAAATGCGCCACTGCCAGTGGCGTCTTTATTGAAACGCGCCACTGGCTTGATTACTATAAATACACGCGCAAATAGATACCTGCGCGGTTGGTATTTATAGGAGACAATAGCGCCACTGTCAGTGGCGCGTTTCAATAAAGATGCCATTGGCGCTATAGCGTTGCGTTTGCTCGCGCCGCGCAATGATGCGTACCGCCATTCGTAAATTTAAAATTTTGCTTTTATCACTCTTATTATTAATAATATGATTTTTATAATTATTATATTTAAAAAAATCTGAAAGATCGCTGTGTGCAACGTGTTATTCCAAATCGTTAACCAGCAGCCCAAGTACCATTTAGGAATCAGACAGGTCATTAATTAATTAGGTGTATATTATGCGCGATTTGTTGTAAAAAATTTACTTAAATTTTATAATTTTAATATATACATATATATAAATATATATATCTAAAGTTTTATCAAGAAATTAAATAATTAAAATTAATTTAGTTATCTGAAGTTGAAAGAAAATAAAATCAAATTAACTTGTTTAACCGGAGCTGTGATATGCGGATCTAAGGCGACTCCGCATTCTATTGCACAAGATCGGGCAAGAATGACCCCAAGTTACGTCGGTATTCCTACGCCTGCGGGTGCAACCGTGGTAGAAGTTATTGTAGCATCTTTCAACAATGATAGCAAAATATAGTTTAAAGAAATTCTTTAGTGGGGAAACTAAATTTAATTAGATGAAATATGAGCACTGGATTAGAGAAATAAATTAGAATGGTATGCTAGAAGAGACCGAGAAAGATAGCATATATCGATGTATATGTTAATTCTTCTGACCCACTCATATTTATAAAGGTACAATAGAGCAACGTTTCTATTCTAATTTATTTGTATAATGAATGGCACATCAACACAATTATGATATGAATTGAAATCGTGTAATGCACAATCAACAGAATTGAATAGGTGTAGATGCGTGTCATTAAGAGGCAACGGATATCAATATTTAAATGGAGATTAATTGGATATACTTGTCCGTTGTACATCATAGAATTCAAAAGGCCCATAAAACATCTAATTAAATTTAAATAAATCACATAGGTTAATTTTATTATTATAAAATTTTGAGTTTTAAATACTATTTTCTAACACGATCTTCATCATTAATTGGGATATATTGCTCTAAAATTGACATTTTTGTGCGGAATAACTATAATACTATTGAGAAGGAGTGATAATACTGAAATAAAAAGAGTATTGATCCATTTACTCTATCTTAATTATATTATTTAATTAGAAGTGGAACTATAGATGAAGCGTTGTATTTTAATAAAAGATAAGTAAAAAAGCGAAATTACACTAAATCAGTTTAATACTTTAATTAGAAGTGGAATTACAGATGAAGAGTTGTATTTTAATAAAAGATAAAAGAAAAATGTCCACGTGTATTATATTAAAATGACATAATACAAGTTAAGAAATTTATATTTCTTTTACTTTAGCCTGTCAATAAAGTTCTTAACTTCAACCTCCATATTCAAGCAGGGCTGTAGATATATTTCAGTTGCTAATCGAGGGAAGAGGGATCCGTATTCATTGTTATAGAAAAAATATTGTCACCTCTGTCATAGTTTTTAAAATGTCATATAAAATTTGTATGATTCAATTTAGATTCAGTGGGGTATATCATTTGAGTGGAGTTCACTTACCATAGAAAAAAGTGAAAGTTAATTAGATATTTACCACTTTGAAGTTGGGAAATTAGAAATTTAACACTCCAAAATTAAGATTTAGTTATTTTGTCACTCTAAACTTACTTAAAGTGGATATTTGTGACTCTCTCAATTAAAATTATTCATTTACTTCCTCCATTAATGTTTATTATATATATCATAAATATTTAAACTCAAACCCGTCTATTTTTCAGATTTTTACAAATCAGTCCTCACAAATTTATTTTCCTTTCAATCTATTTATCTTTCCCACTTGATCTCCTTCCTTTCTCACTGTGCATGTACTCGGAATTCTTCTCCTCTCCCTGTGAAAACCAGACATGACGTCTCCTTATTTCTCCCTGCGTATTGATACTGTATCTGAATATGTTCCCAGCTTAAACATTACATATTGATGTCTAGTATATATTAATCATCTTTGACTTGCCAACATAGGAGCATGACCTATGTTCCCATATTAGCAACTAGATACCTATAATTGTTTACTCTGATTGCAAAACCAGATAGTAGTTATTAGTTCCCTCAGAACAGTATCTGGAATTGCACTGTGTTGAAGGATACCACTTGCCTTTTGCTAATGTCTGCAATATATAGTTTTTGATACTTACTAGTCAAATGAACAGATCCTTAGGGAAAATTAAAAGAAAGAAAAAAAAAAAGGAAATCAAGCGGGAAAGGTATGTTAAAAGGAAAATAGATTTGCGAGGACTGCTTTGTAAAAAATAAAAAAATAAAAAAAGTTGGGTTTGAATTTAATATTTATGATATTAAACATTAAATGAGGGGGAAAATGTACAATTTTAATTGAAAGAATGATAAATATCTAATTTAAGTGAGTTTAAAGTAAATATCTAACTTAATTTTGAAATGATAATTTTTTTTTCTCAATTTAATTTCTCCTAAAAAACGTTGTTGTCAATATTATCGTAGAAAAAAGTAAGGCAACGGACGTGAGGGAAGAGATTGCTGCTTTTAAATTCGTTCCTACATACATTTGATTCGTATACGTTGTAAAGTGTTGTAGTCCTGTAGAGCAGAAAGCTGAAAAGCTGAAAGTTGAAAGCGTGTAATTCTTTTTAAGGCCAAATTGGCAACCTCCCACCAAAGCACATGCCTAGATTTATTGGGAATTAATAGGGAATTTTCACTCATGGATTGCTTTTTCAAAAAGATTATTCGATAGTAATTTCACTGAATTGGGTTTGGACAATTTTACCTACTTGAACCCACAAAATGAATGTAAATTACGAAAAAAAAATTCCCCTAAGGGCTTGAGGCATTGCTTTGTTTTCCATTCTCTCCTTAAATTTAGATGCAAGACAAGGTCCACCACGCTCCGAACGGCTGCTAGATTTCTACCTGTACTATAAGCTTATGGTACAATCCAATTAGGTGTAGCGTTTTTAAATATTTTTTAAGGGGATTTTTTTTGTCCCAATAAAAATCTCCTAAAATTCTCCAACTATTTTCTCTTTCAATTTTTTATTTTTATATAATATTTTTTATAAGTTTTTATATTCCACGATCTGATAGAAACACTAAGTAATTAAGTATGAATACCTCACTAATTAGATATGAATATTGTCTATTTTAAGTATGAACATTCATATCAGTATTTCATATTTTTTGAAAGAAAGTTTATACATGTGAGTTGTAAGATACTCATCATTATTAAGAATAAATTTTAGTTTATTCAAGATGTTTGTACTTATAATCATGGATGTTCATATCTGTTGTCATGAATATTAATACAGAAAATAAAATACGTTCATAACTACTATATGTGTTAAAAAACTAAGACATTTTAATACATTCTTAATTTAATACAGAAAATGAAATATGTTCATAACTACTATATGTGTTAAAATAAACTAAGATATTTTAGTACATTCTTAATTTGAAAATATCATTTAATTAATTTGCACGTGATTAACTAGTGTTTAGGGTGATATGGTGAGTGTTCATCATCTTCAAGTATGATTTTTCATCGGCTCCGGATGTACATTTTCTATAATAAAAAGTGTTCATACAGCTATTAAGAGGCATCTATACATTTTGTACAGGTGTTCATACAGATTATAAAAATGTGAGAGATTTTTCTGAGAAACTTTTATCGGAGTACAATTAACATACCTTTTTTTATTAACTTAATAATATTACAAAATATTTTTTTATTATCTAAATCTCTTATTGTCTGATATTTTATACAATTAATGTGAAATTTACAATCTAATTAAGTGTATTTTTAAGGATGGCTAAAAAATCATTCAGTGTGAAAAAAAATGCAATAATTATGTATGCATTTTAAGAATTTGAATGATTCTGGAAAGTGGAAACTTAGGACGGCTGTTCACAATTGCCAAGCATTTATATGTACACTTAAATAGGCTAATCCGTAAATTTTAGTATTTTTTTTTTGGAACAAGTAGGCTAACCTATTTTAATCTCTTATTGAAAGTAATAAAGAAAAAGAGAGTCGGGTAAGATATATACATGACAAGAATGTAAAAGGAAAAAGGTTGAAACTGCTATGAAAGAATAAATAATAGATGTTTCACCTTCACGTGTTAACTCTCTTATCTGTAAACATTTTAATTTTTCATACTTTATTTTGCATTAAGTCCCATATTTATTATTGACATTTCATTTTGTTTTCACTAGCCTATAAATAGAAACTTTGTATGTTGTTGAGCGATAAACATTGAGAAATAAATAATACAAAAAAGATTTAGTCTCTCCCAAATTTTACCTTTATCTTTATTTTATTACAGAAAACAACCTATTTTATTATTTAATTCTATTAAGCTGATACATTGATGCCAATTTTATTATTTATATTAATTGAGTTATTATTTATATTAATGACTTTATTATGCGAACTTATTTTATATAATATTTTATTATTTAATTTAAATGAGTTAAATGGATCATAAAGTTGTTAACATCAATATATAATGCATTCAAGTTGAATAATAAAGTCGGTATAGCCGGTATTTCCCACACATTTTTCTTTTTTAGTATTTAATTAAGTATTTTACTCTAGAGATCCCACTAAATATAACCATTTTAAATTAAACTTATCATTCCCCCACACATTTTCCTCTTAGTATTTAGTTAAGGATTTTACTTTAGTTATCCCACTTAATATAATCATTTTAAAATAAACTTATCAAATAAACGGTTGTGATTTAATCTTTTTTTTTGTTTTTAATGGAATTTTAGGAGCACACCGATTAAAAATGTGTATTCCGTCACTGTAAACGACTGTATTTACAAAATCCGTTAGAAGAATTATAGTTGTTTAACAAACTATCTGGCCCGCCAAAAAGAAAAGGATATAAAAAAATAAAGATAAAAGTATCCGGGAATAATTAAAAGCTGGCATGCTCGTTGTCTCAAACACGCTAACGTAGACCGAAAACGAAGCATTATCCACTACACCATTGCTTCATATCAAAGACTAGAAAAATATCATGATGACTCAACACCACATAAAACCATTTGATAAAAAGAAATTTCCAGATAAACATAATGGAGGCATGCCAAAGCTCATTTCAAATGGAAATTGGCACTTGACATTACAAACAGCAACCAATTAGTTAAGTAAAACGGTAAAACTACAAAGTAAGATGGGTAATCTGTTGGATCGACCGAAATTATGCCAGGTTTAAAACATCAGCACTCAAGATCGACTAAAATTGCATATAATCATTGAAAATTCTCTCTTTATTTTCCCTGGAATTATTCCCACTCTTCATACCCAGAAAAAGAAAAGGAAAACAGATCACCAATCACCAGCATCATCGTCACCATAGGCCAAATTGTCCTCGACCTTCTCGGCCACATCATCTGCTATCTTATCCTCAACATAATCAATCCCTTCAGCCAATGCCAATCCACCGAGCACCCCACCGACAGCCCCGATTGCCAGACCAGCTCCCATTCCAAGCTTACCCTTCTTCTGTTCCTGTTCTACTGGCGCCTCGCCATAGGCGCTAGACCCGTATGCTGGCTGTGTGCCATATGCCGGTGGTGCACCATATGTGCTGGATCCGTATGCAGGTTGTGGGGGGCCACCATAAGGATAACCAGCTGGTGGGGCTGTGGCAGGGTAGGAGTAACCCTGCTGGGGTGGTGTGTAGGGTTGGCCATAGCCGCCATATTGCTCACCATATCCTTTTGAGGCGGTCTGGCCATATGGTGGAGCATACTGATCATAGTACCTGTTATGAAAAACTAAAAGTAAATTTCATATTTCATTATGCTCTCTGGTAGTTCTATATACCACTTCGCTTGTCGCATACTTGGATGACAAGAAGATTTTTGCACATTTGGCCAAATCGTACTAATAAAATGAAACACTCAACTCTTGACTACTTCAATATATGTCTTTGCATTTGCCAGCATATTTTCCTTTTAATAAAACCATCTAAAAAAATTATCTTGAGTACATTGTTGTTATTACACTTCAAATGAATTACAGACAATAGTATACAGTAACGTTTGAAGGGTATCATTGGAAAATGCGAACTCTTTAAGGTAAAAAATGCAACACTAAACTTTGCCCCCCGGCCCCCTAGTAAGAAACTGAAAAAAGAAAATAAACATTAGTTTCTACCATTGTAAGTTTGTAACAGAATAAGACCTGAGTAATTCCTCAATCAAGTAAACTTAATCAGTGTCTCAGTGAATTAATTAAGTAATCACTATGGCATTACCTGTGGGGTTCCATCACTGCGACCTTAACCTCGAGCTTCCCATGTGGCCGGCCCGATGGGCGCTTCAACTTGAGGCTCTTGATCGCCTTTCCACCGATCCCAACATCATCCACCACCTCATGCAGGTGCAATTTAGCAGACCCCACCAGCGGTTTCACCCCCTCTGCGGCGTTTGCATGCACCACATCAATGTAGAGCTTGGCTTCTTCCAGCTGGGAGGAAGGCGGCAAAGGAACCAACAATTTCTCATCCCAGATTGGGTCCTCGCCATTGTCGACATCGACCTATGTTAAGATAATTCAAATAATTGAATAAATTACAATAACCACGATTTCTATTATGACAAGTTCTTTGATTACTGCATGCATCTGCTGATCAAAGCATGAAATCGCCAGTTCAATTTCTACACAGTTTTAAAAGAGTAACATAGATTTTATATGAAATCAAAATTCAGAGAAGCGGATTAATAATTAGTTAACAGTTAACAACCTTGGTGGTGACCTTGGGGCCATCATCGATCCAGACAACAGCGTAAGGCTCGAGTTCTCCGTTGCGCCAGTTCACGTTTTTGAGATTTTTAGCGGATTCGATCGTGACCTCGACCTCATACCTTGATCCCATCCTAGGTTTGGTTATTCTCTCTTTGATTCGAAATTGAAAATTTGAGGACAGACTGGAAGAAGGATATAGTGCAGAATATGAGAGAAGGAAAGAGCGGGTGATTCCAATCAAAAAAAAAAAAAAAGAGCGGGTGATAAATAGTGACGGGATTGTGGAATTGTGCTTGTAGTTGGATATAATTACGGAAGAGGGATTGATGAGGCGCACACGTTTACTGGGGACGATCCTTTCGAGAAGGACCAGTACCACTTGGAAGGAATATGTTGACTAAGGGTTCGTTAAGCAAATTAAGAAATAGTTTTGAAATAGTGGTAATTTTAGAAGAGCGATAAAATAGTATTTTTGTTGGAAGAGTGGTAGAAGAGTAGTATTTTTGATTGTTCGGAAGAGTGAAAATATTGTTTGACAGTTATTACTTTTCGAGAATAGTTAAAATATGAATAATTATGATACTAATAATGATGATGATAATAATAATAATAATAATAAAATAATAATCATAATAGTAACATAATAATAATAATAATAATAATAAATTAATAAAAATAATCATAATAAATAATAATATTATAATAGTAATATAATAAAAATACAAATATAATTATAATATAGTAATATAATAATAAAAAATTATAATTACCATCATAATTATAATAATATAATAATAATAAATAATCATAATTTTAATAATATAATAATCATAATCATAATCATGATAATAATAATTATAGTCATAATCATAATAATATAACCATAATCATAATCATAATAATATAATAATAAAAATATAATCATAATCATAAAAATAATTATAAATAATTATAATTATAATAATATAATAATAAATTAATCATAACTATAATCAATAAATAATAATATAATACAACATAATAAAATAATAATAAAGTAATAAAAATAATCATAATAAATAATAATATTATAATAGTAATAAAATAAAAATATAAACATAATCATAATATAGTAATATAATAACAAAAAATTATAATTACAATCATAATTATAATAATATAATAATAATAAGTAATCATAATTTTAATAATATAATTATAATATAATAATCATAATCATAATCATGATAATAATAATTATGATAGTCATAATCATAATAATATAACCATAATCATAATCATAATAAGACAATAATAATAAAAAGATAATCATAATCATAAAAATAATTATAAATAATTATAATTATAATAATATAATAATAAATTAATCATCACTATAATCAACATATAATAATATAATACAATATAATAAAATAATAATAAGTAATAATAATCATAATCATAATCATCATAATATAATAATATAATAATAAATAATCTTGATCATAATAATATAATAATAAAATAATTATATTTATATTCATAATATAATAATATAATATTAAAATTATATTTATAATAATAATAAATAATATAATAGTACTAATGGTAACGATAATATAATAACAATAATGATAATAATAATTTAATAATAATAATATAATGATAATAATAATAATAAATAATAATCATAATATTAATATAATAATAAATTATAATAATAAATATAATATAATAATATAATAATACTAAATCTTAATCATAATATAATAATATAATATAATATAATCAAACAATAATCGCTATTCCGACGAGAGCTAATTCGGTATTCCATAAGTTGGTATACCTAGGATTAGCACTATTCCGCACTCTTCTACTTAGTCTAAAATTCGTTTGGCAAATTAATTCGTCGGAATAGCTATTATATTCTAACTTTTTGTTATTCCATTGAGTGCCAAACACTCCCTAAGACTGGATCATTTTTTTTTTTGAAAAAGTGGTCGAGACCACGGTTTCCTTTAAACCATATAAAAGTAATGTGAAACGATTAAGAAATCAAACACCTAGTTTTTAATCTATTCCACAAATCTAATACAAAATATCCATCAAAATGTATCTAACTTCAATTCAATAACAAAAAGAAACATAACATGCAGCAATCAGGAACTAAAAAGCTGATATATGAATCATATGATTAGAATCTAAGAAAATTGAAAACTAAATCAACACATTCTTATATTGAGCATATCAAAAGTCTATGAGATCATCTTTATTGAGGTCTCATCCACACAGACGAAGAAGATCGTCGTCCACTGTCAAATTCACCTCTGTATCTATCTCTACCTGCATTGGGAGGTCTTCCACCTCTGAGGTAATATCAAAGATAGTTTGAGCATTTGAGATGCATGTCTTTCTTTTTAATATTAAAGATCAAAAAGAAGAAGAGGCAGCATGGTTAAAAATAATAGCATTATGCTCTAACTATATAACCCAGGTAATTTTTTTTTTTTTTTTTTTTTTTACGTTTCCAAAAAAAATAAAAATACGGACCGAGTTTCAAACTCTGTCCGCTATTCTAGTCAATTCTATTAAATTTCTATCCTTTAAAGAATACAACAATCAATATACCACAGATCCTCTAACGATATACCATTAAAAGTAAAAACATTAAATTTAGCAATATAATTTCAAATAACCTGAACAGTAGACACATGCAACAAAAAGATGATGAATATCCTCATATTCACCACAGAAGACACAACTTGAATCGTCAGTCCAACCTCTTCTCAACAATTGATCTTTAGTTAAAATTTTTTTCTTCTCACTAACCACATAAAAATCTTTATCTTAAATGGGATTTTAGATTGCCACACAATATCAAATTCATTATTAATTATCCCTCAAAATCCAGCCATTCATAGAATGAATGTACTGAAAACAAACCTGACACATGCCATCTCCATTAAATAACATCATACTGCAGGGGTTGTATTGTAAAATTTCCTATTTATATTAGATAAATTAGTCCATTCTATTAAGTAATTCCCTGCTAATTGATATGCTCGGCATATGCATCAGTTAGAGGAATATGCAATTGACCATCAGCATATGCATCAGCTACAGTAAGACCTGGTTTATCAACAATTGAATATAATAATGGATAAGAAATAAACAAAGCACAACCTTGATACCATTTATCTGTTCAAAATGACAGTGTTTTTCCTGACCCTACCAATTTATTAAAACCTAATTCTATCAAATCCTTGTCCTTCATAATTACTTTCCAAAAAGGTAAAAATTTAGTAGAGTTAGAGGAATATTTGGTTAAAATATATCTTTCCATTTACCAGTAACTTTTGAATCTTGAAATCTAATTTGTCATTTAGTTAGATGAGCAGTATTCATCATCTCTAAGTCTAATAAATCTAAATCACCCTGCTTCTTACTTCTATAGACTATTTTTCAAGCCACTAAATAGTATTTTTTTTAACAAAATTGCCACCATACCATAATTTTTTTTTTCTAAGTTTATCAATGGAATGTCTGACATTTAAAGGTAACCTATAGATAGACATCAAATAGATAGAAATAGATGATAAAATTGAATTCACAAGTGTAACTCTACCACCTATATAAGACTGGATCATTAATCACATTATAAACCAATCTTATCGTTACAAGTTTATGTTTGCACCGGACCTCGTCTATTCCATTAGTACGGAGCTAGAATTTTCTTTTGAGCAATGTGCAGCCAAGAATGAACGCAAAGTAGAGTAAAAATATTATTTTAGTTGTTCAGCTGTTTATAGAGATTTGTAAACGGTCATGTCCGGTTTAAACTCGGGCGGTCCACGGTCCACAATGTCGCATGGTCCATATGGGCCGGTCCTAAGCGGTCCAAATTCAAAAAAACCGAACTCGTCCTACCGTTGGCCCTCGGGGCCGGATCCCCACGGGACGGTCCACGGTCCGGTCCATTTTTTTAATGAATTAGAAAAAATAATAATTTATCATAATTTTTTAATAATTTTTTTAACTAATTCGAATTATTATTTTTAATTGTTTAAAAATCTAATAATACTAACAAAATTAAAATTTTCCAAAAAAATAAAATTTCAGAAAATTGTAAAAAATAATAAAAGTTGAAAAATAAATTTATCAATTTTTAAATAATAATTTTCATTGAATTAATTATATATTTTTTAATAGTTTAAAAATCGAATAATACTAAAAAAGTTATAACAAATTGTAATTGGGGGACGGTCCGGTCCATGGGTCCGCATAGGACGGGTCCGCACAGTTCATTTTCGGGTGAAGGGAGAACCGGCCCACCGTTGAAAGGCAAGGCACGATCCGGTCACGGTCCGATCCGGTCCGGTCCACAGTCACAGTCCGGTCCAGAACGGATTGGACCGTCCGATCCATTTCAATTCTCTAGCAGTTCAGCTAACGCGCTCTCCAGCCCTTCAGCTGTTTGATCTCCTGAAGATCAATGTAAAAATCGGGGACCCCAAAAAGCGCCAATCAACGTGCGTGCAACGCAGCAGCGCGTCAGAGGAGCTGCTTTCCTTTTTCTTCGCTGTGTTAAAGACGCGGATTTTCTGGTTTCAAAACTTTCCTGTGTGCTCCTGGTTTAGGTTATTCTGAAGCAGATGTTTTCTCTTTGGTAAATTTCATCTCACTAAATTTTGCTACTTGTTAATAAATAATCACTCAATTTTCATTTATTTCACGGTACTATTGAATTTTTAATTTTTTTCGATTAAAATATTCTTTGAGTTTTCATTTAAAAACTAACAGAATAATCATATTCATTTATACATAGATCATTTATTTAAATATTTAAGTTATTTATATAAATATTTTAGTCACTTATCTAAATGTCTGAGTTATTTCTGTAGATATTTGAGTTAATTTATTTAAATATCTGAATAACTCATTTAAATACTCGAATCATTATCTAAAAACTTGAATATTTATCTAAATACTGAAATCACTTATCTAAATATTTATGATTCTCTTATCTAGATACTTATGTTACTTTATTTATCTAAATTCTTAAGTCATTTGTCAAAAAAATGAGTTATTTATCTAAATACTTGAATACTTATCTAAATATATGTGATTTTTTATTAGTTTTGGATGAAAAAAAGCTAGAAGAGTACTTGGATTGGAACAAATCAAAAATTCATTAGTTATCGAGAGACAAGTGAAAAGTTAAATGACCAATTCGTAACAGATAACAAAGTCTAGTGACATCTGATAAAATTTACCCTTTTCCCATCATCATTACCAAAAATATTGAACGGAGTTAGTTTTCTCCGAAAACCGCAATTCGAAGGATCTCACAAAATAATTTCTTTCAGAGAGTTTATTTATGTCCAATAGAAATTGAGTCTTACATAAACTATGTACTTTCAATGACTTTAATAATAATAATCGATTTTTAATATTTTATGTCATAAAACTGATGAGTGAAGTGAACCCATCAATTTCATTAATTTCTATTAGAATAAATATATTGATGTGTTGACGGTGATCAAAATTTTAATATAGCGCTGACCTATAAATTTTTATCAGTAATTTTTTTATATGAATTTTTACTAATAACAGTATTTTCTAATTGAAGAACATAAATTTTATCAGTAATTTAATTATATAAATTTTTATCAATAATAATATTTATTAACGAACTATCTGTGTCATTGCAAGTTTTTACCAGCAACCTAACTGCCCGAATGATTTGATTTGAGATTTTGAATTGAGAGATCCTCGGCAGCACCTAGCCTACAGTTTTTATTATTATTAATTATTATTAAATTAATATTATTAAAAATAAAAGTGAGAATCGTAAATTTTCAAATATATGAATGGCAGTGCGCCACTGGCAGTGGCGTGTTTCGTCCAAACCCCGCGCAACGCCTCCATCTCACTTGCGCGTTTTGTATATATAAGAAGTAAACGCGCCACTGACAGTGGCGCGTTTCGTAAAAATAATAAAACGCGCCACTGTCAAACGCACAGTGAACGCGCCACTGCTAGTGACGTACGTCATTCATATATTTGAAATTTTACGTTTCTTACATTTATTTTTAATAATATTAATTTAAGAAAACTTTATTATTACTAAAAACTCTCTGCCTAGAGGCGAGACTTTTTTTTTTTTACAAACCTAGAGGCAAGACTCGCTTGGAGGTTGGAGCCTCAGAGAACACGAGAGTGTCACATTTGAATTCATTACAGTCTCACACCTCATTTTCTGTGCATCTGTAGCACATGGCTTTTGTCTCCTTCCTGATAAAAAAAATAATTCGACAGTCGAGACCAGAAATGAGATCGCTGTAGTCAAAAGATCCGATGTGACTAGACCAAATAAAATTATTTTATTGATCAAGTTTGATCGGTTCAAAAATATTTCTTCTAGATCAGTTCCGATCGGATTTAGATCCACTACGCAGCACCAAAACACGATTCGTTTGATTATTTTGAAATTTAAGTTTATATTTTGAGTTTTAAATTAGAACGAATTTCGAAATGATCGAACGGATCATCGTAGCAGTGGATATGAATTTGTTTCGATCGATCGGCTCGAAGAGTGATGGGACTCATGGGATTTTGAATCTGTGGAAATATTTTCTAAACCCGTTCTGTGGTCAAAAGAAATTATCTTAGTTGAATGACTTTTTCACTTAAATATAAAATATAATAATAATAAGTCTAAATAAGGGAAAAATAATAATAAATCTAAATAAGTGGGAAAAATAATAATAAGTCTGACGAAATTTATATTACCATATTGACTGGGAAATCATCTGATCACAGATGGAAGAACCAATTCCCAACACTCATTCATTTCCTTTCTCACCAAACAATCTGCTGTCAAACAAGGCCTTAGTGTCTTTTCGGAAGCATCATGTTTGTGAGAAATTTGTGAGAATTTGAGCACCGAATTTTTTATCCTAACGCGCCAAACAGAATCTTAAGTTCTCTCTCTTTTTATAAATGGAGGCAAAAGCAGATGCAAAAGCTCCCAGAGGGGTCAACTAACCCTTAAATTTTAAAAAATAATGTTTTTAGATTAAAATTATTTTTTTCCGCCTCTCTGTTATTGCGCTCTTCTTTGTCATTTATTCTCCTTCAAATTATCTTTGATATTTACTGCCCATAAATCATTTTGACAAATTGGGAACTCCTGTTGCCCGTTGTGGTTATTTGTTTATGTATGAATTCTTCTCTTTTGGGAAGAAGTTCTACAATTTGTTATTTTCTATTTCAGATCGAGTCTAAGTTAAATAAATATGTTTGTTGTTGTTATATAAGTTTTAAATGTTCATACATATTTTCTAATTCGCATTCTGAGCTTGCGACTTGTTACGTAGAGTATATTGTATTCGTTACTATATCATTTTAACTTTTACAAAATAATAAAATATCGTAGTGATTCTAGTGAAGAAATGATTTCATGTAAATTGTGGTTATAGACTAGACGTTTAGGGGCGGAATCAGAAACAATTGATAGAGGATGTTCAATTCAAATAAATAGAATGTTCGGATAAAAAAAATATTTTTTACCGTACAACATTTATTTTTCAGTGAATCGAGGGGTGCCCGAGCGTCAGCTGGCACCTACCTTTATTTTTATTTTTCAGTGAATCGAGGGGTGCCCGAGCGTCAGCTGGCACCTACCTTTATTTTTGCCCCTGACGACGTCATAATAACATATACTAAAATTGAGGCACTATTATAGAGGAGAACGTAATTTCATAATTATTTTCAATTTCAAGTGATTTTTTAGTTTTTCCTCTAAAAGTATAAAAATAGAGGTTATAAAGTAATGTAATTTACATCATTTTCCGATATAAGTTTTTTTTCTGCACATTGATAGATATAGAAAAAAAATAAAAGAAAACATGTGACACATGCAATGACAATAAATCAATAATGACAATGGTTATGTTAACAATCTCAATATGATTCTTCAAACATATTCAAATAAAATTAAAAACTAGAACCTGAGCTTACATGTATGTTTGTTTTTTTTTTTGAAAAATAATTTACATGTATGTCATTGGACATGCAAGTAGGCTAACAATTAAATTTCATATGATTTAAGCATTATTTGATGATATACCGATAGCCGCTAATTCGAACTATGTAAATTTCGAGGCATTTGATGTACAGTGCAACATACATGAATTTCATCATTTTTATGGATGTAATATATGCACCATATAATCATTGTTACAATGTTGAATTTTTATTGAAACATTGTTTTTGAATATTATCAAAATTGTCAAAACAAATAGTTATGGAGTCCTCGATGGTAGCCCTCTTTAAAACTAGCACACAAATATATCATGCCAAAATATTCATTTTATCTTTTTCTGCATTTTAATGCTCCTGAAGTTCAGAGAACTAGTTTATCCAAGCCACATAACTAACTCAAGGACGAAGAAAGGGACCGAAATATGGGGGCCACCGTGCCAACACAGCAACAGAGCCGAACTTCAATAAGGTCACTCGACTTTATAAATTTATACAATAAACTTTTCTATGTCAAAAATTTTAACAGCAATATTCTAATAATTCGACATAGTTACAGTGCTTAAAACGACAACTGGAATGTATATATCATTACATATATAATCCATAAATATGATATTTCTTATTTTGTTTTATTATCGTCATTATATTATTATATTATTATGATTATGACTATGATTATGATTTTATTATTATTATATTATGATTATATTATTATTATTATTTTACTATTATTATCATCATTGTTAATATCATAATTATTCATATTTAACTATTCTGATTAACAACTATCAAATGATATTTTCGCTCTTCCGAATAGTTAAGAATACCACTCTTTCAAAATTATACTATTTCATCACTCTTCCAAATCTCTTCCTTGATTTGCCAAACGGTGTGTTTGGATTCATTAGAATAACACGGTTCTACAACTTTTATTATTCTAAATTTGAAGCAATCCAAAAATAATTTAGCATAGCTTCTGTCTTGTGCTGTTTTTCTAAGCCTTTCAAATATTGATTTAGTAGAATTATGATAACTTTGAGTTAGTAAATTTATTTTGTATTTAACATACTAATTATCACTCTCTTCAAAATAATAATAAATAATTAAAAATAAAATAAATAATAATAAATTAATTAATAATCATTAGTTTAGATAAAATAAGAATTAATAATAGTAGGAGTGATATTAAAAAGTATTAAATTTAAACAAAATATTAATAGATAATAATAAATAAATTTATAATGAATGATAATAAACAAAACAATTATCAGGATAATAAAAATAGTAATACAAAATAATATTTTTTAATATTAAATAAAATAATAATAAACAAACTTATAACAACAACAACACCAATAACAAAAATAAATAAAATGATAATCATTAATATCAAATGAAAAATAAATTAATTGATTGTTTTATTCATTTTTTCATCACTATTTTCAAGTTACAATTCAAATAATATCTTACCAACTCGGAATAATAAAAATTTGTACTTTTCTCATATCTTTTGAGATGTCGCTAACCTTATACTATTCTTAACTACTAACCCAAAAAATATCATTCTTACGTTAGTCCTTCCAACATGACAACATCCAAACAAATCAAATTAGTAAATACAATTCAATTAGGAGGGGACCACTTAAGTAGGGCCGAAAACGAATCAAATTCGATCGAACTAGCTAGTATTTGAGTTTGATTTGAAATTATTTTGAACTAAATCGAACTCAAACTAAATCGAACTCTAGCTAAATTGAACTCGAACTAAAATTAAACTTTAAGAACTCAATTATTTTAATTTTTACATTTATTTTCATTTTGTCATAGATAATTAGAGCTATACTAATTAATATTTCATTAATTTTATATTAAAATTTGAAAAATAACTAATATCAATTAATGTAATAATAAATTAATAATATCTTATTAAATTTAATAAATAATTATATTATTCATATATTATTGACTAAATAGTTAAAAAAATATAAATAACTATATATCGAACCATTACGAATCGAACTCGAACTAGTTCATTAAAAAAATTATCGAACCGAATTTGAATCGAACTGATAAAAAAATCTAAACGAATGAACTGAACTCGAACTAAAATCGAATCAAACACCGAAAGAATTATTAATTATGAATTTTTATTGCAGTACTACACTTAAGTACATATTTCTCAAAAACACTTGAAACATATATACTCGATACAGTTATTACAAACTTATAGGGGAGGATTGGCACCCTTCTGATACGTCTCGTTCAAGATATCTTGATGACAGACCGTGTGTATGGCATGAGAGCAACTGTATGTTATCTGCATGGGCGGATGCAGGATTTTAGTCAGAGGGCAAATATCGGATTGTAATAGCTTATCGGGTTTAAATCCATTAACTAATCGGGTACTAAATAAAATAATAATAATTTAATATATATTCTTATCTAATAAAAAATTTATTAGAATAATAATATTTTATATATTAAAAATAACAATAAAATAAAGCTCAAAATAATAGATAATCAAATTGATGAAGAAAATTTTCGTCTATAAAACTTTATATTTTGATATCTTTGCATAATTATTTCATTATACATGATATTAAATATTTTTTCTCAATAAAATTAATCAGACAATCCAGGGGGGGGCAAACTACCGAATGTATTACCGAAAAACACTGTTTTTCAAAATCCAGGGGGGGCGCTGCCCCGGAATAGTGTGCATCCGCCCCTGGTTATCTGAGTTATGAGGTCAATGAATAGTCTGTTTTTCCACTTGATTGTTGTGGTGAGGGTTGTCTCGGTATTTATAGTTGTATGATAAGTATTGTAGCATGTGTCGTATGGCTTATGTTTATGCGGTGTGATGTTACATGTATAAAAATATATATCTGCATATTCAACAATGTGCATTATTTTTTAAAATATTTATTGTATTAAGCCTATAAAATTAATTATATTATATTTTTCATATAAAATATTCAAAATTATATTAATATATTATTATATTTTCTTATTTTACATTAAAATTCTTCAAAAATAAATGATCGATTTAAATTTTATAAGAATTTTTTAGAATATATATCCGTATACAAGGTTTTAAAATGTGGATTTGAATATGTGTCAAAACCGCATAATAATTAGTGCATAACTGAATTCCATACGGACAATGACCGCACACGCATATGCGGCCGCATATACGACCGCACGAACCGCATTTTATATCACTGTCCGTATATATAATCTCAGAACCACATATGCATCCGTATATCTTATATGCGCTATGTAATGATCAACCGTACATATATTGAAATCCACATTTTAAAATCTTGCTTATGCATATATAGCGCGTAACTACGACACTGTAAGTATTCGATGGACATAGACCCGAGCCGATATCCGACTTCTAAGTTTGTAGTGCTGACCTTATTATAAATAAGCCTTGGACCCCCGATGAAATACCTCATCACCCTCCCTCCGCCCCTCCTCAAATTCATAAGCTTTGTGCAAATTTTAGGGGTGTAAGTCCAATCCGTTTGACCCGACTGGCCTGACCGACCCAATTCAAAACAAACGAGGAATTTGTATTTAATGGGTTAGGTATGGATTAAATTTTAAATAACTCGACAACTTGTAATTCAGTTACAGATTTTACAAAAAAAATATTGTGTAAAACCCAACCCGACCATTATACATTATATTCTTTTAAATAATTTATTTTGCTCTAATTTTAATAAAAATATCATTATAGATATAATACAATATTTTATTAACATCTATTTTTTTAATTAAACTTATTTTATATTTATTTGTAGTGAATATATTATTTGTGTTTTATTATATTTTTTCAATAATTATATATCATCATCATTAAGATATTATATATAAAAGTTCTATTGTCGCACATCGTATCGTCTTACAAATATAGCTTCGTCACTTGAGTGCGACTGCTACCAGCTGAGCTGACTGTCACTTTTGTGAAATCAATTATTGTCACCATCAAGCCGTTCGCATCAGCATATCAATATGCACCTTTCAAGTTGCAAACTCTTGACATGATAAAGTTCACTTTAAGCAGACAGTTATTGCTATGGTTTTATTCTTAGCGATGATAAGCATTATTTTTACAAGTTGCATCTATCACGATGCTCGACTGCTTGTGTATCAGACGAATAATTATTCCTGACGGAAATTAATTGTGAAGGCTACAACAATACAACAGTATAGCCACATAATTAAACAACGTATAAATTCTAGATGAGGCGTTGTCCATGACCTTCATATTTGTAAAGCTTATGTTTCAAGTTTTACCAGTGCTTGCTCAGTTTAGAGCTAACAACAGGTAAATAAATTACAGGAGCATACATCAGAAGCGCTAGAAAATCACTCCATTCCCTATTCCAAATGCACAAGCTCAAATTTCTCAGCAAGGAAACTAATAGTTTAAGCAGCCAAGCTCTTGGAAGCAATCTCATAAACATTCTCAGAAAGTCCATTAGCTGACACTATCATCTCCAGCTGGGCCTGCATAGCAAATGTAATTTATCAGATGAAAGCTAAAATTACTGTTCCGGATGCCAAATTCACAATCAACAATATGTGATCCCTATTGTTTTCAATTCTGTAGAACCATAAATGATTAAAACGCTACACCAAAAATTTGATTAAAATGCAACCAGAAAGCTAAGCCAAAACTTTTTCCATTTTAGGGAAGTTTACGATGCAGCATATGCAACTGCCCACATACTTCTTGTACTCCCTTTCTTTTATGAAAAGGAGTTTTCCTCTTTCAGCAAATTTGTGTACCAAACAGTGCATTTCTTGCAGGAATACTTGAGAAAACCATGGAACATAAAAGTGAAACAAAAGGGGAATTTCACCTTGGCAAGGGCTTGTCGATCCTCATCATAGCGCCTCCACCTTGAAAAGGCTGACACCATCCGGGATGCCACCTATTTTTCCAACAACAAAAAATGTTATTGGAGTCAATGAAAATTAATATTTGTTAGGAAATATGAATGAAAAATTGAAAAATAATACAAGTCATACAAACCTGGGGGTTTATTTGGTCAAGTTGCACGACAATTTCACCCAAGAATTTGTACCCTGACCCATCTTTTGCATGGAAGTTCACAGGGGAACCACAAAATCCTCCAATTAGTGAGTAAACCTGAAGATCAGGACCATATACTATTATATTGGCTAAAAGGAAACAAATTTGAAAATTGAAAAAGATTTTGTTTAAAACTAAGACCTTATTGGGGTTTTTTATGTCAAAAGCAGGGTGATTCAACAACTTCTTGATGTTCTCAACATTTCCTGGTGTGTCTGACATGGCTTGGAGTGCAAACCATTTGTTCACAACCTATCAAAGTTGAGATATGGAAGTCAAATAATGAACAATAAATTGAACCAGTTCATAAACTCACAACATTGTACTTTTAGGTTTTGGTTAGCATGCTCCCATAGTTTTAACTATACCCACTTGTAGAGTCCCAAGGTTGTATTTGTTTGTGCACTATGCTAACCAGGAGAGCCTAACAACCTTCTGGACACACATCTGTATGTACGTGATATGGATACACATGATATCTGTATGAGAAATATCAGATATACCTACTGACAAATTTGGGAAAAAGATTCTCCTACCGTCAACATGAAACTAACAAACCCTAAGCAAATTGCTCTGGTGTCTGCCTTCTTTTACTTTTCTTTTAAATATAACAGAGGCATATTTCAGTCTAACACATCACATTGCACTGTGCAGTGGGCCTCAAGGTTTGTAGCACAGAACATATAGTTGTCTCCATTAAATTAAGGTAAAAAAATGAATTTAATGAGAAAAGGTACTCAATACAATAAAGAACTAGGTTTTATTTATTTCATTTTTATTTTAAATTTCTTCACTCCCACATTATTTATTTAGTAAACCTCTGGGCCCCAGCTATGACATTTTACCTTTTTAACTATGATTTCTACCTTCGTCCTATATTGAGATATTTCAGATAAATTGGATACTTATGTATCTGTATTTTATTGGATACAATACTGTATCTGCATCCATCAGAACAGTTTATCCATAACAGTTATGGCTCATAAAACAGAACATACACTTGCAAAACAATCAACTTACAAGGTAGTCATGTTGCCACTTGTTATAGAAATCAGAGAGAACTTCGTCACAGATTTGACCTGGATTCTGGGCCAACGCTGCCATTGCAGCAAACTGCTCTGTCATGTTAGATGCGGACTTGTATTCATTTAGCATCAATTCAGTCACATCCGGCTCATTCAGCAATGCAAGATAGACTATATGTTGCAATTCAAAAGGAAAACATTAGTACATGTTATTATAAAATATTCCATGAAATAAAAGCAAGATTTGAATTACAACAAACCAAGAGCAGTGTTTTTCAATGCACGACGAGCCATATTATCATGATCAAATACATAGGGTCCAGAGCTTCTGTTGTTTGTCACCTGTACATGAGTGTAAGAAAGGATAACCAAGCTTGTCAAAATGAATTTCTCGTGTTCAAGTGAAAAATGGTCTCATTATCAATTACTTAATTAAGGTTACAAGCAACCTTCCACATTCAATCATATAGGGTAAAAATATGATGCATATAAAAAGGATAAACTTACAGCAGCAAGGAACTGTTGTTTAAGTTGAAGCGCAAGTTGCTTCCTAATGAAAGTGCGCACAGCATGCACTGCATCAGGGTCTGCGACTTGCATCATATCCATTATCTCCCCTTCACCAGGTAAGGTAAGGGCCTTTGATATGAATTCCTGAACAGAGATCAAATACTTTCAGAAAAGTACTACAGAAAAGTTCACCATATAAAACTTTCCAATTAAAATAGAATAATACCTTGTCCAAGGTGGTGTTGCAAAGAATACTCCGAATCCCACCGACAAAACTAGGGTTCAATGCCAGGGGTTTCTGCTGCTGGAAGTCAGCTACAAGACTCAGCATGAGCTTGCGTGACAATAATTGACCTGCCTCCCATCTGAGAAAAACAAAAGGATGTGAAAATGGATATAAAACAGGTCTGATCACATGTCTCTATGTAACCTCAAGTTGTGAAGGATAAATGATGATTGTAATTAATGATGTTCAAAGTTAGTAGGTCTGATGTTCAAAGCAACAAAAGAAGTCGGTATATTGTTATATAGGAGTGCAAGATATACAAAACCTGTTAAACTCATCAGAGTCATGTGCAAGCAAGAAGAAGAGATCCGCATCAGTCAGGTCAGAATCAAGGCGAATAGGGGCACTGTAACCTCTCAATAAGGAAGGAACTGGCCTCTCTGGTATATCAGAAAACACAAATTCCTCTTCTTTCTGTAATATCACAGCCATCATCACATCAGATTATGTTAAGGCTAAAATATTAAAACACCAACTACAGAAGGTTTCTGAAGAACAAATCAAATGGTAACAGTAAATATCATCTTCACAAATTTGGAATTAATCTTATTGCATTGCAGTTCTAATATTTTCAACAATGATTTTGCTACAGAGCTCTGTTGAAACTGACCAGAGTATGGAAATGTGTTCAAGTTCTAGCTGTCCATCACCAACAGTTTATCCAATACAATGTTTCATACCAAAGGTTTACAAAGGATAAAATCAGGTCAGGAGGTGGTACCTCCACTACCAAGAACATTTTATTACCTTGTTGAAGTGAAGCACAGTGGTGTAAACAGGCTCTCCAGAAGAGAGGGTTTTGAACAATCCATTACTAGAAAGAGAAGAGAGGGGCATGTCTTTGCCAGTTGAGTCCAGGAGACCCACAGAAACTGGGATAAACATTGGCTCCTTCACAGTCTGACCAGGAGTTGGTGGTAGTTCTTGACTGCGTGAGTTAAAATTTGAATACAAGTTAATTGTTAGATAAAAAAATATTAGTTTACTGGTTAATTTACTTGTTGATATTGCACATTTCAGTCATTGGTCATTTTAGATCATTACTTTATTAATTTTCTTACATTACGATTAATTAACCACTTAGATGGTGCAGTGGAATAACAAGTTATAGATCACAAACCTGAATTTTAACGAGAAGGTTTTTGCCTCAGTATCATACGAGGAGGTGACCTTAACGTTTGGCGTCCCTGCTTGAGAGTACCTGTTAAATAGATGATATGAAAGATGAAATAAAATGTCAGTGATCAATATAGGACATGGGTGTGTGCACACAAACAAAGCTTTCTAGGGAACAGTCAGCAACTAGTTTGTTCTTATTTCATTATTAAATGCATACACAACAATTGCTTCTCTCCAACCCCTCTCCCTGACCAAAAAAGTAAAAGAAAGGAGTGATGGAGAGAGAGGGCTACCATAGCAAGAAATTAGCAAGGTCAGCACCATTTGCATCACACATGGCTGCATAGAAGTCCTCACATGTCACAGCTTGTCCATCATGCCTCTGGAAGTATAGATTCATCCCCTAGACATGCAAGAACAGAACACAAAAGAACAACAAATAAAATAATAGCAGACAGACTGAAAAAGTACAGAGAAAATGTAATTTAATTTCAAGTTTGATATATCTCGCACCTTACGGAAGCCTGAGGCTCCAAGCAAGGTTTTGTACATTCTAACAACTTCAGCTCCCTACAATTAAAAGCAATGAAAGTACTAGAACCACAAATTCCTAGTTATTAGGAAAATATTGAAATTAATAGAGCATGAGCTGACCTTCTCATAAACCTGCAAGGATCAATCATTTCAACACCAGAGCAATGAAACATTGCAACAAAACAAGACAAGAAGTCAGAACAGATGCTAAATTTTTCACACTCAAAAAGAAAAATAATAATGAACATATTGAGAGAGCATGAGCATACAGTTACTGTGTAGAAGTTATCCATCTGTAAAAGAGATGAAAGCATAGAAATAAGTATAAAGATCATAGCATGAGATCTCGAGTGCTATAAATGTGAAGTGCAATTACCTTAATGTACGAATGGGGCCGAACAGGATGAGCCATTGGACCAGCATCCTACAATTAAAGACAAAGGATCATATATATGTAGCTAAAAATACAATTAGAAAACCCCTAATTTTGTGTCTGAGAAAAATATAACCTGAGGAAATTGATAATTTCTAAGCCTGGATACATCTGCTATGCGTTTAACAGGGCGGCAACCCATATCTGATGAGAATTCCTGAGAAATAATTTGATACATATTTAGGTATTTGAAAAAAAGATTATAATGAAACAACAAATCAGTCGTAAGTATCAAATTCTCTATTTTTTTCCCCGAATTTATCTGAAAACCTATCGTTAAAATATTGTTAAGGTTGTAGCTGTCAATGGAATCCCGCCCTAAAAATAATGCCAAATAAGTGATCCGACCCTTATAGATTGTCAACATCTAATACTGTACTTGCCTATTCATTAGTTATAAATTTAAAGAAATGCAAAGCATCTGTATAATAAAAATTACTCCCTTCCAGCAGTTGGGCATGATTTGACCAGAAGGCATACCTGAAATTAGAAAGCCAAACAGTGTGCAGGAGCAATTTTATAGAGCATTACCTGATCCCTAAATACGGTGAGACCCTCTTTAAGACTTAACTGGAACCAATCACGGCATGTCACCCTGAAAAAGATAATACACTTGTTAGTAAGTGAAGATTTGAATACCATGTTAATGTTAAATAAGTTTTAAGCACAAAAATTATTTGTATTTGTTCAAACTTTTATAGTATTTTACCGGTTCCCAGTCCAGTTATGAAAATACTGCAGCAAAAGAAAAGTAATCAGAAACTAGAAATACATAATTCAAAAGTTTGTTGTAGAAGAAGCTAGAGGGTTTGAAGTGTACCTCATGACCTATGACCCCCAAAATGGATGAGTAGTCTGCATCTGAAGCCGTCTCAGGAGAAGCCAGCACAAGTCTGGAGTTAAAAATCTATTGGTATTTTGTGAATTTTAATTCATGTCAGCACTTCAGATACAATCAGCAAAAATACCAGAAATGCAGTGATGCTAATTAACTTGATATAATACTTACATTTAGACTCTTATTTTCCATAGCTCCCCTGCAAGCACGGAACAGTGAGCAAAATGTTGCCACAAATTAATTTCTGATAGTGAGGTGAGGGAGAGAGGCTTACATGTTAAAGTCAGGAACAGCAACAACATTGAACAAATCTAGATCATATTCAAGGCCAAAAACCTGTATCATTCAACATCAGTAATTAGCAAGGAAACATCCTACAAGGAAACATTCTTAGATGTTCCCATAAGACAAGGAGTGAAGACTGACCTCTTCATCCCATTTCATGGCAGCCTTGAGAGAGTACATAGCATGGGCAGTTTTTGGTACATCCTGGGCAGGTGTCCATATTCTAAGGGTAACTTTGCGGCCGGAACAGGTCACAAAGGAGTCATCTCTGCTTTCTAATTGACCCGCTACTAGTGCAAACAGGTAGCTTGGCTTCTTGTAAGGATCCTCCCATAATGCATAGTGCTTGCCATCCTACAATCACAATTTATCGTACAAGGAGAACTACTAAGGTATATGTATAAAGCTTCTGAATTCAAGGTTTGCTTCCACATCAATTTTGTTGATTTGTATGGTGATGGCGCTGTTTAATTTCAACTTGAGTTCTGTTTTCATTTTACTGAAACCATCTGTATTTGCATTTCATTGAATATATACATAAATCAAATGGATGTCAAAATTCAAAACCGAAACAGCACCAAAACATAATACAGATAAGAAACAGATAGTTGATGAATGCAGAATTAGAACAAATAAATACTAACAATGTATGAACGTATAACCAAAAGTGAGCATTTTAACTATGTATTCAAAAATTAAAAACGAAGACTTAAAAAACTCGAAACACCTCAAATTTTAGCATCCCACAAGATTTTCATATGAAGAATTTAATGAGCATGATAAATCAAAATTTGGAGATGATTTGATATATTTTTTGAGTTTGCTCACGGTAGGCCTCTATGAGTTTAAAAACACGCTAAATTTACTCTCTCTCTCTCTATATATATATATATGAGTAAAGATACTGTGAGCTTAAGCTCACGGAGGTCTTCCGTGAGCTTAACTAAAAAAGTATATCAAATCATCTCCAAATTTTAATTTATCATGCTCATTAAATTCTTTATATGAAAATCTTGTGGGATGCAAAAATTTGGAGTGTTTTGAGTTTTTTAAGTCACCGTTTTTTATTTTTAAAAATGATGTTCAAATATTAATTATTTTATTATTATTTTTAGAGCTAATTTTCAAAAATTAAAAACTATGACTTAAAAAGCTCAAAACACTCCAAATTTTTACATCCTACAAGATTTTCATATAAAGAATTTAATGAGTATAATAAATTAAAATTTGGAGATGATTTAATATACTTTTTGAGTTAAGCTCACGGAAGACCTTCGTGAGCTTAAGCTCACGATATCTTTACTCTATATATTAATATATATATATAGAGAGAGAGTAAATTTAGCGTGTTCCTAGGAGTACGGAGCTTATTCGTGATCCTAACTGAAAAAATATATCAAATGATTTCCAAATTTTGATTTATCACTCTCATTAAATTCTTCATATTGAAATCTTGCGGGTACAAAAATTTGGGGTGTTTCATGTTTTCTAAGTCGTTCTTTTTAATTTTTTGAAAATAATGTACAAACATTGAATATTTTATTATTATTTTTATAATTAATTTTTAAAAATTAAAAATAATGACTTAGAAAACTTGAAACACTCAAATTTTTGTACCCATAAGATTTCAATATGAAGAATTTAATGAGAGTGATAAATCAAAATTTGGAGATCATTTGATATATTTTTTGAGTTAAGATCACGGAAGGGATTCGTGCTCCTAGGAGCACGCTAGTTTTACTCTCTCTCTCTCTCTCTCTATATATATATATCAGAATACCAACTTGCATGAATTATTAATTCATAATAATAAGTTAATAACAAGTATACAAAATGATGCACAAATTGGAACTTTGATGAGTCAAAATTTCGAGATGATCTAATATGTTTTTTAGTTAAGCTGACTACATATTATCCATATTCATATATATCATATATATATATATATAAAGATAATAAAGATAGTTTATTCAAGTTAATAAAAGTATACAAAATGGATACAAAAGCAATATTGTTTACACATCTCAAGAACAAAATGGTGATGGGAAGGGTCTGCAAAGCTGCAGGTTTTAACATGTCTATGTTAAACTCACAATAGTACTTTTGACTTTTCTTAAAGCTTCCGCATTGAGCATTTTTGTTTTATTTTATCAAAATAATTCAACTCATGTTTTCCTTTTCTCTTGTTATAAGGGATTATCGTCAGTTAAGTACTGGCAATTGTCAAATTATTTTCTTAGTTTAAATTCAGAAAAAAAAAAAAAAGTACCTACAAAAAAATGTGATGCCTACAACAACGCTTCCCAAAAGGAAAAAAAAATCATCAATGACAAGCACAACAGCAATAGCAATTGATACTCACCTCAAGATCTCCTTGCTCTATGAGATTTCCATTTGATAGGAGTACAGGATACTTATCTTTGTCAGCTTCAATCCAGCAAGTGTATTTTGCCATTACATCTGGTCGGTCCTACATAAAGATCTCAAATCAAACTGGCTCTCAAGTCAGCCCAAAATCATACAAATCATTTGTGGCAATAACTTACTTGATAGAATGTAATCTTGCGGAAACCTTCAGCCTCACATTGGGTGCAGAAAACTCCTGAAGACTTGTACAAACCCTATAATTCATACAAATATACAGTTAAATATTTTAGATTTAATGGTAAAGGGTTAACACTTAGAGCCTCATATACCTCCAAAGATGTGTTGTGAACAGGGTCTATCTCTGTAACAACCTCCAGCTTAAATGCCCGATTTGGTGGGGAGAGTAAAGTCAGGTGACGCAAGTCCAGCTTATAACCATCACTCTAGAAAACAGTACAGTGCAATGTTATCAAGTAAATAATCCAATTGATAGAAGGCTGTTAAAACTAAACCATGTGAGATGCAATATACATGTTCGACTTTTTATCCAGAAATGGAACCAAATCTAAACCAGCAACATACATTAGTGCTAGAACTTCTCTAGTAAAAAAACAAAAGGGAAATAAATACCACTTTGAGATCCTTGCCGTCAATTTTGATGGATACTAGCTTGAGATCACGTCCATGGAGCACCAGAGGAGCAGAGATGCCTGTTTACCAATAATATAGTAATATAAACCTAACAATAAACAATATAACAACTGTTGTATCAAAATTATAATGTGTATTAAAGAAAAAAGAAAGAAAGAAAGGTTGACATTAATAGCTAAGGAAATACTTAAATCGTGCTATTGATTGAGCTTATAACAAAAACATATTGACACTAGAGGACAGATTGCAGATACAGGATTTTACTAGCTGGTATATGCTAGTAACAGAAATCCCGATTTGATAATGAGTACCTATAATTTGTACTTTATGCAGAACTCTGAATTATGATTGACAATTATACTTTGCTCCAACCCAAAAAATATACTAGCTAATCAACAAAAAAATGGAATAAAAGGAATGAAAAGAAAAGAAGAGAATGAAACTGATATTTAATGAAATAAGGCCCAAGAGATTGCCTGTTTTTATTACCATATTTGGTAGGATTAATTTGCTGAGAGGTCACTCAATTTCATATGGAATCCATATTTGGTGACTGAATTTCAACATGTATCCAGTTTAAGTCACTTTTGTCATATTTTCCATCCAATATCCTAATGAAAACGACATCGCATCCTATATGGAGCCTACATTTGACGGTTAGACTATAATAAAAGTTTATTATTCAAATCGGATATATATTTTTGCACTCACAATGATAATAAACAAACATTTTTTTCTCTTTTCTTAACTCATTTAGTCATTTATTGGTGCTTCTAAACTTTATTGGTAATATGATATAGCCCATTTGGGATGTCACATCAGCAATATTAGGGCTTTAATTGAAAAAAATCACAGAGTGACTACAACTGAATACATGTTGAAATTCAGTGACTAACAATAGATAATTTAAAATTCAGCGACCAAATATGGATTTCATTTTCATATGAAATTGAATGACCTCTCAAAGTTAAGAAATTTACAACTTCAAGCTTCATGCATTAAGTAGCTCCTAGTAATTTTTACTTGACATTCTTTTTTTGGGACTTATGGCAAGCTGACCTTCCTCACGGGGATAAACCGCAATGCTTGAAGAGACTACAGTCTTGTCTTCACCGAGTTGAAACTTCAGGTCAACCTGTTGTTAGTTAGCCACACAAATTAATACACAACAAGAAGAAGGTAACCGGAACTATGATTTTGAATATTTCCAAAATAAAAGCACAAAATTCATATGTACCGATTCAAATAAATAGTTGGGCTTCCTGTAATCCTTCAAGAAGACTTCCTTTGGAGCATCCATTTCAGGTTCTTCTGCTTGTGCTGGTACTGGGTCAGTAGCAACTGAACAAGTTGACTTCCTACCACCAAACCTAAAGACCTGATATATGGGGCAATGTACATAATAGTAAGTCTAATAAATTTTTGGAAGTTAGATTGAACTTGTTGTTTAAATAAGATTCATCTAAGTCATGAGGACTGTGCACAAACAATTAAATTTCAGTCTAATGTTAAGGACGATAACTTAAAAATAAGTCAAGTTGGTAACGAATTTGACTTCTCTGGACTCCAAAGAACTCGAAGCAGAGTTTTTAAATTTAACTTACTGGGGAAAGGCAAATGGGAAGAGACCTGCTCCAGTAAGAATCCTGGAAAAGAAAAAAAAAGAGCAAACAATTCAAATAAGAGATAAGGAAGAAAGAGCTGGGGGCGAGTTGACTTTACTAGCTAAAACACAAGTTATACCTCTTTTTTTATTTTCAATGGCTTGGTAGAACTGTAGTTGGCAGAAGAACTTTTTTCTGCAGCTCGGAATGGGAATCTTTGACTTGTTTTGCTAAACTGCAATAATAAAAATAAACACCTAATTGCCTCCATAATTTTTTTGCAAGGTCCATGTCTTATTCAAGAAAAGTGGAGACCTACATAGTTTCTCCATGATCATATGAGCACAATTGTGAGGATGCCAAAAACAGAAATTTGTATTGAGTCACATTCACTAATCATAGTCAGGATAAAACTCCGCAATAACTTTTACAAACTAAAACACCGGAGTAGGACATGTTTAAACCAAAACAATGTTCTCAAAAAAAGAAATGTCATATGCTAATTATTGTGAGCTTTAATTCCGCTCTTGAAAAAAGGATCGAAAACAGAGTAAAACTTATTGATCTACAAAATTTTGACTGATGTTATAACCAGGTCGAGATAATCACATGAAAGGAAGAGAAAATGCCTAGAAACCCGCTCTTTACGAGGCTTGAACCTTGGCACGGGACTATCAAACGAGCCATTTTCGCCTAATCTCTGATTAATACAAACAATATCATTATTCCCCAACATACATACAAATGTAAGCCGAAAAGAAAACCGACAAATTTTCAACCCGTATCGTACGGTTTTGTGTAAGTGCCATAGAAATAGTCGATTGTTTCGTAGAATCGTAGCTACCATGGTTTGGAAAATCTATCTAGCCGATGCACGATCGGTTGCTGATAGATTATCCAAACCGAATGACACTCACCGTCCGAGTTGCGCCGATTCTTTCTTAGTTCTTCAGATGCGAGTTTTAATCGATTCTTCGAACGCAAAAGGACAAAGGAGGAGGATGTGATTGATTGCTGATCGGAAGAGATTTTATTTGAGGATAAAGCAAGCAAGTAGGTTTCGCTAATGCCGAGGTACTGATTCTTTGCTGTGAAGGATTGTGCAGAGCAATTTGGCTCATTAGATCACTTTAGCATTCGTGTTCGCACGAATCATAAAGAGAATAATTTTCAGGTATAAATGGGTCTGAGGGGTCGGATCAGATACCATGCAACATTGTGGGCTGTCAATTATAATCTGTGGCCCAGCTATAACACTTTTTTTTTTTTTTTTGCTTTCAGTTCGTTGGATTATTATTATTATTTTCCTAAAATTTCTATTTTATATTTGAAGTGACTTAGATATTAAAAAGTTTACATATATTAATTAAGAATAAGTAATTGGGCTTACACGATTTAAAAACAATAACGTACATTAATTTGTTAATTGTAATTCCTATTTGATATTGTACAAATAATTTATAGTAAATTTTGATATGAATCAGAAAAAATTTAGACCGTTCAAATTTTCAAAACGGATGGCAAATATATATGTTTTGACACGATTAGAAAAAGGGAGAGATGATCAGTCAATATACTATACCATTGATTAATAATTAACGGAATATGTTCAGATCCGTAGTAGTCTGTTTCATAATTTATTATTTATTATAATTGTGAACGCAGAGTGATACTTGAAAGTACCAACAAATATAAATTGACTAAAAGTTTGGCTCCATTATTTTCTCATTACCCCAACAAAAAGTAAATAAATAAAACACTAAACTAGGAATTCCATTTAAAATTATATTGAAATAGAGAAAATTTCATGAGAAATTACCTCGATCGATGGCACCTCCACAATAGAAACAGCGATCGTACAAGGGGGGACTGATAATTAGGCTAAGGCGCTACGCTGAGGTATTTCTGGAAATGGGATTTGTCGTTTATATAGGAGAAATTTAGTTATATATCCATTTAAAATTTACATTTTTTATATTTCTCCATGAAAACTTTGTAAAACAAGGATATTTTATAAATAAAAAATGACAATGTGCCCTTGTACCCTCCAAATAAGAAAGAGATGAAAGGGAAGAGTCTGAATCTGTTATCCAACTTAGCATAATAGAACTCTGTTATTTCGAAATGAACTGTCCGATTAAAAATAAATGGTCCGATCAATTCCGAAGAGAGAGAAAAAGAAAAAGAGGAGAGAAAAAAATACAATTAATCTAGATTGTTTATTTTCGATTCGACGATTCAGTTCAGAATAATAGAGTTATGTTATCCCAAGATGATAACAATGGATGTGAATTCTAAAGTTGTCTCCACACAAATTATATGAGAGGGAGGGAGGGAGGGAAGGGAAGAGAGAGAAATGAAAGAAAATTTTGAAAAGTAAATTTTTATATTTTATTTTATGGAGTAAAAGAATAAATGCATTTTTATAGAATAATTTATTTTCTCTTCTCTTCTCTTCTCTTCTATTTCTTTCTCTCTGAAAATCCGTCCCTTTCCTCTCTTCCCTTCCTTTCCTTTCTCTTCCATTCTCCTCTTCTGGAGCTTGATGTAAAGAGAAAGGAAGGTGTTGTGAAATGGACAATCGGAAGCTACTCCACAAACAAGATAATGAGTACTACCGTTTTTCTTTTTTCTCTTTTTTTTTGATAAAAACGTGAGTATCACCGTTACTTTCCAGTTTGGGTTGTACAACTAGTAATCAGATTTAACTCCTAGATAGCAACAAAGTCTATTTTGTAATTGTACTGTACACATGGGTACCTGATTATGCGAGCTAGTGCTGTCTTCGCTGAATTCACATCTGCTGTTATCCCTTTCTACAACAAGAATCTGTTATTTCGATCGAAGGCGTTGGATCAAAAATCAAAAGTTGAGATTGATAGATTTTTCTTTTCTCCTTTATTTTCTCGTTTTGAAATGTATCATGTTCGTTCGTCTTCAATCATATAGTTCTGATCAGAGGCAGATGCAAAATTTTGGTCAGAGTGGATAATTATCGGATTGTAATAGTTTATCGGGTTTAAATTCATTAATTAATTGAGTACTAAATAAAAAAATTAATAATTTAATATATATTCTTACCCAATAAAAAAATTATTAAAATAATAATATTTTATATATTAAAAATAATAATAAAAAATAAAGCTCAAAGTAATAGATAATCAAGTTGATAAAGAAAATTTTCGTTTACGGAATTTTATATTTTGATATTTTTGCATAATTATTTCATTATGCACGATATTAAAAAAATCTCAATAAAATTAATTAGATAATTCGGAAGGGGCAAAATTTTTTCCAAGAAAATAAATTACCGAAAACATTACCGAAAAATATTATTTTTCAAAATCCAAGAGAGATAACTACCCGGTCCATGCTGCATCCGCGCGCCTGATTCTGATCAGGATAACATGATTTATCCTGTTATCCTGAAAAGAATAACAGCAGATTCGGACTTTGTCTTTGCTAATTGCTACAATATAAAGCTAGCGATTTCAGATTTTTAAATGAGAATCAGAACTATTTTTGTTATGGCAGGCAAAAGCCTACTTCATGTTATGAAAAGAAAATATTTACAAAGTATGCAGGAAAAGCCAGGAAGAAAACGACAATATCATTTGAATCTTCCTTCTTCATGGTTACCGATTTATGAGACAAAAGAGATGGTGTCGTTAGTAAAGAAGGAAGACGAAGTTTCATTTGCCAGAGGCTAGAAATGATGATGAAAGAATTTTCTTTTACTATGGATAACCGGATTAGCGATGCACAAAAAAGCTCCGGCTTGTGGTTCAGTTTGGACTCAATTCGGGCTCGTGGCTCAGATCGAGCTCGATCTAATTTAGCTCGAACTAATCTTGCTTGATAGTTAAATGAGCTGAGTTTGAGTTGGGGTTGGTTCAGCTCGTAGCTCGATTCGGCTCAAATAATAATAATTTATATATTTTTTCTACTAAACTCTAATTCGATAATTCATCTTTCATTATCTCTCATGATCTCACCATCTCAACGGCTTAATGAATTTTCGTACTCATTCGTGATTCGGCTCATATATCTGACACGATAGTTTTTTTGTTGGTCCATCATTGAAATTAGCACAACAAAGATTTTATTGAAAATATAAATTATTAATATATCAATTTTGTACTAACTCATGTGTCATTTTTGTAGATATATCGAATTTATAATTTATAAATGTACTAAATATAAATGTCAAAGCGAGTCGACGTACATTCATTGACTCATGAGCCAGTTCGTGAGCTAGCTCGAATAGTAACGAGCCGAGTTTGAGCTAGACTTTTCAGTTCGAAGAGCTTCACGAGCTCAACTCGACTCGACTTGACTCAAATTTTTATGAACCGAGCTTGAACTAAGTCCGACTCACTCGAACTTAACTCGTTAGCAGCCCTAAATTGAATATACTGTACAGAAAGAAAGGAGAGACCGGGGGGCTATGGGGTGCTAAGGCGTGAAATTTCCTTCTCTTTTTGCGATAGAAATATTTAAATTGAAAGGTAATAAAGACTTGATATATATTTAATTAAAATAGAAAGATTTAAATTGATTAATAATATTAATGTATTCAATATGATTGATGGGTGAATTTAAAAGAAGAGAATTATTTTTCAAAAGGGAAAATATATAACTATTTTTAGTGCTTGATGGACAAATTTCTAATAATGAAAGTTTTAATGGGTAAATAAAATATTTTTGCTTCACGTGGGTCTTTTCCGCGATAAAATCATCTCCAGAAGAATTCTTTTAAAATATATTTTAGTACTGACAGCAATGCTGTCTGTAATTAATACCATCTTTAAACGAAAAAAAAAGAAGAAGAAGAGGGAACTGAAGCTCAAATAAATATCATAATTATACTTCAGATAAGAAACATATGATGAAAAATTAGCAATACCAAGTACAAGTAAATTAAAGTACAAAGTTGAATTTCCAAATATATCATTAGTCAAGATTGAAACTTTAAATATTTATATCCAAACATGTATTACAAATTTGACACAAAGAATGATATGTATTTTCGAGCTAAATATTACAAATTTGGATAGTAGCTAGAAATATATTAGTACTTTGAAGTTTCTAAATAACATATTCGAAAATTAAAAGTAAAAAGAAAAAATGATGATCGAATCTCTAATTTTCTGAGGAACATATCCCTCAGTCAGCAATTAAAACTTCTATAGCGGTGTCATTAGTTTCAGTGTTTATTATTTTTCAAATATTTTTTGCATGACTTAAACTTATGTTAATCGCGGAGAGAAGACTTTTCACTCTTTACCATATGTAAATCCATGTGTCCCTCATACCTTCTTATCATCTATCTTTATCTTTCAATTCAGAAATTATCATGTATATTGTGTTTAAATTAATATGTAAGATATTGCTATTATTTTTAGCACTATCAACTTTCAAAAAAAAATGCTATTTCTTACTCATTAGAAAGCGGAATAGACAAAAAAAAATCGAGAGAAAAGAGTTTATATCTTCCAATTAATGCACAGATGTTATTCTGATAGCAACAAAATAATAAGACAATTAATATTAATCTTGCACACGATATAAGGAAAAATAAATTAATATCGTTTTCATAAAATTAATTAGTAATTTAAGTATCTTGCCTATTATTTCTTAAAAAAAATAAAACCATCATGACAATCAATGTTCATAGAATACATAAAAAAAAAACTAAAAGCAAAATTTATCATCTCTGGTCTGATATTTTTTATGCCAGAAGTAGAATCAAGTCATCACTGATATCATATCGTGGAGAACAGAATCTTCTGATGAGACATGCACATATAAAATTATATAATAATCAATTTATTTTAGCCATTCAACGAATTCATTTTTCTACGAAATATATAGTAGGAATGCTCGCGCACAACGGCACAAGGCCATTAATTAAACAAATTTGAACATAAAAATAACATCCCTTATTGCTTATAAAAGATATGAAACATATAAAAACTAATTATAAACAGTTATTTTTTTCAAGAGAAAGATCAGAGTATATCTCATAAAATTTATTTTGTGTCTATGAGATGTTTGGATTTATAATTTTTTGAAGGTCATTCTAGTTAATTAGTTATCACTTGAGCTACTAGGTTATTTGTAATTATAAACTGTTTTTGAGAAATCATCTTGATCCGGTGGCAAAAGGCAATATTATCCACAATCAGAATTTTCTATATCAGCATGTGTATGAATTTTAATAGTGTAACTACATATAGTGATTGACATGAGTGCACTCCAACATATATACTATTGAAATTTTGGTAGTGATCCGTACTGGAGGTCACTGATTTGAAATTAGGATGACAAATCTTTTATAAATATTTAAAATTAAATAGCATAGACTATCTTCTCTACTAAAAAAATTTATAAAATGCTATTATTTGTAATGGATAATCTCGGATTAATTATTGTAAAGAAGTTCATCACTACAAAAGAAAACACCTCACTTAATAACAATAGAATCACCGCTTTTAAGATTGCAACCGACTCGGTAGAGTACATTGACAATAACCATCATGATAATTATTTACCAGCCAACAATCTCAATATAACTAAATTAACCAGCATAATAAATAGTTAAATTACCTTCAAACAACTAGACATGAATATTATCTTCCTGAACTTCATTTCCTTCAAAAATGTTATCCAAATCTGCTTCTACTTCCTCAGACTCCATATATATCTTCTAATATTGTGATCGTGCATGAGACCATGGAAATGCATCATGCCCAAGCTGCCCCCCTGCTGATGCCAAATTTGATCCATACATAGGTAGTGCAGTCGGGTCAGGCAATCTGCCTATTAAACCAACACCAGGTAACTGCGGCCCACCTGCAACGACTTCTTCATCCTCTTCCAGAGGCAACTGCTCATATGTCGCATTAGCAAATGTCGAAGCAATTATCATCACAGGTCCGGCGGCTGTCAGGGGCCCAACCACACATCCTCCAACAACTTGGCCTTGACTTCCCGCGAGATAAACTGTCAGACCAGTCGATCCTGGTGGGACTGGTCCAGGCAAGAATGTTCCAGTGAGTGACAAAATCTCAAACCGGCCATGGAGTGCAATGACTGCACCAGGGTCTGAAGGTTGGCAAATTGCCACATTTGCAACAGTACCGGTGCCACTTAGCACACAAACTCCATGCTGGCGTCGACGTGAGAACTGGGCAATGGCATCTGCCACATCAGATCCTCCTTTAATTTCCATCACATGGCTCTTCAGGGCATTTGGACTGTCCCGTGTCACAAAAATAGGTGGCTTGGGTTTGTTTTTGGATCCAGGTGGCCGGCCACGAGGTCGACGGTTTGCTGGTACAACAGCACCATCCTGTGGGTCTCCATTGTTGTTGTTGTCACTGTTATGGTTATCAGTGATGTTGTCATGGCCGTTATCGTCAGAGTTGGATTCAGCTCCAACGGATCCAGTTGATTTTGGTGCTATTTCAGAATTCACATTTTTCGGAGTTGGGGTGCCGGATGCTGGCCCAGGACCACTTCCCGAAAGCCCCAAGGGCCCATCCCACCACCGATTTGCCATATTTTGTTAGCACGAGCTTCTTCCTTGCTCTCTGCTCTTCCAGGTGTATTGATTTCTTCCTTTGTTCTTGTAGGTTGTTGTTTTATCTAGGAATGAGTTACATTAGAGATGAAACATATATATTATAGCACATATTTGAAATACAATCTAAAACTTAAGGAAATAATTTTCTAAGAATTATAACTAAAGATGGTTAAAAAGGGGCCTGAAGAATTTGAAGAGAAGCAAAGGATAGCTAACTGCACCTTATATTTTTAAATTAAGACGGCATAGTGTTAAATTCTTGCCCAAGTACGTAGTTTCCTTACAGTAAAATGTATTGATGTACCAGGATTTAGTGTTACACTCTCACCTGAGTTGTTCTTCTTCAAGCAAACCCTCCTAATGGAGAGAAATAAAAGTGTACCTTATTCTCTGCAGCCTGCAGATTAATTATGACATCTCTTTTCGTTTGGCGTGAGTTTACTTGAATTGATATGTGATTTTCTCTAATTAGAGGGGTTTAATATTGGAAGGTGATTTTTTGTGGAAGTTCAGAACTCAACCAAATATTCATAATTAGTATTATATAAAGGATACAAATTTTGGGGAGGAAAGAAAACAAGTGGACAGCAAGAAGCATACAAGAGATTTTGTGTGTACGTGGCTGCGTGTGAAAAAGATGAAGAGAGAAAGAGAGGGAGAGGGGGGAAGCGGAGAAGGGGGGAGGGTCTGTGGCTGCCTGTAGGAACAGAAATTGGGAATGATCAAGAATAAGATATATGCTAAGACACTTTATGAGGCATTGGTAAGATGTAGGTTTAGAAAGAGGGGAGGGTAAATAATTAGCTAGTAATTAACTAGAGGGATGTACGTAACAGGCGAGTAAGATGAAAGTGTGTTGGAAATTAGGGTTTAATTTAGTACCATAGGAGACGATGGAAGGTGGGGAGCACAATATTTAATTTAACATTTGGTTTACAATATATTTTGATTTCGATATATTTTTTTTTCTTGGAGGACGATTATTTAACTTGCACGTACGTACGACTGTTAATCAAATATATATATAATATTGTATTAACATTTTCATTTCAACTAATATACATACAGATTAAAAATTATATTTTAAAATCTCAAAAAAATTAATTTATGATTTCTATTAAATTATTTATATAAAACCTTGTGGGATATAAAAATTTGAAGTGTTTTGAGGTTTTAAAGTCACTCTTTTGAATTTTTAAAAAAATAACAAAAACTTTGAATATTTATTATTATTTTTAGAGCTATTTTTTTAAAAATTCAAATGAGTGGATTAAAAAACTCAAAACACTCCAAATTTTTGTATCCCATAAGATTTTCATATTCATATGAAGAATTAATGAAAATCATAAATTAAAATTTTTTAGATTTTAAAATATAATTTTTGATCCGTTTGCATATCGATTGAAATGCAAACGTTTTCACAATAGTCTACCTATATATATATTGAGGTTACTTATTATAATTTTTTGCCTGATTAGTGTATTTCAAACTCAAATTTTTAATTTCAAATTAACAAGATATAATCGATCCGAATAGTTCAATCAAATGTCCATTGAAAATGTACAAGAATCTATAAAATGTAAATTTTATTTTATTAACATATTTTGAAATGGAGATTACATTAAACAGTTTAGATTAATTTTTTATTTGAAGTTATAGATTTGAGTCTGAAACATCATCCCCATTGTTGTTCATGAAGCTCAATATATAGCATAAATGTGTTTTGTGTGTATTTTTGAGAGAACAATGAGAGTCTAACTTTTAAATTTTATGTTATGCCTATAATGGTTTGGACCCAAAAAATTTTTAGACCATTTTAATTAGTTGCCACTTAAACTACTAAATTATTTATTTGTGTGTATATATATCACTGATTTGTGTGCTATGTACCTACCAACATGATTAATTAATTAATTAATTAATTCAAACAAAACAATTGTGTTTCATTAGTCAATTTGAAAAGAAAAGAAATAGTATATATTATAAGGATGCTCTAAAATTAATTAATGCAATTAAATTCACCATTTAATTTGTGGTTGAGTTTGTTTGTTTCCAATATATATATATATATATATATATATATATATATATATATAGTTATCTACCATGAAGTATAGAAGAACAAATTTTAAACTAGTATCGGATTATTTGTTCGATACTAAGGGCCTAAAAATGTCCGCCACTGATTCACATTTCGATCAGTGGCTCGATTATGAGAAAAAAAATATTTATACAAGTTATAAGAAAGAAAAAAAACAGTCAAATGGGTTGCTAATTGTTGGTTTTTTCAAGGATGTTTTAAATTTATTATTATGCTGTGTTGAAGAAAAGTGGTCCCGAATTACCCCCACATGACTCACCACTAAGGAGAAGAATTGTCATAACTAAGAATCTTATTAATTACCTTTTAGGTAAAAGGATATCTTAAATTTATTATTATGCTAGACAGCGCGTTGATTGTATAATTAAGATGCAGTAGGATTTGGGGACAAATATATATAGAAAGTAAAACTAACGTGTTCTTAGAAATAAAAACTCTCCATAATTATATATAAAAAAATATATCAAATCATTTTATCACTTTCATTAAATTCTTTATATTTAAATCTTATAGGTATAAAAATTTTGAGATATTTCAAATTTTCTAAATCATTGTTTATAATTTTTAAAATAATTATACAAATATTAAATATTTTATTATTATTTTAGAGTTGATTTTTAAAAATTAAAAAGAATGATTTAGAAAATTTGAAATACATCAAAATTTTGTATCCCACAAGATTTTTATATGAATAATTTAATGAAAGTGACATATTAAAATTTAAAAATTATTTAATATATTTTTTAAGTTAACATTACAGAATAATTTCGTGTTTCTAGAAGTACACTAGTTTTTCTATATATAATATATATAGGACAATAAAGCTTGCACACTCTGATCCAGACTAACTCTATTGTTTCCTTAATTCTTGCCGATATATATGTACTATAGTTAATTTATTAATTGATCGGGGTATCGTTAGTCCGTCATGATTGAAAATTAACGGAGTCGTCACCAATGATTAATTAGAACAACTATATTTTACCATTATATTAATTAATTAACTACGCCGTCCTATACATCTAGGTCTAAAATGTGAGTCTATTCCTACGTACTAATTCTTCAACAAGTAAAATATGATATAATCCAGAAATCACGAAAAACAGGAAAAAGATAGAGAGAAAAGAGTGACAAGAATTGTCGCCTTATGTGGGAGTGAAAATGACATCAGCTTATAATTAATGTAAAAAAGAAAAAGAGAGGTAGGAGCTGCGGGAACCAAATCTGTGGGCAGCATTTTTCTTCAAGCAACAGCTTATAGCCAATTTTCATTTGGCATCCATTATTTTTAACCATTAATTAGTATTAACTGGCTTTAACACTGTTAATATCCTCCGTTACAAATCACAGCTTTTCCATTAATAGATATTTGTTAATTGAAGTAATAGATTACAAACACTGATAATAGATATTTTCCATTTAACATTTTTTTTATATATATTACTATTAGGCTACAAACACCGTTATTATTATCCACGCATGACTCAAGAACAGACTTTATCTCAACTCCAAACTATTTTTTATTTGTAAACCTAATAGTAATGTATAAAAAGTTTTAACTATTTTACACAATTTATTTTCCTGTTACATAATTTAATTTGACTAAATATATAAAAAGTTCACGAAAATTACCTCAACTGATTCACACCTTCTAATATGTATTCTGAGGATTCGTTGGGTACGCTTGATGGGTTTTTGCTTGAAATATCAATTTGTTCAGCATTATGCGAAGAAGCCAAGTCAAAATTTGAATTCAAGACTTGAACATTTTTTTACGCCATATCTAGACTCAAGCTACTTGCCTACGTTGTTGAAAATTTTAAAAACAAAACAACACAAAAAAACACTTCAGCCTTGCCATTGGTAAAAATCAATTATTGATTTGATTAATAGAAAAGTGGAACCGTACTGAAGAAAAAAAAAAGTTACGCATAGTTCGAGATATCAAGAAGTTGCAAACGAAAAATATATAAAAAGACTTACAAACTGTTTGCTGTTTGATTCAACTCAAGAACTTTGCATCACAAGAGATGAGTAATTTTTTTGCGGTGATTCAATAAATTAACAAATATCTGTTAATGGAAAAGCTATGATTAATTTGTAACAGATAATTCTAACAGTGTTAAAGTTAGTTAATACTAATTAATGGGTAAAAATATGGATATCAGGTGAAGATTAGTCAGAAGTTATTGTTGGTTGCCACAGATGGACAGCAGATTCAGTTCTGTAGCTGTGAAGGTTCGTTTGAATCACCACCTCAGTTCCCAAATTTGAGTTGTATGGAAAAGCATTAATTGCATGCAAAACTGTCTTTTTATTTTCCTAAAAAAAAAAGGATCCTTTTATTGCTACTCCGGTAACAGCAGACAGTTCTATCCAAAAAAAAAGGCAGCAGATATATAGTCGGATAATCGCCAGAAGAGACCAATCAAATCTAATTTCGTTGGAATTAGTAGCAGGCCAATCCACTGAAAATCTAGCTATATATCATATAGCAAATCATGTGTAGCTTTTCTTTTCAACGAACACATTAGTAAGTTTCGTTTCTGAAATCTCAACCATGTAAAAGCATTACTGCAAAAGTGTGATTTATTCATTGGACTGATCTCTGGAGAGAGTAGACATCAAAAAATTGAGAATACAATGTTTACAGGTTTTTACTTCTTAGAGAAAAATTACATCAATAGTTGATTTTTTATGGCAGAGAAAGGAATTTTGTGAAATGAGATAATGCTCGTTCTAGGGGACTCAATTTCACTACGGTATGATTTTACTATATTTATTTTAGTATTTGTACTGAATTAATTCGTGATGGGATATTAGCAGAAATTAACCTAACTATGAGATTTTTTTAAGAAAAGAAAGATTAATTTAGTCAATTGAAAAGGTAATATATGGTTTACTAATCTGCTACCTAATTTTGCTGAATGTTGTGCAATATATATGTACTTTGTATAGTTTGTGGATTTTTATTCACTAGAAGAGAATATATAATACATGATGATGAAATCTGACCATCTTTTATTTTTGACATTTTCATTTTAAAAATTTTATTTAAAAAAGAAACAAAAGATGAAGGCATGATGACTCATAAAAAATGAAGGTATTTAAACCCTATTAATTATTTTAAATTTTTTAATGGATCTAAAATTTTAACATTTTAAGTCGATCGGTTGCCCAACTAGATATGTCTAAATAATAAAAAAAATTGGGGCCCACACCCAAATAGAAAATTAATAAGACAAACGCTAATATCTCTATGTCGATCTCTACTCTTTATTACGCACATAAGTATTCTGATTTTACAATAGTTCAAAATTTTTATTGAATTTTTAGATCTTATATTAGTCATTAGATTGAGTTATTCATCAAATAATATTACTATTTTTATGACTATTTGTGTTGAAGTTATAATTTTCTCTCAATTTTGATTGTTAGACGAAATACTGCGTAATTTAGGAGTATAATTGTTCTACTTTGTTTTTTTTAGATTGCCATCAATTATGAATTTCAACTTTTCTTAAATTTTGAATGTTAATTTTTTCTCCCTGTATTTATTTATTCATGATTAAAATTTATATTAATGATTAAATTATCTTTATTTTTATTTTATTTTTTTCATATGAAAATATAATTTTTTATATTTTTAAAAGACATCACCGTAACAACGCACGGACAAGATACTAATATATAATAATCTGTTTTACACTGAAATAATCTAAATTTTCGCTAAAAGTTACCTTGATTGGTAGCTGCCTCGAATATATCAGAATATATTGATTAAGCTAGAAAATTAATAAGGAAAATACTAAGGGTTCATTTGGCAAATTAAGGAATAGTTTTGGAAGAGTGATAATTTTAGAAGAGTGATAGAATAGTGTATTTTTGGAAGAGTGGTAGAAGAGTGGTATTTTTTACTATTCGGAAGAGCGAAAATATCGTTTGACAATTGTTAATCAGAATAGTTAAAATATGGATAATTATGATACTAACAATGATGATGATGATAATAATAATAGTAAAATAATAATAGTAATAATAATAATGATAATATAATAATAACAATAAAATAATGATCATAATCCATAATCATAATCATAATAAATAATAATATTCATAATTATAATCATAATAATATAATAGAAATATAAACATAATCATACTATAATAATATAATAATAAAAAATATAATTATACTCATAATCATAATAATATAATAATAAATAATCATAATTCTAATAATATAATAAGGAAAATTATAATCATAATCATAATCATTAATAATAATAATAAATAATTCTAATCATAATAATATAATTATAATATAACTATAATAATAATAATATAATAATAAATAATAATCATAGTAATATAATTATAATATAATCATAGTTATAATCTTAAATAATAATAATATAATATAATATAATAATAATAATAATAATAATAATAATAATAATCATAGTCATATCATAATCATAATCATAATAATATAATAATATAACCATATAATATAATAATATAATAATATAATATATAATATAAATATAATCATAATTAAATTATAATCATAATCATAATAATATAATAATAATATAATAATAAATAATGATATTATAATAATGAGAAGGGATCAATTACCAATAATCATAAAATTAAATAACAAATAACTATTATTTAAATTCTTAAATAACAAAACTAATTGAAGGAATATTTTGTAAATATCATTTTATATATGTATTAAAATCAACGGACCGAATTTTATAATTTAGACACGTTACTTGATGGCTATTCAAATAAAGTTAATTTTTTTTTATTTTTCATATACATACAATTGAGATGATATAGAATATATCTAACGGTTCACATTTTTAAATTTATACATAAATAAATAAATAGGCACCATGGGCACCAAAGAAAATGGTAATTGGATCCCTTCCCTATAATAATATAATATAATATAATAATAAATAAATATTCATCATAATATTAATATAATAATAAATTATAATCATAATAATATTACAATAATAAATTATAATCATAATTATAATCATAATATAATAATATAATATAACATAATCAAACAATAATCGTTATTCCGACGAGAGCTAATCCAGTATACCATTTATAACTTGGTATACCAAATTAACACTCTTCCGCACTCTTCTACTTAGTCTAAAATTCGTTTGGCAAATTAATTCATCGAAATAGTTATTTTATTCTAACTTTTTACTATTCCACCAAGTGCCAAACAAACCCTAATATATTACTAGCATTAGTGAAGTGATTTCATGAGACAATCAATTGTTAATTGTGGCCAAATAGTGTAGGTGATAAGCGTGCTTAAGATGTACCGCAGATGCATAAAAAAAGAAAAGAAAAGGCCAAAAAAAAAAAGAGTAGAAAAAATAGGTTTCAGAGACGGGATGAAGTAGAAAAGCATTTTGTGGAAATAAATATATGGCCAAAGAAATGCATTAACAGTCAGTGTATCATGTCCCTTTATGGAAATAAATTAATTGTTGTAACTGTTATATTTCATGAAAGTTAATATATATCAGCTACAAGTATAATATAGTTCTCCACTATCAAAAAAATGAGATTTAGAATCGGTTTTTTAAAGCCTATAGCGCTAATTAAACAACTGGTTCTAAAGCTAGAGGTTGCTAAAATATTTAGCAACCGGCTCTAAAAAACAGGTTTGGGAGCGGATGTGAGAACTAAATTAAAGCCGGTTTTTCAAGAAATAACCGGTTATATGCAAAGAGTGTTTATACTTTTTTTAAAGTATTTATTTTAGTTTTTAATGAGCATTTTTTATATATGAATGTTTAAAAAATAGCTTAAAAATTTAAAAAAATTAATATGTTATAATATTTTGATTTAATTTTTTTTAGCAATATAATTGAAATTTGAAAATGACAAAGTATATATTTTAGAGTTAAGGGTTTGGTGAGCTTAAGTTATATTAAATTATAGTGAGTATACAAAGTATAAAGGGGTTTTATTTTAGACCTTTGTCCGGAGGCCTAAATGATCCATTAAGTCAGATTTTTTTAAATATAATAATTATAATAATTATATTATTAATAATAAGAGTGATAAAAGTAAAATTTTAAATCTACGACAGCGATGCGCCATCGACGATGATTGCGCGGACCAAACGCGTCATTGTGTCTCTTACAAATACCAACCGCACAGATAGATACCTGTGCATGTATTTTATAGTGATAAAAAATCCGTTTTTAGGCAAACGCGTCACTGCCTAAGTAAAGATGCCACTGACAGTGGGGTGTTTACACAAAGACGCCACTGACAGTGGCGTGTTTGCTCCACGCCACTGGCAGTGGCGCACTGCCATTCGTAGATTTAAAATTTTACTTTTATCACTCTTGCTATTAATAATATGATTTTAATAATTATTATATATAACAAAATCTGCATCTAAGTTACTTGGCACAATGAAATCTTATAGAATACCAATTTTATTTTTTTATTTTCTTACTATATTTCGATTTTTTTAAATTAAAGATGATAAAAAAATAATAATATAATACTTCTTACCATCAAATATGGGTCAATTTTGAAATATGAAGAAATAGTAAAAGAACTAAATAATAATAACAATAATTGATATTTCATGAGATTTACTATATAAATTAAATTATGTTGAGTGACTTGGATCGACAATTCGGACTTTAATTTTTTGAGATACAGACCCCAAGCAAAACCCCTCCTAACTCTAAATTTGTGTGTCTTCCATAATAATAAAAAGTATAATATGCGCGCGTACTTATTGGTGCTCTTTATAATTTCTTTTAGTTTTTTTTTTTTTTGCTTTTGAAAAATTTAAATATTGGTCATGGCCCCTGCTTAAGTTCTAAAATTTTATAAGGAAACGAGCCCCCAATCCAAATCCACGATATAACATTATGGCCCCCTCCCCCAAACCCAATTTTATATGGATTTTTTTGTATTATCATTTATTGACTGATTTTCACCACTGCCGGCGAGGACCACACATGACTCACCACTAAAGAAGAGTATCATAATTAAGAATCCTATTAATGAGCTTTTAGATAAAACTAAACAATTCATTAGCGATGGGCTCATATCCCATGTAGCTAGACTGCGTGTTGGATAGCATAATTTATTATTTCATAGCATTGGGGACAAATATATAGGACAATTAAGCTTGCAACATGATCCAGACAAACTCTATCTATTTCTTATATAAATATTGTTTTCCTTGGACCATGCCAATTAATTATACTTACTACAATTAAAAAATGGGTACCGTTATGATGGAAAAATAATGTTAAAAGATTTATTTTTTATATTTTATATTATGCAAGTTGTCACCAATGATTAGAGAATGCACAATTTCTTTTTTGTCTTTAACTACTTTTAGATTATTGACTATTTTTACAATTAAAAAAATATATCTATATATTTTTATTTTTAAAATTTTTAAATATTTTTTAGACTTAAAAATAAAATCTTACTATTATCTAAGATTAATAACAGATTTGGATCCAACTTTGCACCCCTAATGGCTCTGCAGTCTGCACTGTTGCTCTTAGCATCCACTAGAACAACACACGTGCTTCTTGCACACGCATCGGAACTCGCTAAATAGAATTCACGTTCTTTGATGCGCAGTCCGGTGTAGAAGCAGAATCGAAACCGTTCAAATCTGCATCAAGATCCGTGCTCACCAATTTCAAACCACATCTGTGAACCGCATCTGTACTGCATGGCATGCAGCACGTCAGAGGATGAGCACACCGCTAAATGTGAACCCCGCCTGTTTTGTGAAGATGTTTCAGCTAAATCTGTTGCAGCCTCTTTTGAAAATTGACGAAAGTTAAGCTTGCTTTTTGGGTGTGGGATCTGTTGATAACTATTTATTTGATAATTTTAATATTCACTCTTAAATAAATTTATAAAAGAGTATTAAAAATTAAAAAATATATATATAAATATATTTTTAACTTATAGATTAGTTGTGTTTCAAGTTTTATATAAAAGATCATTAAATTTAAATGTTAAAATTATCAAATAATTGGAGGTAACGTTGCGCTAGAATATTCTCAGAAGATATTAAAAACGACACACAACTGCTCTGAGAAATCATAACAGAAATGAGAAGTTGGTTCTAGTCTACACTATTCCGCTTTTTCTTGCTTATTCTCCCTTACATATTTTAATGTATTTATAATTTAACCTGCATCGAGGTATAGCATGTAATTAAACTATTATGGTAATGAAATTTAAGGACCTTTTCTTATCTTTCTGATAAAAAATTATCATATAATTTTGATGGTTTTAATGTAATATTAAATAACATTTCAAATTACATGAAACTTCAAACAAAATCAATCTATAAGAATCTATAAAGTATAACCGAAATTCATAGTCCAAGTTGCGAAGTACAACGTGGAGCCACTAAAGGCTCTGTCACGCTCATGCTCCATTATTTTACAGTCATCAACTCTTTGTATGGCTTATATTATAATACAAATGCCAATATTATATTTGCATGTAATCGTGGTTCGAGGCATCGAAAGTTATACAAGGTTTTAATTTATGAGGAAAAAAAAATGGTGCTTAGGAGAAGTTGTCACACCCCAGAAATAAATGAATCGGATTAGGGGTGCTAATCCCGCCACGTACGCACGACGAGACGTGCGTACGAAAGGCTAAATGAATAAAATAATATAAATCTCAGAATAAACAAAACAATAATAAATATAAATACATGACCATACAGTCCAGAATGAACAAAGAGTATACAACGCCTACATAGGCGGGGCTAGCTCCATCGGAATGGGCAGCAAATCTCTCAAATAAAAACCCAAAAGAAAGAAGTAAAACTCGAAACCCGATAGATCATATCCAACTACCCGGCTCACATGCAAATGCAGCGAAGCATCTCTGTCATCGCGCAGGACTGTCCCTAGCACTCGCTCCAAGAAAATCCCGAACCTGAAATACCTGGATCCCACAACCACCGTGGAAACGTGAGTAATTTAAAAATTACTCAGTACGGATTTAGATCCAGCCTTAAGATTTGATCTTCTTTCCTAGACTGGACCCAAATACCGATACCGAATTTAAATGCAATGAATTATTTTAATATATGTTAATGTATTATTATTTTATACATTTCGAGAAAACCTCTACATGAATGACATGAAATGACAAATAACCCAAAATAGAAAATCTGTGGAAATAGTAATATAATATAAAATATAAGGTACGAGAAAACAAACACCCGAAATAAATACCCCAATTTGCAAATCACCAGATCTATCCCAAGCGGGCGCCACCAGCGTCCCAACTTACGAACTTGGGTCTTGCCTAAGCGGGCGCCACCAGCGACCCAACTTACGAACTTAGGACTTTATGTTTATGCGGCGCCAATGCCGCATAAATGGCAATTCGGGCTCCCGAGGCGATAACGCCCTAGGAGAGTGAGCGTGCATAAGCACGTACTCTGGTCTGCTAAATCTGGTAATTCACCTTACAAAATAAAAGCAAGCGGATAAGTATGTTTTCAGTTGCCATATCGTCAAAAGGAGATAACTACCCAGGAAATAATCAAATCGGAAACTAATACAAATGGGAGCCTACACTGTATCAACTAAGGGCCAGAGGACCGCATCCCGAAAATAATGACAAAATGAAATATAATACGGATGGGAGCCTACATCGTACCAACCTGGGGCCGGAGGACCGCATCCCATGGGGAGCCTACTTTGTACCAACCGGGGGCCAGAGGACCGCATCCCGAGAAATGATAAAATGACAGATGATACAAATGGGAGCCTACACTGTACCCACTAGGGGCCAGAGGACCGTATCCCGAGAAATAACAAACAGGATAGAATCCAGACTCGGATATGGCCGCCCACACTAAAAACTGAAAGACATGGTATCCTAATCGCTCAAATTTGGATTTAAAAATCTTAATCATATTAAGAAAAATAAGAATATAATATTGATCAAAGGAAAAACACTCTGGCACGGCCGAACCCGCCAAATGACGGGGTCGGTGGATAACCGACAAACAAAGGTGCGCAGTGTATATACAGACCAAAGGAATATAACCCGTTGGTCTGGTTATACAAGGCAACCTCAGACTGAGATCACCCGGCCCGCCTCTCAGCACTTCCATGCATTTTGCATGATTAATTGCCTAACTTAATTAATAATCAATGATATTAATAATATTAATCTACTAATTATAATCTATAACTTTATTTATTTAATTCTAACCTAATCTATCTCGGGACTATTTTCCGAGTCTACTCCTATCTGTCTACATGTAGTATGATATGATATGACATGCGAATGCGGGTAGGCCCAGAAATGCTGGTCAAGTACCGAATGCATATGACAGGTCAGATTAAGTCTCTAAATAGTGTTTGGTCAGAGAAAAACCGCAATTCAGATTTATTTTTGAAAACAGTTTTATTTTCGATTTGGGTTCCTAATTCTGAAGAAAGGAAATCAAATCCCAGGAATCCGTACCTGAGAATAATTTGATTAGCTCGGTAACGTCACATTGCTAAGTCTTTGGTTGCGCACCACGATCGCGTCAGCCGTCTCATCTGAGTGTAGTCGTTGGTCGGCTCGTCAAGATAATATTCTAGAACCTATGAAGTCAAAAAATATATTAAATTGGCGAGTATCCTATTCACATTGGGTCTGGTTTGGTCAAGGTATACTTGGGACCCTAAATTGAAATTATTATTATTTAAGTTCGTATTTTAAGATTATATTTATTTTGATTAAATATAATTGATTTACATTTTATTTTGATTGATTAAGCTAACTAATTGTTATCACTTAATTAAACTAAATTTATAATTAGGATAATTAATTATTTAGGAATAGAGAAATTGATTAATATATAATATTATATAATTAATATTATTCTTATTAAAAATAGAGAAATTGATTAATATATATTTATGTATTTATATATTTATTAATGTGATTCTATTATTAAATAGAGAAATTGATTAATAGGTATTTATATATATTAATTAATGTTATTTAATTATTAAAATAGAGAAATTGATAAATATATATTATCTATATATATAATATTATATTTTAATAATATTTTATTTATATTAAAAATAGAGGAATTAATTAATATATATTATACATAAATAATATTATATTTTAATATTATTTTATTTATTTTAAAAGTAGAGAAATTGATTACTATATATTATATCTTATATATATAATACTAAATTCTGATATTCTTTTGTTTATTCAAAAACAAAAGATTTAATCAATATATATTGTTTTATTATATATATTCTTTATTTCTAATATTATTTTAAATCTAAAAATAGAGAAATTGATTAATATATATATAACATATATATATATATATATATACTAATATATATTCATTGTATCCTAATTATTATTCTTATAAATTTTGCTTTTATTATTATTATTATTATATATATATATATATATATATATATATATATATATATATATATATATTTAACATTATATTTCATTAATTAGAAAAAAATAGTTTAAAATAACTTAAAAAGGAAAACTTAAAAGAAAAATTAAAAATAAAAAGAAGTAAACTAATTTAAGAAAATTATTATTGTTTTATTACTTGTGTTGGTGTTTTAAGGTGTTTGGGATCATAGTCGCTCCGAAACCACCATTTGTACTGTTCGGATTTTCATTATTGAGGCAGATCATGTAATCATCTCCCATATTCAACTTTAAATATTAATTAATTATTAGTTGCGCACGTTTTTAAATTTTACGGCACTTGCTAACTAATTAATTATATTTTTATCTAAATTAACCTTTCGGCCCATTTAGTTAAGTTCAATTTATTTTCTGCATTTATGATTATCCGTCTAAGTGATTTTTGCGCATATAACCCTTAAAAAGAGTTATTACCACAAAAGTCACATTGGCCCTTAAATTTAATAAATTTCATAATTCCAATCCCTTATTTTATTAATTTCCACTTCAAGACATATGTGTGCCACAAAAATCAACACAGTAGCACATGGTTTCACAATTTCAAATCAGACACAAACAATCAAAACCAGGGAACAACACTGGACCCAAAACACCACACTAGTACATCCGGCAACTGCGCAAATAGGAGCAATAGCTAAATCAATAAGGGTGAAAATTCACATTCAAAGCAACCAAATTCAGACAACCGGATTCAATAGTCACGGGGCTCAAGCCTCGCTTCACTGGTACCGCTAGGTACCAGTGTACCAAGGTGAGGAGCACAACATAGCAAGCAACAAAAACAGCACGGCTTAGCCGGCGCAGAAACAACATGGCCGGACAACGAGGACATCTCAGAACATAAGCATGTTCTCATCAGAGAAAATACCCAAATCAACCAAAGTGACCCAAATTAGTATGAGAACTAACTCAATAAACACCCCTGACGGATTCTGCTAATTAATAGAGCCGAACACAGAAAAAATCCGAAACCAGCCCTTTTTATCAGAATACCCCATATTACCAGAATAACAAAACAGGCAAGGCACATGTTAGATAAGCACAAGCTTCACTGGTACTGGAAATACAAACCACATCACAAGCATCAAGGGCGCGGCTCAGCCGGCCGACACAAGGCCCCCACGACCAAATAAAGGAAAGATAATACCGCATTTGAAGGGGTTGTAGAAGTCGGATACAAGAGGCGACGAGGCAGCACAACAAGGGTCTGTCAGGGGTGGTTGTGCTCGGCTTGGTTATCAACGTGTAGGGTAGAGGTGGCTAACCGACCTGAGGTCGGTTGAAGAGTGGTTTCGCGCGGCCAGCTCGTGAGTCAAGGGTGAGGCGACAGTGTGCGAGTAGGAGAGGAGCTTATCGTCGGGTGTCGATTGAGAGGCGGGGAGTAGCGATCTCCATTTGGAGATGAGGGGCCGCTTGTGTGGGTCGGGCATCGACAAGAAGGAGAGGAAGGGAGAGTCAATGTGTCGGGGAAAAGGAAATAGAATTGGCGATCGGGCCAGAGGGAGAGAGACACGGAGATTAAGAGGAGGAAAAATACGGGTTTCGCCAGAGGAATGAAAGGAAGGGTTGTTGTCGCCTTCGGTTCAGAAAAAGAAAAAGAAGAAGGAGCGGGGTATGGCGCTGAGGGAAGCCGCAATAAGGTCTCCATCGGATGCAATTAAAGCAAAAGGGAAAAGAGACAGGTGGGATACGATAGGGAACGAAACGGGCGAAAGACATGGGGTCAGGGGGGTCAGAGAAATAAATGAATGGGACGTTTGCCAGAAATAGAGGAGAGAAGGAGAAAGATGAAAATGAGTTTGTCTGGATTTTCTTTGATCGACCTCATACGGCCCACTGTGCACCGTTTCATCTTATCAAAATCTTAATTGATACTTTTATTTACTTTCATTACCGCTCAATCGTCAAAGGTTATGTCTTAACTAGTCAATTCATTTCGGTTATTATATTTAGGAAATTTGAATATTTTATTATTATAAATCATTTTTTTCTTTGTTAAATCAAAATAGGTTAAGTCCAGAAGTCGTTTAGTAATATTCTGATTATATTTATTTAATAATTCAAAACCTTTGATTTAAATTGTCTTAAGTTATTATATTTTAATAGCGGTTCAATTCTATCTTTGGGTTTTGTTATTCGATTCTAAATCTCATTCAACTACTCATATTCCAAACTTGCTTAATTTATTATTTATTTAATTATATATATATATATTCCATTAAACGTTGATTTAAGTTGTTTATTAATTTACGTTAAATTATTGTAATTATTATCCTAATTATCATTATTTCTTAATTAAATTTCACGGTTTAACATTTCACCCCCCCCTTAAAGAATGTTTCGTCCTCGAAACAAACTTCTAAGTGGAAGTGATTATATTTGTTCCTGCGTAATTGGTTTTTTTTTTTTTTTTTTTTTTTTTTTTTACCTTTTATTGGTAAATTTGTTTGAATATTTACTTTAATCTAATCATTTCACGATGCTTAACTTATATAGTTTTCATTATTCTAATATTCTCTTTAATTAATCAATTCTTATTGTTATTATCGTTATTTCCTTTATCAAATTTTATTAAAGCAAATGCATTCATTTCTTCTCTAGAATTGGGAGTTAACATATTTTAGTTTCAATTGGTGAAGTTAATTTTAATTAATTATTTTATATTTTATGTTAAAATATATGTACTCCCTTCATGTGTACATATTAATGTTATCGTATGTCATTATCAATAATTTTTTTTTTTTTTTTTTTTTTTTTAAACCAGTAGCATAGTATAAGGAGTTCATTAATTGTACAAGAAACTTACATTAGTCATATTCATGTGTTATTTCATTTTGTTATGGTATCGGCCTTAATAACGTTTTATGTCAACAATCATTTTATGTTACTATTAACATTATCACTATACTTATCTTATCCCTTGGAGATTTTTTAATTTGAGATGTCATAATCAAGAATTTGGTTGTATGTGCAATATAAATCACGCTCTACTTATTTGCTAAAGATTTTCAAAGTCAGTTTGAACTAAAATCCTAAATAAAACATATACCGTAAAACATAATTTAAATGGATCATACTAACACAATTAGATGAGGAGTCTGAATACAATCATGATGGACATACAGAAGCGAATTTAATTAAATGGGATTTCTTCAATTTACATTGGTTTGGACCTATGATAGTCATACGTATCACTAAAGATAAAAACTGACAATCCGACGTACATCGTATATCAAGGAACGACAAAGATAAAAAGTCAAATATCTTGTAGATACAAATTCTTTAGAATCCCGTGCAGTTGAATGTTAACTTGGGTAAAAGACTTCAAATCAGGGTTACAATAAATTAAACTTAATCGAACGATTAGACAAAATCGGACGTGATAGTGGAACCTATGGTTGATGAGATGATAACAGTTATCCAGATTAGAGAAGAGAATTTGTTTCCGCGTTCTAGAATCCTATTAAGTTGATATAAAGTCACTTGGATTGAATCGGCTAGATAATTCTGTGCGAGCACATAAAAGTTTCATAAACCGAAGAGGCTAAGCTTAATTATATAAAATTTAAGTGAAGATATCACCATTACACCATTAGCCGATGCCTAAGGATCTACTCCATTTCAGTTAAGAACGAATAGCATGAATAACAAAAATATAAAGGTTTTAGCATATGAGGATTAACTTAAACGGAAACTATACATATTTATTGTTACTATTATATTTCAATTCAAATTTTTCTATATATTTATTGTTGTCTGACTACTTCAAATTATGAGTATATATTTTGTAATTGTTTTACGGCATGAGTTTTTTTTTAATTTATTGTCTTGTCGAGCGGTCAGGTCGGGATGGAGAGACAAAAATTGGGAGAACTAAATGCAATGTAACCTTTCAGTTTCTGCCTTGTTAAGCAATTTATAATTGTGTTTATTAGATTTAAATCTTCTCACGTTCGCGTAGTGGGATCCCACGGGTCAGCGAAGTCACGCACGTGCTAAAGTGCACGCTTGCCCCAATACTCTCCTAGACATACCCCTCACAGACCTATGTCAAGTATATATTACTGCTTGTTTATTTATTCATATCTTTGGGATTTTTCGTAGATGTTATCCTAGCATGATCTATATGAAATCGGATTATAAATTTCATGCTCTGATACCACCGAAGGATGTCACACCCCAGAAATAAATGAATCGGATTAGGGGTGCTAATCCCGCCACGTACGCACGACGAGACGTGCGTACGAAAGGCTAAATGAATAAAATAATATAAATCTCAGAATAAACAAAACAATAATAAATATAAATACATGACCATACGATCCAGAATGAACAAAGAGTATACAACGCCTACATAAAGGGGCTAGCTCCATCGGAATGGGCAGCAAATCTCTCAAATAAAAACCCAAAAGAAAGAAGTAAAACTCGAAACCCGATAGATCATATCCAACTACCCGGCTCACATGCAAATGCAGCGAAGCATCTCTCGTCATCGCGCAGATCGTCCCTAGCACTCGCTCCAAGAAAATCCCGAACCCGAAATACCCGGATCCCACAACCACCGTGGAAACGTGAGTAATTTAAAATTACTCAAGACGGATTTAGATCCGCCTTAAGATTTGATCTTCTTTCCTAGACTGGACCCAAATACCGATACCGAATTTAAATGCAATGAATTATTTTAATATATGTTAATGTATTATTATTTTATACATTTCGAGAAAACCTCTACATGAATGACATGAAATGACAAATAACCCAAAATAGAAAATCTGTGGAAATAGTAATATAATATAAAATATAAGGTACGAGAAAACAAACACCCGAAATAAATACCCCAATTTGCAAATCACCAGATCTATCCCAAGCGGGCGCCACCAGCGTCCCAACTTACGAACTTGGGCCTTGCCTAAGCGGGCGCCACCAGCGACCCAACTTACGAACTTAGGACTTTATGTTTATGCGGCGCCAATGCCGCATAAATGGCAATTCGGGCTCCCGAGGCGATAACGCCCTAGGAGAGTGAGCGTGCATAAGCACGTACTGGTCTCCTAAACGGTAATTCACCTTACAAAATAAAAGCAAGCGGATAAGTATGTTTTCAGTTGCCATATCGTCAAAAGGAGATAACTACCCAGGAAATAATCAAATCGAAACTAATACAAATGGGAGCCTACATCGTATCAACTAAGGGCCGAGGACCGCATCCCGAAAATAATGACAAAATGAAATATAATACAGATGGGAGCCTACATCGTACCAACCCGGGGCCGAGGACCGCATCCCATGTGGGAGCCTACACCGTACCAACCAGGGGCCGAGGACCGCATCCCGAGAAATGATAAAATGACAGATGATACAAATGGGAGCCTACACTGTACCCACTAGGGGCCGAGGAGGACCGTATCCCGAGAAATAACAAACAGATAGAATCCGACTCGGATATGGCCGCCCACACTAAAAACCGAAAGACATGGTATCCTAATCGCTCAAATTTGGATTTAAAAATCTTAATCATATTAAGAAAAATAAGAATATAATATTGATCAAAGGAAAAACACTCGGCACGCCGAACCCGCCAAATGACGGGGTCGGTGGATAACCGACAAATAAAGGTGCGCAGTGTATATACAGACCAAAGGAATATAACCCGTTGGTCTGGTTATACAAGGCAACCTCAGACTGAGATCACCCGGCCCGCCTCTCAGCACTTCCATGCATTTTGCATGATTAATTGCCTAACTTAATTAATAATCAATGATATTAATAATATTAATCTACTAATTATAATCTATAACTTTATTTATTTAATTCTAACCTAATCCTATCTCGGGACTATTTTCCGAGTCCTACTCCTATCCTGTCTACATGTAGTATGATATGATATGACATGCGAATGCGGGTAGGTCCAGAAATGCTGGTCAAGTACCGAATGCATATGACAGTCGATTAAGTCTCTAAATAGTGTTTGGTCGTCGAGAAAAACCGCAATTCGATTTATTTTTGAAAACAGTTTTATTTTCGATTTGGGTTCCTAATTCTCGAAGAAAGGAAATCAAATCCCGTGAACTGCATACGAGAATAATTTGGTTAGCTCGGTAACGTCACATTGCTAAGTCTTTGGTTGCGCACCACGATCGCGTCAGCCGTCTCATCTGAGTGTAGTCGTTGGTCGGCTCGTCAAGATAATATTCTAGAACCTATGAAGTCAAAAAATATATTAAATTGGCGAGTATCCTATTCACATTGGGTCTGGTTTGGTCAAGGTATACCGGACCCTAAATTGAAATTATTATTATTTAAGTTCGTATTTTAAGATTATATTTATTTTGATTAAATATAATTGATTTACATTTTATTTTGATTGATTAAGCTAACTAATTGTTATCACTTAATTAAACTAAATTTATAATTAGGATAATTAATTATTTAGGAATAGAGAAATTGATTAATATATAATATTATATAATTAATATTATTCTTATTAAAAATAGAGAAATTGATTAATATATATTTATGTATTTATATATTTATTAATGTGATTCTATTATTAAATAGAGAAATTGATTAATAGGTATTTATATATATTAATTAATGTTATTTAATTATTAAAATAGAGAAATTGATAAATATATATTATCTATATATATAATATTATATTTTAATAATATTTTATTTATATTAAAAATAGAGGAATTAATTAATATATATTATACATAAATAATATTATATTTTAATATTATTTTATTTATTTTAAAAGTAGAGAAATTGATTACTATATATTATATCTTATATATATAATACTAAATTTGATATTCTTTTGTTTATTCAAAAACAAAAGATTTAATCAATATATATTGTTTTATTATATATATTCTTTATTTCTAATATTATTTTAAATCTAAAAATAGAGAAATTGATTAATATATATATAACATATATATATATATATATATACTAATATATATTCATTGTATCCTAATTATTATTCTTATAAATTTTGCTTTTATTATTATTATTATTATACATATATATATATATATATATATATATTTAACATTATATTTCATTAATTAGAAAAAAATAGTTTAAAATAACTTAAAAAGGAAAACTTAAAAGAAAAATTAAAAATAAAAAGAAGTAAACTAATTTAAGAAAATTATTATTGTTTTATTACTGTGTTGGTGTTTTAAGGTGTTTGGGATCATAGGCTGCCTCCGAAACCACTGTATCTGTTCGGATTTTCATTATTGAGGCAGATCATGTAATCATCTCCCATATTCAACTTTAAATATTAATTAATTATTAGTTGCGCACGTTTTTAAATTTTACGGCACTTGCTAACTAATTAATTATATTTTTATCTAAATTAACCTTTCGGCCCATTTAGTTAAGTTCAATTTATTTTCTGCATTTATGATTATCCGTCTAAGTGATTTTTGCGCATATAACCCTTAAAAAGAGTTATTACCACAAAAGTCACATTGGCCCTTAAATTTAATAAATTTCATAATTCCAATCCCTTATCTTATTAATTTCCAAGACATATGTGTGCCACAAAAATCAACACAGTAGCACATGGTTTCACAATTTCAAATCAGACACAAACAATCAAAACCAGGGAACAACACTGGACCCAAAACACCACACTAGTACATCCGGCAACTGCGCAAATAGGAGCAATAGCTAAATCAATAAGGGTGAAAATTCACATTCAAAGCAACCAAATTCAGACAACCGGATTCAATAGTCACGGGGCTCAAGCCCTCGCTTCATCGGGTACCGCTAGGTACCGGTGTACAAGTGAGGAGCACAACATAGCAAGCAACAAAAACAAAGACGGCTTAGCCTTAGCTTGTAAACAACATGGCCGGACAACGAGGACATCTCGAACATAAGCATGTTCTCATCAGAGAAAATACCCAAATCAACCAAAGTGACCCAAATTAGTATGAGAACTAACTCAATAAACACCCCTGACGGATTCTGCTAATTAATAGAGCCGAACACAGCAAAAATCCGAAACCAGCCCTTTTTATCAGAATACCCCATATTACCAGAATAACAAAACAAAAGCAAGGCACATGTTAGATAAGCACAAGCTTCACTAGTACTGGAAATACAAACCACATCACAAGCATCAAGGGCGCGGCTCAGCCGGCCGACACAAGGCCCCCACGACCAAATAAAGGAAAGATAATACCGCATTTGAAGGGGTTGTAGAAGTCGGATACAAGAGGCGACGAGGCAAGACAACAAGGGTCCGTCGGGGGTGGTTGTGCTCGGCTTGGTTATCAACGTGTAGGGTAGAGGTGGCTAACCGAGGCCCGAGGTCGGTTGAAGAGTGGTTTCGCGCGCCGGCTCGTGAGTCAAGGGTGAGGCGACAGTGTGCGAGTAGGAGAGGAGCTTATCGTCGGGTGTCGATTGAGAGGCGGGGAGTAGCGATCTCCATTTGGAGATGAGGGGCCGCTTGTGTGGGTCGGGCATCGACAAGAAGGAGAGGAAGGGAGAGTCAATGTGTCGGGGAAAAGGAAATAGAATTGGCGATCGGGCCAGAGGGAGAGAGACACGGAGATTAAGAGGAGGAAAAATACGGGTTTCGCCAGAGGAATGAAAGGAAGGGTTGTTGTCGCCTTCGGTTCAGAAAAAGAAAAAGAAGAAGGAGCGGGGTATGGCGCTGAGGGAAGCCGCAATAAGGTCTCCATCGGATGCAATTAAAGCAAAAGGGAAAAGAGACGGGTGGGATACGATAGGGAACGAAACGGGCGAAAGACATGGGGTCAGGGGGGTCAGAGAAATAAATGAATGGGACGTTTGCCAGAAATAGAGGAGAGAAGGAGAAAGATGAAAATGAGTTTGTCTGGATTTTCTTTGATCGACCTCATACGTCCCACTGTGCACCGTTTCATCTTATCAAAATCTTAATTGATACTTTTATTTACTTTCATTACCGCTCAATCGTCAGGTTATGTCTTAACTAGTCAATTCATTTCTGGTTATTATATTTAGGAAATTTGAATATTTTATTATTATAAATCATTTTTTTCTTTGTTAAATCAAAATAGGTTAAGTCCAGAAGTCGTTTAGTAATATTCTGATTATATTTATTTAATAATTCAAAACCTTTGATTTAAATTGTCTTAAGTTATTATATTTGGTTCAATTCTATCTTTGGGTTTTGTTATTCGATTCTAAATCTCATTCAACTACTCATATTCCAAACTTGCTTAATTTATTATTTATTTAATTATATATATATATATTCCATTAATCGTTGATTTAAGTTGTTTATTAATTTACGTTAAATTATTGTAATTATTATCCTAATTATCATTATTTCTTAATTAAATTTCACGGTTTAACGAAGTATCATATATATATATATATATATATATATATATATATATATATAGAGAGAGAGTCCGATTATAGTAATTTGCGCTTTATTTTTAATTTTAAGTTAGAAATAATCGATTCGAACTGTTCAATCTAATTTTCATATCAAAATCTTTAGTAAATCAAATTTTATATTTTTTAAATTTTTTTGTTATTTTTTATGAGAAAAAATGACTTGATCTGAGAATTCTGGTTCATCCAAAAATAACGTTTTTTCCCTATCCAAAAAATAGAAAATGAATTCCAAAAAATATAAAATTTAGTTTCTAATAGATTTTGATATGAATATTAGATTAAGTGGTTTGGATCGATCATTTCTAACTTAAAATTAATAATAGAGCGCAAAATATACAATGCTCTTGTGCTTTACAAAGCACCATAGCCTAATTCTCTCTCTCTCTCTCTCTCTCTCTATATATATATATAGAGTACTCAAAAAACATATTAAATCATCTCAAAATTTTAATTTATCATTCTCATTAATTTTTTTATATGAAAATCTCATGGAATGCTAAAATTTGGAGCGTTTTGAGCTTTTTAAATTATGGTTTTTAATTTTTAAAAATCAGCTCTAAAAATAATAATAATATATTCAATACTTGAACATCATTTTAAAAAATTAAAAACGGTGACTTAAAAAGCTCAAAACACTCTAAATTTTTGCATCCCACAAGATTTTTATATAAAGAATTTAATGAGAATGATAAATTAAAATTTTGAGATGATTTAATATATATATATATACAAGAAAGGGATGGCTTGATAATGGGTTATCTTGACAATCTTGAAAATGAATTTTTAAATAAATACAAAAAAATCTTAAAAAAAATTATAGGTATGTTCTTCTACTTATAAATTGATGGTGATTAAAATTTCAAGCAATTTCATTATTATTTGATAGTTAATTAAAAATTATTAAAATATTATGTACTTTTCAATGGTTCTAATTTAACGATCTTTGATGGACTATCAAACGATAATGAAATTGCATGAAATTTGAATAACCATCAATATATAAGTATAAAAACATATCTATAAGTTTTTTTTCTTTTTTTAAGATTTTATATATTTATTTCAATATTCATTATCAAGATTGTCAAGATAACCATTATCAAGTGATCATTTTCATATATATATATATATAGAGAGAGAGAGAGAGAGAGAGAATTGAGTTATGGTGCTATGAATAGTACGGATCAACTCCATGCTATGAATCAGTTCTTCATTCTTAAAGTCTAAATGATTTATCTGAATTGCTCATTTTTTATATTTTTTAGAATTTTTATTACTTTTTAAATAATTAGAAATCACTTGATTTAATTATTATGAGTCATAAAAAATGATTATTTTTCTAACTATCTAAAAAAATAGTAAAAGATTCTAAAAAATATATAATTTGGTCCATAACTAGATATTCATATAGAAAATATTTTAAGCAGTTCAGATCGACCATTTAGACTTTGAGAACGAAAAACGGTATATAGAATGAAGTACCGTTTCATAGCACCATAGCCCAACTATATATATACATATATATAGTTGGGTTATGATACTATACATAACACGTATTGATTATGTGTTATGGACCGGTTCTTCATTCTCAAAGTCTAAATGGTCGATCCGAGCGCTCAAAATATTTTCCATATGAATATCTAGTTGGGATCAAATTATATATTTTTTCAATTTTTAATTATTTTTTTGAGATGGTTAAAAAGGATAGCTCATAATAATATAATCAAGTAATTCTCTAACCATCTAAATGTTAGTAAAGTGACATAGAGGATCAATCATTTATGATGATGCTTTTATTTTGTTTTATATATTGGATGATTAGTATCATTTTATTCTTGGAGTTTTAATATTTTATGAATTATTTGAATTGATGACTTGAATTGTGAAAGTTTATAAATATTATTAAAACTATGAATTGTCTCTAGTTCCATATCATTAGTATAGAACAATGAATGATAATATTGACTAGTATGTAATTAATGCGTGATCATGTTTCACAGATCACTGATATGGGATATATATTTAATCACATAAATATGCATGTATGGGATGCACGATATTGGACCTGACCCATTTTGACTTGTTGTATGGATTGTGTTTGTGTCATCAGTAATGTCATAAATTAGTATTAATTTTATTATCTGAGATATTCATAATTCTAGATAATTGATGTATATTTTGTGCGATTATCAAACGCTGCTTTTAATCGAGGGCTATAAAGGTAATCTCCGGATGTATATAAATTATGCATAGTCAATAGGATATTTTGTCCGTCTCATTTCTTATGAGATTAGTGATATTTTTAGGCCCCTTGATGCAGTGATAATTATTATGCATGTAATTATACACTCAGGATTAAGAAAATAATTAATGATCAAGGATGACATATTCCGACGCTTGACATTAATTAATAGATATTACGTGACAAATGAATTATAGGATCATGATTTGTCTGTGTTTGATCGGATAATCATAATGCATTGCTAGATGTCAATTATGATTTATAAATTAATACATATTAATTTATTACTGATCAAGACATATATCCTACTGGATCACTCTATTTGACAAGTTGAAGCATAAAACAATTAATTAATTTTGTGAGATATAATTAATTAAATTAAATTTAAATTGAATCAATTTGGACAAGGCTCAAATTATTGATGAAATACACTTTGGCTCAAGGCGAGCCCAAACCCAAAATTTATTCGGCAGAAAAGAAAAAAAAAAAAAAAAAAAGGAGTAGGCGCATGATAATGGGAAGTTATAACCATCCACTCCCATTATCACTAATTAAGTTGATGGTTAATTTTTTTTCCGGGTGGTTCTTGGCTGGCCTCATCACCAGGCCACGGAAAAAATTTCAATTAATTTTTTTTTTTTTTTTTGTCTCGCCTGGTTCTTGAGGAATAGAACCGAATAAAAAAAATCTGCCGAAAACTTTTGGTTTTGTTATTCCAATTTAATTGATATATCCTCTCATGTGTTGAGATTAAAAGGGATTTGAAATCTTATTTTATTGGAGGTCTAGTAGCCTTACTTTGATGTGTTAAGGAATGCACGCGATAGAGACTTCACGTTTGAGAAAGCTTTGAAGAGATGAGATTAACACTGACGTCCTTACGGTAATTGGTGAAGGCACACACAACCACCATCCAAAGAAATTCATCGTGCTTGATTACGATACCAAGTAAGGTATATTATTCACAAATTTATTTGTTGGATTCGAATTTTATTCACATTGATCCTTGATTTTCAATTAGATTGCATGAAACATTTTGAAATTCGCATCTCATGCATGTCACGAACCCAACACTAAAAATATAGTAACAAATTATAAAATTTAGTTTATAACTAGATATTGACATAAAAATTATTTTGAGTGATCTGGACCGACCATTTAGACATTGAAACAAAGAACCGATGCATAACATGGAAGCATCTATGCGACGCATAGCATCATAGCTAAATTATATATATATGTATGTGTGTGTGTGTGTGTGTGTATATATATATAGCTATGCTAACATTAGTCATGAAGTACAAAATACTTTTGTATTTCAAGTCATATCTCTCATTCTCGAATTCAAAATACAAATTCAACCATTCAAAATGTTCTCCATATTAAAATATACTTGGAGACCAAATTTTATATATTTTTTAAATATTTTTCTATTTTTTTATTGGTAAAAAATATATTGAGTTTATGAAGTCTAATAATAATAATTTTTCAACCCTCCAAAAAAATAGAAAAAAATTTATGAAAAATATAAAATTGGTCTCCAAATTCATTTTAATATGAAGAACACTTTGAATGATTGAATTGATATTTTTAATTGAAAATAAGAAATATGATGCGAAGTATGAAATATATTTTATACTTTGCAACAAACTGTAGCATAACTAGAGAGAGAGAGAGTTGGGCTATGGTGCTATGCATAGCATGGATAGCATCCGTGTTATGGATTGATTCTTCATTATCAAAGTGCAAAAGGTCGATCCAACCACACAAAAATTTTCTCATATGAATATCTAGTTGGGGATCAAAATTTATATTTTTTTTAATCTTTTACTATTTTTTAGGTAGTTAGAAAATCAATCATTTTTTATGGCTCAAAATAATTAAAACAAGTGATTTTTTTAATTATTTAAAAAGTAGTAAAAAAATTTTAAAAAAATATAAAATTTAGCCTATATCTAGATATTCATACAAAATTATTTTGTATAGTTTGGATCGACCATTTAGACTTTGAAAATGAAAAATATATCCATAGCACGAAAATAATCCGTGCTATGCATAGCACCATAGCCCAACTCTCTCTCTCTATCTCTATATATATATATATATATACTGAGATGACAGTTTAAATATCTTAATTTTTTTATGTCTCAATAATATTCTGACTTTATAATTTTTAATAATTTAAAATTAAAAATTAAAATATAAAAAATTAGATTTGATCTAGATATTTATATTTAGATTAAAAACTATAATATTTAAATATTATTTTATATGACATTAAGAATTTATAAATAATACTCTATTATGATTAATTGATTTTATAATTTGTTTATTTATATAAAGTGAATATCTTTACGTGTGAGAAGAAAATGTAATTTAAATTAAATCTAAAATTTTTATTTTAATATTACAATTTAAATTATTAAAAAGTTTAAAAGTGGGGACAGTTAAATTTGAGGCATTTGAACCTACATTGAGTTTACTAGAGGGAACAATAAAAAAAAAAGAGAGAGAGAGAATCTCGTGTTTCCAAAACTAATGATTCCTTTGTACCTATCCCCTAACATATAATTTGTTTTGTCGAATCAACACGTGTCGCCACCAAAATAAATGTCTGATCTTTGTTGTTGTCTTTTTGGAGGTGGAATTGCATGATTTGCTTCCACATTGCTGCCACTGCCAGTATGGAAAATAAAAGGAAGAAACAGACAGTCAGATTCCGTTGTAATAATTTTTATAAAAAAAAAAAACACGAGCAACAACTGGCTTTTTTATACATTAAAAAAAACATGAGAGAAAAATACTAATCATTCATGGAATATTATATTATATTATAATTATGATTAAGATTTAGTATTATTATATTATATTTATAATTATAATTTATTATTATATTAATATTATGATTATTATTATTATCATTATATTAGTATTATTAAATTATTATTATTATTATCATTATTGTTATTATATTATCGTTACCATTAGTATTATTATATTATTTATTATTATTATAAATATAATTTTAATATTATATCATTATATTATGAATATAAATATAAATATTTTATTATTATATTATTATGATCAAGATTATTTATTATTATATTATTATATTATGATGATTATGATTATTATTACTTATTATTATTTTATTATGTTGTATTATATTATTATATGTTGATTATAGTGATGATTAATTTATTATTATAATTATAATTATTTTTAATTATTTTTATGATTATGATTATATTTTTATTATTATATTATGATGATTAAGATTATGGTTATATTATTATGATTATGACTATAATTATTATTATCATGATTATGATTATGATTATTATATTATGATTATATTATTAAAATTATGATTACTTATTATTATATTATTATTATAATTATGATTGTAATTATAATTTTTAATTATTATATTACTATATTATGATTATGTTTATATTTTTATTATATTACTATTATAATATTATTATTTATTATGATTATATTTTATTACTTTATTATTATTTTATTATGTTGTATTATATTATTATATGTTGATTATAGTTATGATTAATTTATTATTATATTATTATAATTATAATTATTTATAATTATTTTTATGATTATGATTATATTTTTATTATTATATTATTATGATTATGATTATGGTTATATTATTATGATTATGACTATAATTATTATTATCATGATTATAATTATGATTATATTATGATTATATTATTAAAATTATGATTACTTATTATTATTATATTATTATAATTATGATTGTAATTATAATTTTTTTATTATTATATTACTATATTACGATTATGTTTATATTTTTATTATATTACTATTATAATATTATTATTTATTATGATTATTTTTTATTACTTTATTATTATTATTATCTTACTATTATGATTATTATTTTATTATTATTTTTTATCATCAACATTATTAGTATCATAATTATTCATATTTTAACTATTCTGAGTAACAACTGTCAAACGATATTTTCACTCTTCTAAATAGTCAAGAATACAACTCTTCTACCACTCTTCCAAAAAAAATACTATTCTATCACTCTTCCAAAATTATCACTCTTCCGAAACTATTTCTTGATTTGCCAAACGGACCCAATATGAAGCACCCTTTTTTATTTTGTTTGTGTCAGAAGGATTTATCTGATTGAGCGAACTGATTATTGGGGCTAGGCATCTTATCATATCCAACACTAGAACTTCAACTGAGTTTAGACTAATATATATTCAGTGGTGATCTAGATCATCAAATATTAATAATAAAGTATAGATTTGTCTCAAGTCCTTCGAGAAGTCTAATTAAGTGTTTGATACTGATAACTGCTCTCTTTATTTGTATTCATTATTAAATATAAATATTTTTTCATACTAACATAATATTTAATTTAAATTCTGAAAATGTATATTGAAAAATATTTATATTTAATATTGAATGTTTATATTTATATTTAAATCTATATTATATTATAAAGAGCGTATGAACTGAATTTGTTCATTATTGTTATCACATAATGTGTAATGATCAAAATACTCATATTTCAATTTACTATTGAGATTGATTGATTTTGTAAAAGCGACGGTCTAGTTTTCAGTCAACTTATTTTTCTCTCCATTTCATTTGCTAATTTTCTCGAGGAACTTACAATGACAGATCTCTTTTGGGCCTTCTTTTGGGAATTTACTGTTCACGAGGGAAAAAAATAATTCAGTTCAACTGAATTTTTTCTTCCCACCGAAACAGTTGGAAGGCCGAACAGGCCCTAAGTGAGCAATTGTTAAACGAAATTAAAATTCAATGAATATTCCCAAAAGAGATTTAATTTTTCATATAACTCGTGGCCATTAGACTTTAATTGGGCTTTAGCCTATATCCTAATTTACAATACTTTGGAGAATGCACACAGGATCATCAAAGAAGGCCCAAACTTATAAACGCACCCTATTTTACTAGAGAATGCACACAGGTTGAGCCCACTATCTCATGATTACTTAATAAAAACATGGCATTCCGTAACGTCACGAAAGAAATACGGAATTAAAAAACATGACATTCCGTAAGATGTCATGAGAAAATACTGAACGTCTCTGTCACATGGCGCGTGACTAAAATACATTTTCAACTTACATGACAGTGACACATATAAAAAGATGGAGGAAAAATATAGCATAGTTAGACACGTCGTATCATATCGTGATTTTCATATCCATATTGTGAAATGATACGTGCACGGAATGTCATATATTGTCACATTTAGTTACTTTTAGTTATATTGAGACATGTTTAGTTATCATTTTTTTTTTCAAAATCTATCTTCATTTTGACGTGTCATATCGTGATTTTTATATCCATATTGTGAAATGATACGTGTATGTTATGCCATATATTGTCACATTTGGTTAGTTTTAGTTATATTGAGATATGTTTAGTTATGATTTTTTTAAATCATAACTAAACATGTCTCAATATAACTAAAAGTAACAAAAAAAAAATGTTACAACATATCTTATTTATTAAAATTTTCAATTTATGAAAAAATGTAAAATATATAATAAAGTGATTAAGAAAAGAAAACAGAGAGAAAATTTTCATGAGGATAACATATATTTTATAAAGAGGGTTCAAGTGCCTTCATTTTTTTTTATCTCTTTCATGCCTCTGTTTTTTAAATTTTTAATAACTCAAACTTTAAATCTAAAATAATAATATAAAATGGTTAAATTTGAAATATATTATATTCTATTCTCATAAATACAAAATGTCCACTTCTTCACTTTTAGTTTATACGAACTAGTAGGTTAAAATTCAACATCCAAAAGTTAATATTAGTACATTTTTACAAGCTTTTAATGTTCAAATGTCATAATCTTTTATCAATAAAGTGATATAGATTAAATCTAATATTTTTATTTTGATATTTGGCGGGATAGATCGGGACGGGTCAATGGGTTTACACGGGACGGGTTAGGACGGGTCTATTTTGGGGGGTTTGGCCGCGACCCGTCCTAGACCCGTCGGGTCGGCGGGTCGGGACGGGTCGGTTCCAAGGGTGGGGCGGGTCGGGTCGGCGGGTCAAATTTATTTTCTAAAATTCCAAAAAATTCAAAAATCATTATAACGGTTCAGTAAATCATTGTAACAGTTATGTAAATCGTTGCAACGGTTCAATAAATCATTGCAATGATTTATGAAACGTTATAATGATTTATGAAACGTTATAACGTTTCAACTCAATTGATCCAACGGTTGCTATTCTTTCTAAACAGTTATAACGGTTCAGGCACTAATATGACTCAAAATAAATGAAATAATTTAAGTAAAAAATTAAATAAAATCTTAAAGAATTGGAATAAAATGATAGAACTTTAAAAAAAGTAAGATTTTTTTTAAATTTTATAAAAATTAAAATAAATGAATTAAAAATAAAGTTATCCTCCTCTTTTATTCCGGGTTTGGGACCAGCTATGTAATACATAGGCAGAGTTCTAACTTTTTTTTTGTTTAGTAAAGTTTATTGAAAAAAAAATCAAATAAGAATTGTAAATGCTAGAAAAAATAATAAAAATGAGAAAAAAATAATGAATATAAATGTTTAAAAATACCGTCTAAAAATTTGAGTTCATATATCATAGATCATTTTCTGGCATACCATCTGAGTCTCCATCGGCTTCTGTCATAAATTCACTGAATGATTGTTCTACGGGTGCATGTTGATTACGTTGTTATGCATCAAACCAATCTTTCAAGCATATGAGTCGTTTGAATGTCTTTGCACCCAATCTGTTGTGTTTATTTGTTAGTATCATGGTTGTTGAACTAAAACAGAATTCGGAAGGGACGGTTGACACAAGCACGACAAATATATCACGTGCCATCATGACGATAGTTGGATATGTAGTTTCTTTCCTCTTTCAATAACTGAAAATGTCAATACCGTCAGATTTCATACTTCCTAAACAATAGCTAACTAATTCATTCATATTTATTTATATTTGTGAGTCATCATCTTCCTCCAAGTCTCGTAATAATACAGACTGACTATTGCTCCTGATATTTTTTAAGAAATTGAAAATATTAGTCTCACAATATTATAATAATATAACGAGTTCGAATATTTTTCAAGAAATTGACCACAATCTCTAATTACCAATCGGACAAAATCGGTACAATATGCCATACTTATTGGTTGTTCTTTTTTCGCTATGTATCGAGCAAACTCATTTAACATTCTTTTTTCGTCATATTTGATAAGAGTTCTAGTACCGTCCGAGTTCAAACAACTTTGTACTATACGGGTATCGGGTCTTTCTTGGGGTTCTTTATTTTTTGCTATGTGTTTATCGACATATTTTTTAAATTGACTTAAACTATTTTTTATTACATAATTATATGAAGTTTTGCAATTACTTACCTTACATCGTGCATTGATTAGAATACCATCGGGACCTAAAGTTTGTTCGTAATAGTGTCACCAAGGTGCATCATAAGTTGGGGGAGTTTTTTTCCTTCTCTTATCAGCTCCGGATTCGATCGGGGATTTCAGGACGCTTGAGTCGGGTGTTGGTGTGGAACATCCCGCACTCGTTGGATGTAACGGTGGAAGCCCACCACTAGTTGTTGTATCGGTATTATATTGAGAACTTGACGGATATTGATTAGAACTTGACGAAAATGAGGTCGAACCTTGTCCGGCACTAAAATAAGTGATTTGCGAGTTGTAATTAGGATCAACATGCAGTTGTGATGAAATTTGTTGATAATAAGGATGTAGAGGGTTAGAACGTGACATATCTTTACCAAAAATTTTAACGCTTAATTGATGTGTCATTTCTTCGGCATAAGAGGGATTGGGAGATGTCATTTGATATTGCTAAAAAACATTAAAAAATATAATAAATGTTATAAATATAAAAAAGAATTAATTATTATAAATTAAAAATACAACTAATTACAAAAAATAAAGAATCTAATAAAAACTAATTAAAAGAAACGAATGACAAAAAAATAATGTATATATATATATATATTTAAATAACTAATTACCAAAAAATATAAACTAATTATAAAATATAATATATACTAATAACTAACTTTTTTATCGGAATCGAAAGATTGTCGAAAGTCCAAAACTTTAAAACGAATTAACGAAAAATAATATAACGAATGCTAAATTGACAATAATAACTAAATAAAACTAATATAATTATTTTTGATTTTTTTTCTGGATAATGTAACAAAATTACTATAATAATATAATTAGAGAATTGCTAATATCTAATGATTAACGAATTAACGAGGGAGAGTTTGATTTGGAGAATTAAGAAGAGAGATAGAGTGAAGTTGTTTGTGTGAGGATATGAGATGAAATTGGATGATATTTATAAGAAAAAAATTGAATTATTTTATTATTTTTTTTTTTTGAATTTTTTGAATTTCTGCGAGTTTGGGACGGGTCGGACAGGTTTGATTCCCAGGTCGGGTCGGACACGGATTAGGACGGATTGAAACAGGTTTAAAACGGGTTGAGTCTAATATGAATTTTTTATTTATTTTTATCCGCGTCAGTACTAGACCCGTCGATTCTAACGGATCATGAATCTGACGAATTTGAACACGGATCGGATATGATCCGAACGGTATTTTTTTAAAACACTATAGAAAAACACACGATATTCGATACTCGCAAAATGATATGACACGCAAGACATATCATGGATGAACGAACATGCAGTGACGTGCCTCCAGATATGACTGCCACTTTTTGTGCTCTACTCGTCGTCGCTTAATGGCATGATCCGGTCAAAGCTGTAAAATAATAACTTGTGGAAATTTTCCAATCTTATTTGAAAAAATAATGTTAACAAATGTATAGGAAATACTATACTACTGATCCATCACCCTCCCAGAATGAGAGAATTTAATTTAAAGGAAAAATTGAAAGACGATTTAATTCACCTGAATCTTAAAAACAGAAAAGGATATCCAGAAAGAAGAGAAACTAAGGAACATCAATCAAAGTTGTCCCGTAATCTTCATCAGTTCACATCATATATTAGATGACATAAACAGACTAGGTCACCCTCTAAAGCAGTATTACACAATATAAGCAGGTAAACACACAAGAATTTCTCTTTCTAGAGCTGCACATTGCAGTTGCTTTTTATGAGCAACAACATTTTTATACAAGAGTTGGCTCACTTGGTTAAGTAATAGACGAGTAAGAAAAGAGCCACAAAGGAGGCAACAAGAGTCGCCATTCTACGGCTTGATTTGGTCTCGAATACCTATACAAAATTATATGCGCCAGTCAAAAATTATTGTACAGAAGTCCAAATTTCAACAAAAAGAAAATAAAGGGTCAGTTATGCCCCAGTCAGGGCTTGGTAAACCAATTATTTATTAAACTATTGCTCAGTAAGTGGCCTTTGAGATCTCTGATCTCTATGATTTTGGATTGGGTTTATCCCAAGCCTATCCCAATTTATTTGGGATCAAAGGCTTTGTTGTTCTATTGCTCACAAAGACACTAGCATAGGAAGCCAGGACACTACAACAATCGATCATAAAAAAAAACTTTTCTTGGGAAAAGTATAGGGGTCAAGCTAATAGTGTAAATGAAATTTTTGTACAAACACAGGAGTTCAGCATATAACTGCAGATTTTTGAAATAGAATAGGTGCCAATTGACATTTCCACCTTCTGTATACATGTTCCACCCCTGAAGACTAAACTGTGTGCTTAACTTGCATAGAAAACATGGTCAAAGTTTTCATTTTGAATTTAAATTTTACCGTTTTAAAGCGGTCAACAGTTCCAGACAGGATTCCCCTGGATGCATCCATATCATTTCCCTGCAGAACATGTCCAGCCTTTTAGATAATAATTTCTGATATTATACTACATGGTACCCATGTACATGTGAAGCCCCACCCACAGAGAAGAGAGAGAGAGAGAGAGACCATTCGGTCAAGCATACGATTATGGCTGTCGACCTCTTCATGTATGTCACCCGTCAACTGTCAGAAAAAGTGAAAGGAAAAAGTTAACTAAATATTAACCAGCAAATTCTCATGGGAAAAAAAAAGAAAATAGATATTCATTTGGATCAAAATTTATGCAATGCGGTCCCACATCCACCACTAACCTATGATATGTATATTACTTAATTGCACGATCACACTATCTACCATTTATTGACTGATAAACTATCCGATAAACAAAAACTTCATTATTAGATGCCACTTTTTTCCCACCAACTACCAGCCAGACACATTATGAAAGATCACTACTTCCTAATTCTAATTCCAACCATGAAAAGAAACAGATAACAACCTAAACCTCATTGTATAGTGAAGATCACTATGAAAGATCACTTTTTTTTTGACACAAGTGTTCACCATCCCACTTTTTAGTTCACCTACCACATGTTATCTTCTCTGGTTCTCCCCAATATTTAGCAAATGCTAACTAGATATAAGTTTACAAAGGCAGTCATAGCAAAAGAATATCTGAAGATAAAAAAAGTCTCAACAATCCAGGATAATCAAGAAATGAGCTTTTGTAGTGCAGGGGAATTTTTTTATCAAATGCATGAAAATTGTACATTTTGTAATGGTCAAGTGTGCTCTTTGCAATAACCTAGCGTGCACTTTGGGAGATTCTAAAATTAAGTCCGAAAGTTCACAACATCTATTGACAACAGTTAAACATGTTTTGACTTGATTAATATACATGACAGAATCAATGTTTATGTTAACTGGAATAGTGTGAATTCTGCAATAACGAAGTATACATTATGCAATACCTAAGTGCTATGCTATGGAGTGTAAAAATACACTAATAGTATTGAAACTCAGTCATATGCTAAAGATGGTCTTCTGCAGGATTCTATTTATTTATAGATTGTAACAGGAAATTTTTTGGACAAGCCTATACCCAGATAACCACTGGAACTTATCAACATCTACAACCTGACAATATTTATTTGTTGTTATAGGGAATGAACTTATCTTAGGCCAGAGAGATTTAATGATCAACTGGCCACTGGTTGACGCATCAAATGCTATACGAAAGGGACGGCAACGAAGGGTCGAGTAGGGTTTGCAGATTAATCGGCTGCTTTTCCCTAATCTTTGCAATAAGTGGAGTAGATGAAAGCGGCGAAGCTGGCACTGGATACAGTTTAGTGAACTCCTAAGAGCAAGCTCTATTATTTTCGCCCCTAGTTACTAGGACAGTGGATTTTGAGGTCAAGATTTCAAGCTAAAGTGCTCCACTGACTTTTAATGTCAGGGCATTCACAGGAAAGGATAAATACGCCGAGGGGAAGTTTGGTTAGCATGAGGGTATTGTGGAACGGAAGCTCTGACAAGCAGGAATAATCCCTCTTGCCATTCAAGTTTTGATAGCATCCACAAGGGCGAAGCGTGAATGACAAAAGAATTCCATTTCCGCATCCGAAGTGGCTTTAACGCACGCGCCTCTATTTTTATAGACTTTGTGCCATCTTCATCTCATTTCCTATGTCTGTAATCCCATTGTCATCCGCGCACAGACTCATAGGGGGGCAGTACATCCTTCAGGAATAGTTTAATGGAAGAAAATTCTGCCATGTGTCACCTCATGTAGATGATTTTTATGATTATAATTAAGGCACTGCATGTATATAAAGAAAGCATCTGTTCAAGCCTGCCGCTCAATCGGCGCTAGCCTCACAGCATATTTATTATTCGGTGCTTCCGTGCCTGCCTGACACTCAATCGGCGCAAGCCCTACTATATGAAAGTATTTATTGAAAAGAAGTCGGCAGAAGTTCGATAACCAAACTTTGGATGAGTGGCTAGTTGGATTGCCGGCCCGTCTGCTTTACTCCTGCCTGAAAGAAAGTGCTCTCCTTTTCTTAAAAATGAAAACAAGGCACTTCTGCATCTTCTAGTAGAGAGTTACCGAGGTGCCCTGCTGCTTCCCAATCCTAAGTCTTCACTTCCCCTAGTCAAACTTACCTACTGTATCTAGTCCTACCAACTCTATTAAGGAATACCGGCCTATTTTCTATCAACAACTCATCTGAGAGGAGCTTACCCATAAAAAAATCGACTCAACTATTATGACCCACAGGCCTATTGGCATTCCTAATGATAATGCTGACTCCTGTATTCCGCTCAGTACAAGGTGGGAGAGACCAAGCTGCCAGCATGAAAGGTGGGAAAAAATGAGTTCTTTCCACAACGTATACTAGAACTTGGAAATAGAAGCCTTTTGCCGGGAAGCATCAAACCAGCCGGTGTCCCCTAGCTCTCTCCAAGCGCTCCTTTCAATCTTTTGCTCTGTGCTTGGCTTATGTTCATACCCCTTTGTACAGGTTACTGCAACTGTCATCAGAACTCAAACAGGTTCCCTTGGTCACTGTAACCCAATATCTAAGAACACGAAAAAGAACAAAGTACCAAAACTCCAATTCCAAGAAGCAGCAGGCAGGGGAAAAATATTAGACAAAGCAACCTTGGAATGTAAATAAAATGATGTTGCCGATTCACCTGATGTCACAGTTTCATTTGAAGATTTGGAGAGAAGGAAAAGAGGTGGTATGGATTGGTGGCTAGGGGAAACTTTCAGTGGGCAGCTTTAAAAGAGGATTTGTAATTACTGCCCAGTCTATTCGTTCTTGTAGTAAACATGATTCTGATTGTAGCTTTCCTATATGAAAGAACTTGGATTTGATTTTTGCAAATTTAAAATATTGGATCATCAATCTTATGCCACTTTTTTGCTAATCTTGATGATCCCAATTTATTATTATTTTTCTTCCTGGCTTTATAAGCGGGGCAGTAAAAGGTGAAAGGAACAAGGTTACAGTACATTTGCTCCATGTTTAAACCACAAGATTATACCATAAAAGCAATGTCAAAAGTACACACTAAAAATTTAAGAAAATACCCTCTTCAGAATATTGACTCGATCTTGCAGCCCTTCCATGGCTCTGTCATTGTCATGCTCATCTATTTCATGGGATGAATATGAGGTGGCATGGATTCCCCCCTCCTCTATTCCATCAAATAGTGCTGCTCTGCTATTGCTCCCTCGGATGTCCCTAAACACAGCTCTATCAGATAATCCATACAGTAACTTAGATAAGTAATGGACAAAACAGATGATGATCCTCAATTAAGTATAAAGAATTCGGCATGGAGCTTAATAGTTGTTGTAGTTACTGAATCTATGAAAATTAATAGCATGCCGTCATATTTTTTCAAAAGGAAAATGCAGAATATCTTATATGACTAGAAGTTTTATATAATAGAGTCAAAATTAATAATTAAATATATAAAATAATAAAAAAAAATACAGCTCCGGAAAATGTATAAAACAGGTGATGATTCTCAGCTAAGTAGAAAGAATACAGCAGCGAGCCCAAGACTACTGAAAAAAAAATACAGTATAACTCAGGAAAGTGACTTTAAGTGCATAATCTTTCATTTGTCCAGGTGAAATTTTAGATTTTGCAATCAACTTGAAGGATGCGCTTATTTCACTATCAACCACCAATTGCGTGTCAATTTAAGCTTTTTAAATATCAGATTAAATAGAAATTTTGTCGAAGATTTAAAGAAAAAGGTTTAGTATGATATAAGCTAAAGGAACCACAGGAAACTGACCTCCTTGAATTCATCGTTGTTAGAAATCTCAAGGAATCCGCGGTTCTATTTCTCACAAAATGGAATCGACAACCAAGGGAACTATCCGCGTTTCCCCTCTTCAAGATCTAAAATACAAATCCGCATCAATCAGTGGATGTGTTGTCAGTAGATAAACAAGTATATCAGATCTAAAAGCAATCCGGGTCAATTAGAAATACTAACTCCAATCAAGGAGGGGGGAACCCTTACCTCGCAAGCGAACTGCTGGAAGGTAAAACAGCTTCTAGTGAGTAACGGAGAATTCTAGAGCGAATTGAATTTTGAGTTCTGATGGAAAGGAAACCAAGAGCGAGGGGCAGGGGTACGAAGATGGGCCAGGTTTTGTTAAATGCTAAACGATGATTGCTCTATTGGAACAGTTTTCTGCCTTCATTGTGTTCGGGTCCACCTCCTTTACGGTAATGTACTGTTCACGGGCAGTAATTGTTCGGATTCATTTACAAAATTAAAGACACAATTTGAACTATAACGTGTTTCTATTTTGTTGGACACATACGTTGGGATAAATGACTTAATTCGAGTCAAATTTTGGAAGTTCACTTCCATAATAAAAAAAATAGCAAAAAAACTGTTATTATTGCGTGTTGACTTGTACATGACGAGAGCAATAATTAACTATTATCATGCAAAGATATAATTATTAACGGGCATTAGAAGGTGGAAATATTATTAGAAAATTTTGGTAAAATCTTTGCTTTTGGTAAAAAAATAAAATCAATAAGAATCAGCAAAAGTTGAAATACAACGTTAAATGGATGATTTTTTTTTAAATGAAAAAATAATATATGTTTCATGAACTCCGTCAAAATAGGCGCTATCTTTGTAAGGCTTTAAAAAAAGTTGTTCATTATACATCCATTTTAAAAGCCGTCCAATAGAGTTACTTTATGGTCGTAATTGCTATTCCGGTGATCTCACTGACAATGTAGTTATTCCCGTCTTTTCGTACTTTTTTTTGGTAAAAAGTATTATAAAAAAATGGCAATATTTCACACTTTGTTTAAATTTATTAGGAAAAAGTAATATAAAGAAATCCTTATTTATATTTAATTTTGAAAATTCACCACCTTCATATCACCACAACCGCCATCATCATCATCATCATCATCATCTATTTTTTTATCTTTGAAATCTTTATTTTTTATTTAATTTTGAAAAATCACCACCATCACATCACCATAACCATCATCATCATCATCATCATCATCATTTATTTTTTATCTTTGATCTTTATGATATCGAATTGAGTTTCATTTCTAACATTCCCCAATTTATTTGAGATTAAAGATTTTATTGTTGTTGTTGTTTGAACATTCTTCTTGCACTTTCAAAATATACAAATAATATATTTTTTGTTTTATGAATAATTACAATTATTCCTCTTTCATTTACATGTTCATAGAGAAATTATGTAAAATTCAGATTTTTTTTTAGTAATCCTCTCATGGATAAGTTGAAATAAGCACTGTTAATTTTATAAATCATTGCTAAAATGTTTTTCCTAAAAAATGATAAAATCGTTATTACATGTGATATTAACAATTTTCAGTGCAACTTTTTGTATTGTGTGTAATAATGGTGAACTTTTCAAGCAAGGATATATGGGGTACATCCTTGTTAGTCATTGTGGATAGTGTTTTAAAAAAATCCGGTCGGATAAAATCTGATCCGTCAAATTTAAGGTAACGATCCAATCCGTTCTAATCTGAGATCAAAACTTGATAAAATCGGAGACCGATCAATCTGTAATAATGTTCATTTTTTTGTTCATCATAGAGGACTCATTGGAATAGTTCTAGCAAATTCTAGACTAGATGGGCCAATCACAGGTCACGTCTGTGATTTTCTAAAAATATCCGAAGTAAATTTGACTCATTGAATGCCCATTCCGCTCCAATCTGATCCTCCAATCCGTCGAACCCAACCCCAAAAAAAAAAATAATAATAATAATAAAAACTATTTAAATAACTCAGAAAATCCGTTGCAAAACCCATGCAACACGGGAATAAAACTCATGCAAAATCCAGAATTTTTTTTTTGTGAAATCCAGGAATAAAACCCGTCTAACCCATCTCAAAACCCGGCTAACCAGTGATTAAACCCTGGCTTATCCATGCTAAAACCCGGCTAACCCGTGCCAAAACCTGACTAAACCGAGGTATTGAAATGAAGATGGGTTGAAATTAGAAAACGCACGATACAGGTATTGGAATAAAACAGATTGACCCGATTAACGTGTAATTGCAAAATGTACTATTTATTGTAGTTCTCTCTCTTTTTTGTTCATATCATGAGAAATATAATTGTAAACATCCTAAATAAACAACTGTAATTAATTATTCAAAACAACTAAATAATGATATAATAGCTTACAAAAAGACTATGTGAAATAAAATTTAATTATTCCGTATAAACTTCAAATCTTTCATAACAATGTTTGAATTGTGATAATATAATTCATAGGGATATAAGCAGGTTTTTAAGTATTTGAAAATGTTCCACAAAGAACTAGTTCAATCAATATGCACTTTGTTCTGCTTTCTCTTATCTTTGCATTTTTGTAGTTTGATTTTGATATGAAACTCTTAAACTTTAAGCTACCAAATATCTATAGAGTTTATTATATTCTAAAATAAAATGAATATAGAAGCATATAAAAATAAAATAATTATTGGTTAAAGTTGTCATAAGAGGATGCTCTTTTATGTGAATGTTTAACATTTATTTCAGTTATATAATTAGTTTGTCATTTTATTTTAAATTATATCACTTTATTTGAATTTTTAACATTTTATTTGAAAATTTTAGTCAATTTATTTGACTTATAAAAATCAGAAAAAAATTTAAAAATCAAATTGTTGAAGAATTTTAATGGTTAAATATTTTGGATTATTTGAATTTTTTTTATGATTTTTTAGAATTTATTCAAAATTATTTGAGTTAATTTGAACATTTACAAAATAAATTAAAAAAAGCCATCGATTTTTTTTTGCTCCGACCCAATGGCTCACTAATCTAATCCGCTTCATTGACCCATCCGACTCATAATTTTAAGACGGATCACGATCGTACTCTCACAAAATCAATCCATCTTAACCCGACCTATTTAACCCATTCTAATTTGATCAATTCTAATCCATTAGACCAGCCGAATTTGAATCACCCGAGTTTGAATCGGTCAATTCCGACCCGACCCCTCTTCAAAACACTAATTGCAGGACACAAAAAATTCACGTGACAGAAATGTTTCTAATACTTGTTATATGGATTTAATTAATCTACAAAATTTTGCCTCGTACATAAAATAACTTATTTTTGAAATATTATATATTTTTAGTACACTGGCTGTAATGCATATGATAAAACTGCCTTTAGATTTTATTGAAAACTTATTTACTGTTAGTGACTGACCTAGGAAAAATTCAAAGAAGAGGCAAAAAAAATATTAGTCATTAGTCATTAAAAAATATTAGTTCTTTTGTAACAACATGTATAATGGATATACTCTATGACAAGCAAGACATAAAAGATGATGCTAAAGAACACATTTTTTTTATTGATTAAAGATATAACTATTACCAAACATTTAACCATATATTCCTCTTTAAACGTTAAAATATGTCTCACAAAAAATGAAAAACGTTAAAAATACGTATATATCAAGATCATTAATATGTTTTCACATGATTTAAATTCTACGTTTTTGAAAATTAAATTATTTTTAGTACACAATAATGTAATAGCTTAAGATAGAAATATTATTAAAAAAATTATAGTGTATAATTACATGGATTATGGGGGTTGGAGAGGGGCAAATGCTCCCTCCTCCACACACACACACACACACACAAAATCCATGATTATTGTGACTATTATATTAACTAGAAAGGGTATAATAATTCAAAGAAGTTATTTGGTATGAGGAAATTTTTTTGGTGTAGATAGCGCATCTCTTTAATTATACATAAAATTTCAAATTAATTTAGTAAAGATGGAGAACCAACTTTTAATCTAATGATAAAAGATAATATTTTTTGTATCAGAGATATATATTTAAAACCTTGAATGGAGATACCTTATAAATCTTTAAAAATTTAAATAATTTAGACTTCCATCTTCACTGCCGAAATAAATTTGGTAAAGACGTGTTGTTCTAATCCTGTGTTGTTCCTGCTTCTCAATTCTTAAGGCCCATGGACTGAAACACACAGAAGTTCGGCACCTGACATGACATCATAATGAGTCCATAATAAGAGAAAATTTGCAACAAGTGATCTCAATTTCGGCCCATCGAAATGGATCGACGCATTGATTTGCGAGCTGACCAATAGAGAAGCGCAAAACGATACCGTCCGTACTTACAATCAGAGATTTGTGGGACCCATGAAATGGCCTTTATTTACCTGGACCAATTAATCGAATCCCCTCCTTTCCTTCGGACCCGATCCACCGTCCTTTCCTCCATCGTTAATATTTTAAGATTCGAGTTAGAGATACCAAACCGTTCCCCTTTCCTCCATCGAATCGGAGATACCAAACCGCGGATTCGCAACATGTGCAGCGATTCTCTGGTGCTCAGATATGAACAGTTCGTTTTAATCGTAACTTCTGTGAAAAAGTTTGAAGATTTTGATGTATGAAATATTTATAATTGATAAATCAGAATTATTGATTATAAATCGGACGGATCATAGAAAAAGAACATCACAGTTCCGCAGAAAATTTTCTTAAGAGGATATTATTTCTCAAACCGCAGGGTTTTTCTTTGGTGATATTAGAAACTGGACATCCCGTTTTTGGCATGAATTGCTGAAAATGGCACTTTTGATTCTGTATAGAAATTTTTTTTCTTAAAGAGCCGATTCATCAACTTATCTACACTAATGATCATGTTCTAAATTTATTTTCATAGAGGGTTATGAAAATAGCGCAACTAAAACTTATGTCATTCAAAATATATTTTTCATGCTCGACAGCTGATCGTGTCCAACTAAGATTGAAGATGCAAGCCTAGCTCACGCCCTTTAGTTCAAACTTAAAGGACGCAAATCCGACTCATGCACTTCAATTGAGCTAGCAGATATGCATTTTCGTGAGCTTTCCGAATTGTATTTAAATGTCCTAATCATAGTTTTCTATCAAAAGTTATAAACGTTTAAAAATAAAAAATTTCAGTTCATAAGCACTGATTTATAAATTCTTTAGTTTTTTACTCATTATATATAATAAATAATTAAAATTAAAAATATAAAATATAATTTTAATTATTTATATATATAAATAGTTAAAATTAATTTAAATTATATTTATATTTTTAAATATAATCCTTAGTTATTAATTATATTTACATTTACATTTCATGATCGATAAGTTATAATTTTAACTATTTATGTGTTTAAATAACTAAACTTATATCTAATTTTTTTTAATTAAAAACATAATTATATTTTTATTTATAATTTGAAAAGTAATTTAATAATAATTTAAAATAAAATATAAATATAATTAATTAGTTATTATATATAATGAGTAGTGGGTTAAAAATTTTCTAAATTTGATGAACTAAAAATTTGATTTTTAAATATTTATAACTTTTAATAAAAAAATTTGATTAAGACTCAAGACGTTTAAATATAATTCAGGAAGCACCAAAAAAACTATGTAACGTGAGCCTAATTAGATGCGGTCAACTATCAAATACGAAAAATATACTTTAAAAACGTGAGATCGCATTGCGTCCTTTTCATGGTCTCTGCGAAAATAAATTTAGAACGAGACCTTAAAAGAAAATATACCTGGCGAAAAGAAAACTGAGGCTCTGTTACTTCAAAAAATACCGCCGTGCCTGAGCATGCTTCTTCCTAAGTCGCTCAATTGTTCAGCTCCACCTCCACTCCTCCGATCGCTGATCCCCTCCAGTCGTCTCTTCCCCTCTTCCTCTGTCGCTACACCTAGAACGCTATCTGTAAGCCGTTTCCGCACGACCAGAGCTGTCGTCATGGCATCTACCGCAGACAGCCGTCTTAAGCGGATCGCCTCCTCGATCCGGGTAATCCCCGATTTCCCCAAACCCGGTAAGTGGAAAACAAATTTGGCACCAAAGCGCCGCCGCTTCTAATGTTGTGGATTCGTATCTGATTTTTTGTGTGGGTTTGAAACAGGCGTGATGTTTCAGGATATAACGACACTGCTGCTTGATCCAGAAGCTTTTAAAGATTCCATCGATTTGTTCGTGGAGCAGTATAAAGACAAAGGGATAACTGTTGTCGCAGGTTAGAAATTGTTACTTCTGATAATTATGTGTTTACACCCAAAGAACGGATACTGGTTATACTGACATACTCTGACAATTGAGTTGTTTTGGGTCGGAAATTCTTTTATTCCAGGTTTACAAGGTACATACTCTTATTTATTCAAAGTCAATATTCGTGCATAATCATAATGATATATATAATATTGTCTAAATATATAATACCAGAAAGGGTTTATATGTTATGTTGTGTTCTTTTGCAGCGACCATGTCTGAGCTTCAGTTAACCCCTTATCCTACAAGAACCTAAATCAAACCTGGATTATCCAAAAGAACTATTAACTTCATGTACCAGAACATGTCTTATACCTTTTTTCTTCATTCATTGTGTGCTGCATTGGCTTATTATTTTACTGGTACCTAGTCTGACTGCTCATATACACAACTCATTAGCAGAATACTGAGATATTTGAGGCTAAGTACTTACTACTTTATGTTTCATATTTAGATCCAATTCATTACTTGCATGTCCTAAGATGTAAATCTGTAATCTGAAAACAGGTATCGAGGCAAGAGGATTCATATTCGGGCCTCCAATAGCCTTAGCCATTGGAGCCAAGTTTGTGCCCATGAGAAAACCTAAGAAACTACCTGGTATGTTTACTTGAATTGCTTCTGAAATTTATTTTATTAATATTATTTTATTAATCTACTTTCTGGCAAAATTTAAATCAAGCATTTTTACCACAAAGAGCATAATCCATCAATTTGTTACCTTTTTGGTACATTGTGGGAAACAGACGTGTGAAAGATATATTGAAATTTCCCAATTTTATTTCAAGCTGTTGAGTATATATGATACCAGAAAGGATTTATATGTTATGTTGCATTCTTTTGCAGAGACCACGTCTCAGTTTCAGTTAACCCCAATTTTCTAGCAGGTGTGAATTTTATCTTTCTATGGAATATATTGTAAATTATAAAATAAATTTTCTACATATCCTAGGTGAAGTAATTTCTGAGGAATACTCGCTGGAATATGGTACAGATAAAATTGAAATGCATGTGGGAGCAGTACAGTCTGGAGATCGGGCTCTTGTGATTGACGATCTTATTGCCACTGGTGGGACCTTGAGTGCAGCCATTCGACTTCTAGGTTGTCTATCCTCTCTTTCTTTATCATATACTTGTTAACAGTTCTATGATTTTTGTTGTAGATCATGTAATTTTTAGAGAGGAACTTAAATAAGACATGAGAAAACAAATGCACTGTACAAAATTAGAACCTGGCAGTATAAATTGGCTTCTTATTATGCAAATTTCTTTTAGTGATGTGCAGTTTAGACAAAATGCTGATAGTGTTCTCATTAGTGTATGTGTAGACTTTTTCATTGGCATTTGGAATGTAATGATCACCTATCTGTTTCTGTAGATTAAAATGAGATTTTTGTTATTTTTGTTGTAGAGCGTGTTGGTGCAGAAGTAGTTGAAAGTGCTTGTGTTATTGAACTGCCTGAGTTAAAGGTAAGATTTTTATCATGTACTTAAAAATATTAAAAGCAACTTGTTCAGAAGTCCTAATGTTTTTCAATTTCCATAGAAATTCTTTATTAAAAAAGATTTATCATATAGAAGTAAGACATGGATATTTGCTACTACGTTATGAGCAGTTGGATCTATTTTGCAAAAGAAACATATTCCCAGTTGGATATGCATTTAAGTAACATTCACTGCAAAAAGTCATCTCCCTTTTGTTGTCTGCAAAATAAAATATTTCATGTATACTTCAGATCATCCCAGAAAAATTAGTATTTCAACGTTACTTATAGATATAGGAAATATTATTTGACATGACGAAATTTTCAGGGGCGAGAAAGGCTAGGAGATCAGCCCCTTTTTGTACTTATCAAAGCAAAAGGAGTTTAACCAAGATGACCATTCAAGTATATTTTTGGCTTTTTTTTTTATATTCATTATCAGCATTTAGCAAACAGTATGATGGATGAACTTGTATCCAGGGAATAGAGTTCCCTATTTGTTGTTAGCATTTTATTTAGTGATTTGGTAACTGAAAATAAAAGAATGATTTTCCTCTCTATTAAATAATTTCATTCTCTCCCTTAACTGTATGACCGTGTAGTTGTTCTGATCTTGGAATGGTTAAGATTGAATTTTATGCTATCACTTTTTGTTAACAATTCATAATTCTAGTAGCCACAAACATAAAAAAAAAAAAATAGGCTTATAATTTATATACTTTATGGGCTAAGTTATAAATTGAGTACACTGACAAACAATGCATCTTACAACTTCAGAATATAGAGTACGTACAACCTCCCTGTTGCTGCTTCCAAGACATAAATTGTATATGTTATTCAACAAAGATGAACTGCTGTATAAATAACATTTTTTCAGTCGAAAACGGAAAGGATCAGCAAAAAAATGCACCAGATTTGGAGTTATGTTTTGTTTGGGCATAGTCAAATAGACAAATCAAAAAGGAAATAAATCCCTTTGTTATAATTTTTCTTACGATTTTAAGATTGAATGGACGTTAACTTCTTATTTAACTCACAGAACCGAAGATATTGATTTTGATAATTAAAACCCCAAGTTTCAAGCTTTCAACACATCTCAGTTTCAATGTTTCATGATATTTAGATATCATATCACATCTGCCTACCTCGACCAAAATTTGTGCCTCTTAAATTCAAAAAATATCTTAAATCGGGCTTAATTGTGAGTACGAGAATATCCCCTCTTGACCTAAATTGAAATAATATGCCAAATTTAGGCATAAATGAGTTACATCAACTGACGAAAATAACAAAAAAAAAGTTTATTTTAAGCAAACAAAAATTGAAGACACTATAATCCAAACTTCGCAAACTTCAATCCACATAGAAAATTGAAGACACTATAGTCCCAACTTCACAAACTTTAATCCACATCAAAGATTCTATGCATTTCCCTGAAAAACAAAAGACATGCACATCAAACAAAGAAATTGTTTTATTGTAATATAAGAAAAACAATAATAACCAAAACTGGCATGAAAATTTAAGGTACTGAACAGCTGTTTGGATAATTTTTGCTTATTTCATGGACTCCTGCTTTATCTCAACAACACAATAGAACCAATTTGAACTTAGAATGCCACCATGTTGCATCTAGTTACTGTCAAAATTGATAGTACAACAAAGCCTGTCTCGCGGACATAGGGCAGCTATAGATACTGAAAGCAGAAAATTCAACTGTGTACCTTTAATTTGTTCGACTTCTTGGTGCCTGGTTTGACTTCTGGGGCTGGCTTCTTTTTGAAAGGGAGAAAGTCGATGCCACCCATGTAGGGGCGCAACACTTCTGGCACCTCAACACCATCTTCTCTCTGATAATTTTCAAGAATGCAGCAGGTTGTTCTCTCTGTTGCTGTCAAGGTTGAGTTAAGCATGTGCACAAACTGCTTCGCTTGTTCGTCATTCTGTATCAACTAAAAAATATCAGTATTTAAATTATTATGAAAATTACAGCAATGCCGATGACCAACAAGGCTGGTAGTAACTTCAGTCCCTTTTCTTCAATTAGCCTCATTATAGGCATCTAAGTAACAGACTCATATAGGATCTAACAACTTGAGTTTGAAGGATCTTGATGGAACTCTCATATGAAGACAATACAGATGGTACCAGATTTACATGACCAAATTTTCGCTCCCAGCTGAGCCTCAAAGTACTTATTTAATTTATGCTTAACCAAAGTTCAATCCATCAAAGTAATAAAAGGAATGAGAGGGGGGAAGGAAGCTTGCCTTCTTCTGGCCATAGCCAATCCCAAGTTTCCGCGACTGGAAGTCTGTACAGTTGGAGCAGGAGACAAGCTCTCTATATGTCTTTGAAGCTGGAAACCATGCTTCAAGATCATACTTCTTTGCTGCGGCATCATTTAGAGCACCAGACACGATCGCCACCACTTGATATGGTAGCTTCAGCTGAAATTAAAAATCGTGTGACTCCAGTAACTCAACAGGAAAGGAGAACAGGTCAGGGTGATTAAAATCCAATATCCATTGTTTTCTAATATATTTATGGATTCTGTTTTTCACAACTAAATTCAGAAGGATTCTGTTCTTCACAACTAAAATGACAGAAAGCTTATCAGTATGGTCACGGAACTTTGCATTTGTACAGTGCTTACACTCTTGTAGAAATCCTCAGAATTCTTCAGCATTTCCTCATGCATCTCCCAGGATTCATTATCATTTGGGCTGGTAATGCAGAATTGCTCCACCTTTTCAAATTGATGCACTCTAAATATGCCTAATGTGTCTCTCCCATGTGACCCCACTTCTTTTCTGAAGCAAGTTGAGTAGCCTACATACCTATTTTGAACATCACCAAATAAGCCAACCAGGTTACAAGTTTACAAATCATTATCATTATTACTCTCATCCACTACTAATGTCAGTGTTTTATTATTTCGTTTCACTACTAAAAAAAGAGAAGCCTAGCCCTAGATCATATATGAATATTTGTACAGCTTGATATCCCTCCAGAGGTATTCACTACATAGTTTTATACTAATGATCATTTAATTAAAATATTACTCACCTACAAACGGGCAAAAAAAACAAAAGGTAACCACCACTGCAGTATAAGAATACAAATATACAAACTGTCTACTAAAGCAGCATTAAAAATGATTATTACCTTATTGGGAGATCAGCAGGATAGATACGATCACCAAAGTGATATGCACACAAAGGTTGCTCAGCTGTAGCGATTAAATACTTGTCATCCCCCTCACCAGTCACCTGTGAAAAAATAAACAATTATACATACACAACTGAAGTATACAAAAAATAAAAATTGACAATAGAGAAGAAAATAAATATTACCTTGTACAGTTCCTCATCGAATTGAGCAAGCTGGGCACACTTTCCCATGACATCCTTTCTCATGAAAAATGGGGTTTGCATGGGACTGTAGCCCCTGGCCATCAAAAATGAAAGCCCATAATTTATGAGTGCCTGATTCAAGAGAACTCCATAGCCCTTCAGATAATATCCTCTGCCCCCAGCCACATCAGCACCTTAAAGAAACAATACAAATTTTAAATACCCTGAGTTTTCTTTTTGAAGAGCAAGACAGCTAGGTGCAAGGACTGATGTAAGGCAGCAATGCTGTTGACTGTGTTTAAACTCTTCCGAAGGACCAGTAGAGGTAGACAAGCTAAATCCATTGGCTCCATTGATATTGGTTGTTGTGTGTGCAAGTGATTTTGGGTCATCAGTCGGGACGTTAATGAATAATAGGACTAAAAGACCACATGGTAAAAGAAATTGCATCACCAACTTGTTCACATCACAGATATATGGCCATCAGAGAACATATATCTGTCAGTTAAGCAATTAAAGATAGATAAACCTTTTTCCAAATTAACAAAATCGAGCATTTCAACAAGATCAACGTGACTCTTCAAATTATCCTCCGTCCTTCTCTCTCCCACTGTTCTTATCACCGCATTGTTCGCCTATCATGCAAGCAACAGGACTTTTAAGTACCTCTCTAAGATTCTAAGTCACAATTAACAATCAATGCCCTACCCTTTGTTCATTTGGTGTAACTCAGGATAGTAAATATTTTGTCCCATAAATGAACTGAACAACACAGCTAACACCAATCTTCTCTTAGTACTGCCCTACCATGCCTACATTCACTTTTAGTTCTCTACAGTCTACAGCTATTCTGTGCTAAATCTATTTTCAATTTGAACTTTTACTTTGGTTTTGTGTATTTTGTTTTTGTTCTTGGTTTGAAAGAATCAATCATCACATAGTTCTACAGAATATGATGGTTGTCCATTATACATTCTTGCAGAAGATTGCAATTTTATTACTCAGTACCACATTGAACTGTACAAAGCTGTAAATTTATGTAAAATCAATTGCTGACACCAGAGCTTAGTTACTGTTACCAGCACTGGTAGAAGTACAGAACAAATTTTCGCAATTGATTGAACCAGCACTGGTATAAGTACGGAACAGCATTTTTCACAATTTTCTTACAACCTAATGAAATATACTTTTCGAGTTAATTGGAGAAAACCTCGTCATTGCTGATTGGGACTGAGTCATGGATGAGGTTGCCAACAATATCCAACATGGCATCAAGAGCTGCCTTTGCTGATTGCACCTCCTCCTCTTTCTCAGCTGCTTGCTTCTTGTTCTCATTGGTACTGTTTATCACCTCCGTTGCATCCAGCTTCAACTACACAAGCCCCATGATTGACAGATGGAAAAACATTACATGTACAGTTAACCATGATCACCAGAAAAACAAATTACATTACAATTTAAATAGGTAATGTCAGTAGCTAGTGCTACAACATCTGATCGGTAGCTCTGCTCTCCACTTTAACTTGAGCCAGAATTTAAATGTACAGCACAATATGCACTTTTCAACTAAGCATCCACATGAAGTTATAAACAAATCAAGGTGACAGAAAAGTAAGGACAAGAATGGCTGATCACAGATCAGTGCTGAGCAAAAAAGTACCAGTATCAAGAGTCTGGCAACTACACTACAACAAGAGGTCAAGCTTGGAATTGTCACATGATAATTCCAGCAATATGCATCCAATACCAGTAGTATACTGTCAATTTTAATATAGAAAAAAGAAAACTTAATGACTTTTCCCTTGAATTTTTGTTTCCTCAACATGGATACAGTTTGAAACTGCCACGTTCCAAGATACTGAAAAGGAACAAATTGTAGCTAATGAATGATGTTATACCATTTTGAGTCGGGCAACCTCTTTGTTTATCTTGTTGAACTCCTTCCTAAGTGACTCCAGCTCGAATTGGCCTTGAAATTAAAAAAAAAAATAGCGCTTAATAGATACAAAAAAGAAACTTCTAGTTTATAACAGCTTGCAAAAAGTGAAAAATTAATTTTCATTGCACTTGAAAATTTTATGAAAAGTCGAACATCCATAATAAATAAGCCACCATTTTGACGAAATGTTTACATGTTCACTATTAAGAAGAAATCTCTCAATTCGCTTTGGTTTATTAAAAGAAAATGAAGCATGCCCCCTAGCATTGAAACACAATTCACAACTAAAAAATGCCTGAAGCTAAAATTAAACATAAACCAAAACCATCACGGCTTCAAGATCTCAAATCCCTCTACAAAACTTTTAACACTCTAAAACCCCGATCTTCATCATTAACAAGGAAAAAGTGGGGTTTTAGAAAGCACAAAACAGTAAGCAAATTAAAACAAAAAGAAATTCAAAACAACGTACGCTGGCGCCATTCCTTGTCAAGGTTGATGATTTCATCTACAATCTCGACGCTTGCGAAGCGCCGACGCTGAGACTCGCGCACGATTTCCGGATCGAATCCCTTCTCTGCTCTGAACAAATTTATATCCAACATTTTCAGTGTACCTCCAACAAACTCTCTGTTTCTCTTGAAAGAGAACTTATCTCTTCTCTAATTCAGTTGCTAAATCTTGTAGGAAATGGAACGATAAATAGTGGAGTCGAAGGTTTAAAGAGAGGAAAGCATGAATGATACCCAAGGTAGACTCGGACTAGGGTTTCTGGAATACGGATGCACTATGGCGGAAGTCATGTGGCCATTCTCTAATAAATGATCCACAAAATATTTGTAAAAAATAATCTGTTTTGCCATTAATTTATTAATCAACAATAATAATTTTACTTATTAATCAACAATAGCCTTCCGAAATAAACACTCTTTTGTCTAACTTCAGAAGAAACTACGCTGTTAAACACCCCCCTTAAGTATTTTCTATATTGTTTCAAAAGATAATATATTAAATTTCATACAATTTGAACACCGATTAATCATTAATGGCACAGTTTCAAGAGTTAATGGTTTACTATTTTCTTCACCTAATATCAAGCAAATAATTCTCAAATTGTACCATATTTGATATATATCTTATTATCAAACTATAATGAGCATCTAAAATTTTATTGTTGGTTAACAATGGATCCCCGCATTGTTTTATTTTTTATAATATTTTTGTCCATCATTGCAGTTGTCATGTAAAAATTGTTAATATATTATTTTGTAATTAATTAAGAGATGTATTGGCAATCCCTTGCTTGAAAAAGGTAATAAATATTGAGTAGCGGTGTAAAAAAAAAATCAAATATAAGTGTATTTTCTTTGATCTATTTAGTAATAATTTGGTGAAAGTTAAAAATGGTTGTTCACCCCACAAGTGTCAGAAAGATGAAACATCAAACTTTAAATTAATTTAACAGTTCACTGATTAATTTTCACTCCACAAGTGTCAAAAAAAAGATGAATTTATCAAACTTTAAATTATTTTATCAGTTCACTGATTATTTTTCACTTGGCTAAATATATTTAGCATTCATTTTTTATATTGATTACTAATGTTTTGTTCATCATTTTTTTAATATAAGTATATAATGGTTGTTATAAGTTACTACAAGGAAATCAGCTCACTGTGCGGAATTTTTTTATTTTAAAATTAATAGTGGTCTATTGGATTGATATACCTTCTGATTCCATACAAAATATTTTTTTTATTAAAGTGGGATAAAACCCACCCATTTCATTGAAATTGGAGATTTACAAACCTAAAGTATCATCAGTACAAAACAACTGGTATAGAGAAACTGAATTGAACTATTTACGGTATCTAAGTTCATCAAAACTACTAAGAAAGTAACTAATATCTAACCTTTATACGGGATATATACTGCCCAGATTATTTTGCAGGAAACCCTTTGTAATTCTTACTATTACCAAAATCTAACCAAAAGCTACTAAAAGTAAACTAAGGTTGAGCAAAAAACAAAAGTATCATGCAATTACAACCATCACAAAATAACAACCCATCATAAAAAAATTCCATACAAAATATAAGAAGCAAAATTTTATTCAATAGTAAATGATAAAAAAAATTCTAGAGATAAAATTGATGTTTTTTTTTTAAAGAGCAGTGTATTTTATATTTTGAATTGGTGTATCTTTTACCGATTAATTTTGTAAATTTTTTTCACTTCTTTCTGAAAATAAAATCCCATTAATTTAATTTTCCAAATTAATTTTCACTTCTTTTTGAATTGAAAGTCCAATTAATTTTCTCACATTTTGATTTAAAAAATATATATTGAAAATTTTTATAACCAAAATAACTCTACAATAAGAGTTTTTTAAGAACAACTAATTTATGCTAGTATCATTATTTTAATTAGTATTACTTATTTGAAGAAAGGATATTATTTAAATAATATTTTGAATAGTAAATATATATCAGATATAAACATATCGGATACTTTTTTTATTTCGGACATGTTTTATAATATAGTATAAATAGATGATATATAAAACTTATCAGTTATATCTTGAAAGTTGAACTTGTAGCATTTTTCTTTTAGTGCGCTACATGGCTACAAAATATCACCATATCGCATCTTGATGCATGTCCTGAGAGGCGGTCCGTATCTTCTAGTATGATATGAGCAAACCATTCTAGAGAGTAAAGTAGATAGATTTCATTCATGTGCTACATTAACATGCAATATTAAGATCCGAGTGAAATTTTTTAATTCGGTCAGTATTTTATTCTTTAAAGTACTATAGAGAATATAGAGAATATGAATTTCTATGAGGGACTACTAGAAAAATCCGGACTAGTTTGATTAACAACAAAAGAGTTGGTCTCAAATTTGGACCGTCAAACTTCTTGAGGCCCAAGTTAATTGTGATTTTAGAGGTAATAAAATCAAACTCAGATATGAGAAATCTACCTAAATTCGATCGGACTTTTTTTTAAATAAGTTAAATTGATCCCATCGATTAAAACTCATTTCGATCCAACTTAATCCGAAATCAAATGATCTGCAATTCATTGAAATCAATTTAAGATCTGAAAAAAAAAATCAACATATAAATTGACATGACCTAACCTGACCCTGACCCGATTTGATTTCTTCTAGAAGGTCAAATTGATTTGATCCGACCCCCGAACTTGAACCTGACCCACCCACCCGATTGCCATCTCTATATCTGAAGGTTTCTAGTAATTAGTTGGCATATTTTGTATTTGCCAATTGCACGTCTTATTTCTCTAATTTGAATTTATTAATTAATGAAATTAGAGTTGTAACTCGAGTTTTGCCCCGATAATATAGTCCTAAAAAAATAATTAAAAATAATTTTTAAATATATTTAATAAAATATAACACTAAAAAAATTTAAACATATTTGTTAATGCTAAAGATGTATAATAACGATTATTATAAAATAATATAATTAATCATATGATAATCTATAAAGGATCATAAAAAAATGAATCATTTTAAAAGTTAATTTCACTTTAAGTATATCATACAATAACAACAAAGCATTTAATCTCAAATAAATTATGGTAAGCTAGAAATGGAACTCAATTGAAACCACGTAACTTTTAAAATAATAAAATCTATTAATATACAATTAAATAAATTTTGAGGAAAAAATACATGGACTAAAATTTAAAAAATTTGATGAGATAATACTTAGATATTTAAAAAAAAAAAAAATAAAAAAAAATAAAAATCAACTAAAATTTATGTTAGTGAGGATAATTCAAATCGAGTTAATGAACCTGACATACTAGTTATATTTATTAGAACCTTGATGAAGGGATTAATTGAAGATCACAATCAATCATTAACTTCACTTAAATTTATTGATCCATTAATATTGGTAACCAAATTGTCTTTGAAAATAACTTAATAAAAATAATTCAAATGTTCAAAATTATACTATCAAATGAATGATCATACGAATGACTGTATAAGAATGGTTGCATAGGGTCTAACAACACATATGTTTGGTCTCTTTCCTTTTTTTTTCTCTTTTCCTTGCCTTCCCGTCAGACACTTTTCTTCATTTTTGACTTGAATGTCCCATCTCTCTCAATCTCTCACTTATTTTTCCTCTCTTTTGCTCACACCAGAACCGAACCTCCCCTCTCCTTGCTTTTGATTTTTTTTTTGCTCTCCCTCTCTCTCGCCCGACAGCGCCCTTACCCTACACCTATTCCTTCTCTAGCACACGGTAATGTCGAGCACCACATCCCTTTGTCTTGCCTTAGACACCGCACCCCACCTCTCTACCTTGTTGATAAGGTTGAGATAACCCTTGTACTATGCTCGGTGAAGTCCTCTTCCCTACTGCCTCTTGTGTTCCGCCTCTGCATTCCTTGATGCCACCGAGTCAGATCGGACTGGGACTCGGCCAGAGCCCTTCGCCGGCACCAATGCAGGCAGCCCCTACCTCTGACTCTACTGGCCCTGCTCCTCCCTGGGTGGTTGACCGCGTGAAAACACAAAAAAAGGGCCGACGCGACATTTGGGGATGCCCGAGCTCCCCGTCATCAGCTTTGCCCCTCTCGCCGATCACTATTGTGCTCCTTCCCCCTTTGCTCTTGCTGCATCTGTCCAAAATCGGTAATAATCTTTCCTTTCCTTTTATGTTTTCGGCCGTGTGGGCCTCTGTTGCGCCGAGGCCGAGCCTCGTGCCTTATGCATAGGTGGGTTGTTGTCCTTTTCTTTCTGAACTGAGCTCGCCACTGTTGCTTGCTTGGGTGTTCTTACCTTTCCTGTGCCGACCTTGTGCATGGTTGTTGACATACCGTGCCAATTTCATTTTGATGCAGTTTCTCAATTTAGAGTTATAAATTTACTTGAAACACTTGTGCCTAGCTAGCTGGTGGTTGCCTTGTGCGCTAGCTGTTACCTTATATGTGGGTTGCCATATGATGCTTAGATGCTTTCAATTGTTAATGTTTGCCGTTATACTCCCGTTTGATTCATTTGCCACTTGAAACACTTCTTTGATTAATGTTGCCTTTTCCTTTGTTTCAATTATTTCTTGTTTAATTTAGACGATCCAGACAAAGGACACAAGGAGTTAGTTTCTTCTACATAATGGTTAATTTCTGAGAATATATTTTAATCGCAAAGAATTTGAAATTTATATGTTTCTGATGGGAAATTTAAGCATCCTTTAAAATAAATAAAACACAATTAAAACACCAACACGTTTAAATAAATAAAAACGTTTAATTTAAATTAAGTTTAATTAAAATTAATTACTTTTTCTTTCATTTTGTTCTTATTCGAATTCTAGCTTATATTATATATTTTCTAGTTAATAAAATAATATTAGGATATAAATGAACTATAATTAAAGAATGTAAAATAAATAATTAAGAGTTACGAAATAACAAGAATAATAATAAAAATCTTAAATATACATTATTCAATTCATCTATTTAATAATGAAATAATATTAATGAATATATAAATAAATAAATAAAGTAATTTCTTTATTTTTTTTTAAACTAAAAGAATATTAGAAATAAAGAATATATATAATATAATATATATAAATCAATTTCGCTATCTCTGTAAATTCTGTGATTCTAGTTTTATATAATATATTTCATATTTTCAAATTTATGAAAATAATATTAAAATATGAATTGAGATATAATTAAAGAATATGAAATGAATAATTAAGGGTTATAAGATAATAACTAAAGGATAATAATAATTTATAATATAAAATATATATATTAATTAATTTCTCTATTTTAATAATTGAATAACATTAATTAATATGTATAAATATCTATTAGACAATTTCTCTTTTTAATAATGGAATAATACTTATAAATATATAAATATTTATATATTAATCAATTTCTCTATTTTTAAATAAGAATAATATTAATTATATAATATTATATATTAATCAATTTCTCTATTTCTAAATAATTAATTATCCTAATTATAATTAAATTAATTAAGAGATAACATTAAGCTAACTTAATTAATTTAAATGAGTTAAATTAGTTACATTAATTAAAATAAATACAATCTTAAAACACGAACATAAATAATAATGCTCCCGTCTCCGAGTCCGGTATACCCTGACCTAACCAGACCCAATGCGAATAGGATACTCGGCAATTTAATTTATTTTGACTTTATAGGTTCTCGAAAATATCTTGACGACCCGAAAATCAAGTACACTCAGGATGAGACGGTTGACGAGACCGTGGGCCCCATCGGAGACCGAACAATCAGACGCTATCAGCTTTTCCAAAATATTCAGGTGCGGATTGCACTGAGATTTACGATTTCTTAGGATATGACTTTAAATTATATTTTTTCTTTTCTTTTGATATTGAAACTTGTTCATATCATCCGCATTTCATTTTATATGCATTTCATTTGATCATTAATTAGATTAATATTTTAAGTTAATTAGTTATAGGATAGATTATCCTAGATAGAGGAAGTAGTATTTAATAATTTAATATAATCAGTTACATGATAGATTATCTAGGATAGATTATCTTAGATAGAGTAATTAGTATTTAATAATTTAATATAATTAGTTATAGGATAGAATATCCTAGATAGAGGAAGTAGTATTTAATAATCTAATATAATTAGTTACATGATAGATTATCTAGGATAGATTATCTTAGATAGATTAATTAGTATTCAATAAATTATATTAGTATTAATTAAGTACCTTGGAATTTTTATTATATAAATAATGTGATTTTTAGATTATAATTAATCAGATTGTTATATTGATCAAATTAAGCGAGACATAACTAAATTGAATTAAGATTTGAATTTGTATTTTATCTGTTTTCTATAATTTGTATGATATTATGAAACTCAAGGAAAATTTTAAGTTAAAAATGAATATCCAAATTTGGGTTTGGGAAGAGTGTCAGGACCGACTCGATTTTATAATAAAATACACTTTAAATTTATTATTGAGGAGCTATTTCGTGGTTACAGTGATTATTTTATCACTTTTTATTTAATAGTGACTATTTTGTCACTATATATTTGTTCGTGATTGATTCACTTCATTTTATATTATTTTCGGATAGTCTCCTTCAATCTGAATTATATATTGATAAAAATCGAGTCGTTGTTCGTTTCATTATAGTAAGGGACTGAGCGGGATAAATTAGGGATGGTTTTGATAGTGAATGACGCTCTCTTCTATAGAGCGGGCTCTCTTCTATAGAAGCATTGGTTGAGGTTGGTTCTTTCGAAAAGAATTTATCCCGCAAAGTCATTCGTGTGATATGGGAGTTTGAACCCGTACCTTTTATATTATAATATCTCAGAATGATTCATTTTGGGTTTATCCTTGATTTAAAATATTCATGATTTCAAGTGGTGCATCTTATTAATCTCTTTTGGATTCTTTTATACTCTACTCAGAATAAAATTTAATCAATTTAATTATTTAAACATCAAATTTTATGTAACTGTAATATTTATTATAAAAATAAATTTGTAATGGTTTTAAGTCTAAGCCTAGAGATTTGTAACATCTCGGTCTTTGGACCTAAAACCGCACCGAGTGATTTATCACTCACGTTTCCACGGTGGTTGTGGGGTCCGGGTTTTACGGGGAGCGGGATCGAGTTTTTGGATGAGAGTGCTAGGTGCGGTCTGCGTGGTGACGAGAGATGCTTCGCCGCTTCCGCATGTGAGCAGGGTAGTGGATTAGGATCTATCGGGTTTCGAGTTTTATTTCTTTCTTTTGGGTTTTTCTTTGAGAGATTTTTCGCCCATTCCGATGGAGCTAGCCCCGCCGATGTCGGCGTTGTATTTCTCTTTGTTCATTCGGATGTATAGTCATGTATATTATATTATTATTATTTTGTTTATTCTGAGATTTATTTATTTTATTCATTTAGCCTTTCGTACGCACGTCTCGTCGTGCGTACGTGGCGGGATTTAGCACCCCTAATCCGATTCATTTATTTCTGGGGTGTGACATTACTTTTGTGGAGTCCAATAAAGAATATATATTATCTTGATTTCTAGGTTAATTAATCAATAGAAAAATTCTCAAATTTTCAGAAAAAAAAAGTGAGGTGCCTTAAAATTAATAATATTTCAATGGAACATTCTAATTCACAATTGATACATGATAAGATATATTTAATTATCTATGATTCGAATGATCAAGAACTAAAAAAATACACATCTTCTTCTCAAACAAAGACTATGGTTTATCAATTCGTAGCTCAAGAAGAAAATAAGTATGTTATTTTGGGATATGACAGAGGTGATCGTTATTAGGACCCACACAATGTTCCAATGGAAAAAGAAAAAAATAAAAAAATCATTTAACATATTGTCCATTTAAGATTAAGAGAAAACAACAAGATAACAACCTATGAATGATCAAAATATAGAACTACTCTCACAATCATGAAGCTTTAACATATGTAACTGAACATCCTATTATCAGCGGCTCTCACAAAAAGTAAGAAGTGTTGCACTTTATTAACAAATCTGGTATACCACCCCGATATATTCTTTCCTCACTTTGACAAGATAATCCCAAGCTTCCTCCAATCTCAAAAACCACCTACAAATATCAAAGCAAAAATTCACAAAGAAAATCTATAGATTGTTCAGTCATTCAACTCATACAAGAACTTGAACAAAGATAGTTTTTTTATGTATGACATTTTAAAAGAATGAAGTCATCTGACACATCTTTTTTGTCCATTCATTATCAATAAAGTTAACATAAAATTTTCAAAATATTTTTGTGATAGATAGTATCTAAAAGACTAATAGATACAAAACATCATTACTAGATATCATAGAAATTTGAAGTTTCAATACTTCTTTATATTCATTTTTTCCTTTTTTAAAAAGAGAACGTAAGGAGAATTATATTTGGGCACTAAAAGTATTTAGAAAAATTCTTGGTGTATAACAACTATATGTTGTAATAACTGATAAAGAGATTGCTTTAATAAATGCTATTAAAATTGTATTTTCAAATTGCATGCATTTACCTTTTATGCGACATATGGATAATAATATATTGATCAATTTAAAAAATATTTTGAATAAGAGAAGAATCGGATAACTTTTTTGATTTCTTTGACTAAAATAGTATATTCTTCTACTAAATTTGAATACAATAAATTGTGGAGAGAATTTGAATCCAGCTATGGAGAGAAAAGGCATGACAGACATTTAGAGGAAAAAAAAAGGACATAACAAACATTTACATAAATAAACAAGCAATATAATATTTTTTTGAAGAAATAAATGATTTATTTTTAAATCCCTCAACAATTATCCTATATAAAAAAGGCATGAAATTTAGAGAAATTATTTTTCTCTCAACTCTGAATATTATATTGCTGCGAGTAAAATAGCACGCCCGTTTGCTAAGTACGAGTTCCTACTTCCTACAAACCTTTCTTTTTAATTTATATTTTGATTTATGTTTTGTTGGTTCCTAAAAACAATTAATATTTATGGACGAATGAAAGGTGCGCATTAAAAACTAATTTAGTTAGTTTGAGGGATCTGGAAATAGATTAGGGAGAATTTGTGTTAATTAAAGAGGAGACCAGCAATGGGGCAAATGGAGAAAATAGAAATAGATTGAGAAAAGGAACTTCCTCCTTTTTCTGAGCCTTGTATAAGGCGAAGCAGTGGAGCACCGACCCCTCACCATAAGCTGTACGGGGGAAGTAAATTTGTGAAGCGGCTGGGCCTGCCTGACACAAAGAACCGACCACAATCAAAACCCAGAATTATATATTTGAGAAAAAATTTGATAAAAAAGCTTGGGTCCAACTCATCGAGTGCACTTTTGACAATTCCACATCATATACATATATTTAATCTAATCCAACCAAGTGATGTTAAATGCTATTAGTACTTCTCTCAAATACAATCAAGCTAAACTTAAAATGCTGACAATATGGCACTTAATAGTACTTAGCTCAAGTACTCTTTTATTTTAAAATTAGGTACCTTTTTTTTGTTGTTGTTGCCCTTTATGGTACAAACATAAACATTAATAATTGACTACCTTTTTGTTATTGATCAAGTAATTCATTGGCTATCTTTTATAGAGATTTACACAATCATATTGATATACATAATTAACCCAATAGAATCCAGTGATTAACTGATTGTTAAACCAAATGTTGATATTATCACACCTAATGGTACTTTAAGTTCCAATATCTTTTTGTTGTGAAAATTAGGTAACTTTTTGTTGTGATGCTCGTTTTTTTTTCCGCAGGCGTAAACAACACAATATGACAATTTTTTTCATTATTGATTAAATAGTTGATCACCTATTTTTAGATAGATATGCAATTCAGTTTTTCATAGAATAGTATTTTCTTTTACTGACAAAATAATAACAAAAATGAAAGTTAATAAAGGATCAGTCGGATGGACTCTTAATATATAACATCTCATCTTTTTTTTTTGCTTCTTTTTTGTGCATTTTTCTTTGAAAGGCAGCATAAAAGCGTGTGTTTCTTTAATAACGAAAATGTATACCCTACAAAACTAAGTTAAAAAGAAAAGACCCTAATCACCTCTTAAAACGGTAAATGACAGAATAGCTAGTGTTACACACTCTAACTTCATCTAAAAGACATCAGAGATCTCTCAGTGAAGAATTGTCCCAGGCTGAGTGATTCCAGTTCGATCACATATTACCATCAATGACAACATCGATGCTCGACCAAATACCCCAAGACATAGGAGCTGAAACAACTAGCACACAATTGGTTACCAGAAAATTTTTAACTGGGAAGGACAGGTCTTAACACTTCTGTCACTCATATACAGAAGATCTGAGCAGATTTTACAGGAAAGACCCTAAAAAATATAAAATATTGCACTGGTCGGAAGCTAATGAAAGTTTTTTTTTTATTCTGAACCGACTTAAGTTTCGTTGGTCAAAGCCTACATCGTGTTAAAGTGATATCTCTCCTAAACAGCGTTAGGCCACAGATGATTTCTTTCTATCTATGATATTTCTCAGTCTCCCTTCTTTAAGATGTGTACCAAGCCTGATATAAACATTTGAAATGCTTTGAGGCATAAGTGATTAATCATAACTTTTAAGAGAGATTAGTGGAACAGGAATGGACTGAAATTCAGAAGCTAGTCATTGCTGCAAAAGTGGGTTGAATAAATAACCAGGTCGAGTGTGAAGAATTGGTTCCCAAAACTAAGATGTAACGAGGATAATACTGACAAATCTCAAGTTTAGAAATACGGTGCCTTGCTCTGAAAATACTTCATTTTTTTAAAAGAACAATTCATTTTTAAGTTGGTTTTTAGTTTACTTAATTTCCTCTCTAACGGCCCACTGACAAATAACGCCAAATATTAAAATAGCTTTTAAGGCTCCAACAAGTTATGGCTGAATTTGCCAGCTGCAGAGTCTCTGACTAGTAATACGCTGGATCCAACTTCTAACTTCTGTTCAAACAGTGATAAATGACAATGATGTGTTTTCCACGCGGTGATGAAATGACTTCTCATTGATAAATTATGTTAGAAAAACTTCATCTGGCGTTGAGGGGAAAAGCATGCGAAGGAGATCAGCAACACCATAACAACAAATTAATAAACTTTAGGATATACTACTAATTCAAGTTGCAAGGTTCTTTGATTATAACCATTGATCACTGAGCACTTTTCTTTTTCCTCCATGCAAATGTAACTGAACATCAATCAACTCCATGCTACATTATTCATTTCTAAAGCTACCTTAACCTTAACATTCTCTTAACACTCAATTGGTTCCATAAAAATTAATTGATTGTATAAAAGCCTATTGATCTTTTACATAAGCAAAGTTTAGTAGCAAAAAGTTATAGAACTTCAAATTTACTGCTTCATGAATCTGTTATTATGACCATTAAGATACGCAAATGCAACTGATTGAAGGTCGCCCATGTCAAATGATTCAGTGTCGCTGTAACTCTGACAAGACTGATCCATTGAGCTAGAAGTGGAGCTTGTAAGACAGTTCTCATAGAAAATCATGTCAGAATTATGTACAGAAGATCTGGAATTCTGTCCAAATTGAGGAAATTTGGAAGTAAAGCTGTAGTCATTTTGAGGATGTGAGCAAGAGGCAGATTTGGAACCATTGCTGTAGCCTTGTACTGCTTGGGTTTTCAGAGATGCCAGTTGTGCTTGTAAATTTACTACCTGTAGAAAAAGAATAAATAAATATGATGAGATTGAGAGCAATGATAGAAAAGTCTTTGCAGTTTGTTTGTGTGCATGTAGGGTCTCAATTCTAAATAAAGCGAAAATCAGACAAAAATTAACCTGTTTCCTGGATTTATGGACTCTGCCTAATGCAAGATGGGCCCAAGGAACTATTAAGTTAGACTGCTGGAATCTCTTGCAAACTATAAAATGAATTGCTTTCTAAAAGAAACAATAAGTGAAATGCAATGCTTTCTGAAAGAAATCAACTATAAAATGTAATATTTTCCGAAAACCCCCTTAAATGAAACTATATAATTAAGAAAAAGTGAGATTAATTCATGAACTCTTTTGGAGCACAATTAATTATGTCCGTGTAATATAATTTGAAAACTTTCAAATTATGAAAAAGTTTTGTGAACCAAATACATTTTGCAAGTCGACTTTAGCATGGCATGATGTGGAAATTTTTTTTCTAATAACAAATAAATCAATACTAGAAAAGAATAATGTGCAGTCCTGAGATGTAAAATATCACACTAACCTGTTGTTGAAGCGCAAAGATGTGTGAAACACAACCATAAACAGGATCCTGAAGCCTGGCCTGTGCCTCATAAGATATTGTCATGGCAGCCTCTGGCCGATCAGTCACTGGAAGGTGGGTCAGCAATTTCGACACATTACTCGCCCCGAACACTTTATGTATAGCAGCAAAGTGCGCCGCTCCTTGCTCATGGCAGAAATATGGCGCGAACACACATCCTCTCACACATTTTCTTCTCAAAAATTTGCATGCACCACATGGAGATCCAGATCCTGTCATTTCTTCTTCGCTAGAGACCTAGTGTTGGTGCTTTTAAATCCTTACTTTGAATTTCCTTGTGGCAGTGTAAAATTACGTGTTGAATTATTTTTGGTCTTGCTCTAAAACGTATATATAGGAGGAAGATTTATGAACTTTGTGAATAATTAATAGATGATTGTCTCCCTAACGCAGTGCATCTTGCCATTTTCAATGAGTTGGTTTTGCCACGTAGACTTATAGATATATATATATATATATTTTTTTTTCAATACATGCTAGTTAGATATCCAATATGATTATGTATGGGACCTCCAGAGACCAAGGCTATGAAGCAGTGGAGCTGACCCAACTAATTTCTGCTTGATTGAGAAATTTATATCAGAGCTTTCTATCCTTTGCGTTTTTTAGGTTTTAATTGTTTCCTCGATTAAAAAAATAGCTTGTGGTTAATGGCTCACAGGTAGAAAGGAAAGACTATAAGAAAAAACATTTAAATTACACCTTCACGGGTGTAATTAACAATTGAAAACAGAGAAAACGAGGCCCACACAATAGGAATGCCTAAATTTTATGATCAGATAATGAATATTTTTTTGGGTTTGATAAAATGACATTCTGGCCCCTTGATATTGTACCTTGCTTGAAGTAACCACGATTATTTCTTCTTAGAGAACCCAGGTCCGACTCCATACCAATAGAACTACGAAAAATTATTATTCAGCAGATCTGAACCATCTGTTTCATATCAGATGATCTAGAATGAATATGACTTTTTTATCGTTAAAATCGGAATCGCAGTCGACCTTCCTTGTAGATTGTTGTTCTTGTTTACGCTTTTAGTTGAAGGCTTACAGCTATATCTTTCCGTTTAATTTCTCATTTTATCTACGTTAAAAATTTAATTGGTTCCTTTGATATGAACATTAAGCATTAGTAGTATGAGGAGGGTGAAAACTTAAAAAAGAAAAGCTAAGAGTCCATATCCTCAAAATTTGCTGATAACATTAATACTATGAAGGATGGAATCCCAACGACCACTTATTTTAAACAACTTCAACATTAAATTTTAAATAAATTCATAAAAAAATAAAATAGAAAACTTTTTATAAATATATTTTAAATTTATAGCTTGATTGCATCTCAAATTTTAAATAATTTGAATGTCATTTGATATTCTATTAAATATCATTAAATTTAAACCGCTATAATATTTCTAATAGTTTTTGATGAAATATCAAATAAGACTCACTTATTTAAATTTTATTATAGAAATTATTAAAAACAAATAGTTGTAAAGGGATTTCCACACTTATATAAAATAAAATAATAACTGTACATCCAATATTTAGTATAGATGAGATTGTGCATAAAACTCGGTCACTATTTCAGTACAGTTTTTTTTAATATAGATGAGAGTCTAAACTATTCATCTTTCAATTTATAAAAAAAATTATCTGAGTTTTGAACCTACAACCCATTATATCTATAATACTAAGTGCATATACAATACAAATTTTAGTGTACATCCAATATTTATAGTACATTCTTTTGAAAAATATTATTTAAATATAAAAAACCCAATGACATAGTTGTGTTTCTAATGACTTAGATATATGATATGTATCAAATTTAAAATAATTTAGAGTATACGTGGCAATCAGACTGGTCGGGTTAGGTTCAAGTAGTCAGGTCAGATAAGTTTGACTAAAAAAATTATCGGATGATAGGTCGGGTTCAGATCGATCATGTCCGGGTCGGATTAGATTTCGGTTTGAACACTATCGATTTTTCGGGTCTCGAATCATTTTGGGTTTCAGGTTTCAAATTCTTATGAGTTCAGGTTATCTTGGGTTTCAGGTCATTCGAGTCTGGATTGGGTTTCAAGTCATCTGACATCGGGTAGTCTCAAATTTTGGGTTATTTCGAGTCGGGTCAGAATTTTTTTGTCATATTTTATTTTGGATAAGATCAGATTTCGGATCGTCAAACTTCAAATATTTTTAAAAAATTATATTTTAGCCAATATTAGATCTAAATTTTTAAAAATAAATATACAAGCTCCAAAAATAAATATTTAAAAATATTCATTCATTTATTTTAAAAGGAGTATTAAAATAATTATACTTGAATTTCTATTTATTTTAAAAAATTGTTATTGGAGTGCTGAAACAATATCCTTGCATTATTTTTGCTTGACCATAAGTTGAATAAAAAGCTTTAATGAATAAATATAAAATTTTGTATCTAATTCTTTTTATAGTTTTGCAATTGACGAATTTTTTTTTACGTTAAATGTAGATATTATCTATAGATCGATTATTCCAATTTTTTTCTACTACTTTCACTAAGGATTGTGTTTTGAGTTGTTTTCTAAATGATCTATTTAACGTAGTTAAAATATTCAATAGAAATGTTTTTGGTGAATTTTTGTCAAATTTTTGGCGGAAATTTTCCCTTCTGACCCAAAACCCTTGGATCTGCTTCCAGCTGTTATTTGTACATAATTATGATGATGAAGAAGAAAATAATGATGATGATAATTATAATGATAATAAAAATAATGATGATGATGATAATGATAATGAAAATGATGATGATGATGATAATAATAATAATATAAATATCTATAATAATATCAATAGTACTAATAATAATACTACATACATCCATAATAAATAGTAATAATAATAATAGTCATAATAATAATGATCACACTAAATTTATATTATAAAACATACTTCTAAAAAGAAAATGTATTGGACTCGTCATCACATGATCTTACGCTAATCACAATATTTATGTACATATCCTTGATAAGAGTAACATATTTGGTTGGAACTCTTTTCTTTTAAAGCGCTCATCACATAATATTTTTTTTGATATTTTATCATATGATTTCTTCAAATCAATAAATATCATATATGCATGAAGTAAATATACATTACATAATTCAATTGTATTTATTTTTTTTAAAATCGGTTCGGGACGGGTTTCAAATCATCTAATCTCATATCGTCTTAGATTTCGGGTCGTTCGGGACAGGTCGGATCTTGAGTCATCTGATCTCGGATCATCTTAGGTTTCGGGTCGTTTAGGTTCGAGTTGGGTCAGATTTCGAATTGTCTGATTTTGGATCATCTCGAATTTTAAGTCATCTGTGTTCGGATCGAGTCGGATTTCAAGCACGATGATCTCGGATTGTCTCAAATTTTGGATTGTCCAGGTTCAAGTCGGGTTCAGGTCAGTTTGACTTTCTGAAAAAAATCAGGTTAGATCGAATTTGAATCCAAATGGGTCGGATAAATTTTCCGGATCAAGCAGATTTTGCCACATCTAATTTAGAGATTAATTCACAATATCATTGAAACTTCACTATTAAAATTTTTAAAATATCTTTCAAATTAATAAAAATTGATATACATTTTAAATATACATAAAAATTGAATTTACACTAGAATTACTCATTTCGGATAAGAAAAGTTTGATCCATATTTGATAAAATTAAGAAACATAGTTCAGTACTCTAATTGAGACAACTAGTTGTGGTTTTGTCGCAAATTGGATAGGATACTGGATGATGTTCGGAAAGACCTGTAGAATGTTCAAAAAAGAGAAAGAAAACAGAAAAACAAAAAAAAAATAAAGAAAAGAAAATCATAAGATAAAGATGGTTCGATTTCTCCCTGGAAGGCATTAATTATGTCTCGATAAAAATCTAAATATCGTGTTCATCGGTACAGTTGGCACTAAACCATTAACCACTTGACAAGGCTGGGATATGGCTAAAGGCAACTCAACTTGAAAGCCTTCAAACTTCTAGCAGGGAAGAGAATGATTAACTGCTTAATTATATCGTGTTTGTTGACTTTGACAAAAAGCAGAGTCAGAGGTACTTTCAGTTCGAATTAGCGTTTGGTTTGTGCTCGATTGAAATTGTGTATTTTATATATTTTATGAATCGAAATTTCATTGGAGATTGAAGTTTATATTTTCTAAAAGTTACTACTACTTTTGTGACAGTAACAACCCATTAAATCTAAAAAAAAAAATGAATCATTTACTAACAACAACTTGTTTCCTATCAAGAGAAAAAAATGGAGATAATCTGAAAAGCAGAAGTATTTTGTTACAAAAATATTTGGTATTTAATTTGGTGTCACAAAATTACATAAGTTCATTTTTTTTCATTTACATTTCAAAATTTAACCTCTAATATAAAAAAAATCACTGATCTTATCTCTGTTTTCTTAGAGACTAATAGATATAATACTTTATGATTTCTATAAATATAATAGAATACTTTATTATAATATTTCATTTCATGCTAGTATAAATGATATTAGATCTAGCCTCTTTATGAAGCGACATAGATTTAAATCCCAAGAGAAACACATGAAAAATATTATATATAAGGTTATTTGAGAGCCCTATTTTTTTTTAAAAAAAATATATATATAAAGCCATCATAGTTACGTAAATTCATTCATTTAAAATTTTGAATTATAAATGAATTAAATTGAGTTTGTAGTATTTTATGGCATGAAATACTTGTAAATGTTGGAGCCTCGTCTAAAAATTTTATAGTTTGATTTTCGATGAGATTATATATATATATATATTTTTAGATTAGCACGGATTTTTGTACGGACCGTTTTTTTTCGAAGTTTAAATAGCGATCCGACCGGTCAAAATATTTTTCATATGAAAATCACAATTTTTATATTTTTTAGATTTTTTTAGTATTTTTTAAGATAGCTAGAAAATCACTTGATTTAATTATTATGAGCTATTCAAAATGAGTCATTTTCTAACTATATTAAAAAATAAAAAAAAATTCTAAAAAATATAGAATTTTATCTCCAACTCGATTTTTATATGAAAAATATTTTGACCGGTTGGATCAACCATTTAAACTTTGAATACGGAGAAACGGTCCGTAGCACACGGGTCATCCGTACTACGCGTAGCACCATAGCCAAAATATATATATATATATATAGAGAGAGAGAGAGACTATTGTGAAAATATTTCAGCCGATATACAAATGCGTTAAAAAATATTTTTTAAAATTTTAAAAATTTTAATTTATGATTTACATTAAATTCTTCATATGAAAATCTTATGGGATATAAAAATTTGAAGTGTTTTAATTTTTTAAGCTCACGATATCTTTACTCTCTCTCTCTCTCTATATATATATGTAGGGAAGGGATCACTTGAAATGAGTTATCTTGACAATGGATCTTCAAATAAATATGAAAAAAATTAAAAATAGAAAAAAAAACCTTATAGATATTTTTTTCTACTTATAGATTAGTGATGATTAAAATTTTATTATTGTTTGCTAGTCCAGCAAAGACCATCAAAATGTTATGCACTTTGCAATGATTTTAATTTAACGGTATTTGATGGACTACCAAACGATAATGAAATTGCATAAAATTTGAATCACCATCAATCTATGAGTATAACAATATATCTACATTGTTCTTTCTATTTCTAATTTTTTTTCATGTTTATTTCAAAATACATTGTCAAGATAGCCATTATCATGTATCCCTTCCCATATATATATGCAAATTATTGATAGTGGGATCAAATCGGTCAGTCAAAAATTAACTTCGAAAAAAAAAATCTTGAGATAACTCTAATATTTTTCTTTATTTTCAAGTTCTACGCCCTTATTTGCACCAGTATTATGTATAAATACTTTTGAAAACACAACTTTTAAAGTTTAAATTAGAGACTATGCATTTTTTAAAAACATTTTTATCAAGCATGGGGTATAAATAAGGGATGTAGATAAGAAGTAGTGTAATTATCACTCCTCTGAAATTTGAAGCAGCTTATATTTTTTCTTATGGAATACAAAGTCATTATATTATATATAATTTTTAGTTAATAACTTAATATATATAGATTGTTAAAATTATTGCTAAGTTCTTTCGTTTATTAAAATAAAAACATGTTTAAGACTACAGAGATCAATTGCTAAGTTCGAATTTTCTATCATCTTTTTCATTGGGTTAAACGTAGAGGTCACACAACTCAACCTGACCTAAAAAATCTATTCGGACTTAAACTATTTTAAAATAAATTAATCTGATCTGATCGGACTTGAAATTAAATAATCTGTAATTCAATCAAAATCAATCAAAAATATGAAAAAACATAACATATAAATTAATTTGACCCGATCAGATCTTGACTCAACTAGATTTCTTTCAAAAAGTCAAATTGACCTGATCTATTCCGTCCGAACCCGAACCTAACCCGACCCACTCGATTGACACTTCTAGTTAAACGCTTTCATATTGGTCGGTGCTCATGGTGCAGCCATCTTGAGTTACGGCGCCATTTTTTCTGTTATATATTTTTTTGTTAGTAATTTTAAATGGAGTGAATATTGACCAAAACCAAGGAGGCCCTACATTGAAAACCTTTATCGTAAAGCTCCAAAGCTTGATTGCCACTCAGCAATCTCAAATGTAAGCACAAATTAAGAAAAAGAAAGGATAAATTAAGAAAGAAAAAGATGTTCCATAAAGATAAAAAAGGCCTGGAAACAAGAACAAACTGCTCTAGAAGAAAACATATATAATTGTATACCTTTACCACTAACTTTTTCTGTTAATTTCTTTCAGAAAACTAAGGCCATTATATATAAAAAAAATCATAGAATTTAAATATGCACATGCATGAAAGTTTTGAGTCAGATTTAAAACTAATAACTTTTCACGCACAAATATCATGCATAACATATTTAAATTTTGCATTTAAATCAATATCTATTACCCATTTAAGATACATACATCATAGGGCGTAGAAAAGATAAACGTGATTATTCCATACATTGCTGTTGCTGCTTCCTCTTTCCTTTAGTCCTTCTGGCGTTATTGTAATCAAATCAATGCAATATTATAAATACAGCGGTCGTACAATTGATTAAAAGAAGCTCGGCATCTCTTTTATTTTATTTAATTTTATCATGACTCAGAGCAGAGGCACTGTTATTTAAAGGACATAAATGACAAATAATTAAGCATGCCACTATGCCAGTATGCCACCTAAAGGAGATTTTGGAGCTCTGAATCTTCGCTTTCTTTTCGTTTCATCTACTTTAAACCTAAACGCTTTAAAGCGGTGGGAGACAAAACTAATCAAGAGGTTGTGGTATATGATATTGTATTTTAGGATTAATTTGCACTTAGAAATGTACTAATTAATTATGAATGTTCGGAGGCGAAATTTGTGATACATGATTATTAAAAATGATGGAGCATCTAACTTCTTCCAATATAAAATTTTCAAGATTGTCTTCCGATATAAGCCCCCAACAATAACAACTATAAACCCCTTAATTCAAAAAAACAAAAACAAAAGCCATTCTCGGAAATGAAAAACTTTTTAAATTTATTTTTAGCACGTTTAACATGTTTAAAAGTGAAACAATATATAATTTTTATTCTAAAATGAATTTTAGAGTTATATACCAGTTCATATTTAGGAGTTTATATCTATAAATTTTTAGGTTTTATACCTATCTATTTTCAGAAGTTTATACCTGTTCATTTTTAGAGTCATTCTCAAGAATGAAAAGCTCTCAAAAAAAGGTTTATAATATATTTTAAACGTGCAATGTGTAATTTTCATTTTAAAAATAAATTTTATTGGTTTATACCATTTCAGATTTAGGTGTTTATACCAGTTATGATTTAGGTGTTTTACTAGCACATTTCAGATTTTTATACTCATTCATTTTTAGAGTTTATATTAGTTTAGATTTTAAATTTATATCAATTCAGATTCAAGACTTTATACCAGTTTAGATTTAGGGGTTTATACATGTTCATTTTCAAGGTTTATACAAGTTCATTTCAGAGGATTATATCAGTAAACGTTCTAAGTTTTATACCGATTTAGATTTACAGCTATATACGGGTTAATATTTAGGGGTTTATACCTACTTATTTTGGGTTTATAGTTGTTAATTTTTGGGGTTTGTACCAGTTCATTTTAGAGGTTTATATTTGTTCACATTCAAAGCTTTATATATGTTCAGTTTCAGAGCTTTATACCAGTTTAGATTCAGGAGTTTATTCCCGTTCATTTCATGGTTTATACTAGTTCATTTAAAAAATTATACCAGTTCAGATTCAGAACTTTATACCATTTCAAATTCAGAATTTTATACCAGCCCATTTTCAAGGGTTTATATCGATCTATTTTCAAGGGTTTATATCAGTGCATTCGCAGAGATTTATACTGGTATATTTTCAGAAGCTTATAAAAATTCATTTTTAGAGATTTAGACCAATGCATTTGCAAGGATTTATAGCAGTTCATTTTCAGATTTTATATTAGTTGTTGGGGTTATTTGAGTAGTTTATACTTCATCTTTACTAAAAAAAGATTATTTAATGTATTGAGCAACTAAAATTGAGTGACATTCATTGGACCAGTGACAAGTGTGCCATATATAGTTGTTGTGAGTAGCTGGTGCATTTAGCCAATAATAAGTACATGTGCCATATTTTAGAAGACGCTAGAATTTTTCTTAAAATCTTTGTGGACATGAAACCAGATTCAAATTTAGTCTTTTTTACAATTAAAAAAAAACAATATATATATAGGAGAAAAGGAGATCCTAGGCTCCATTTTCACTGAAAAAATTATATGTATCTTATAATTTGTAAATATATATAAAGTTGTGTTATGGTGTTTTATGAAACATTATAACGTCGATATGTCAGACTTAAATTTATAATTTCAAATCAGAAATGAACATTCTGAATCATTCAATTTAATTTTCATAACAAAATATAGTAGAAAATTAAAATTAAAATTTTTATTTTTTTTTACTATTTTTTCTAATAACAAGAGAAAGTGACTTAATATGAGAATTCTGATTCATTCAAAAACAACGATTTTCTTCTCAATAAAAATTTTAAAAAATTTAAAATTTGATTTGCTAACACATTTTGATATGGATATTAGATTAAACGATTCAGCTCGTTTTTTCTGATTTAAAATTATAAATTTGAGTCTTAAACACCGACCCACACGCACGATACTTTGCGAGGCACAATAATACAACTCTCTATATATAATATACCTATATTTAGTTTCCGGAAAAGAAAATGATGCCGTTATATAAAAAGCAACAAGCCGTCATGTAGCTAACCAGTACCTGCCCGTAGATATACTAAATACGGTTGAACCTAATCAAATTAAAATTATCAGAGATATATGCCCACATGCCTTGGTCGTGAGCACCACAAAATTATACAATGTTTAAATTAAGGGGGCACCAGAATGGAAGTACATCTATTTGGTAGGTGGACTGATCAGTTTGAGAAAAGAAAACCAAATTAATATTAAGGAATTAGAGGTTAGATTACAGAATTAGATACATAATTACAGACTGCGAGAACAGTACATTACAAAGTACAATCTGAGGATGTATAAATTAATGGGATCATGAAGTGATAGTAAAACAGTTTGTTCATAGGTTAAGAATTGTCAACCACCAGATCTAGGTCGTATCGCACTTGCCATTCGAAGAGCACTGGATCAGTCATGGATCGTAGAGAATAAAAATATAATATATCATTATATATAAAATAAACGAAGTTCAAGGATATATCAAAAAATTATTAAATCATCTTTAATTTTAATTTATGTTGCTCAATAAATTTTTTATATCAAAATTCTATAATGTACAAATAAAATTTTCCTTTTTTTTAGTTTAGTAAGTATTTATTTAAAATTTAAAATTGAATTATTTTTATGTCAAAATGTTGAGTATTTTATTAGTATTTTGTAAATGGAACAACGAACACGCGCCCTTTAAATTCTCAGAGATTCGAGGGCTTAAATTACGTCAATTACACAATGGCGAATCGCATGAAACGTTTGAAATTCATTGGACTAACAATATTACGCGGTTTCATGTCTTTTTATATTTTTTTTCAGCTTTTTTCTCTGGATATCTTAATCACTGGCTCGGCCAAATTAATCCTTTCACCATTCATGTAAATTGCATTTAAATTTTGATTAATTTATCAAATACAATTACATAATTAATCTTTTATTGTTGTAACTTGTAAGTAAATATTTTTGTCGTGTAAAAATTTGTTAATTGAAATTCAGTTGGAGAATTTTTTAATGAATATTTAAAATAAAAAAATCAATCTCATCTTATCTAACAAAATTAATTACCGGACACGCAGGATACGGAAAACCCGGCAAATATGGGATTCAGAGAAAGCCATTTTTTTATATTTAAAACCAAGGTTCTTGAATTTTATCACAAACAGCACGCCCTTGTTAAGTGGCTCGGCAGCGTGGCAGTCAATTTCGGCCGTATTAGGAGAAAGACAAAATGCCAATATATCTTATAGACAACTTGTAATATATAGGGTTTTGTGTTTTATAACTCAACATGTGAAAGAACCAATTAAGTAGCTAGCTAAAGCTATAAAATAATTGTATTTGGATAATATATTTGTGACCACAACTGACAAATTCTGTAATTTGGTTTGATCGGTCAAAGAGAGAATGTTGAAACGTACATTGACACAATATATATACTTATTATTTGAAGTCGATCTAAGATATAATTAACTTGTTGCGCCGATTAAATTGTGTGATGTTCAATATTACTATTCTGGGTTTATATATTTTTTTTTGAGAAAAAGTGTTTCAAAATTATTTTACTTTTTAAGGATTATTTTATTATCCTAATGAATAGGAATAAGAACATAGTTATTAAATGATCTAACTTTTTGGTATCATTCCATTTTCTCCTAAATGAATAGAAGTGAAAGAAATTATAAAAATGTAAATGACTAAATTCTAATTTTCTAAAAGATTTTGATATCAATTTTAAATTGCATCATAGCAAGTACCGAACGTTCATAACAATTTCAAACTTTTTTTATATCTTGAAAACATACAATATTATGATCCCTTGTATCCAAAGGATATCCAATGAAACATTATCATTTTTTTTTGAAAGAGTGATTTCAAGAGAGACCGATTCCATTAACATGAAATCATACAAGTACAAAGACGCTGATACAACTCCCCATTTCTTCCTCCACTTCTTACACACGGGACCCACATAATTTAGCTTTTGAGGGAACTCATTTTTTAAAAATGATAGAAACAGTTGGGAGCATGATGTTGAAGACATCCGATCATTTTTCCAAGTATAAATACACAGAAGGAAATGTTAACAGCCCAAGAGCTCTCCATCGAAGGAATACAGCCATCCAATCATTTTTGTAACATATCTCGGACTGTTACACAAACAGGCACATAGACGGATAGACCCAGCTGGCAGTAATACAGCCATACAATAAAAGTAACATCAAAAACAAGTTTTACAATAGAGAAGAGATCGGTTGACAATGGGTTATTTTTTGATAATTTTGATAATGGATCTCTAAATAAATATAAAATAAAATCTTAAAAATAAAATTTTTTTTATAGATGTGTTATTTTACCTATAAATTGATGGTCATTCAAATTTCATTTAATTTCGTTATCGTTTGATTGTCCATAAAAAATCATTAAATTGAAACCATTACAAATTGTATAAAAATTTAATGATCTTTAATGGATTATCAAATGATAATGAAATTACATGAAATTTGAATGATCATCAATCTATAGGTAGAAAAACATATCTATAAAAAAAATTATTTTAATTTTTTTTTGTATTTATTTAGAGATCAATTGTTAAGGTTGTCAAAATAACCCATTGTCAACCGATTCCTTCTCTTTACAATAAAGGAAAAGAAGCTAACTAGAACATCACAAAATCAGCAAACTAACTAACCTTACGGCTCCTCATCATCCTCAGACTGGGTATTCTGCATATATGCAAACAGTGAGCGATAAGAGTACTGATTGTTTTCAGGTTAGTGTCAGGTTGAAATGAAAGTCTGTTCCTCCATCCTCAGAGCACCGACACAGCCCCAGTCAACCCCATAAAACACTTGTGTTCTTCCTTTATCAGTACTGCCCCCACCCCCCACAATATCCAATCAAAGATGTATCACAATTCCATAACAACATGCATAACAATTCAGTTATTAAAATCCAATCAATTCACACAATCTAAATCATCGGTCCATATAACTGCATATGTGTGAGGAATTTGATATAAAATTGAATTTGAGAATAATTAAGGATGTTCTGTGTTAGCACAGGTGTACAACAGCTAGCCTTGCATATAGCCAGAGGACAATTTTGTATACAAAATCGGATTGTGTTGCACGGTCAAGGGACAAGACTCAGTTGCTTTCCTTTTCAGCTTCTTCTACGGTGCACACTAGAGAGGTCATTTGTTGTGATTGATTTGTTACTACTAATTGGAACGGATGTTGACATGTTGTCTCATGCGAAGGCAGATTTTCTAACCCTAGTAAAGTAGTAATGACCCTTTAACTACTTACAAATTTAAATCCATGATAGTTGTATTAAAAGTCTCAGTCACTGGAAGAACTGATGGTGATGTTTGTCATGGATCTTTTTCTAGTCAAAATTTCGAATATAATTATAGTGATATGATTAAAGGGCACTATAATGGTTGCTGGTTAGGCTTTGAAACCCCACGAAATGCATGTATGAATGAAATTAAAAAAAAAACAAAAAAAAACAATAAGAGGGCCACATGTCCATCATTTCAGACAGTCTCGTCTTCTTTTCTAACATAAAGCATAGAAGAATGCCAGTTACTTTTTTTAACACTGCATGGTTAAAGCCTCTTTCCCTCAAAAGGGTTGTTTGACTGATTAGGGAATCTACACTTGTACCATTACCAGTTCTTCTGCTTTTGTTTTACAGAAGAAGAATATCAATGAAAGACAAACATAAGCTTTATTGTTTTCTTTCCGCTAAATTATAGATTTTTCTCATTGGGAAAAAAAATGCCCTTTTTAAATAAAGCGAACTATATTTTTACTCATAGGAACTAGCTAGCTGTATGACAGGACCTAATTAAAGTCTGGAAAGCAGCTAAACAAGAAATATATTTGTGAAATAAATATTTTACATAGATCATACATAATTTGTCATAATTAAATTTTGAGGATGTCACTTGATAATAGCTATTTTTGATAATTTAACGATTTTTTTTCAAAAAAGATATATAATAGAAAATTTTGTGGAGGCCTCACGGATCTCCGGAATCATTACTTCAAGTGGTGTAAAATGCATTTAATTAAAGAATTTCCCTAAAATAATTTTCTAAATTTTCTCTTATTGTCAATACATCATATATTATTCGGTCTTGTAGCTTGGCGATAGGATATGCTTTTTACAGGGATGTCTTGATAGTTTTAGATGATCGTATCTATGTGTGTGAATGGGTAATGTTGGTCGGGTTTTTTTAGTTTATTTATCAATTTCAGTTATTATAGTATAATATATATTTTGAGAAATTTGTTTTTGTGTCACTCAAAACATTAAATTTACCAAAATATCATTCTAAAGTTAACAGTTATTATAATGACACTCTAAAATTATTATAATTGTCATTGTCACTAATATTATATAAAATATTTAAAATTAACTATTCTTTGTAAAGACCAAATTACCCTTGTTGACAATTAGAGTTGCTAATTCAATTGATAAAAAAAAAACTATCTCTTCCCATTAATCTCATATTTCCATCCTCTTTGCGAAGCTCCTTGCATCTCCTAAGTCCTAACAGAAGAACACTAGAACAGAAATTGACACAATTTTTTTTCAATCTCTATCCGGTTTTCACAAAATTTGCACTGACCTTCTTAAACTATCAGCTCTAGAGATACAAGTGGAAATCAAATTCTGCTCACAATAATCCGAGCCTTTTTATTTCTTCCAGCAACCAGTGCAATATAAGGATTTATATACCTGAATATTAGCATAATGGGCCTGAAGGGAGGCTGACTCGTAGTATGACATGCGGAGCATGTAATCAACAAGGACTCTGTTTAATGTAGTATTATTCTAGTTGCTATTGCACTGGTAGTGGGGCACTGAACTCCTCCAAATGCTCAATCCGAGCACAACACCGCTGCACCTGTGCTGCCTCAGCACGCAAGAAATGGAGAAGGATAGAGACGATTAAGGAGGCCGTTAGAGAGCACATCGTTGTTTACTATTTTATCGTATTTACCATTTTACTGAATAAATTAGCAATTGTAATAGGCTATGAGTATAAATAGCCTACCTCTTAGTATTGTTATTATGTGAATTGAGATATTTTCTTCTTCTTACTCAAAATCTACTTTATCCTCTTTGTAATTCGATTGTCTCAATATCAGATTCAATAAAAATATCATTCGATCATCTTTTCTCTCATAATTTTATTTCTCTTAATTCTCTGAGTTCCTACAATTGGTTAGCAAATTGAGCTGATAAGTCACTGTACCCATTTTAGCAATTATCTTAAAGGGTCCATAAAACTTAGGCTGTAATTTATGATTTTCCTTTTTGCTTTTGACATTAATATTGCCTATAAAGCTGCAGTTTGAAATATATCCAATTTTCAACACTGAACGTTCTCTCACTCCTTTTCATATCATCAAACTTTTTCATCTTAACTTGAGCTTTGAGTAGATTTACTTTCAATTACCGGAGAGCTTGTTGTCTGTTCGCTAGTACAACTGTTACAATTGGGTTACATTCTTTTGGAACTGTGTCTATTGGAATGTGTGGTGGAGCATAGTCATATAATGTTTCAAAAGAAGTTGTTTTGATGGCTGTGTGGTAATTGATGTTGTACCATTATTCAGCCAACACAAACCACCTAGACCATTTCTTAGGATTATCAAACACTATACATCTTAAATAAGTATCTATACACTAATTAAGCTTTTTAGATTGTCCATCATAGTGAAGTTCAGTCTGATTATTACCTCTTTTCAAAATACACTTGAAAATATGAGATCCTTATCAGTAATGATTTTCAAGGGTAGTTTATGCAGTTTATAAACTATATTTAGGAACTTTTCATCTAATGTAATGGCTTTGAAAGGATGGGATAGTGCAATCAAATAATAGTATTTTGTGAGTTTATCAATAATAATCATGATGACATCATTCCCTTCATTCTAGACAAGCCATAAATAAAGTCCATGATTATCAATTCCTAAGCTCCACTAGGTACTGAAATAAGTTCAAGTAACTCTGAGATTCTTTGTTCATTTGACACACATTACAATGTTGCACATGGGTCAATACATATGCTTTTAGGCTAGGCCAAATAAACATCCTTTTAACCTTTGATAAGTATCCAAGATTCCTAAATGTCCTCCTACACTAAAATCATGTAGTGTCTGAATCATTTGACTTTTCCAAAGAGGTTGGTTACCCACATACACTTTTTCTTTCTTTCTAATCACTCCAGAGTCGAAGTGGATAGTAATAAGAGTGGGTAAAGCCAAACCATTAACACCTGTTGGATCTAAGAATCTTCTTCATAGCTTACTTTAAGATCCTCAATCCACTGAGGATTCACTTCAATTACGGTCATTATCTTGCCTTCTTGAATCGTGTGATCTCTTCTAGAAAGAGCACCCGCCACATGGTTTTTAAGCCTCTTTTATATTGAATTGTGTAATCTAAATCTAACATTTTGTGTAACTCTTTGTGTTGGAGTGAGTGAGTTAAATGTTGCTCAAACAAATGCTTTAAACTGATATGATCAGTTTTGATGATGAATGATATGTTTGAAGGTAATGATGTCATTTTTGTACAGCTGTAAGAAGTGCAAGATATTTTTTTATATATGGACAGTTGTGCATTCTTAACACCCAAAGCCTTACTGAGATAGACTATGGGTCTTTTACCTTGCAATAAACAACCCCCACCCCATGACCAGATACATTAGTTTCTAATGTAAAGGGTTTAGTAAAATCTGATAAAACCAAAATAAGAGCTGAACACATTGCTTCCTTTAATTTCTCAAATGCTACAATAGCCTCAGAATTCCATTTAAACACATTTTTCTTGAGCAAATATGTGAGTGACTTATTTATAGACCCATAATTCTATATGAACTTCCTATAGCATCTAGTGAGACCTAAATACTCTCTGAGTGCTTTCAGATTATGAGGAATTTGGCTAACTTTGTATTGCCAATATCTTTTAGGAGTCACCAGAAACATCATGGCCAAAGATGATATGTCCCAAGTACTCCACATAAGTAACTCCAAATGTACATTTGGATCATTTAGCCCCTAGTGATTATCCAGTAGTGTTTGGGGAACAAAGGTAAGATGGTGTGTGTGAGAATTAAGATCTAAGAGATATATCATCAAAAAACACCATAACAAATTTTCTGAGGAAAGGTCTAAACACATTGTTCATGAGAGCTTAGAAAATAGCACGGACATTAGTAAGCCCAAAGGGCATTACTTGAAATTCATAATGTTCATCATGTGTGCAAAATACAATTTTGGCTCTATCATTTGAGTTCATTCTGATTTTATGGTAACTCGATCTCAAATTAATTTTAAAGAAGTGTTGAGCCCTATGTAATTCATCCAATAAGTCATTAATTATGGGTGTTGGATATTTATTTTTATGGTAATGGAGTTGAGTTGCTGATAGTCAATATATATGCGCCATGTTCCATTTTTTTTCCTAACCAGTAGTGCTGATGAAGCAAAGGGACTGGTATTAGATTTAATGACAAAATTACTTAACGACTTAGCCACAATTTTTTTCAACTCCAAAATCTGAAAATAAAAATATTTATAAAGCCTCAAATTGACTGGTTTGGCCTCTTGATATTAAAGGAATTTGATGATCAATTAATCTCATAGGAGAAAGGATGTTGGCTTTTTAAATACCTTAGAGAACTTATGTAGAATTGGATGTAACTCAGTTGGAACTGCTGACAGAGAAAATAACACAAACCTGAGTTCACTTCATAAAATCAAAATCTGAGCTACCATGACTTCATGACCCTCTTTAAGTTCTTTGTCAATGTATAATTCTTCACATAATTGCACAATGATATATTTTTTTCTCCTGAATTGTAGCTTGACTTTTGTGTCATCTCTATCAAATTCTATTCATTTTTAGTTCCACCCTACTAACATTGGTTCAAACTTAAATAATCAATCTAAACCTCATATCAAGTCATAATCCTGAATTTATAATAATTTGAAATCAATGACAAAATTATGGCCATGTAATAAAAATTTAAGAGAAGAGTTTTTAGAATCTGTAATCATCGTTGCATCATTATCTACCATTGCAATTAAAGGATGTCTCTTTAATTATAATATTTTGATCAGTTAAGACAATTTGATCCACAAAGCTATGAGTAGAACCACTATCAATGAGTTCACAAACCGATTTATGACCAATTTCCCCTTTGAATCTCATGATGTATTATTTAGGATTAGAATGGATTGGAATGAAAGACATGAAAAAAATAATTGGCTCTTCTGATTCTATCTCTTCAGATGGAGGTTGAGGTTCATCATTATGCACATCATCAACCAATGATCCTCTTGGTCTAAAAGCATTTGTACCTTAACCTTACATTGATGTCTAGGAAAATATTTTTTCTCACACTTAAAACACAAGCCTAATAAGCACCTTTAATAAAGAAGTGTATTTTTGTTAGCATTAGAGGCATAATTAAGCTTGAAAGATTAAGTAGTATGTGGTGCTATAGAAGTAGATCCGAGTTTCTTGAGTTGAGAGTCTAATGGACTGTTCATTTAAAGTGCATAATCAAATACATCCTCCAAGGTTTGGGGTTTAGATGCTTTAATAAAAACTCTTAGTTTTGATCTAAGACTAATAATAAAAGAATCTAGGAAGTCAGTTTCAAAGAACAAATAATTTTCTAGAAGTAATTTTGACCTTAATCACTCAAAATGTTCAATGTACTCCTCTGTAGAACCATTATGGTGTAGGTCGAGTAATTCTTCCATGTCATTTTTAGTCCATGATAGATTGAAACATTTTCTAATCAGTTGAACCAAATCTGGCCAGTCAAGTAGATCGTGCTCGATAAGAAAACGATCATGCCATTCACTTGCTCTGTCTTGAAATTGCATAGTCGCAAATTTAATGCGCAATTGATCAGATATTTGATGCATTTCAAAGTAAGATTCACATCATCTCAACCACTCAATGTATTACATATTATTACAACGATCGTGGATTATGATACATGTCGTGGGATGAGCTCGGCGATCATGAGTCATCATCAAATGGGGATCAGGAGACAATGTGATTGGATTGAGAAAATGATATGCTAAAATAAGGTACCAATAGTGCTTCTTGCGAATGTCAACTTAAATCAATCTTATACTTAATTTTATGATTCAAGTGATGGCGACAACCACTGATGGTTGAGAAAAGAATATCAAGGATCTAAACCTTACACTTAATTATATGAAGAACAACTACTATCACTCGTGAGCAAGAATTAAAAGAGAAGTCAATGAGCATGGCTGAGAGATCCTTCTCTACAATGCACTATGACAACCTCAGCGTCTTCTTCAGGTGCTCCACTAGAACCTTCAGAAGTTGTAAGTCTAGTTTCATAATATCCGACACTAGTCTTCTTCTTCCGGAAGCCGGAGTAGGCGAATCGATCACCATCCATCCCTCCTTTCAGTCTTTTCCGTCTGAAGATAATATTTTAAAGCACATTACTAATCCAAGAACATTACTGATTAAAGACAGTATTTTCAAAAACTGAATTAGATGCTTCTTTATTTTATTTTAATGTAAGAAGGATATAATTGGAAATATAAAAATATAATTCAGATTATAATATATTTTATTATTTTTTTATAAATAAAAATATTATATTAGTGGCAATTTGACAATTATAATGATTTTATAGTTGCATTATAGAAACAATTAACTTTGAGATGATATTTTGATAAATTTTAATTTTTGGATAACACGGAGATAAATTTGTCTAATATTTTCAATCCATAAATGTAACTAGCTAATAAATCATAAAAAGGAGAAATTAATTTCATACCAACCTAAAAATTAAAATTAATAAAATATCACTTAAAAATTTTCTTTTGACTAATGTCATCGCAAAACCTATTTATTTAGTTAATTACACATGAATATATAATTTTTATAGTATTTTAGTTTAAAAAATCTATATTTGTATACAACTTTTAGCATTTTCGTTTTTACCCTTAAAATTATGTATACAGTGTTTTTTTTTTCTTCAGAAGCTTCAACCAAAAGTTGATCATAATCGGTGATTCTCACTCTATGCTCATTGACCTCGTCGGATGGAGAATTTTAATTAGAATAATCGAATTGTAATAGTTTATTAAGTTCAAACTCATTAACTAATCGGATATTAAATAAAATAATAATAATTTAACTTATATTTTTATTTAATAAAAATTTATCAAAATAATATATTTTATATATAATAAAATTCAAAATAATAAATAATTATGCCGTTGAAGAAAAATTTTCTTTATAATTTTATATTTTATGACTTTTATATGAATTTTTCATTATCCATGGTACTAAATATTTTTTTCTTAATAAAAAATAATTAGACAATTCAGAATATAAATTAATTTGGAAATCAGATTATAAAATCATAACTAAAAAATATTATTTTTAAAATTCAAAGACATCAATTGACCTCCTAGACCTACGTAAATCCGCCCCTGGACCTCACTACTGTCAGCCAGTAAGTTGGAGATCCCACGGGAAGTTAACCACCTAAGTTAGAAACCCTAGATTTGTCTAACAACTTATTTAACGTGTCCGTTCCTATTTGTCATCTCCACTTCTGAATTTGAGAGAGCTGAGGCTCAGTTTCACCACTTAAGAGGGTCGATTCCGGACGATATTGGATTGAATTGCCCTATCTCGAGGTTTTGGACTTGTCTGAGAACTTTCTGGTTGGTAGCATACCCCCAAACCTTGCAAAATGTGAAATCTTTACTGGTTTTCTCCAATTTACTGGCTGACATCATACTAGTCGAGCTTGTAGTTTGAGAAATCTCCAAACTTTGAATGTTTTGAGAAATAGTCTCAGTGGACTTGTGCCGTCGGAGTTTGATGTGTGCATGGAGCTATCACTTATCAGTTCTTGTCCTTTTGAACCCATACAGAGGAAAGGAGATATCCAATTCTTCTCTTGCCCACTTTGCTTTTGGTTACGGTCTTGTGAATTATCATAATTTCAGACGAAATAATATCACAGGTGAAATTTCAATGTTGCCGCTGGCAGCTCAAAAGTGAGGAAGGAAAGAATTATGCCTTTTTAGCTGATGGAAATAGCCTAGCAAGATAACTTGGCTCAGGTCTTCTTGTTAATTGCAACAAGTCCAAGGTCTAATCGTGAACTCGAGCAATAATTTCTTATTGCGGAACCCCGCACTAAGTGTGATTGAACTTATTGGTAATCAAATCAAAGGTAAAGCATTTGCCAGTTTGTTAACCTTGTTTCTTAACGAATTTTCAATAAGGGTAATTTGATCATATAAAGAAATATTATATTTTGAAGATGTCTATATAGCGAGAGTGACAAATAAATTTTACCGTGACATTAGATAAAAGAAAAAAATAGGATGATATTTGTTAATTTTAAACTTTGAAGGTGACATCATGAGCAGAAACAGAAACAATCGAGTAAGAGTTGTTCATAAGAAAATAAAATATTCAGGTAAAAAAATGTTATTTTTTATTGTATAAATTTTCTGTGAATCAAAGAAATGTTTGGGTGCCGGGTCGCATCCATGTTTGTGCTGCCCCTACCAAGGACATGAAACCAATTATTTTAACAAACAAAATTAGTAGGAAAAGATATATCGATGAGAAAATGAGGGTATTTTTGGAATTAAAAAAATACATCCAAAAAATACAGTGATATTTTACTGAACTTAATTAAAAATGAACAAAAAATATATAAGTGTGGCAAAAGACTAAATAAACTTATTTTAGGGTGGCATTAGAGGGAGTTAAAGTTTTGAAGTGATATTTTGCTAAATTTAAAGTTTTGAGGTGGCATGAGACTAATTTTCCCTTATAAAATGATTCAATTCAAATTCTAAGTTATGCAACCGATTTCACGTGTTCAACGGATTTTGTTTATTATATAAAAATGAAGTAAAAGTATGTCATAATTAAAAATACAAACGAAAAAAAGACAATCAAACATAAAATAAAAATATAATTTTAATTCAAATTTAAAACTCAACATATTGTCATATTATTTCTACAGTAATATTATTATTGGAGTTTAAAAATAAATTATTTTAAAAAATGTAATATACAACAATCAAGTCAGATTGGATCATCTTACTCATTATTTTTCAAACTTAAATTATGTGGCTGTTAAAACTTAAAAAATTATACCACACCTAACAAGTTTTACCGGGTCAGTTAGATTGTTCAGATTAAACGGATTCGATTTATATGGTTGCACTCTCTATCTATGGATCTGTATCAATTATCATAGTTTTTCTATGATAGTAAAATATCGTACTTTTCAAAGATAGAATTTTATTTGTACGACGTAGATTTTGGAGCATATAAATGCTATTTTTTAGGTCCCATTCACTATGACATAAAAAAATATGATACTGCAAAATCATGAATGAATATCGAATTCTCCACCTTCATATCAAATAACACTAAATTTTCTTAACCTGCTGAGTTACCATCTATTTTCTAGGGGAGCGGGGTGGGTACTCATGAGTGTATATTTTGATTGTCCACTCACTCTATGAACAGTTAGATCAATGTCTTATACTCTTTTTCATGACTCTCTCTCTGCGTGATAAATATTCTTGAATGTTGTGTACTTGTGTTCTAGTGATGAAAGAGAAAAAGATAAATAACTTTTGCGGGCCCCACTGGAAAAAAGAAGGAGGAGAGAAGAAATTCAAGTGAATTTATATAAAATAATTGCTTTAATTATTATGCATATATACTCTTATTTACATTAATATTAGTGAAGTATAAATATTTCCCAGAATTTTATACACATGAAAAATTATGCATCACATATAATAGGTTCATATAAATTTAGTTAAAAAATCCATGCAGTATTTCATATAAACTTATCAAAACAACAACAAAAGATCATTATGATGGAACTATTATAATATTTAGAATGAGAAAACTATTACTAAAATATTAAAATGAAATCAACTATCAAATTATATTGAATTGGTGATCTTGAATGGAAGCAAATTATTTTAGAAAATAATATATTTTTTACACAGAATGTAAGTTTTAATAATCTATTCCAATAATTAAATTAAATGTGAGCTAAAAGTATCAAATTATTATTATTTTTGTGAACATTAAATATATTATTTTATTTGATGGCAAAAGATTCCTTTGTTATCCATTAGATGTTGTTCAATAATTTGTATTCAAATAGATACGTCCAATATCTCTTTGTGCAAAAAATTATTAGAAACTTAATAAAATTATAAAAGTAATATTTTTTAATAGTTTTTATCATTTTTATATTGATTAGCTCATGCTAGAATTCGTAGCAATTCCATCAAAATCAAAATTACGTGTAACTGTTTATGCTATTTAAAGTTTTTGATGATTTAGGAATAAGATACTAACCGAAATTTTTTTTTTGATAATTTAGTGGTGAGACGCTTTGTAACTCATATTTTCTTATTATTAGAATAGATTTATTAAAAATATTGGAATAACAAAAATATCTCTCATCTTTTAATTACGCAAGATTTACATAATGTTTTTAAATTTATAAATTTAATATGTGATGTATAATTTTCCATGTGTATAAAATTCTGAAAAACATTTATAGTTATCTAATATTAATGCAAAATAAGGGTGTATATGCATAATAGTTAAAACAATTGTTTTGTAATAAATTCGTTTGAATTTCTTCTCTCCGGCTCCCTTTCTTTAGTGGGGCCCATAAAAGTTATTTTTTTTTTTTCTCTTTCATCACTAGAACACAACATTCAAGAAAATTTATCACGTGCAAACAGAGTCATTAAATAAGATAATGATCTAACGGTTCATAGAGTGAGTGTACATTTTGCACTCCGCTCCCATTTTCTAGAACTCGATTTATACATACGACTATAGGGACGACGGGTCTAATTCGGATGATGCAGGCCGTCTGATTACGTCTCCGTAAGTACAGGACAAATAGAGGCCCAGTTCGATCAAAGAGGCCACTAAGCTTAATCTTATCTAAGTAGTAAGTATTTAATCAATTGCCTTACAATTTGGGCCTGTCTTATGATCTAGTAACCTCAGCCCCTCTCAATTTCTGTACAATTCTCGGTGCCTCCGGTTCAAGATAGCCCTCGTTTCCATGGAGATGGGAGGGAACATTGTATACCTTATGGACCACATGTCAAGGCATTTCAGCTTGTTGTTCCAAGTGACGTGTCACGCCACGTTCGGATAAATATTGTCCTTTTCATTAAACCCTAGCTCATTCTCAAATAAAACGGCGATAAGGCAGCTCCCAAAACCCTAGACACTCTTTCTCTCGCTTCGACTGGCAAACTGGTGCACGGTATGCCTCCGTTATTCTGAAAGAACCGATTATATTTTTGTTGTTTATTTTTTGTTATTTGTTTTTGGTTGATTGGAATGATGCACAAATCGAAGGCTTGTGGCTTGAAAGCAATGTAGTCACCTGCTCAAAAATTGTGCCAAATTGAATTGCAAGCAGCCCTCCCATCTTTCCTTCTCTGGAAAATCTACATTTTCTGTGATATTAATGGGAACTGTTACATTGCTTTATGGAGTTAATGCGATACAATTGCAAATTTTAAGACCAAACTGATACTTCTAAAAACCTTTTAAGGATCAAAATGGGAAATGACAAATGCTGTTTTATGGACTAGCTACTAGCTATGCAATTTATTTGTTGTTCAACTATAAACTTCTATGGAGTGGATTGTTGTGCTTCTTCTATGATTAGGATACTATAATACGAAAACTGCTCTTAGAACACCAAAAAATGGAACCATGCATGATGAAGAAATATGTGAAATAATACATATTAATTAATGAATTACTAAAAAAGTAAAAAAATGGAACCATCCAGAAGTTGGGCATATAGCTTGAACTGAAATAAAATCATGCTATCTGATTAAAAACCCATCTGAGTGACTACTATTCTGCAGGGAAACCCGTTAAAATATGGCAAATCCCAAAGTTTTCTTTGACATAGCAATTGGCAAGGCCAAGGCTGGCCGCATAGTAATGGAACTCTTCTCCGATGTTGTCCCTAAGACTGCTGAGAATTTCCGTGCCCTCTGTACTGGTGAAAAAGGAATTGGTAAAGCCGGCAAAGCATTGCATTACAAAGGCTCAACCTTTCATCGTATAATTCCCAACTTCATGTGTCAAGGGGTGACTTCACCCGTGGAAATGGGACTGGTGGGGAGTCGATCTATGGCCACAAATTTGATGATGAGAATTTTAAGTTGAAGCATACCGGCCCAGGTGTGTTGTCAATGGCAAATGCAGGTCGAAACACTAATGGGTCTCAGTTTTTTATTTGCACTGCTAAGACTCCATGGTTGGATGGAAAGCACGTAGTGTTTGGGAAGGTGGTGGATGGTTATGGAGTTGTGGAGGCCATGGAGCAGGTTGGGTCTCAAAGTGGATCCACCTCTGAGAATGTTGTGATTGAGGATTGTGGTGAGATTAAACAGTGATATGGGTTTGTAATCATTTGTATGATTAGTGCAAGCATAATTACCTCTTGTCGGGGTGTTCTCTTTTAGATCATATTTAGATGTGTTAATAACAGTAATCTGTATGAGCATATCAGATTTTGCGGTCAACTACATTTCTTGAGAGAATGGTTCTAGGCTGGTGGGGAAGAAATGAGGAGAATTAAGTTCTGATATGGTTGCTTTCTGTTAGAGAGATTAAACTTGTAATAAAGATCGTGTTTTATCTTCAAACAAACTATCAAAACTTGATCTATCATATACTTGTCTAATTGCTTGGACAGGCGATCGTTCTTTCAATTTTTAGTTTTTTAATGGTAGATTATTGTTCCTTTTCAGTCCAATGGTCCATCCATCCTTCTTTATATTTTATATTTTGCCCTTTTCTCTGGTCCTAATTTGCACTTGATTATTTTCTTTGTTATCTTGCTCGAGTTCCAGCCATTTATCAGTGAAACATGCTTGTGAATATAAGACTGAATGTACCGTTTAGAGGGCTTGAGAAGACGAACTATAAATTCATTCTGTAACATAACAGAACTACATTACGAAACGAGACCATTTAACTATCATGAGATGAGCTAAACAATGTTATGATTTCTTTATCATTTAAAGGGCAATTTTACGTATGCAACTTTTGCAATTTGCAACTCGAGCGACAAAAGCAAAATTACGAAGTACCACGCAGACCCATGAAAATATAGCATGATCCCTGGAGACCGTACTTAACAGTTATCATTCTGACGGTAAATGTGGATAACTTGATATTTCCACAAATTTCACAATGGCGACCAATGCAGTTCACAATGGCGACCAATGCAATTTCACAATGGCGTGTGATCTGCTGATGTTTATATACAGCACTAGCCGCAGAATCTTTTGCTTTGTTAGGAGACCAATGCAGTTTACAGAAGTGAAGACATTGCGGAAAATCATTCAAACATAAAATTTTAAATCATGTTCATTGTAAGATGGTGAACAAAACTAGCATGTACACGAAGGAACGAGGTGAATGTACAAATTATTGAATGCAATTATTTTGCTCCGTTATGATTTCAAAATTGTTGGTTAAAGGTAAAAGATCTGCCTATATAACACTGCGAACTAAAAACCACATTCTTCATACACTACAAAAAAAATAGCAAGTATGAAGAACCACCATATTTTCTATTTATCTTTTCCTATATTTCTTTCTAAAAGATTGCAGTTTTGTTATCTCTGGGTAAGCTCTTGAGCACATCTCTCAATGCATAATAATGGCTCTCACATTTATGGTCGGAGATGAAGTTCCCAGACAACATAATCCTCTTGAAGTGCTCTCCTGGATTCCTTTTCCAAAGTGTATAAATTTCTGTGCTTCTCATATTACTACTGCTCACTTCTTCAATCTCTCTCTTCAGAAAATACATTGTCCCAGGAATGAACAACTCTTCAGCCACAAAGTTACTTCGGTTTGTGCCTTGAGATCCTTCTTTCAACTCCTTTGGTTGCTGGGAATCTTTCGCATCTACCAACACAGCAAATTTTACCAGATAAAATACAGAAAATTTTACCAGATAAAATACAGCAAATTTTACCAGATAAAATATAGTTTCATGTTGCTTTATCATTACCACATTAAATGCTCTACAAATCATCTACAATCTATCCTGGTACCAGTTGGGTACTCATATGCAACTCATAGTACCCAAATGCCAATACTAATATCCTCCTCATATAGTTTCATAAAGGAATATTTTTGTATTCCAAAGAATCATCTTTGTCACTTGTGATGGTACACAGTAATATAGTAGTACTGGCATTGGGGTACTACTATCTAGTAGTACTCATTGGGTACTCGTATGCATCTAGTAGTACCCCAATGCATCTACAATCTATCCTGGTACCAGTTGGGTACTCATATGCATCTAATAGTACCCCAATGCTAATACTAATATCCTCCTCATATAGTTTCATAAAGGAATATTTTTGTATTACCAAAGAATCAGCTTTGTCACTTGTGATGGTACACAGTCATATAATGCCGGATACCAGAAACAAATAGTGTACCGGATGTTGATACCAAGGACAATCTATTCCTTGATACTTTTATTTTTTTGATTAATAAATAAGGATATCCTTCATCAGTACAGAATGGCTACATGTTGAAAGATACCATAAAAAGATTTTGACTTACTAGAATTAGTGGATGATATGCTAGCATAGTCTGCAAGTTTATGAGCCACATCTTGAATGGATGATACAACAAGCTTAGCATTTGTTACTATGTCTACCACCCCTTTCCAATCTTCTCTCTCTAGAATAGTCATCCTGAAATACCAGATATACCATCCAATTTCTAAATTACTATAAGCTCCTCATAAAAACAATTTCAGCATTATTACAGACACTTCTAAAATTTACCAATCAGTCTCAATAATTTCATTGCGGAGCCTTGCCAAAGAAGCTGCACTTAACCTAGGGATTATGTCATCCTGTACAAAGGATCAATATTTAGTACTCATAATTGCAGTCTAGAAATCACATTTGAAATATATAATTTAGCAAACACTAACCAATGCTTTACCTGTATGTGCAAAAACCAAACCAATTAATGGGCTGGCTTTTATTCAAGTTCTGTTGACACTCACTGTACATAATGTCGCTATTTAATGATCATCCAGAAATAGTACAATACATTGGGTATGTTTGGATGGGGTGAAAAATAGTGCCGACTTGGATTAGTGACAATTCCCAATAGCTATCATGTTTAGGTGAGTAGATGATTTTTCTCCTTTTTTTTTTCTTTTGAAGTAGGAGTAGATGGTTTTTCAAAATCATTAGGTTGGTGCCTTTCATTTGAACACATCCGATATGTTTAGTGCAATTGCAATTTGCAATACAAAGCAAAAGTCATGTTTGTGCATGTCCCTGCACAGTCACTTGGTGGCATGAATGGACCCAATATTTATCAGGATTTGCAAAGAGAGTCATTAATTTTGTGTCATTTGCAAGAGTGATTGATTTTGTACCAATCTTCAAGAATAAAGGAGATATTTAAAATTGTACTAATTACAGAGGAATTAAACTCATAAGCCATATCATAAAGTTTTGGTAAAGAGTGATCGAGTATCATTTAAGAAAACTAACAATCGTTTCTAAAAATTAGTTTGGTTTTATGCCTGAGAGGTCTATCATGAAGGTGATTTTCTTAATAAGACAACTCATGGAGAGATATCGAGAATAGAAGGATCTACTTTGGAGAAACTAATAAAATACCAAAAAATATCATGTGATGGACGATTCAAAAGAAATGAGTCCCAACAAAGTACGTTACCCTTATTAAGGATATGTACACAAATATTGTGACTTATATCAGAGCATGTGACGGCGAGTCCGATGCATTTCCTATTAAGATAAGATTACATCACGGATCAATATTGAGTCTATATATTTTCACCTTAGTGATGGATGAGATCACAAAAGACATACAAGGAGACATTTTCTTAGTGCATGCTCTTTGCTAAAGATGTGGTGTTGATTGACGAAAGTAGGATTGGAGTCAATCAGAAACTAGAGTTGTAGAGATAAACTTTATAATCGAAAGATTTTAGACTTAGTAGGACTAAAATCAAATATATGAGGTGTCAGTTCAGCGAAGACAACTCAGATTATGGAAATATTAGTTTGGACACACAAATAGTACTCATGAATGACACATTTTGATATTTGGGATCGATGTTGCAAAGTGATAGAAGGATCGATGAAGATATTGGTCATAGAATAAGAGCCGGATGAGTGAAATAGAGACAAACATCTGGTATTCTCTATGATAATGATCTCAAATAAACTAAAAGACAAGTTTTACAGGACGGCGATTAGACTCATGATGATGTACGACGCAAAATGTTGGGCTATAAAAGGACAACACATTCAAAAGATGAGTGGAGCTGAAATGCAGATGTTGCGTTGGATATGCGGTCACACAAGAGAGATCGAATCAGAAATGATGATATACGGGATAAACTTGGAGTAGCACAAATTCAAGAGAAATTGATCTAACAATGCGATGGTTTGGTCATATCCAATGAAGACCTCCTGAGACACCAATACATAGTGGTACTCTAAGTCGTCTAGAAGAGAAAGAGATCGACTAAGACTGACATGAGAGGAAGCAATAAAAAAAGATTTAAAAGAATGAAATATATCCAAAGAACTTGTTTTGGATATAAGTGCTTGGAAGACGGTTATTCATGTACCAAAATCATGATTTAGAAGTTAAGGGTCTAGTAAAGTTATAGACTTCAGGTTCTTAGTTTTTTTAGTTCTTAATTTTTAAGATTTTAGGATTTATAATTAAGGATTTAGAAATATGCTTTATAATGTAGGTTTATTATACTATTTTATTATTATTATTATTAGCATCATTATATTATTATTATCATCAACATCATTATCATTTTTATTTATTTATCATTATTATTATTTGTTCATGTTTTCTTCATCATCATTATTATCATTGAAATTTGAGATCTCAGATCTTATACTTTCAGATTAGGTTTCATTTCTAGCCTACCCCAATTTATTTGAGATTTTGTTGTTGTTGTTGCTGCTGTTACAAGATGCACTTATGACAAAAAAGCACTTACGTGGTTTAAAAGTAAAAAAAAAATGATCACTTTGCTTTGAGGTACGCCAATTCTAACCATTTTTTCTCCAATTGGGACAATTAAAGATGAGTTTCTCTTATCTGTACTCCACTCCTTAATTTGCCTTTTGTTCATTCATCAGTTCATATTCTAGAACCCTACTATTTCCCTATTTATTAGACCATGGGCTTTTCTCAACACATAAAAGCATCAGGTGCTTTTTACAGAACATACGCAATAAAAAGTAAAACAGTAAATATATAATTGGGCAACACTTTTTATATCCAAGCTTACCTGTAATACAACAGTGGAGACATAGTCAGCACACTTTTCAGCAACCTCCTTTGACAGACAAGGTGGGGTCCCAAATCCAACAGCAGAAACGATTTCAGGAGGAAATCCTAATTCCTCTTTTGATTTATTTCTGAGCATGATTGCCAGTAACGCTGCTGCAGCACCACCAAGTGAGTGCCCCACCAACCTCAACCTGTAACCCTATTTAGCCCATAATTAATACAAGTGCATCCATAAACCCCAGAAAGCATATTTAAACTTCCTATTGTTATATAACTGCGAGCTTCATGATTTGGTGACAAAAACCTGAAATTGTGACAACAATTGATGTCCAGCTGGATCAGCTTACAAATTAGCTCTCATGGTCTGATCCAGATGAGTTATGTCTTGTGTCTTGGCAGCTTGATGGTTTATAAATATGGCCTTTTACTTTTTTATTTTTTTGGGCAACTGAAGAAGCAAAATTAATTGAACCAGTTAAAATCATCACGATTAGTTTAGTGTGTGAACTGTGAATGTTTTCTGATCAGAGAGATGGGCACAAGAGCTAGGATGGCTGCTGAAGGTTTAGGTTTTCATTTACCCACTTAAGTAAAATCAAATGACAGTTTTTTTCCCACAAAGAGTGTTAAAATAAGGAATAGATCAACAAAAAACAAGGTCATTTAATTTGCAAGGAATGAAAGAAGCTTGCCCACCATACCTACCTTGTGCTTCTCCAAGCATCTTCTTATGTTACCTAGTTCATGGTGGAGGAACCATCTTGCTGACTCCGCTGTACCAAAATGGGTTGAGAATCCCTCAAGAGATACCTTTTGGTCATCACTCAAAGAGACGAGGTCAGTGACAATGTCATGGACAGTGTGGGTTCCACGGATGCCGAGAACAATAAGGCTGTTTCTCGGATCAACCGCAACATAGTATCCTGGCCGCATAACACTAGAATCTTTTATGAACTTTACAATGTTCTTCTCGCGAAGCATGCTGTGCTTTGCTGCTGCTGCTGGACTGTCCTTGTATGATCCCTTTGCTAGCTCTAGATGATATATTAGCTCTTGAACCTATTATATTGTGTGAATATCACTTTCATTTTTGTACCACTACCTGAAGAATTTTGAAATGCATCTCTGTGGTGAACCAATGAAATACTAAATTTCAGAAGTCACCAATACTAAGTTTCCTACCCATAACACAACTGCCTACTAGTAAATTTGCCCTCAAAGTACAAAGTACAAACTAAAAAAAAAGAAGACAAATAAGTAATTTTGTACCAAAAAAGAAGGAAAAGGACATACGATAGATTCAGAGAAGATCTGAATGCCCTTGAACTCCTCAGATTTGTCAACAGAGGCCTGGCTAAGATAAATTAGATACAACCCAACAGTGAGGTCACTGAGACTCCAATCCTGAATGCTTATTTTGCTTCTCTGAAGATTTCTCAATATTTCGCTAAAAGAACTGCTATTACGTAGCATCTTGTTCCTTTCATCCCCTCCTGAAATAAACAAATACCATAATTCATCAAATGTAGTGCACAAGTTCCTAGAGGCGCTATCAAGCATTTAGGACCCTGATTCTGGCATCATGCCTTTCAGTCACAGGCACTATAAACACGTGAAAATAGATATTAACCAGATTGTAAAATAAAAAAGTTGGTTTTTTCCCCGCTTGGGTTACTATGTCTAACTGGACAGTTCAACACATCAACCAAAGCATTCACTAGGTGACAATGCAACTTTCGGAGAATTCAACAAAGCGTGAAAAAGAAACGAAGGGGAGTCATTACCTGTAGAAGAGGCCCATTTGTACAATTGTAAAGCAGGCTCAAGTGCTTTAGAGAGCCAATCCAGTTCGACTTTCCATTTCCATAAGGTCAATTCATTATCATCTGAACCAGTTGTCTTTGTTTTAATAAACTTAGATGTGCTCTCCTCTTCGTTCTCTGATTTGGGGCTTTGAGAGAGGCAACGATTTATGACTCCTGATAACAGTTGACGGTACGAATTATCATTTCTTACATGATGTAGTCTGGAACCTGGGGAAAAAAATAAGAAATTCAGTGAATCCTATCCAACAAATAGTATGAATAAATAAGGTTTTTCAGATAATTTAATAAACACAATCTAACTTAATGAACAAACAAAATTAGGATTATAAAGTTAATAGAAAGAAATCCATCAGTAAATTAACTTCTTCAAGAAAATGCCCAAATTAAGGCTTTTCAGATAATTTAATAAACACAATCTGATTAAATAAACAAAAAAAACTTGATATTATAAAACTAACGGAAAGAAATCCATCAGTAAATTAACAAAGCATGGAAAATTGAAAAGGTTGTCTAAGAAAAATATGTCGATTGCTTATTCACTGCTTTTGGAAATGGCAACTAACCCCTCTTAAACTCCTCCGTCTATATGTCCTCCTTTCACCTTGTTGTACTTTATTTTTTGTAGCCAAACCGTTGATAAATGTCTGATTGCATGATAATGGAACCACTGGCAGTATTGCTACCATAAAAAGGATATTTGTATCGTCCATTAGCAACCATCAGTCTGTAGAACCTTATGAGTTCCACTTAAATAGGCCGGTCTTAGGATTATATTTAACCAAAATGAAAGGTAAGTTCACTGTTATTCCACAGAGAGAGATGCGCGCAAGAGAGAGAGAGAGAGAGAGCGTACTAATATGGAGGAGGACTCGTTTGGCCATGGCAAGGCGGGGCGGAGTGGAAGATGGAGAAAGCGGTGAGAACTGTTGTTTGCTTCTAGAGAAACCAGGTTATTTCGATTTTCGACTAACCGACTGGTGGGGCCGGGCCGCGGGCCTGGGGCCCGCGCCACCGAGTCTCTATGAGCTTCTCCGGTTCTCCTTTTCAATTCGTAACTTCACAGCAGTGAAGTACTAGAAGAAAAATAGTGGTGGTTGCCCTAACAAAATTCTCAATTTTTATTTGATAAATTTATAAAATAATTATATTAGAATTTAATATTTTTTTTAGATTAAAGAATTCCATGTATACGAGTACAAGACTTAGAATTACATGCAATACACAAATGTTTAATCATGTTAAGGAGAATCAAGTAGGATTAGCAAAATGATTAAAATAGTTAGAAAAGCAAATTTGAGGATTATTATTATTATTATTATTATTATGTGTACGTTTTTATCAAGATTTTCTTACAGAGGAAAATACTAGTTAATTAAATCTACAAAATATGTAAATGTGCATCTATATTATAAATATTTATAATAGAAAACTGATACACCTGTCGACTGTTGCTAAGGATCTAAACAAGTCGGATTTATTTTAGGAGAGGATCAATTGACAATGACTATTCTAATATAGGTAATTAAAATTTTATGTTTAAACCCTCAGACGCTAAGTATTGTGAAAGATGAATTTTATGTTTATTTGTGTCTTAACTTTCTTAATGAAATTTTAGAAGTCTGTGATAAACTTTTTGGGCCCTATTAATGATTAATAATTTTAAATCCTTTCTCTCTATTATCTAAAATTATTTTCTTTGTAATCTTTTGAATGTAGTAGTTGATAATACTTAATATTTTCAACTTCTAAATATTAATTAGTATTATGAATTTTATTTTATTAATTCTTAAGTATGCTAGTATGAGACTGCATAGACACAGTTTAGTTTTTTTTATATATATAAAAAAGCAGGTACAAATGATTGTTTATTTTATGATTTAATGGCTATATAATTCCGTTTTAACGTTTAATCATTAATTAGAGTGGCATCCAAGTATTTCAACGAAATTCATGAAATGATATGATTTTTTTAATTCACCTATTTGAACTATAAAACATATAAAATTTGTCATTTATTGTATGTACGTGGATAAAGTATTTATCAACGTCAAATATCATATTTGAGAACAAACTTCATTTTTTACAGTCGTCAATATTTTCAAGTCAATCCATTATCGTTGAATCCTCACCCATTTTAAAATATTAAATTTCTTCCGACTTACAAAAGTGAGGTCCTTTCAACAAATTTGGTCACTTATTTGAATTTCTTATTGTATCTCACATATGAGCAGATCAACTAAAACTGCAAGATTAGTTACTAATAGAAAAATAGAAAATTGACCCGCTGTTGGTTTGGTCGAGTCTGAACCCAAATTTTCTCAGCCTGGTCCTGTATTACCTTGGTTTGCTGGATTCTGCCATGCTCTCTCCCCTTCAAGGCCAAATCACCCATTATTTCCTTTCTTTTCCCGTGTATTATGATTTATAGAACAGAAGTATCTGTAACCTCTATGCCTTGCTCACCTTCCCACCTCCTTTTACCTCTTTCAAGCTCCACTTATGGGGTTGATCAAAGTGCTAGACCAGATCCGGGTCTCCTCCTTTCAGTTCCTCCTTGAACCCTTCTGTACCTCTAAGGCTCTAGTCTTCTTCAACATAGCATGGCTCTACACCAGCCCAGCCGAGCCTCTGTTCTTCTTCTCTTACAAATATCCAGTAGCGGATCCAGACTAGCGAGGAAGTACATGCTTACTCTTCACATGGGGAAGGAATCAAATTTAGGCACAATACCTCATGATATACAAAATATATCAAATTCAAAGAAGAAAATGAAGAATTTTTTGGATAAGAGTGCTTGTAAAGCCCCTAATTTCATTGCTGAGATAATATCAAGATAAGTTTTAGCAATTGAGAAGTATTACGCACAATACAAAAAGTAGTAAAATAAATAATTTTGAGACCTAGACATTTAATTGAAGAGGGTGGAGAATTGTTAAAAGTCTGTTAAAAGTAATATTGTTCGTCTCTAACTAAATATCCAATAAATTGCACTTCTAGTCATTTCTACTAACTATTTAACTTTCAAAAGAATACTACAATCTATCATCCATAAATCATTTAAGACTGACAATCAAAATAAAAAGTATTATGAAAAATAATCCACTGTCAAATAAACCAGAGCAAAATAACAAAGTCGGAAAAAGACAAGTACTAAACAGCTAGTACTTCTTCATAAGCATATAGTTCTTACCATTACAAGCATTCTGATATAACAACAATAATTAACCAAACCTAAAGCAATAGAACAGAGTATAGCATCATAACAGACCCACGACAAAATAAGTATCAACACAACACATTTGGGCGCATCTACACTATTTCTTGATTAAAGCCATCTTGTCTGCCAAATTGACTAACAACTGCTCCCCTATCTGAAAAGGAAGACCCTCTACTTTCTGAGATAATATCAAGATAAGTTTTAGCAATTGAGAAGTATTACGCACAATACAAAAAGTAGTAAAATAAATAATTTTGAGACCTAGACATTTAATTGAAGAACTATTGAGTGAGAATGGGGCTATAAGTGGCGCAATTGCCATTGGTACAGCAATTAAGGTGTTAGAAAATGGTGTTTTAGATGGTGCTGAGGGTTGGTTTAAGGAAATTCTTTCTATACTGCCTGAACAGCGGATGTCTTTCGGTGGATCCCCAGGTTAAGGGTTGATGATGTGGATTTTGGGTTTGGAAAACCTAAAAAGGTTGAGATGGTTAGGATTGCTAAAACACCCGGTACAGTTACTCTCTTGAAGAGTGGTATGGATGGAGAGGGATTGCGAATTTGCGATCAGAGTTCTTCTGCCTTGGGATGAAATGGAGAGCTTTAGTTCTCGCTGGGCTCAAGTTAATGATTTGTAAATTGCAATTATTGAATTGCACACTAATGCTTAACATCTAAATGTTCTGATGTAATAGTTAAGATTTTTTTTTTGAATTTTCAGAGTTAATATCAACAATTAAATTAAGCTATTTTTCAAATAATGTTACTATGTATATGTTCGTTTGTGTTGAAATAATAATTTTCTTTCAATGCTGATTGTTAACTAAATTTTACATAATAAAATGAGTACAATTGATTTAGTTTATTTATTTTCCCCTTTAATTCTTCTCAATTATAAATTCATTTTTTTAAATTGTGAATGTCAATTTTTCTCTCAGTTTTGTATTTATTTTAAATTAATTATGTATTCATATTTAAATTTTATATTAATTGCTAAATTATATTAATTTCTTATTTTCTTCATTTTCTTATTAAAATATATTTTTTATATTTTTCAAAATCATCACCCGCAGCAACGTGTGAACAAAATGCTAATATTTTTGTTATTGGGGCATGTTCCTTGCTTTTTTGATGTGCTAATGATATGATGTAATGATATAATCAAGACATTATGATCTCGGTAAAGAAATCACTATTATGTAAAAGTTAATACAGATATTTCACAAACAGAACTCAGGTTCGCTTTTATTTTGATTTCATATAGTTAAAACCCTGTGATTTAGTTATCTCTTGCTCTTTTCATAACGCCCGTTAAGAAAATGCTTTTCTTGCTGAGATAATTTAGCATTATCTTTATAGAAATGTCAAAATACTTATTACAGTAGCATCCTCGAAAAAGTTGTTCAAGGATTGATCCATAAAGAATCAAGAGGTAAAAAAGAAAAGAAAAGCGGTGCCTCGTGTAATTGGTCTGAACCTGGCTTCTTCAATAATAAGGCTTAAAATGTGAAGGCCTTTCTCTACCTACGAGAGGCCCACTAAAGTAACTATGCAGTTAACACCTAGGTTCGTGACCTCTGGAACCCAGTCATACTAAACTTTTTTCTGTACCTATTTTGAGTTTTCTTAGTAAAAGATAAAGGACTAGTCCTTATGCTAAAATTTTTCTCAGTAAAAATTAATATTTACAAAAAAGGTGCTCCCAAGAGATTTAGAATCACATTAAAAAATTGCAAACTATTTTGAGTTTTTGAGATAGAGAGATTATTCTTGCAAGATTTGCACAAATTATATGTATAGTGTCAAGGATAAATATTTTTAAGAGCAAATATTTTCAAATTTAAATTATAAACTGTATTCTAAAAATATTTATATCTAATATTAAATATAAATAAATGCACATACAAAATGCAACTACCAATCTTGGAGTTAAATTTAAATCCCTTAAAAAGCAACTAATCGAGTAGATATTCTTTTTAGTATCATCGCCAATGATCTTATTGAAACAAGAGATCTGGTACTACTAGTTTTAGTGATATACATAGCACCAATTTATATTTTAATATTTTTCAAATTTTGTAACCAGATCATAGATATTATTTATTGTTGCGATAGACGTATGCTCATAAAATTTCATGATTTTTGCAGGTTATGTTATACGATCAAATGATAATAAAATGAATGCATCAAGATTAAGCAATCATAGTTAACTAAGTTCATTCATTTTGCTACCATTAAATCGATCATAAAAATAAATTATGATTTTTTTAAAAATATATATCTATCATAAAAATAAACAAAATCAGTAGTTTGAATTTAAAATATAAGTATTAAATTTTAAAATATAAATTAAAATGTATTAGTAACATCGAATATCATTAAAACTAGTGACAGCAGATCCTTCTATGATAATCTATCTTACAATTTAATTAAGAAAAACCAAATACCAAATATTCCATTATTTCGGCCCAAATTTGTCCTGCCCATATAATGGGCGCGTGAGATACTCTGTGTGGGTGTGTATAACTTTATAGATCGAATTTGTTTAATTACCCAAATGTTTTATCAGTTTTGCGTCTTTTAATATTTGTGCAATCGGCCTTCAAAACAACTTCTACTTGTGTTTTCTTTGGATGGATCTTCCATGCTAGAATACTCTATTGAACACCGAAACATGCAGGTCCTAAACTACTTGACAAATCAACAACCGTCTCCTACTGCCAGAGAAATTGTTCGAATAACAGCTAAGCAAAAACACATTTCAGATGTCTAAATTAAAATATAAACCACTCCCAGTACGTGGAACTGCAAACTGCCCAGCCCAATGTTTGGTTAGCGTAATTAATATATATACTAACTATATACCCGCGCGTTGCAGCAGACTCTTTTATTTAAACATTAAAACATTATAAAATAAAAAAAAATCACATTTATTTAATATTAAATTATAAATTCACCAAATTATAGAGAAAACCTATAATAAAGAGTATATTTAATTTTGGATGATATTTTTGCACAATATGAGTTAATGATTCATGATTTTTATGGCAAGAAAAATAAATTATTCTAACATATATTATCATCATTAATTTCTTATCAAATATGCACAAGGTTTCTAAATAAAAATAATAATATTATGGAAATAATAGTATTTAAGGGAAAGAAATAGAGAGAAAGATGGGATCAATGGACACGATAACATAAGTTCGATCAACCAAAAATAAATATTAGCCGTCTAATTGAGGGATAAAATGGGTATAATAAAAAATTACCATGACAAAAAATGGATCAATTGATATTTCTTTGTTTTTAGCTAGGATGGAGCATACTGCTAAAAGTAAAATACAAATCAAACCTTGTTTGGTACGAGTTCAATCATGAGTTTTTTATAGGCCCCAAAGGTTTCAGTCAAACAATTTAGTCATAAACAACAGAGTGCTTCATGCCAGAGTCAATTTTCTCATTTCCGTTTTCATTTCCTTTTCTGTGTCATATATATAAATTAATATTTTTCTTTTCTAATTGAGAACAGTCTGATCCACATGCATTGACTCCTGACGCGGTGTGCATGTGCTAAAGCTGCCCATATGCATTGAGTCCTTACATGAAGAGTCGATGCTATTATACTATGATGCTATTGTCTATTGCTAATACTCGATAAAAACAGAATCGTACTTTCTACGGGCAAATCTTCTTCGAATTAATCCTTTCACTTTCAATGGGGCTCTGAAAATAATTTATTCAAACGTTTCTGATAGCATATTTATGTTAGAACCAACGCGGTAGCGAAGCTAGAATTCTTAATAAGCTTTGATCTTTTCATATATGCTAGGTTATCACATTCCTCTCTATTAATTTTATTTAAATTTTTTTATCTGCTTAGATCAAAAGATTCATATCAAATAATTTCCCCTCTCTTTATTTAAAGTAATGCGTATATAATATACTTAGAGTGAAACTTAATTCTTAAAATGATCTAATTTTTTTATATGATTGTTTATAGATTATCATGTATTTAGTTATATTATTTATTATTATAATTATCATTATTATTTAGTATTAAAAAAATTGTGTCTAAATTTTATTAAATATATTTAAAAATTTATATTGTTAATTATTTATTTGAGTACTATATATCGGATGAAACCCAAATTACATCTTTAGTAATATTAATTGCCATATAGTTCTACGCATAGACTACCGTTTCGCATTTTTTTGGAGATTGAAATTATAATGTACTTATAATATAATTATAACAAAATATATAAAATTCTTGAATAAATGTAATTAGTTTTTGGAATTTTGGAAGGACTACAGCCCAAGCCCTCATTAAGCTCAGACACTAAATTAACAATTGTTTTTGGGAAAATTGAATTTTAATAATTATCTTAAAAACTATGATATCATTGATAATAAACCCTAACAAATAATTTATTATATAATATTAGTTTTTAAATATGAAATGAATATATTAATAAGATTGATTGGTAGCAATAGAACATGGAATTATATTATTAACGTTACCGGTTTCATCCTATTTCAAAGGAAAATTTCAAAATCACCGCAGGAACGTCCTGCATTCTGAGCAAGTGCAAGACCATTTTTTTTTTTCCAAAAAAAATTCCTCCGGAAAAACGATATAATCGTATATATGGTCTGCTGATTGTCCCTTCCAAATATCCCCTAAAGACGCTCAGTTTTTTAACATGTACACATAGATAATTAGATATGAATAAATCCCCAACATTTTGGGATTTTAAACTATGTAATTAGTAAAATAAATCCTTCTTCGCAGTTAATTTACTATTTAGTACTTAATTTTAAGAATAAAATGATACTTTAAAGTAACTTTTTAAATCAATTAAGTATCTGTAACTTGCATAATTTTTTTTATTGTACATCCAAATCACATGGTAGATATATTGGAGAAAAATTATTCAAACAAATTGGTACCATGCTTTATTTTAAATTAGTTCGATAAGTCATGCATCAAATTAAATTCGAATAAATTTGTAAACATATTGGCCTTCTATTAAATAATTTAAAATCCCAACCGTTGGGTTTATTATATTTTTTTTTAAGAAGACGAGTTTATTGATTTTATGATGAATGATAAACCAAGTTTCCCATGGACTTAAATTATATACACGCCTTTGTGCAAGTAAATGGAAAATTATTTATATTTTTGTTTAATAATATTTTTCAAATTTATCACGACTCGTATAATTCTCTCTAAAATAAATTGGTCTGAACCTGCTATTTTACTCCATAGACATCTGGGTGCAGAGTTGCATAATTGATTCAAATTTCTTCTTGAAAAGACACCCATAAAAACAAAGCAAAATGCGCTCCTTTTGTTTCTTTAATTGAATATTAGTATCTTAATCGTGTGTTGTTACGGTGGTGTCTTTTAAAAATATAAAATTTATATCTTCACATGAAAAGAAAGGAATAAAAATGAAGATAATTTAGTAATTAATGTAAATTTCAATCATGAATATATAATTAATATAAAATAAATGTAAAATTGAGAGAAAAAGTTGACATTCAGAATTTAAGAAAAGTTAAAATTCATAATTAATGATAATCTAAGAAAAAAAATAAAGTTGAGCAATTGTACTCTTAAATTATGCAGCATTTCATATAATAATTAAAATTGAGAAAAAAATATGACTTCAACACAAATGATTATAGAGATGGTAACATTATTTGACGAATAACTCAATTCGATGATTAATATTAGCTCTAAAATTCAACAAAAAAAATCTGAATTATTACAAGATCAAAACTCTTACGTATTTAATAAAAAATAGAGATTCATGGTGTAATGTAATAATGAATATGAAACAAAAATTGCCCATGATTAGTAACAACAATAGTTTGGTCGTCGGTGGAAAAACGTACTTAAAAGGGAGTCGACATTGGGTGCCATGCCAATTATTTCGTTCAAGAACGAATACTACAATTCTACAAACGGTCATAGAAAAAAAAATGTCATCTACTAGTTTCAAATTCCACTCGGAATTTACAGTTACTATGCTAACAATCATGCAAGAATAGAAATTAAAAGAAAAAGGAAAAAAATCACCAACTAAAAGAATCCAAATAAAACTAACTAGAAAAAAATAAACCGACTAATTAATAATATCACATAATATTTATTTACAAGAAATATAAATTTCTAAATTGGCAAAACAGCGCTTCTTGAGCACCGATTCTGATTAAATGAGAAAAACCCTCGTCTGAGCTTTCTTGTAACTGCATTGCTGCTGCTGCTCTCTTCAATTGCAGCATCTCGATTAGCATGCGCACTTTCATGCATTATCTTTTGCAGTGCCAAGTAAAGTTGCCTATCATTTGAAGAATCCATGGAGAAAGATCTCCTCATGGGCACCACACCCAAATCTTCTTCTTTTCTCCTTGTGTCAATGCATTCATCACCCATGCTGCCTCTTGCTTGAAAACCACTTACATGCAAATCATCGTCTCTGACTTCTATCACTATGTCATTATTGTTCCCATTGGCATCATCCTGACTAATTAAGCCCACCAAATTGGCCAATGCCATGGGACAAGCTGTGATGGTAGACCTACACATGGGGCAATTGGCATTGGATTGAAGCCACACATCAATACAATCTAGATGAAATACATGGCAGCAATTCGGCAATAACCTAATTTTCTCTCCTTCTTGGAATTCATTTATACAAACAGCACACTCATGAAAGGACAACTTTTTATTATCATGACCTTTTTTATAATAGATGGTCGGAATCGATTGTATTGTGGATTCACTCAGACCGTGGCCATTGATGGTGGTTGAATGCAATACAGGGTGATCATATTGGTTGCGCCGATTATTCCTTCGTGAGATCGTACCGGTACCAGATCGGCGCCATGAAATGTGGAAGCACTCGGTGATGAACAAGTAGTAAACAAACAAGACGAGCGAGATGGTTAGTATGCCTAGAATCGAGAGTGCTAAAACTAGAACGCTTGTGCTTGAAGAAGATGGTGAGGATGTATATGGAGCTGTTGGTGGTGAGAGTTGTGCACTTTCCATTATGCAGAGAAACAAGAAGAGTGATGGAATTGGAGAGGGTTTGGTACCGCGTTGGTACTTATATGATAGCTTGAGAGTTTAAAGTGTGAGCGAAGGTAGACTAAAAGATGAAGAAAATATATTAAATGTGTAGAAGACTTGAGAGCAGAGAGAGGTGAAATAAGAGTGCTTGGTGTCAGGGATCTTTGACTCTTTATGGAAGTGAGAGGAGGTGGGAAGCTAAGTGGCTTAGAGAAGAAGCTTCTTGTATTAATGGAGATGATACGGAAATAATAATTCACATATCCTCCGCTATACTCATAATTGCAAAACTTGTATTTATACAATACACATTAATTTCAAGAGAAGGATCAGTTCACAATGGATTATTTTAACAATTTTGACAATAAATCTCTAAAAAAATATAAAAAAAATCTTAAAAATAATTTTTTTTATAAATGTGTTCTTCTATCTTTAGATTGATGATCATTCAAATTTCATGCAATTTCATTATCGTTTGATAGTCCATCAAAGACCATCAAATTTTCATATAATTTACAACGGTTCCAATTTAGTGATTTTTGATGGACTACCAAATGATAATGAAATTACATGAAATTTGAATGACCATTAATCTAAAAGTAGAAAAACACATCTATAAACTTTTTTCTATTTTTTAGATTTTTTTAATATTTTTTTAGAGACTCATTGTCAAGGTTGTCAAAATAACCCATTGTCAACTAATCCCTTCACAATTTCAAAATGCATTCATTATGTATATTTATCCTAAAATAAAATTATTGCTAAAATTTAAGCTTGAGAAAATTTAATAACGTCGTTTTTTTATATTTGAAGGTAAAAAATAATTTGGTCAGTATTTTCGTAAATAGAAAACAATAGTTTGCACATAATTTATTGCTTGAAGATATATATTTTTTTACATTTTTTCTTATATAAAAGATGCTAAACTTATACTATATATAATACTTAATTATTCGTCTCTCACTTAAAATGTTACTGCTTTTATTTTCAATGTTAGCTAAATTTGAATGTATATGAATATGTGAGCTAAGCAAGAACATTACACATTATTAAATCTAGTCACTTACAACTAACAAATACAGAAGCCGGAATAAATATAATGCAGATCCTGGTCTGGACTTCTGGTCAAAACGGGTGCCAAAATATAAAAGCAGTATATTTTGACTACTCAGAACTCGGGTGTTGATTGTTGACTTCTAACTTCCTGATTTTATTTATCTTGCCATCAGAAATTTTCTTTTCCGATCTTCTTATTTCCAACTAGGTGACTTATCATTACCATTACTGTTTTTATTTAAACTATTTTTGGAGAAGAAAGAAATGAATAGAATGGGAAGGTGGGAACTCAGAAATGAGATGCAAAAATGGTCAAGTTGGACAAGATTGCAATCAAGTGGGAACCAAAATGTCTAGTCGGTCGGTTTGTACAGTGCGTTTGGGAAGAGAAAATTGGAAGTTGACATTTGTTCCCACCTAGGCACCTACTTCAACAACTCCTATCAGTGCCCATGCACCCCACGTTTGTGAAGTGTAGTAAAATTGCGTCACTTTAAAGTAACTGATTTAAGATAACATAAAATTAAAATAATTTTATAGATATTTTAAAATTAATTTTTAATATTTTTATATAAATTATTTCATCTATTTATTTTATTATTATCAAAAGTCACTATTTTAAGATAATTTATTTTTTACTCTTTTTTAACTTTATTACGTTTGTCAAACGAGGGAAAATATTCTAATTGAAAATAATTTATTGTGGAATTTAAAGGAGTCAGATCAGTGGCGGATCTAGGATTTTGATTAGGGGGCAATTATCGGATTGTAATGGTTTATCGGGTTCAAACCCATTAACTAATAGGGTACTAAATAAAAAAATTATAATTTAATATATATACTTAACTAATAAATTTTTTATTAAATAATAACATTTTATATATTAAAATAACAATAAAATAAAGCTCAAAGTAATAGATAATCAAGTTGATGAAGAAAGTTTTCGTCTAAGGAGCTTTTTATTTTGATATCTTTGCATAATTATTTCATTATGCACGATATTAAATATTTTTTTCTCAATAAAAATAACCAGACAATTCAGGGCGGGGGAGCAAATTACAGAAAACATTATCGAAAAACACTATTTTTCAAAATCCAGGGGGGCACGTGCCCCCCCTGGATAACCCTGGGTCCGCCACTGAGTCAGATCACATATTCATGCCAGTTAGATAAAAAAGTGTATTTTGTATAGTATATCCTTAGCCAAATATGACATAATAACAACATTAGTCAGAAGATTGCTTACACTAACCCGTTAATTTTAAATTCAATTGGAGATTTTTCTTGAGAAGTATGAGGAAAGATTGAAATTTAATAATATAAATTCTATATTTAGAAAGAGGGTTTTTTTTTCTGTATTTTCAGCTATGCCACGTTTGATGGAGTTATTTAATTATGTTTGATCCTTTTAATAGCGACTGACACGTCCAATCTAATGGATGTTAATGGATGTAAATTGTTGTACGCTTTAGTTAATTAAAGAATGCCTATATTAAACGATTTTTTGGTTTACATTCTGTCGTATTGAAGTCTAGGTGGGTTCCACCTTTGTCAGCTTATAATATCATTCATTTGTTGGCTCATGCATTTTATATGTATTAATTAATTAATTATTGCAGAAGACTGAATTCTTACAGTTTAAAAAGATTTCAGACCCTTTGCACAATTCGAATGCTCATAAAAATTCAATTGTAACAATATAAATACAACAAATGATGAAAAAAAATTCAATTGTTACAATATAAATACAACAAATGATAAATTTAACGTTGACAATTTTTTTAAACTCAAAATTGATGAACACAAATCTCTGAGATTTTAAATTTATGATTTAAATGGTCATGATGCACTCAAATTGTTATCTGTCAGTAAATTGTTATAACAATTACAAAATATAAGTAGATATATAGTAGTTTTCCGAAAAAAAAAGGAATTATCATATAAATGATTTAAAAATTATGTCAACTTAGAAAAGAAGTTCCCATCTTAAATAAATATCAATTATTAGTACTTTTAGACAATTAAAATAGTATAGATGGGTTGAAATAACCATTTGCATTGTCACGTTGTGTTTTCTTTTTTTCCTTCTTTATACTTTTCCCTTGCTGGAAAATATTAACGATAGTTGTATAAAAAATATATCTAATATGTTGATAATTTCTATACGGAATATTTTTTTGTCCCGCAGCGAATCATGGGTCCTAGCTCTAGTTTAAAAATACTTGAATGTATCTATGAGATATAGAAGAAGAAAGTGAAATAAAAAATATATTCGAAAAGAGACTAAATGTCTAGACGTCCCTATTTAAATAAAAAAGATAAAGAAATATGAGAAAAAAACCTTGCAGTCGATAAAATTTTTAACTTCAGAACAATGTGTTATAAAAGATTCCATTTGTGGCCGGATTAAATGCGTACATGGCATCCCTTTCAGCTTGCACAGCTTGCAACTGTTTAAGTAGGGAAAAAGGATTCATGGCATTGTTAAGCAGTTTCCTAAAATGTTTGTTGAATGGACTCACCATCTTTGAAGTAGGGAAAAAGGACTCACTATTCTTTTATTGAACTTTTGATGTAATATATCATGAATTTGCAAATTAATGAATGTATATGGGACTTTCACTTTTCTAATTGTAGACAATTTTGTCAAAAAAAAATTATATAGCCATGATGTGGTAGGCACATGCCATTAAATGATGGCGGGGTTGATCCTATCAGTTTTTCATAAAAAAGACTTTATCCAAGTTATCCACTTATGCAAGTTTCTTCAGTATTGCCCAACAACAGTACAACACCAGGTGGAATACAGTGAACCACCAGAGTGCACAAACCAAAGCCCTCTCCATGACCCAAAATACAGGTCAACTGGATGGGACCAGCACTACCAGTACAGTACCAGTCTCTTACCAGTGATCTCTTACACCAACTTGGATAACAATTCTTGTGTCCCAGCTGCTGATACTGATACAAACAAAAGGATCAGTGCTGCACCAACACCTCTGTCTTTAATATTTATGTGGCACGGGGCTGCTGTAATGTTGTTAATTCTTGAAAAAATAGATAAATAGTTCCCTATAATTAACCTACACATATTCCAGGTCACTGAATGCCAGAAATATGCTTATTTTCCGTTTGCCTTCGTTGCCCTGTGAATTTTGTCTCAACTACTAAGATTGGAAGAGGGGGCCTGAGGTCTTGTGAAGAGAACTTGCCCCAAATTACTGGTGGTCTATTGATTTGATATTGTTTTGTACGAATGCAACACCTATTTTAGGGCATTATTTGGTAGCAGCTTTCCCATTTCGTGTCAAGTCATTCAATAAATGGTGCTTATTACATTTTTTTTAAGAAGATTAATGATATTTATAAGGTCCAGACAAATGGAGAAACAGTAAGTGGGATTTTGATTTTTTATTAATTTCCAAACGCTTAAATTTTGACATTCTGGCAACAACAACTTGTACTTGTTCGTGTATAACAGTTATTTTTTTGATCACAAATAATCCAATTTTCCAAAATTAATTGATTTATTCTGGCAGTTAAAATTGTTTTTGTTCAAGTTTTGTGGCATTTTAAATTAAAAAAAAGTGTAATTCTAGTGTACATTTAACTTGCATGGTACATCTTTTTGAATAATATCTGTCAAATAAAAAATTTAATAAATTAAAAAAACAAATCTATAATTTTGAAAAAAAAAATCTTGAAATACAAATGTTTTTTTTTTTTTGAAATGCAGAATTTTTCTTAGACAAACATCTATTATTTAGCCAAAAATTAGGAATAAAAATTCTGGATTTCAAAGAAAAAATAACACATTTATATTTTAAGATATGGAACTGGATCAATGAAAAATTAAGATAGAATAATTATGATGATCAATCCGCAATAAATGAGCAGCAACAGTTTTTATTGGTTCGGAACTAGCTTCTGTGTTAATTTATAATCTTTGAGGCTTTGTTGAATTGCATTATCGGTAAGAAACTATGAAGCTTTCAAGATCCATTTTACTGGGCTGAACATAAAATTTGATTTAGGCCCTTTCTTTTCTCAAGCATGTCGGCCTTCTTACTAACCCAAAATACTGCAAGAGGAAATCTAATTGAATACAGGTAGTGATTTGAAAACGGTCCGGTCCGGTCCAAATCCGGACGGTCCACGGTCCACACGATCCGATCCTAGGCGGACCAAATTCGAAAAAATCGAATCCGTCCCACCGTTGGCCCCCCCGAGTCCGGGACCCCACGGGACGGGACGGGACGAGACACGGTCCATTCCGGTCCGATTTTTTTTATATAAATTGGGAAAAATAATAATTTATCATATTTTTTAATAATAATTTTTAACTAATTCAAATTATTATTTTTAATTGTTTAAAAATCTAATAGTACTAAAAAATTAAAAATATCCAAAAAATAAAATTTCAAAAAATTGTAAAAAATAATAAAAGTTAAAAAATAGATTTATCAATTTCTAAATAATAATTTTTATCGAATTAATTACATATTTTTTAATAATTTAAAAATCAAATAATACTAAAAAAATTATAAAAAGTTGTAAAATAAAATTTGGATAATATCTTGAGTTACCCTCCTCCTTTAACCCGGGCTTGGGATTAGGTATTTAAAAAGAATATAGGCGGAGTTATAACTTTTTTTTGTTAGTAATATTTAAAAAAAAGAAATAAAAAAAATAAAATATTTAAAAATAGATAAAAAGATTGATATGGTAAGAAATACCAAACTCCTAGAAGTCGTTGTCTTGAATGTCGTATGGGTCGTCGGAATCATCTTCTAGAGGGATATTGGGGATATTAGTACCGCTTTCTTGAGTTTCTATGGCGGATGTTGCTGCCTTAAATGTGGTATCATGTTGCATTTGACTTTTAGCATCAATCCAATCTTTATTGCACATAAGTTGCTCGAAAAGTTTTGAACCCAATTTGATACGTTTATCTGTTAGAATCTTGTTTGCCGAACTAAAACATGATTCGGAAGGAACGATTGACACAGACACTGCAAATACGTCACGCGCTATCATCGCCAATGTTGGATAGGCAGTTGCATTCCTCTTCTAGTACTCCAGGATATAAATTTGATCATCTTCCATGCTTCCCAAACAATAAGTCAGTAATTCGTTATTGTTTATTTGTTGATCTTCAAAACAATCATCATCTCGCAACTCATTTAGCAATTCAGATGAACTATTACTTCTATACAATTAAAAATGAATACTATATAAGTGAATAAATTATGTAATAGAAAGAATGATGATTAAAATTCATACTTAATGTTGCGATCGATAGTAGAAAGATTTTTAGTATTTCATCGGGAGTTATAAATATTGAACATCTCTTCCAATAAGCTATTTACACGGTTATCTTCCTCATTAGTGCGTAGATGTAGATTTTGTTTATACCTTTGAAGAAGCCTTATGATGTATTTTTTCTTGAATGATGAATGAAAATAATTTACGAAAATTGTCACGGCGGGTACTTCCTCCTAATATTTGAGAAAATTTTCTTTCATTTCTTCTACGATTGGAGAAAGAGAGGAGTCGAGACTTTCAATATTTTTCATCTCACGATAAACCTTTTGAGAAAAAGAATATAAGAAAAAAATGAGATAGAAAAAAAAATATAGAAAAAAAATGAGATAGAAAAAAGAATATAGAAAAAGATGAGATAGAAAAAAAGATAAAAAAATAAAAAAAGATGAACTTTAAAAATGAATCAAATTAAAAAAAAGATAATTCATCCTGGACATGCGATAAACATGATGAAGTAACTCATGTGTAGACGGTGTATACGAGCACGATAGTTTGACAGTTGGTCTCATTCTCCCTCGGAGATAAGCAAATGAATATCCTCGGTTGAGTTATTCAAGGTTTCGATTATAGCATGCTTGTAAGGAAAATAACGATGAAACATCCTATATAGGTCGAGTTCCAACGGGTATCTACATCCCATGGTACTCTTAACTTGCTCAAACCCAACCGGGCACATAAGGCGTGAAATTCTTGTTTTCTTATATTATTTGAAAAAATATGGTGAAGAGTATTTTTAAATTTCACAATTAATGCATTAACACCTTGTGTTTTAATACCCACCTTAACGGTAAGGTGAAGAATATGACAAGGATATTTTTGATGAAACATCTTGCTGTCCATGATAGGGTTTAGTGATCGAGTAAAATAATCAATTGACTTTATATTATTACTAGCATTGTCGAATGAAATCGAAAAAAAATTATTTTTTAAATCTCTTTTTAAATTAAATTCTTGTAAAACACTAATAATAGATTGATAAAAATTTGTGCAGTATGCGAAAATTCCATGATATGAAAATTTAAAACTCTTTTTTGTAAAATCTAATTTTCATCAATATAATGGACAGTAACACAAGAGTAACCAAGACCGTCTTTACCGACCGTCCAAATATCGGAGGTAATTGAAATCTTATAGTTGGCATATCCAAACGTTGCTAATAAATCATTTTTACGTTCATTATATTGTCTTTTAATCTCGGCTACTATTTTTCTATGGTGAAATCTCTTATATAATGGTTGGCCACAACCCCGGATAACCAACCGGGCAAAACTTAAGCCATTACCCATACTTATTGGTTGTTCTTTTTGACAATATACCGGACAAACTCACTCAACATTATTTTTTCATCGTATCTTTGGTGAGTTCTACTACCATCCGAGTTTATAACACTTTGGACTAAATGAGGGTCTGGTTGATCTTGTGGTTCCTAATTTTTGGTCACATATTTATCAGCATGCTTTTTAAATGCACTTAGACCATTTGCCTTAGAATATCTATAAAAAGCATTGTAATTTTTTACCTTACAGCTTCCGTTGAGCACGACACCACTCACATTCTTTGTTTGTTCATAAAAATGCCACCAAGGTGCATCATAGGAGGGGCCAGCAGTCTTCCTCTTCTTTTTCTGATGGTCTCGCTTCCATTGGTGATGAGGGTACACTTGAGGTTGTAGTTTCTGCGGTAGATGAGGGTGCGGTCGGAACTTGCGATGGGGATTCTTCAGTTATTTCATGGAAATTTGTGGCGTATTGAGGATAATTAGATGTAGTAAATGTAAGGGTTTTGTTGAGGTTGATAGTTAAGATCTTACGGAATATAATTTGATTGAGGGTGGAGTGGGAGGTTCGCATGTCGTGGATAATATGAAGGGCTAGCTTGTGGTTCTTGATAATATTATGAGGGGTTTGTATTATCAAGTACATCTTCACCAAAAATATCCACACCCAACAGGGACATAAAATCATCCATGGGATTAGGAGAATTTGCCATTTCTATAAAAATAATATAAGAAAAATTAATTACTTAAAAAATAAATTAACATTCTAAATAAATTTATAAAAAAACTGAAATCTCACATAATAAATAAATTTATAAAAAATTCAACATTCTAATAAATCTCTACTTAAAAAAAATTTAACATTCTAAAGAAAGTTCTAACAAAAAAACGAATTTAACATAATAAATAAATTTACAAAAGAAATCAACAATCTAAATAAATTTCTACTTAAAAAATAAATTTAACCTTGAAAAATAAATTCTAATAAAAATAATAAATTTAACATTAAATCTAATATTCTAAATCTATTAATCTAACAACATAAAACTAAAATGTAATATTCTAAGAAAAAAATGAACTTCTACAAATAAAAAAATAAAAATAAAAAATTAGATTTTACAAATAAACTAATTTCTACAAATTTTAAATAAAAAATTACGAATAAAATCTAACAACATAACTAATTTCGACAAATAAAAATTACAACTAATTAAAATTAAAAACTAAACTTGAAGGAGAAATATTATTGTATCGATGGAATTGAGAAATGGCGAATACCGAATATTATCCGTCTAGTCTTCTTTCTTCTTCGATTAGTTAATTTTATCAATAGACTAACAATAAATTAATAATTCTAAAATATTTTTTTGTTTTTTGGAATAAAATAAATAAATTTGAGAATTTGAGATTAAATGAAAATTTGAGAATGTGATAGTTTGAAAAGAGAGGGAGAATGAGATTTTGATGTGTTTTGAGATGTAAATGGGGGTGATATTTATAGATATTTTTGGGAGGAAAAATTTTAGAATTTTTTTTTCAATTTTTTCTGCAAAAGTTAAAAAAAATGGTTTTTCTTTTGAATTTTTGGCAGTTGGGTGGTATCTTTGGGGGGGGGGGGGGCTAGCACCTTTTATTTAAATAAAAAGGTTTGGATGGGATGGGGGCATAGTGCAGGGGGGCCGGGTGGGATGGGGGGGTCCGGTCCATGGGTCTACACGGAACTGGTGGGCATGGTCCATTTTCGGGTGAAGGAAGAACCGACCCACCGTTGGACCGGAGCAAGCCAAGGCACAAGACGGTCCACGGTCCGGTTCGGGACGGGTTGGACCGTCCGGTCCATTACAAATCTCTAAATCCATGTATCAATCACTGATTTTGAATGAAAGATTACTGTCAATTATAAAATTAAAAAACCATGAAATATTTGATTATTATGTATTTAATTATATTATTTATTATTAGAATAAATATTATTATAATAATTATTATTACTTTGTATTTAAAAATATTGTGTCTATTTTTTTATTTTGTTAAATATATCTAAAATTTTATATTGTGTCAGGTATGAGTCAATTTTTTTGAACCGAATATAATCGGATCGGATCAAAAAAATAATAAAATAATGATGACCTGACCCAACCTGTTGACACCCCTACGAAAGCGTATATGCTGGAAATGAAAAATTCCGTCTTTGTTGTTTTTTTTTGTAGGCGAAGAGCGACATCTGCCGCACGAATCTTAAAATACATCTACGATGAGAGAGAGAGAGAGTAAAGATATCGTGAGCTTAAGCTCACGGAGGCCTTCCGTGAGTTTAATTCAAAAAGTATATCAAATCATCTTGAAATTTTAATTTATCATGCTCATTACATTTTTTATATGAAAATCTTGTGTGATGCAAAAATTTAAAGTGTTTTGAGCCTTTTACGTCATGATTTTTAATTTTTGAAAATCAGCTCTAAAAATAATAATAAAATATTCAATATTTGAACATCATTTTTAAAAATTAAAAACGATGACTTAAAAAGATCAAAACATTCTAAATTTTTGCATCCCACAAGATTTTCATATAAAGAATTTAATGAGTATGATAAATTAAAATTTAGAAATAATTTGATATATTTTTTGAATTAAGTTCACGAAAAACCTCCATGAACTTAAGCTCACAGTACCTTTACTCTCTCTCTCTATATTAGCTTTGCAACTCAAACCGTTGGTAACGCCCCAAGCTGAATATAGGTTAGATGGAAATTAACATAAGCCCAATATTGTTAATTGCAATGAGTTATTACAACGGAGGTGATAAGTGAATATGCTAAATAGGCCATATTGCTTAAGAGTTAGTCGGTACTCGGTTGCACTAGAGGCTCTTTATTACGACGATTTTGAAACAATTTGGGTTTGAGAAGATGTTGAAACAATTTTATGTCATTTGCATTTCTATTTACTTACGATTAGTTATTTGGGTCCTGAGGTAGACTTGGGCTATCGATATTTTTGAACTTTTGGGCCAAAACTTAATTTTCATTTTCTTTTCATTTTTTGGGTCAGAGGCACGACCAGATTGCCACCTCTACTAAAAAGGATCCAGTGAGATCACATGTTCCTACGCTACAAGTATTAGAAAATTATAACCTCCCCTTAAAAGAGGGGGGGGGGGGGGGCACGCTGAGTTTTCAAGCAGTACACGTCGACACTTTGCTGTTGACCGTTGATTTACATTTAGATTTGCGTGATTTTCTTTTTTGATTTTGATTGTTTGTTCGGTTGGCTATGCTATATCTATGCAGTGGGTACACATGTGCTTCAAAACGGGTTAAGTGATTTGTTGTACGATCGTGATGCTTGAGTATTGCAAAAAAGATCTGTCTGCGCTCTTCATCCTATAATTTCGTTGTTGAGGTTCTCAGTTAGTTTTCTTTGAGTCCGTTGTACTAAAAGTTATATAGTTTTAAAATACGTTTCTGTGCCGCCCATTAATGTTTCCCATTGCTTTCCTGTCCTCCGTTGACGGAGGAGTCTCTCTCACGTCCCCTCTCTCCTCGCTTGAGCCTCGCAGACACGTCTCCTCTCACCAATCCTAGATGGCGGCACGCCTCTGCTGAAAGCATTAATGGACAGTTTAAGGTCATACTTCTCTTTTGCTCTCAATCACCCTCTCCCATCTGATTGAAAAAGAGATGTGAGGAAACCTAGCATCGCGCGTCGCCGCGGTCACTCGCTCTTTTTCCTTTCGATGAAGTCGCGGTGGATAAGCACTGTGAAGCAGCCCAAAATGAGCACAAACCGATTCGGGTTTAGGTTGTTGCACAGTCGCTCTTAGCCTCTCCACAGTCAGACAACCCAGTGGTGCACCTTGCTCCGTCATGGCAAGCGATGTCATCGTCGCTTGGGCAGAATTCGCCATGCCTGTGGTCAAGCCATCCTTCGTGCTTGTACTGATGATTATTTTCTTTCTTTTGTCCGTAATGAGGAAGAGATAATAACATTAATTGAATACAAGTTTCGCTTCATTTTTGTTGCTCTTTTTGGTTATGCGATGACAGAGCTATTGTTCAAATTTAATAATCAACTGACATGTGTAATGATGCATTATAAGTTCGATATGGTTTGAGTTTAAGTTGTGATTTTACTGCTTTGCTCTTCTGGATTTATTGGTGGGTTCTCTCTCCTCTCCTCACAGGCCTCTTCCTCTCAAATTTCAGTTTTGTCCCAAGTTAATACTTCTAATCCTCAATTAGCTGTCAGTCTTATGAGATTGAGTGTCTTGCAAATAATTCTCAATTAAGTCCCAATTAAGGTCCAATGCACATGTTGACTCAGTTGAGTCACAATTAAGTTAAGTGAGCCTATCAATTAGCCATAAAAATATTAGAATAGATACTGAGATAAGTTCATAAAAGTTAATGAATGTGATTTTGGTACCAATACATGGTTATGTTTGTATAGCCCAACAATGTAGATAATTTTAACCTTTCTTATGTTTCTCCGGTTGGAACCAATGATCAGAGGTCAAATGGGGACATGTTTTTTTTACTAGAGTGAAGTGCTTCTTAAAAAGATAAGGTATATCTTGGAGTCTCTGAAACTTCGTGTTGGTGGAAAAAACAAGGATGAAATTGAAACTCCATTTTAATGGTCTGCATCTCAATTTTTTTTTGTTTGGAACTTAAATTTTTGAGAGGTTGTGATATTACCATAGAAGAGTTACAGTTACTTCTGATGACTTATCTAATTGCGACTTATGAATTAATACTAGCTCAAGACCTGCGCATTTGCTACGAATGTATATGTTTTAGTACAATCACCACTTACAAATTCACCTGTGGTGCATGATTCATATCATTTGACGGACACTTATTTTGACATAGCAAATATCGTCCAATTGGCTAGCACATTTGTGATTTGTATTTTATTCATTTTTATGGCTTTTGTTGACTAATTTATTTTGATTTTGATAGAGTCATATTGCAAAATTTACTCTGATTGCAAAATTTTGACAGAACTGATCTAAAATATTTTTTAATTGATGCCAAGTATTATTATAAGATATGATTGAATCTCATTGGGATTAACACAAGTTACAGGCATATGATATGATTTTCAGAGTTCCATATAATGTGGAACCAGGTGCAAGGATTTACAAGACTCTGATCCCAGCTCTGTAATACATTATTCGGATCTGACAACCTTGACTTGAGGGTGCACAAGGCCTCACCTGTTGAAAACATATATCATATCAACCAAAGATTCAATGTAAAATGAACATACAATTCAGCCCAGGTCCGTGTTAATTGCAAATCCAAGAGCAAACAGGTAAATTTCCATATTTTTTTGCCTTATTAATCTAAAACATTCAAATCTCAATTTCTTAGTCAATAATTTAGTCGACTATAGCTCAGAAAATAGTTACCTTATGCACCATTCATGGTCTCATGAGAACATAGTTGTATATCACACCTTCTGGATTGAGAACGAACAAATTTACATTCAGATGAAATTTTTTGATCACATTTTAGATATTTTAATTGCAAATTGAGCAGCGGTCATTAATTTTTTTCTAATTAATTTTTTTACTCGATTTTATATGGATTGATTAACATTTCACAATACAAAAGACATCAGTCCCAATAAGTGTACAACCCCGCCGCGAAGCGCGGGTGAGTAACCTAGTGTTATATAATGTTCGAACTTTTTTAAAGTAAAGAAAGGAGTATATAGTGTTCGAACTTAATTAAGAGCTTGAACAAAATATAATAGATGAAGCATACAGTTTAAATTATATTATGTAATAATGCGCGTGTCCGGACTTGCATATTTCTGGAAGCCGCCGTCATTAGCCCATAAATAATCATGCGTATATATATTCTCACGTGTCAGATTATTTAGTTCGTTTAAACATGTGAATTGTATTATCTACAGAAACTACAAATCTAAGGACAGCAATTTGTCTAAGATCCTCTGTTCAATTTCTTCTTACTTTCTTTTTTTTTTTTTTTTTTTTTTTTTTTTTTTTTTTTTTTAAGGATCAGATTCTCTCTTATTATTTCAAGATGCTCTATTATCGAATGTAGCGTAGGTAGAAATAGTTTATAAGGGTCAAGTTTTTGAATCCGGCCTTTTATTCGACCCTCCTCCGACCCGACTCTTCCTCCTTATAAGAAAGGATTTAGTAAGAGCCGCCCCAACTTGAAAAAAAGCTCTTTTTAGTTCAGTCTTTATAAAATCCGATTATTTTTATTAAAGACCGAGCTCACTCCTAAAAAATAAAGTCTTTTAAATCCAGCACTCTAATAATCATTTTCAAATCCGATTCTTATCCAACTCTTTCGTAGACCCGTTAGATTCGATCCAGCTCTTAAGGACGACGCCTAAGCGTAAGTGACTGGAGCACATGCAATTGACTTGGTCAATTAATATAACTAAGACACAAACTGCATGCAATTGTCTTGGTCAATTAATATAATCAAGACAAACTGTATGAGTTTGGATTCCACGTAACAGATTCTAAGCGAGAGACGAGTTTGTGACAACATTCTTAATATATAAAGAGGATTGCTTTCAAAAATTTTAAGCATATCACATCATTATTTTTTTCATTATTGATGTTGTTTAAATCTTTTATCTTGTTGAATCTAAAAGTTAATATAGAATAATTTCTCTCTCCTCATTTAAAATAATGTATGTAATATACTTAAGGTAAATTAAAATGATCTAATTTTTTATATGATCATATATAAATTATTATATGTTTTACTATATTATTTATTATTATAATTATCATTATTATTTAGAATTTAAAAATATTATATCTAAATTTTTTAATATAAAATTTTATTAAATATATTTAAAATTTTGTATTATTAATTATTTATTTGAAAAATATATTTTCGGATTCGAGTTACAACCCTAATATGATTAACAGATGTCACTTGTTCCTCACCTGAAAACTGTCTAGATTTCTCTCTTGAAAGCAACTCAAAAATAATTGGTGTCGCATAGGTGTTTAAAAATTAAATTTCCTATATTTGTATTTTAAATTTTTAGATAACAAAACAGATTGAAAGAGTGTTTTGTATATATCATTTTATATATAAAAAAATATCTCATTTTAATATTATTTATATAATATTAAACGTTAATAAAATTAATGGACTAAACTTTTAAAATTTAGAGTCGTTATTTAATGATTATTTAAACGAAATTAAATCTTATAATATATATATATATATATATATATATATATATATATAATGAGTGGAGATAGCGTGAGCTTAAGCTCACGGAGGTCTTCCGTGAGCTTAACTCAAAAAACATATTAAATCATCTTGAAATTTTAATTTATCATTCTCATTAAATTCTTTATATGAAAATCTCATGGGATGCAAAAATTTGGAGCGTTTTGAGCTTTTTAAGTCATCGTTTTTAATTTTTTAAAATGATGTTCAAGTATTGAATATATTATTATTATTTTTAGAGCTGATTTTCAAAAATTAAAAACGATGAGTTAAAATATATATATAATTGAGATGATATAAAATATATTTTATAATTTATATTTATAAATTTATATATATTGATAAATAGATAGATACAGTAAAAAACCATAATGATTGAATCTTGTCTGACTTGATCCATTAATTTCAATAGTCATCGGTCTGGTCTCACCGTCTGACGGTATCCATGTACACCGAACCCCAAATCCCAAGCTACCGACTTCGCCTCTTAAATGGTACTCTGTTGCACTTTCCGTGTAGGAACACCTACATCGAGTCTCATTGAAGAGATTTACAGGATTCATTAGGTCTCAATTGGGTCATTTGCTCGATCGACTCAGAAATATAAGTGTTACCGAATGTTTTCTGTAGTGTATATACTACCTAATCATTGTTTGTTCTTTTGTAGTATAAGTATGGATTTACAAATGATTTGTAAAGAACGCAGTATGCCTACCCGACATAGACAAACAATTTTGAGGAAGTCACAGCTGGACATAGGGCACCTATTAATAAATAAGACCATTCCTGTTCTTAGTCTTTGGTTTTACACAACAATTTATTCTTTAATCTAGGCTACTTGCACTTGTCATGTACAGAATTTGTGCTTCTGAACCAACTTTATGTAGATTGTAGAACCTCTCTTAAGAAATTAATAGGACTACCATATTATACACAACGTTATATGGAAATAGCACGTTTGGAATCCAGAGTGAGGGGCCTTTTCAAATGTACTTCTCTTATTGATATTGACTTCTTATTTTTTTCTCTGTTACTTATTCTTCGTTTTCTTCCAAAGAATTACATGACGCATGGTTTCTTTAATAAATGTATTTACTATATATTGAACTTACATTTCTTTTTATTTTCTGTGTTGCACCTGTTATTATTATTATTTTTTTTTTAAAATAGGAGTACTACTTAATCATAAAAAATGATCTAATGTCTTCTATCCTTCTCTTGAGCTTGAAGCCATCTGAAAAGTTGAGCTGTTAGCTAAAGAGTATCCAAACATAATTAAATAATACTATATTCCCAAAACATAAACTCTGTCTTCTTTTTTCCCTTGAAAATGGCCCACCAAAATCCGGATGCTTCTTTTTATAATAATCCGGTCTATAAACATTTCCCAGAAAAACCATGTCCAGAGAAAAGGAATCTCGCTACGGTCCTTTTCCGCGCGTCCCTACACTAATATGGCCACTCCTGAAGCAATTTAAATACCCAAGACCGTTCAACTAGCCGCCATCATCACTTTATCACTGCACCTATTTTGAACGACCAAGAAAAAAATACTGACACAACTATACACACAAACACCCAAAATGGATGGCAAGGATGGAGGTGAGACGAAGTACCGAGGCGTCAGGCGCAGGCCATGGGGGAAATATGCAGCTGAGATTCGTGACACAAACAGGCATGGAGTGCGTGTATGGCTCGGGACATTTGACACTGCCGAGGAGGCGGCACGTGCCTATGACAGAGCCGCATACTCAATGCGCGGCAACATGGCAGTGTTGAATTTCCCGAATGAGGTTCACCGATATAGCAGTGGTGCTGGTTCAAGTTCACAGTCTTCTTGGAGGCAGGCCATTGAGTTCGAGTACGTTGATGATGAGGTGTTGGAGGAGATGCTGAAGACGGAGGAGGGGAAGAATGACAAGAAAAAATGAAAGAAGAATTAATTGACTGGATTATACATAAGCTATATTGATATTAATGAACTTAATTATTAATGGAGATTAATGTAGTTATGTTTGAGTATGAGTTTGTATGTTTGTGCTGCCAGCGATTGTTTGGAATGTAAGGGCATTGGTATTGGCATAACAACTCTTTAAGCCAATTAATATATTAACAAGAGTACTAGTATAATTATCTGATCAGAGCTTTAAGTGTTCTAATTAACTTCTAACACGATTATATGCATGAATCTGCCTTTCCTTTTTTTTTTATCATAACTTTATTTTTTTTTTAATTTCCTTTTTTAATTGGCTCATAAACATTTTCCACAAGGTTAAGAAAAGTGCCTTGCCTGCCAGCTAGGAAAGTATAAAAAAACTCATACTGGTGGCTCAGTTAACTAGAGCTGCATTGCTAGCAAACTCCAACTTACACTCTGTTCTATTGTTGTTCCTTGAACTGATTATTTCAAAGATATATCCTGAACTCTTTGAAGTAAATATTTTTGATGTCTGGTCAAAAGTTTCACTACAACTCAAGTACATTTAAATGAACTAAATTAAAATGAAAATAAAATAATTTATCAGATCTAAAAAAAATTGAGTGCTCTGAAAGCGATTTTCTTCATAGCTCAACTATATTTAGAAAGTATTTTCTCTCTTTTATTCTCCTCTACACTACTTCTCTATATATACCCTCGGTGTCATAAATGCATTGGCTACCTATACAATCAATCTAATTCTAGCTATATAGTGGTATTATTTGTCTAGCCATACTTCTATCAATTTAACTGCTGCTTTCATTATCTGTTCCTAATACATATGACATATGACAAAAGTGTTCCTGTTTATCATTGGGGCAAGGGCTTCATCGCGAGCTCCCTGATGTTCCAAAGCTTTTAGACTCTAGTTCATCTCGATTTGCCTTTGGCTTATGCTTGTGCATGTTGTGCCGCTTCTCATATATGCGTTTGTCAAGGTGGTCAGGTTCTCGAGCTTTTGGTCCTTCGGGATAGGGGACTTGGAGTTTACTACTCTCAACATATTTCCTTAAACTCTAGGTTCTTTGTAGATTCATCATTCCGAGTATCTGCTTGTAGTTCTCGAATAGTGGCTTCAACAAAGCCTTTGTGGAAATGTGTCACACCCCTACATAATGCAAACATGACATGGGTGATTGTCCCGCCACGTATGCGCATCTAGACGCGCATACAAAAGGCTCAATAAGTACAATAATATAAAATCACAAAATAAATAAATCAAAATATCCATACAAAATAATAACAGTTCAGAATAATCAGTATAATATAACACCTACACCAACGGAGGCTGTCTCCATCGGAATAAGCAGCAAAATATCTCAAATAAAACCCAAAAGAAAGAGAAAAAACCCAATAATCCCTGAAGAAACCCTAACCAAAAACTACCATGCTCATATGAAGGTGCGATGAAGTACATCCGTCATCGCGCATGATTGCTCCTAGAATCTCTTAATGTGAAACCCATAGCTGAAAATCTAGGTCTCACAACCACAATGTAAATGTGAGTAATGTAAAAATTACTCAGTACAAATTTAGATTCAGTCTTAAGATTTTAATTTTTCCTAAACTTGACCCAAATACAAAAATAAATATTTAAAATGCTATCATTATAAAAATACTTGTGTGAATAATTAGGTATAATTATTTATTATAATTATATACTTATATGTAGCTTTAAAATAATATATAACTTTTAAAATATCTACATACGATGACATGAGATTATAAGAAAACCCAAAATAGAAAATTATGAGGAATAATATTATAATTTGTATGAATACGAGAAATGAAGCACCCATAATAACCATGTTTGTAAATTATCAGACTCATCCTTAATCTTAGGGCACCACCAGCGCCCTCATAACCTAACAGAAAAATTTGGCCTCCCGGGATGATATCGCCCTAGTAGAGTGAACAGCTAAATAACATGTACTATAATATTCTGAATCAAATAATCTACCTTACCAAAGATAAAAAACAAAAAAAATGATACGAACTCAGTTGCCATATCCAAATAAGGAGAAAACTATCCGTAAAATGATGAAAGGAATAAATAACAAAATGAGAGACTCTCTATACCAACTAAGGGCCAAAAAAGAACTCCTGATTTTCTTTGTACCAACCAGGAGTCAAACGAGAAAGCCCTTCAGACATATTGAAATCTCTAATAAGTCGGCTAAATAATTATATAATATAAACGAAATAGAATCCATAACTTAATATGACCCGTAAACGCTAAATACTGAGGATCGAATCCTAATCACTTAATTCAATATGAAAAAAAATAATATAATAAATAATAATAATATTGATCAAAATAAAAATCTCTAATGGTACTGTTGAACTTATCAAATGATGAGACCCGATTAATGATCAACATACAAAGGTACTCAGATATATATACAAACCACGGGGTCCCATAGGTGAAATTGACACCGTACGTAACCCGTTGATTTAATTATTTAAGACAATCTCAGACTGAGGTCATTTAACCCGCCTCTCAACACAAAGTTATAATAAAATTTAGCACGCTAAGGAGAGAAACAATTGTATCTATATTCGGTAGTTGAATGCATCCTTATTGGCTCATTCCACATTTTTAAATGCATTTACATTAATCAATTCATAAACGGCGGTTCGTGTCTAACATTTTTTTTTTGAAAAAGTGGTAAATACCACCAATTTCATTAAAGAAACATATTGTTCATGATACCACACCCCGGTACCGTAGGTACAAAATAGTAAAACAGTAAGTTTTGAAAGCACTCACAAGTAATAACCATCAGACCACAAAATAACCATCACAATCATCATTCAACAGACTAAATTTCATTTAATAAATTTAAAATTACCTAATCTTCTTTTTAAACTTAACCAACAATTCAAGAACTCCTGGTTCGTGTCCAATATTAAAAGTCATGAAACCAAGAACTCCTGGTATGAAGAATGGAACTAAACTGGAAGTAGAAGAAAGGGTCGATTTATAATTATATACACATGAATTGGAACTAAACTGGAAGTAGAAGAAAGGGTCGATTTATATTGTTCCAATTCTGGAAGTAGAAGAAAGGGTCGATTTATATTGTATGATGTGAAAAACATAAATGTCTTTCTATTGCTCCTTCTCTCGAAGAAAAGATGTGATGATCCTTTTGCGAACTACTCAATTGAGTCTTGCGGGGTTGTTAGTTCCTCTGTCAGATTTATGCTCGGATCCTACAAGAGAAGAAAAAAGAAGGTGAAACTTAAGCAATAAAAAATCTGAAAGCAAAAAGAAGAAAAATATCTAGTTTTAAAAATACTAAATCTAAACTAGTAAATATCGTTATACCCGGCAACAGCGTCAAAAACTTAATGTGCTAATAAATACTGTATGGTGCAAGTTTTAAACCTTTAGCACTAAAAAAATAATAGTTGTAAGTATACTACTTGTGTGAAATAGTAGTTAAGGTGTCGAATCCATAATAATAACGTTTACTAATCTTAAATTTAGTAATATGAACCTAAATATCTACATGGAAATTGAAATTGAAATAGCACATTTGGAATCCTGGGGCCCTCTCAAAAGTGCTTTTCCTATTGACTTAGTATTATTTTTCCTCTGTTACTTATTCTTCGTTTCCTCCACAGAATCACATGTAAAACGCATGGTTTCTTTAACAAACTTATGTGCTGTATATTGAACTTACATTTCTTTATTTTTTTTGTGTTGTTTCTGTTTTTTTTTTTAAATACGAGTACTACTTAATCATAAAAAATGTTCTGTCTTCTATCCTTCTCTTGAGCAGGTAAAATAAGGCATCTGAAAAGTTGAAGTAATTAGCTAAGAGTATCCAAACATAAATTTTCATACCATATTCCCAAAACATAGTCTTTATCTTCTTTTTCCCTCGAAAAGGACACCAAAATCCGGAATCTTCTTTTAAGAATAATCAAGTCTATAAGCATTTCCCAGAAACACCATGTCCAGAGAAAAAGGAATCTCGCTACTCTCCTTCTCCGCGCGTCCCTACACTTTAATATCCCCACACCTGAAACAATTTAAATACCCAAGACCGTTCAACTAGCTGCCATCATCATATCACTGCACCTGTTTTGAACGATAAAAAAAATACCGACACAACTATACACACAAACACCCAAAATGGATGGCAAGGACGGAGGTGAGACGAAGTACCGAGGCATTAGGCGCAGGCCATGGGGGAAGTATGCGGCTGAGATTCGTGACTCAAATAGGCATGGAGTGCGTGTATGGCTTGGGACATTTGACACAGCCGAGGAGGCGGCACGCGCCTATGACAGAGCCGCATACTCCATGCGTGGCAACATGGCAGTGTTGAATTTCCCAAATGAGGTGCATCGATACAGCAGTGGTGCTGGTTCAAGTTCACAGTCTTCTGGGAGGCAGGTGATTGAGTTTGAATATCTTGATGATGAGGTGTTGGAGGAGATGCTGAAGGCGGAGGAGGGGAAGAATGGCAAGAAAAAATGAAAGAAGAATTAATCAACTGATTCTACATAAGCTATATCAATATTAATCAACTTATTAATAATGGAGATTAATGTAGTTATGTTTGAGTATGAGTTTTTATGTTTTTTGGTGCCAGCGAGTATTTGGAATGTATGGGCATTGATATTGACATAACAACTCTTTAAGCCAATTAGTATAATAAGAAGAGTTCTAGTTTAATTATCTGATCAGAGCTAAAGTGTTTTAATTAACTTCTAATTCTATATTATATGCATGAATCTGCGTTTCATTTTTTATTCTCTTCTATACTTTTTATTTCTCAAACATCTTCCACAAGGCTAAGAAGAATGCCTTGCCAGTATGTTAGCAAACCCCAACTTATACATTTATCGTCATGCATTAATTAAAGGGTGGGATCACTTGAGAATGGGTTATTTTGATACTCTTTATAATGGACTTCTTAATTAATATAAAAAATTTAAAGATGAATATATATATATATATATATATATATATATATATATATATTTTCTTTTATTTATAAATAGATATTGTTTTAAATTTCATATAATTTTATTATCATTGATACTCCATCAAAGACCATCAAAATTTTATATAATTTATAATAGTTTTAAATTAATAATTTTTAATGGAGTACCAAACGATAATAAAATTACATAAAATATAAAATACTATCAACCTATAGCTAAAAGAACATATCCATAAAAAAAAAATATTTTTAAGATTTTTTTATATTTATTTAGAAGTCTATCGTCAAGAGTATCAAAATAACCAATTATCAACCTATCCCCACTGTTAATTAAAATTTCTGCAGCCAAATGTGCTTCTGGACAACATAAGTACTTGGAATTAGAATTAAATTACTAAATGCCAGCTACAGGATGTGTTAAGAATCTTTATTGGGGGGTTGAAATATCTCAAGCAGAAATGCTGATCCCATTTATTTCTCTATATACGACGTAGATACTCGATTTTAATTTTTTTCCCGTCTTATTTTCTGAGTAGCAAATCTAAACTAAATTGTTGATACATTCATAAATAGATATAGTTTAAACGCTCAAATTAAAGCAACCCTACGGGAAAACATATATACTACCCACTAAAATTTAATAATAACTTATGTTTTGTTACTTCACTACAGGAGGGTGTTGCATTTACATCCGGAATGTGTCAATTATATCTGTATTTTTTTATTAGCATCAGAAAAAAAAAATCCGACCTTGAAATTTTGATTTGAACATATTACATTAGAAAAACTGATGCAAGTATAAATTTATTTCTATTTTGTAGATGCAAGTGTAGTATTTTTTTTAAAATGAATAGGTGGAGGCGCACTAAAATGCTGATGCACATCAGTACTCATAGATACAATTAAATATAATATTTTTTATGTTAATGCACAAAAGCTTAGCATATGTAAAAATTCCCCCCAAAATTCCCTCCAGTAACGCTGAACATTTCCTCCCAAAAACTCCTCTCCTCGACGTATCACTTGAAAAATTAAAGTCGCAAAACTTAACCTGAAATCCCTCACATCTCTCCTCTCCTCTACTATCGCTTCTCTCCAAACCCTCTCCTATTCAATCGTTTGCTGCTAACCCTAGGTAACCCTCTCCTCTCCTTCTCACCCGTGACCCTCTCCTTCCTTTCCCTAATGATAAACCCACATAACCCCTCTCCTTTCTTTCTTTTTGCACAGAGATCAAACCCCCTCCCGTGCTCCCCCCTCTCGCGAGTAGCTTCCCCTAGAGATCGCTCCTCAGCCCGATCGACGCCTCCATCGCGCGCACCAGCCTCGTGCCGCCTCAGCTACTCCTCGGATGCGATCCAACGGACCACATCGTCTTGACTTGATCGACGGTCATAATTTATCCATACACCCTATAAGAAGAGCTCCTCTTCGCTAGGGTTTGTTTCTCTTGTTTACCCCTTTACCTCAAAGGAGATGTGATTTTTCTTCCTGTACGCAAATTCTCGGTTTTTGGTTCATTCATTGTACATGAGAACAATGATACTATAAAATTAAATTAATACCTATTTCTGAAGTACTCCTACATTATTTGATTTGTGCTGAAAAGTTTCAATAAGAAAATTATGTTCAATGATTTGGACATGAAAATAAGCCACTTTAAAAAAATTTAAATGAGTATTTAAGAAACTTTATAATTAGATTTTTTTTATATCACATAAGATTTTGATATAAAGAATTTGTTGGGACATAAAAATCGAAATTCAGAGATAATTAAATATTTTTTTAAATTTGGAGCACGGAGGGGTTCCGTGCTCCTAGAAGTATATTAGTTTTACTATATATATATTGAGTGAAGCTATAGTACTTCGTGAAGCACAAAACCTCCCATACTTCGTGTCCGTATTTTGAATTTGAAAGTCCAAATAGTCGATCCAAACCGTTGAACATAATCTTCATATTGAAATATCTTAGGAGATCAAATTTTATAATTTTATAATTTTTAGATGGGTACGAACTTTTTTGATCTAATATTTTTGCACCATCCAAAACTAGTTATTTTTTACCCCATCTAAAAAATAGTAAAAGAATATTTAAAAATATAAAATTTAATCTCCAAAGATATTTCAATAAAAAAATTATGTTAAATAGTTTGGATTGATCATTTAGACTTTCAAATTAGAGATACAGACGTGAAGCACGATAGGTTTTATTCTTCGGAAAGCACTATAGTCTCTCTCTCTATATATATATTTATATAGTTTTCTTGGAACCTCTTTTTGTTAAATACCTACAATTGTTGGAGATTATATCTCTTTGTCAAGGAAAATACTATTTATAAAAACAAACAATTAGGCATTAGCTATTATTATATATAGACCAAAATAAAAGCTTTAATTATGATTTTTTCATTGAACTTATTTGCTAAGTTTGATTGCTTCAGCTTATACTTGGCTTATGCATTTAATAAATCCTCTCTCTCTCTGTTTTTTTTTGTTTGTTTCTGAAGCTTTAGATGATGAATTTTCCTGAATATAGGCTTTGTTTTCCTGAATATTGTGCTTGCTAGTGCATTTGTTCATTTGTGTGAATTTGAGTGTGCAATATAGCATGGATATAAATTCAACATCAGAAGAGTAGTTTATGATTTTTTTTTTCTGAATTATGAATATTTCCATTTGTTGAAATGAAATATTTAGCATCTCTTATGCATGCATGATATTGATGCTTTATCACTAGGGACTAGTAAATCCGGCCACTGATCGTTTGTGAGCGTTTCTAACTTAATTACTATCCAGATCTAGCTAATTTAGATGAGTCTTTGAAAGAAGATTAAAAGGCATTGTTGGTAAATTTAATGAAGTGCTTATTTAATCACAAGCATTAATTCTTTTTCGATGACAACGAAATGACATTTTGTAGAGTAGTAAATTTGATTCGTCTTTCCTACTGAACTTAATGTCTGTTGCTTTGATGTTTGGATAAAAAAAAAGCTTGAAAATCTGCTTTGCCATTAGCAATATTTTTGTGCAAAGAGCACATAGAAGTTTGAGACTGCAAATTAATGGTTGACTGCTTCTACGTACTCCTCCAACAAATAATAATAATAATCATCATCACACTTTACTATTATTAGTATTAGTACAAATTATATATGATTATTACATATATGGTGTTTTTTGGGACTTTCCACCTAATGTAAACATACAGATATAGCTAAGTATGAAAGATAGTCTTTAAATTACAAACTGAAATTGTAAACGAGTTCAGTATAATTTAAATAAGGCTTATTATATACCCTGGTCAAATTGAAGGAGGTTTAGTTTCTTTTAATAATTAATTTTTATATGAAAGTTCTAATAGCTTTTTTGATGAATGACCAATTAAATTTCTTATTCACTCAAATTTAATACATGCTACATCTAAATAACTGAAAACACGCATATAATTTTAATTTTTAAATTTCAATAATATTTTTTAGATACACGTAAAGTATTAGTCAGATGGATTGTAAAATTTAGATATACTTAAATAATATAGAGCATTTTTTATATCTTCTAGAAAAGTAAATGACAGGAGTGATGTTCTAAGAATGCCAAACCCTTTACTAAACCTAGATTTTATTCTCCTACTTTAGAAAGAAGTGGGCACGTGCTCAAACCAGGGATGACACTTCTCTGTTATTATGCAAAGTAGAGAAATTTGGAATTTTAATATCTCAATAAATATATTGATTTGAAATATTGAAATTTAAGAATTATGATGACAAAAAAAGTCGCAGTGTACTCCAGATATTATGTCAATTATACACTCTGATTTCATATTTCATGTTTTAAAAGGAAAGAGCTTTAGTTAAATGAAAGTACGTACCATTACATGATATTACAGAGAACCTAAGCACTTCCAAACTATTTCTTCTAGAAGATGATTAACGAAGGACAACAGTCCATGGTTCAGGAATGTTGCTGAGATTCTGTGTATTTTTATTGTGAAAAATCTTTTTCCTATTCGTGGAGTAAAAAAACTTTATGCGGCATTATATTCTAATTAAAGAAACTAATGGTATTATGAAAATAAAAATATCAACGAATGCACACAAGTTCGTACTATTAAACAATTAATTTGCGACGCTGGTGGAATTTGACTCTGTACACTTCTTTTTCTCTTCAGTTTCTCCCTTGGCGGGGAATAGATTCTCGCAAAAAGCTAATATATTTATCAAAACAGAGGAACTGGTATTCATTAATTGAACATGACCTTCTGGAAAAACGAACAAAATTCCAGACAATATATGTTTGAATTAGTGGTCGATCCACTTAATGTGTTTTGTCGAATGTGGTCTGGAACTTGAATACTTAATAATATTGATTATATAGTTCTATACGTTTAGTATAATTAGTTACATATTAAATGAGATTCAGTTGTATTACGTTCTTGATTAAGTTGTTATATCAATCTTTTTTATTTAAATGTTTGATAATTATATCCATTCGCCTATTAAATATGTAAACACGAGCGTTTATAATTAAATATCTTATTTTTACTTAAGTTCGAAACTAAAATATTATGAGCACGTACGTGTGCATGCATGACTACAAATGAAATCATGATTTTTAGCTTGCATTCAAACTCCTGCATTTAGCTAGTAGACTCCTAGCTACATCCTGGATATAAAAGCTAAATTTCATGTTTTCGTAGATTTTTCATGAACATATATCTTGAGGATTATTCAATTTTGAACATAATAATATTCTATGCGCAATAGAAAATACAAGGGTACGTTAAATTTTGTTATGAACCTATGTATTAAATAATACACATACAACTATTAAATATCTTATCAACGATATTACTGATATTATTTTTAAAATCCGGAATAGACTGAAAATTTTAATGGGGCCTGCCTCCATGCCAAAAGAAATTTGCAGTTACATTAATTTTAAGGATTTATCTAATTAATTTAAACAGGTCATATATATGGTAATTAGTTTCTGATTCTGTTCATGTCAGTGATGCAATGTAACTTTGATATGCCGATAATTCGGTTGAGAATCAATAGGACCATGATTGGTGGAGAGTGATTTCCTTTATTTATTATGATATAATATAATAACTAGGGGGGGGGGGGGACACAGAAGGAAACGAAAAGGGATTCAAAACGACAGAGAGTGAGAGGGCTGCGGAGAACAATAATCGTCAAAGCTTGACTGAGTAATTAATTCATTCAGTAAATTGACTCTTTTTAGAACATCTCACGTGTGCACGATCAAAGAAGCCTTTATTATTATTATTATTATTATTATTATTGTTGTTGTTGTTTAATTATTTCCACTTCGTTCGAGTTATAGGGTCTGTTTGGCAAATTAAGGAATAGTTTTGGAATAATGATAATTTTGGAATAGTGATAGAATAGTGTATTTTTGGAAGAGTAGTAGAAGGGTGGTATTCTTGACTATTCGGAAGAGTGAAAATATTATTTGGCAGTTGTTAATTAGAATAGTTAAAATATGAATAATTATGAAACTAATAATGTTAAACCGTGAATGTTAATTAAGAAAATAATGATAACTAAGATAACAATTACAACGATTTAACGTAATTAATTAAATAACTTAACTAAATGATTAATGGATTATATACATAAATAATTAAATAAATAATAAATTAAGCTAGTTGAAATATAAGTAGTCGAATAAGATTGAGAATTTGATTTCCAAAACCCAAAGATCAGATTAAAATCCACTATAAAAAATTTATAACTTAACAATGAAGAAATAAAAATATTAATAAAAATCACCATTTCTTAATTTCAATCAAGAGATAACGTAACGCAAAAATTTATAAAACTAAAACTTAATAATCCAATTTAATTATTTTATGTTATGAATTATAAATAAATAAATAGAGATAAATGTTAATTATAACTTTATCTAACGATCAAAGAAATAAACGCTTAAGATAAATATAATCCAAGCACTCAAATTGTTAAATGAATATAATCAGAATACTATTGACGGTTTTTAGATTTGACCCTATTGTTGTGATTTTTCAAGAAATAAATGATTATGATAACAAAATATTCAAACTTCTAAAATTTAATAACAAAAATGAATAAAAATCTGGATTTGCCACACCAATGACCACAAATCCCTACCATAGAGGATCCCATGCCGACAATCTCTTTCTCTCATTAAAACCCACTATCCCCCCCTCTCACTCTCTCTCTCTTCATAACTCCCATTTAATTCTCTCTCTCTCTCTCTCTCCCGGCCTCTCACCCTCTCTCTACCCCGTCCCCATCCCTCTCTCTGGAACTCTCCGTCTCCCCAGACGGGATTTTGTCTCTCTCTCTTGGTTCGTCGATTCTTCCCAGATGAGCGGCTCACTTGTCGCCTCACCCACTTGCGCCCTCACCCGCTCTCGTCACTCCCACTCCCCGCCTCCTTCTTTTCCGCCGAGGCCATCGCCCCTCTTTGACTTCGCTTACGCGAGACCCTCTCCTCTCACCCGGTCACTCATCACTCCCCTTACCCTATCCATTGTCTGTCCCCTCTTCTACCTACTCTCGACGGATCAATCCCGACTTCTATGCCCTAACCCCTCTATAAAATCTGCGCGTGCGCCTTCCATCCCTTTTCTTTTCCTTACTTTCTCTCATGTCGAGAATTCGTAAACAAAAAAAAAATCGAACCGATAAGAACGGATAAGAGCACAAAGGTAGGGAAGAGGATATTCATAGGGGAAGGAAGAGGTGGTGGCGATTTTTCTAGGGAGAGCTTAACCCACCCCGATTCTTTGCTTGTTGCCTTCTTCTCTCTCGACTTGCTTTATCTTTGGTAAACCCTAGCTCCTTTATTCCCTTGAGGGGTGCCATTTCTTCTTGGTAAATGTCGTGGTTTCTTTTTGATTCTTTGGCTTGACCTATTATCTATCTTGCTTTGTGTTGTTTGTTTGTCTTTGCTTGGGTTTCGTACCGGCGTTTGTCTTTGGCCGTTGTGCTACCACTGTGATGCATCCGAGCTAGTTAAGATTGGTCTGTTTTGGGCTTTGGTACATCTGGTACCACCGGTACCATCGGTACCGATGAGGTGAGGCCCTCCGATATCGATTTCTTTTGTTCTCCGGACATTCTGTCTTTGGTTGGTTTGTTGCTACGATCTGTTTGGTTGGGTAAATTTGTTTGTTTGTGAATGGATTCGGAAAAGGGGTGGTTGTTGTTGTCCTTTGTGACCCTTGAATTGATTGTCTGTGCATTCTTGAGAGAAGGTCGGATTCTGTCTTGATTGTGTGATTTGATTTTTATCTAACCCCGAAAGCCCATCTAAGCTTGTTTGGCTATGTATGCAGTACATTGATCGTATATGCACCTATTAGCTGAAATTCGATGGTTGATTTTCGATCGATACCACCCTTGCTACGGCTTGAACCCTATTTGAATGTTATATACATATGTGTTCTTGGGTTGGTTGGTAGGTGAAGCCTCGCTCTTGATTTTCTTTGTTGCCTCCCTCCTCTTGTTATCGGTACCAGTGTACCTATTAGGCTGGTTCACTTCTTTTGTTGTTGCCCTTGTTATGATGGCCTACTAATTGATCCTTTGATCTTGGCCGATATTTTCTTACTGGGTTGTGGTGGTAATTCTGATATGTGGCAATATGTGAATAAAATCGGGCTGGATGGGAAAACTAAGAAGTAAATTACGAAGTGGGCCTAATGGCATACCTTAATGGATTATGGGCTGGATATGAACTAGAAAATAGGAATAAATAAATAAATAAAATATATATATATTTAAGAATTCAGCCCAACTCTTAATTATCAGGATTTAAACCAAATGAACTATATTGGGCCGTGAGATAAAACATGAAATTTTATTAAAACCCAAATTAGGATTAGAAATAAATAATAAAGGCATGATATTTAAAAAGTCTCAATTAAAAGTGTAATTAAAAATGTGCTAATTTAATTGACGCCGCCCCGAAAGGTTCGGTGGCGTCATGGACTAATATGTAAATTTAAATAAGGGAAATGATTATATTCCCTGACTGCCCCCGATTCGGGATATCGGTGCATTGGCACTAACGATTTGGTAGTCAGCGTATGATCCCGAACATTAAAACACCAACACGTTTATAATATAAAAACTTTTCTTTAACTTTATTTTATTTTTCGTTTACTTTGTTTTAATTGTTTCTTTTATTCTATTTTATTTCCTTTATTTTACTTTAAAATTATTTTCTCCAATTTAGCCTAATAATGACACTTATATAAAATAAACTAAACTATATAATTTAAAAACATAGTGAAAATAATAATTAGGATATAATTAATATATATTAGAATATATATTAATTAATTTCTCTATTTTTAAAATAAATAAAAGAATATTAAAATAAAATGTTATATATATAATATATATTAATCAATTTCTCTATTTTTATGCAAATCTTAACTGTTGTTTTATTTTAGTTTTTAGTTCAGTTCGTAGGATTGTTATTTGTAATTCTTATTTCGTTATATTGAAAATTGTATATGTAATCGAAATAAAATTAATGAAATGAATTATGATTTTTATAATTATCCCGATGTGCATGTATCGATTTATTTCTGATATCGATCTGTTAATAATTTAATTCTCATTAAACAAAACACGATAAGATAATGAACAATGTAAAACAAATGGTAATTATGATCGGAACTTGAATTATTCAAATAGGGGATTTCATTTCTAAACCCTAACGAAATTAAATGACTAAAATCCACAACCCGAGCAAAATACAATAAACGTATAAAAAGATGATTAAAAGGACATACGTGGCATTAAGAATAAAAACACGTTAGTTAGATTTTTCCGACACCGGATATATGCAGGCGAAATGCTGCCGAAATTTCGGGAAAAGACGATGAAAACTGAACGAACGTTAATTAAATTATCAAGCTAAATTAATTGTTAAAATTCGAAAGAAATCAAGTGAGACTAATAAACATCTACATTTAAATTAAAATAGGTGATACAGTCGACTCGGATCCACTTGCGGAGTACGAGGTCACTCCAGGCCGGACGTACGCGGACACCGACCCGGCGGTGTTCTACCTCCGGAGTAGAGCGACTCGTAATCCTCACCAGCACTCCCAAGTACGGTTTCCTGGGATTTAATTTTCTTTCTTCAGAAATAGGAACCCAAACCAAAAATAAAACCGTTTTTAAAATAAATCTGAATTGCGGTATTTTCTAACCAAAAATTTGTAGAGACTAAATCTGACCTGTCATATGCATCCGGTAAATTGACCAGCATGTTTGAGACATACCCGCATTCACATGTCATATCATGTCATACTGCACGTAGACATGATAGGAGTAGAATCCGGGAAATAGTCCCGAGATAGGATCAGATAGAATTAAATAATTCAAGTTGTAGATTATAATTATTAGGAAAATATTATTACTATCACTAATTATTAATTAAGTTAGGTAGTTAATCATGCATTAAATGCATTGGAGTGCTGAGAGGCGGACCGGGTAATTCTCAGTCGGAGTTGCCTTGCATAACCAGACCGTTGTGGTTATGTACGGTGACCCATAGGCCGTGGGACCCACCGGTCTGTATATGCACTGCGCATCCTCGCCTGTCGGGTTATCCACCGATCCCGTCATTTGGCGGGTTCGGCTGTGACAGAGTGTTTTCTTTTGACCTTTATTATATTTCTTATTATTATTCTTTATATGATTAAATTTTTAATCCAAATTTGAGCGATTTAGAATACCGTGTTTCGGTGTTTAGTGTGGGCGGCCATATATCGAGGCGGAATCTATTTCGTGATACTATATTATTATATTTATCCAAGCTTATTTAGGATCCTAGTATTGTCAGAAGGGCTTTCTCCTTTGGCCCTTGGTTAGTACGAGAGAAAGTCGGGATGTGGTCCGTGACCTTAGTGGGTACAGTGTAGGCTCCCATTTGTTTATATTTCGTTTGACACTTTTACGGGATGCGGTCCTCGACCCTTGGTTGGTACGGTGTAGGCTCCCATTTGTTTCCGATTTGTTAATTCACGGGTAGTTATCTCCTTTTTACGATATGGCACCGAAGACATACTATATCCGTTTGTTTCTATTTTTGTAAGGTAAATTACAGATTCAGACGGACAGTACGTGCTTTATAGCCGTTCACTCTCCTAGGGCGTTATCGCCTCGGGAGCTGAATTGTCGTTTGTGCGGCGTTGTCACTGCACAAATATAAAGTCCTAAGTTAGTAAGTTGGGCCCTGGTAGTGCCCGCTTAGGCAAGGCCCGAGTTAGTAAGTTGGGCCCTAGTAGTGCCCGCTCGGGATGAGTCTAGTAAATTTATAATCTGGGTATTTATTACGGGTGTTTGACTCTCGTACCTTATACCTTATATTATATTATTATTTCCACAGAATTTTTTATTTCGGATTTCTTTACCATATCATGTCATATCATGTAGGTCAAACTTACATAATAATATTATTATATTTACTCATCCATATTATATTGCATTTCAAACATCAGTATCGGTTTTTGGGTCCAGTCTAGGAAAGAAGATCAAATCTTAAAAATTTGGATCTAAATCATCTTGAGTAATTTATAAAATTACTCACGTTTCCACGGTGGATGTGGGATCCGGTTATTTTCGGGTTCGGGATTTTTGCTAGGGTGAGTGCTAGGGACGAGTCTGCGCGATGACAGGATGCTTATTTGCATTTGCATGTGAGCGGGTAGTCGGATAGGATCCATCGGGTTTTTGAGTCATTTCTTTCTTTTGGGTTTTTATTTGAGAGATTCTTTGCCCATTCCGATGGAGCTAGCCCCCGCCTATGTAGGCGTTGTATTCTCTTTGTTCATTCGGGATTTGTATGGTCATGTATATCTATATTATTATTATTTTGTTTATTCTGTGATTTGCTTTATTTTACTCATTTAGCCTTCCGTACGCACGTCTCGTCGTGCGTACGTGGCGGGATTAAGCACCCCTAATCTGTTTCATTTATTCGGGGTGTGACAAATAATGATGATGATAATAAAAATAATAGTTAAATAATAATCATAATAGTAATAATAATATAATAATAATAAAATAAGAGTGAAGCTATGGTGCTTAGCGAAGCATAAAACCTCCCGTGCTTTCGCGTCCGTATCTCGAATTTGAAAGTTCAAACTAGCCGATCCAAAATCTTTAACATGATCTTCATATTGAAATATCCTAGTTGTAACCATAGTAAATAATAATTATAATCATAAAATAATAATTATAATCATAATAAATAATAATATTCATAGTTGTAATCATAGTAATATAATAAAAATATAAACATAATCATAATATAGTAATATAATAATAAAGATTATAATTATAATCATAATTATAATATAATAATAATAATAATAACTAATAATCATAATTTTAATAATATAATAATAAAATTATAATTATAATCATAATCATAATAATATAATTATAATAAATAATCATAATATAATCATAATATAATAATATAATACAAAATAATTAAATAATAATCATAATCATAATCATGATAATAATAATTATAGTCATAATCATAATAATATAATAATTATATAATAATAATATAATCATAACTATAATAATATAATACATAATAATAATAATAATAATAATAATAATCATCATAATCATCATCATAGTCATAATAATCATCATATAATCATCATATAATCATAATATAATCATAATTAAAATATAATAATATAATAATAATCAATAATCATAATTGTAACAATATAATCATAATCATAACATAATATATAATAAATAATCATGATCATAATAATATAAAAATAAAATAATAATAATATAATAATATAATACTAAAATTATATTTATTATAATATAATAATAATATAATAATACTAATAGTGATGATAATATAATAATAATAATCATAATCATAATTTAATAATAATAATATAATGATAATAATAATAATAAATAATAATAATATTAATATAATAATAAATTATAATCATAATAAAATATAATAATAATTTATCATCATAATATAATAATATAATACAATATAATTAAATAATAATCGCTATTCCGACAAGAGCTAATCCGGTATTCCACCTATAAGTTGGTATACCGGATTAGCACTCTTCCACACTCTTCTACTTAGTCTAAAATTCGTTTGGCAAATTAATTTATCGAAATAGCAATTCTATTCCTATTTTTGCTATTCCATGGAGTGCCAAACAAACCCCTAGAGAATAACGGGGTCGATTAACTCCAATTCGGCAGGGCCATTATCAATTTATCATCATCATCATTATCAACAATAATCATCATCGTCGTCATTATTATTATGGGATCACCACTTACAATAATTAAATTATTACTATATTAATAACTTAATTTCACAAAGCTGAACTTTTGATCATGATCAACATTACATATAAAACGCATGCATCGTAAATTATTTTATTTAGAGAATATTTAGTAAACGATATTATCCCAGAAAAATAACTAGTATGAATTAATTTATGTCCAATGTTTTATTTCACCTCATCTAACAAATATTCTACCGATATTATATTTTTGTAAAAAAAAAAAACTATGATTGTAATGTAATATTGACTAATTAAGGTCAATAATTAAAACTATAAACTGGTCATGTAAAGAGCAATATGACATTCTAACAAATTACTGTGCTCGTATCTAAGTTGATTGCTGAAGTCTTAAACTACCAAAATTTGACTATTCTCATCATGTTTGTTTCACAGCAACTTCTTAAAAAACTAGAGACCTCAGTACAAGAAGTCATAGCACGTACTAATAATCCTCAAGTTGCACCTGAGCTGTTCTCGGTCCAGAAAGTAAGTGGATAGTAAAATATTTAATTTTATCCATAATCAATCTGAAAAATATCTATATCTGTTTTGTATTCGTATCCGAATTTTTTTACGAATTAAGATACGGTTTGTCTATTACATATTTTTATCTGATCGTTTAACTATTATTCATTAATATTCAATATTATCCAAGGAAGTTCATTCGATTTTATCCGAATACATATAGAGGTGTAAACGAATCAGATACGGACAAATAATGGTCTTATCGTATATGCATGCATCCGTTATTATTTTTTGAATACGGATATGGATCAGATATCCAACCGATATAAATACGAATACGGATATATTTCAGATATTATATAAATATTTTATATGTATCATTGAAAATTACATACTATTTTGGCTGAATCATTAATTATAAAATTAATATTAGTTATAAATGTTAAATACTTTATCATTATATAGTATTAATGAATTATAAAATAATATTATAAATTAACATAAATTAGATTTATAGTGCACGCTAAAAATCTAAATGAAAAATATATAATAGAAAATTTTCAGACAATATCCAAAGGAGTTGTCATAAAATAGATTTCTTTGCAGTCGCAGAGCCACACTGTGACAACGTAGCCATCACTCTGAATCTTTTTTTTTCAAGAATGTCATTGTAATTTTATATATTCAGAAAAAAATAAAAATATATATTTATATTGGAGAAATTTTTTAAATTTTACCTCCCTAAAAAAATAATTTTTTCCCTCTCCCGCACCAAAAATGTGGCTCCGCCTACCTTTTTTAATATCATTTTTATTTTCTCCATTTTCTTGGAGATGGATTGGTAGGAGTCGGGCTTGGAAAATTTTGGGATAATTTTCAAATTTGTAAGTATTATTTTCTTTAAATTCATGTCTTTTTCTTTTCTTAGGAAAAGGAAAAAATAGGGAAAAAGGATGTAACATGCGATTTATAATAGTCCTAGACTCCTAGTGATATTTATGATTAATCTAATCTCAAATTTTTAATTAGATTGTTTCTCACTTTTATAGTTTTTTTTTGTGAAAGTGCAATTTATTAGATTTAGTATTTTTATTTTTGAAAAAAAAATCTCTTTTATATATATTATTTCTGGTTTTGTAAATACTTTCTGGTTCATGTTGTTATTGTTTGTATGAATATTTTATATTTCATAGAAGTTGACCAATCCAAAATAAAATATATGATAATAAAATTACAAAAAAAATAATTTAAAATCCACTTTAAAATAATCTCAAATAAGGAAAACACTTTTCTTAGTACTATTATTTGTGTAACTTGAATAATCTTACATTAAGTATCTAATATTTTAAATATTAATCATATCTTACTTTTTGTATTTCAGCGTTAAACTAAATTAATTACCTCCATTAACTAACCATTTGTTATGGAACTGAATTCATGGTATATACCGTTAAAATTTAATAGTGCACGATACTAAAATGTTGGATCTTTTGAGAGTTAAAATTAGGAGTGTCAATTGTTGACCCGACCCGACCCGGCATGATTCGAAAATAAATGGGTCGGATATGTGTTTAACTTTTTGTTCCGAATTGGGTCGGGTCGGGTTCGGGTCAACCCGACCCGAACCAATTAATTAAGTTTTTTGAATTAATTTTATGATTTATTAATAATTAAAGCTTAAAATATACTAATTGTATACTAATTAAGATTAATTAATAATTAAGTAATTTTTAATTGCTTAAAATTATGTAAAAATAATTAATTATTTTACACGGATCAGGTCAAACCATGACCCGGTCGGGTCGGATATGGTTAAGATTTTTTAATCCGAATTGAAACAGGTTGGGTCAAAAAAATAATAAAATAATATGACCCGACCCCGAACTCGACCCAATCCATTGACACCACTAATTAAAATGCACCTCAAATATATTACACCCATCTATTTTAAATGAAAAGAAAGAGAAACTGCATATGAACTACTAAATTCAAATAGATAAAAAGATATGATGGACAAAAATGTTGATATTGTATACTTGAAATTTTTCAAAATTTAACCAATGTTATGTATTAAGAAGTTGTCGAATTGAAGTTAACTTATATATAAATATTATGTAAAGAAGCATCACGATATAAGATAAAAAGGAGGCAGTCATCAGTGGATTAGTATGTAGATCAGTAGATAATTTGGTCACGAATTTCTTAACTTAATTACATGTTGATAATTATAATTCTTCTTTGATTCTGCATGAACAGAAAGAACGAACTTATGTAAAAGAAAAATTATACCACATAATTTTTTCTTGTTTCAACCAGATTTTCTTGGAAATTGGGATCAACAATTAATTAATTCAAAAAATATTTTAAAAATTAAGTGAGATAATGGTTTTAAGTTGAAATTATCATTTGTTCAAGAGAAATTCTGCACGATTTGCTCGTTATCCAAAAGTAAAACGGTCGAGTAAGCTGGACCCATTAGGAAGATTAACTGGACTATGCTAATACGGACCTCAAAAGGAACTGAATTTGATAAAGACCCACTAAATTAATCAATTCAATGACTCACACAATTGGGTACGTACCTCACAGATGCGGCCCATTTGATATCCAACTTCCCCCAAGCCGGAAATTATGGTTTGGACTAAATGTTTCCTACGAACTTATTTTGCATGTAAATTACGAGTTTATCTGACTTGTACCAGTATTCAAGGGCATGATTTTGAGAATCTATTTGTCATTTTATATGTAAAATGAACTTTAATTTATTTGTTCGTTTATTTAATTGATTTATGTCTCATTTATAATCAGAAAGTCATCAAAATTCAATAAAAATAATTTCAATTATGTCATTATTCTTCTATAAATTTATTTGAGATAAGTCAAACAATTAAAATATATATCTAACATAAAATTATTTGTGCTTTATTAATTTTATACCTTGTTTGTAATCGTAAATTTGCCCAAGTTAGTAGAATTGTTTCAAATTATGTCATTTATGGTTTATACTAGAAGAACATTAGGAAGGAATTATGCTATAATGGTTCGTAGAATTCTATTATGTGTTTCACGAATCACATGGCTTTTTTACTTCGACTCCAAACCACCTATACCAAAGGACTGAATGGACGATCCAAGTCGCTCATCACAATTCATGTATTGAAATCTTATAGTTCACTATAATATGAACTCATGGTTCATATATATATATATAGAGAGAGAGAGTTAGATTATTGTGAAAATATTTGCATTTCGAGTTTAAATACATACGGCTCAAATTTTATCGTAACATATCTGAAATTCAAAATTATCATTCTCATTAAATTTTCATATCAAAATATTGAGCGATACAAAAATTTGAGGTATTTTGAGTTTTCTAAGTATTTGTTTTGGATTTTTAAAAATCAGCACTAAAATAATTTAATAATATTATTATTGTTGCTGATTTTCAAAAACCCAAAACAAATACTTAGAAAACTCAAAATACCTCAAATTTTTGTATCCTCCAATATTTTGATATGAAAATTTAATGAGAATGATAATTTTGAATTTCGGATGCTATGATAAAATTTAAGCTGTATGCACTTGAGCTCGAAATGCAAACGTTTTCGCAATAATCTAACTCTCTCTCTCTCTATATATATATATATATATTTGCAAATACACATCACCGGATTTTCCACAAAAATACATATTTGCAATATAAATAGGCAGTAGTGCAAAATACATCTCCCGAAATTTTTTCTTTACTTTTTTTATTTAATATCTCATCTAAATGATTCATTTGAAGCGGTTTTGGATAATAGAGTGCAAATAGATTAAAAGTTTCACACCGAGTTTCGGAAAATGCATATGCGAGTATGAAAAATATGTGATATATTTATTTAATAATATAGTTAATAGCTTACAATTGGTAGAATCATAGTAATGTTAGATGTTATAATTAATCACAATTCTTGACATGTTTAAAATGTCCGTCGAAAGAGCGAAATCTGAATCAGAACTCTAAACTCAGAGTTTAAAATTGGGTGGTTTGATTCTCATTTTTTTATTTCAAAATATTATATTAGTTGGGTATATTTATATTGATTAATTATTATTGCCTCCATATGTTAGGTTAGGTCAGGTTTTGAATCGGATTGGTAATATATATAGAGAGTAAAGATACCGTGAGTTTAGCTCAAAAAGCACATCAAATTATTTTTAAATTTTAATTTATCATTCTCATTAAATTCTTCATATAAAAATCTTGTGGGATGAAAAAAATTTGAAGTTTTGAGCTTTTTAAGTCATCATTTTTAAAATTTTAAAATGATAGTCAAGTATTGAATATATTATTATTTTTTTAGAGCTGATTTTCCAAATTTAAAAACCATGACTTAAAAAGCTCAAAATACTCTAAATTTTTTTATCCCATAAGATTTTTATATAAAGAATTTAATGAGCATGATAAATTAATATTTAGAGATGATTTGATATATTTTTTGAGTTAACCTCACGAAAGGCCTCCGTGAGCTTAAGTTCACGGTATCTTTACTCTCTCTCTATATATATATAGAGAGAGTAAAAATATCGTGAGGTTAAGCTCACGGAGGCTTTCCGTGAGGTTAACTCAAAATTTATATCAAATCATCTTCAAATTTTAATTTATCATTCTCATTAAATTCTTCATATGAAAATTTATTGGGATGCAAAAATTTGAGTGTTTTGAGTTTTTTAAGTCATGATTTTTAATTTTTGAAAATCAGCTCTAAAAAATAATAATATATTTAATATTTGAACATCATTTTTAAAAATAAAAAATGATGACTTAAAAAACTCAAAACACTCCAAATTTTTGCATCCCATGAGATTTTCATATAAATAATTTAATGAAGATGATAAATTAAAATTTTGAGATGATTTGATGACTTTTTTAGTTAAGTTCACAGAAAACTTCCGAAAGTTTAACCTCACGGTATCTTTACTCTCTCTCTCTCTATATATATATATTTCAATCGGACGTGCCTGACTCAATTTAAATAAACTCAAAATTATTTGACCCTGAACCAACCCAATTGATCATTCGATCGATGCAATCTGACCGGATGAAATAGTTTAGTAAAAATTACTTTTTATATTTTTATGTAATTTGACCTTAATTAATAAATAGTTAATCCCAATTAGTTTTAATACTAAATCTTCACAAATATAAACTTCAAATTTATTGAATTAATTAAATATTTGAACTTTTTGACAATACATGCTCCACATTTTCTTAAATCATTTGGAATAGGATTAGATTAGGGTTGTAAACAGATTGGATGCATAATCTTATCGTATGATACGTTATAATATTTTGGATACGGATACAAATCAGATATTCAATGAATATTTAGATACATATAGAGATATATTTCGAATATTAAATAAAAATATTACATACATCATTAGAAAATAACATACTATTTTTTGATACAATCATTAATTATAAAAAAATAAATACTAATTATTATTATATTAATAGATCAAATGTATTATTGAATTATAAAAACATGATATATTAGCACAAATTAGATATAAAATCAATTAGGTTTGAAATGTATACTAATAATTTATAAAATATATATATATATATATATATATATATATATATAATGTGAATTTTCGGATATAAATTTGGATAATATCAAATCGGATACCTTCAAATAAGATCGGATATTGATGAATAATAACTAAACAGTTAGATACAGATACATAATAGTCAAAGCAGTGGCGAAACTAGAAATGATTCGTAGGGGTGCCCTAACTAATATCTCACATGTATTAATTTTAATTTCAAATTATATGATCAAATGATAAAAAATATATTTAACGATTATCATAATATTTTACTTGTCTAAAAATAAATACATAATTGATAGATCATTCTTCATGTCTTGAAGCCAAAATAAAACATCAAAAATAACCTACATAGACAAAATTGAATTATTAAATTTTAATGGATGCACATATCACAATCATAATGATTTAAAATTTCAAATAGAAAGCGTATCACTAATTTCTAATTTGAGATAATTGCATCTTTCGAGTCTTCTTATTTTGAAAACTTTGTAAAATCCTTTCATCATCAATAATGGCAAAAGTATCTCACTCAATGTAACAAATCATGTTGTCATTCATCCATTCATCGCCCATCTTATTGCACAATTTAGTTTTAATGATATTCATCGCTGAGAATGCTCTTTCAATTGTTGTCGTTGTCATAGGTAAGATCAAGGCCAACTCAATGAGATGATATACCAATGGAAAACATAAATGTCCTTCGGTTTGAACCATTTGGATAACAAACATTGCAAGATCATGATAATTTGAAAATTTTGAACTATTTCTCATATCAGAAATGAATGTGCCAAGTTCACCTCTTAAAAATGTACGGTCATATGATGAGAACTCAGCAGAATAAATACTAGCAAGTTCAAAAAGTTTATCATGATCAAATTTAGAGAAAGAGTCCCTTGAATTAAGACAAACAATACATTTTAATAAATTAGTAGATGCTTCACTAAATCGTTCATTCATCTAAAAGAGAAGCGAGTCAAGCACAACTAAGAAAATATCAACATGATAGCGATGTGAGTACTTCACCATTTGACCATCACACCTTGACTTACCTACAATAATAACAAAGCATTTAATCTCAAATTAATTGGAATGAGCTAAAAAAGAACCCAATTCGAAAGATCTCAAAGATAAAAAAAAAATTAATGATAATAATAATGATAGTGACACGCCTTGACTTAGCTCTTGCTGATATTTTATCATCCATATTAGGCACATAAATTTCCATATTCATAAAAAACTCTTTATTTCTTCTAATAGTTCATTATATCTGTTGTCTCTTAAGTGTTGTACATTTTGCTTGGCAATAACAATCAAACTAACTGCACAAATGATGTTCTGATCTTTCCTTTGTAGTGTATGTGATAACTCATTAGTATAACCCAAAAATTTTAGCATTAAGTGCATTATAAATGTAAATTCAAAACTCTTTATTTTCTCTATTAAACCCGCAACTGTGGTTTTTTGTGTCGAATTAGTTGCATCATCAATCACATTCTCCAACACCTTCAATATTGAGTCCCACATTGTAAAGAGATGAACTAACGTTGTGTGATGTGAACCCCATCGGGTATCACCTAGTCTTGTCATACTAGTTTCTTGATGTGTTCCTCTTCCTGAAAAAAATATAAAGTGGTATTGACAATCTTGTCATGATAATCTTGAAGTAATCTAGCTTCATTACAATCTTGTCATGATAATCTAGCTTCATTACAATCTTGTCATGATAATCTTAAAGTAATTTATCATTTCTTTTGCAAGAAGCACATACAGTATTGACAATTAAAGTGGTATAGTTAGAGAAATCAACTACATATGAACTACACTTTACAACAACAACTACCACCAACCTGCAACTGATGAGTAAAACAATGGATAAAAAAGGCATAAGGATTTTCATCCAAAATCCACATTTGCAGCCCATTGAATTCTCCTCTCATATTTGAGGCATCATCATATCCTTGCCCTCGTAGTCTAAAGATAGATAAATCATACCAAGCAAATAAAGCCTCCAATGCTATTTTTAATGAAAATAACGTAGTATCAAAAACATGCTCAATGTCAAAAAATATCTCAATCACATGTTCAGTCTTGTTCACAAACCTACATAGCAACAAGCCAATTAAGAATATTACTTTAGTAACAACTAATTAAATTAAATGTATTAGTTGCTAACCTCACAACCACGGCCATTTGCTTGTTTATCAATGCATCATGAGACTCATCAACAAGTACGACAAATAACTTATCTCCAAACTCATCAATAATGGCAAGAGAGGTCTCTTCTACACAAGCTTTCACCATCTCTTTTTGTATAAGTGGGGAACTCATCTGATTATTCTCATGAGCATTTTCATAAAGTACTTTGGCAACTTCAGATTTTCTTTCTTTATATTAGTTTAGTAACTCCAAAAAAAATTCTCTATTACTAGAACTAGAAGTTTCATCATGTCCATAAAAAGTAAGAGCTTGTAATAGAAAAAATCTTGTGATATGTAAAATAAAAGTGAGACGTACTTTGTATGCAATCTCAGCTTCCTTGCTAAGTGCAAATAACATATATGACACGCTTTGTCTTTGATTTTTAAAATCCTGACAAACTCATCTTACATTATTGGACAAGAATTTACTCCACCAATATGGTCTTTAAAGACATCAAATATTTTTCTCCAATTGTTAAACCCTTCTTGTGTGAAGACTTCATACCCAAAATTATCACCCCTTATTTGTTGCTTAAAAAAATAATAATAAAAACAATAAGCTGAATCATTTTCTACACTATAATCTAACCATAATTTTAGCGTTGAGGGGTCAAAGGGGGGCCAAATCTTGAGCCTGAGTTTCAATTAAAAAAGGAAAACTAATTTTCGCTTGGCTAAGAGGGGCCACAGCCCAGGCAGGCTCAGACCTTAATTCCACCCCTAAATCAAAGTGTATATTTATATGTTAAAAAACTTCTGATATGAATATAGATATCCTCTAATATATATCATGAATAAAATTAAATATTTTACTATCCATTCATATCCCAGATCGGATGCACCTGTTAATTAATTATAGCAACGTCTGGCCTCGTAGAATAATTTTATATCCACCACGGCAGGTCGCAGGAAAATGCTGATAAAGAAGTACGCCCTGGAGTCTCGGCACAAGAACATATAAAATGAAGTAATAAAGTAACCGAACCTGAAAACGATATATACTTTACAAATAAAGATTCCTTCAAAACAGGGTATAAGCACGTTTGGTCCATCCACTGGGACGGTGACGGTCAAATGCATTGAACCAACCCGGAGCAGTCGCCTTGACCGATGACCATGGCATGATGCCAATACTAAACTAAACCCCTCATAATTCGCCACGTGCATGTGCTGTGCTGGCACGAGGCGAATTGTAAGAAGCGATACAGGTTCGCGTCTATTTCGTCTTGCTTCTTTCTTAAGTCAGACCAAAATGGTTTGCTCTTAATTTCTGGTAGCAATGAATATTAATCAGGACCACGTTTTTAGTCATCAAACGTGATCGAATTCAGGGCATCTGAATCTGTTGTCACTACATTTGGGCTTTTAAAGTAGTGCGTCCACCTATGTTTACCTGATGTTTCTTAAGAAACGTAGGCAAACATACTAATTTGCATAGCAATAACAGAATATATACTGATTGGCTAGTACTAGTGTACATTTAATTGTATGATATATTTCATATTTATAATACATTTTTTTATAAATATTGCTTAATAAAAAAAATTTAAATCATATATGTGTTTCTAATAGTTTAGATAGAAGGTATATAAATTTTGAGTCAATTTAAAAGAGATTTTAATGCCTATCATACAATTAAAAAATTTATCGGTAGAGTTTTAATGACATTAATGTGATGAATAATCAGCTAATCTCTAAATTATTTCAAATTTGATATAGATCTTATTTAAATTATTATAAACATGTATATAATTTTTTATTTTTTACTTGAATAATATTTCTAAAAAGATATATCTTAAATAAAAAAAAATATACCATAAAGTTGAATTTACAAATTATCCTTTTTTATCAGTTTGTCACATTCGATGGCATAGAAGTATCGTAGAATTAGTTTTTTGTCAGTTTATCCTATCTTTTCATATATCACTTATTAGATATTTCATTAACAATTTGGTATAAAATAAGTAATTGTATATGCATAACAATACTAAAATCGTCCTTTTCAAAATTCAAAAAAGTTAAAAAACTGAAATTTGAGGAGAAACAAGCATATTTGATTATATGTACGTATACAATTCAGAATGATGAATCAATATGTAATCTCATTAGTGATAATAAAAATGGATGACACTAAAGATATCCATATCAGAACAAAACGGTACTAAAATTTACTGACTCATCTGTGTGTGTGTGGGGGGGGGTTTATGAAAAAAATTGACACTAAATTTATAATTTTGTGTCATTTTTTTTATAAAAACTTGACACTAATGAGTCAGTAAATTTTAATATCATTTTTATATAAAAATACAACATAAAAAAAATTAAAAATTAGTGTCAATTTTGATTGAAGAAGTACTAATGTCGAATTTTTATAATAAAATCGATAATAAAGTCATATTTTAGTGAGAGTTTTTTTTTATAAAGATCTGATACTAAATATTTGTTCGCCTTTTCTGTTTGAAATTAGTGATTTTAATTCTAATCATACAATTTAAAGTTATGATATTTGAACATATATTATGACATTTGGGGCACCTCAATTGCGTATTTTAATAGGCTTTGGTGACTAAAACTAGCAATTTTTACTTTACTTAGCTATGTTTTGCTCCTAGTTCGTGATACTACTGTGTTTTGACTTTATTTTCAGATTTTTGGAGCACTTAGACACATTTAGGACATTAAACGAGGTACTTTGGGCACTAGAGTCAGACTTGTGATCCACACATGAACAAATCTAGTAGCCAACTAAGAATTAGCACTTGCCTTCTCCGGTGTCTCCTGTCTATAGAAGCAAACCCTAGCCGCCTCTCACACGATCTTCGATTGTTCTAAGTTTAGAGGAGGCTAAGGGATAGACTAGCCCCTTCTCAGAGCATTTGGTGCATTTTTGAAGGAGATCAAGCCCAAACGGCAAAGGAAAGATCCGAGTACTCAAGCGACACTTTGGGATAGCAAAAGATCTTCGGTTTTCTCATTGTTTTTATAGCTTATTTGTTGTTAAGCATTGTTATTATGATGTATTTGGTACTCTCTCTCTTTGCTTTTTTTATATGGCTAGACATTTTTATCCTCATTATTCTATGATTTTGTGTGTGATGTATTATTTATATATTTGATTGTATGTGTGTAATGATTTTGATAACTCATCAGTAAGTGACATATTTTAGTGTTGGTCTCATTTGAGCCAAATAAACTTATACCGGTCGATTAAACTATCAAGTTAGGTTGACCAAACAATAGTTGAAAGAAAAAGTTTCTCTCGGATCGAGACATTGAACGTGCCATAGAAAACTAACGTCAAAGCTAATAGGACTTAATTTGGACACAAAAGTGTAGTCAAAGTATCTTTAGAGGTTTAGAAAAAGCAAACCGAATAATCAAATATCTTTACGTGACACGTTGATATATGTTAGGTGTTAGTTTGTAATAATCTTGAAGTCAATAATACGATAAATTGGTTATATAAAGCTTTGTTCATGAATTGGATATTTAAACGATATTTTATTTCCTTGAGTATTATTGAATTTATGAATCATTCTGAGTTCATGACTGGAATTGTGAAACTTCATAATTGGAATTGTGAAACTTCATAATATAGAATATACTCTTAAAAGTCACTAACCAAGGTAATTAGCAGGAACACTAATTTAGTTATCAGGTTAGTATGTGGATTAAATGATGGTCAAGTTTTACGGACCATAGACAAAGAGTTGTCATTTTAATCACATAGATAGATGTTCTAGGAACATCGTATTTGATAGACCCCAAATGAAACATTAAATGGAATTGTGTTCGTGTCATTAATGTTTTCGTTCAGTATTAAATTCTAAAGTATGAGGTATTCATCTTTCCTACATAAGATATGTATGTGTGTGATTTCTACCAAACGTTATCAAGTAAAGGTGGCTATAAAGGTAGCTCTTCGGTATACATAACTTATTCGGAGGAAGAGATGGTTTGCCAAAAGTATTATTGTCCTCGTATTTCTATACGAGTTATAGCATCATTGGGCCCCTTGATAGAGTAAGATTATACGCTAGCGAGTATAATTACAAGAGTAATTATATTTGATAATTTACTCGGGATCAAGAAAAGATTAAGTTTGCAAGAATGACACATACCTACCTTGAAAGCGATCGATAGCTATGAGACAAAAGAATTAAACACAAGTAAATAGTTTCTTGGATCATGATATTGTATAGTACATCATCATCTGTGTAATTGGATGGTCATAGTGCATTACGCGGATGCCTCCTATGATTATAGAAGTTAAAACGGTTTTAACTCTATTTACCAACATAACACGGATCTGTCGGGTCACACCGTATAGGAGTTAATCGGAGAATCTTATTGATTAATTATAAATTGTTTATAATTAATAATAAGATGGTTATAATTAATTATATATGATATAATTATATTTATCATAGAGATGACAAGAAGCAAAAATCAGATTGAATTTATAATGTGTTGGACACGTCGTATAAATTAATAGAAACAACAATGAGAAAAATATAATTGTAGATGATAATTATATATATTTGATTTGGATTTTAAATGTTAATTATGGATTTAAATTATGGGCCAAAGCCCATTTATAATTAAAGTCTTAATTAATAATTAAAAGCCCAAAATCGAAAAGCCGAAAAAGCCAAAAAAAAAGCCCAAAATTGAAAAAGCCCAAAATCCGAAAAGCCCATGAAAAGCCCATGATGACCTCCAAGGGTATTTTGGTAATTTGTCCAAAAGCCCAAGGGTATTTCAGTAATTTGGCCAAAAAGCCCAATGGCGTTTTGGTAAATTGGATGAACTTTAAGGGTATTTTGGTCTTTTCACATTGGAACCTCCTTACTATTCATGAGGGTATTTTGGTAATTTGCCAATCTCACATTTTCTATAAATAGAGGGGTAGGGTGAGAGAGAAACTTACACCAAATCAGTTCTACTTTCTCTCTCTCGGTATACGGTTGTTTCAGAATTCACGGGATCGGTGAATAGTGTTTTTATGAGAGTTACGGTATTTCTGCACATTTGTGAAACAGAATTACTGCGAGTCATGAATAGTACTATTTCGTCTTTTTCTTAGGTGAATAGTGTTTTTGCGAGAAACCGCGATTTACGATATTTACGCAAAAGAAATAAGCGCTCTCTGAGTCGATCCTGGTGGATAACCTACAGAGGCATCAAACGTTTGGTGCTCCGAGACAAACGGATTTTCATTCCAATTGAAATTTGGAAGCGAGGTATAACATCTTATGTTAATCTATTTAATTGTTAAGTAGATTAATATTTTAGAAATCAATCATGGAGTAGATCAATAAAGGTTTAAAGAGGTGTGTATCTCTCGGTAATCATCCGACACATCACTTTAACCCTAAGCTTAAGTTAGAAGTAAAATAATATTTTACCGTCTTTTGTAAATGATTAAATGTCTGTATCTCTCGGTAATTATCCGATATACTTTAATCCCTAACTTAAGTAGAAGTAAAATTTTTGTTCTACGGTCTTTCCGCAGCTTGAGCATTAACGGGATTTGGGCATTCCGAATCCCAACATTAGGTGCCAAAGAATCTCGACCTAAGTCTTCACATCTCAAAAAAAAAAAAAATTTGTCATCCATTGTTAAATTTATTAGTACCGTGTACGGATTATGCATGTCAAGGCCAGGTAGAAAAGTTATCTGAAACTCTAGGAACGCTTATTCTAATTATAGTTTAGGCCCTTTTATTATTTCTTTATTTTAGTAACTTTAATACAAAACCAACAAAAACTCTCAAAACCGTTCCTAGTTTGAAAGTAAATTGAGTTTGGTTGATTTCTTCATCCTTGTGGATTTGACACTCAATTATATTCTTCGAGCCATGCACTTGTGGTTAGGACTGTGTATACTTATTAGCTATATCATCCCCAATACCAAGATTTGGATATAAGATTTTTAAAACTTACCAAGAACTAATAAGTTACTTAGCCTAATAATTCATCTTGTTTCATAATTAGTAGAACTTTCATTATAGCGTAATTTCATTCTAGTTATTAATTGATAATTTTTATTTAATTAGATCAACCATTATATTAACTTTAAATTTGATGAAAATTTATCAATATAATAATTTTAGTGAATATTAAAACTTAAAGATACAAATATATATGTTTAAAAATATGTTAATATTTTCATTCTTTCATGAACAATGTTATCACATGTTACTCATACATTTTATTACACTTAATAATTTCTTTTATATTTTATTATTTTACAAAACTTACTTACATTTAACAAGTCTTTTGAGTTATTTTTGTAGGATTCTATGAAGATTTCATCGATTGCTCATTATATAGACTGATGAAGATGGCCAGAAGAAATTAAGAGAAGAAATATGATCAAATATTGTAAGGGTTAATTCAAATCTTTAGGTTCTTCATAAAAAAATTATAAGAAAAGATTTCTGCCATAATGAACTGTTATAACAGTTTCTAAACCGTTATAACATTTTTTATACACTCTTAAAAAAATTCTAAGTTCATTGAAGGCAGAAATGTGAAATTTAACAGACTAAATCGTTATTTAACGTTTCAATAGACGTTATAACGTTTCAAGTCATTATGACGTTATACTGAAACGTTATAATGTTCCTTTGGTGATAGCACCTTGTCAGATTCTAAGTCAATGTAGTCAAACTTGATCAAAATATTATAATAATTTATCAAGCGTTACAACGTTACACTCAACCGTTACAACGGTTCATCCAAGTATAAACAAATCATTGTAACGCATTCTGACAAGGGTATTCTTGGCCAGATTAAGATCAAGAATTGGAACCATTATAACATTTCAGAAAATGTTATAATGATTTTATGGGGCAAGAACCCAAACTACTGTATGTTCCTGTGTTTTATAAACTGAGTACTTTAAGATTTCAAACTAACGAAAATCTATCAAAAAATTTCTATCTACTACTAATCTTGAGCACTCACTCAAGCTATCAAGAGAGAACTTTTCACCTTTACAAACATACAAGAAGCTAATCTTTCGAATTAGTCAAAAATCTAAAAATTCTTATAAACCGAGTTGTAATCTTTTGAGCTTTGTCCTAACTTTTTTTCTCAGCTTTGGGCTGATTTTCTGAGCCTTGAGTGCTCCTTATTTTCTATTTTCTTTGAGTCTTTTAGTTTTCTTGCACTAGTTCTTGTGAAGAAACTAAAATTTCTAAAATTATAAAACTTTTTCTTTGGTAATATATCGGCGTTCCGTTAGTGGAATGAGACCCAAAAATATAGGTTTCATAGCCGAACTCCGTTAACATCCCGCTTCTTCTTTATTTTTCTGTACTTATATTTTTTTATATTTCACCAAAACTTGGTACCAAACCTAGAATCATTTTGACTTGTAAAACCTTTGATTTTTGATAAATACCATTTTGAACTACCTCAAAATATCACATTTAACTTACATGAAAATTTACTTACATCTCTTCGATCATTTTAATTGTTTATGTGAAATCTAATTGTACCGATGCACTCAAGTTTACAAAAATATCATTTCTACATATTTTCATATATTTTTAACATTACATGGTCACTCAATCAAATCTCATATGCATACACCGTCAAATTAAAAAATTATCAATCGATTGTATTTCAATAACTAATTGAGCCAAAATCTTATGAAATAGATCAATAATTAATGAACAATAATATAAAAATATATATTGACAACTAAAAATTTATAAACCAACAACACTATTAAATGTTATGACAAATTTCTATATTTATCAGTTAACTGTCAGATTTTTTTGAAAATCCGACAGTGATTTTTAAAAATTCGACACTAATTTTTTTCGTCTATTATATTCAAAATCAATCAATATCAATTTTTAATAAATCCGGTTAGTGTTATTATTAGGATGATAAAGATATATCATTTATTTCTTTAGTGATTTATTATTTATTTATTGAGTTGGATTCAATTGTAAGACATATGATTAATTAATAATAACTCTAAAATATATTTAATATGTTAGTTATCTAAGGATAATAATCAACTATGATTATTATGTAAGTTGAGTGATGATTGTGATTCATAGATTATGTGATACAAATGACAAGTTGAATATATTATTTGACTTGAGTAATAAAATATTATGAGAATTGTGTTTGTGTTATTAGTATTTTATTTATTTACTATTTTTAGGTATGAAATTAGCACTCATCTTATATAAATAATTTCTATTTATGGATATTATCCAATGTTGTCTATAAATAGCGACCATACAGATTATATCCTAGTTTACATCTTCTATATTAAGAAGAAACATGAATCAAGAATATCGATCTCTCTCGTAAGTTCATTTTCCTGACCCCCAAACCCTAATTTCCTCTTCCTCACTTGCTCGTTATTCTCTCCTCACTCCTCACCAGTGTTTTTAAATATGATTGTATGGACCGTATATGTGGCAGCATATGCATATGTAGTGCTCTACCCATTGTGAAAATTTCATACAGTCAAGTTCATACAGTTTTATTGATATGCGGCCACACAGATGTCATATAATTATCCTTGTCACAGAAGATCATAGTGTTGATTTAGGTGGAAAAATTAAAAATAAGAACATTTACTTTCTTTGAGACTCAAACTTGAGCCTAGACGCACTCTCCGAAGCAAACAATCATTGGGTCATTGAATGATTTGTATCATATGATGAACTTTAATATATATATTCCCTCTATAAGCTGCATGCATAATTCAAGTAATATTTATAAAATTATCCGCATATATAGTTTTGCATTAAAATCCGCATATACGGTCGCATTCCACATATACGGTATGTAGTGTCTCTCGTTATGCATAAAAAAAATCGCATTTAAAAATATTGCTCCTCACCCAGTCACACTGATCTTCATCTCGTAAGTTTATTTTTGGTTCTCTTCTCCCCTTCTCTATAATCTCCATTTGTCCATCTCATCGCTATCTCCAATATTTGGTATTCTCCTTATTTACGTCTATTGGCTACTCGGTTGTCGCCCCCTTCACCTACTGTAGTCCGCGCATAGTTCATAAGATCCAAATACCCGACGACTAGAAGCTATATGCAATCTCAGCAAACACCGACCAAAGGTACTTCTTCCTACAATTTATTTTACCCTTATTTCCTTTCTTTTTCGCATTAACTGACTTCCATAAGATGGAATCAGATAATTTTAGAGTGCATTCAACTCTACCATTGTTTTGGTAATGAGTTCCACCATACCAACTTGATTTGGGTCATTAGAAAGAATGGGAAGGAAAACTCAGATTGAAGCACAGTACAAGTTTTTTTTTTTTGCATTAGCTGAGTTTTCTCTTTGCAATCAGTACATCTGATAATGAGTTCCACCATACTAGTACACCAGGTAAAAAATATTTTGGTATAATATTTTTTAGGGTTCAGATCATTTCTTACATTTATTTGGTCTAATTTTTCATTTCTTTCTTCTGATACCTAATTTAGTAAATGAGTTAGTAAAATTTGGCACCATTCACTAAAAAGGCGACTCCTCATTCACAAACTCTTGATACTTATTGGTCATAATTTCTTCTTGTATTAGGGTTAGTGTTATTAGTTAGGGTTAGTACTATTAATTAGGGTTACTAAAATATTGGTATATAAATATTTTTTCATGTTCTTGCAGCTTTACTTTTGGATTCCAGTAATGTCCATTTTCAGCAAAAGGAAGAGCAAAAAAAAAAGATATGCAACTTTTTGTTTCAATTTTAATGTGCAACCAAAATATACTTTAGATCATGTCTTTTTACTTATATAAACTTGTTTTATTACAATCTGGTTATTTTTTAGTTGCTATGTGTTATCAGATGGCCAATAGACTCCCATCTTGAAGATAATCAATATCTTCTGTGCATATCTGAAATTTCAATATGAAGAAATAACTAGGTTAAATTTATCTTTAATATAACCCTAACCGCTAAACTTTATCTTCTCTGCCCTTAATTATTTTACATGTATCAACAATAGCATCAATGGTTGGTCAAATGTGTAATAAAAAAATCACACTTTTCATTTCAAACTTTGTATGTACCAAATTTACTAATATCTTCAGTTCTTCACTGTAGATTTTAATATAGAGAAATTACAGCAAATATGAGAAGTTGTTATATTTGAGACCTCTTGAGGCATTTGAGTATGGGATGTTGTTATATTTGTCATTTTGTGAGATTATGGAAATTCTAGTTGTATTTGTGTTTTTATTTTGTTATGAGAACTGTTGGATGGGACTATTTGTTAATTTATGATTTAATGAGATTATGGGAACTGTTTAATTTTAAACTATTTTGTGTTGTTGGAGAACTATTTGAGTATTTGAACTGTTATGTATATATGTAATTTATTTAGAATTTGTGTATTTCGATTTTTAAACAATTTTGAATTTGAAAATGTTGTGTTACTTGTGTATATGAACTATGGAAAGATTGTAGAAAGTTTATCACGATCACAGTTTGTGGAAAGATTACTTATTAAGCCAAACTATCAGCATCTCAAATCTAAAAAACTACTCTCTTCATGAGCCATGAGCTGGCTTAAGCTAGTTCGAGTTGAATTTGAGCAGAGATTCCAGCTCGATAGTGATGCGCTCAACTCACTCGACTCAATACGTAAGGTTATGATCTTAGTTTGAATTAGCCTTAACTCGCTCGAACTCGACTCATACGTAGTCCTACTATTTAGCACGCTCCAATCAGTGTTTTCTCTCAAAAATGATGGTTATTTGAAGATAAGGTAATCATATTTTAATTTTGTATTCTGATATTGTCTCCATTCTTTCTCTATCCCTTATCTCTCAGTTCTTAATCTAAGTTTTACACATGATTTGAAAGAAAAAAACATGAAGTAGAAGAGAAGAAGATTATATATTTATATAGAATAGAATGGATGATAGATATGATAAATCTTCAGAATTCGTGGACGTCTAATTTTTAAATTTCTATTGGTGAAAACTTTTAATGTAAGATTTGTTAAAATTTCATTGATATAACTAGTGTATAAATTAATTTTTTTATCTAAACACTAAAATGATCTTGTATGTTATTTAAAATGAACCAAATATAAGTAATAAATAAGATTTGTACACCTTATGCATGTTTGAGTCATGAAAAAGCCAGAAATAATTGAAAAATATGCATGACACCGAGGGACCAACCAAAATTCCCTCCAATGGTATCAACTAAGAACAACCCACAAACATCTTCTCAACCTCTTGCTAGGACAATTGAGAATTCTTTCCGTGATTCTCTGGTCATTCTTCATGTATTCTAACTCTTAAAAGTGATGACAAATGTTCTCAATACATGGTATAAACAAAACTGATGCAACAAAAATTTGATAGAATTTTGATGTAGTTGGGGATGATTTATCACAGGTTTGTTGACTATAGGTATGTCTTTTTATAAGATGTATATGTTTTAAAGATTTTAGCCATGTTCTGTCCAAATTTGAACTAATTTGGTGCAAAAAAAACTCCTCAAATCGACTCAAAAATCAAACTGTGCATAGAATCGCACGACATAAATCACCATAAGTCTCCATGCTACTAAGGGCCACATGCAATGTTAAACTAGGGCCCCATGAAATTTGAACGAGACATTTTTGGCACTAGTACTTTCTCGAACATTACGTGGCCCGCAAACGCTCTCTGAGATAAGTTTTTGATCTGTTTTAACCTATTTATCAAATACTTTGACAAATATTGTTGATTGAATATTTTAATGACTAATTAACTCATGTTAATGTCCGAGAACTCATTAAAATGATCAAAAATTATTTATAGCCTTTATTATTTTATGGTATGACCCTTTTGAACTATTAGCAATGTCTTAAAATATATTTAATTATCATAGTGTTAGTATTAGTATTAGTGTGATATATAGCAAATTTTTTGATGATTATGCTTAGTTTATGTATTATGATGATTATATAAAATATATATCATTTATTCCTTGAGTTGTATATTATTTATATATTGAGTTGACACAGAAATAGTAAACTAATACGTACACCGAAAGAAAGAATAACAATATGTAGGGAAAGTGGGTGAAGTCTAGTAGTAATTTGTTTGGATTCTTTTTGTGTTTTTAGCCCCTTCTAGCTCCAAGCGTGAAGGTACTACTTTAAATCAATGACAGTTGAATGCTAGCAAGAAACAAAGAGATGTGAAAAGAAATATCGTATTTGAGATTAAGTACAAATTAACCAATTTAATGCAACTGCACATATCAATATTTTCATATTTGTCAAAGCATTATATTTTAGTTTGTTATTGTTTGTGCATTCATAACTAATACCATAATTAGGTTTGAGTACCACTGATTTTAGAGATGAAAAATGTGAAGAGTCTTGTAAATTAAGTTTTAGAGAATTCATAATCGGTACCAGTGATTTGGTACCATAATTCATGGTTTGTGCATTCATACCGATATCAGTGATTTGTAACTGAACATAGCAATTTAATTAACTTCATAAACAATAGCATTGGTTCAATTTTGAGTGCCACTGATTTGGTAACATAATTAGGTCTATGCATTCATAATCGATACCAATTTGGTACCAATTTTGGTACCACTGATTGTAATAGATACTAGATTTTAACTGAACATATCAGATTATCACATATTGTGGTGTTATTTTCACACCATAGTCATGGCATTCAAAGAGGAGGAGCTCATGCGGGTGGACGATCTCTGGCGCTACATGGTGGAGATTCAACAAAGGGTGGGTGGATGGTCTCTGGCAAGTGAGAGTTGATCAATGCGACTGAGAATGAGGAAAGAACCTGTTTGATCAATGCCACTGGAAGGAAAAGAGATGATGAACAATTAACATATGTACTGTTTAGAAGGGTAGTTGTGGAAATAACAAAATACCTTCTGTTGTATATTACCTTTTATAAAAAAATAATCAGAAAGATAGATTAAGGGTATAATTATGATAAAATACTAAATTATATGAGTTTATTGTGATAAATAACTAATTTTAAGCTTTAAGTTGGAAATTTTCTAAATTTTAAGTTTTAGAGTGGCATTTAAAATTTTTCTCTAATTAATAAGAATTCTAAAATATCACTAATCTGTTAATTAACTATAAATAATAATTAACTAAGATTAGTGTGTAAGTTGAATGATAATCATATTTTACATATTATGTAACAAGTATTATCAGCTCAATTATGCAAATAAATGTTGGATGTATTATTAGACTTGATATGTAATAAAACACTATAAATATTGTGTTTGTGATATTAATATTTTATTTGCTTGTTGATTCTTAGATATGATAAGAGTGTTCTTCTTATATAAATAATTTATATTTGTGGTATTATCCAATGTTTATCTGTAACTGATGATCTTACAAATTCTATTTCGATGTACGTCTTTTATATGAAGAAATTATATGAATCATGAATATTGATGCCCCTTTCATTCATTGAACTGGGCGATGATATCCAAATTAGACATCTCTAGATATATAATATAGTGCAAGAATAATATGTTTCTATCTAACTTGCACCATTCTGAATATCATATGATATGAAATGAGCATTAGATAATTATCATCGTCTAGAACAAATATACTTATAGCATAATATATATATATATATATATATATATATATATTTATATAGAGTAAAGATACAATGAGTTTAACTCAAAAAAATATATCAAATCATCTCAAAATTTTAATTTATTATCCTCATTAAATTATTTATATGAAAATCTTGTCGGATGCAAAAATTTGAAGTGTTTTGTGCTTTTTAAGTCATGGTTTTTAATTTTTGAAAATAATCTCTAAAAATAATAATAAAATATTTAATATTTGAACATCATTTTTAAAAATAAAAAATGGTGACTTAAAAAGCTCAAAACACTCTAAATTTTTGCATCCCACAAGATTTTCATATAAAGAATTTAATGAGGATGATAAATTAAAATTTCGAGATGATTTGATATACTTTTTAAGTTAAGCTCACGGTATCATTACTATATATATATAGTAAAAATACCGTGAGGTTAAGCTCACGAAGGCCTTCCGTGAGCTTAACTCAAAAAATAAATCAAATCATCTTCAAATTTTATACTCATTAAATTCTTTATATGAAAATCTTGTGGGATGAAAAAATTTGGAGTGTTTTGAGTTTTTTAACCCACCGTTTTTAATTTTCTAAAATGATGTTCAAATATTAAATATTTTATTATTATTTTTAGAGCTGATTTTCAAAAATTAAAAATCATGACTTCAAAAACTCAAAACGCTCCAAATTTTTGCATCCCATGAGATTTTAATATAAAAAATTTAATGAGATTGATAAATTAAAATTTGGAGATGATTTGATATTTTTTTGGGTTAAACTCACGGTATCTTTACTCTCTCTCTCTCTCTCTATATATATATATATATATATATATATATATATATATAATTCAAGAATAACAATTCACATTTCTATATGTCACATGTGATCTATTAAAATTGTTTTAAGATTAATTGCTAAATGATATTGGTCCCAAAAGATCAGACCGTAAAAGTACAAAAACCTATAAACACTTCTTGGTCATTTAATATGAGTATTTGGGTATAAATATGAGGTTAATAGTCATAAAATGTGATTAATTAAATATATTTAATAAAGAGTTTGATAAGTATGTCAAAATAGATCAAAAATAGGTCATGAGGAAAATTTTCACTAGCTCAATGCGGTCCCTATGAGGCCAAAATATGAACTAAAAATCCCATCAAATGCGATCCGCAATTTTTTATTGCATAACAGTTTTTTTGCAATACGATTCTATGCTCGGTTTGATTTTTAAGTCAGTTTTGGGGTTTTTTGCTCCAAACTAGATGAAATTTGGAGAGGACGTGGCTAAAACCTATTATAATTTATCTCCACTTCTATAAACCGTAGAAATTCATCCCCAACTATGCTAAAAATTTTTATTGAATTTCTGTTGCACTAATTTTAACTATGTTCATATGTTGAGAATCATTCCCATCACATTTAAGAATTAGAATTCAAGAAATAGAATATAAGAATCAAGGAGAGAACTCTTAATTGTCTTATAAAAAGGTTGAAAAGATATTTTATGATATGTTCTTGGTGGATACCGTTGGAGAAGATCTCGATTGGTCTCTTGGTGTTGACAATATTTTCTGATCATTTTCTGTCATTCTCATGACTCAAGAACGTGTTAAAAGTAGTCCAAACTTATTTATAATTTATATTTAGTTCACTTTAAATCACATACAAGATTTTTCTTGGTGTTTAGTTAAAAATTTTGAATTTATACACTAGTTTAAGTCACAAATGCACATCAACAAGCTGGCGATTAAATTTGTTTTATAGGTGCATACCCCATTTAAAACTTCAGAAATATTGACCAATACTTTGGCGATACATTATATTCAACTATGAAACTATTTTTGTTAATATCTATTGAGGACATTTAAGTTTAATTAAATATGTTTAGTTAGTCATTTGTTAATTGTTATGTTGGAATTAATTATTATTAATTACAATATGTATGGGCTTATATGTAATAAATATATTATATAATGGACTGTCAAATTATACCCATAATGAAGTGATCAAATTCTGTATCGGGTTTATTATATGTCATGAGAAGTGGGACCTTTAATGTGTAGAATGCGTATTAATGACTTTATGATTTAGTGATGGTCTGAATTATATAAAGTCTCATAATAATACAATTATGCTATTGGTCCCTGGAGAACACAACTATAGACATGCCTTTTCGATTAAAACGAACCCGTTAAGAGAGAATCGGATCCGATATGGACCCGTTAAGGTATAACTGCACTATGCTATATGGACGTCCATATATATGCAGAGATACAGTTGGCTTTGGACATCTTTTCGTTTCCCCACTTTCTGGCACCCTTTCATTTCCAACAGATCCCTCTCTCTTAACACTGTTCCAGAAGAGAAGAAACTGTCTGACGCCGGTCCTCTCAATCACTCCATCGGATTAGAGGAAGATCGCTGGAAGGCTAAAGGAGTCTGGTGATCAACGGGGTTGTGTCTCTCTGGAAGACTGACAGCATGGATCAAGGTAACTTAATTTATGTTTAGGGTTCACTAGAGGATCATGGCCATAACAGTAAATATTCTAACATGTTATTCATATAAACTAAGTCATTTGTTACAGATACAAGCAAGTGATGTTACATATATGCTACTATATATGTCTCAATAATCATCTATTTTTTATTTAAATTTGAGAATAGCTAGCTAGTATAATAGACTTGGAATAGAGATGAGAGATAGATGCTCGGGTTAATAAGCACCTAGTGTCTTATCATAAAAGAAATCAGTTAACTGTGTGTGTGTGTGTGTGTTAGCTGTTAACATATATAATAATTGATAATTCTTTTTCCCAAGTATATAGAAAATAAATGGCAAAAATGTTGATATATTTTAGGTTCAATTATATGTATAATAGTAAATTCCAAATTTAATTGGAGATCACCTGATCCACAAACATACATGTGGAAATCAAATGAGAATGAAGAATTTACTGTGAAACAATAACAGAAGATAAGACTTCAGACAAACAAATTGAACTTAGATTCAGAAAATAGGTTTATCTGAAAGCAAAGAACGTATATCCAAATCAAACGAAAAGAAATCACTAACAACCTGTGCTTGGAATTAACGCTAAGCGATATATTGGTGCATCCAATATTTCTGCTGGTAATATTGTGTGTGTCATTCTATAGCGTTAGCTTGGCTCTAATCGCATATAGAAACTAAATTTGCAGTGTCAGTTTTGGTCTGAGAAAGAAAAACTATATATATATACTATACAAACCTCTTTATCTAGACCCAATTTAAGATATATAATCTGTAATGCTCGACTTCTTTTATAAAAAGGTAATTGGTGGCCTCTCTGGTCAAAAAATGAGATTATTGACTTTGGGATGGTGAAATCATTGACAAACATTATATGATCTGGTCCAACATTGCACATTGCTGATGACAAGCAAGTCAGCCTATAATTATTTAATAGTTTAGCATTGCATGAGAAATTTGACAATATGCACCCAGCACACTAGCTGTTGTACAATTTTATTTTGTATGAACGAAATTCAATGGATCAAATTAGATTTGAAGTTTGTGCGCCGGCAGTAAAAAACAAATCAGAAGTAAATTCAATTTCAGCAGCCCCTTCAAAAATTGATGAACTTGTAAAAGATAAGACCAATGATTTAAACTATTGATATATATTTAATTAGTCTACGCTGATAACCAAAAAAGTGGAAGACCAGAAATTTTGTGTGCGTATCTGAACAGAAATTCTGGAATATATCAAATCAAAGAACAACAGATCTAAAAGGAGTGAAGACCAAGCATGAAATTAACAGTTGATATGAGTTGCAGAAAGAAAGTCGAGAAGCTTGCATGTTATATTTCAGTCATTCTCTGCACGTACATTGCTTTCTAGTTAACAAAAAAAAAATGATGCCCTTTTCATTTCAATAATTTTTTTTGTAATTTCAATGTACATCCAATTTTTATGGCACATCTCTGATGCTTATGACATTTTTTTGAAAAATATTGATCAAACTAAAAATCTATGATCATAACAGATGTATCGAATTTTAGTCAATTTGAAGATGATTTTGTCCCTCATTATATAATTTTAAGATTTTAATGATGAAATTTCAATAGCACTGTGATGAACGATTAATTAATATCTACATTATTTAATACACGTTCTCTAAGAACACACCTATAATTTTAGATTTTTTTATATGAACAATACTTTTTTTAAAAAATGTACAATAAACATTGAACAAACTATAAAAGTTGGATGTATACTAAAATTACTATTTCTAATATCTTCTTCTTAATTATATAAATAGTGGGGATCGAAATGGTTTTCTTATTCTTTCTGAAGTCCCTCTGGTTCGTGAAATACTAAATATCAGACAGCGCTCAGTAGATATAAAAATATTACAGGCCCAATTAACCGGGATTGAGTCTTTCTGTTATTTTTTTTTTGTTTAATGACCTAGTGTATATATTAATATTTTTGCCTCTAATTTGTATGAGGAAAGTACAGTATGCATTGGAATAAAATGATAATCCACTCGAATCTGTTTATTTCCTTTAAATCTATTCCGAAAAATCTCTTATAAATTCAGGTATAGGCAACAATTTTTTGAAAAAACAAATGGAACTTGGGGTATAAATGCTAAATTAAATATGAAGGACTGCAATCTTGCATGCACGTTCAAGTACTTCACTGTTACCGAGTGGATACAATTAATACCTATAGACATATATGTATTTTTTAAATTAATTTTTGTCATAATGAAACTGGTGTTCGCAAAAGTATTTTTTTTAAAAAAAAATCACACTAATTCTTGATTTTGGTGTTGAAAATGCTTTAAACGTATTACAAGAAAATGCCTCCTTTTAATTAGTGATCGTAAAACAAACATATATGAATGAAATTAATTATATTCTATCGCAAATAATGTTCCTAACGGACAGAAAATAATTCTATCTGAACACAGATGTCAATCGGCGCGCAACCACAATCAATTATTGTATAAGACAAAAAGGGGAAAGAAAAGCGGGGAATATTCCAGCAAACAGGCCACTAATTAAGTAACTATCATACCTTTAGATAACCTTTTTTAGAAATCTCAAGTACCAACTAATGATTTTTTTTAATCTTAATTCAGCATAAGGACGAGTGCAAAAGCCATAAAATGGGAAAAGAGAGAGGTGCATATTCAACATTATTATGTTTCAGATATCTGAAACACTCAACAAAAAAATTAAGCAATAACTAACTGATACAGAATATAAAGACTATGGTTTATAGTCTAAATTTTACAATTAATTACCAACAAAAGGAATTCGTTTCAGAAACCCTTAATAACTCCTCCAAATAATCCTGACCCAAATCCTCCAATTCTACCACAGAATCTCTGAGCACCTTGTTTCTCTTATTGCCAGTACTTTTCTTCTTATTGCCTGTACGCTTCCTGATCGAATGCCTGTTCTTCAGCGCCAGAACAGGTGAGGAGCCGGCTTCATTCGTCCAATCCAATCGGCTGAGTGACTCCCGGACCACTTCAACAGGAAAATTGAGCACGGCCATGGTACCTCTCACCGAAAAGGCGGCCTGATCATATGCCATAGCTGCCTCCTCAGCACTGCCGAAAGTACCGAGCCAAACCCGGACACCATTGCGTGTCGAATCCCTTATCTCGGCAGCATATTTGCCCCACGGCCTCTTTCTTACTCCGATGTAGCACTTCTCTTGGTCTCCCCCAACTTTCTTTTCTTCATCTTTCTTTGTTGTGGTCGATTGAACCTCAATTTCTTCCTTAACACTAGCGGAGCTGCTATTGCTGGTTGAGGGGTCAGCTGGGGTTTGGAGGAATATTTCCAAGGTGTCGTTCATGTCTAACTGTAACGTGTCGGGCACCGATTCGACAGAAGATCTTGATATGGTTTCGCAACTCAATTGGGAGCTCTGGAGCTGGAAGTAAGGATCGTAAGTGGAGTAAGGGTTGTGGTAGTAAGGATCAGAAAAGAATTCCATGGAAAAACTGGGATAGAAACGAGCGGAAAAAGGAAACTGATCGAGTATAAAAATGTCTGTTGTAGATCGTCTTCTACTAATTTCAATAGATGCAGCAAAAAGATGGGACGAATATATATACACACCCTTTCAAGGAAGAGCACGGTGATTACCTCTTTGTGTACTTTTGTGAAGCAGTTCGTTTCTTAATCTGAGGTCGATAAGTGATACAGTCGATACAGAGATGGTTAATAATAGAATATCCTTCCCAGTGCAATATGGTAACGAGCGGGATTGGATTAACAATGTTCAGTCGCCCACGTGAGACGCTGACATAGGGCGGCTGGATACGAACAAATTTGCTGATGTCAAAACATTAAGATCGCAACTTAGGGGCGATCGCATCTGTGGTTGAATTGCGTTCGATGGAGAATCAACGGTGGATTTGGGCTTGCCGTCATAGAAGGCTATGGTTTTATTTTATTAGTTGAAAACTTCAAATTCAGCTAAGCAGCGGCCAGCGGGTGCGATTGGATCAAGTTGCGTTATATTTGAGGAAAAATTACAAATATTGCACTGTTGTTTAAATGACGTGGAAGACCGCCCTGATAGGGTAGTGGCTCAATTATAATATATGGTCCCCGGATCTAGGGCTTGGCCATTTAATATATCACCAGATCATATATTTCCAAAAGGAAGGATCAGATGAAATATCATATTTTATATAGTAAATCTTTATGGAGTAATGGAGTTGAGGTTGCAAGGGACTGATTGAAATGTTGAATCCACATGATTGGATCCTCAACTACATTCCCTTTTGTCACTGTTACGATGATGGGTTTTGCCAGTAAGAAAATTTATTAATTCGTAATTTATTCGATGATCAATTCAGTTTAATTTGAGTTTAATTCGTTCGATTAGTTTTTTATCAATTTGATTTGAGTTTTCTTTGATATTTTTGTAATGAACTAGTTCTATATGTAGTTATAGAGAGATATGTAATGGTGTTTTGCAAAGTAAAAAAGTCCATATTGTTTTGAGGTGAGATTTAATATTCCGATATTTCAAATGGTCAATCTAAGTTGTTCAATAATTTCTTCATTTTAAAATATTATGGGATATTAAATTTCATGATTTTTTGAGCTTTCTAGCTATTTTTTAAATTATTTTTAAAATCAGCCCTGAAATATGCTATTTTCTTATGTTAAACAGAGCTGATTTTAAAAATAATTTAAAAAATAGTTAGAAAGCTCAAAAAATTATGAAATTTAATATCCTATAAGATTTTGACATGAAGAAATTATTGAGAAACTTCGATTGACCATTTGAGACCTCGGAATATCAAATCTCACTCCAAAATAATATGATTTTTTTGTTTTGCAAAGTACCATAACACATTTCTCTCTCTCTCTATATATATATAATCTATTTAGACAATAACATATGTAATAATATAAGTATTTTATTATAAAATTAATAAGATACAGTTAATGTGTTATTAAATTAATAAATATTAGTTATTTTTTCAAAATTTTATATTATTTAATAAAATATTAATTATTTTAGCTCTATTATTTATAATAATATAAAAATATATATATAAATTAAAATAATTGAGTTCGTCTAGAGTTCAATTTAGCTCAATTTTGATTTAGTTCGAGTTTGATTTACCTCAAATTTGATTTAGATTGAATTGATTTCAAATCAAATTTAGACACTAACTAGTTCGATTGAATTCGATTTGATTGCATCTCTAGATTTGCTACATCTTGATTTAAATCATAGGATAAAAACCGATCAAAACTAAGCAATGATTGATCATACTTTTTGTAATAGAAATTTGGTATTGAATATTTCTGAGACAATTTGATTTAAAATATATTTTTAGGGCTGTACAAAAATTTTCAGCCATCAATTACTCATGACTCGCTTGGAGTCGTCTCAAATATGACTCACTCGTTAGTAAATCGAGTCATTCGCTAGTTAGCTCGTTACACTAATAAGTCGGGTTTGAGTTTAACGTTTGGTTCGGCGTTGGATTCATTAGACTCATTAGACTATTTATTTATTTTTATTTATATTATTCTATTGTTAATTTTAAATGTATTATAAGCAGTCATGTATATATAATTTGTGTAAGACTATATTATTATGGGTTGAGCTCACTATATTATTTAAGTCTTGTGTCGGATCGTTCATCCTTTATCCTGTGAACTTTTTTTGCCATCATTTTACTTGGGAACTAGGAGCCGTCTTTTATTCTCCAGTTGATAAGAATCTGCTTCCCTCTATCATTTCTTCTTCTTTTCTTATTTTTTGGGGAGACCCTCTATCATTTCAGCGTTATAAATTAAGTATGATATTGAAAGGACGGCCCCAGCGCATCAACTTGCTCCTAACCTATGGCACACAACTAGGGGTGTCAACGAATATTGTTTCGACCGTGTTTAGTTTCGTTTCGTGATAATGAAACGGTTAACGAAATAATTTTTTTTTATTTATTAAACGAAAATATTTTCTATTTCGTGCATAAAATGAAATAGTTAACGAAATAGTATTTTTTTATTTCGTTAAGAGTATTTCAGTATAAAATACACAAAATTTTATGTTTCATGATAAATGAAATGATTTTCTGTTTTGTTTATTAAACGAAACGGTTGACGAAATAATTTTCTATTTCGTTCTATTCGTGAAATGATTAACGAAACAACATTGTTTTGTGACCGTTTCACACGTTAGACAGGTCTACACACAGCCTCAATTTTTTTTTAAATATTTTGGGTTATCTTGCCATAGCTAGCAATAAAAGATTAAATAATGTCACCGATTTCAAATGATATTGCTGTTTAGCTTCTTCATGAGATATTTTCCACTGGTTGTTAAAAAAAACAAGAGAAAAGGTTTGATATATATTTGACATGAGGTGCATTTCAAACCTCTCTTTCTTTCTTTTTTTTTTTTGCTGCTTTTAAATGAACAATTAATAACCATTTTCTTCTAGATGAGATAATAACCCTAAATATGACTTCAAACCTACAATTAATAGTTTCGTTGCCTGCATGCTATGATTTTATTTGACATATGATTTAATTAATTTTAATATAGGCGAAAAGCTAACAGAAAATAAGTATATTAAATACTCAATTTATTTAATAAATTTATGCAACATATATATATATATAGCTAATTACATATTTCATAATTTTTCTAATATTTTTCCAAATATATATACAGTCAGAATCTAACGTGAATGATGTGGACCGTGTACATATTACGCATGCATATTTTGACAAAAATATGATAGCTGGACCACATCTAACCAATATCATGCAATACATGTTAATAACCTTCTATCATATATATATTGGGCAAATTTGAACGATTTTCCATGACATTAATTACCCTACCAATTAAGTTTCCTCAATTGGATAATGCGGAAAATTTTGTCAGCTCAGAATGTTAGCAAATGGGATCATGTAGTTAACTATTACAAATTCTTGGATCAAATTAAAAGAGACACCAGAATGTCCAAGTAGGATTATCATTTATCACAAATAGGATTCTCCAATGAAAAGTGGAAATTTTATTATCACACATATATATACTCCTTGTTTGGTAGGTGTAGTAGTAAAGATATAATAAACATCTTAAAACGCTTTAAAGCTTCAAAAAGAAGTGATTTACGGTGGAGTAAAATTAAAGCATCTTCTTGAATTATTTAAAGTTAAAGCATTAATTTTTTTACACAATTATTTCATCTATTTATTTCATTATTATCAAACACACCATTGCCTTTAAGGTGATTTAATTATTACTCGCTTTAATTTTACTACTTTTTTTTTACACAAACAAATCGTGGCAGCAGATGCAAGACAAAATTGAACGTTACACAAAAGTTCAAAAAAGAAGAGAGGTGGACACCTTCTTGATTATATCACACAATAATCACTAAATGGCATGGTTATTTTATTTATTTATTTCATTGAGATAAGTTAATATCCCTATCCATGAACAGTATGGTGCTCTGAACACAGATAGGCTGCCTCTGATAGAAAACGAGACATGGGCCCCTTTGTTTTCTCTCTGAATAAGAAATCAGAAATTGAAAGGATTTGAATTGAAGAATGCAAATGCACGGGGTACATGACATCATTTCAAATGGTGTACAGTAGTCAGCAGCGTTATTCCCGGTTTGCATCCAATTTTTTCTCTGCTACTGTCGTTTGACTTCGATCTCAAAGAAAAGGCAAAAAGGAGGAGCAACAAAAATGTAAGATGGTAGGGGTGTCAATTATTGGTCTGATTCGAATTGTTTATTTGATTCGATTTGATTCGATATAATGCGAAGATAAATGGATCGGATATAAATTTAATTTTTTTTAATTCGAATCAGATTGGATCGGATTCGGATCAACCCGATCCGATTAATTATATTTTTAAAGTAATTTTATGATTTAGTACTAATTAAAGCTTCAATATATACTATTTGTATACTAATTAAAATTAATTAATATTTAATTATTTAAAATTATACAAAATAATAATAAATATTTAATTATTTTACACGGGTCGGGTCGGGTCGACCCCTCACTCAGTCAGGTCAAATATGGATCAAGATATTTTTACTCAAATTTAAACGAGTCAGATTCAGGTTGAGTCAAGAAAAATAATAAAATATTATGATCCGACTTGAACCCAACCCGACCCATTGACACCCCTAACTGCACCTGAGTTTTTCTTTTATAATTTGTTAATTTGCTTTCTCGACTCTCGAGTCCTTTGGTTACAATTAGAGATGGCAGAACATGATTTGACTCGAGAAACCCGTCTGACCCGCTCGGATCTAAATTCGATCCGATCTAATTTTAAAAAAATTCAAACTGACCCGATCCGAACCGAACCGACCACCCGACCCGACCCGACCCGACCCGAGATCAAATGATCTGCAATCCAATCAAAATCTATCAAAGATGTAAAGAAATATATATATATTGACCCGACTCAACCCGACCCAACCTGATCCAATTTCTTTTAAAAAATCAATATAACCCGACCCACTCGACTCGAACCCGAACCCGACCCGACCCACCTGATTTTCACCTCTAGTTACAATTTTGCGTAGCGTCCGGGCCCAAGGATATGTGCAAACAAAAGTAATGCTTTCAAAATTACCTGCTCTTTCGGAGATCCTTCATTATTTTACCTCTAAATTAAAAAATATATATAGTATACACCTTTATGCTTTGGGATTTTTTTAGTTGCTTATGTTCTTTCTAGCGATGTCAATGGGCGCGGGTCGGGTTATATTATTTATTTTTATCCGACTCGATTATATTCGAGTCAAAATTTTTTGATTCATATCCAACCCGACCGGTTTAAGAGTCAACCTGACACGACCCGTGTAAAATAATTAATTATTTATTAATTATTTTGATATTATTTTTAATAATTAAATACTAATTAATATATAATTAATCTTAATTAATATATATTTAACCTTTAATTAGTACTAAATCATAAAATTACTTTAAAAAACACAATTAATCGGGTCGGGTTGATCCGAACCTGATCAGACCCGATTTGGATAAAAAAAATAGACTCATACCCGAGCCATTTATTTTCGAGTCATGTCGGATCGTATCGAATTTAGATCGGATCGAATTAACCTATCGGTCGGGACAATAATTGACACCCTAGCTCTTTCCATAGCACTAAACCCTAGAAAATTGGCTTGTACCCTGTATTTATTGATGAATATTATTTTCAATCGCATTAATGAAAAATAAAAGGTCCATGTACTTAATTATATCATCATGTACAACTTAAATTAAAAGAAGTGAACTTTATATATCAGTAATCAAACAATACAAAATGTATAACTTTAGTACATTATTATATATTCAACGGTCACTTATGAAATATCCAATAGCATTAAATTAATAAAAGAATATTATAAGTGACCGTTGAATATATAATAATGTATTAATGTTACACATTTTGTATTGTTTGATTACTGATATATAAAATTAAAAATTGGCTTAATTTAAAAATACATATTCAAGATAATTTAATTTGGCTATGATACTATGCATAGCGCGGATCGCCCCTGTGTTATGAATCATTTCTTTATTTTTTCAATTCAAATGATCGATCCGAATGCTTCAAAATGATTTACATATGAAAATTTAGTAAATTTTATAAATAAGGACAAATAATTGAAAGTTTTAAACAATCAAATTAAAGCACAAATAACATCAGAGTAAGCACACATAAAACACGGGAAAAAAAAGAATTTGGTACTGTAACGTAAAGCTTAATGGATTTCAATTATTTCTATATATTACGACGTGACAACATTTTTCTTCTTTACGAATTAATAAACAAACTTTTGAACGGCTATCACAACTTTTGGAAGTCAATTTTGAGTACTGTAACATGAAGCCACACAGATGGTTTGATGGGAGGTGGACTTTATTTCATAAAAAAATGACAAGAAGCAACGAGATAACTTCCTAATTTAGAAGTCTATACTATGTCGAGGAAACGACGCACTGATTGCAGCTTCATTGGATTCCTTACGTAGGCGGTAGAGTTAGGGTGTAAACGGATCGGATATTATCTATATTTAGATAACATCCGTTATGTTTGATTCCGTATTCAAAAATTATTTAAAAATGTACCATTTTGCTCGAATATTAATTATTCATATTTATATTGGATTTGTATCCATAAATATTTTGTTTTTAAAAATAATTTAAAAAAAGTTATATATGCGCGCGCGCACAAGCAACAATTCACATTAGACTGAATGAATTAAAATTTCCCAATTTCATGGTAACGTATTGATCTATATAAATCGAATTTGTTATTTTTATCAAAAAAAAAGTTCGTTAATCTGATGGACATTTAAAACGTTTTCTTTCTTTAAAATCTTTTCGTTTTTTTTTTCTTTTTTCTTTTTTGAGTTTGAAGATCTTTTTTATGGTCGGAATTATTGAACAAGTACATTTTTTTCGAAAGCTAAAACAGAGCCAAAATAAACTACAAATTAAATGGTAAATGTCAAGTCGCACACGTACGTGGATTGATTGAGAGTATTTGACTTATAATACAAATGGTCTCAATTTCAGTTTCTTTGATTGTTCTACTGTATTACATGGAATAAATAGACAAAGGACATACAATTAGTAAAACGGACGTTAGATTTTTTTTTCAGAACAAATATTTTGTAGAAGCAATGAAGGTGGTTAGAATTACAAGCCTTCCTACTTCCTTATGGGTTTGTTTGATACTTGATGGAATAGTAAAAAGTTGAAATAGAATAATTATTTCGATGAATTAATTTATCAAATGAATTTTAGACTAAGTAGAAGAGTGCTAATCCGGTATATCAAGTTATAGGTGGTATACCGGATTAGCTCTAAAATCGGAATAACAATTATTGTTTGATTATGTTGTATTATATTATTATATTATGATTATAATTATGATTATGATTTTAATATTATTATGATTATGATTTTAATATTATTATGATTATGATTTATTATTATATTAATATTATGATGATTATTATTTATTATTATTATTATATTATATTATATTATTATAATAATAATTATTATTATTATATTAACATCATTGTTAGTATTATTATTATTATATTATTAATTATTATTATTTATTATTTATTATTATATTATTATATTATTATGATTATGATTATAATTTTATTATTGTTATATTATTATATTATGATTATGATTATGATTATGATTATTATTATTTTATTATATTATATTATATTAGTATGATTATGACTATGATTATTATTACTATTAATATTATTATTTTATTATTATTATATTATATTATTTTATTATGATTATAGCTATGATTAGATTATAATTATATTATTATTATTATAATTATTTATTATTATTATTAGTTTATTATGATTATGACTATAATTTTATTATTATTTTATTATATTATTATGATTATGACTATGATTATTATTCTTATTATTATTACGACTATAATTATTATTATTATCATGATTATGATTATTATTTTATTATTATTTGATTATGTTGTATTTTATTATTATATTATGATTATATTATTAGAATTATGATTATTTATTATTATGATTATAATTATATTTTTTATTATATTATTATTATATTATAATTATGTTTATATTTCTATTATATTATTAATGTTACAACAATGAATATTATTATTTATTATGATTATGGATTATGATCATTATTTTATTATTATCATTATTATCATTATTATTATTACTATTATTATTATTATTATTATACTATTATTATTATCATTATCATCATTATTAGTGTCATAATTATTTATATTTTAACTATTCCGATTAACAACTGCTAAATAATATTTTTGCTCTTCCGAATAGTCAAGAATACCACTCTTTCAAAAATACACTATTCTATCACTCTTCCAAAATTACCACTCTTCCAAAACTATTCCTTAATTTGCCAAACGGACCCTATAGAATTTGTGCATATATATACAGAGTATGAGTTCTATTTGACTGGTATAAATGATCCAACTCTTAAGACCGAGACAGAAATATGAATGGTTCATTTCTTCTTCTTTTTTAACGTCAAAGCAGGTACGCAATTATATAATTTTCATTTAAAAAAATGATTATATCCATAGAAAAAATAAATTAGAAAACTCTTTTATTATCAAATAACATGAAATATCAGATGAACTCTAAATGAAGTCTTCTACTTTAATAATTAAATAATTTTATCTCCAATACATGTAGAGAGATAAATTTTGAAAAAAAAACTCAAAATCTTTTCTTAAAGTAACCAGACATAATTATTGCTGGTAACATTTTCATTTCTTATTTGATAAATTTGCGAAATAATTATAATTGAATTTGACATTTTACAACAAAAAATAGAATTAAGAGAATTAAGAGAAAGAATGATGCAATGGAACGACACCAGCCCATTGCTCAAGTTACATTGCAGGTGATACGTTGCCTCCTATAGCAGTAGAAGAGTGGCACAATACTACAGTAGCCTGGGAGTGACACCCCCTAGGCAAGCAATTTCCGTCCTCTGACGCGCGTTAGTGCGCTGCACGTCAGAGGAGCGGTTGAATTATTTGGAGATTGGAGATAAAAGTGAACCCCCTCTAAAATGCACCAATCGACGCATGTACAGTGCAGTGCACGTGTCAGAAGAGCTGGATCAGGCAAGGCCCACCACCACCTTATCTCCCTGAGTCCTTGTCGTTGCAGAGAAAAATGCTGGAAATTAAAATTTGTGGTCCGTAAATGGGTTGAAGTAGAGTTTTGAAGCTTTCCAAGGATGAGGCCAAGAGAGTTGTCCTTGCTCGCATCACCATCAATTAACTAATTTAGCAGAATGCATTAATTATCTGAGAAATGGGATTGGTTTAATTGTTTTTGAATCGAATCGTTAAATTTTAAATTTTTATTTGGTTCGGTTTTTTAGTTTAAAAATTTCGGTTCGGTTGAAAATTTTAGTTAATTCGATTTTTATTTTTTGGTTCGGTTTTATTTTTCTAAATCGGATAAACCGAATAAACCGAAATCCAAAATTTATCAAATAATTTTATTTTACTTGATATAAATAAGGATTATATCAAAAATAATCTGAATATATTTATTTTTTATCAATTTTATTTATTTTTTTATCTTTTAAACTATTTATTTTTTCATTCGATTTTTATAATTTTTTATATTTTTATTCCTCTTTAAATAATATAAATTCGGTTTAACTGAATAAAATTTTGGTTTATTCGATTTTTGATTGATATTTTTTTAGAAGTTTGATTCAGTTCATAATTCAACAAATCAAAAAAAATTAAATATATATTATTATTTCAGTTTGAACGGAACCGAGCACTTGTACACCTCTACTAACAATAATTAGATCCATGCTTGTCCAATGACCAAGAATTAGCACTGTAGGCACAGAACGGCCCAATAAGGAATGTTGGCATTTGCTCAGCACTTGGTATACTGTATACATGACAGTACTTGACTAAAAATGAGTTCCAATTCAGGACTGGACAGGTAAATTAACTGAGCTGCATCAGTTGAGGTCTGCTTCCGACCATGGGGAAACCGGAAAAGAGACAATGAGAGGAAGAGAAAATGAAGGGAGGTATAGAATTGAAAGGAATAAATGTTGAAAATATATTTCATTTTCTTCTATTATCCTTCGTTCATCTTTTAAAAGGTAAATCCTGATATCAAAGTTAACAAATTCTGCTTCTTTTTCTCCCTTTTCCCTTAATTTCCATAGATGGTCCTGATTTTTATACGTACATATATATGCTAAAGATGCACGTTTTAGGGTTTTTGCGAGAAAGCTGGAAGTAAAGTGAAAGTTCGCTGGCTTAAACTCTAAAATGCCGACTTAGTTTATTATAACTACCAGCAAGATGTTGATATCAGGATAATTATGAAGTCCTAGCTGGTTACCATCAAAAACCAGCACAAAATCAAACATCTGTAAGGTTGGAAGACATGGAGGAACAGCTGGTTCCTAGTAAACTCAAAACCAGGTCCGTATCAGTATGAATGTTAATTGTCTGTGACATCAGGCATCATATATTGCTTTCCCAAAAAAAATTATGTTAGAAAAAAATAATGATGTAATGTTTAACTAATTTGAAGCATACTTTCCACAATAGAATTTAACAAAAACATTAGACACGCTTCACGAGAAAAAAAAAAAAGTGTCTGATTAAGTTTGAGATTCATTATACTGGAGATCTCCTTTCACATCATCAGTAGTCCACCTATGATGTACTATAACATAGCCCACTTCTTTACTTCAGTCAATTCTATTTTACATGATGTTTTTTTCATTTCTACAAATAAGTTCGAGCTTATTTTACATGATGTTTTTTTCATTTCATCACCAGTGCATAAATGCTCTCATGGCCTCACCATTTTTCTCAGACCAGAATTTGATGTTTAATAAAGGAAGAAGCAAAGTTGACTCGGTACATATGCAGTTGAACTTCAATCAAGCAAAAATATGAAGGAAAAAAATAACCAAAAGCAAAATACAAAGTAACAGGTATCTAAAGTAGTCCAAGACTATTTTATGAGAATGAATGAATGAAAAGGCAGAGACCGAGGTGTGTGTTAACTGTTAATGTATGTGTTATATCTCAGGCTTGACTGCAAGCGTGTTCCTGTGTGTGAGCTCCTTTTTTCCTTGAAAATTTAGGAGGTTAAAAATTGCAGTTTGTACCATTTTCAATAGCTTTCAATGCATGACATATTAAATATGTAGTTTTCCTTGAAACTAAATCATAGTTGATATTGAACCACTTTTCCGGTACATATTAAACAAGAGAATATATTACACAAATCTACTCCTGATATATATATATAATTCAGTTGGATGCTGACACATGCAGATATATAATAAAGTACCAAGATAATATTAATTAAGGAACCTGATTATCTGTTTCGTGATCATAGGCTCAAACAGTCTTTGACAGCTTACTAGGATTCTTCTAATCTTATACTATCCACTAGTTGAAACTACAATTTATCTAAACAAAAGTACATATATAAGGGACCAGTTAAAATCGTAACAACATAATTGATTAATGAAATCATATTAACACAATGAACAGTGCTCTCCAAGCTATGTACTGAAACTCTGTTCCTTTACGGGATCAGACCTTTGATCCTCTTCCTCCTAAATCAGCAAAAATTAGATAGCAGAAATTTAGGGGTCTTTCAAGTTTGCCCAAAATAATCTGAATCCATGATGGTCTCTGATGAAACAGATCAGCTGTCATAGTTGGCACTGCCATTGTCTCTATATATAGACAGTGGACCCACCAAAATAAAAATAAAAAATGCTCACCTAATAGCTAGATATGAACCATTTAGATTGAAATGGGCCATTTAGATTTAATGGCAGTCGGCTGCCATCTATGGCAGCAGGTACGGATCTGGTGTCTGACAGTGTGGAATTTTACCAATTCACCCCAATTCTTCTTTGCAGCATGTGCTATTTCATCCAAGAGTTTTTTGTAAATTGTTGCAGTCTCTTCATCAACTTCAATCGACTGCTAATTTCATTGCCTACACCAACGGCTTTCTTCTCACCATCAATGCACCGGTAGAAGAGGCCACACCCTGGTTTCTTCTCTCACGCAAGGATCTTCTCGGACATCCTCTTTCCCTTGTCACTTTCACAGATGAGATCATTCAGTACTATACTACTATATACACCCCCGCTAACAAAAAGGAAACGTGGGTTCAAACAAAATAATAATGTGACCATGTGGGCCTAAATTCACGCCTACTAGAAATATGGAGACGTGGATCCAAACAATACATAATTACTAATCCTCTTTATTAGGCTCAGCATAAGCAGAGGAAGAGATCGTGGGCTTTTAAGACTTCAAATGTGACTCAGAGACTGATGATCGACCAGGCTTTTATGTGTTATTTTTAGAGCGGTTCAGTGAGAAAGAGAATTTCCAAATTTACCCGTATATGCAAACTTTTAAATTCAATATTTTCAATTTATTTTCGAAATACAAAGAGAATGGATCTGTCCCCCTCCTCCCCCTTATATTTTTATACTGTTGCCAGAAGATTTCTTCATGAGCGTTTGGTATAACCGTGCTGAATCATAGAGTGAAGGAATACTAATTGTGTGGCATCTAAGAAATTGTTCCAATAAATATTTAATGAATTTAGTGTTATTATTATTTTGCACTCAGAGATTCCGACAAGGACCAAAAACTTGAAACCATCACATGTAGTCTAGGTTAGTCGGGTTTTTTCTTGCACCCCTCGTTGGCAGAAATGGCATCCCCTCTATCTCTAGTAATGTATGTGTAGAGTAACTGCTTAAAATTTTCATCTCATAAATTGAAAGGTCAACATTATAACTGTTATTAAAATTCAGGCAATTATTCTAAGCGTAAATCAGTACCTAATTGGCAGCGATATATGTCCCACATTCTGCCAAAAGTCCGAAGTTGCGAGTTATTTTCACAACAGAGGCAGTGAGATCGGGGCTGATTGAAATGATTGCATTGCTTTTCACCTTGATTCTGGAAAAGATATTTATTCCTTGTGAAACACCCTCGTGCCAAAGCTTTCTCCAACTGCTGCTAGAAAAAGAAGCCACGTTTACACCTTTCAAAGTTCCCATGGATTAATTTACTGAAAGCTTTTTGTGGGTAATTGGTTTATTATCACTTTTTGAAGTTAGGTACGCCGTACGCGTAACATTTCTCGGATCTGATACTAATTTAAAGAAAAGATAGAGTGGGTGTCAAAACTCGACAGAGGGAAGGTGGACAGCAGTTTCCTTTATTTTAGCATTTTAGGTACCTTATTATTATTTATTTTCATTTAGCATTTTAGGTCGCTGCTCGCTATATAGTGAGGACTGAGGACTGAGGACATTCAGTCGCGAATTTTTTTTTTACCCCGTACGAAATTTGACATGGTGGATATCCATTTTGAGGAATTCCGAAAAATAGGATAATTTTATTTCTAGTCCGAATTTTTTTTTATTAGATACTTTAGACTTTTTTTTGTTCTCATACACATTTATCATAAAAAATCAATTGTGAGGATGACCAAGATATCAGGACCGAATTTTTATTTCAAAACAACACGAGAATGAAATTTAAATATAATTAATTTTATAATAAGATTAATTATGATTATTTGAAAAATAAGTATAATTATTTATTCTCTTATTAATTTTTTATTTATTTTCTTAAGGTAAAAAAATTATTTAAGAAATTATGTCATTTTTTATGAATAATAAAGTACTATTGTTCGGTTAGAAAAATTAGAGGGATTTAGAAACATTTTTTGGCCTAAAAAATACTCGTTGCAGTCTTTTGCCAATGATTGCCTAATGCCTATGGTTTATATTGTATTATTTTTGAAAAATGGTTGTGTTTTTTTATGATGTTACTATCAAAATTGTGATCGTTTGAATCTTCAGTTTTGTTTTTATTTTTTTTCTTATTTCTCCGTAATTGTTTTGACTTCTCTATTCATCCGAATTGTTAAATATATATTTTAATTCTTTTTTATTTAAAAATAAAAATTATAATCTTTTGTTGATTTTTTGGTTAATCCAAACAATGGTATTATAAACTAATAATTAATTATTATAATTATTAACTAATTATATAAACTGATAATACTGTCTTCTATTATTAAGTGTAACGATTTAACTAAAAATGTTATAATCTTAAAAAATTAATCAAAATCAGAAAAGAAAAAAAAAAATAAATTATGGTCTGGACCAAATTAATTATTTTCAGGTATTGACTGATTTGTTTTCGGTCCAGAACCAGCAACACGGAAGTCACACAAAGTTACATTGCCAAAGTGGGAGAAAACTTGGATAAAAATTGTTTTTCAGGTTATCTATCCTGGAAAATAATTTTTTTTAAAAAAAAAAGGTGAACGATGGAGACTTCTAGCGAGTCCGGCCTGCATACCAGTCGGTGGTAAAACGACAAGAACAAAAAGGACATGCGTGAAACAGGCTATTGCTAGTCTTCGACGCATGTGACTGAGAATTGGAGCTTTGTGGTTTGCCCCTTGTGTGGTATTTCTCTTGTGATTTTTGTACTTATATTTGCTTCTGGTAATTAAAGCTCTACTATTAACTTTTTAAAGTTACACTATATGCTCTATTTTTCTATGCACGCCCCAAATAATAGGGACCTTCTTGTAGCAACACAAAGGAGATCGGTAACATACATTATCCGCGTTTTATTTTTGTCAATAATTTATCTTTTATTTAGTCCAATATTTTATGAATAATTCATTAACTTAATATATAATATATTTTTTAGGATAAAAAATATTTTATTCATGAATAAAATATTTTTCAGAAAAATGATATTATATAATATTTTAAATGGCATTTTATACTTTTTATATTTTTAAAGATTTGATGTTTTAATATTTTTTTATATTTATACAACGAACTATTTTCAAATTATATCAATATTATACTCGAATCTTGAATTTTTGACCTCATCAAATATTTTGAACTTGTTACTATGATCAGTACTAATTATTTTTTCTTTTTATCTGTCGTTGCAAATGTATAAATGATACATGACTTAGGGACATATAAAAATGCAAATGCAATTTATAATATAGGTACTGATGATATTTAAAAGTACAAATTACACTCTGTAATTCGCTACCCTACATTATACTGTTGATATTTAAAATAACTTTAAATTATCTTTAGCTATTCGTTCTTGTAACGAATTTGTCAGATAGCAAATTGGAAGTGTAGTGAAATAGCTATACCAAAGTCCAGCTCCAAGTATTATATAATAATCATCGTTATTATTTATATTATCATGTACAACTCGAGTTTCCCAGCTCCAAGTATTTATCAAAAATATTTAATCTCATCAAAATTTGTATCAACGTTACCTTTATCTTTCTTCTCTTTCTATTTATTATTGCATCCTTGTGTGTGTACAGATTATATATAGCAATGCATTATCATATATGTCCGTAATCCGTATACCAAAAATTACATGGATGATCCATAATCTATTTACTTGCGCCAGTATAATTAGGTCAAGTTCGTGAGTGATCCTCTTCTCTTTCACTCTCTTAATAAGCAAGAGGAAAAATAAAGAAGAGAAGAAAAATGAAAGACGCTTAGACGCACCCACAGTCTTGGCATATATATTGTCATTTTCTTTCAATGTTTTTGTTATATAAGTAATTAAAGAATGTATTATTATCACTATAAGTGCAATAGAAGTAATTCAAGGATTCCACCTAGTTATAACAGAAGCATGTGGAACATAGTTTATGATTAAGGTTGGACCAAAGAGACGATAATAAATTCACATGTACTTCATTGCTCTAGTGACACTATGCATACATCTTTCTGTGTATTTCTTATAAATGCTGTCCCAAAAAAAACGCGTACATTATTAACCTACTAAGTGCTAATTTAATAATCTATGTGAAAATAGAAAAGAAATGTGCCCAAGCATATTCCCTTCATTCTTTAGTTTTCTTTTTCCTTTCTTGTTGCTACTGATAAATCATAGACGGCTATATTTGGAATTTAAACTTAATGAATGACAGAATATGATATAGGTTATATTTTTTTTGGTAAATTTTCGATATCGGTTACCTTTTAAGTTATCTAAAGTTTAAAATTTACTAAACGATAAATATCTGTTGAAACAACAATTAACTGGTATCGGTAGACTGGTAGATATAGAGTTTTATTTATATCAGCAATAAAGCATTTCATTCCCCAAAAAATAACAGCAGTTTACAAGTAGAATCACACTAAAAAAGAAAAATGAAAGAAACTTAAAAGTGACAAATGCCACCGGAGAAGCACACGTACGTACAAATTAAACTTGAGTACTCAAATGCTCTTATTTTTTAGTTAAATTAATCCAAATATAAATACACATTGCGCATGCGTGCTCGCCTGGAATTAATTAGCTGTTGGGGGCTTATATGGCGGTTTTCCATATGGATCTGGCTTCGGCTTTGGGTGGTGTCCGTGATGAGGTTTGGGTTCAGGAGTGGGATGCGGCATTGGTTTAGGCTCCGGTTTGGGCTCCGGCTTAGGCTCCGGTTTGGGCTCCGGCTTAGGCTCCGGTTTCGGCTCCGGTTTAGGCTCCGGTTTGGGCGCAGGCTTAGGCTCCGGTTTCGGCTCAGGTTTTGGTTCATAGGGACCTGGCTTCGGTTTAGGCTCCGGTTTGGGTTCCGGTTTAGGCTCCGGCTTAGGCACGGGTTTAGGCTCCGGTTTAGGCTCCGGTTTGGGCGCAGGCTTAGGCTCCGGTTTCGGCTCAGGTTTTGGTTCATAGGGACCGGGCTTCGGTTTAGGCTCCGGTTTGGGTTCCGGCTTAGGCTCCGGTTTAGGCTCCGGCTTGGGCTCTGGCTTAGGCTCTGGTTTAGGCTCGGGCATAGGATCTGGCTTGGGTTTAGGCTCAGGTTTTGGTTCACCATAGGGACCTGGCTTCGGTTTAGGCTCGGGTTTGGGTTCCGGCTTAGGCTCTGGTTTAGGCTCCGGTTTAGGCTCCGGCTTGGGCTCCGGCTTAGGCTCTGGTTTAGGCTCGGGCATAGGCTCTGGCTTTGGTTTAGGCTCAGGTTTTGGTTCACCGTAGGGACCTGGCTTCGGTTTAGGCTCCGGTTTGGGTTCCGGCTTAGGCTGCGGTTTAGGCTTGGGCTTAGGTTTTGGTTCACCGTATGGTCCTGGCTTCGGTTTAGGCTCTGGCTGAGGTTCGGGTTTAGGCTCAGGTTTAGGTTCCGGCTTGGGCTCGGGTTTAGGCTCTGGCTTTGGTTCAGGTTTAGGCTCAGGTTTTGGTTCAGGTTTAGGTTCTGGCATAGGCTCGGGTTTGGGCTCCGGCTTGGGCTCCGGTTTAGGCTCCGGCTTGGGCTCTGGCTTAGGCTCCGGCTCCGGCTTAGGCTTCGGCTCAATAACAGGACCAGGTTTTGGTTTAGGCTCTGGAAAATATCCATTTTCCTCGGCAACCATACGCCCATGATCGTGATCATGGCCATTGCCATTATCGTGGTCATGGTGCGCAAGTTTGCGGCCTCCTGATGGTTTATGAGAGGCCGAAACTGGGACAGTGAAAACCACTACACCAAAAACTAGAATTAGTAAGAAGTAAGAAGTGGAGGATGCCATATTGTGCGAGTAACTGAGTATGATACTCGATCCGAATTGGATGGAAAAGAGTGAGGAGTGGGGTGATATTTATAGAACTTCTATCAACCTAAAAGGAAGAGGAGGTGTCTGAATCATGCACCCAAGACAACGTCTACCTTCCTTTATTTACTACGCATAATTTGTTTTTGAATCACCCATGACAACTACCTTCTTTTATTTACTAATAATTTGTTTTTGTTACTAAGTTACTTTTCTATTCTTGTAAACTAGATTATATAAATTTCGGGACAAGTAAAATACAATGGTTCCGACATTTGTACGTATCAACGCTTTTCGTATATATGTACACGCTAAAAATATTTATTCATTTTACTTAATTTATTTTGTATCTATAAAGAAATTAAAAAAATCAAACATAATATTATTAATTCTCCGAGATTTTTATTGTTATGAGAACAAAAAAATTTAAAACATTTATATATTTAAATCCTCATCGGTCTTCAAAATAAACATATTTTATACTAAATAATTTGTATTATTCACATTCGAGCCAGAAGAATTCCAGTAAAATATTTGTTTCCTATATCCTTTTTTTATTAAAAAAAAAATGTGAGGGTTCGGCTCTCAGAATTTCGTTAATTAGTTGACAAGTGTACAAAAGAGCATAATATCAAAAAGTGCTTTGCTGGTGTGCACCATCATATTATTATTCTCCAGAACGTTGTTATTCTCCGGAACACATGGTATTATCACACAGAAACAGTGTAGCTCATCAGTGGCGAAGCTATGTGGGTGCAGGTGACCTCACAGAATTATACAAATTTATAATGTACAGAATTATACACATTTTCTTTGTAAATGTGTATAATGCAATTAATACTTTTTACATTTCAAAATTAATATAAAAATACATGTAATGATATCACTTATTTTGATTCAACCCTTCCTCACTGTAGCTCATAGCCTCATACAGTAATGAAAGGTCGGCACGATAATGAATGTGCAGTTGCGTTGTATATGCCATGAATTACACTCTTACCTGTTTTGTACTTTAGTGAGCTTGCATTTATTGAAAATGCCATGCACTGTTTCATTATTTTCCCTGCACAAATTGTCCGCGATGAGTATTTCGTTGCGAGGACATAGCCATGTCAAAATGGTAAATCTGAGTATCCAAATGTTTCCTGGGGCAGTTGTGAAGGTTTGTGCTTTGATATATTCATGTCGAGGGGCAGAGATAGAGGGTGTTGGATGAAGGATCTGACATCCCCGTAATTTACAAAAAATAATAAAATTTATTAATTTTTGTTTGTATTAGTATGATGTTTACGTATTGAACATTCTTTATAATTTTATTTCAAATACATAGACTATTTAATTAAATTTTTTGAACTCTGAGTCCATATAATTGTAATCGATCGTTCCATGGTCGAGTCTGCAGCATGAAGGAGTTGAACACTGACACAACTTGTTTCAGAGAACTCCAAAAGGACGAGGGATCAACCACCATCCATGGAAAGTGCAGTGTGGAGGTCATGGGTGATGCTTCATTCCACCAAGTGTGTCGTGAGTTATGCATACTCCATATTGATTTGCACACTATAATGTCTATGATTTCCAGTCCTCCAGCGTGTTATGACAATTGACCGGTTAATTAGTTATATGAGCTTCTTCTAAGTGTCATGTTCCTTGTAACCATTTCATAAGAATCTTCTTCGGATCTTGTTGATGTCCTTAATTACCCACTATAGAAAAAGCATGAACACGGACATGAAATAATTTAATGGCAAGGCTGAAAGGACTGCGTTGGTCATAATTATATATAATCTATGATTGCTCTTCCTGCCATAGTCCATAGACAGTCTGGTTTACTAAATCGTTTTACCTGTGAGAGGATACATTTCCTGCAAAGTATTTTATCGTATTATAATCCTTCCAAAGCTTGCTGGGACCGGAGCCTTTATTAGGTCTAGAAAGAGGGTTTGGCATTTGCCAGCCTCTAGCTCACAATTTGTTTCTATTCTCTACATTGTGGGAAATCTCAAATCTCGATCGGTTTACATGTGTTTCAAACATTTTCGCATACAGTTCTTCAGTGGAGACGAGTATGTCACGGATTAGAAGATCAGACAAACAGGTTATGCTCACTGCATGGCTGGGTCCCACATGATGGACGAATCAGGGGTGCCCATGTTTGCCGAGTGCTGTATGTGTAATGATTTTAATTACCCAATATATGGACTGATTTCTGATCGTATGATGTGTTATTCTGCCTTTTCTTTTTTTTCCTCCTCTTTAAAAAGCTTCCTCTGTTGAGTGCCCTGTGTTGCTGTTTCTAACCAAGCACCTGTTTTCTTAAAAATCTGTGGCCTGCGTGTTTCTGATCAGACGCTTCAGGATATATATCTTTTTCAGGTCTAAATAGAATGAATCTCAGTTTTTTAGTCCAAGATGTCATAATGTTTTGTTCGGATAATATACAATATTCATTTTTGTCAAATTTTAATTATCATATGGTCAAACAAACCTTGTCTTCAAATGGTTTTGCTGTGTTAATTAAATCCTTCTGAGTATAATGTAGTCTGTTCAATAGATGTGAATATTAAACAAAATCTCTTTTGAAGAGCACGATAACAATTTCATGGTATCATGCCAAATATTAACACCAATTTTTTTACTTTTACCATTGAATAGTCCCGTTCTAATATTATTTCTTAATTTGTCGAACAAATCCATAAAAAAAATCTCAAAGAAAGTGACGGATGGGACATGTTCCAAGCATAATTTATTTATAGTAAACAATTATGCTAGTTTCTCAAAAGTATGTCTTTGAGTTATCAAAATTGATTAACAAAAAGTTTAAAGAGTTGGTGAGTGGAGATTGATATTACTTTCCCCTCACAAGCCCATAAGTGCATACACTCCGTTGACACACTAGCTTCCTCAAATTTATATTTAGTTCGGTTTAATTTGTTCTAAAATTTAAAATGAATTTACATATCAAAATGTAGATCATTACAATTGGACAGTAAAAATTGGGAGTGGAGAGGTTCAAAACCCTTAGAATTAAAAAATTGGTTCAAAATTTTTTTGAGCCGTTGATTTTTACGTCGAAATTCGTAATAATCATTGAAAGTATAAATTTCAAATCTTAGATTTTATTGAAAGTACTAATCTCGATGCAAAATCAATGACAAAGAAGACTTTGAACTAATTTTTTTTTAGTTCACCTCTCCCATTTCAGTAAAAAATCGTCATTTATAGATGACGGATCTAGAGGAACTAAGTGATAAATAGAATGTTCTTTTGGACGGGTACTAACAAGTAATAACGTTTGTGCTCTTCCCCTTTTCGAAGAGCCCAGAAAACAAAATCACATGGATCGGTGGATACAGGGGGGCAGAAATGAGCCCCACGTTCTTTGGTTCTTTGTATCGATCATTATTTATTTCTCATGTCATGAATTGTAACATAGGTTTGTCGCGCGGGCTCTCCCACAAGCTCATCTACAGTACCAGCAATCGAGAGGAATCACCGAATCAACTACAAGTCTACAACAGATATTGTGGCATTTGAAAAGGATGAGATGGTTTCTTCACTCAAAAAGTTAGTTTGGGAAGCGACGTGGTGTGGTTGCTCAGAGTATCTATAACTAATGGCTGCCATTATCATACGTGTATGGTGGACCAAAAAATCATCTAGGCCAAGTTGTATATCATTTTTAGAGGTGTTAATGGGTCGGATCAGATCGGGATGGATCGGATCGGGTCGGATCGGGTCGGATCAGATCATCATTATTTTATTATTTTTTTATCCGATCCAATCGGGTTACGGGTCGACCTGATCCGTATAAAATAATTAAATATTTATTAATTATTTTTATATTATTTTAAATTATTATATATTAATTAATTTATAATTTATCTTAATTAGTTTATAATTAATGTATATTTAAGATTTAGTTAGTACTAAATCATAAAATTACTTATAAAACACAACTAATTGGGTCGGGTCGGGTTGATCCGAACCCGACCCGACCTAATAATTAGACCCATATCCACCCATTTATTTTCGGATCGGGTTCGAGTCAGCCTAATAATTGACACCCCTTGTATGGAAGACACATTCAGGGAGATGCATGATGATTTTTTTTTAAAAAAGTAAATAATTATAGTGTGCTTTCAATTTTTATTACACTTAATTTTTACAGTATTTTTTTTTTTGAAAAATATTATCCAAATTAAAATTTTAGATGTGCTCCTAAAATAATTTAGATAGAGTATGTTTTAAATTTAAAATAATTTAGAGTTTGATTGATCATTTATCAATTGAATTTTCATAGTTAAGATTTTGACATTGCTTGATCAAAATCTCTTTTAAATTGATTAAAGTTTAATACACAATATATCTAAGTAATTTGAATTACATCTATGATTTTGATTTTTTTAATTGAGAAATATTTCTCAAAAAATGTATTGTAAGAGTTGGATGTATCATAGAATTGAATGTACATTAGAATTACTGATTTAATTAGAATCAACTAATTGTGTTCCAATGTTATATATGAGAGGTGTTATCATGTTTTGTAAAGAAAAAATTTATATTATTTTGGGAAGAGATTTAATATTTTGAGATCACAAATGATCAATCTAAATTGCTCAATAATTTCTTTATGTCAAAATTTTATGGGATATCAAATTTAAAAAAAATAGCTTTCTAGCTATTTTTAAATTATGTTTAAAATTAGTTCTTAAATAGACTATTTTCTGATGTTAAACAAGGTTGATTTTAAAAATAATTTTAAAAATAGTTAGAAAACTCAAAAAATTATGAAATTTAATATCCCATAAGAATTTGACATGAACAAATTATTGAGCAACTTAGATTAACCATTTGTGATCTCAAAATATTAAATTTCATCCCAAAATAATATGAATTTTTTTACTTTGCAAAGCACCATAACATATATATATATATATATAGACACACACACACAATTCTGACATGCACATTTGTTCCAGTTAGAACGAACACTCATTTCTGTTAAATGCACACTCGTTCCAAAGTAAAACGAATCCTGCGAAGTTTCGGTTTAAATAATTATAGATAATTATCAAGTTAATTATTTCATTTAACCAAATGCGTTTCAACAATTTTTAACCATTATAAACATTTAAAATTGAAAAACTAAATCCCATCTTTTTCTCAAGAAAAGAAAATAATGTCTTTAAAGTTCAAACTTATTGTTGAACCTTTATTAATATTGTGCGCACTTATTTCAATTATAACGAACCCCCGTTCCGCATTTAAATTTATATATACTAGCTAACTTCGTTTCTTTTATATAAAGCAAACGTAAAAATAAAATAAAAAAGATAAAAAAAAAAATGAAATGAAGCCGCTTGGCTCATCAAGTAGGCCACGACGATCCAAATTCATTGTTTATAATAGATTTGATATTACAATTGCGAATATATGACAAACAAATTATTATTTGAATTGCCTCGATTTTGATATCTATGCATACTAGAGGATGAAATGTGGAAACAACGATACAAAATGAATGAAAAGTTGCAACGTGGTAAAAATACTTTGTTTTTTTTCATTCTTAGGCTACAGGAAGAAAAATAAGTTAACCACATTTCATCTCTTACTATCAACAATGAATCACTAAAAGATTAAAAATCAAAATCAAAGGCCTTTTTTGATTACTTCTGTTCTTTAATGGACTCTACTAGTCAAGCATCGCACCCTGACATATAATAGAATAATCTATTTTCTACTTCTATTGTCACATCTCATAACCCCAATCTCTCTTCAAGAAATTAAGGATACAATTGACAATTGATCATCAAGGAAATCACCTGGTCTGATGGTTTTCCTCGGAAATTCTACAAAAAAAAATTTCCCACTACTACAAAATAATATTTTTAATACTTCAAACTATGCTCTGCAACCTAATTCCCCTTTATATCCTTTAAATAACTCTATAACCATTTTAATTCCAAAAATACGAGATGCAACCCATCCAAAGATTTTAGATCAATTAGCTTGGTTAATGGCATACGAAGAATTTTATATAAAGTCATATGTAATCTATAATACCTTCCTTAATATCTCCTAATCATACTGTTTTTTTCTACAATGCAGATTAATAGTAGAATTTTTTCTTAATGTCAGAGTCTACTCCATAATGCTCAAAAGAACAATCATCAACTAGTAGTATTCAAAGCAGATATTCATAAAGTCTTTGATACTCTAAACTGGAATTTTTCTTTTGACATCATTAAAACAAAAGAGATTTTCTGAAATATAGATTCAATGGATTGCAAATTCAGTATTACAAGGATATTCACAAGTTATGGTAAATGAATTGATAGGGGGAAAATCATTCTCAAGAGAGGAGTGGGACTGATAGATTCATTATCATCTTATCTCTTTATTTTAGTTTTTGATTTATTTCCGATCTGGTTGAAAAAACTTTCTTATTATGGAGCTTGGGAACCACCAATTATAAATTTATACAACTGTTTGCTATATGCCCATGACTCTTTACTTTTACTCAAGCCATCAATTAGGCAATTGCAAATTCTCAAATTCATGCTCTTGGCATTCGAACAAATAACAGGACTAAATTTAAATATGAAAAAAATATGAATTAGCAATAGCAAATTCAGATATCACACATAAAGTCCAATGGGCTTCTTTTCTCTAATGTAAGGTGATTGAATTTTAATTACTTATCTTCATCTTCCATTATCGCTCAAGCCATTGCATAAAAAATATTTTTTCAAGACCGGCAGGATGGGCTTCAAAAAAAACTATCTACGCCAGGAAAAACTATTTTACTAAATGCAACTCTTTCCTCAATTACAATCTACTTTATGTCAGTATTTTGGTTACCACAATGGGTTATTGATGAAATTGATACAATTAAAAGAACTTTCTATGGAATGGTGCAGATCCTATAATAAAAAAAATATACCTTCTTGATTGAGTAACAACTTGTAGACCTAAATCTAAAGAGGGACTAGATATTATAAACTTGAGAATAATAAATCAATCATTGTTAGCAAAAGAATTTAGAGATACCTACATCCAAACAACACTCTTTGGAAGCACCTCAACTCAATACCAGTATGCGAGAATGGGATCAACAATCTTCATCAACTTTTTGGAAAAATCTAAAATCAATTGCGATCATATTTGAAAATAGATGCCAACTTCAAAAAGGAAATGGAAAAAGAATTTCATTTTGTCACTTCAATTGGGGTTTTGAAATCCTTAAGCATAACATATCAACCATATTCCTTTTTGCTCTAGATCAAGATATTACTTAACATGAATTCATATCTTCTTTCAATTACACCTCTTTCAATCTATTCAGACCAAACTTATTTTATATAATTGCCTTACCTCAACACAAGTACTTATCTCAAATTATTTCTTAAATTGTCATAAATTCACTACAAAAAGACGAACCTTTCTTGCCTCTCTTAACAGATAGATTCCTTATATGTAAATCATTCTATTATTCTATTATGGACTCACATTCCCTAAAGATTACTATAGTCCATGTATGGTCTATAGAAGTCCCTCCCCGGTTATTAATGTTTTCCTGATTACTGGTCAAAAATGACATACTCATGATTGATGACCTAAATAGAAGAGATTGGCAATTGGCAAAAATTAACTCGAATCAGCACAACATCTCTTCAATGATTGTCATTTTTTTTCAAAATTTATGGTTGGTGGCTCAAAGAAAGTTCAAACTACGAACTCTGCAACTTCTACATCTTACCACTCAAGATATGCTTCTACTCCCACTAAAAAATTCAACAAGTTCTTGCATGCATTGCTTCCAGAGAGAGCGTTATTTAAGAATCTTCTCCAGTAACTCTAAGGATGATCCAACTCTTCTTCAAAAAATAGTATTATTATAAATAATTCTTAAAATTATATAAAATTATATTTATCAATTTATAACATAATCACATAAATATTTAATAATTTATTAGAGTTTCTAAAATGTAGAAAACGAGCTTAAGCTGAAGAATATATACATGAAGATTTCAAGATATAATTTTGTTAGATTATAATTTTAATATGTAAAGAAAATCAAAATAGTCTTAAGGTCAAAATGGTCAATTAAGAGATTTTATACCCTAATCGTTGTAGCGAAATAAATCAGACTCTGTACAAAATTTGTCAAAATGCTCTAGAACCTCCTCATACCTTAACTGATGCAACGGATCTCGCATCCGTTGTAACAGATGATCCCAAGACAAATTTAGCCTCTAACCATTATAACATATCTCAATATCCGTTATAACGGAATAAATCATTTGTATACAAAACATGATCCAAAAGCTTCAGAATAAACTGCTCTCATATATATTGTAACGGATCTAATATTCATTATAACGGATAACCTCGCTAGGGTTACTATGACCAAATTGTTGCAACAGTTAGCTAACCATTAGGATAGATCCTACTGATTTATTATCGACTTTGATTTATTTCTATATATGCATTTAGCTAACTGTTACAACGAATCATGCTGATTTATTATCGATTTTAGTGTATCTCTATATATACATATTTATTTCTTCTCTGACCTAACAAATTTTCTTAGCTAAACCCTAGCCGTCAAGTTGCCTGAGTTGCAAACCTCCATTATCTACTATCTAAATTTCTAAGACTACTTTGAATATCTCTTTTAAAGTATTAATGAAGTTAGTTCTTAATTGTTCTTGTTAGTGAGATCATTGTATCTTCACATTCTATTTTTTTAATGGTCGATGGTTGCTCATTTACTTAGTGTAAGGGACTGTGGTTCACGGTTGTAAGATTTTGTTATATTGACTTATACAATCAATTATTGTTGATTGCGGGTCTGTGAGACATATGTTCGTTATAGCCGAACTTTATTACATTTTGTGTTTTTTCTCTTCTCTCTATATTTACTTTACTTTATTTATTTATTTTTATGGTGTGTGAATTTAATACTAGACTCCTTAGGGAAAATAAAATGGTATCAAAGCAGATTGTATTAAATTTATCAAATTGCACCATCGAGATTTATGAAAGAATTCTTAGTCTTTGGCCAAACCAGGTGCGGAGTCACTGTGTAGAGTTAGGGTCCTAGGACCCCACTGAAAATAAATTTTTAACAAGGATTTCAGTGAAAAAATAGCAGGGACTCTAGTGAAAAATTAACGGGGACCCCCCAGATGGCTAGTTCTCTTACCTTGCGACTCCGCTCGCGCTATCTCGCGACTCACCCATGTTGCCTCCGACAGTCCGACTTTGACTCGCCCTCTCATCGACGTCGTCGCTGATCTAACTCACCCTCTTGTCGCTGCTTCGACGTGAGGTGAACAACCTCTCTCGGTGTCTCTCTCTGCTTTTGTTTTTTGCTCCACGTCTCAGTTTTAGTCTTGTCACTACTCTTTTTTTTTTAACTCTCTCAGTCTCTCTCTCTTTTTACTCGTGAGGCAATCAGGTAAAGTAAGTTTGTGAATCAAGGCATGAAAATTGCACAACATTTTCTACCATTTAATTACACAACATTTAAAAAAAATCAAATTCTCAACATTTGATCACACAAAATTGTCTGTCAGTAAAAAAGGAGTAGAGAAATTGAATATTGGTCAAAATTTTAGTATATAATATCCTATTTACTATACAACTGGATTATCAAGCATCAATAACATCGTTACAAAAAATTCAAATTCAATGTCAAAATGCTTGTTGTAAATATACTGTTGTGCAAAAGGAAGGACCCAGTTCACCATGTATGTGAATGTGTTAAAATAGAATGGATGGATAAAATAAGTTTTCTTACTATTAAACACTATTATATGTTTTTACTTACAAAACAACAGAATACAACTCTTTATATAGCATAAACATCTGAGAAGACTCTAGAAATTCGTAATAAAAATATATAATAAAAACAGAATTTTAAACAAAGACCCTTTTCAATTTGACCCGTTCACTAAAATCGTCATAACTCTTTGTAGGAACTCCAAACGATTTGGAATTTGAATCATTGGAAACTAGACTTCAAGATCGTTTCATCCATAAATCATACATTAAATTACACGTCCATTTTCCTCTTCAAATGCTGTCATTAATTAGCCTTAAAATTCTGCCAAAGTGCTGAATCCAAAGAGTCTCTCTTTATTTTCTAATTTATTTAAGTTTAATACTAAAATTAAGTTTATCTTTCAACAAAACTCCCCCATAAACTTAATTTACTTCTAACATCCGTCATGCTAATCATCATTGAACTTCTTCATAACTCGCAGCGAATAGCGACGTCACTCATTGACGGCTTCTTCTCGATTCCTTGATCTAGGAAATTCAAAAAATCAACCGTGATTTCATCTCATATGCCGTCCAATTTGCCTGATTCTTCAGGTCATGTTTATGTGAGATTCACACCCACAACGCGGCTCCACACCGCATTTTTTCATGTGGCTCCACACCACATCTTCTCATGATCTTCACACACTTCCAGCAAAACATCTCATAATGTTGTTAGTTCTTTTATCCTGGTACTCATTGCTCATGTCGGCTTCACTCACCGATTCTTCGAAAATCACTGGCAAAAATTTCACCACACTTTTGTAACATTCTCTGCTTGATATATAACTTTCATCATTGACAAAAAAAATTTCTTTTTTTTCTCATACAATATCTCTAAAACTATCTTCACGAAAAAAAACCACAAAAAAACACTCTTTTTTTCTCTTCTTTTTTTAACAAAAAAAAATCACCACATGATATTTTTTCATTATCCCGACACTTTTTTTTTCTCACAAAAAAAATAAGGGGATTTTTTTCACTCATTTTTTAATGCTCCTACAACACAGAAAAACTCATATACTAAAATAAACTCAGAAAACACTCTTAACACTTAACTTTCTTTAAAATAAATATCGAGACTCACCATATTTTTTTTCTTCAACATCTTTTTTTTTTTTTTTTTTTCTTTTTTTTTCTTTTTCTTCGCCATGGCAGGTCTTTCTTGATCGACTGAACCTGGCTCTGATACCACTTTGTTAAAAGAGAAGGGATGGATAAAATAAGTTTCTTACTATTAGACACTCTTATATGTTTATTGCTTACAAAATAACATAATACAACTCTTTATATAGCCTAAACATCTGCGAAGACTCTAGAAATTTGTAATAAAAACAGAATTCTAAACAGCACCCTTTCAGCTGACCCCTGTCTATTAAAATCGTCATAACTCTCTGTAGGGAACTCCAAAGGATTTGGAATTTGAACCATTGGAAACTAGACTTCAAGAGCTTTTCATCCATAAGTCATACACTAAATTCCACGTCCATTTACCCCTTCAAATGTTATCATTAATCAGCCTTAAAATTCTGTCAAAGTGCTGAAACCAAAAAGTGTCCCTTTATTTTCTAATTTATTTAACTTTAATACTAAAATTAAGTTTATCTTTCAACAGAATGTACGTTGATAGTTGGCACTAACGTTGTGTCACAGATATAATGTATGATTGAGTTTAAGATTGCCTTTGTAGTTTGATGGAAAAGCATGGAAATTACCTTTATTCCTTATCTACAGTATTTTATATGTTCCTTTCCTCGTGGTTAGTTTGTTGGTCCAGGTTTGATAACTAGCTAGCTAGATGTATGTTGCCTAAATTATGTACAAAATCTGATAATATCTACGTCCGCACATGAGGATATCATTAAAGTATGACTGTACAGTTACAAGGGTCAAACTATAGCACTGAGACGTAATATTCTAATTATAGTGGAGGATGAGTAAGAAGATTAAAAGCGCAAAATAACCAAAAGGTTAACCAGATTAAGATCTCATGTTATATAAAACAGTTGATTCCAGTGATGAGGATGTGGCATTAAATTTCACCAGTCTCATCTCAGTTCACATTGGCCGCAGTTTGTCAGATTTAAAGAAAACAGTGTTATATATACCCTTGTAAAAAGAATTAATTATAAAGAAGGGTTACAATGTAATAAAATGTGTCTCCCATCCTATGCCACAATCTTACTTTTTAACTAATATGTGAAAATTTGATATCCAAATGACCAATTCAAATAGTTGATTTTGTTAATTTTATGGTATATATGGTTGTAAAATTTCACGATTTAGAAGTTTATTTTATACTCAATCAAATGATAATAAAATAAATATACTAAAATAAATCAATCTATCATAGTTAACAAGATTCTTTCATTTTGTTATCATTTGATCTGACATAACATGAGCTTAAAAATTATGAACTATAGCAAGAACCCTCCTCTTAATTGTAACATATATTTAACTCTAAACAATATAAATATTTAAAAAAATATGTTATTTAAATTTAAATTTATAAGTATAGTGTTAGTTTTAATGAAAATGATGATATATTAAGCAAATGAGAGTTTTAATAGTTAAGAAGGATAATTATGATATTACAAATTATAGAGAGAGACACAATTTTGAATTGTTAGAAGGATAATATATAAAATTCGGCCGTTAATTTTATATACTCAATTCAATTGTAAATTTGGTGTCAATGCCTAGGTTCTGTCCGCAATCACGGCCTGCCCAAACATAACGTTTCTTATTTATTTAATATATTAGAGCCCATCACAAGGGAAAGCCTGCCTTGATTTACATTTTATCATGTTTAGTCCCTCGGAAACACAGTGCAAAGCCCAAGACTGAAACCAGCCTACAGCTTTCCACTTTATATATATATATATATAGAGTGAGGTGTGCTAAATGCTTTGTAAAGCATAAAATACTTCGTACTTTATATTTATATCTTATATTTTAAAATTCAAATATAAGTTCCAAACTGTTGAATATAATCTTCATATCAAAATTTCCTTGTTGATCAAATTTTATATTTTTTGAAATTTGTTTACTATTTTTTTGAAGGGCTACAAAATTCAATAATCTGACGTCATCTGAACTATTCAATATCAATAATTTTCTATCCCTTTAAATAAATAATAAAAAAATCTAAAAAATATATAATTTAATTACCAAAGAGATTTTGATATGAAGATCATATTTAACGGTTTGGATCGTCCATTTGAATTTTAAAATATGAGATATAAACGTGAAGTACAAAGTATTTTGTGCTTTATAAAGCACATTAGCGCACACACACACATATATATATATAATAAGACCTTACGGTGATTCGCGAAGCAAAAAGGAATTTTATTTCAATTTTAAATCTCATATACCGAAAAGTCAAAATATCAATATAATTAATCCACAATAATCTAGATATTAAAAACTTGTTGAATGCCAAATTTTACTATTTTTGAAATTTTATAACTATTTTTTATTTTTGAAAGATGATAATTTTGTGGATGCATCTATTATTATTTTTTTGAGGTATTTTTTAAAAATTCAAAAAAATAGTTAGAAAGCTCCAAATTTTATCAAATTTGGTATTCAACAATATTTGAATATGTAGTTTATGTTGGGTGAATTAGATTTTCAATTTAAACTTTGATTTATGAGATTTTTTAGGCCGAAGTAAAATGACTCTTTGCTTCACGAAGTACCGTAAAATCTATATATATAGAGAGAGAGAGAGAGAAACTATTGTGAAAACGTTTGCATTTCGAGTCCAAATGCATACGGCTCAAATTTTATCGTAACACATCCGAAATTCAAAATTATCATTCTCGTTAAATTCTTCATATCAAAATATTAGGAGATACAAAAATTTGGGGTATTTCGAGTTTTCTAAGTATTTGGTTTGGATTTTTGAAAATCAGTACTAAAATAATAATAATATATTAAATTATTGTGTTTATTTTAAAAAATCCAAAACAAATACTTAGAAAACTCAAAATACCCCAAATTTTTGTATCTCTTAGTATTTTGATATGAAGAATTTAATAAAAATGATAATTTTGAATTTCGGATGTGTTATAATAAAATTTGAGTTATATATAGTTAAACTCAAAATGTAAACGTTTTCACAATAATCTAACTCTTTTTCTATATATATAGAGTTTTGGAACAGTTGAGATACAGTGTTAAACAGTAATGGTTTTATGAACAGTAAAATTTACTGTAATTCTCTGGCTCTCTCTGTCTCGTCTCTTCCAGACTCTTTCTTCTTTTCATTTGTCTCATCTCGCATTTCACCTTCATAACTCTGCTCTCTTATTTCATTAATGAATGTACAGGATCATTCTCATTCTACCTTTTTGCCACTGTCACTCTCCTTATCTTTTAATTTCTGCTCTCTACTTATCCGACTCTAGACACGTTGAGCGCTCCAGCTCTCATCTATTTTCTTACCGCTGGTAGATTTCAATGGCAAGGTCAATAATTGCTATTTTAATTTTCTTTTCTCATCTTTCTTTAATTCATACTTTTACTTATAGAATTATAAGTGTTCTATTTGTATGGATGATATTACATACTTCACATCTATTTATTTCCAGGATAATCATGTTTAATTTTATAATTGCAAAAATGAATACATATAATTGGAAAAAAAACGTATACATTATCCAAGATATTTACATAATTTTATTTTTCATTTTATTTCAGTCAAAAAGTTATTTATGCTATAATTGAAACCTGCTAATATATATTTGAAAAGCCGTTAGACAATATGCATTGATCTGGTATATATATCTTCGCGACCTCTTTATTCTTGCAAACTTTTGTTGCAATCAGGAAGAATTTACATAAACTCTATTCGGAAAGTTGTTTATAGATGTTGACGTTTTTGGTACCAATTTTTTTTTACAGTGTAGCTTAGTGATCTAAAGCAATTAACCATAAGTCACTACAGCAAAATCAACTAACTGCTTCCATAACTGTGACCGTGGTGGCGCCGGACGCAGTAATTGTTGAATTCACGATCCAACTCATGTGTGGCCATGGCAATTTAAGTTGGCCCAAAAACTAAATCATATCCGTTTAGAAAATTTGACAAAATGACAATGTAACATAGAGATAATTAACTTGGCCCTTCCAAAAAAAAAAACCATCGCTTTCATCTCCACTGAACACAAAGTGGCACAAGGAGAGGGGATTAGGGCAAGGAGAGGAGAGAGCGAGGTGATCAACGGTGCTTTCGATCCTTCCTTTTTCACTACGCTTCACTCTCGCTCCGCCTCCTGTTGATCTCTTCTCCGACGGTGCTTCCAATCTCTTGCTCCGACGAACCTATCGATTTAATCTATGCTTTTCTCTTTTTTACAATGCAACACTATCCGCTCCTTTCTACAGGGCAATCGCTCTTCACTTTTATCAAACCTCCCTACCTATACTCTAATCGAAGATTTTTTTTTTACGACATCACTGCATAGATAGCTTCGAATTGATAGCCACTTCAATAGGTAATGCCCCCCCTTTTGTTTAAAGATTCTTTTGCGATCTGACAACAAATTCTATTATGTTTCTAAAAACTCATTTGATGATTATGTTTTGGTTGCTTCTTACAATAAAGCCCGTTTTTAGAAGGAATTGCCAATAATAACTTGGGCATCCTTGTTTTGTAGTATGTACTAACACTTACACATTCAGTATATGTATGAAATGCAGTTGGAAAAATTCTGCAAATTCATGGATTTCATCATAGATTCACCACTGCCTGAGCTGGATCATAATTTACCACCACTAGTTGATAAAATGAAGGATAAGCATCATAGTTCTGCATCTTGGTATGACATGTTTGTTCTTCCTCATTTGATTCTCTATTAACTTAATAATTTAATAGGTCACTTTTTAATTTATTTATTTTTCTTCTATTACCTAGAGTTTTTGTGTAACGCATAAATCCTAATTGTTCTGACAAAAAAACGATTGTTGCAAAACTGTGAAAACAAGAGCTGACAACAAATTGTCCTGATAAATTCTTATTTTCAACTTTTCTTTTTTTGGTAACACTAGGCTGATTACTTCAGACTGCTGGGCTTTGATCAAGATGGTATGCTATCATGCAAATATATTTTGAATCAAATTATTTTTTCAAGTCTTTGTTGAAATTTTCACTGAGATTCTTTTTCTTTTTTGCTCTATTTTATAGCTAGCACTGGAAACTGGAGACAAGAGTATGTCAATTCATAAAGGGTGATGTTGTCGCACTGAAAAATTGGAGGATTGGGTTGAAAAGGTGGAAGACACCATTCATATAAAGCCAAAAATGATCGATCTTTCTGTAAATTTATATTTTTTTTAAACGAAAATGGATAAACAATGCTTATGTGTAAATTTTGATGACAAATACAGAGCTCAAGTGGGAGATGTGAAGACAGACAAGCACAGAGAAAACTATCTTGGCCATAGCATCAAAGCCCTTGTTGGTAGATGGCATAAAGGTAATTGATTTCATTGTCTGATAAACTTTTTTTGGAATCTAATCAATATGATCTCAGTGTAAATGTTTAGATTACTGAAAAATTAGCTCAGTGACATTTTGTATGTTCATTGGAAATATTACTATGTTAGTAATTCTAGTGGAGTTAGTTTTGGATTTGTTAAGGAGGAGAAGTGCATTTTGTGTGGGGTGCTGGCTCTCTCAAGTCAACTGGCCATTTTGAAGGCAAACTATACTGTTTAAGTTCTGAAATTATTTCTTGAACCTTAATCCTTGAATGTTAAAATAAAGCAAGTGCTCCTTAAGTGATCATTCATATTAGAAAATATGGGATGCCCATGTATTTCTATCACTATTTTCATTTCTTTCTCTCTTTTTTTTAATTTGTTTAGGAAAGGACCTCTTCTGATACACGAGAGACAAAAATGGAGCCAACTCATTAGAGGCGCTGAAGGAAGAGATGAAGGGTAAAAGAAGAAGAGGAGCAGGTCATCCGAGTGATTCTAGGGTTAGCTCCTAAAAGAATTGTTGTATAATTAGTTTTTGTGCTAAAATATATATTATTTTTTTGTTGGAATCTCAAATTTAAGCCTATTATGTTGTGCAGTGTTGAATTGTAAGCATGAGCCGAATTGAATAACATGTTTAATTATCATAGATTGTAAATTTCATTTAATAATAAACTGTAATTGGTTTTGTTATTAATTTTTTTTAATCCTAACAAGAGAAACTGCGATTGGTGAATTACACTTTCTGCGACCGGTTATTGGTAGCAGAAGGACTCGTCTGTGACCGGTGATGATGTCATAACGGTAGCTGTTGAGTATTTGTTACCAGCTTATTGCGACCAGGGTAAGTGCTATCGGAAACGGTAGTTATTGATTATCTGCGGCCGGCACATTGGTCGCAAAAAAATATTTTTCCTGTAGTGAGTGGGTTACTCATATAGTCATACCCGTTGACAAATATAGTGTTCATACATTTATACTAACTGCCTGAATTAACAAAATATCCTCAGGATAGGTTGATTCCTAATAGTAGTATAATTTATAAAGTATGAAAATCTATTGCAGAAGAGATTATTTTAGCCAAGTTTGCTTAAACTATGAATCTTTCAGTAATTTTTTTATAGGGACGTAATATATTTGCATATTAATATCAAATACAATAAATGTAATTGTTCTTGATTCAAATTGGATAAATATCATGTCATTTTAGAATGCTCGATGTTTCTATAAAGATTACTTGTAGTTAAATATGAGATAATTTTCTGAAGACGCAGCGGAGCGCGTCCCTGAGTTTAACTTTTGTTCTTCATGTACAGCGGCCTTTGGGGTTCGACTGTTAATGTATTATACTTTTCAGTTTTCTCCTTTCACAATTTAAATCCATACCAATCTCGATCCCAATTAGGCTCCGTTTGTTTTCTTCTCACTCGTTATTATGCGAGTGAAAAAAAAAAACAAATTTAGTCTCATTGAAGCAGCGACGAGTTGAAAGAAAACGAATATGACCTTATATTCTGATGACATAAATTATCACCACAGAAAATTACGAATATGATGCATGACTTTAGTTATAGAAAAGTATGGTTGTCTCGTAGCAAAATGATTCAAGAATATCAAATTTTGAATCGCGCCATTGTTTTAAATCTCGGATCAACGTAGAACCAGAATTTAGCTCAACAGATCCATAAACATTAAAATAACTTTCTCTTCCGTATTTATTTATTTTATATTTTAAATCAAAATTGTTTTTAAAACGGAGCGTGCAAACTATACCTCTATAAAAATCTCTCAAATAAATCTCTCACCTTCTTATAGTTTGAACACATATAAAAAGCATATGAACACCTCTAGATAACGGTATGAAAACTTTTTGTTATAGGAATGAACACTTGAAACCAACGGAAAATCATTCTTGAAGATGATGACCGTCCACCTGACGGAAAAACGTATTTCGTCTAAATTTTGTATTAAGCACGTGTTCAAATTATTCAACCGCTCTTCTTGAATTAAACACGTGATATATTAATTCCAATACTAAATTAATTACGTTCAGAGCACCATCAACTGAGTATTCATAGTACATTCTACGAGGTGTTCAGATAACATTTTGCAGAGTGTTCAGATAACCTTCTGCAAGGTGTTTGGAGCGACTTCTACATGGTGTTTAGAGCAACTTATGCAGTATGTTCATAACGTTTTTAAAAGAGTGTTCAGAGTGACTTCCGATAGATGTTCATAGCGCCTATAAAAAAGTGTTCACAAAATATTTATGAAGTGTTCAGATCACCTTTTATAAGATGTTCGTAGTATTTTCTGGAAGGTGTTTATAGCTCCCCTTCAGAGCAGAACACCTTATTTAATGTGTTCATAGCATCTTTTCAAAATGTTCATGATACTTTTAGGTTGTTCAAAATATATTTTAAGGAGTGTTTAAAGTATGTTCGTATCAAATTTCATTATCGAATAAAGGAGCTCGAATCTGACCTTCCAAATAAATTCGGTAATTGTCCAGATCAGAGGGTAAAATCATCTTGGGCAATGTCACATTGTCTAAAATCCTTCACTAAGGTCTCATTCATTTTATTTCATTATAAGTGAGTTGTCCCTCTCTGCTTTCGTCAAACTATGATTGAAAAAAGCCTTTTTCCATAAAAGTTGTTGCTTTCCTAAATGCATAACAGGAGGAAGTGGATTTATTTATGATTCGCTCTTTGATTGGCTCTCTCTGACATGCCAACAAGTGCTCCCAAGCAGTCAATTACTTCGCTATTTCAAGTACTAACTCTATCTCAGAAAAGTAAATGCTAGAAAGGATTTAGGATATTGTCATACAAGATTCGATGTTTGAAGGACTTTGAGTTATCAAAAATAAAGGCAATGGCTAAGCATAAAAAAGAAGAGGGGTGTAGCGACAAAGACGTGGAACATTGAACGATCAAGTAAATTTTTATTTAGTAATGATGTGGCTTTCTGATTCGTCACATGGAGGCCATTATTTGGTATCAGCATGGGAGCGACACTCAGAGAGGGATTGTCCGATGAAAAGCTTGGAGGAGACGAAAGAGATCAAGAAATTGGTCAGGGTCAATCAGAGTCGGAAGAGGCAATGGTGGTGGAGCGAGTACTACGCATCTAATTAATTAGTGGAGAGCAACGATTCTAAATCTTTTATTACTGTTATATCATATTTAATTAGAGAAATTGTTAATTAAAATTAACACTCTCCAATGTAGAAATCAGAATTTTATTTTGATTAAAGTTTTTAAATTATAAATTATATATCCAATACTAAATTTAAAAATTAATAATGACACATAGAAATAGAAACTCTCATTGATTGCTCCCTTAAAAAAAAGCAGAGAGATTCGAAACATTGGAATTCTCCTATTCCATACGGGTCCGTTTGGCAAATCAAGGAATAGCTTTGGAAGAGTGGTAATATTGGAAGAGTGCTAGAATAGTATTTTTTTGGAAGAGTGGTATTCTTGACTATTCGGAAGAGCGAAAATATCGTTTGGCGGTTGTTACTCGAATAGTTAAAATATGAATAATTATGATACTAATAATGATGATGATAATAATAATAATAATAGTAAAATAATAATCATAATAGTAAGATAATAATAATAATAAAGTAATAAAAAATAATCATAATAAATAATAATATTATAATAGTAATATAATAAAAATATAAACATAATCATAATATAATAATATAATAATAAAAAATTATAATTACAATCATAATTATAATAATATAATAATAATAAGTAATCATAATTTTAATAATATAATCATAATATAATAATCATAAGCTTTCTCCAGCTCAACCGTACCATCAAAAGCTTTCTTCTTCCGTCGGTAGGGGTGATTATGATTAAGAAATCTACGGTGTCCCAAATAAACATTTTTTCCACGCTTTTTCAATCGTATCGTACGAGTCTCTTCTCCACAAATTGGACACGCTTTTGCTCCTTTTGTTCTATGACCCGATAAGTTACCATAGGCGGGAAAATCATTAATCGTGCAAAAATAACCGCACGAAGGATGAAATATTCTTTTAAATAGGCATCAAATATTCTCACACCATCTTTCCATAATTTATTCGATCCTCCAATAATGGAGCCAAGTATACATCTATATCATTACCAGGTTGTTTTGGACTCCGAAATCAACAACGACGACATTATGTATTTTCTTTTCATGCATAACCAGGGGGAGATTATAAATACACAATAAAACAGCCATGTTGTGTTACCACTACTCATAAGGCCATAAGGGTTCATCCCGTCCGTACATAACCCTAATCGTAAATTTCTTGGTTCATCGCCAAAATCCTTAAATATTCGTTAATGTTTCTCCATTCGGGAGAGTCCCCTGGGTGACGGAGCATTCCATCATCTTTTCTCGCCATCCACATGCCATCGTAATAAGTGAGCGTCTTTTGAGTTTGCAAATAGACGCCGAAATCTTGGAATAACTCGGTAAATACCATAACACTTTTTCCGCCGGGTCGTTTTCGAACTTCTATTTCATTATCTCTCGGTTTGTACCGTGAAGCGTTACATTTCGGACACTTATCCAAATCATTGTACTCATTTCGATATAATATGCAATCATTCGGACATGCATGAATTCTCTCAACTTCCATACTCAAGGGACATAATAATTTCTTCGCTCTATATGTGGAGTCGGTATTAAATTATTTTCGGAAGCATTTCTCTTAGAAGTTCTAATAAAGAGGTAAAACTTTTATCGCTCCATCCGTTTTTAGCTTTCGGGTTATACAATTTAAAAGCTGAGATATTTTCGTAAATTTTGTACAATCGGGAAATAATGGCACATTGGAATCATTACCCAAATTTTTAAAAATTTCGGGAATATCGACAAAATCGCGCAATATCATTCATAATTTCATCCAATTGTTCACTTTCTACATTGTCTATATTTTTCGTATTTCTCACATTTTCATTCTCCAATACATCTCATTCATCATTGTCTAAATTTAAGTCATCACCTTCGGATTCATCTCGTACAATATTCTCATAATTTCTACTATTTTCAGTTTCAATATTTTCTCCATGCCGTACCCATCGGGTGTATCGATCCATAAACCCACGACGAATTAAATGATCTCTCACTTGTTTGATATTTCCAAATCTTCGTAAATTTTGACAATCTTCACAAGGACAAACAAAGTGTTCGTGCACCCCTATTTCTCATATCTTCTGAGGCACATTCCAAAAATTCATCAATTCCCCTCAAATATTTAATTGTATTACTTTTGATTTTATACATCCAAGTATTGCGATTCATCCGTAAAAAAACATCAATCTCACAATTAGGGTTCGAATTTAGGGTTTGATTTAAAGTCTAATTCTCGGGGTCGGTCAACCACCTTAACTCACTTTTTAAATACTTTGTCTCATTAGTAAACATATACAAGCTAATTTGATGTTTGAAAAAATTAAGAAGATTTCCCCTATGCTCCCGAGTACGTCAACGTAAATTTTCATATACGTACGTACACGTAGGAACATTAGGGAAAATACTAACCAAATTTTTTTCAAACACCAAATTATAGCTAGTATATGTTCACTATCCTAAATGAGACAAAGTATTCAAAAAGATCCCAAATCGGGGACTATTCGGGATTAATCCCTATTGGATTAATCCCGAACGAGTATGGACCTAAATTAATAAAAATTCCGGTAGTTTGGTCTTATATGACAATACTATCAATTACACATATATAATTTTATTTATATATATGTAATCAATTTATGCAATAATTATGCAAATTAATGGGTGTTAAAATTTAACAAGGATGTACTTAAATAAGAAAATAAGAAAATGAACTTAAATTTAAATTATATATAGAAAAATTACCTTTAAGAGATCTCAAAATATTAATCAAGTAAGTGGATGTTGTTGCATTTGGGAATGGGAAAGATGGAACAGAGAGCTTCTAATGGTGAATAGTGAAAATGAAGATGAAAGAGCTACATTGTGAGAGGAGGGTGTGATAAATAACCCTAATATTAATTTAGAACTTAGGTTTTTTAAAATGGGAATAATTTGTTTTTCAATTAAAATCGGTTTTTAACAAAACCGGTTTTAAAATAAAATTGTAGAACCGGTTTTTATAAAGCGGTTCTAAAATTATTGTTTTAAAACCGGTTTTAATAAAATCGGTGCTAAAACAAATCTTTTAGAACCGGTTTTCTTACAACCGGTTGTAATAAAATGAAATAGAACCGGTTATTATAAAACCGGTTTTAATATAAAAAATTTAACACCGGTTGTTAAACAAAACCGGCTCTAATAATTTTAATAAAATATATAAATACGCCACTCTCACCTTTTAACACCTGTTTTTTAAAAACCGGTTCTAAATAACCGTTTCTAAATCCAATTTTTCTGGTAGTGAGTGGTCTCTGCGTCCTCCTCTCCTCTTCTGACGCTTTGAGGAGGTTCTAAAATCTGAAGGTACCATATTGTGGTTATTGGTATTATTTGCTCTTCGAATTTTGTTAATCTGTTAAATTTTAGATTTTTTTTTGTTTGAAGTTTCTGATTCAGTTTTTGGTTAGAAGTTACTCCATATACTGAAGCAATGTAACGAAGAGGGGGGATTTTCACAATGCTTGGTACCAACTGCAAATATACACTTTAGTGCTTCTCCTTTGGCATGTGGTACTTTGTTTTTATCTTTGATCCAGATCGATTTTAGTGATTGAATTAAGCTTGGGAACAAGGATTGGATTAAGTCCTAAAATTGTGAACATGATAATTAGTTTAGAACTATTTCATAGTTGTGTGCTTTAATAGTTCTTTGTTATTGTTTTTATAATTTTTATATCTTTTGATTTGTTCAGACAATTGTTATTTTTTTTGTTTTTTCTATTCAAAAGATGTTTAACTGGAGGATCAGAGGCTTTGGCACACCTGCAACGCCATCCCTATCCCAAGTCAAGCGACAGTTTGATCGGAGTAGTAAAAAAATGGAGTTCTCTCAACACCCTTAGCGTGGGCTCTGTACCTTCTCCATCTACTTCTTCTCATATCCATTTATGGATTGAGAGATTGGATTGATGAGGTAGTTATTATTTTATAATGAACATGCCCTTTTTTGTATTTTAAATAGCCAGTGATACACCTAAAATCTAAAACTTCCAGTGAATTTATCATCAATGAATTCAAACTGTGGGTGATTTATTAAGTTGGTTTGGTTATATTTGTTTGACTTGTTGTTTATTGTTGTCTCTGATTTTAAAAGTCTGTGCGTAAGAGCGGGTACATGTACTAGTCTTTCAAAATACATCTAATAAACTCTAAATTTTGATTGCATTGCTTAATATTTTTTTATATCAAAATTTTATGGTGAACAAAATTTTTTTCACTTCTTTAATTATTTAATTTTGAATGCTTTAAGATTACTTGAAAATATTAATAAAATAATCGGATTCCGTTGTCATAGAAACCAAAAATGTCAGGTGCTAATAAAAATTAAAAGCAAAGATAATATAATCAACCTATGTGTACCTAACAGCCCAAGTGGTATTTAGTGCCTCATAACTAGAAACGCACGGCTCAATTCTATCAGCGGATCAAATAGTTCGTTTTTTAGTTAATAATATAAGATTACTTGAAAATATTAATAAAATAACCGGATTCCATTGTCATAGAAACCAAAAATGTCAGGTGCTAAAAAAAATTAAAAGCAAAGATAATATAATTAACCTATGTGTACCTAACAGCCCAAGTGGTATTTAGTGCCTCATAACTAGAAATGCACGGCTCAATTCTATCAGCGGATCAAACAGTTCGTTTTTTGGTTAATTATATATTTTTTTAATAAGTAGGTAAGTGTCCATTTTAATTTCTTAAAAGAAATAATTTCGCACTTCAGAAAACAGAGAGCATATATATATAGAGAGAGAAAATCTATCGTATGTGCTCACAAAAGGTCTACGTGAGATTAATTCAAAAAATATATCAAATTATTTTTAAATTATAATTTATTATACTCATTAAATTCTTCATATGAAAATCTTATGGAATACAAAAATTGAGATGTTTTAAGTTTTCTAATTCATCATTTTTAATTTTTAAAAATAATGTACAAATATTAAATATTTTTTTAGAGATGATTTTCAAAAATTAAAAATTATGACTTAGAAAACTCAAAACAACCCAAATTTTTACCTCCCACAAGGTTTTTCATATGAAGAATTTAATGAACATGATAAATTAAAATTTAGAGATGATTTGATATGTATTTTTTGAGTTAAGTTCGAAGGTCTTCTATGAGCTTAAGTACACGATAGATTTACTATATATATATAGTCCGACTATGATGTTTTGCAAAGCACAAGAGTATTGTGTGATTTGCGCTCTATTTTTAATTTCAAGTCGGAAATGATCGATCTGAACAGTTCAATTTAATCTTCATATAAAAATCTATTAGTAAACCAAATTTTATATTTTTTAGAATTGTTTTGCTATTTTTTCTGGTGAAGAGAAAATGACTTGATCTCGAGAATTCGGTTCATCAAAAATGACGTTTTTCTCATATCAAAAAAATAGCAAATAAATTCTAAAAAATATAAAATTTGATTTACTAATAGATTTTGATATGGAGATTAGATTGAGTGGTTTGGATCGATCATTTTTGAAATAAAATTAATAATAGCGCGCAAAGCACACACACTCTTGTGCTTTGTAAAGCACCATAGCCTAATTCTATATATATATATATATATATATATAGAGAGAGAGAGAGAGAGAGAGAGACTATGGTGTTTCATGAAGCACAAAACTTTTAATGTTTTACGTCCATATCTCAAATTTAAAAGTTCAAATGGCTGATCCAAACTATTAAACATGAGCTTCTTATTGAAATATCTTTCAAGATCAAATTTTATATTTTTTTTACTATTTTTTAGATGGATACAAAATCTCTAGTTTTCAATGCAAAAATTATTAGATCAAAAAACTTTTGTACTCATTAAAAAATAGCAAAAAATTTAAAAAAATATATATAATTTGACCTTCAAAGTTATTTTAATATGAAAATCATGTTCAACAGTTTGGAATGGCCGTTTGAAATTTCAAATTCGAGATACATATGTGAAGTACGGAATTTTTGTGTTTGCGAAGCACCATAGTGTCACTATATATGAGTTATGTTACGGTTAGTCGCGAAATATAAAATATTTTTGTTCTTCATGTTGTATCTCTCATTTCCAAATTAAAACACTGATCCAACCGTTAAAAGTGTTCTTCGTATTGAAATATATTTGGAGACCAAATTTTATATTTTTTAGAAAAAAAATTCTATTTTTTTGAGGATTAGAAAATCATTCTTATTAAAAATCATAAATTCAATGCATTTTCAACCCCTCAAAAAAATAGGAAAAAATTTCTAAAAAATATAAAATTTGATCTCCAAACATATTTCAATATGAAGAAGACTTTTAATAGTCAGATCGGTATTTTGAATTCAAAAATAAGAGATACGGCGCGAAGTATAAAAATATTTTGAATTTCGCGACTAACCGTAGTATAACTCTATATATATAGAGAGAGAGAGTTTGTCTATTGTGTTTTCAGTAGCACTTTGGCCGAAACGCTACCGGTCCATATTTTAATTTTTGATGCTCAAAATTTTAATTTAAATAGCTTAATAAAATCTTTATATCATAATCTTATAAAATACTAATTTTTATTGTGTTTGAAATTAATTTACTATACTTAATGATTTAAATAATAGAAAAATAATAAAATTTATATGTCAAAAATGTTTACTTTCTAAAAATCATTAAGTATAGTAAACTAACTCCAAACACGATAAAAATTAGTATTCTATAAGATTATGATATAAAGATTTTATTGAGCTACTTATATTGAAATTCGAGCATGAAAAATTAAAATTTGAGTTTGTAGCGTTTCGGCCGAAGTGCTACTGAAAGCACAATACAAACTCTATACATATATAGAGAGAGAAAAGATAATGTGAGGTTAACTCAAAAAGTATATCAAATTATCCCCAAATTTTAATTTATCATGCTCATTAAATTCTTTATTTGAAAATATTGTGGGATGCAAAAATTTGGAGTGTTTTGAGGTTTTTAAGTCACCGTTTTTTATTTTTGAAAATAAGCTATAAAAATAATATTTATATATTCAATTTTTCAACATTATTTTTAAAAATTAAAAATAATGACTTAAAAAACTCAAAACACTTCAAATGTTTGCATTCCATAAGATTTTCATATAAAGAATTTAATGATCATGATAAGTTAAAATATAAAGATAATTTAATATATTTTTTTAGTTAAGCTCACGGTATTTTTACTCACATATATATAGATATGAAGTTAATCTACAGTATTTTTATAAATATTTTGAGCTAAAATGATAATGGATGAAATTTCACAATTTTATGTCCAAAATATCGATTTAAATAGCTTCAAATGTTGTTTATTACTATTTTTAATAATTTTTAAAAGATAATGATGTATAACATAATAAATAATTTTTTAAGCACTATTGATATGTACAAACTTCAAAAATTTATAATGATATGATGGATAATGTTCAACCTATTGATATGATGAATTTTTTAAATTATTTGAATCGACATTTTAGATATGAGATTCAAACATTAAATCCGTAAACGTTTTGCTTCAAAATACATATGAAAAATTATAGTCGGACTCTATATATATTAAAAAAAATTGAATCTATATTCTATACCGATTCATTTACTCTAATATCGATATTAAAAGAATTAAAATCGGATGACTTAGGAGACTCATCGGTCGGTAAGATTAATAAGCATTGACATCTCGCAAGTCACAATCACAATCACAATCACACAAATGAACTATTTTTCTGAATCACCATAACTATTTTAAATCAGCACGACGACTGATTCGAGCTATTGCCAATAACTTCCCCCGTCCTCTTTTTTGTCCCCTCTCTTTCGTGATCACGTCACCGGGCGCATTGCGCTTATTTGCGCCTGTCAAGGAGCTGCCCTAATCTGGCCGTTATGCCCGATTGACGTTATTAGATAGGATCACAATCAATCTGAACCGACCGATGTAAAATAGACGGTTATTTAGTTGAGTGCATGAGTGAATTCCATTGTATCAAATGGAGCGGAACGATTAATCCAGTCACCCTTTGCTCAGCACTCAGCAGAAAGAAATATTAATTTTGGAAACAAAAAAGGCCTTTCCTCTCTAAAATCCGCACAATAAACATTAAAAAAAATAATTAGAGTTTCATTCACTAATACAAAGTTCACATACTTTGACGAGTATCGTTTCAGTTAACAGTTACTTCTATAACGCAGACACGTCCAATTGCGTAAACTAATGTTAAATTACGTGGTGTGACAAGTTCTCGCGATAAAAAAGAGTCATAAAAGGTTTGCCTTTCCTTTCGTCGCGCTCCTGTTTCGGGTTTGTGGAAGAAGGGAGAAGAGACGAATCTCTCCTTCCCTTTCTCTCCACCTCTTAAATCAATAGAAAATAGAGGAGCGGGTGAGAAAATAGAAAACTAGGGATCCAAAACCCTTTGATCGGGTTTTACCGATTTGGAAGTTCTAATCACATCTGCGCAGAAGAGTTTGCGGCGGAGAAGGTATATTTTGAGAAACATCTGATCATTCCGCTGTCAAAAATTCAAAGAAAAAAGATAGACGAGCAATGGATCAAGGGGTGTTAGATGATATTATAAGGAGGCTTTTAGAAGTCAGAAATGGGAGGCCTGGAAAGCAAGCCCAGCTGTCAGAGGCTGAGATCAAGCAGCTTTGCACTGTGTCTAAGGAGATCTTCTTGAGTCAACCCAATTTGCTCGAGCTGGAGGCACCAATCAAGATCTGCGGTATTTCAACGAAACATTCATCTAATTTCTCTATTATTTGGGATTGTATCACGATTTGCCCTAATTTTGGATTTTTGACGTTGTCTATTGTTCATGGTTGGTTTCAAGGGCAAGGCTTTTTTTTCCTTTTCAATCTTTTTATCCAGAGTTTTTCTAGTTGCTGATACATTTTAGGCTGCAGTAATAAGAATTGAAAAGGAAGTCTTTAATTAAGGAGCTGCATTAGAAGTATGATTTCATCATTCATTTTGTAGAACTAATGGAGGTAGGTTTTTGTAGCATTCTGTTATCCATATTTGTAATCTGGGAACAATTTTGAGATCCCCATATGCAGCTTTGTTGGTGCCTTTATGATGTATTTTTGTCCAACTAGTGTCATTCTGGCTGAAACTTTGGTCCTCTAACCTCAAATTGTAAATCCAAATGTTTATTAGAGACAAACTTTTATTGCTTTGGTTTAAGTCTGTATCAAATGTAGTATAGCAAGGTGCAAACATTTTTGTTTGCTTTGTCAAATATATAGCCCCCTTTCCTGTACTGTGGTAATTTTTTAGGGTGATATTTGTAATATGTCATTTTCTAGGATTAGAGAGGGATTTAATTGAGGCCACAACCATTGTTTCTTTTTTCTTTCATTTTTATCATTTCCGCTCTATAGTAATGTAATAGTCACTTTTTTATACATCTAAGAACTTTCTTTCTTTTAGCAATAGTAAAAATACAGTATTTAAAATTTCTTATTTCCTTTAAATATCTTCAGCATGCAACTATTAGAAAAGTGGTTTGTGTACAAGCATGGCTTGCTTTAGTAACTTTGCATCAGTTGACCTGACAATGATGTATCAGCATGAAATATGACTAATTGAGCCTTACAGACGGAAATTACCACATGGAGAATAAAAAAATGGTCTTAAATAGCCGATGGTTTTCAACCATTTTGTCTTTATATTGCTCCAAAAATAAAACCATTGAGATCTTTGAGAAGTTCTATGATCAAGTCTGATACAATCTACTGCTTTTCCCCCAGGGATATCAAAATGACCATTCGACTGATTATTTATAGACCTGTATTCAACTTTCAACCATAATTAAATTTCCCTGCTTAAAAATATTTTGGTGGGACCTGACCACAGTTCCCTGTTGTGTATATGGTTCTGAAATCTAAATACATTATTATGTTTGATTATTCCCTGCTTTGTAAAAAGCCACCCATTAAGTATCCTAATTGGCAAAAGAAAGCCATTATTGTTCAATTCAGAAAGGTCCTTTTCTATTGGCAAAAATTACTGTATGTTGTTTTTTAGGCCCAAATGTGATATTGGTTGAAAGTATCTCCACATGACTTGTTTAGAGGAAGCTGAAAACATGCCACTTTTAATTGTGTAACCACCTGCTTATCAGAGCAGTCTCTGGAAAGACTGCATACCATGATTGACATTTACAAACAACGATAAATGCTGAGTTCCATTTATGTGATAAGTTACCACACTATTATTACGAACATAATGAATGTCCTGCTTCCTGCTCTTACCATTATCTCTCAAACAGGTGATATCCACGGGCAGTACTCGGATCTGCTGCGGCTGTTTGAGTATGGAGGGTTTCCACCGGAGGCAAATTACCTGTTCCTGGGTGACTATGTTGACAGGGGGAAGCAGTCGCTAGAGACAGTGTGTCTCCTGCTAGCATACAAGATCAAGTACCCCGAAAACTTCTTCCTCCTGCGTGGCAACCATGAGTGTGCCTCCATCAACCGCATCTATGGTTTCTATGATGAGTGCAAGCGTCGCTTCAATGTCAAGCTCTGGAAGGTCTTTTATTTCCAACTCCAAATCAGCACTAGTCATCTTTCGAGAACTCCACTGTTTAATAAGGAATTGGAGTTTTAGAAAAAATAATTAGACAAAGTTAGAAGAGGAGGGAGGGAGATCCCCTGCATCACAACATGCACATGGAAGTAGTGATCGTTGCAAATCATAGATAGATTCTTGCTGGTAACAGAAAATGCATTTGCCGATGCAGTTCAACATATTCGTACCGTACATTGCTTTTGGAAAAACTACCTCCCGTCATTACCAAATGCCTAGTTGCTGTTAAAACCGGCTATCCAGATGCCCTCACAAACAAGCTGCTTAGCCTACCATGCATATACTAAATATATAAGCTATTCCGTTATTTGCCTAGTACTTAAGCATATTCTTTTTGACTTGATGTCCAATTGGCTACCGATACTACCAAATGCTTATTAATCACATGCCTATGTTATGTTACCTGTGATTTTATCTCTCATGTTTTTGTGTTTTTATCTTCAATGTTGAAGGCGATGTCCATCTTTTAGTATATGGAAATTGAAGTTATTTTGCATGCAGAGTTATTTTTAGAATGATGGAGCTTTTTTAAACATTGAAACCAGAACTTTTATTATTGTTCCTATGTAATGGCAAGCAAACATGATTAAAACTTTAGTAAGCTGTTTTTCTTTGAACAAATCTGTTTAGAGTTATTTATTGAGAATTAAATTCCTTCATAACTAGCGCTTATGGTTTGGATGATTGAATATGCTCAATGTGACATCCAAACCTAAATTGCTGAGTTGGTTTAGTAGTTTGATGTCAAAAAGTTGAACTCAGGCATCCTACTTTGATACTAGGCTAGTGAATACAAGCAGTTTTCCCTGAAATCTTATATCAGTACATTTTTTTTGTATACTCTTTAACAGGTTTTCACTGATTGCTTCAACTGCCTCCCAGTTGCAGCACTTATTGATGACAAGGTCTTGTGCATGCATGGTGGGTTATCACCTGATCTGACGAACTTGGACCAAATAAGGAACCTAGCAAGGCCCACAGACGTGCCTGATCAGGGTTTGCTGTGTGATCTTCTGTGGTCAGACCCAAGCAGTGAGGTTCAGGGCTGGGGGATGAATGATCGAGGTGTATCATTTACATTTGGGCCGGATAAAGTCACTGAGTTTCTCCAGAAACATGACTTGGATTTGATATGCCGTGCTCACCAGGTATGATCTGGAAGACTTTGATCTTATCACTCTATATACTTTTTGCAGATAATGCACTACAAAGAAAATTTGTTTATTTCAGACAAAAGATGATTAAATTACTCCCTGACTTATTTTATTGACTTGAGAAAATTGGTCTCCAGACTACTCTTAAATATATATTCTTGACCAGCCAAGTTGTCATGTACTTTCTGTCTTTTTGAGTTTAACTTGGAGTGGGTTTGTTAAAGCACATTTTTAAACTTCAGTAACTTCTCAATTAAATTTTATACTTGTTTTTCTTAGAATATTTTAGCAATTGGGCGGTTATGGCGATAATTGCAAATATTAGGACCTGCCAGTTCTTGAGAAACTTGTTTGTACTTTAGTAATACCTCAAGTATATTACATGTCTACAAAATGACAATGTCATGGATAATGATGCAGATCTAATGAAATATTTCCATTTATTTTTACCAGAATGGAAGCAAATATTATTCATAGCTATAATCAGTTTTTAGATAGCCTTATAGCCTACTTACTGTTTCTCCATGCCTAAAGAGATATTTATGTAGGACATGTTTTCTTTATTTGGTAGAGTTGTTTAATACATTTCTTAAGGTTTTCAAGTGCTGTTGGAGAACCATGTAAAGGCAAAGGCAAGAACTTGTGCCGAGTGAATTCCATGTAGCACAGAACAGTTAAACCCCCAACCCTGCAGCAAGTTCAGCTAGATCATGGTAAAATACTGACTAATATTCTTTTTATTTTGATGATATTTAGGTAGTTGAGGATGGTTATGAGTTCTTTGCTAACAGACAGCTTGTCACAATATTTTCGGCCCCAAATTACTGTGGTGAGTTCGACAATGCTGGTGCCATGATGAGTGTAGACGAAACCCTGATGTGCTCCTTCCAAATACTCAAGCCTGCAATCAAGAAAACGAAATTCTTCTAGTAGCTTTCTTAGTTAGACATGCTGTTGGTTGGCATCCCTTTCAAGGTAAATTCCTTTCTGGGTAGTGTTGGGTTGTAAATCCTTGTTTAGTGAGCAAATTTCATAATGGTCTTTAAGATGTGATTGCTTCCTCCCTTGCCTCCTAAAGTCTAAAGATTCTCATTGCTGTCCATGAAGGCTGCATTTCATTTTTTTTTCATGTCAATTGATTGAAGGCTGTTATGCAAAATGTTGGTCCTACAACCTCCTTTCTCAAGAAAACAGATGACCATATTCAAGACAAAGCGGATGTTTCGCTGCAATTGGATTTTGGTGCTATGAGTTGTCCAACATTACTTGTGCATTAATGTTTCAAAATTCAAAGCCCAAAAATATCTTCTTTTTTTCAGCTTTTTTCTTAAGAAAAGAGCTATAAAATTGAAAAAATATGGACATGGAATTAATTTCTGATGCGACACTAACGTCCACTTTACTGTAATAAACTGTAGTGGCCAACACAATGCTTATTAGATTTTTTTTTAACACCAATATATATGAAATTTGTGTAGTTTTAAGGACAAAAATGAGAATCGTTCAACTTCAGTGACCATTTGTGTAGTTTTGCTTTATTCAAGTTACTTCCCTCTGAAACTATACAAAAGGTGAACCTTTTTTAAGTCGGTCATGCATTTGTTGTGTGGGTGATTTATTTGGTCTTTTTCAATTGTGCTTCCTGGCTTTCGTGGTAATTGACAAGCATGCCATACTGGTTGAGTCCTCTTTGATGCAAATAAATCAATGTTAAAGTTTTCTACAGTAAAAAAAAAAATTGTACAAAAGAGTAGAGGAGGTTTACATATTTCATATTATCTTTATAAGGAAGTATCATCATTCTTTAGCCCACAGTTCTATGCTGTTTATGCATATGTACCAGCTAATTACCATTTTATCTTGTTCTCATTTGTAAATGAGAATTAGGCCTTTTGCAAGTCGCACCAAATCTGTACCTAAAATTTGTTTTGATATTGGCTAGGGGCTACTGGTTTATTTGGATTGTTGAATGCTTTTGGCTATTTGTCAAGTTTCTAATGAGCCGTATTATTTTTTTTTAAATCTCCCTTAAGCTGTTTAACTATTCAAACAAAATCACCTGACCATAATCTACTTGTTATACACAGTTATTCACGCTGCAAACTCAATTCGTAAGTAGACAATTAGTGACTTAATTCGGAGAAAACTTGAACATTTCTATTCCTCAAGTTGTTTTCCATCATTTTGAAGGATGATATCTTGAAAATATTTTAGATTTGGCTAGCGAATAGGCAATATTTGGTGTAATTTTGTATAATGAAAATCTAAGTCATCTTACTGAAAATGCATTCATTATATTCGCAGAGGGAGGGGGAGAGTGACTATCAGTATTTACTCGCAAGCAGGGGCTTAGGAAGTATTTGGAAGAATTGAAGGCAGACTACATGTAACAAGCTCTCATAAGTCATAACATGTAGTTACACCATATTTATTTTCTGAAAAGGAAAAGTCTTGCTGTTATGAAACAATGTACATTAAGTTGTTGGGTTTTATGGTTGTAACCTATTTTCAGCAGTAACTGAGGTCTTTTCCAGTGATTGCGATTTTGTTCTTTGTCATGGTACATCCTTGAAATATTAGGTTTAAAAAAACTTTGCAGTGCTGTGCAACTCTACTTGTTACCCACCCTCGTTTAGGATTATTGTTTATGCTTGGTTTCTACTTTTCTTTTGCTTTCAAGTTGACTGTTGTTTATTGTGGCCATGGCCCTTCCCTTTGGGAGTTACAGTTCAATTGAAGTAATACTGGAAATCCCTTGGATTAGTGTCTGCAAGTCTCAGAAACACTTGGTCTGTAAAAAATGATACATCTGGAATTTTACTGTAAATAATTTCAGTGTCCTTGAACTAATTAATGTTTTTGGTTCTTTAATCCTGGTTTTGGCTTTACCCAATCTGTTCCATGTCATCCTGGATGCTTAGCAAGTGAATATGAATCAGTTACTCTCTGTCACAGCATGGCACTATAGTCTTTTCTACAAAACCTGGTTGGCTGCTAGAAGTAATTGTCGAAAACACGTTCATTTCGATATATCATGTGTCCGCAACTTGTGTCAGAGGATGGCCATTTGGTCTCGTCCTTATCTATATTTAAGTGTTCAATTCAATTGACTCTTAAAGCTGTCAGACCTGCATCATGTATGCCAGCTGATGCTTTATAATCAAGAAGCGTGTACCAGTTATCAGTTAATTTCTCCACCATTGTACCACATCACAGTAGAATTATATATGTCCATTAAAATCTAGCGGCTGGCCTAGTACTGAACCCTGAAAATACGTGCAATGTGTGCCCGCATTCCGTATTACTCTTTTGATAAACACTTCAACCAATAAAATGATAACTCAAGATGTGTAATCTACACTATTATCCTTTGGAAATGAACACATTTCGTCATGAATGATTAATAAAACTGCAATTGAACATCACTGCTTTTGACATTGTCCTTAGTAGCAATAATAGAAATAGGGACCAGGAAAGTAAAACCACAAAATGTGACGCTATTTCATAGTCGACCTCTACCACGCATCTCATGCTGTGAAAATAACACCTAAGGAATTTGCTATACCTTTCTTTTTAGATCTCTCTCGAGCCTCACAAACAGGGAAACAACTTGGGTATCTTTATAAATAGTAATAATAAAATAATTATATTTATATTCATAATATAATAATATAATAATATTAAAATTATATTTATAATAATAATAAATAATATAATAATACTAATGGTAATGATAATATAATAACAATAATGATAATAATAATTTAATAATAATAATAATAATATAATGATAATAATAATAATAAATAACAATCATAATATTAATATAATAATAAATTATAATCATAAATATAATATAATAATACTAAATCTTAATCATAATCATAATATAATAATATAATCAAACAATAATCGCTATTCCGACGAGAGCTAATCCGGTATTCCACCTATAAGTTGGTATACCGAATTAGCACTATTTCAGCGCTCTTCTACTTAGTAGGTGATGGTAGGGTAATTCTTCTCTGCAACTATAGTGTTAGCAAGTGAAATAAACAAACAGGAACATCTTTATCCGTTTCAATTTTACGTATGACCAACTGAAAGACATCCATGGAGATTAGGAAACAGGAACTAAATCCACTAAAGTAGCTCAACTGAGTTCAGAAAAAGAAAAAAAAAATCACCAGCAAAAGGTTTATTGCCGTGATGAGTAGTTCTGTTAATAAAAAAAAACAAGTGGAATCATCATAAATAAAACAAAATTTTCTGTGCATAAGAAATCAAACAAAAGTTCCTGGAGGCTTTCTCCAATGGCCCGTGCTTGTGTCGGCACAGAAATATGATTGAAAGTGTTGGAAGCCCCATTTGTTTCATCCTCATCTGAAATTTCCTCAAGTGTTTAGAAAATGTAATTTAGAGATTGTCGAGTCTCAAAGTACTTAACAATTATATCATAGGCCCAATAGTACAAAAGAACAGTTACAGTACCGTTAAGATAAAACAGTTGTTTATTACCATTGTAAATAGCAATCATCTATATATACTGAGTGTAACACAGAAGATAAATACAATATGATAATTCCTTCTCGATTATCTTTAATACTCTATGGTATAAGCTTCAACATAGTATCAGAGTGGGATTCTTAAATTCTGTATCATAATATACCTATAATCCCATAATCTAATAAATACTAGCAACCTACTGTAGGGAGCCCTAAACCAATTGGTACAGAACTTCGACCTACATCAAAGCGGTCAATATCATAAAACCCCGCAAATCAACATATCAGCCACAATTTATATCAGCAACTTATGTAAGTTACATCATATCAATACCAAAGAAATAACCAAGCACCAGTATATGTTCTTATCAGTTTAACCTCTGAAAAACCAGCACAAATCGAATACCAGCAAAAGAGAAAACCATACTAGAAAAAAAAAAGAAAACCAAGTACCAATATCTATTAAAAAAATATATTCTCATCAGCATAAACTCTGAAAATCAGCAACATCCGAATATCAAAAAATGGCTCCTCAATCAGAAACCTCCACAAAACTCACAAACATCATGCTCAGTAACTTAACTTAGTCAGGGTAAAGATAGTGAAAATCTCCTTAAAAGGAAGAGAAAAGCTTGAATTTGCAACTGGCACAACAAAAAAGCCATACTGTCACTTTTCCAACTACAAGAGAATTAAAAGCCCAAGAAGACTGGAAAATACAAGACCAAGAAGTAATATCTTGGCTGGTGGCCTCAATGGAACCATGCATATCTGAAATACGCACATATCAAGAATCAACCAAAGAGATGTGCGACTATCTTCAAGAAATATATGATCAAAATCAAATTTTCTCTCACATTTACAACCTCAAGCAAGAGCTGCCAGAAACCTAAACCAATTTCAAAGACTTATGAGCACACTAATTTATCTAACGATTATTAGACCCGACATATCATATTTCGTTAGTCAAGTTAGTAAGTTCATTCATGTACCAAGAACATCACATCTATAAGTATTTAATAGAATTTTGAGGTATTTACCCGGGAGAGGAACAATGATGAAAAATAATAATTCTAATGATGTGTGTGGCTATTCTGATGCAGACTGGGTCGGGAGCTTTAATAGAAAATCAACAACCGATTTTTACACATTTACACGCAGGAATTTAGTCACATGCCAAATCAAGAAATAAAACATCAAGACTTGATCAAGTATCGAAGCAGAATATTGAGACATGATGTCAACCGCTAGCGAGCTAACTTGGATCAAGCAACTCCTAACCAACATGAGCATCACAATACATAAGCGATGCAAATATTTTATGATAATCAAGCTGCAAAACACATCACTTTGAATCTGATTTTTCACAAAAGAACTAAACACAATGAAATTGATTGTCTCTTTGTTCTCGAGAAGATAGAAGCCAAGGAGATCGAAACTCCTTGGAGCCAAGATCGTTCAAAAAAATACATGAAAAATAGGATTACTCTATATTTATAAAAGTGGAACCAAAATTTGAAGTTAAGGGGGGCTAGGTTTTCAGGAACGAAAGAACAACAACAAACACAACAAATTTATTAATCGAATAATCATCTTGACAAAAAAAATATTAGATACTAAATATATTCAAAATTATAACACCACCAATATAACATAACAAAAGAGACAAAAATATATTATATGCATAACAATCATTTCTCTAATAGAAGTTAAAACTTACATTTTTATTAATTTCATTTTAGCCCTACAACTTCCTAACATATCATACATTTAACTCCTGCAATTGTTGACCTATTATAGCCGTAAATATGTGCACTTGATAATGATGCTTTATTATAGTGTTATCTTATTTGTTTCAAGATTTAGTGTGATCAACATACCTACAATTCATATTAAAGAATCCAATATCAAGTTGTATTCAAAAAAAATATTTATGAAATTTAGTTAAATTATGTAATCGACATACCTATGATTCATATTAGGGAACTCAACTTCATGCTTTGCATTAAAAATATTTGACATTCTCAAAAAAGAGTTCCAAACCATTATTTCTCAAATCTTGAATCAACTTCTTAGTAATTGAAATGAGACATACAACATCTAAGATGTCCAAAGATCTTCATTGCGGCAATACCCTCCTCCGTGTGGGAGGCCGCAGGTTCGAAACCCAAATGAGAGTTCTTTATGGACAATTAAAGATGGATAGCTTAGACTCTCATCTTTAACTCAAAAATAAATTATTGCAATGCTTGACACAAAACATCAGTGATTATCATAATCTTTTTCATTAAGTGCATAATAAACACAAAATCAAATAAAAGAAGCTTGTTGAGAGCAAAATCAGCATCTCCCCGAGATGCAAAAGAGATAGAACGATCGTGCGTTACACTCCTTAGGACTACAATTGTAGCACTAAATATTTTTTCTAAATTGCAAATGGACTTGAAGTGAGAACTTCATCTGTATCTCCTGATCTTTGTAAAAAACCAATTTGATTCGCCCCTCTACCCGTATCAAGTTCTCTCAAATCAATATCACATACAATTTCAGCAGTATGCGAGTGTGATTTAATAAAATTAAAAGTAAAAAATGACAAAATAAAAAATACGATTATATCAATGCCCCATTCATAAAATAAAATAAATAAAAAATGAAAAGTTTTAAATTTTCGGTCATTATAATGCTTTACTTGGGAAATGGGAATGATATGTACAGTAATGACACTCTTAATCTCTTTGATATTGTGGCGGCCTAAAAAAATTAATAAATATTATTTGATATATTATCTATACTAAGAAGTAAGAGTATGTACTCTGTTAAATGAAAAAAGATAAAGAATTTATAATCACTTTTGCCTCTGTTGTCTTGATATAATTTAGTTATTATTTTCATGAATTTAATTGAAAGCTTAATTAGGTCCGAATATTATGTTAAAGATAATTATGAAAGAGGAGTTTAACAAAGCGCCAATATTATTTTTGCTCATGTTTTGTTTTTCTAAATCTTTTTGGATCATTACCAAAGCAGAAAATATAACACATACTGCTTGACGCTTGTAGCAGTAGAAAGTAAAGATCGAATCATTAGATTGGACAAAAATTCAAAATATTGCAATCGTCAGATAGAGAAGAGAACAAATAAGGAAATCAGAGAGAAAAAAGGATATGAATCATCTAAGAATCTGATTGGTCAAGATATTGAATGTATTTTCAAATTTTCAAAGGCTACATTGACATCTGTAATAATTAATAAGTGTGCAGCCCATTACCCATACGTTTAATTCATATTACATGGTACAAATATTAAGGGGGGCGGGGGATTGAGACATTTAATTACAATACAATGTTTTGACACACTCTTTCTAATATTTTATGAGAAAATTACGGGGTGCCTGGCCCCGTCCATCCCCTCTTTCTCCATCTGCGGATATTTATAACTCAATTTGAGGAGGAGCGTTAAGAAAATATAATTTAGAGATTATTGAGTCTCAAAGTATTTAGCAATTTTATTATAGGCCCAATAATACAAAAGAACCGTTACAGTACCGTTAGGATAAAATAACTGTTTATTACCGTTATAAATAGCAACCATATGTAATACTGAATGTAACACAGAAGATAAATACAATCTGATAATTTCCTTTTTAATTTTCTCTGTTATATAATCATACTCAGTGTTATAAACTTTAACACCAAGAGATATCCCTTTGGGATCGGGTATTGAAGGAGACATCACTAGACCAAGAAGGTTGCAACCGGCGAGTACAAAAAGAGAGTTTCTTACACCAAGCCCGAGGGGTATCCATGTTTGGTTTTTATCGGGTCTGGATTCTGGGCAAGATAAAGAAACCAAAAGAACCGATAATTGCCCCAGATTACTGGAGGCAGCAAAGATTCCAAGGCAGGTTGACCTTAGCCTAGCTGGGAAAATCTCTGCTGGAACTATGAATGAGGTACTGTTGGGGTCATAATTAGCGAAGAAAAAGGTTAAGCCGTACATAACTAGGAACCAAATTTTGTTTTAAGGGGTGATCCAGAATTTGTACCAAATGGTAAGGATTAGCATGAATAGAGTCATCATCAATAAACCTATCATCCGTATTCAGTGGCGGAGCTTAGTGTTATAATTTTAAATTGTGATCCCTCTAAAATCTAAAAAATACATGTGAGCTTTTATAGTTATGGTCTAAATTATATTTGATTCAAACACTTTGTACAATCGGCCCCTCTTACATTTTCAGCAAACTCCGCTACCGTCCGTATTAAAAACTTTCCAAACTTGTCAATATATAAAAGCTACATTGATTGAACCAGTAGCATGGCACAGTACCACCGAGAGCAATAAGGGCTTGGCACGCGCAATTTTGAATAGTTCATCAAGGATACTCATTGTGGATGCTTTAGGTGTCCAGCCAACGGCACTGAAAATATCCTTTTGGAAACCAGCGAAAGGGATTCCTATGCCTGAAATTATCCAGCTACAGCAATTGTTATGATACCAGTGAAAAGGATTCATATGCCTTGCATAACAAAAACAGCAGCAATGAACGAGCCTCTTATTTTCTTGTTGGCATACTCAGACGCAATGGTTGCTGAGCGGGGGTGGTCATCGCCGACGCCAAAGCCAAGCCAAAAGCGATAGAAACATAAGGTGCCAATGACACCCTTTGGAGAATGGGCAGCCACTGAGAAAGACCATCATCATCAAGGTCATTCCATAGACTTTCTTTCAGCCTATCTTGTCACTGAGCCAACCGAAATAGAGTTAGCCAGTGAGGGTGCCAACAATAACCACACCACTTACAGCAGCAGTGACATTAGGTGGTAGGAGTGATATAATTGAGTCCGAGCCAAGTCAAGAGAAGTAAGGACATGATGTGCCTGTGGCGGAACCATATCACCTGCGGAGCTTTTTGTGTGGTCCAATCATTTATCAATGGTTCTGATTTAACAGTAATAAACAAATTTGTGCATTAAAATTTGTATTTAGACTTTCCCACAGTCGTTGTGATTTCCCTACTGGCACGGAAAATATCCACGGAGAATACTGATCTGTCTGTGGCTGACCTGACATGTTGATTCAATCAAAGGGGGTCTGGAAAAAAATGATTTGGGAAGAAATGGATATTTTCTTTGTTTTTTTGAACAATCAGTTCCATTTAGGAATGGGGGAGATGGCGAGGAATTGCAGTTTTTGAATAATCAGTTCCCTATAGGGATGAGGAGAGCATTTTGCATATAGGAATATGCTGATGTGCTTCTGTCGATGCTTAATGTATGACCAGATGGTTTTAGAATGGGCACCATCAATAGATTTTTCTTTTTTACTGTGCTTCCAAGCCATCTTGTCCAATTTTATCTTGGGGTCTGTACTTATTGTGTCAAAATCATCATTTTGCTTAATATGGAGTTAATATGAATGCCAACTGTAGTATGCAAACCGTTAAAGATCAGTGTGTCTTATTTTTTAGCTTCAAATATTTGGAATGCATACACCAGTAACCAAGATGCATAAAATTGTAGATTGATTACCAACTGTAGTTCGGAATGTTGAATTTGATAGTTGCAGTTACTGCAGCAAGATTAGAGCTGTGATTAAGGATAAACCATCAATGCTGGAACTGTTTGTTGGTGCAGAAAACAGTGGTTTAGATGCAGATAGTAAACATTTATTCATGAATTGGTGGCAGGCATCAAATCTGAGCCCTGATAACTCCCGAATCCAATCTATATAATAATATATAGTGATTGGTTACATTGTTTGAATATTATCTTCAATCTATCTTTTTGTTTTCAAGCATATCATGTTCCTCATTTCATAACACCCACCCTAAACACGTTGCTGGGTCCCATCTCTGCGCGTCTTGTCCAGAAACAGAAGCAGCTCAAGGGATCAATCAATTCCAAATTTCTGTTTCAAGTTCAAGAATAATCTCTCCTCTAGTCTAATCAATTGAACTCCAAATTGTCCCAAATTAGCCCAGGTCAAGCAGGCTTGACAGGAAACCCAACACAGATATAGTGAATTAAAGGCCGTTAATGTTGCATCTCAATGCAAGCCCAGGTGTGGAGCAGCTAATCTTTAATCTGCTTGGGTACGTGAAAGCCACTTTTAGTAATGTCAAAGCTGGAGTGCTGTTATCCGAGAGAGAACATTTATTTTTCTCGAGGATAAAGATGCATGCTCTTATCTTTGCAAACTTAAACATAATAAGTAACTTTTTTCTTATATATATGCGCATTGACCAACAATTTTGCAATGGGTATTCACACTGCAAGTCTGCAATCAATTAGAAAATAAAAAAACAAATTGCATTATGCTTTCATATAGGCTGGTTTCCCAAATGATAAAAGCAGGGAGGAGGGGGATGATATATAAGAATTTCTGGAAAACAAAATGACTTAATTAATTTTCTGCTTCGGGGAACTTATTTTTTAAGAAAGTAATATCTTAAATATAAATTCTTCTATGATAATAATTAGACGTGGCAATCGGGCGAGGCGGATTGGATTCAGATTTGGGTTCGGTTCGGACAAGTCAGATCAGTTTGATTTTCTGGAAGAAATCGGATCGGGTCAATTTACATGTTGTATTTTTTCAAATCTTTGATAGATTTCGATTGGATTGAAAGTCATTTGATCTCGAGTAAGATCGGATCAGGTCGGGTTTTAATCAGATCAGATTAGTTTGTCTTTTTTAAAATATTAGGTCAGATCGGGTTTAGATTCGAACGGGTCGGATTCTGCCACCTCTAAATTAATAATACAATACATAATTAACATTAGTTTAATTAATTTGCAGGGGAATTTTTTTCTTAAAAAAGTAATATCTTAAATATAAATTCTTCCACAATAATACAATACATAATGTGCATTAGTTCCTTTACCCAAAGAGAAAAGTCATAATATGTCGAACTCCATTTTGATAGATATCGCGCGGTTCATTGTGTTTGGTTTGTCAAAAAAAATAGCACTAACCTTAGAATAGCAACTATTCTAATTCGAAGTTTGATCCAAACAAAATTTGAGAATTTGAAATAACTAAAAAATAAATCTATTCTACTAACCATCAAAACGGTGATTTAGTAGAATTGTATTATTACTATTATTTTCGATATTAATAAACAAATATTCTATTCATTTTTATTTTTTATTTTTTATTTTTTATTTATTTTTTTTTTTTATTTTTTATTTTTTTATATTAATAAAAAATAGCTCTATTTTACTAACCCAAAAAACACTATTCTTACGCTAATCTTTTCACCATCCAAACACAAAATCTACACACTTACGGTGATATGAATACTTTCTGGATGTTATCGTATTTTTTTAATGCATGTTATTGTGAATCGCACATACTTGAGGTTTTATTTTGTTATTTCAAGTTTTAGAATTTATCGTCATAAACAATTAAAAAAAAAAAGATGTTTCAAAACACTGTCCAGATGCAATTAGCATATTTTAAAAACTATAAAAAATATATTTAGCGGTAATGGCAGGGTATTTATTTAACTGTTTAATCAATCCATACTCCTTCACATATATGAAGTTCACGTTATTTTCTCAAAGAAAAATTAATAATGATTCCTTTACTTGTAATTTTTTTTAAAATATCTTGTTCAATACTTTAATCTGCATCTCCTGAGAGATGGAACTCATCAGTATTTATATTAGGCATGAAATTCAGTTTATACATTTTCTAATATCGATTTAAAAGGGGTGCATTTTTTTAGGATTGTAACGCTAGCAGGTCCATAAACACAGAAAAGGGATAGGAGTTCAATTGTGTTCGCTAAGATTTATAATTTATTAGGTTTCTATTTAAATATTGTTGTTCGTGTCTTTATATTTCTAAAAAAAATAAAAACTTTCGCATCATCTAGAATAAAAACTCTGATTTTTTCCCATGATATAATATATTTTCAATTTTTTCGTGTCAGTGAGTGGCCCGATTTTTTTTCGGACCAGATATTATTTTTTCCACTGAAATATCAAATTACTTCTGCTAAAAAATAAATATATCTGACATGAATTTTTTCAGGTCGGGGACTAATATTTTTTCGAGCAACCTCATAAGCAGAAAAAACTCAGACCATGCTATACTTCATATAAAAACCGAACCAATAATACTAGAATACGGAAATATTTATTTTCTATTTTTTTTAAAAAAAAACGGTCTTATTTCTATCTGGGGAAAGAAATTAAAAATGTCATTCAGTCAGTGTCGCTAGAAAGAGATACTCGTAATTCGTAAACGTATTTTCAAGGTCCCATTGACCCACTTGCAGGATGGAGATGGGCATTAATTGGATTAGATACCTAAAAAGTTTCTGATGTGATGCCCTGAATTTTGACTGGGTTCTCTTTTACATGATTGGAATATTGGATAAAATTAGAGGTTTGAAAAAATCTAATAGGTAGACTGGCTTCATGCAAACTTGTAATCTTCATTTGTTTCGGATCATTTCAGGGTGACTCATAAAGACCGGATAAGTAAATTCGAATCTATTAATAGTCCGGATTTAATAAAGACTGGATATAATTTTTTTAAAAACGGAACTATTATATTCGTCTCATTCTCATCTATTATCTGCTCTCACCCATGACCCGCATTCACCGCTCCGCTCTCACCTGCTACAAACCCGCTACCTGTAACGTTATAACTTTATAACGTTTCTGTGTAATGTTATAATATTTATGTGTAATGTTATAACGTTTTTGTGTAACGTTATAAAGTTTTTGTGTAACGTTATAACCTTTAATCTAATCAAACTATTTTTTTTTTGCGAAATTAAAAAAAAATCGACCCGCCCCACCAGTCATGACCTACTCGGACCGGCCCTTGGCCCACCCATCCCAACCCGTGAGGGTCGTATCCACGGGGTCTAAAAAGAAGCTGATTAATTGATCTATATATACAGTTGTTGATATTGTTATTAATGATACTTTTTTATTATGTATGTAAAATGAGTTATTATGCATGTTAATATCTTTATTATATGCACTCATTTTGTATAGTATTGTTATTATGCAACTTGAATGAGCTTTTATGCATATTAGTGATGTTTACATAAAAGTTCATTTAAGTTGAATAATGGAAGTATAATATAGAATAAATTATAATAAAAAAATTAGCGAATATAATAACTCATTTAGTGTATATAATAATGTTCGTACCAATGACGGCATAAATAATATATATCATCTTCGTAATATTTTTCTTTAAAAAAATCCGGCATGTCACATTTAATTAACGAAAGGCCGGAAATTAACTAGATGCCAAATTCAAATTAGAATGCAAGGTCGGATTTCAGCGTCCAGTCGCTGAAAGACAATTTTTTTTTTCTCTTGTCATACCGTTCTTTGCTTGTTTTTACATGCATGTGTATACCGGTTCAATCAAAAAATGTGAAAGAGACGGTGCGTGCATTTGACTATTTGAGGTTATTTTCCAATTCACACTGGAAATATGGCATGGGATGCAGCCAGCCTCAATCTACCTATATTAAGGCCTAAGGGTCATGTTTGGTTGAGAAATAAGTGTGCTTCTACTATCACATTTAAGATGCCACCAAATATGTACAAGTCAAGAAATTATAAGTAGACATATATAACGGAATAATTATGATCTCATAACTTATGAGACTCCCAAAGTGATATAAATTATTCCCGAAATTATGGAGCCATGGGACCCATAATTCATACTATTATAATTATTATTCAACCATTATTTTTTCAATATTATTATTTTAATTGTAGATATTTTATTATTATCAATCCAATTATGATATATTTATTATTATTATTATATTACTAGTAACTTAATTATAAAATATATAATTATTGATATTATCATTAATCTGAAAAGTTATGATACATGTTTAATTATTATAATTAAATATTAATTGATTGTTATTGTTATATTTAATTATTATTAATATTATTTTAATCTATGTTCATCATGATTTTGGCTATCAATATATTATAATTTTTTTTTCATTTTGCTTTTAATATGATTATTTATATTAGAAATAAATTATTATAAATATTTGTTATATAAGATAATTATGATTATTTCTATATTTATTATTATTACTCTATTATTATTATTATTTCTATATTTTCAATGGAGCATGCGATTAGTTTCGATTGAATGTTAGCAATTTATCCATGAATTCTCAATTGAATGTTAGCTTCAACTTATTTAGATGACCATTCTTTCTTTTTTACAGAATTCTCAAATGACGGCATCTTCGTAAAGAAAAGGGATCAAACTCGACTTACGGCACTTGTCAGAAAAAAAATTCTGTAACGTGCAAACAAAAATAATTGGCCTCCACAAATATTTCATTGGTCATGAACAGCTGGGCATGTCGCCCTGTACTTTTTGTGGTGCACTTGGTTTCCAATAATTTTAATGGCCCTAGTACACTTATTAATCTTTAGTAATCCAAACAATAATGCTAAGGTACAAAATAACCAAAACTTCTGGTAAAGGGATCCACTTCAATTAATATAACACTGGTCCAATCAATATTTTTTAAGAAAATATATTTAACCAACAAAGTCATGCAACATGTGTCCACCAAATTGTCTCAGTTGTTGGTGTTGCTGCTGCTGGATGCCATCATGTCTCAGACCAAGTGTCAAGGATACTGCGCCCCCAAAGCCACCAATATCCATTTCACTACCTGCATACCCTCCAAAGCTAATTAAGTTCCCCTCCATTGCCTCATCTTGCACCCTTGATCTCTTGTCGACATGCCACATCGGATCAAGCAAACTGCAGTCCAATGATGTGTTGACATGCCCGCGCTCTTCCAATCCTGTGTTGCTGAACCGCCTGGCCCTGTTTTGTACACTTGTTTTTGCATCTGACAAGTTGGTCGAGGCTAAATTTTCAGATCCCAGCCCACTCTTTCCTTTTGTCTCAGCATATGTATTTCTTCAACCATGGGTTTCCAAAGCCTGACACGGGCATTGATGAACCAATTTGAGACCTATGAGAAAAATAAAATTGAAAACCAACCATGTTAGAAGGATTAAATTCATGTCTACCTACAGGACCACAGCAATAAACTTAAGAAAAGGCCAATCAGTCACCTCATCTTCAATCGGTAGCAAAACATTCAAATTATTCAGCTTTTACTTGTCTATAACTATTTATTCATATCAGAGCTTAAAATATATATCCAACGGTCCATCACCCAGAGCTTAACCTTAACTAAATCTTGTATCATATATAAAATTTCACAGGTTTAAATAACTGAAAGCGGATAGCCGCGCTATTGCGGGCGCTATAGTATCGTGCCATAACTTGTGGTTTTGTCAACCTTTTTTACGTGTCATACGTTTAATAATGATAAAATTTAGATTATGAAGTTATATTATTTGTTTCAATAATATTACTATTTTACTAATTATCAACAAAATAAAAAATTCTTTATGAGTATAAATAAATTGTTAGGATTAAAAAAATTAATGAGCAAATATACTTTCTTTTCAATTTGATTAGTTACAGAGTTTAAATATTTCTTAATTATGATCAATTAGTTCATTATCAAAACAAGATGATTTTCTATATATCCTTCTCCAAGAGTAGAATTAAAGTCCAATATAATTTAAAAAATTATTCTCATCTAAATGAAGAAAAAAAATTACTTATTTATCTCATTATTTCAGCTAGCATCTTCCTCATTTTTTATCCAATAAAATATAATATTTCCTTTGTGAATTACAGGTCTAGGAGAAAATTGCCTCTCATGAATCAATCTGCTTAGTTTATAAAATGATGATAAAATATATACAACTCAAGTGATGCATTAGATCCCACAGTATTTTTGAAAATTGGTTATGGTTAAATATTATTTTAGTCATTATTTTATAAAGAATTAAATTTCAGAAAAAGCCAATAGCACCATTGAGTTTTCATCAAAAAAATGCTATATCGGGATTGCAGAAGTCATGCCGCTACTTACAGCTTTGTAAAATTTTGATGAAACAAGGCAACAATGAAAGTGAAATTAATCCTAAAAGGAATTTTGAATAGCATTTCAAATTGACTCGTGTTCTTAAGGGCGCCAATACACTTTACATGACATTCTGTATCTTTCTGGGATCATTTATAACCTTCAAATTTTGGCAGTCAATAAATGGACATGTCATCAGACTAACAGAGGAGTTAATGTACTACTAGCCTTTCTGATGAACTAAAAAATATACAGAGAAAGGCCCCAAAATATGTTTGTCTGTGTTTGTGTGAAAGAGAGAGAACAGATGTATAACCTGGTTGCGAGTGAGACCAGTCTGAGTAGCAAGCATGTGTTTGTCAGCATCAGTTGGATACCTTCAGTAAAAATACACACAATTATTATTCCTTTCCCAAACATAAATGTTTACATGCATTCAATCATCAATTGTCAGAATGGCCCACATACAGCCAATGGACCATTAATGGAAAATGACCAACCAGCTGCATACTAGATTTTACTTGATCTGACTGTTGATATTGCTGGCATTCAGAAATCTGTACTACTTAGACTAAAAGAGAACATATGATGCTAAAATCTGCCACAAATCTCATATAATACAAAGGTTCAAAAGGGGAAATAAACTGTCAAAATAATACTAAAAGGTTCAAAATGAGAAATATAAGTATACAAACAAATTTAGTTTAGTAGTCTAAGGCTTACTAAAGGGAATATAGTTGAAAAGTTTTGCATCTGTTGTTAATTGATGGGGCCACAGAATTCATTATACTAAAATTAATTGAGAAAATCCAGTATGCAAATAGAAAAAATGTCTTTCAGCACTCATTTAGGGCTTAAAAGGCTTACGGATGAAGGAAATGGTCAAAAAGCCAGGCTCTAAGCACTGACACTGCTCGCTCAGGGAGTCCTCTCTGTGGCCTCCACACCGGGTGGTTATGCTCCATGTAAGGCAACCTAGAATGACCCAGCAATACACCTCTGCTAGAGCTTGGTGATGATGTAGGCTCCTCTCCAAGAATATGACTAATCTCATGAAGCTGGCATGAAATGACATTTTTCAGCCGATGAAAATTCTTTGAGATGGTTTTCAGGGCTAGCGTGGCGAAAGGTGTGGCAGTGCTTAGACCAGGGACGGACTCAAAGGAGGAGACCACCATTTGCACTTGTTGGTGATACTGCTTGTACCTTCTGCAAACCTGTGTATTGATTTGAGGATATATAAATTCCATTTCTTCTTGACGCGACATAAATTGCATTTGATGAAATGAATAAGAATCAACAATGATTTTCAGGTACATGAAATTTGCCACTGTTCACCAACTTTAAAAGATGACATCAACAGAAAATATATTGCTTCATTCTCAGTAAAAATGAATACAAGGATCTCAAACAATAGTACATGAGCACCCATCAGCTTGTTTGGTTTTATGGGCAATTCAATTTGATTGAAATTATAAAATATATATATATATCTGTTACATTGTATGATGAATCAGTGATCGATGAAATGAAACATTGAAAACCTCTAAAACTTACAAAAAAACATCTCCAATTTCCTGTAATTTTTCTGATGCCATTTAACTGCAGTTACAATAAAGAAGTGATCTCATATTATGTGGCTTTTGGACCATCAGTACATTTTCCATGCATTTAAATACTGAAGTTGTTTTCTTATCAGATATCTACTTGCTTCACAGTTTGTTTCAACTGTTTTCTCATTTATGGTGCTAGTATCATTTTATATCAGATATCTACCTGCTTCACAGTCTGTTTTAACTGTTTTTTCATCTATTGTGCTACTATTATTTTACTTAACACCTATCAGTTTGAAGATTATCATTTTTCTTAGTACACTTTTTAAATGAACTTGTACAGGTCCACTACCCAATACACACCACCTGTAAAAAATATTCTAGAAGTAATGATGGGTACCTTATCAATAAGGCCAACTCAATATAGATAGGAAGTCTTTGTTTGATGATGGAAAAGACAAAAATAAATAGCAGCATATACTATATTCTATACATGGGTTCATTTGTGAGCACTAAGGGCTTACATGTCTTCTTTTAGCCCCGCTTATCTGATAAGTTGAGCTTTTGATTGGTTAGCTTTTAAATTAATTGTACAGAGCACTTTACACTTTAATGTTGTTTGCTAGAATTCTTGCAAAATGTTGATTAGCTTCAAATTATCTTATTCCAGTTTCACTTTATGTATCATAGCCATATGATTTCCTTGCCGTTGCTCATCGACTCTTCATAAAAAGAAAAAGAAATTGGTATTCAGACTACCAGAACACATATAGCCTGACAAACTTTTTGATTATAGCTTGTGTTTGAACTTTTGAAATACATTTGTCTATGTTTCTAATGAAAGCTTGTAGAACAGAATGGGGGGAAATGAACCATTAATTTATGATGATTGGAACCAAAACCTTTCCATTGTTCAGAGTTTCAGATAGATAAGGGAATCATCTTCGACTCCCAGGTTATATATGAGGAATTAAATTTAGTAGGTATTGTAGAAGAAAACCGAGGAAAGGAACTGAAATTGTTTCCCTGGTCTTGTCCTTTTGTAGAGACAACTTTTTGAAGGCCAGGAAACCTGTGAGGGTCCAGAATAAAGTATGCACAAATCAAAATGATGGGAGGATATAGCTTAAATTAGATTGATTAGATGTGGACTACATGAATTTGGTTTTTTGATCTTTACTACATTATAACACCTTTCTCACACTATATCTTATGTAGCAATCCCAATTATTGAGAGATGTTAATTGATTCTATTCTACTTCAAAGGCAAAATATTCTTAGAGATAAGCTACTTAACATTACATAGATTCATTTCATTGCTTCAAAAATAACTTTGTTCTATTATAAATCTAAATAGTCCTTTTGATAAAATTATATAGGAAAACAAACAATTATATTAATAAAATAAAGCGGGCCTCTTTGAGTATTACTAAATAATAAATAATGGTTTCAATTAATTCTTGATTCCTACCACCAATATTAGAAATTACATTTACAGCAACTCCAACCTTAGCATTCTTTAGAGCATGTGAAACCACAAATTCAAACTGACAGAGCAGTCTTTTCAATCACGTCTCAATTGTTTTGTTCAAAATTAGATGTGAATTAAGCTTGAGCTTTCATTAATTGCAGTAATTGCTAAAGTTGAACAGCTTTCATACTGGCATTTGATGCATTGAGGGTAAATTAAAAGTGAAATCTTAGTAGAGATGCATAGTAGATTTTGTACAATCAATGTCTGGTATCTTTCCTATGAAATAATCTATCACTGAGCAGGTTTTAAAGTTTAAAAGAAAGAGGAAAAACTAATTTTAGCTCCTGTATTTTTTGCATTACCTGAAATTGGAATTGTGATTAGACCACAATGCGAGGAGACAATATATACAAGCTTAGCATATATGAGCTTACAAAATATTTGAAGAACATAATCTGTTGGCATGAAAATGAATGCAGTAATATATGAAAGGGACAAACAGCTATAGCCACCTATGCGAAATTTTAATATTGTTTGTTATTAAAAACAGGCCGGGTTTATAATCAAATTTATACATTATTGTGCAGTTCCTTGTGTTTTTTACATAAAAAACATTCCAAAAACACGACAGAATTTAGTTTCAATAAGCATTAGATTCTTTCTTGTAGCACAGAAATAACATTTGTCTTTTATGTGATCAGCATCCCTCAGCATATAAGAGACATAAGTGCATAAAATTAAAGTGCCCTAGCCTGCAAGATGCTTACAATAATTTAAATAATAATAATAATAATAACAATACTGACCTCATCCTGCATGTATAAAAGCTTTGCTTTCTTCTGCTGGAACTCAGGTCTGTGCAGCTTGACCCCACCAGCGTCCATACCACGACTTGGTTCAGTTGAACTACTGAGAGAAGACGATGAAACACCTTCTCCGTCGTTCCCCCCCTTTGATCCACCAAACACACACTCACCCAATTCATCACACACTCCTCTTCCTCCTTTCACAGCTCCACAGAGATCTTCAAGCAGTTGTTGTGCAGGTTTAAGAAACCGTGAACTCTTCAAAACAGCCGCGTAGCCAGTAAATGGGCCAAGCGGTCCAGGCCCTGGCACTGCAGCACAGTGGTTATTGTTAGGTGCCAGTGTTAGAGATGGGACCTGGTTCTGGTTCGGTGGGAGAAGCATCGGTGCCAGCTCATGGCCATGGTAGAGCTGTGAAGGGGAATTGAAGGGTAACAATTCTAGATTGGACTGGAAATTGGCTACAGGTCCGGTTTCACATAGAGCAGTATGGAGATCGCCCGGACCAGAAGGGAAGCTGAACATCGGAGGCGGCAGCTGATGCGGGTCTGAGTCAAAACGGAGCTTATCGCGACGGGCCTGTTGTGCCACGTGGTAGTCTGGTCCAAAGGTGGAATTCATTGGGTATGATGGTAGTGATGTGGAGAAGGAAAGGAGAGGAGAAACATGTATGTCAGTGTGTGTGTGTGTGTGTAGCTTCCAGACAGGTACGAGATGGATTAGTAGGGAAGGAGGGAGTGGGAGGGAAGAGAGGAAACCAAGAGAAAGAGGTTGGAGACTGGAGAGACAGAGAGAGAATCGATGTAAAATCACCAAAAAGAAAAGCCTGAAGCCTTAGCTTTTACTGTGAAGCCTACTACATGCCATAACACAACACACAAACACACATGACACACCCCACCACTTGAAAATAATGCGCATCAATTCATTCATTAAAATAGCCCTTGCTCCAGGTTTACCGCTTTTGAGTTGCTCCTGACAAAGCTGACTTGTCGGACCCATAATTGAGATGGCTATTGGCTGGATGTGGCTTTTTATTTTATTTTTATATATATATATTTGGAGTGATGGTAGTTTTGAGCAACCGCCTGAGAATCAATTTAAAAGCAGTGGAGAAGGAATGACTCGGCAGTCGGCACCACGCGCCCAGCCCCCAGTTTCGTTCTGGTCTAAGCTCTCTGTAATTCCATCCGTATGCTTCCATAATTTGATTTCCATTACATTGTAAGATTGCACCACTAAATCATAGGAAAAAAACAATTATCAAATATTTTGTCTTACCATCTAACTCATAGAACCACGGTGCTCTCAAAATTAAGATAGCAGCCAATTTGCAACGAGTGGGTAACTTTTGTAACGCATAAGAAACCGGCGAATGCGTTGTGTTATGCACTTTCTTACTACTAGCGGTTCCAAAGTTATTCCTGACCTCATTTCTAAGAGGTAATTTTTGTACTCATTAATTAAATAGCGTTCTTAATTACGTTTAAAATTTTCTTAAAGCTATTTCCCTGTTTTGGTATGGTACACTATCATATTTGATATTATAATATAGTCTTGTAGTTCTCTAGTTCTTAGTAAATACAGGCTTCATGTTTGCAAAATCATTTAAATAATCATAGTTTTGTGAGATAATGGTGATGTCATTTGGTATCAATGAAGAAAAATGTTCCACAGCTATGAATCCACTATAGTTTGTCGAAATCATTATTCCTAAGTTGGAAATACTTATATTCAATAAGCATTTTAACCACAACTGTTTATATTGTGTCGTTATATCATGTTTGTTTTTATGTGTATCTGATTTGACGTTTTGGTTAATTCTTACGTACACTCAACTTTTAGGTACATAAATTAAAAAAAATGTTAATGACTTAATGTATTCTCATTTTTCTGGATAGGGCATGTACCAAATCTGTGCTTATTAAGAAAATATTTAGCTTTCCACCGAAAAATTAATATTCTTATCTACAAGAGTCCTAGTGACTTTATGGGAATGATTTTATTGGCTTGGATTTGATACACCTCCTAAATAATTGGGCAAACGTTCGGCAAAATTGTAATTTAAATAATATATTTTTAACTAAATGTATCCCAAAAAATGAATATATTATAAAAGTTAGATATATGAGAACTTTCTTTTAAGTTTTTCATTTTATTAGACATCTATTTAAGATTCTTTTATTTCATTTTTCAGATTAAAGTACACAAATAAAGCCACTTTAATCAATATTTAAATTATATAAATCATATTGTTTTGTCGTTTGGACCAATAAGGCAATCACAATATATGTATCAAACAAATGCTATGGAATTGCAGTCGCGCTTTATGAACAAAATATTATATTAAATAATTTCGCATATTAAAAATTTTGGAGCAAGTTTAAAAGAATTGAATCACTGCATGTTAATCTCCAAGAATTGCACCAAAACAGCAAACAGGACAAATATACGGCCAAGAAAAAAAAATACAAGAATGCAACGGAAGGGGTAAAAAAACAGGGGCCAGCAAACAAAACGCAGAGAATAAAGCTTTATCCGGAAAAGAGAAAGTTGTTTAAAAGCAGGGGGGAGAAAAGGCAGAATAGATTGCGATTATCTTTCCTCGCAGTAAAAATATATTTTTTTTGGAAAAAAAAAATTAAAGATATTATTCTCTTCCTCAGCTCCTTTCTCCCCCAAGCCCTAACTCATATTGGGAAGCGAATTTTTAACTGTGGATTAATTTGATATTTTACTGTTTGCAACAAGCGCCGTGAAAGCTCATTCGTTTAGATCCCCCACACATTACACGAGGAATCGTACAACCTACTATGTAGGGGGTTATAAAAATCCGAGAGGCCAATCGAAATCTGTTAATTGTAGATTTATAGCTATTGGGGGAATGTGGATTATAATAACCAGTTGTTAGACAATTTGTTAGTTTTGTAAGATCTTCTTGCTTAGTGTATTTGAGTGTTGCACGGGCCATGAAAACAAGAGCACATCTGAATATTTTTCTCCTCCTCTCCGTTTTCGTACAGTTAATGGATTATGCGCGGTGATCAAGTTGTTATTACGCAAATGGGGTTCAGTTCAGGCTGTTCAGCTTACACAATACTCGGATTTATTTATTTTTCTCTTGAAACGTTACTATTTTGGAGAAGAAAAAAAAGATAGCTCCAGGATCACAGATCTAATTAGATAAATTTATTTTCTCTCAAGCATCATCTTTCAAATAAGTTCTCTCAGGACGGATCCATAGAGGGTCAGAGGAGGCAGCTGAACAATGCAGGATTTTTGTAATAATTTATTTATAAAAGCCTCTTGTTAACTCTCAGAATCTATTTATTTTCAAATTCCTTGTGTAGGAATCAAATTAAGTCTAACACTTACTCTTTAAGAGAAGCATGTCTAAGCATCACTTGCGCTACAACCATAATCTAAGTTACCAATAACAATTATCGCAATGGTGTGCAAAACAACATAAAACAAATATTATTTTAAAAATAATCATAATGCATGGAAGAATAGAAAAACTCATATAATTTCGTAAAAGAAATCATATATAGAGAACAAAAAAAAAATCTAAAATATGGTCAATTCCAAGCGAAATATGCATAAACGCCATTCACTCACCCACTATATTTGCGTTAGAAGTACTCCCTCATTTATTTATTTTTAATTATAGCTACCGCATTGGTAAAATTTATACTAAAATTATTGAATTTTCAATAAATATATGCATTTGAACCTCATAAATTATATATAACATTTCAATGGTGAACCCATTCTATTATGAAATATTTTGTTACATAAATTTAGCAATTTCTTAAATTATTTTGAGATAAAATGAAAAGTGAATTTTTATCCTTATAATTATTACAAAAGTAATAAATAAATAATTTAATCCTTATAACTTCTTTTAAGGAGAAATACATTGCAAAATCATTTCTCTGTTCAAATTTCTTTCAAGAAAGCAATTAGGTTATTATTTTAGATTCATATTTAAATTGATTTTTTTCCAAAATTTTGACCAAAAAAATTAATATTATGGTGCAATAATTTTGGCATCATTCAAGTAATTAATAAAAAATGATTTTTATTTTTTAGATAATTTAATTAAATAACTTTTAGACATTTTGACTTTTAAACTAATTTGAAACGCAAAAAATATATTGTAGTTATAAGTTTGACATAGGTAGAGCAATTAGTGATAGTGACGACTGAGAATAATTGCTCCATGTTTTCAAAGACCACACCCCGAGGAATAATAAAATTAATGGCAATTTTATTGTTCTTAAGTGTTAACAGTTAACAGAGCTCTTATTTTTATTTTATTTTTATTAAAATAACAAGTCATCACCAGTTCTGTCGGAAAAAGAGGATAACAGCATCTCTCTCTTTTTTTGTATTTATTTCCCTTGTGAAAGCGTAAGCTCCTCTTTGCGTCTGGCGCAGAGGGGTGGAATTATCAACTCGTAAGTTGTAACCCACGCAGTAAGTAAGGTGGAAATTTACGATGTGGCAGGGTAATGATACGCGTGGCAAATCCCCAGTGGGTGATGGATTGTTGCGCTAACTCCCATTGGATGATATAAGCTCCGGCCTCGTGGGGTAGTGTGTTCGTACGCAGGAGCAGAGCAGAGGTCAGAAAGTGCATCGGTTTTGGGTGGCGTCAGACGAGTCCCCGGGATTACCGGGGAGAAGGTAAAGAGATAGTCAATTTTACTTTCAACCAGTCCACTGTTATTTTCCTGCATTTCACTCGTCTCCAATTTCATGCCTGGCCCATATTTGTTGACACATCCGCAAAAAATATATATAATAATGCTTTTATTAAGTTGGGCCCTCGGTTGAAGATTTACATTAAATTTGCAGATTACAAAAAGGACCGACGTAAAAAAATTGGGCGGACTTGTCTTGAAAGTAGGTATTTTCAATTTTATTAAAATTCATAATAATAAATTTATCCTTCTAAATTATTATAATAACTCATATATATACTCAATACAACTTTAATTAATATCAAATTTTCAAAAACTCAGATCAATCATGTTTACCATTTCATAAACTACAATTATACACGTCTCCGACTTCTCAAAAAATTATGCTAAAACTAAACTGATCAAATTCGCCCAATTGTCACTTTTATATGACAAACTGTGAGTCAATTCGCGCACAGTTGAACCTAAATACAACCAATAGACTCAAATTGATTCGAGACCTGAAAAAAATAACACTATATAATTCGAAAAAAAATCCATTAAGTAATAACTCGACCTGTGAGCAGGGGCGGAACCAGAATTTTCGAATAGGGGAGGCTGAAAGATAATTAATAGAATTACTGAAGGATTGAGAGATACTGAAATATCAAAAATCATATATTTTATCAATAAAATTATTTAATAACTACTCAACTTAACTAACATTTTCGAAAGTTGGCGGGCATCGGTTCTGCTCGTCCACCACCTAGTTCCGCCCCTCCTTATGAAGTCGTGACGTGACAACATTTATTAGTCCAACTAACCTATCCCTACCTTGTATGAACCCGATCAAACCAAAATCCTACCCTACCCCACTGAGCTTATTGTCATCTCTAAATTAAAATAGATAATAATTGGATAAATAGTCATCTCTAAATAAAAATAGATAATAAATGGATAAATAAGCAAGTTATTGTAATTTTAGAGGATAGCTATGCTATTATGAATTTTAGAAGGAATAATATATAATTTCCTAGTTTTAAATAATATACCAAAAATTATACTTTTTTCTAGACTTACCAAATTGATCTTTTAACAAATATAACAAATTTAGTAATGAGAATATTTTTCTCCGCTACTTTTTATAAAAAATTAACATTAATATCAGCAATAATCATCAACAATGGAAAAATCCAGATTTGGCAGGCTGCAGTTTTTATCACAATTGCAAATAAATATTACCATTATTTTACTTAGTTTTGAAGTTGGGATGAAGATGCTCTGAGTGAAAACGTTAAAGCATAATGCACGAATTTATCGGAATATGCGTAAATCATTTTTGTCGAAGCACAAATCAGTAAAATACTAATGCTTCTAGTATTAGATCATTACTAACGAACAAATATTCGGAAACCTATGGTAAAATTATGGCGAAATAACCAGCGTCAACCTTTTCCCGAAATAAATTATACAAATGGTCCTTAAAATATAAATTTGATTTTTAAATTATCAATTTTGTTATTAAAATAATTCTTAAAGTTTCAGTCGCTATCATCTTAGTATTTGAAGTTTTTAATTTCTACCAAATTGATCACAAATTTAAAATTCATTAAAAATAATATTCTTATTTATCAAAATATTATTTTTAGCATTAAAACTAGTATGGGGATAAGAATAAAAAAACTACATTTATATCATATTATTATGGATTAATTAAAGTGATATTTATAACTATTTTTCATAAATTATTAGATATATTATACGATATGAAATCAATGTGCATCTTTTTTGCATTGACAATGATAGAACTAATTTATTACAAGTGAAAAGCAAAAGAACTGAAATAATAAGTTAGTTAAAATTTAAGGAGAAAAATGATATATTTAAAACTTCAATTATCAATTAGAAGCAAAGTGATATTTTAAGGATTATATTGTTTGTTTTGAAATTTCAAGAACTAATTTGACCTAAAAAAAATGATAATTTAGGGACCATAACGTGATTTACTCCTTTTTTTGTGGGATCCCTTGATAACCAGTTATTTTGATAATATTAACAATCAAGCTAGTAAAAAATCTTAATATATATATATATATATGTATGAATCCGACTATGGTTCTTTACAAAATACTGATGCGTTGTGTGTTTTGCGCTCTATTTTTAATTTCAAGTCAGAAATAATCGATATGAATCGTTCAATCTAATCTTCATATCAAAATCTATTATTAAATCAAATTTTATATTTTTTTGCTATTTTTTCTGATGAGGAGAAAATGACTTGATCTGAAAATTATGGTTCATCCAAAAATGACGGTTTTCCCCTTTACTAATAGATTTTGATATGGAGATTAGATTGAGCGGTTTGGATCGATCATTTCTGACTTAAAATTAATAATAAAGCGCAAAACACACAACGCTCTTGTGCTTTGCAAAGCACCATAGCCTAATTTATATATATATATATGCTTTTGAATTGATTGTGTTTCAATTTTTATGAGTTTTGAATTTCATTTAATATTTCATTAAAATCATTAAATCTATACTATTAAAAATATCATATAATTTTGATGACATTTGATGGACTATAAAATTAGATTCAAAATATATAAAACTTGAAACACAACCAATTCATAAGTTTAAGTATATTCGGGTAAAGACTTTATTTTTATGTTTTTGTATAAATTAATATGAAGTTGGTGTCAATATTGTCAACATCCAATCTTTTTTTATGAAATGATGGGTAGCGTCAACTTTTGTCTCGGTACATAAACACCATTTAATAATTAAAATGTCCATTCCCGCTTCAAATAGGGGGGGGGGTATGATTATTGAACATTGCAAGCTTGTTGTTTTCTGAATATAAACGTAATTAATATCAAATGTGCCATTAACTGTTTTATGTCTTATTTATATCCACCGTCTCTTTAACTCATTTGTGGATCATTCTGGATTTTAACTAATTTCACGTTTTGAAAATAAATTGTGACATTAATTGTAAAATATATTAAGCTCGCGGCACACATTTTTATTTACTAACGAATCCAAGTAATTACTTTTTTGACTCCTAAATCATTTCGGTGCTTTAAAGGACAAAAAAAGAATAGTAGAAGGTGAATCTGATTCCAAAATTAGAGGAACGTCCCATACTCCCACGCCAGAAAAACTGTCCTCTTCTAATTTGTTTTATAACTCCGAAGGTATATTAATTATGAATACGTGCCATTTACTAATTTTCAGATTATTTTTTTATAAAAAATTGAAAGATATTGATAAATGTTATTTTGCGGCAAAAATCAACACTCTTTGTGTAAGAGGTTGTGAATTCAAAATCTGAATCCGAAGTTTTATGAACAATTTTAAAATTTAAGAACTTGACTCTCATATTTCCGATAAAAAAAACTTTGACAAAACCAAAAGAGAAAAAGTTTATCCCCCCACTCCATCCGTCAGAATAGGGTTGCGAAGTGATCAGATATGGATACATAATGATCTTATCATATCCGTATCAGTTATAATTTTTTAATATCAATTTGATTACGGATAGTCTCGGATACGAATATGAATAAGATATCCAACGGATATGTGATATGGATCGGATATCATCCGTATATGTATATAAATATGTATATATTTCAGATATTAAGTAAAAAAAAATATATGTATCATTGTAAAAAATTACATACCATTTTTTGATAAAATTATTAATTATAAGAGTTAAATACTAATTATCTTTATATAAGTAGTTCAAAAATGTTAATAAATTATAAAAAATATCATACATTAACACAAAATTAAATATAAAACTAGTTATATTTGTAATGTATATAAAAAAAATATATTGGATATTATATATCTATATCTGACATTATCCGAACGTATTCAATTCGATATTATCCGAATATATATCTAAAAAATCCAAGCTTTTTAAAAAAACTACATTTTAACCACTTAAATTCCATTTTCACTTCATCAAAATCGTTAATTTTAAATAAAAATTATTTCAATAATTAGAAGCCCTTAAATAACCCCGTTTAAACCATTTTAACTCAAATATTGCCTTACTATTAATAGACGTGAAAATTTTTAAAGCTTGGAAAAATCAATAAAGTTTTTTGGATACAGATATGAAAACATATATTTTCAGATACGGTGATACAAATAGGATAATCTTTGTTATTTTCGGATCGGGTCACGGACAAAATCATATATTTTTACCATCTGTCCTACCTCGGAAACTGACTATTTACATATTTAGACGTTAATCACACTCATATTTCAATCTTTTTTCATTTTATCTCTTTCAAATTCAAATTATTTTCTATGTCGCTCCCCTCATTTAAATTTCTTTTTCCCTCTCTCTCAGAATAAATCTCTCAGAATAAATCTAAAGTTGATTTTAAACCTTTGATGATTCTCTCGACGATCTTTTCGGTGATCAATTCCCTCTCTCTTATGATCTCTCTTGCAATATGTTCCCTTTTTGATGGTCTCTCCAGCGATATGTTCTTGCTCCCTCTGACGGTCTATTTCATTTTTTAGCAATCTTTTTTAACTTTTCGAGGACGATGAAAATATTTTCATGAAAGAAGGATGTGATTTGAGTCTCCACAATGATTTGTTTTATCTCTTCAATGATGTATATTTTTCATCTAAATACTTGAGTCGTTTATATAAATAGATGATTCATATATCTAAACAAACTTAAATGTATATCTAAATAACTAAGTCACGCATCAAAATATCTGATTCATATATCTATGTATCTAGTTCACTCTTCTAAACACCATATGCATATATCTAAATACCTTAGTTATGTATAAACTTGATAATATAAACGTTTAAGTACAGAAATTTGATATATAAAATGTGATGTATATATTTGAATTACCTTAGTACTTGTAAACGTGATATATAAACGTTTAATTACAAGAATATGATAAATAAATGTCATGTATGTATTTAAATACCAATGCATATATCTAAATACTTGAGACAATTATTTAAATAAGTGATTCAAATATCGAAACACCTAAATTACTTAATTTAAACACCTAATACTTATATAAAAAAAATCTGATACATATATTTAAATATTTATGTCATTATTTCAGTATTTAATTTATATATCTAAATATTTAGTTCACTGATTTAAACACCCAAGCATATATTTAAATACCTGAGTTATCTTAATTCATAACTAAATATTTGCATCATTTTATTTAAATACTTGAATCACGTATCTAAATATTTAAGTCATTTATCTAAATACATGATTTCATTTTGAAAATAGCATACATATACAGGGAGGACATGACATGACAATTTATTTTTAGAGAGTGTGAGTGTGCATTAGAACTTCAGTTTTGGTTTGTTTGGCAAATCAAGGAATAGGTTTAGAATGGTGGTAATTTTGGAAGAGTGATAAAATAATATTTTTTTGGAAGAGTGGTATTCTTGACTATTCGGAAGAGTGAAAATATTGTTTGCCAGTTATTAATCAGAATAGTTAAAATATAAATAATTATGATACTAACAATGATGATGATAATAAAAATAATAATAAAATAATAATAAAATAATAATCATAATCATAATCATAATAAATAATATTATTCATAGTTCTAATCATATTAATAATAATAATAATAAAATATAATTAGAATATAATAATATAATAAAAAATATAATTATAATTATAATCATAATAATAATAAATAATTTTAATTTTAATAATATAATCATAATAAAATAATATATAATAATAATATATTATAATAATAAATAATAAATAATTATGATTATTATAATATAATAATAATATAATCATCAAGTATAATAATAATATAACAATATAATGATAATATATAATCAAAATATAATAATAAATAATAAATAATAAATAATCATAATTATAGTAATAATAATAAAATAATCATAATAATAAATAATTATAATTATAATAATATAATATCATAATAAAAATAATCATAATTATAATAATATAATAATAAATAATAATAATATCATAATTATAAATAATCATAATTATAATAATATAATAATAAAGTAATCACATTTATATTCATAATATAAAAATATAATACTAAAATTATAATATTATAATATAATGTTAATAAATAATAGTAAAATAAATAATATTATAATACTAACTAAAGTGATGATAAAAATTAATAATCATAATATTAATATAATAATAAATCATAATATAATATAATAATATAATACTAATATATCATAACCATAATTATAATCATATAATACAACATAATCAAACAATAATCGTTCTTCCGACGAGAGCTAATCCGGTATACCATCTATAACTTGGTATATTGTATTAGCACTCTTCCATTGAAAATTCATTTGATAAATTAATTGGTTGGAATAGAAATTCTATTCTAAATTTTTACTATTCCATTGAGTGTCAAACATACCGTTTGTTTTTTCCTATTTTAAGTAGGCTGGTTGGCGTATTGTTTGCTAAAGATGGAAAGTTAGAAAGATCTTATGAGAAACGTGTCTTGGAGGACCGTTAGACTCAAAACTAAAAATAAATAAAAGAGTGTGATAGACAGAAAAAAAAAATGACTCTTCGATTTTCGTAGAATTATTTTTGTAATCTTAGAAATAAAACAATCTGTCTAGAAAAAAGGTGAGAAATTCAATCTGCTCTCTCAGACTGAGTCTGTGTGCAATTCCTCAGTTCTTTTATCATTTTAATTCTTTTCTTGCAATTATATGGAAAAATTACAAACTTGTGCAATTATTTGGAAAGGTATAAATTGGTATTTAAAAAGTTCAGTATGCAGTGTTACTGGCAGATCTTTTGCTTCTCCAAGTGCTCTTCCGAGTACCAATTAGCCCAACCTCCAGACCACAACCACTTTACTCTGACTGCTCTGTACGGACTTCACACTATCTTTCTTTCCTCTCCGTACCAGTTTTTTTTTTTTTTCAAAATTTTGGCGTTATTCTGTGATGCTGAGCTTTATGAAACTTTTGTCCGGTAGAAGTGCAACTAGAGTTTGAAAAAGGGTCGGGGCAGGACGCTGCGGAGGGGCGAATTCAGTTCATATTAGGGTAGTTGGTTTTTTTGAATTTTGAAAAGTCGTATTTTTTGATAATTTTTTTTTGCTCGTCTTAATTTTTTGATTAATTTTATTGAGAAAAAAAATTTAATATCATGCATAATAAAATAATTATACAAAAATATTAAAATATAAAATTCTGTAGATGGAATTTTTTTATCAACTTGATTATTTATTAATTTGAGTTTTATTTTGTTGTTATTTTTAATAAAAGGTTATTATTTTAATAAATTTTTTATTAGATAAGAATATATATTAAATTATTAATTTTGTATTTAGTATCCGATTAGTTAATAGATTTGAACCTGATAAGCTATTACAATCCGATAATTGCTCCCAGCTGATCAAAATCTTGTATCTGCCCCTGAAGGTCCGTGTGAAATCTTTTCGCGTGACGGCTGAGTGCGGGTCACGGGTGGGGTGGGATGGGTTTTAGTGGTCTAAAATTATAAAATTTTGACCCGATCCATGATAGACCCCCGCGGATACGATCCGTGGGCCAAGGGACGGTGTAGGTGAGTCATGACGGGTGGGGCGGGTCATATTTTTTTTAAATTGTATAACAATAATTAAAATTGTATAACATTATCGTTTTTTTTAGTTGCGGTATAATGTTTAGACCGGTTTCATTATATCTAATTATATTGTGTAATCAATAATAACTCAGTATTGGGATTAGTTGACCTCAACAGCTCTATTAAATATAGAGTTGCATTTCAAATAACTAATTGTTTACTGTACATTGCTATAATTAAAACTAATTTTCCCTAATTAAAAATAATGTTCTGGTCACTTACATATCTACTTGACTCTGTTGCCTAGAGGCCCCTCCTAATATACGTGCATGACGGTGCATCTGCTTTTTTATTGCCAGAAAATCGATATGATATTATTCAATATAATTAAATATTTAAGTCCGGTTTCATTAATTTATTCACAGCTCGGGTCTAGCAAAGATTATCCGATTTGGTAGTACGGGTCGGGTTTGGGTTTCACAGGTATAGGTCCGAGAAGCATGGATATCGGGTCCGGGTCTCACGGGTCACCCGTCCGGGTTACACTGATTTATCCGGCTGGGTCGGGTAGCGGGTTCGGGTGGGTGAGAGCGGGGCGGGTGAGCGCAAGTCACCAGTGAGAACGGGGTAGATGAGAGCGGGTTACAGATGAGAGCGAGACGGATTTGACGGTTACATTTTCAAATTTTTTATACCCGGCCTTCGATAGGACCAGACCATTAACAGGTTCGGGTCTATCCACGGGTGTACTCCGGAGGGATTCGGGACTGTTGAGGGCGCAGGTTTGCACGGGACGGGTCTATCCGTACGAACTTTTTCAAAACTCTAAGTAGAACCATATTCGTGTGGCCAATATCGTAGCAATACAAGTAATCTTAGTGTTCATACTATTGATAATTTTTTTAAGCAATCCGAATCTACATCTCAGAAAATTTGAAATTCATAAGTATTGCAACTCGAATTGCACAAAAAAACGTCGTAGCCGGATTCTCTCTCTATATAATTGTATTAAGATATAAATTTATTCTCCCTCTTGAATTATTAACATATATTTTAATAGTAAAATAATTTACTTTAAAACTAAATAGGATTTAACTATGCATTTGGATAGGAAGGGCGATCTTAAATATATATTAAATGTAATATTTTCATTTCTTGGTATCTTTTAAAATGAGAGGGTTATATTGAAATAGAAATATCTTATAAAATGATTAGTAGAACAATATTTTATATGTTTATCATGTCCGCCAATATTTTTAATATTTTTCGTGATTAAATATACTTATTACTGTGAAGAATTAAATAATTTTAAAACATAATTAAGAATTTAGTTTAATTAATTTATATTTTTCACAACTTATATAAACTTTCAAATAAAATATAACAGTAAAACTAATAAAAGATCATCAAATTTTACATATAATTAATAAATTTAATATATAACAATAAATTTGAGTGGTACATATGTTTACAATTCTTAATACTTCATCAATGTTTTTTCGAATGAAGCATATAACAACGATATATCAGTTTGCATTGTTTTTCGAAAATTAAATATAGAAACAGTCACAATACTTATATTAATAAACCGAATGGTCTTGTAAAAATTGCATCTAACTAGTGTTAAGTTACAGAAGAGAACTACTAAAGATGTCACTTCTAACATAAGGCCAATACTACAGTTTTTAGTAAAAATAAGTTTTATTTAAATTAATATTATTGAAAATAAGAGTGAGAAACGTAAAATTTCAAATATACGAATGTGGCGCGGTTAATTATTTTAACGAAATGCGTCACTGACAGTGACGCGTTTGTTAGTACAAAACGCGCAGCGCCTCATAAACATAGTGAAACGTGCCACTATGACAGTGGCGCTGTTATTCATATATTTGAAATTTTACGGTCCTTACTCTTATTTTTAATAATATTAATTTAATAATAATTATTATTAATAAAAACTGACAATACTATAAGCTATATTCCCATCAGATTGTATCGCTTCCAAATCAATCAACAGCTCAACACGTACCTATACAGTGAACGAGATACCGTCAAGTTATTTTTTATTTTCTAAACTGTAAACTTATTAAAATCACGCAAATAATAGTATAAAAAATAAAGAAAATGAGAATATAGCAAAAAAATAATAGTAAAAAAATAGTAATTTTTTAGCTAGTGTTAGAATAGTAAAAAAATAATATTATTTTGAATAGTAAAAATATTGTTTGTATTATCTGTTAGGAATAATAATATAAAATTAAGAAGAACAATAATTATTTTATTTTTGTTTTGGAATAGAAAAAAGTAGTTATTCTCACTGTTTCGTAATAATAAATTTACATTTAATTGCACCATTTGTTATTTTTATTCTGAAAACAAGAGCTATTTTCGATCTTCTCATGTCATGCAAACGTACTAAAATTTGAGTATGGTTGGATCGGGCATAGAATTTGTAATAATAGAGGACTAAGAACAACAAATGAAGATAGTGAAATATAGTGATTTTTTGGGTAGAGCGAGAATAGTAAAAAATATAATATTATTTCGAATGATAAAAATTTTATTTAGATTGTTTGTCTGAAATAGTAACGAAAAGTTAAGAGAAAGAGTTGTTATTTCATCTCTCCCTCGAAATAACAAAGTTATAGTTATTCTTATCATTTCATAACAACAAATTTACATTTAATTACACAGCTGCTATTTCAATTAGGATCTTTTCGTACCATCCAACCATACTTAAGAAATAATTGTCAAAATTATCGTACTCATATATAAAAGGTAGGACCGTGGGAGTAAGTAGATAAGCGTGACGTTGGTTGCACACCAATTTTGACACAGAAAATCAAACCCACCGAGTATATGAGGGAGGAGGCCAACTGGCCCAGGAAGTCGTAAGCCTCGTAATCTGCACCGTCTGATTTAAATTCAAAAGATATCCCGCTCCGCTATAAGATCTGACGTCTTCCTCCGCTGCAAAGAGAACTGCACTTGTAATCATATTCATTCATTACCGGAAAAATAGCAATCCTACGCTACACCTCAGTACCTCACACAAATTCACATCCCCAAGCGCAAAGTGTTCCCCCTCGGTTTCGCTTTTCTTTCTTTTCCTGCTTGAACAGTGCGCAGTTCTGAGCTCCTTTTTTTTCTGGCTCTAGGAATAGTGGAACTACCACTGGAGATAGTGCGCCTGGCCTGACGGTGCAAGAGGTGGCCCCACAAAAGGGTGATTGGACAGCCAGGATCGATGGCGAACGGGAAGAAATTGTACTTCCCGTGCTGGTGCATTTTGCAATGCGACCAGGACAGGAGGAGGAGAAAAGATTTCGTGGCCATCAAATCATGGATTGAACGAAGGAGATCTTATGCGTATTGTGATTTGCTCGTCGTGACGGGGTCCCCTTCAATAATACCAATGATTTTTCAGACCACTGCCTGTCACTTTCACCTAATAAAACAGTTTGCTTAACTGAGTGTCTGAGACTGAGTGTCTGAGTGTCCAGTCTGGAGATCTTTTATGTCTATGATGTTTGGTGCCTGGAACGCAACCCTTATTTTGATCAGTGTACTGATCAGTTCTTTTGGTCTTAAATCTCGTCTCCTGTTTCTTCTTTTACACAAAAAAATGCAACAGTTGAATAAGTTGTACTTCTTACATTAATTAAGCTGCCTGGTCTAGTGGTCTTTATCAGCTTCAGCTATTATTATCTGTGCATACACCAGCACCGTCCATCATAACGTTGAGGAGTTTGGGTTCAATGATTGTTCTCTGCTAAAACCAACATTTGTGTTCGGTAAAAGTGCAATACTAGAAATATAGGCTTTTACAAGTCTTGGATTTTTTTTGTTTGATTACATGTGTTCTGCGGATTATTTAATTAATTAAGAACAAATCTAATGTATATGTACCCTTTTTCCTTTGAGTTATAAAAAAATTGAGTTATTAAAATATTCTCTAAAACAAAATATTTTTCTTTAAAAAAATAGAAATTAACTAATGCGTAAAAATCAGGACGACGATCTTAGAGATATACAAATTTGTCATAATTTTTTCAATTCTTTTATTTCCGAAAAAGGGTTGTCTTGAAAAAACTTCTAATTAAAAAATTGGTAAAATTAATATTTTACAAGCAATTTTTTGTGTCCGTCGCATCTTCATATATCTTATCTCCCTAATATTTCATGATCAATTATACTTACTTTTATGAAGAGCTAATAAATTTTTAATAGCTAATTTTAAAAATATAGTATAATTAATTTATTTCTTAATGTTTTGTTTTAAAATTTCATATAATGTATGACGACAAATTCAACTCTTAAGTATCAAAAGTTTGTAAACTCAATTTTTTATAATTTTTCTGGCTTAGTTATAGTACCTAATCGAACCTAATAGGAATCGAATCCATTCACTTAGACCCGCCATTTTTTATATGCAATTAATAAGTTAATTAGTATGTAATTAATCATAATTTCTGAAATTTAAATTGAACCCAGCAGACATATTAGATGGTTCGGGTCGGATACGTGCCAAAACAAGTAAAAAAATATTAAAATATTCAAACATAAACCACGCTTAGAAGTTAAATGCAATCGGATCTACCCATTGATCAGAAACTAAAATTCCCGAGTAGTAGTTCTGCATCTCTTCTAAGTTCTAAGAAGCTATTATTCGGAAGTACTGAAATTGCAGCTGTCACGGTTGTTTGTGTTGGGTTCATCTTTGTGCAAGTGGGGTTTGTGATGCATTATGGACAAAAGATCAGCAGGACATGTACACATTTTATTTAGCAGTTTAAACCCCACACTGCACAAGTGCACAAGCACATCCAATTATTGAGACATGACTTGGGAATTCCCACTTTCACCCACTTAAAAAATCAAATAGGCAAGAAAGTGTACCATTTCGGAATCGCAGTTGCCAATGTTATTTTTTTTATTTATTTCAAACCTTTACCTAAAAATTAGTACAGTATTTTAGTTACAACAGAAGAAAGAAAGAAAAGAAAAGATATAATTTAAAACAGCTTCATTTCATCTACAAGCTATCAGTTGTTTGCATTAAGGGTGAAGATCACTTGACAATGGCTTTATTTGTCAATCTTGATAATGAATTTTCAAATAAATACTTAAAAAAAAAATTATGGTAATGTTCTTCTACTTATAGATTGACGGTGATTCAAATTTTATGCAATTTCATTATCGTTTGAAACTCCATCAAGGAATCATCAAAATTTTATACAATTTGCAACAATTATAATTTGACGGTTTTTGATGACTATCAAACAATAATAGAAGAAGATAATCATAAGTTCTTTTATATTTTTAAGATTTTTTTCGGATTTATTGAAAAATGAATTGTCAAAATAACCATTGTCAAGTGATCCCTTCCCTTGCATTTATCCATTTAATGCCGTAGTTTTTAGAGAAATGCTTTATTTTGACTAAACAATATTAGCGTGCATCCAAGTTGTAGTGTGAACCCATTTTTAACATAAATCGATCCTAGAGCTAAAATGAAAAATTAAAAATAGAAAAATAAAATAAAATATGAAAATAAGAATATAATTTAATATTTCCATATAAATATAAACTAACATTAAGAAAACATAATCAATCAAAAAAATAAATCAGACACTAATCGGCATGTCGACTTTTATCCGGGTCTTAGAGTCTGAAGGATTTGATAAAATTAAACTTATCAAGAATTGAATTTATTCCTTAAAAATCAAGCAATTTAAATCCAACTGTCTAAAAACTCTTATCAAATCTGGTCTTTACTCATTTTTTCGTAGTCCCGCTTAATCGAGCTCTTGAGAAGTTTAGCCCAATGCCCGAGGACGATGCCTACCAATGCGAGCTTGGCTAATATAAGTGATTCTTAATACTTTACATTGACCTTTTAATTAATGGCTATAATTTAAGATGTACTTTTTAAAATGAGATGTATTCTAGAACTTATCTGTACAGTAGAAAACCCTTTACGAATTAACAAAATTCCCCTTCTACAGAAGCCCTCTCGTGTCCAAAAAGTGAACTGTTAAAATTACCAGTCAAATAATGAATCCAGATCCGCTGCTGCGCGGCACCGTGTAGCGCAGTATATGGTCCGTTCGATCACTTTGAGATTCGTCCTAATTCGAATCTCAAAGTTATCTAACGGATCACGTACTACAGTACACGTGCGGCGCAGCAGCGAATCCACGTTCGTCAAATAATACCCCCTTAAATAGGTTCTATCTTCTAACCTTGAATTACTAGTTGCTGTGTCACCCCACTGGAAGCATGCCTCCTCTAAAACAGTAAAACCTGTATATCCATCTGTACACTGAGTCATTGACATGATACATATGTAAATTATAAATATACACTTTTCCATAAAGGAATATACCAACGTGGTTCTTTATGGTCAAGCGGAAGGGAGGGGAAGAGGGTACTAGATTACATGGATTATTTGGTATCCATCTCTAGGGTAGCATCAAGTTTCGATGCAAAATCTTCCCTTGAAAGAATAAACTACACTTGTAGGTTACCAGCTAACTTAGACCGCTGGAGACTTATTTTAACATGGGTGTCTACTATCTAGAGTAAAGATATGATGAGGCTGGAAGATTCAAGCGAGCAAAAACGCAATGCCTAGATACTGTTATCAGATTCCTGAATCTGAATTGTATTACTGTTACCAGAAGGACACTAACAGACCGTTTACGACAGGTGGACAGCCCATTACTGATTTTATCAATGAAAATTTCACCAATGCTCTCGAAAGCCCAAAATAAATGGATCCAACATGATTTGGGCCAGAATGCAACCAATAATAGTGCCGGGTCCATACTTATCTTTCAATAGTTTCTAGGCAAAATTAGATATATACCACTAAATATATTTCAATTTGAATATTTACTCATTCAAACTTGAAAATTGGATATTTATCCTTTAAAATATCAAAATCTTTTATATATTTAGCTAAAATTACTATTATCCTCATAAAAATTAAATTAATAATTAATTAAATTTATAAAAGATCAAAATATATCTCAATAAGTCAACATTTCACTGAGAGCTAATAAATTGAGAAGCATTAATTTATCTTTACCATATGATGAAGTGAATAGTATGAATTTTAAACTTTAATTTTCTTCAACTCTCAAATCTAAAACTCTCAACAAATACATACATTTTTCTTCACAGTCAAGATCTAGAAGATCCAGTCACATGTATCTTCGAAAGGTTGCAGGAGATCGATCCGTCTTTCAGGGAGGCTAATGATTGTGTCGAAGGTTGCTAATTACCCTTTTCGAGCTCGTGAAATTCATGAGAAAAATAAATGACAAGACTATTTAAGGAGACTATTGTAGATTTAAGTAAATAGCGGGAATCAAAGGAAAGATATTTTTATCCTATTATGATTATAATTAATTATAATTTAATTTATGAGGATAATAATAATTATGGGTAAATATTCAAAATTTTAATAAATATCTAATTTTGAAGTTTAAAGAGGTAAATATCCAAATTGAAATATATCGAGGGTATATACCCAATTCTGTCTAGTTTGTAAATGAATTATTCAACTTATGGCATACTGCATGCGTGGGCCTAATAGAAAGTTACTCAGAAGAGATTGGATCAAGGCTTTTAACAAATCCAGTAGAAGGTAATATTTTCGTCGGAGCGTATTTATGGTGCTAATCCATTTTACAATGTTATTTACTTTTTTTTTTTATGTTTCTAGATCTTCAGATCACGTAATATACTAGTTGATATTTCATCTGGCACTTAATTATCGAGATTTTGCATGTATTAAACATCTGTAATCTTTTATTACCGATGAAATTATACCTCTGTACTTTTTTCTAAAGTCGTAGCAATCTCCATTCCGGCACTATCTCATCTCTTGGTATGAAAAATGACACGTTCATCGAATGCATCATAAACAGGGTACTTTTATTACCATGGCTATCTGTCCTGTCTAAATTGCAAAAAGCAACTAAAGATCGTATGATATATGATATAGGTTATATTCACAATAATTTTTGTTGACGGCGAGAACCGATTCAAAGGCTATCATTGTTTTTTTTTTTTTAAAATAAAATACAAAAAAATATAGTTTTGCATTGGATAATTCGTATTTGAAATTTAGTACAATTAAAAAAATAATTACTTATCCATCAAGCATTTTGAGAAAAATAATAATTTATTAAAAACTATTAGAAATTAAATAATTTTTAATTGCATTAAATCATCAAATCCATTACATGACCTTATCTAAAATCTTCTATTGCTGGGTTTGAATTTTTTGACCTCTTATTAGAACTAAATAAAATTTGATGTCAATATACCCTTCATTTTCAGCGGCTGTGAAAAGCGTAACATTGACACCGTCAAGGCATTACGTATTAGGAGTAGGAATTACGACTTCAAACAAACTACACTTGAACAAATGGGTGGGCCTCTTCAAGTTCAAACAAACCACACAATAAAATATCCGGGACAATATTTTGGACATCTCCATACCACTTCCTTGGAGAACTATTTTAAGAATCTTAAACCCAATACTATAGTTCAACATTTCTTGCTCCTATAAATAATAATACGAGTAATATTAATATACAAGTAAAAATAATTATCAGCCTTATAATATATCAAAACATTTCTGTCAGCATTCGACACCTTAGGAAACCACCAGTCCACCACCACTATATCTCTGTACTCTTAGTCAATGTAGAAAATCACTTGTATCTGTCAGTCTAGTAGACAAAGTATACATTTACATAATCAGCCATAAATAAAATTGTCAATCAATGACCTTTTCTTCTTTCTGACAAAGAAAAGAGAAGCCTGATCTAATAATCAGTATTGCCTCTGGGTCAATAATTCTGTTTCATCTAGTTTTTGAAGGATACAAGATGAGATCATTTCCAAATCTGTTAACATTCCCTAACCAGTAATCAGGCCCCTTTCCAAATTGGAAGAACACTCTGGCATCCGGAAAACTATTTGTCAAAACTTTTATACTCATTAATCAAATATTATATCACCCCTTCGATCAATTATATAAGAAAAAAAATATTGTCAGTTTGTTTCACTTTGCACATTCACCGGGGACCAACAGAAACTGAGATCTCAGTCGGCACCCGCAACCTATTGAACCACATTTCTGACTCCAGAAAGACCTTTGAAACCTTGCCGGCAACCCATGTCATGTCAGGCCTCGCTGCTGGATCCTGGTCAACACATTTACCAGCAATTTGAATCAATCTCTCAGCAGCCTCCACCGGAAATGAATCATTTAATCTTCTATCAACCCAGCGCCTCACCTTCCCTTTCCTCTCTTCCTCTTCCCCTTTCATCACATTTGTCGCTTTGTCAATTACCGACACCTGCTTCATTGCTTTTGTACCTGTCAAGAATGTAATTAATTTGGTGTCCCGCTGAGTTTTCAAGTGAACAGAGTGTATCATATAAAGAATGGCACCTTTATCCAATCGATACTTGACAGGTTCTTCACCAGATATCAGCTCAAGCAACAACACTCCAAAAGCATACACATCAGAACTGTGTGACGCACTGGTTATGCGGCTCAGCAATTCTGGAGCAACATAACCTCTTCTAGATTCTTCATCAGAGGTGGGCCCCACATCACCTGACAGGTCGGCGGCACCATAGAGCGATATTAAAGCGCGGAGGGATGGTTGCTCTGTTACCAGAATGGCCGAGCTGGAGAGGCGGCCATGAAAGGAGGCTGAGGAGTGGAGGTGGATGTACTCTAACCCGGTTGCTATATCAGAGGAAACTTGCGCCCGTGAAATCCAGGTGCTTAAGGGCGTGTACGAAGGATTTTGTGGATTGCGCAAACATGAAGAGAGTGTAGATGAAGATGGAATGAAGGAGTAGACGAGGTAGATGTAATGGTGGGAAGGGGAGGGGAGAGAGGCGCCTAGGAGAGGCACGAGATTAGCATGGTGGGCCTGTATCAAAAGGGAGAGCAGATAGGAGAGAGAATCCGGGTCGGAGAGGTGGAAAGGAAGCTGGTACACAGTGGTTTCGCGCTTACGGAGGGAGCACTTCCAGCACGGGGAGGAGGAGGAGAAGAGAGGTTTAGAGAGGAAGTTGTTCGTGGCGAGAGAGAGCTCCTGAAAGGGGTAGAGAATTGCGGGATTGGGGAGAGAGGAGCGCGCGGCCGAGAGCTGGGAGGAGGATTTGGTGGTGTTGGAGCTGGAGGAGACAAAAGGGATGGAGGAAGCGGAAGAGGATGAGGATGAAACCTGAGGGCGCGGCATCGGAGGCGGTCGGAGCTGGGACGGAACGGTGGCTGCGATGGCTTTCTTCCTCTTGCACATGGGAGAAAAAGGGGACCTTTGTGGAAACCATGGAGAGGAGAGAGGTTGGGGGAAGGAGCCTTGCAAGTTGCAATGCCTTGCAATTAAGAAGGCGTGTGTCGGATCAAAATCTGCTGTTATTGTAATTATAGGGTTATATTTTTAAATTAGAAAATATAAAAAAATTTGAAAATAAAAAATAAAAAATAAATATTTTTATTTATAGATCGATAGCATGTTAAATTTTATATAATTTTATTAATATTCAGTAATTTATACAAAAAATATCAAATTTAATAAATTTTTATTAATATTTATAATGATTTTAATCTAACGGTTTTTGATGAACTATCAAATGTTAATAAAATTACATAGAATTTGATGAGCTAATAATCTAAGTAAAAAATATATCTACAAAATTTTTTAATTTAAAAATATAATAGATTTTGATCTGTATGTCAGCGTCTTGGAGAAGTCGGATCTCCAAAAGTTGGGATAAGTTGTTGGGCTAACCTCTCGAAAGCGAGAGGAGGAAAAGCATGAATTTCCGCCCCAATTTAATTTTCTTGCTCGTTTCTTTTTCATATTTGCTTCTTTTTTTTTTTCCTCCGGCTGCGGCGTTTATCTCATGCATCTCTTCTAGCTTTCTTCTGTCTTTCTATTTTAATTTCTCTTCCATTATTATTATTATTTCTCCCTTACAAGTTTTTATTTTATTATATGAAAATGAAGAATCAGAAAAATTACTTCTGTTAGATATTAACGGATAATAGCTAAACTGACAGTTATGGATAGCTAATAGCCAAATCGTATTTATATCCGTTAAAATTTTTCTGATACAGATACAGATACAGATACAAATTTCTTCGAATACAAATACAAATTGAATAATTTTTATTATTTTTCGGATCGGATCATAGATAAAATCAAATATTTTACTATCAATCTGCAACCCTAGTAGTACACCTACTTCTACAACATGAGCAACAATTATAAAAAAAAAAATAAAACCCTAGAAACTAAAGACATTCCCCCCTCTATTTCTCTTTTGCTGCTCTCTCTTTCAACTTCTCAATCAATGATTCTCTATCTTTATCCCTTCTCTCTCACGCTCTTCTCCGATTTTCGTGTTTTTTTTCATATCATGCTAAAGTGATTTCATGTTAATATATTTATTATTCATGTTAAAAGAATTCTACTTTTTTTTTTAATTTATTGACATTGTTATTTAATTTATCGATTTTATATTGTAAATGATCAATATAACAACTATATAGTCTATTTAGATACTAATAACAATAAATTCAATGCACTCGATGTTTGTAAGCACCGTTTTATATGTTTAATTATTTTGAATAGATAAAATATATACATTTAAAAAGTCTCATAAATTGTTAAGAAACTGAATTTAAATATTAGTGGTAACTGAAGAAGAGAAAGAGATAGAGAGCAGAAGAGTGTTTTGTTTAGGTTGTGTGTTATTTATGTTATCTTTTTATTATTATTTAAATTAAGTATACTGTTGTTAAAAACGCAATAAAATGGGTGAAAGAAATCTCAAAGTATATGAATATAATATAGCTTTTGATGTCGATTTTGACGCTTCGCAGATGTCATTCGACAAAGAGCATATGACGTTGACTGTAGAGCTGACTAAGTAAGACCTTTTAGAATATTCGAGCTGGTATATATAACAAAACGTGTATGATTTATTAGTTATTCAGTACCGATCAACAATATAACATTTGATTAATGAAAATATAATGCGACTAATTAATGAGTCCAACCAAGGCGGGATCAGGGATGGTCCACAAGTAACAACTTCATTCCATTATACAAATACAATCATACATATTCTAGAGTGTACTCCTGTACTCCTGATGAATGCAGTGCAGTGCACTATGTTGCACCAGCAGGGATATAAGAAAAGTAGCTAATTTATAATTTATTCTGTGTTCAATTTGATTTTTTAGTTTAAGTTTGATTTGTTTAATTAGATTTTTTATTAGTTTAATTTGAGTTTGATCCGATAATTTTTTAATGAATTAGTTTGAGTTCGATTCGTAATAGTTAATATGTGATTATTTGTATATACTTTAACTATTTCATCAATAATATATATAATATTATAATTATTTTATTGTAAATTTAATAAATTATTATAAAATTAATAAATATGAGTTATTTTTAAAAATAAATATAAATTAAAATTAATGAGTTCGATTTCATTTCAAATTTGATTTCAAATCAAACTCTAATATTAATTAGTTCGATCCAATTCAATTTATTTGCAATCTGTATGAGCGTGTGTATCCATAATAATCTTTATTTGTTCTGGTGACTCCGTGATTCATAGATTACCTGACAATTTCGTCTCGTCTCTTCGCGACCTCACGACTCGCATCTCGTCGCTGCGTCCGGCTTCCCATGCTTCGACGCTTCGCTGCTCTGACTCGTTGCTCTAAGTCACGTCGTCACTGCTCTGGCTCGACCCACCGTACTCTCTTTTTTCCTTATTGAGTTGTTTATTTCTCTGAATGACCGAAAAAGAAAGAAAATTAAAAAATAAAAAGGAATTAGACTTTAGGAAAACGGAGAATTTATTCATTGTCAAATGCAGTAGCCATTGGAAAATTAGTTAGAATTTATTCGCTTGTGTTGCCAGGCTGCCAACATCCTCAATTCTCATTGTTTTTTGTTTCTGCAATTTTTTAGTTAGATGAATCATATATGTATGGTACTAATAGTTGAGAATTTAAGCATTGCCAAATGAGTTGGCAAACAAATTTAGTTAGATGAATCATGTTATCTCCTAGCAAAATTATGAAATTTAAATTTGTAATTCTTTTTATTACAAAATTTGCAATATATCCATTGAAAAGATTGCAAACAATATCAAAAGATAAAAATTCGTAGAAAAGTGTTGTAATTTATAAATGCGAGAATGCATATTATTTTTGTATTTTTGAAACTATTATTTTGAAATTTTTTAAGTTTAAGTTGTGTTCTCTTGAATTTTGTGTTAAATTAAAATTTTATTTGCAAATTATTATTAATATTAAATATTTTTATGATGGATCATTATTAAAAAAATATGGAACCCCATTGAATCAAAATTCTGACCACACTACTAGAAGTATGAATTGTTCTTCTCTACATTCTTTTTGTTCTTGCTGATTAATCTACATATCATTATCATTGACTTTATAAATAGAGTAAATCTACCGTGAGCTTAAGCTTACGGAATACCTCCGTGAGTTTAGCTCAAAAAATATATCAAATGATCTCTAAATTTTGATTTTTCAATCTCATAAAATTCTTCATATTAAAATCTTATGGGGTACAAAAATTTGGAATATTTTAAATTTTTTAAGTCACTCCTTTCAATTTTTGAAAATAATGTACAAACATTGAATATTTTATTATTATTTTTGGAGCTGATTTTAAAAAATTGAAAATAGTGACTTAGAAAACTCAAAACATCTCAAATTTTTGTACTCCACAAGATTTCAATATAAAGAATATAATAAGAGTGAAAAATCAAAATTTAGAGATAATTTAATATATTTTTTGAGCTAAGTTCACGGTCTGTATATGCACTGTGCATCTTTGCTTGTCGGATTATCCACCGACCCCGTCATTTGGCAGGTTCAGCGTGTCATAGTGTTTTTCTTTTGATCAATATTATATTTTCATTATCCTTAATATGATTTAATTTTTAATTCAAATTTGAACGATTAAGATACCATGTACTTCAATGTTTAGCGTGGGCGGCCATATTCGAGATTGAAATCTACTTTGTGATATTATATTATTTTATTTTATCCGACTTATTTAGGATTCTGATATTGTCCGAAGGGCTTTCTCCTTTGGCCCCTGGTGGTACAGAGAAAGTCGGGATGCGATCCGCTGACCTTAGTGTGTACGGTGTAGGCTCCAATTTGTTTATATTTCATTTTGATATTTTTACGGGATGCAATCCTCTGGCCCTTGGTTGGTACAGTGCAGGTTCCCATTTGATTTCGATTTGTTAATTCACGGATAATTATCTCTTTTTGGCGATATGGCAAATGAAGACATACTTATCCGCTTACTTTTATTTTGTAAGGTGAATTACCAGATTTAACAAACCAGAGTACGTGTCTATGCATGCTCACTCTCCTAGGGTGTTATCGCATCGGGAGCTCGAATTACCCGTTTATGCGGTATTGGCGTCGTATAAACATAAAGTCCTAAGTGTTGGGTTTTGGAATGCCCAAATCCCATTAATGCTCAAGCTGCGGAAAGACCGTAGAACAAAATTTTTACTTCTACTTAAGTTAGGAATTAAAGTATGTCGGATAATTACCGAGAGATACAGACATTTAATCCTTTACAAAAGACGATAAAATATTATTTTACTTCTAACTTAAGCTTAGGGTTAAAGTGGTATGTCAGATGATTACCGAGAGATACACACCTCTTTAAACCTTTATTGATCTACTCCATGATTGATTTCTAAAATATTAATCTACTTAACGATTAAATATATTAATATAAGATGTTATACCTGACTTTCAAATTTCAATTGGAATGAAAATTGGTTTGTCTCGGAGCACCAAACGTCTGATGCCTCTGTAGGTTATCCATCAGGACTGACCAGAGAGCGGCTTATTTCTTTTGCCAAAAATATCATAAACCGCGGTTTCTCACAAAAAAACACTATTCACCAGAGAAAAAAATGAAATAGTACTATTCACGACTCGCAGTAATTATGTTTCACAAATGTGCAGAAATACCGCAACTTTCGTAAAAATACTATTCACCGATTCCGTGAATTATGAAACAACCGTATACCGAGAGAGAGAAAGTAGAACTGATTTAGTGTAGCTTTATCTCTCACCTTACCCCTCTATTTATAGGAAAAATAGAATTGCCAAATTACCAAAATGCCCTCATGAATAGTAGGGAGGTTCCAAAGTGAAAAGACCAAAATACCCTTAAAGTTCATCAAATTTACCAAAATGCCATTGGGCTTTTGGCCAAATTATCGAAATACTCTTGGGTTTTGCATGGGCCTTTTTGGGCTTTTCGGATTTTGAGCTTTTTTCGGCTTTTCTGATTTTGGGTTTTTAATTATTAATTAAGACTTTAATTATAAATGAGCTTTGGCCATAATTCAAATCTATAATTAACATTTAAAATCCAAATCAAATATATATAATTGTCACGTACAATTATATTTTTCTCGGTTATTGTTTCGGCGAATTTATACGACGTGTCCAACACGTTATAAATTCAATCTGATTTTTGCTTCTTGTCATCTCTATGACAAGTATAATTAATTATAACCATCCTATTATTAATTATAAACAATTTATAATTAATCAATAAGATTCTCCGATTAACTCCTATACGGTGTGACCCGACAGGATCCGTGTTATATTGGTAAATAGAGTTAAAATTATTTTAACTTCTATAATCATAGGAGGCATCTGACAAAATGCACTATTACCATTCAATTACACAGATGATGATGTACTGTACAATATCATGATCCAGTAAACTATTTACTTGTGTTTAATTCTTTTGTCTCATAGCTATTAGATCAGTTTAAAGGTAGGTATGTGTCATCCTTGTAAACTTAATCTTTTCTTGATCCTGAGTAAATTATCAAATATGATTACTCTTGTAATTATACCACTAGCAGATAATCTTACTCTATCAAGGGGCCCAGTGATGCTATAACTCACATAGAAATACGAGGAACAATAGTACTTTTGGCAAACCATCTCTTCCTCCGTATAAGTTATGTATACCGAAGAGCAACCTTTATAGCCACCTTTTACGGATAACGTTTGGTAGAAATCACACACATACATATTTTATGTAGGAAAGATGAATACCTCATACTTTAGAATTTAATACTGAATGAAAACATTAATGACACAAACACAATTCCATTTAATGTTTCATTCGGGGTATATCAAATACGATGTTCCTAGAACATCTATCTATGTGATTAAAATGACAACTCTTTGTCTATGGTCTGTAAAACTTGACCATCATTTAATTCACATACTAACCTGATAACGGTTAATTAGTGTTCCTGCTAATTACCTTGGTTAGTGACTTTTAAGAGTATATTCTATATTATGAAGTTTCACAATTCTAGTCATGAACTCGGAATGATTCATAAATTCAATAATACTCAAGGAAACAAAATATCGTTTAAATTTCCAATTCATTAACAAAGCTTTATATAACCAATTTATCGTATTATTGACTTCAAGATTATTACAAACTAACACTAAGTTCATAAGTTGGGTTGCAGGTGGCACCCGCTTAGGAAAGGCCCAAGTTCGTAAGTTGGGACGCTGGTGGCGCCCACTTGGGATAAATCTGGTGATTTACAATCCGGGTTTTTATATCGGGTGTTTGATTTTCGTACTTTATATTTTATAATATATTATATTATTATTTCCATATATTTTATATTTGGGGTTATTTATCATTTCATCTCATTCATGTAGGTTTTTTCTCCACGTACATAAAATATTAGTATATTCACCCATATTTATTATATTGCATTAAAATACGGTATCGGTATTTGGGTCCAGTCTAGGAAAGAAGATCAAATCTTAAGGCTGGATCTAAATTCGTACCGAGTAATTTTTAAATTACTCACGTTTCTACGGTGGTTGTGGGATCCAAGTACATAGGTGCATGATGTATTTTGATGAGAGAGTGCTAGGTGCAGTCTTGCGTGGTGACAGAGATGTTTCGCCGCATCCGTATGTGAGCTAGGGTAGTGGATTAGGATCTATCGGGTTTCGAGTTTTATTTCTTCTTTTGGGTTTTTCTTTGAGAGATTTTACTACACATTTCGATGGAGCTAGCCCCGCCAATGTCGGCGTTGTATTTTATTCTTGTTACTCTGGACTGTTATTGTTCTGTATTATTATTATTGTTTTGTTTATTCAGTATTTGATTTATTTATTTCATTTAGTCTTTCGTATGTATGTCTCGTCGTGCGTACGTGACAAAATTAATCACTCCTAATTTGTTTTAATTATTCTGGGGTGTGACACCTAATTAGTAAAATATTATTTGGATGGTAACTTATGAATAGTGATGAAGAGAATAAATAAAATAATAATTATTTTTTTTTAGATTCTAATGTTTATTATTTTGTTTACTGTTATTAATTAGTTTATTTTTATTTAATTAATATTATTATTTACCATTAATTAGTATTTTGTTTAATACTAATGTAATATACCAATAAATATCAAATAATGTCTATTGGACTTTTTCATAAATTGAGATAAATTTTGGATTAAATTGCAAATTAAAAAAAATATATATATATGAAGAACACGTTACCTGATATCTCCATGACACGTCGCTCCGCAGGGAACCGCCTATGTGACCGTGTATATCAATCTCTCCTGTTAATGACAAAACGAAATGGATTTGACTGATTTTTTTTATCACATTTTCTGTACTCATTTTTATGTAGTTACGTGAGCGATCACTCACGTGATGATTTGATTTTTTTTTTAATTATTATTATTATATTTATATTATGTCATTGACAGTTTTTATCACGTTCAAGTTTATTTTGTTTCCGATTTGACTGATTTATTATTTATTTCTAAATTTAATTTATTTTCATTTGATTATTAATTAAACCTTTTTAATTTATTTGTGTTAATTCGATTGTGTAAACAAATTTACTTAGTTACTATTTGATTTAGCTTTTGAGTAAATATCGTGTTAGTGTCGGTCTTCGTATTATTTAAACTTCAATTTGATTTATTCATTATATGTTTCAAACTTAAAATCTATTTTATTATTAGCTTGATGTATATATTCCATAAATCTCATTTTAAGTTATTGATTAATCTGCATTAAATCTTTTTAATTATTATCTTAATTATTATTATTGTTTAATTAAATTTTAAAGTTTAACAATCATGGTGGGCACGGTGTATGATCTTCATATGTTTATGCATAATTGCTCAAAATATATGTTTTAATGAATAAGAATGAATTATTATTGTTTGAATGCTTTGAATGGAACTATATTATTCGTAATATTGTTATAGAGAAGTTGCGCTGTTAAATAATCGGTTTCTGAACTTTATAAGTTGATTTCATTTTATTTCTTTGTTATCTTTTTATTTGTTGGCGACACAGGTTTCGGGTCGTCTGATGGATGCAGAATATGCCGACTCCATAACGTCTCGACCTAGGATGTTACAGATTATGATATCAGAGTATACGTTTCTCGGATTGTGATTGGATCTTCATCCGTTTTCATTCTAAATAGTGATTAATACTGGTAGTTGATATTAACATCATATTCGAAACTCCATTTAAATATTTGAGTTTTGAGTTATTCCGTTTGAATTATCTCTTATATGAATAATATTTTGAAATCTGAATTGCATAGCGAAATCATGAGAATATAATAATCCTGATTCTTAGAAACATATATAAAATTGTAAGAACAGAGGAAAACATAAAGAAAAAATAAAGAAAAAAATGAGCAGATTACTCATGAATATTATACTAATTGGATATGAAATTATAAATAATAAAAAAACACGAATAAGCAATACTTATGTAAGAACACTGTCATAGATGAACTTGAAGTCGTTTAGGCACGATTTGAAATTGACATTGAGTAATATATTAAATTAAATTGATAATATATAAATAGTGAATTGAATATTTAATTTTTCTAAACTTCTGTTAGTAAGCTCTGTGTTAATTATAGAGTTACAAATCTCTTATTTTCGTTTTGGTTTAATTTGAGCTACGAATATTTATTTTCATTTCGGGTCAATTGGAGTAAAATTATATTAATATTTTCATCAGAGTTTAGCAGCCAAAGTGTAGTGCGTCATATTTCATAAGTCTTAAGATTTCGAGAATAATTAATTTTTTAAAGTCGCTATCGCATTTGAAATTTTGAGGACAAAATTTTTAAAGGAGGGGAGAATGTAATATACCAATAAATATCAAATAATGTCTATTGGAATTTATCATAAATTGAGATAAATTTTGGATTAAATTGCAAATTAAAAAAAAAAATATATATTTGAAGAACACGTTACCTGATATCTCCATGACACGTCGCTCCGCCGGAAACCACCTATGTGACCATGACACCATGTATATCAATCTCTCTCTTCAGTTAATGAGAATAAATAAATAAATAAAAACTGAGAAAGAAAAAAAAATATAGAACTTCTCGGAAGAAAAGCCAATCCGGAAGAAAGATGTCAAAGAAGAAACATACGAGAAGAAAATACACAAGGTATCGCGGGTTTGATTCAGGGAACATCTAGATAATCTAGTATCAAGATGTGAATCGTATTCGTATTAGATAATCTGATTTTTTATAATTTATATTTAAATATTATCTGTTAATTGAATTTTTCATTTGATTTGAATTTATTTAATATGGATTAATTGACATTTGACTTAATATATGGTCGGTGACTCGAATTATCTGAATGAATATGTGATATAAAATATGGATTGAACTATCTAAATTGATTGCATGTTGATAGTTAGAATTGGTCTAATTATACATAATTGAACATGTCATAACCTAATTCTTTCGTAATCCGAAAGGGAGGATCCACATAACCTGAAAGGTTGTGAGTGAAAGATGACTCCGATGAGTCCCGTTTACTAGCAAATTTATGGGATACCCCCCACTTATCACGGTGGTCACGGTGTGTAATTTTCATGTGTTTTATGCATAATTGCTCAAAATATATGCTTTAATGAATAAGAATGAATTATTATTGTTTGAATGGTTTGAATGAAACTATATTATTCATAATACTGTTATAGAAAATCTACGTCGTTAAATAGCCGGTTACTGAGGTTTATAAGTTGACTCCGTTTTGTTTCTTTGTTATCTTTTTATTTGTTGGCGACGCATGTTTCAGGACGTCGGATGGATGCAGAGATGTAGACTCCATAACACCTCGGCCTGGGACGTTACAAATTATTATTATTTTATTTATATTAATGATTATTATTTTATTTATTATTATTCATGTTACTAATGATTATTATTTTGTTTACTAATATTAATTATCATTTTATTTAATATTACTTTATTATTAATTATTATTTAATTTAATAATAGTGATAATTTTTATTTAATATTATTGATTATTATTTTGTTTAATATTAAAAATTATTATTCCATATTGTTATTTGCTATTAATCATTATTTTATTTAACACTAATGTTTATTATTTATTTCATATTAATTAATATTTTTTATTTTATTATTCTTAATATTATTTTATACTATTATTAATTATTAATTTATTTAATATGAATGATTATTATTAGTTAAAATATTTTCTTTATTATAATTTATTAGTTAAAATGTTTCTGATGGGTTGATGATGATGGGATATCATAGAAATATGTTATAATTAAAATATAAATTATTTCATTGTTTGTTAGTTTCTCTCACTATTTTTCTTTCTCACAATTCTCTATTCCAACAAGAATATGATTTAGTAAATTAGCAACTAACCCAGTTGTTCTCAAAAATATATTTTGTGTTTGGATTGCACTCAAGTTGGATGAGTAGTGCTATTCTCAAGAGCAAGCTATTCTAACCCCATTAAAACTGAGAATTTATTCATTGTCAAATGCAGTGACCATTTGAAAATTAGTTATAAATTATTCGCTTCTGTTGTTAGGCTGTCAACATTCCTCAATTCTCATTGTTTTTTATTTCTACATTTTTTTCTAGTTAGATGAGTCATGTATGAATGGTACTAATAGTTGAGAATTTATGCATTGTCAAATGAGTTGGCAAACAATTTTAGTTAGATGAATCATGTTATCTCATTGCAAAATTATGAAATTTGAATTTGCAATTTTTTTCATTACAAAATCTATAATATACCCAATAAAGAGATTGCAAAATTATCAACAGATAAAAACTCATAACAAGTGTTGTAACTTATAAATGTGTGAATGCCTATTATTTTTTGTATTTTTGGAACTATTATTTTGAAAGTTTTTATGTTTAATTTGAGTTCTGTTAAATTTTGTATTAAATTAAATTTTTATTTGCTAAATATTGTTAATATATTAAATATTTTTGATGATGGATCTCCGAGAACGACACACACAAAATAGAAGAACTGTGTATACAATGAAGGTGGTCAGAAGCTTTACTTTTTCACCCAATCCCCCACCTAGCAATTTTCTCCAAGTTCTCTTGTCTGCATAAGAGTTTGTAGACTGACCAATATTATATCATACATTAGCGAATTTGATTAAAAAAGAAAAAAATCTTTTATGGATTTCCTCCGCTATCAAAACAAACTAGATATAGTTTTTCTTGCTTCTCTTTAGTCTTTCATCCTGCGACCTTCTATGTCACGTCTTCTCTTCTATTATTTTCCCTCCAGCTTACTTTTATTGATAATTTGAGTTACGGAAAAAATGATTCTCATAAGAAAAAAAAGACAAAATTATGGGATCTCACTGAATCAAAATCCTGACTACGTCACTAAAAAAAGGTGTTACATTATTTAATTGTTTAACATATTTTATCTTCTCAAATATTAAGTTATTTATTTATAACTTTGTTATATTTGCATTATTTAATGATAATAAGAGTAATATTCAACAAGCCATGTGGGTGTATGAACTCCTGAAAATTAATAAGAATTGACGGGTTGTTGCCCGCTTTATCAGAAGGGAAATAATATCAGAAAATCAGAACTTTTATGCAAACGGCCGCAAACGTTCGAGAAATTAGAACTTTCAAACAATCACAATGGGTCCGTTTGGCAAATCAAAGAATAGCTTTGGAAGAGTGGTAATTTTGGAAGAGTGATAGAATAGTATTTTTTTTGGAAGAGTGGTAGAAGAGTGGTATTCTTAACTATTCGGAAGAGCGAAAATATCGTTTGGCAGTTGTTACTCAGAATAGTTAAAATATGAATAATTATGATACTAATAATGATGATGATTATAATAATAGTAAAATAATAATCATAATAGTAAGATAATAATAATAATAAAATAATAAAAAATAATTATAATAAATAATAATATTATAATAGTAATATAATAAAAATATAAACATAATCATAATATAGTAATATAATAATAAAAAATTATAATTACAATCATAATTATAATAATATAATAATAAATAATCATAATTTTAATAATATAATAATCATAATCATAATCATGATAATAATAATTATAGTCATAATCATAATAATATAATCATAATCATAATCATAATAATATAATAATAAAAATATAATCATAATCATAAAAATAATTATAAATAATTATAATTATAATAATAATAATAAATTAATCATAACTATAATCAACATATAATAATATAATACAACATAATAAAATAATAATAAAGTATTAAAAAATAATCATAATAAATAATAATATTATAATAGTAATATAATAAAAATATAAACATAATCATAATATAGTAATATAATGATAAAAAATTATTATTACAATCATAATTATAATAATATAATAATAATAAGTAATCATAATTTTAATAATATAATTATAATATAATAATCATAATCATGATCATGATCATAATAATATAACCATAATCATAATAATATAATAATATAATAATAAAAATACAATCATAATCATAAAAATAATTATAAATAATTATAATTATAATAATATAATAATAAATTAATCATCACTATAATCAACATATAATAATATAATACAATATAATAAAATAATAATAAATAATCATAATCATAATCATAATCATCATAATATAATAATATAATAATATAATAATAAATAATCTTGATCATAATAATATAATAATAAAATAATTATATTTATATTCATAATATAATAATATAATATTAAAATTATATTTATAATAATAATAAATAATATAATAATACCAATGGTAACGATAATATAATAACAATAATGATAATGATAATAATAAGAATAATTTAATAATAATAATATAATGATAATAATAATAATAAATAATAATCATAATATTAATATAATAATAAATTATAATCATAAATATAATATAATAATATAATAATACTAAATCTTAATCATAATCATAATATAATAATATAATATAATATAATCAAACAATAATCGCTATTCGACGAGAGCTAATCCGGTATTCCACCTATAAGTTGGTATACCTGGGATTAGCGCTATTCCGCACTCTTCTACTTAGTCTAAAATTCGTTTGGCAATCAGAATAGCTATTCTATTCCAACTTTTTGCTATTCCATTGGGTGCCAAACGGACCCAATGTGAACATTGTACTTTGAATTTGCAATTTTAAAAGTATTTTTCATACGCGCCTTGTTATTAATTCTTTCAGGAGGAGTTCATTTTGACCTATTAATTACAGACAACGATGTATAATGTATTACTATCATGATTACATTTTTAATTATTCATTCTATATAATCAAATTATATTGTATTTCTAAAATTTGACATAATTTATGTTTAATGATTTTATCAAATTTAATACTTGATCTCTCATATAATTTAGATAGTGCGGGGGAGCCTACAAATTTGCTAGTTTTATTCGATATGATTCAGACATGGAGGTTCGGCAATTTTCCAAATTTTAAGATACGGATGTAGTTGTATATATATATATTTTTAATTAACATACATAAAAAATATGGTGCAAGTAAATGATCTAATGACTTAAGTAATAGCTAATTAGATTGACCTCTAAGTGATCATAGGTTTCAATTTCTATCGACACAAAATAAAATTTATAAACTAAATTCTCATTTTTCTCTCTAAAAAATATGGTCCAATATAACTGCTAGTACATCTCTTGTAGCAAGCTGGGAGTTCAAATTCCAGTGTATATGTTTTCATCTGAATTTTGTTGGATATACAGAGGCCGTCTTTAATATATTAATTAAAAAAAAAGTCACAATTGACAACAACTGAATTGCAGCGCTTGTCCTGTTGTCCATCGTGCGGCGGTACATGTGGAGGGTTGGAAAATGTATCAGAAACGAACTGGGGAAATATCGACGCGTATCATATGCATCCAACTTCTTCAAAAATTGAAGCGCGTTAATTGGGAAATGGTAGGGCGTACGGGTGGAGATATTTCATATTCATATTTATTATTATTTTTATTTATATTTTTTTCATATTTATTAATATTTTCTTTGTTAATATTTTATCTTTATCCATTAAAAATTTCAGGTAACAAACGGATAACGGTATATAACGAGTAAAAATAAAAATAATTCAATAAAAAAAATTATATAATTTAGACAAATAAATAGTATTAAATAAATTATATAATTTTTTCATGTCAATTGTCATAAAAAACATATACTAATTACTAAATATATATTTATATAATATAACTATATATATTTTTATTAAAAATATAAAATAATTATATTTATATATATTTAACTATATATATTTATATACTTTATCCATATCCATACCCGATAAGCTAATAATTTTTTTTTCTTAACCATACTCATATTCGATGACCTAACGAAAATAAAACTTTATCTATATCCGTTTTATCGGATACGATACGGATCGGATAAACGCCAAAAGAATCATTGACAGCCCTAGGAAATGGTTTAGTGGACTAGTGGTTGAACGCTTGAATTCTTTTCCAAAGAATAGGGTTCACATTTGTAAAAATCATGCTTTTATTATTCTGCCGTGGACCCATGATACCCGTCTTCGTTAAAAATAATAAATTTTTTTTTTATAGAAAATGGAAACAAAATTAAATGTTTAAACAACTTATATATAAAAGCACAAAAGGAAAATAAAAAATTCAAATTTATATAAGTGTTATTTTATTCATATATGCTCATCCTAGGGGTGTTAATGGGTCGGATCATATTATTTTATTATTTTTTGAGCCTATTTGAACCCGACACGATTATATTCGGGTCAAAATTTTTTAATCCATATCCAATCCGATCGGATTATGAGTCGATCCGACCCGATCATTGTAAAATAATTATATATTTATTAAATTTTTTATATTATTTTTAATAATTAAATTTTAAATAATTTATAGTTAATCTTAATTAGTGCAATATTTTTTTGTATTTCGGATCAATAATTGACACCTCTAGCTCATCTCTCACGGTTAGTCATGAAGATTCAAATCTCTCTTTCGATCCGACCGTTAAAAGTGTTCTCCATATTGCAATATGTTTGGAGACCAAATTTTATATTTTTTGAAAAAAAAATCTATTTTTTAGGGGGTGAAAATGAATTGAATTTATGATTTTTAATAAGAACAATTTTCTAATCTCAAAAAAATAAAAAAATTCTAAAATATGTAAAATTTTGTCTCCAAATATATTTCAATATGGAGAACATTTTTAACGGCCGAATTGACATTTTAAATTAAAAAATGAAAGATACGACGCGAATTACAAAAATATTTTGTACTTTAAAATTAATCGGAACATATTCTCTCTATATAGTCCTTTTTTTTTTAATTTATTCCTATCAGACAGACAGACGAACTTATCCATGTGGCACAAGTACCGTTTCCTAGGTACCGCTTCTATTAGAGATTGAGAGAGAGACCAGTTAAGTAACGGTAACATATAAGTTCCCTTTCCCAGTCTTTATTCGCCCATAAAATAAAACACAAATCCAAGTAGCTAGCTAATTAGCCCCCTTTCCCAGTTTTCATCCTTGTCCATAAAAAACACAAATCCAATGTATATCATTTAACTATTTAAGATATGTAAAAGCAAGTCATACGATCCTGTTGATAAGTCTAGAACCCAAATTGGGATTGCCTATGTAACAAAAGTCTAGAACCCGCCTTGAAAAGGGAGGAAACCCACCAGGCCTATTGATAAGTCCATACCTGATAAGATAGTAAATTTACACAAGTTTTTAAAATACAAATTTTATTATGTGTGTGAAATAGTACCGCATATCGCATATACGGATTTATATACGGAATTACATACGCGGTTGTTTTTAGTGTTAAGTAGAGTACAACAATAAATAAAATCATATATTAGACAAATGTGAAAGGTTGTGTAGTAGTCCAGTACATTGGCTAATAAAATCATATATTAGACAAATCGTTTAGTTTACTTCAGACCATTCAATCCGCATAATTAGGCCGCATATAAACTTGAGCACATGGGCTAAGTCGCATGCGCATAAACGGACACCTATGCAGCCGCATGTGCCGTATTTTATTTCATTGAATGTACATATATCTTCATGGAAGAATTATGCAGGGAATACAGCAGCCAGCAAAACATATTATAATTTCACATCATTAGCAATTCACAGAATATCTGAATCTTTATATGGTTTGTTTGTCAAATGGAAGGTGAATGTTATCAACAGGATCTATTAGATACATTTTTGGGTGAAGTTTTCTTGAGCTAACATGAAACTAGATTGTCATCTGCAATAATTATGCAATGTCAATTTTTTGGAGATTAATTTATTTTTTAGGTTTTCTTTTTTTAATAGAATTTTACTCTGACCCGATTTCCTTTTCAGTTTTTGCTGACTGAATAGACCAGGGGCAATTATGCATTATTGTTTTACCTTGCCATTTATGAGTTTTGATGAATCAATTTATTAAGAATTTATCTTTTAGGCCATTCAATCAGGACCGTTTATACCTTTTTCATTTATATTATTTGAGCCATTGATGGAATTTCTAGGGTTTTCATTGCAGCATTGCTATACAAGAACACACTCTCATTGATTCGTCATTCTGCCTATTTGAACACGCTTTCACTATTGTAATATATATATAGAGAGAGAGTATACCGTGAGATTAAGCTTACGGATGTCTTCTGTGAGATTAACTCAAAAAATATATCAAATCATCTCCAAATTGAATTTTTTCACTCTCATTAAATTCTTCATATTGAAATCTTATGAGGTACAAAAATTTGGGACGTTTCAAATTTTCTAAGTCACTCTTTTTAATTTTTGAAAATCGGCTCTAAAAATAATAATAAAAATATTCAATGTTTGTACATTATTTTCAAAAATTGAAAAGAGCGACTTAGAAAACTCAAAATATTCTAAAATTTTGTATCCCATAAAATTTCAATATGAAAAATTGAATGAGAGTGAAAAATCAAAATTTAGAGATGATTTGATATACTTTTTGAGTTAAGCTCACGGAAGGCCTCCGTGAGCTTAAGCTCACAATATCTTTACTCTCTCTCTCTCTCTCTCTATATATATATATATTTAAACGTAAATTAATTTCATTAAAAAAGGTAATTACATTCATAAAATAGAAAAAACTCTTTGATCCTAAACCAAACAACACAAAATATCAAATAACTCTAAATTAAGTCATCTATTAAAGTAATCTAAATGATTGTGTATCCAATACACATGGAGGGATACATTTTAAAGAAGAACAATATTCCTTTACAAGCAATCGGTCATATAAGTTGTTAAGTACGTCATAAAAATTAAAATCTTAAATCAATATTTAAATTTACTGAAGTTGAAGATAATTTCTTCTTAAATATCTCAAAGCACAATACTTCAAATGAACTAACTCTTTCTAGAATAAAAAGAGCGATGAAGAGACATATGAAGAAATAAAAATCAAAATAAAGCGATAAAATTTAGAAAACCATCTGAGTAGAGAAAGAGAGAGATGGCGGGGGAGACAATCTATCGTCTCTCCTCATCAGAGATTTCTTAGTGAAGAGAAATAGATATTTTTTTCTTTTGAGGAAAATGGCTTTGATAAGTTTATCGTGTAATTATTTCTTTCTTTTTACCGTTGTGCTATATCAAAATCTGAGATTAGAACAATTATTGATGTTAGTTTTTCCTTAATATCTAGTTTCACTTAAATATACATATCCACATGCTCTTAATTTGTCCTTTTAAACTGACAATATTTGTAGTCATCTTGGTCCTCAATTTTTGTGTGATTGACTCAGTTTTAAGTAGTTAGAGTGTGAGTATACAACAACTTGTAGTTGTTATTTTGAACTCCTCTAGAGTTATTTTTGAAATTTATTACTGAACTCATTAAACTCAAAAATACTATCTCAAGGTTTATCACAGGTGTTCACTCTACTCAAACAAAAATAAACGAAGAGTTGAATTAAATGGAATAAAATAATTTAACAGATCTGAGAGAAGAAAAAGAGTGCTCCGAAATTCATTTTCTTTATAATTCAAACCGTGTTTATAAGTATTTTCTTTCTCTTGCTTATAATCTACTCAACTCCTATATTTATACTCCTTAGTTTCATTAAATGTCTAGCCACAGTCCTATCACTTTACTACTTCCATTAGTTGTCTCTGATACATACGACATATGTCAAAAATATTCATGTCATCATCGATGCATAAGTTTATCTCGAACTTTTGGATGTTCTCGAGCTGTTATGCTTGGATTCATCTTGAGCTATTATCTTAGCTTGTGCTTACTGCTGCTTCTTCGGTATTAGAGTTATCGAGGTTGAATTCCCGAGGTCATGATTCCTCAAGATCGGGATTCTTAGTTATCCTTAAAATGTAGAGTCATCTTCTTTATGAAGATCTCGAACTCCATTTTCATTAATTAATCCACATTAAGAATGTTGTTCCTTATCTCCGGAATATAGTAGATATTTTCTACCATCATGAGTTTTTTATTTTTCTAGAAATATTTCACGTTGCCTTTTCCTTTAACCTCCATCTTGGATACGTCTCTGAATGAGACTTTCCACTCGACTCAATTATCTCGGTAAATAGATGCTTACACCGATTATGTGATTGTTGGTTCCAGTGTCTAGATATCACATGGTATCACCGAGATTGAAGTACTTTGTGCCATCTTGAGCACATCATCATCTCCCTTTACCTCTGACAGTTGACTTCATTTTCTACTTTTTTCTACCTAGCAATTCCGAACATCCTTCTAGACATAAAAAGTCTTCTCTTCAAGAACTATCCTGGCTTGAGGGCCTCCTCGAGAGATTTTTTTCTTGAGCTTCTTTCTTCGCTCATGTGCTAAAAGTGAGTTGACTAGTTCATCAACTGTTAACTCAGCTAAGTCTTTCGACCCCTCTATGGTGCACACTACATTCTCGAACATATCTGTCAATAACCTTAAGATCTTCTCCATCACCCTCTGAGTCTCTCTTCATTTCTCTTTTGTTTGTACTCTGGTAATATAGTTTGAGACTCCTTAGGTACTGATCATTCTCAACATCTCAAACTCTCCTCATAGAGTTTGAAATATTATTTGTTTTATCTAGTAGGCTCCTTTATAAACTATAAGGAGAATTTCTGAAAGTCATGTCCATCATAATCGCTAAATTAAATTTGGAATCAAATCATATACAACATAATGATAATATAAGATTGATCAAAAGTAAAGCACTATGGCACGGTCGAACCCGTCAAATGACGAGGTCGATGAATAACTGACAGGCAAAGGTGCGCAGTGTATATACAGATCAATGGATCCCACGGGCCGATTGGACACCATACATAACCGCATCAGTCTGATTATACAAAGCAACCTCAGACTGAGATCACCCGGCCCGCCTCTCAGCACTTCCATGCATTTAATGCATGATTAGCTACTTAACTTAATTATTAATTAGTGATAGTAATAATATTTAACCTAATATTGATAATCTATAACTTTGTTATTTTAATTCTAATCTAATCTTATTTCGGGACTAACTTCCGAGTCCTACTCCTGTTTTATCTACATGCAATATGACATATAAATGCGGGTATACCTCAAATATGCTGGTTAATTTATCGGATGCAATGATAATTCAATTTGGGTCCCTAACAATTATTTGGTCAGAAAAATATCGCAATTCAAGTTATTTTTGAAAACAAATCATTTTTAGGGTTGGGTTCCTATTTCTGAAGAAAGAAAAGCAAATCTCAGGAATTCATATCTGGGGGTCGCTTTACTTAGGAGACAGGTCGTCATCTCGGGGTCGGTGACTGCGTACGTGAGGTCAGGGTCAGCCTCGTAGTCCGTGAGTAGATTCGAGTCGACTAAATTATCTATTATTAATTTAAATTAAGTGTTTGTTAGTTTTTACGCAATTTATTTTATAATTAATATTTAATTATAGACAACTTTTTGATTATCGACAGTTCGGGTTTTAATGTCTTTTTCTCTAAAAATTCATCAGCATCTCTACTATATTTATAGAGTGTCAGAATTTTTATTTATCCCATTTGTACCCGTTTTATTATGTTTGACATTTAAATGACCTTTATACTTCCTTTATTAGTTCTGTTCGGGATTCATTAACTTGATCAATTAATCACGTTAGGTGTTTATCGTTTATGTCCTTTTATTCGATTTGAGGTTATGAAATCATCCTTTTAGTTATTTATTATTCTCGTGGTGTTGTTTGCTGAGTTTTTGAATTGAGAGATTTAACGTCGCAAATTTAAAAAATTGGTAGACAAGTCAGAAAAATAAAAATGCACACAAACATATAAAGAATGAATTTATTAATTCATTTTATTCATTCAATTTGATTACAATTACATTCGAACAAAGAAAAAAAAATTATAAATTGAATAAAGGAAGAAATTGACTAATATATATTATATAAAATATATATTATTTTTATTCTTATTAATTAATTTAAAAAATAGAGAAATTAATTAATATTAAATTATATATAATTTTATTTATAATTTTTTATTTATCAAAAAATAGAATAATTGATTAATATATATTTTTATACATATTAATTATATTCTTATTTATTATCTTATTATATTCTTAAATCTTATAATTTATTTTTATTTTATATATATTATATTTTTATAAGTTTAAAATTTAAGTTTTATAATAAAATATATCAAAAACCAAAACAAAAGAAAAAAAGTACAAATAAATTTAATTAATCATTGTATTTTATTAAACGTATTGGTATTTTAAAATATATGATCATACGCTATCTATCATACCACACTATATTTGTTCACAGGTAATGCCATAAGGGAGCAGACATGAAATTTAATCATTCCACGCGACTCTGACAATGATACATTGTCATTCGTAGATTTAAAATTTTAATTTTATCACTCTTATTATTAATAATATGATTTTTATAATTATTATATTTAAAAAAATCTGTCCATTTTATCCCAGATACCAAAATTTCACAAGTGACATAATACTATCAGGCATGCAACATGGATCAATGCCAAAAACAGGTTAGGGTCAGATATCAGCACTCTAGAACCCAGCAGAAGCTCAAAATCATCACAAAAAAATGGGACTAGATCAATACAGGTTAATTTATCAGCACTAGTCATTCTACATAGGAAACCAGCAACAAAAATAAAATAGGCACAAGTCAGGTAGATCAAACAAACAAAGAAAATATAACCAACCCTCGATCAAAGCCTTTGCTTCACTGGTACCGATTGGTACCAGTGTACCAAAGGTTCATTGCATCGACAACCAGCAACAAGGCTTTGCCAATTTAAACCAGCCAATTCAAGATCAGAATTTGTACAACATAACCGCAAAACTGGTACAAGATTTTTAAACAGTACTACATTCGCTTAACCCAGCACATACAAACAACCTCACAATGGTTCAGATCGAATCAGCAAGAGGAACCAAGTCGGCAAACTGGTGGCACCCCCGCTTCACTGGTACCGACTGGTACCAGTGTATCAGGGGCTCAAATCACAACAGCGCATAATGCAACAACCAATGGCATCACAAAAATCGAACCAAACAGCACATATCAGGTACAGTACAGGTACAAAGCAACACAAAACCAGTGTCGGGTCAAAGCATTTCGCACAAGTATCAACATGTAACCAAACAAATCGCACAAGGTATAAAGGCTTCACTCATTCACAGAACCCAACACAGGAGGCACGCTGGCCAGAAAATAGATAGAGATTCGTAAGAGCAACAAGGGATTCACAACAAACCAGCAAAACAGATCACCATAACCAACAATCAAGTAAATCAGATAATAGAATAGGGCTCATACCAAAATCAGTAATTTTGGCAACAAAACCAACAAATCAGAACCACTCCAGGGCAGTGCCAAAATCAGAGTAACAGAACCAAGGAATAAAGACCAGAACTTGGGTTCATTAGTTCATTGAACTAAAATGGGGCAGTAACTCTATCCCCATACCAGTATCAAATCCGTTTACCCATACTAACTTAACTCTAATTCGGCCATATCAAGCACAAATGTATTCACAGAAAATTCAAACAGCCAACCAAATCAACAAAAATCGAGTTTCAGTCCGACCAATTATCGTAAGGCGCATAAGAAACGATTTGAGAGTTATCAGGTTCAACTGAAAATGCAAGAAGGGGGCAAGGGGGGAGGGCACCACATCTTAGGGGGGAGCTCCACCTCGGCTACGCCTCCGATCGTTTTCTCCACTCCTTAAATAAATTTTTGTAGTTATTTTTCTGTTCTTATCAGTTTTTAAGTCTAACTCAGCACATGAGTACACCTAGCTCGAAAGAGAAGAAGGAAAGGGACGAGAGTCAGGCTTTATAGGGGAGAAGGATGTATGCGATCAGAGTGAGGAGTAGGGGCGGTGAGGGTGGCATGGCCTAGCTATCGTGGCAGAGCGGAGAGGATTGACGCGACGGAGGAAGAGAAAGTGAGAGTGAGAGTGACTTCTCTTCTGAGAGAGATCGGGATGGGGGAGTGAGGAGCGGGGGAGAAGTCAAGTCAAGGAGGAGTCGGCCTCGGGGCTCCAAATCGGCTGCTCGTCTTCTATAAGGGTCGTTTGGTAAATTAAGGAATAATTTTGGAAGAGTGATAGAATAGTATTTTTTTTAGAAGAGTGGTAGAAGAGTGGTATTTTTGAATATTCGGAAGAGCGAAAATATTGTTTGGCAGTTGTTACTCAGAATAGTTAAAATATGAATAATTATGATACTAATAATGATGATGATAATAATAATAGTAAAATAATAGTAATATAATAAAAATATAAACATAATCATAATATAGTAATATAATAATAAAAAATTATAATTACAATCATAATTATAATAATATAATAATAAATAATCATAATTTTAATAATATAATAATCATAATCATGATAATAAAAATTATTGTCATAATCATAATAATATAACCATAATCATAATCATAATAATATAATAATAAAAATATAATCATAATCATAAAAATAATTATAAATAATAATAATAATAATAATAATAATAATAAATTAATCATAACTATAATCAACATATAATAATATAATACAACATAATAAAATAATAATAAAGTAATAAAAAATAATCATAATAAATAATAATATTATAATAGTAATATAATAAAAATATAAACATAATCATAATATAGTAATATAGTAAAAAAATTATAATTATAATCATAATTATAATAATATAATAATAATAAGTAATCATAATTTTAATAATATAATTATAATATAATAATTATATTCATAATAATATAATAATAAAAATATAATCATAATCATAAAAATAATTAAAAATAATTATAATTATAATAATATAATAATAAATTAATCATCACTATAATAAACATATAATAATATAATACAACATAATAAAATAATAATAATCATAATCATAATCATCATAATATAATAATATAATAATAAATAATCTTGATCATAATAATATAATAATAAAATAATTATATTTATATTCATAATATAATAATATAATATTAAAATTATATTTATAATAATAATAAATAATATAATAATACTAATGGTAACGATAATGTAATAAAAATAATGATAATAATAATATAATGATAATAATAATAATAAATAATAATCATAATATGAATATAATAATAAATATAATATAATAATATAATAATATAATAATACTAAATCATAATCATAATCATAATATAATATAATATAATCAAACAATAATCGCTATTCACGAGAGCTAATCAAATTATTCCACCTATAAGTTGGTATACGGATTAACTATTCGCACTCTTCTACTTAGTCTAAAATTTGTTTGGCAAATTAATTCATCGAAATAGCTATTCTATTCCAACTTTTTGCTATTCCATTGGGTGCCAAAAGGACCCTAAGAGCAGGTTCCTGCTCGTCTAACATCTCAACCGTTATAATACTCTTAACGATTCAGATCTCTTGTATTTCTTCGATGCATCTAAAAATTAGTTCTCTTGCCCGTTTTCATTTATTCTCCAAATAAATAAAGACAAAAGTAAGATTCTAGTTCTCTCAAGTTCATACCGTAAAAACCTCTCCATTATATATCAAAAAAATTTCATTTAACTGAATTACTTGCTATATGATATTTCATTGAAACTTCCACTCGTAAAAAAAAAATACATTTTTCTTTGAATCACCGAACCCAACTTTTTGAGAACAAATTCATAAACTCACAATGTATTGTTGTGCTCAGGACAATTAGTTTTTGAAAAAAAATTGTAACACAAAAAAGCAAGAAAGCTTATAGCGCAAAATAAAATCGGCCAAAAAGCCCACTGTAATTACCTAAATAAAGTGAGAGAGGTACGAGAATGATGTAAAAAAAATTCTTAATCAAAAAACTAGAGCAAGATAGCTACGCAATAATACATTTTGAGTCACTGATTGAGCCAGATAATGTCTAAAGTGAACTAGTCAGTATGCTACACAAAAAGTGACTCTCTCTTTAAATATGAGCTTCTATACAAAAATTGAGTCCATTTAAAAAACTTATCTATTAAACTAAACAAAATGAGATATTCTCTATACAAATTGAACTACTTCTAAATATGAGTTGTTGTATCTAACTGTTTTCATCATGAAGGTTTTGCAGATTACTTGTTCTATTCATCATGAATTCATCAAAAATAAAAGTTGATCCATGATCAATCCCCACAGCCATCTCCTGCAAAGTAATAATATCTTATCACATAATTTTTAATAATAATTTATAATTCATTGAATAGAATATATATAGTATATTCAACCTGACTCAGAGATGCACCTTCCATACAATTAGAAAATGGTGGCAGATCATCACTTGATTCAGCCTAACAATTTACAACAAATATATAAAATTAGAAGTTTAATCTCTAATTATTTTCAATTCAAATATGAATAAATCTCATCGTCAGAAAATGTATGAAACCATTTAGATATCCAGATTATTTAGATTTTGCTGATAACAACGGTGTAAATGGATCAGATGTGTTAACTTCCTGAAAAAATAATGCATCAACAAATTTGAAACATCTTGTATAACTAATATAAAGCAAATAGTATATTTACCTTGCAAATTTGATTTTGCAGTTCTTTATCAAAGACATTATGACCCTTTTGCCCCTTTGTATTGGCTGATTTTTCTTTATTTACTTTTCTTAACTTATGAACCCAACTTTCTAGGCGTTTTCACTTTTTCTGCCTTCTCTTTTCTTGAAACTAATTGAAGCTTCAATTTTCTCCATCAAGCAACCTTCTTTTGGTCCATGGTTTGGCTGATGTAATGAAGAAGTAATATCAACACCATTAATTGAAAGGTTTTGAATTTTTTCTTCGACTTCCTTACTAAGTATATCACAAGCAGCATCAACAAATTGTGAGACTTCTTCAAAATCAGATGCTTTACTAGCTAGCTTAAGAAGTTTTCTAGCAAGTGCCCGGTACCGATTCGTGGAATCAAGCTTGGGGTTTTCAACAATTATCTTTCCATTAAAATCTTCAACTATCTCACTTCTTGCGTCCTAGTCCACCTTTGTAAAAAGTACTTTTCTGGAATTAATTTAACATTCATCACATCAAATACCTTTAAAGCATGACCACATAACACTCCTACTCTCTTGAATTTGTTACAGCTACAAATGATCATTTGATCAGTATGATTAACAACAACTTTAAAATATTTATCTAAGTGAGTATCCACACCAAATCTACTAATCCCAATACAATAGTCAGTTGTTAATGGGCCTTCAATTTTTGACTCGACAAAAGCTGCCATGGACAACTCCCATTCATTTTGAAAGATTTCAAACACCTTTGGAGTATATAATGCACCAGCTTGTTGAAGGATTGGGATATTTGCCTTCAATTTAGGCTGCTTCTTTCTCATTTCATACTCTGACTCTACTTCTTTTTGGCGCTTTTGTGCAAGAACTCTCTCAAAATGCTTAAGGAACCGAATTATATCCATATTCCACTTTAAAAAACTTTTTAGATCCTTATTAAAACACTCGCTAAGTTGTGTATTTCGCATTCCCAATGTAACTACATCTTTCATATAACATTCAGCCCATTTTTCCTTTACTTTAAATATGAAATTCAACTAATTCTCTCTACCAGCCTTTCTTTTTTTCTTTTTACCGGTCTTTCCTTTTTCATTAATATCCTTATCTCCACCACATTCTGTATTATACTCATCTTTATCAACATCATGATCCTCATCGGTCTCCTCTTCATGGACCTTACTTAATAAGGAATTAAAGGCATTTTGAAACTTTTTTTTATCATCATAGTCATACATACAAGACTTGAATGCCTTCAGAATTTCTTTCCCACTAAGCATCATGTCTCCTTCATTCTCCTTTCCTCCTGTCAAGTTTTTTATAGCATTTGATTTATATGCCAAGTACATAAATCATGATATGTATTTGGCATTATTGCTTTAAGTGTTGTAGCCATAGCTTGGTCTTGATCAGTGAAGATAGTTTTTGGGTGTTTGTTGTTATGGGTAGCTAAAAATATTTCAAAAAGCCACTTAAATGATTTAATTGTTTCATCATATAGAAGGACAACTCCAAATAATGTAATCTCTCTAAAGTGGTTAAATCCAATAAATACACCTAGAGGTCTAAACTCCTTATTTGTGTTGTATGTTGTGTCAAACGTTATCACATCACCAAAATGAGCATAATCAAAAAGCATTTTAGCATCAGCCCAAAATACATTTGTAATTTGCCCCTTTTCATCTAACTGTTCAATATGCTTAAAGGAACCATTTTTCAAAGTTTGGTTATAAAAGTACCTTAGCATACTTGCAGTTCACCATAAGCTAAATTTCTCTTTCGATTATCTCGTAAATGATTTGCATGATCTCTTTCAGTAAAGAAAAGATTTTCACGACCACCGGCTTCTCGCCCCATTAGCTCATATGCTTCCCTTGGCTTAATTCCTGAATCATCAGCCAAATCTATAATCACACCATAAGGTTCTGAAATTTTTCATTGTGATGGCATCAAACCAACTGCTTCGGGTCGTTGCAAGATGTGATTATGATCACCGCAAAAGTCATTAACTATGTATTTTTGTGTCTGTCGGATCAGCTTAAGGGAAAAACGAACAGGGCATCCGGTTCGAGTTTCAGCTCTGGGTCTTTTAACTTCACGATTTCGGTTGTCACTTGTGCGATAACCTTCATTAGAACAAACAAACCCTCTTGATGTAATCGGTCCATCTTTTCTGTGATTTATGAAACCCTTTCGGGTATTAAATCCCACCTTTCCACCATAACTAACCCAAAAGTTTCAGGCTTCATCTAGTGAATCGAATTCCATGCCGACATGTGGAGTCTGATCAACAATTTCAACTGATTCTATCTCATTGAGGACATCCATTTTACAAAAAAAAAATTATCATTGATTAAGAGAAATGATACATGAAGGAAAAATCTACTTTAAGGATTAAAGGAGAGAATGTAGAAAGAGGACAAAGATAGAAAAAATCAAGCAGATTGTGAGAGAAGAAAAAGATGAGAAAGAATTTGGAGGGAAATGAAGTGCGCATGGAGAAAAAAAGTTTTGTTCGCGCCTAATTAATACGAGTAGCAACTCGCTCTTATAAAAAACGAGTAGCAGATTCGATGCCGGCCTCGGGAACGAAGGGAGAAATTTGAAGGAGAGATAGAGAGAGGAGTCTGTGGAGTAATAAATGAAGAAGAGGGGGGAAAGGGTAGTACAGTTGACGAAGGGATAGAAGGAATAATGAATGGTAGTGGGATTGGGTGAGGCAGGATTCTGGGAGGAGATCGTGTAAGGGTCGGGTTTCTGTTTAAATGTGACCTGTTGGGTCTATTAGAAAATCACACAAAGGTCGTATAGTGCCTGGATAATTTCAGAGTTGTTATGGATCTTTCGGGACACTTACTTAGGGTCAATTTGTGCAGCCGGTATAGCTTGTATTGAAATGAGTTATATAATTTCTCAATTATATAATTGTCAATTATATCATGGTTAATCAATTGACATTTTAAATTCAATTGTTGTTATATTGGTATTATATTATCTTGTTTAATTTGATTCTTATTTCTATATTTATTTGTGTTAAGCTATTTATCGAAATAGGGTTAAGTTATTTTTTTTCATTTTGTTAATAATTAGTAAGTTACTAATAATTATTTATTTATTTATTTATTTATTATTATTATTATTATACTATGCCAAGTTTATTTAGTTTTCAATTTGATTGATTTATTATTTATTTCTAAATTAATTTATTTTCATTTGACTATTAGTGAAATCCTTTTAATTTATTTGAAATTGGATTTCTATCTACATATTTAGTAAGTCATTCATAAACAGTAACTTTATTATTAAAAATTATTATTATTAGCTTTATTTATTTATATACATATATATCCCTTTTATGTTGGTTTACGTTATTTATTAATTAATCTGGTTGAAGTCATTTTAATTATTTATCTTAATTATTATTTCTTAATTAAATTTTGTCGTTTAACACTTACAATCTAATCTACTCATTTATTTATACTTTTCGGTGTCATAAATGTATTGGCATACCTATACAAGTTTACCACCTAAATTATCTACTCCTAAATAAATGACATTAAATGTTTAACCACACTTCTATTACTTTATTTCTTTTATCAGTTGTCTCTGACATATGTAATAAATGTCAGAAGTACTTCTGTCATCATCGGTGCACAAATTCATCTCGAGCTATTATACTTGGGTTCAGCTCGAGCTATTGTCATAGCTCGTGCTTTCCGCTGCTTCTTCAATATTGGGTTTCTCGAGATAGGGTTTTCAAGGTCTTAGTTCTTCAAAATTGAAACTTAAAGTTTACTACTTCCAACAGTAGCTAGGCACAAGCTGATAGCGAGTACCATGTACTAAAACAATTAGAGAAATTGAGGAAAAGAGAAAATGATGAATAAATATTGTATTACATTAATCTGATTCTCAATTACAAAGAACAACTCTATTTATAATGCCTTGGCTCTACTAGCTGTTGCACTCTTTCTATGTTTGCCTAATTCAATTAGCTGTTGCAAAATTTCCTAATTGATTTACTAGCCTTATAAGATCTATGATGAGATTCTGAGATCTAATTACAATCCTGAGATATTATTTTATTTTTATCACTCCCCCTCAAGTTAGGGTTGTAAATATCGATCAATCCTAACTTGTCAATATTTTCTTCAAATGACTTTGGATCCAACCCTTTTGTAAAAATATATACCAATCTGTCAATATTCCTTGGACTGAATCTTCTCACGGATGAAGTGACAGTCCACTTCTATGTGTTTTGTTCGCTCATGAAATACTGGATTTGAGGCTTTGTGTCTCGCTACTTGATTATCATAAAATAGCTTCATTGGTTAATAGTTTGTGATCCCCATGTTAGTGATATCTGCTTGATCCAAGTTAATTCACTTGTTGTCGATGTCATAGCTTAATATTGTGCCTCGACACTGGATCTAGCTATGATATTTTGCTTCTTGCTTCTTCATGTGACTAGATTTTCGTCTATAAATGTGTAAAAATCTGTCGTTGCGATCAAAACTTTCAGCCCAATCTGCATCAGAATAATCACATATTTCATTAGAGTCATTATTTTCATATAAACCCATTTCCTGGGTGTTCCTTTTAAATATCGAAAAATTATGTTTACTGCTTCTAAGTGTGGAGTTCTAGGATTGTGTATGAATTTACTTACTTGACTAACTACAAAGGAGATATCTAGTCTGGTTACCGTAAGATAAATTAATTTTTCTATAAGTCTTTGGTACTGATTTATATCCTTTAATGGTTCACCGTCTTCACTATTTAGTTTGCTTCTATACTTTATAGGTGTAAAGATTGGCTTACATCCTAATTTATTAGTTCCCTTTAGTAAGTCAAGGGTATATTTTCTTTGTGAAATAAAAAAATTATTCTTTGAATGAGCAATTTTTATTCCTAAGAAATATTTAAAGAATCTTAAGTCCTTAATGTCAAAATTTTCTTTTAATTGAATTTTAATTCCTTCTTGGTCATTTCCTGTAATTATAATATCATCTATATACACTAAAACAATAGTAATATTATTACCTTCAATCTTGAGTAATGAATGATCAAGTATTACTAACTTTGAAATTATGTAAAATTAAATAAGAACAAAGTTTTGCATACCATTCTTGTGGAGATTGCTTCAACCCATAATTAATTTGTTTAATCTACAAACATTGTTAGAATTTTCCCTTTTATGACCTGATGGAAGGGTCATATATACCTCTTCTTTAAGATATCCTTGAAGGAACGTATTTTTTTACATTCATTTGATATAAATTCCATTTTTCATTTACAACTATAGAAAATAAAATCCTAACTGTGTTCATTTTGGCCACTGGTGCAAAAATCTCAATATAATCAATATCATAAGTTTGGGTGTACCCTTTTGTCACTAATCTTGCTTTGTACCGTTCTATGGTTTTCAACACTATTGTACTTGATTTTATAAACCCATTTACAACCTACATGCTTTTTCCCTTTTGGTAGTGGAATAATTTCCCACGTTTCATTTTTTCTTAAAGCTTTAAGTTTCTCATTCATTATTGTTTCTTTTTTATCTTTAAAATATGCTTCATTTTTATAAAATACAACATCTCTTGAAATATATTTTTTTGTTAATGGGATCATAATATTTATATCATTTTTTGTTTGATGGATATCCTAAAAATATTATTTTAATGGATGCATGATCAAATTTATCTTTCCTTTTGTTGTGCACAAATCTTATACAACCAAACATTTTTAAATGATCAAAATTAATTTTGTGTTTATAGAGAAATTTCTAGAGGGCTTTTATAATCTAATTTAGCACTAGGTAATCTATTAATTAAATGAGTTGCATGAAGAATGACATCGGACCAAAATCTTTTTGGAATATTTGTTTGAAATAAAAGTGCTCTTGTTACTTCTAATAAATGTTTATTTTTTTCTTTCTGATACTCCATTTTGTTCGGATGTATTTATACAAGTTGTTTGATGAATGATATCTTTTTCCATAAATAGTTTTTTTAAATTATTATTTATGAATTCGGTACCATTATCAAACCTAAATATTTTAATTTTAGCATTAAGTTAATTTTCTACCCGATTTTGGAATTCTAAAAAATAGGAAAATACTTGGTCCTTAGAGTTAAGTAAATATAACCACGTTGTTCTAAAAAAATCATCAATAAATGTAATAAAATATTTAAATCCATTATAAGAAATAGTTGGAGAAGGACCCCATATATCAGAATGAATTAATTCAAATGCTACTTCACTTTTACTAATAGATAAGAGAAAAGAAAGTATAGTTTTCTTTGTGAGCTTACAAATATCACAACTAATACAACTTAAAAAATCAAAACATTTATTTAAGATATTGTCCGAAAGGTGTCATAATCTTTTATGCCATAATCCATGATTATTAGTCTTTACGGATAAACACAAATTTAAATCTTTTACTTTAAAATATAGAGCTTATTTTTAAGAAAATCATTCACCAATCATCTTCCCGGTTCCCCGGTCCTGAAATTTAACATTTTTTGATGAAAAAATTACATCACAATTAAATTCATTAGTTAATCTTTTTAATGAAATTAAATTTGTTGTGAATGATTTCTATATATAATATGTTACTAATATTTTTTGAAAAAAAGTTCAAAATTCCCTATATCATTGAGTTGTGCTTTCATTCCATTTGCTACCAGAACATGTTGTTGGTTGTGTATTTTTTTTGAATTGGGTTAATAAATTTTTATTTCCAAACATATGGTTCGTAACACCACTATCTAAGATTATATGATCTAAAAAATTAAATTTTGAAGAGTTTAGAGCTGTACCACTCATGTGTTGTTTGGAATACCACATGAAAAATTCTTTGAAAATGTGTTGCATCAGATCTGACCCGTCTTTTGATCCGTTTCACTCCTACATTGAACCCGACCCGGTTGAACCCATTTCAGTTGCTGTGTTAATAACTGGCTCGAAGGGATCCATTGCCGAGTAAGCCCTATCATTCTCCCCCTTTCGCTTTTCTTCTTTCGCATCGTCGCTACTAGCCCGATCTCTCTCGCCTCCTTTCATCGATTGCTTCCATTTTTTAGGGCGAACTTCGAGATGTAGAAACCAGCAACCATCACGGTTGTGTCTGATTTTCTTGCAGTGTGTGCACCTCTCACCATCGGTTCTAGGGTTTTGGCGAAAAGTCCTGGCCGCCATTGCCTGGGTTTGGTGCTCCTCGCTTTGTGCTTGTGGGCCCCCCATAGCGAGACGGCGAGACTCTTCTCGATTGACCATGGCAACCACTGCTTGGAAGGAGGTAGTTCGGAGTGAAGGAGAACTTGAGAACAGATTGACTTAAAGCTTTTGTCTAAGCCATTGAGATAAGTGAAAATTTCATCTCTCTCACTTCTTTTTTGGAGCTCTATCAGATCTGTTGTTACTGGTAAATAGACTTTGAGTTCCTTAAGTTTCTTCCTCAGTTCTCCCACGTATTCTGAGTTGGATATGTTACTTTGCTTGATTTGAGACATTTCTTACTTGAGTTGGTAGATGTCTGAGAAATTTTGCTCTTGGCCGTATATCTCTTTGATCATCTCCCACATGTGTTGTGCATTATTGGCATACCTAAAGATGTCGGAAATTTGCGGGTCAATTGACTCAAGTATCCAGACCATGACTTGATCGTCTTTGGTCTTCCATTCTCGCATTTTTGCCTTTTCTGCCTCTTCTGATTTGCTTGGGTTTTTGTATGCTGGTCGGGGGTTTTCTCCAGTTATGGATTCTAACCGTCCCCAGCTACTAAGGGCTAGGGTGACGTCTCTTACCCATGAGAGATAGTTCCTACCTTTGAGAAGGTTAGAGGTGAGTTTTGAGAAATCTGTTTGAGACATTTACATTGACAATGGCACTATTTTGTGCATGTGACTAATGCGAGGATGATGGAGAGTAGGGATTTGACTGCACTACCCGAACTGGCAGTGGCAAAGCTTGCTGATCTTATATCTACTCTCTAAAGATGTAACGGAGTACGTCCGCTTTCGAGCAGTTTGTCCTAGCTGGAGACGATCTACTGCTCCTCCCTCAAATGCAGAGCTGCTTTCGACAACTGGATGCTGATCACCTCTGGTCTGGTCAACAAGACAACTTTTCACACTGCAGGGTTAAAGATCAGTTTTGCCTCCTTAATGTCTGAAACGGAGACTACCTTGATTCAATATTCCGCAGTTCCGTCAGGGATACATTCCAATATCTTTTATTGATGGGATCCTTGTACTGCTCAAGAATAGAACGGGTGAACTTTGTCTTCTCCATTCGTTCAATCCAACTTGAACTACCTAACATGGACTCCTTTCATTTCGGTGTTATCCTGACTTTTGGATATCCCTGCTATCATATCATGGTCTCCTTGAGTCTGAAAGAGTGATATTATTGCTTCAGTGGTTCAATTGTAGAAATTGTTGGTGCTCTGTATTTTGTGAATTTAATTATTTATTCTTGAGAATACTTTTGTTGAATTAAACACGAGGTTGATCTTTGTGATGCTTTTATTACTGATTAACGCGTGAATTAAACATGAGGTTGGCCTTTTGTTGGCTTGTCAACTAATATGAATATCCAAATCATGTGAAACTTCATCGATTTAGCCGTGAATTAAGAAAACCTTTTAATTATGACATGTTTGTCACCCCGGCCCAAGTTGATAGTTCTTCGAGGCCCATTGTGTTATGTTACTCTTATAATGGGCCTAGAAAGATGTCATCAAAGCCCTACTCATTTTTACTTTTAGCACAGAGATAAATGAATCCGTGTGCACACAAGTACATCAAGACATCTGATGAACACACCATGTCTAACTTTGTATAACTGTTCCCTGACAACGGACAATTTTGCACCTGGCACCAGAAATAGCGTTATTGTTAAATTGACAAAAAATGGCTGTGAAGCTCCGGCATTATGACCAGTTGACCACTTGTTGTACGGTGCACAGAGGGGGATTTCTTTTATAAAAAAATATTAAAAATGGAATAGTTACAAAGGTTTTTATCCCAAAAGCAGAGGGGTGGAACTTCAGAAGCAATTTTTAAGATTGGATAAATTGGGAGGAAACTTGAAGTGATCAAACAATTCGTATACTGCAATGAATATTGTCTGGCAGAGGATTGAAAATCCAAGATTGATCTCAATATTATACGTTGGATTGGTTCTGACTGTCACACACACTGTTTCTATTGTCCTCTAGGAGGAAGGATTGAGATGCATCCTAGTTAGCTCATATCTGGCACAACATTTCTTGAACTAATTTAACATTACTAATGTTGGGAAATACAACCGTGCATGTCTATGGCGTAAGAAGAGAGTAACATGTCAACGACTTGAATAGCAATAAAAAACTTTTGTGAGAGACTGAGTTGTCTGCGTTCACCATTTGCTTGTGTCACATCTGACATCTCCAATTCCCATTAACTAGATAGTTTGTAAACTCTCTGGCATCCAATACACCCTGAGCTGTACTCAAAATACATAAATGTTTGAAGATAAGAGAGATATATTTTTCTCTTGAAAGTTATCCAAAGTAGAGGGAGGCAAAGAGGCACATAGACAAATAATGGCATCATGAGGCTCGATGCGTTCGTGCAAGGGGCTTGGTTGACCTGTATCCCTTTCCCCTTCATTTATTTCCTGTAACCATACGGTTTTGTCTTTTGTTCCTTCTATGAATCAGATTTTCTGATGCAGAGGTGTACACAAGCTATTCATACCATGCAGATACTGATAAAAATGACTAGCGGTTTACCAGCTATTGTTGCATTACTGATTGATTAAAATAATTCAGCCTTGCATAGAAAACAGTTAATTCAGCACTGTTTCTCCTAGATGATAGAGATTCGTCACAGAGAATTTTGATAGTTGATATTTTTGTCCTTTTCTAGTCAAGCCATACATTGTCCCGATCTTCTACTGCCATGCAGCGACGGATATTTAACTCTAAGGAGGCAAACGAACTGGATTCTGATCAGTTTGACTTTAAAGAATTATTGAATTCAGACTGGACTTACATTTTTTGAACAGTTCATTTTGGATCATATCATGTTAATTTGGTCATATCTAGGGGTGCAAACGGAATTGATATTATCCAACCGTATTCGTATTCGTATTCAGACATCAGCGGATATATATATATTCAGATACGGATATTTTCGGATATGAATATAGATACGGATATTTTTGGGTACGAATACGGATATGGATATTTTCGGATATGAATACGGATAAGGATATTTTCGGGTACAAATACGGATACGGATATTTTTGGATACGAATACGAAAACATATAACTTTTTAGCGGACACGAATATAAATATGGTTTTCAATTTGGAAACAGATACAAATATGAATACGGATAATTGTCCGGATCCGGATATTTTTGAAATTCAGATTTCCGGATAAAAAATCATTATGTGTTTTCAATTGGATTTTCAATGTAGATTACAAATCCAACTAAATTTATGTATAATTTGCTCTTATATTTTATTTTTATAGTTTTTTATATATTTTAACAATTATTTTAGTTTTTATATATTTTGGCGACTAATTTGTAATGATAATTATTGATTAAATCACTAATAATATAATAAAGATTAATAATTATTTTTTATAATAATATAACTTTTATAGTTAGTGACTTGTCATGAAAAATATTATGTAATTATTTTTTAGTTATGTTGATGATATTTTAATTTGGTATCTGAAATATATATGTATTTGTATTCATATTTGTATATTATCCGATTTATATTTGTATCCGTTTAATATCCGATATGTATTCGTATCCGGAACTATCCGTATTCGTATTCGAATAATTAAAATGAATATAAATACGATTTTGACCACTATTTAACCGTATCTGATCCGTTTGCACCCCTACTCATATCAAATTGAATCGAAACGAATCGGGTCATAATATAAATTAAATCTAATAATCATGTAGGGTTTGATCAAGTCTGACAACTGGACAAGGCCTTCAGAAGAGCCAGATTTTTAAATAATAATCTATATTAATTTTCTCTAAACAAAAACACATATACTGCTAAAGTGCTAATATGTCTGAGAAAAGTTCGATTCCATCCCTCTTCTTTTATGTTTTTAGCCCATAATAACTTATGTAGTCGAGTAAACTTAAACTCGGCAATTTTTATTTTGTTAACTTAACTAAAAAAATATATATCTAATTATCTTTTTTTAAGAGTAAGTCAAACGCCTACCATTTTTTTGATTAAATAAGAAAAATTATGTACATAGTGTAGAGAAAAATAAAAAGTAAAAATAAACAAAGACATATCTAATTATCTTTAAATTTTATTTTATATTGCTCAATAAAATTTTCATATTAAAATTTTATGGGAATTTTCTATTCATTCGATTTTTTTTAGAATGACATTAAAATACTAATAACATAATGGTGGTTTGCATATGAAAATAGATTATTTAAAAAAATCCAAATAAACACTAAAAAAAACTCAAAATATATAAAAAAATTGTATGATATGAGCTTTTGATATAAGAAATCTACTGAGTAACATATATCAAAGTTTGAAAATGATTAAGTATATATTTTTTTAATTAATCTCATCAAAGATCTCTATGAGTTTAAGTTCTATGAGTTTAAGTTCATGGTGAATTTAATCTATGTCGTTTGCAAATTTAAACAAGAAAGAGGTTTGAGTCTTCTGCATTATTGACATCTAATTTTATAGTACTTATTAGTATACGTTGATTCACCGGTCACCAATCTTTAATTTTGGTATTAGCATAAAAATAAGAATATATTGAGTCACAACATTAAATTTGTATGAGGATTTATTTATTTTTTATAAATAATTTTTATATAACTAACTTTTTTATTTTTGTTTCATAGGTTTTGATTTTATGAATTTAAGAAAATAAAATTTTCACCAATACAAAAGAGGCAACACCTTGTTATGAAAATTAAGAATATAAAAAATGTTCCCGTCAAATGGATATATAGGGGATATAGAGCTCCTACTTCAATCGATATAGTAAGACGTAAACTATGATATCATATTTCTCAAAATTTTAATCAAACAAAGAAGAATTTACCAAGAAATGATATTGGCCACAAACTATTACAAACACACTTTATTGATTTTCATGCATTTTTCAATATCTTATGTGACACTGTATTATATTTATGATACATAAAAAAAACTATTGATATGCAATGATGACTATACGAACAAATCATATTTCAAGATCATTTTTTATGGAATATTGAATGCGTAAACAGTATTTTATTGTATTTAAAAATTTTTGAGAATTCTTGAACTTCTAGACAAAAATAAAAATTTAATTAAAAAATGTTAGTTAATTGTTAACCCTGGTCATCAATTTTCAATATCTTACCATATTTCGTGTTATATTATATTGGTACGATTGATTCAATCTTTTAATAGATTTTAGATGTTCTTTTAAAACAACTAGCAATCGTATCCATGCAAAGCAACGATAATGCATCAATTTTGAAAAAAACTTATGTACTTAATTTTTTCAATTATGTATATTTCTTACGTGCTCAAATTTTTCAATAATCCACCTTTCTTCTACGCTCATTTTTTTTCAATTATGGCTCAGCTGAATTGAAGAGCGCTTAATAGTATCATTTGATCGTTAGCTAAAATTAATTGAAATTGTATGATTTAAAGGTATTTCTATCTATATGAAAAAAAATAAGACCATAAACGAATGAATGTTTGCATTAAAATCATGCTTTATAAGATAATTTAATTTCTAAGATAATATAGATTTTTTGGGGTTTTCTTATCCACGTTAAAGGACTGGATTTTTGTACTCATATATTTCATCTACTTTAATATTGAAAAATTGACATAAAATTTTGAGGGAAATTATGCTTCAATTTTATATCAGACTTATAGACCATTCAGATACTTAAACAACTAAAACAAGTACATATTATGATTTATGATTCATAATCTTGTTATTCTTACAATTTTTTATTATCAACCAATATAATCAATAGTGCTAAAATCGCTGCGTTATTTTTGTTTTATTATTGAGAATTTGTGAGAAAAACATATAATTGATTAGAACTTAGCATATATATTATATAATATATCCCATCTCATGAGTTGACACTCTTATTCACCGTTCATGTAAATATCATAAAAGAAATTATCGTCTATTAAATATAGGCTCATTAAAGAAACGGTTAATTTCACATTGTTCCTTCTATTCTTAAAAAAAAGTAATCTTCTCTGTATCATCAAATTATTCAATATATTTTTATTACTAAAAAGGTAATCTTCTTTCTATCATGAAATGACGAAAAATATCGATAAATTGGTGAAATGACCGACCGAAACCCGTCCAATTGCCACTGATATTCGAGACCCGACCCGAATCGATCCGAACCCGACTCGTAACCGAAAAACATCGACGCTCCCCACCCGAGACCGACCCGCCCGTTATTCGCAATGTTTCGATGCGATTTTTCTTGACGGTACTTGTGCATATTCTTCTGTATATGATTTTCTCTATAAATAGTAGTTCCGTAATTTTTTAAGAATTTAAATTAAATAGAATAAAAGTAAATTTATATGTAAATATTATTGAATATATTTTGAATAAATATTAAAGAATGAATTCTATAAAAATATAAATAAAGACAATAGAAACAACTAATCTCATTTTGATGTACTTAAATCTTATTATATGTAGTTCACTTGAGAGTAAAATCAAATAAATATACTAGGTTCATGACATATAATTGTAACATTGATGATTGTAATAGTGGCCTAGTCACAACTATAATTGTGATAATGTAGTCACTAACATTGATGATTTGTTATTATATAATTATTATAGCGGTTACAAATTCGATACTACATATCTTTAGTTTAAATATATAGTGACAGAAATTATGAGATAAAATGACCGCTACGTAGTTATAATTATGGTCGCCATTAATTTATTTTTAGCCGCTACTAAAAGCTTTTTTGTAATAGTGACAGTTCAGGAATAAAAAAATAAAAGCAATAAATTTTTTATATTATAAAAGCAATTAATCGAAATAAATAAATACAGCCTGGCTGGCAATGAACTGTATGTTTATTTATTCGATGCAGTAGAACGAACTTCAATAAATTGCTCAATAAGTTTTATTTTGAGGTCATGAACGACAGATTAACTTAAATAAAAACCAGTAATTAATTGCATGATATACTGAAGAATACAATTGGCTATTAGCGCACAGAAATTTAGAAAATCCATTCCCTTTGCAGAGTTATAGGATCTTCTGTGGCAAGAACATATGTAATTGCTCTGAGTGAGCCACTGACCTGTACTGCTCATAATTAGTAACAAATTCGGAATTCAGAAATTGTTCGGTGGGATAAAAAAATTGCGATTCGAATATAATACGGATATAATTTGAAAATAGTTCGTTTCATATAATATAAATAAAATATATATTAAAATGTTAAAATTTTAAAAAATATTAAAAAAATAAAAAATATCAATTAAAATAATATATAATGTGTTTTATTCACGAATAAAATATTTTTTGACCACAATTATATATTAAACTGACGAATTATTCATGAAACATCCGGTTATGGATAAAAATAAATTATTCGTGAATAAAACGCGAGTCATGCTGCCCATCATTTTTTTTCAAAATACCGGTAAAAGACTCTACCCATATGGCCACGCTCATTAGTATAAATCATTCTACAGTAAATTCGTAAATGATGCTAAAAAAAAAATAAAATTTTAAAAACCAAACTAAAGCTGCATTTGAATGATCTTATTTAGTTCATGGTTTCATGCGACGTTAAATACTCAGACAAAAACACATCCATATATCTTGATAATTACTTGTTTTTAAGGCTACAATCCTTAGCTAGCCACATAAGCATGACACAGTTAGCCACATGATAAAATCATAAGAACAGCTATTGTCGAATTAATGCACTTCTGTATATTTTAGTATATATGAACTATCATCTCAATTTGTAATTGGAAGGGATGACTTGACAATGGTTATCTACTTATCTTGATAATGGATTTTTAAATAAATATGAAAAAATTTAAAATAGAAAAACCTTACGAGTATATTATTATATTTATAAATTGATGGTCATTCAAATTTCATATAATTTCATTATCATTTGATAGTCCATCAAATGCCGTCAAATTATAATCATTATAAATTATATAAAATTTTGATGGTCCGTGATGAAATATCAAACGATAATGAAGTTGCATGAAATTTGAATCATCATCAATCTGTAAGTATTTTATTTTTTTAATATTTATTTAAAAATTCATTGTCAAAATTATCAAAATAACTCATTGCCAAGTGATCCCACCGATTTGTAATTTAGTAAATCAATAGCAAGTGATTAACAAGTATAAGCTAGGCATACCTAGGAACTTCAATCATCATCATCGACTCAGTGAAACAGAGAAATATAACTAAGGACTGGCTAGTTCATTTTGTTGTGACGGGACTCTCCAGTTGCAAAAACACTGGACAGAAAATTGGAAAAATAAATAAAGATCTACTGAGTCTAAAACCAAGGAAAGCCAAACTCAAATTACACTGAAAACCATTACATTTGGTAACGCCCACCTATTCTGCATGCAAAGCGTGTCTCCCTTCCACTTCACCAACTTTCCTCTCTCTCTATCTCCATCTCTCTTTTATTTTTATTTTTAAATATTGCCAGTGACTGCCAGGGTTTCTCTCTCTCTATAAATCTCCACAATATATTTAGTGGCACCCCTAATTTCCCCTTTGGCACACTTATCCTGGTCCTTTCATATAGTTCTCACTTCTCAGTACACCGCCTCCTTCCCCAATCAAACCTCAAACCAAAGAAGGAAAAATAAATTAAAAAAAAAACACACACAAACACGAAGCACTGAACCCCATAATATAAATAGATAGAAGCCAGCCCAATCTAATGAGAGACCTCATATTCAAGGAGAGGCGAGCAGGTTTAATTGAGAACTTTGCTAATGCCTGGCGAGGGTTGCGAGGTCCGGTGGTTGTGCCACTGTTACAGCTGGCGGTTTACCTTTGTGCGGTTATGTCGGTGATGTTGTTTGTGGAACGAGTCTATATGGCCATTGTGATTGTCTGTGTGAAGGTTTTGAGGAAGAAGAGATACACCAAGTACAAACTAAAGCTTGACACAGTGAGGAAGGAAATTGAAGACAGTGGGACTCACCCCAAGGTCTTGGTGCAAATCCCCATGTTCAACGAGAGAGAGGTAATTATTTATTGAATTTGGCTCTAATATTTCGGCTTTCATTGGAAGTAATTAATTAATCAAGTAGCTTAACTTGCTCTTCTCAACTGCTTTTAGCCCCTGTCATAGATGTATACATTCCTATTTCCAAACGTAAAGTGATCCAAAATTGGAATTTTAGGACTTCTATACGCACCATTAATACAGAGTCAAATAATTACATAGCTTCTAGTCATGATGCTGAGATGATATATCGTACAATAATCATTTTCAGTTTGGAAGTTTTGTTTTTATTTAATATATTTTCTTAATTATTATTTTTGCTTTTATATCAAAATTCATCTGTTATGTTCGCAAAAGTTGAAATTCTATTTTAAGCTCGTCAGTTGACACTGGTTTTAGCTAGGGAAAATAGAATTAATAGCCCTGAACCTCCCCCACTGTTATGCTATTCTTTACTTCCATTTGAACTGAAGTCATCCCTTTTCACAGTGTTAATTTAATTATGCAAAACTAATGAAATCTGGATCTGTTTAAGTTTACAAAAAAGAATTATCACCTCAAGAGGTTTGAATTTTATTCTTAATTACAGTCCTTTATGTGTTGACACCAAACGATGGTCTTGTTAGTTTCAACGGGAAAAAAATAGTGCACCATAATGTACCATATTTGGAGAAGTCAAATATATATTTTTAGTTTTACAATTACAATTTGATGTTCTGTATTCCTTTCAGTTATACATTGCATTTGTGTTTACTTTCCTTCATATCTGCTTCTGCTGTTAGCTGTGTTGACATATACAATTAATAATTAAAAGTGAATTAAGAGAAGTATAACAGAATAGTGTCCGAGTGCTGACACATTTGCGAAAAGTTAGCCGTTTCGTTACTGACAAATTAAATCGAGCTGGAATCCACGATGAATAATGTCTTGAACACGTTGCGCAAAGTTGATTTCAGTAGGACAGATGTCCTCTCCAACACAGAATGGAGTGGTCAATTTAGTTTGAACATATAGAATTGTCTTTAATTGACGATTCAATTGATAGATTTTGTTATCAAACAAGAAATTTATTTTATAACTGAGTTCTCTTGAAGTTTGAAGGTAGAAGATACATTTGGTTCTTTAAGTTGTATCTTCCTTGAAGAATTTTTGAGGTCACAAGTCAGTTAATGGAGATGTTCCAAAATTATTAACATTAAGCATGCCTTCTACTGACAACTTAATTTTTCCAGGAATATAGACGGTGTATTTATTAGTTTATTTCTTTCACTTTTGCTTTGCGTAAATCCGTAAACATATATAACCGATAAAGTTGAAAAGCAAATTTCCTCAAGGTTTTGACTCAGGCATAAAACGTCGCTTCGCCAGTAAACGACAATATACTTTGAGCTGGAAATTGTTCAGTATTTCAGTCCTTTACATGCTTGGCATAGCTGGTAAGATATACATCTCCTCCACCATCCTTTCTTTTGAAAGCAAACAGGTTTATCCTTGATGAACTTGAAGGTTAGGTTGGTTTATCTTTCATTGAATTAAATATCATTAACTGTTCTTAGCTTTAGCGACTGAACTATTAATTGCACTACCTTATTTAATTTTCATTTAATGAGATATAAGTTTCCATTTCGATGAGGAGGATATTTTGTAGTTTCTTTCTTATTTTGGTACTTTCTTAAAGTTAGATTGATTTTTATTACTTAGTAATGGTTTAGTTCAAGGTATCCCAAATTTGAATCACTATTAAAGAGTTCTTAGATTGAGACAATTCAACTACACAAAATATCTCAATTGAGTATATTTAATTCTTATCACAAGTGCTTGGTTTCAAATATAGATGGAGAGGCCTCTGAATAATTTTGTTTTCACGCCTTTGTAATTAATTTCTTGAACTGCACAGAAGATGCACAAAAGTTAACAACTGGATATGAAACACGTTATCGACACCATCTACCGTTAGTTGACTATCGACTACACGACACACTTGTTTGGGAGGTAGCATATATATTGCAATAGAGATGACATAATTTGTCTGATAGCAGTGTTATAACTTATGAAGTATTAGGTTAACTATACCATATATGACAGTTTCTCTGTTTGCAAAAAGCGAGTTCACTAAATTGAGGAATTTGATATTATCTTTGGGCACAGGATAATAAAGGATAGTTATTAATTAGAATTTTGGTCGATTCATTACTTATTCAATCATAAATTTATTCTATTTTAGAACACGCCCCTGAGTTTGAATAGCAAACTAAAATTCTTCAGATTATCTTTTATTTCTTTCTACAGACAGTTCACCTTAGATTTCCAATTTGGTGAAAGTTTTAGCACTGACTCCTTTTTGTTTAAATAGAAGCCAAGCTATAATATTACTCTAATTAAATGCTATATAGTTGTCCTCTCGGTTCATCAAGGCATATATATACATTAGCACTTGAGATACAGCCTACATATAAGCTTAACAGTTTCTGACAAACATATAAGCTTAACAGTTTCTGACAAAATCATTGTCTGTTCTTTTGCTCAGGGGTGGATCCAGATTTTGAGTAGGGGGAAGGGAGATTAAAATTTTCTTCTAAAGGAGGCAAAACAAGCATATTTTTTATTTTTTTCTGAAAATATACATAATTATAAGGGTATTTGTAAAAAAAATTCCAGAGGAGAGACGCAACTGCCCCTGGCTTCACCTCCACCCACCCCTGCTTTTGCTTATTCCTGTATGCACGACCTAAATGTGAGCTGTGAGACTGGTTTATCCTAGGCAAAATATAACCAAACAGTTGGTGTCATTCTAAGTTCCTAACCAGGCTTCAGAATTAATTGATTTGCCCTTTCTTTTTCTTTGATTCATGAATGTTTTATTTGGTTAAACTAACTATTCCACCAAATTATTTTCCTTCATAATTAATTTATCACCCCACATTTGGTTTTCAATTAATACTATAATGGAAGGCAAATGAGAAAAAAAATAGGTGACAGAGCTCCTAACAAATACAGAATCCTAGAAAGAATAATCCAAGAAGGAAAAGATATTGACCTGAGCCTCTGTTTTTCAGTCGTCTTTCGAAGATAATATTGTTCATATTCTTACAACCCTTTTTGATAGTTTAAATTGTTCTTATCCTAAGTTAGAATATATACATGGTATACACTACATCCTCCATAAATTTACTAACATATTTCATCTGGCTTACTTTTTTTTTTGGATTAATCTGCTACTGTTCCATCTTAGTGAGCTCTTATGCTTCTACGTATATATTTGTAGGTTTATCGTTTATCCATTGGAGCGGCATGTGGACTATCGTGGCCTTTTGATAAGATTGTAATCCAAGTCCTTGATGATTCCACTGACTTCATCATCAGGGTATGGGGAAAAAATTGTCACAGAAACAGGGATTTCTTGTATACTCTGATCTTTGATATCACACTCTTGGTTCATATTGTTGAATAGAATGGGTTTTTAAATGTTGCAAGATCCAATTCTTAAAAAGAATAAACCTTAAAGAAAGTAATTAGCATACTGGTATGTTTTACTTACTGGTAATGTAGAAATTATATGATTCAGCACATCTGTTGAAACATCAAGTCATTCCTTACATGATTCTAATATAAAATGGATCTTCGAGAACTTAAAATTCAGTGTCCATAAAGCTGATAGGGACCTGCATTATTATAAGTACATATAACATAATACCAGAAACACACAGCAAAGTTACCAATGTAAAACTAATTTATACATATGAACAAATAGATGTGCGGTGTCAGTTATTATTTTTCTGTAACTTAAAAAAGGAACTGGTGGAGTCTGAATGCCAGAGGTGGGCAAACAAAGGAGTAAACATAAAATATGAGAACAGAAGTAATAGGAATGGCTACAAAGCAGGAGCCATGCGTGAAGGACTAAGGAAGAGTTATGTCAAAGATTGTGAATATGTGGCAATTTTTGATGCTGACTTCCAGCCCGAATCAGACTTCCTGTGGAGAACTATTCCTTTTCTTATCAGCAATCATGATTTGGCTCTAGTACAAGCTCGGTGGAAATTTGGTGACTTTTCACAATTACCTTTATATTTTGATTTCTTGTTTAATATCAACAAATACAAACTTTTAATTGTAAAAAGCTAATTATTTTCTTCCATGTTCATCCTTAGTTCCTTTCTATTTTTCCCCATTCAATATGTAGTCCAAAACAGGAATCAAATGAATATTGGGGAATATAATATATATTCGAATTGCTTGTTGCACTTGTTTAATTTGTTAGGTGGAAATTACAATAGTGCAAAAATTTATAAAATATTGCGGTTTTTCCAATAATTATGATTGTATGGAAAGATACTTCAACATAGCTCAATGGGTTTCTTCTATTGTAGTAAACTCAAATGAGTGTTTGTTAACGCGTCTACAAGAGATGTCTCTGGACTACCATTTTAGTGTCGAGCAGGAAGTTGGATCATCTACATATTCCTTCTTCGGTTTTAATGGTATGCTTCCTCAAATTTTAGTACAAAACTTGCTTTCTTTCCTAAAATCTAACATGGCATTCTGAATTTGCACTAGGAACTGCTGGTGTTTGGAGGATTGAAGCGCTGAAAGATGCTGGTGGGTGGAAAGAGAGAACAACAGTTGAAGATATGGACTTAGCTGTCAGAGCTAGCCTCAAGGGCTGGAAGTTTATTTTTGTCGGTGATTTGTTGGTGAGACTATGACATATTAGTACACTTAAATGATTAGTGATTAATGCCAGTTCATAAAAATGCATTGATTAATGTCAGTTCATAAAAATGCATTATGATACTTGATCTAACAAAGAAAACTTTATAATTAGGTGAAAAATGAGCTTCCAAGTACTTTTAAGGCATACCGCTATCAGCAGCACCGATGGTCATGTGGACCTGCCAATTTGTTCCGAAAGATGTTCAAAGAGATATTGCGATGCGAGGTATAGCTTGCTCGATTTAATAATTTTCTTGTTTAACATAGACTATATAATCATCTCCTTATCTAATACTTCATTTTCTATCATATTTTATCTACTCATATGTTTTTACTTCAATTGTTGCAGAGGGTTTCACTCTTAAAGAAATTTCATGTTCTGTATGCCTTCTTCTTTGTGAGGAAAATAATTGCACACTTCGTCACCTTCTTCTTCTATTGCATCATTATTCCAGCATGTGTGCTGGTTCCTGAAGTACATCTCCCAAAGTACATTGCCATTTATATTCCATCCACCATTAGCATACTCAACGCCATCTGTACTCCAAGGTAAGCTTATACTTCAGTTTTCTACTATATATCTAGCTTTTTATTCATTCTTTTTCTAATCTTTTGCCCCCAACCAATTGTCGTAAACTATTTGTTTGCCTCATTTATAACCCTTCTCCATTGACCCAAAGTTGCAGATCGTGTCAATTAGGACCAAAAGATGTATGGTTAACATCATTCAGCCAGATATAACTCACATTCGTAAAACAAACAACATATAGCTAGTAAGAAAATAAAGCAAGAGCAGAAACATAATTAGTGGATGCTGACACTAGACCTTGGCCTAATTACTTTAAAAGAATTGCAATAACCTTTGTAGTTATAAAGTCTGCCACTATATTATGTTGTTAGATTTGTATTTGCTTTGTACAAAGGTCAGTAGAAATAGGATTCAAAAAATGGTACAGACTTGCAGAATCTTTCATGTAAACAATAATTTTTCTCTTTTCATAGGTCCTTCCATTTGCTAATATTTTGGATCCTCTTTGAGAATGTCATGTCTATGCATCGCTCTAAGGCGACCATAATTGGACTCCTAGAGGCCAATCGGGTCAATGAATGGGTTGTCACAGAGAAGCTCGGTAATGCGGCTAAAACAAAAGCTCAGTCTAAATGGCTGAAACGACCTCGGTTTCGCCTTGCAGAAAGGTAAAAATGAGCTAAAAACACAATCAAGTTATCACTCTTAAATATTTGCACGCAAATTTAGGATGTTCAGACACTCAACTTCAAATGGTTAGTATATATATAGTTCTTAAGCTGTTAAGCAAGTATGGCCTCAGACAGTATTTCCTTGAAATAGAATGTTGTTATAGAAATAACTAACACAAGCTGCACCATTACAGGATTCACATATTGGAGATAATCATGGGATGCTACCTGTTATTTTGTGCGATTTATGATGTACTATATGGCCGTGATCATTTTTATTTGTACCTATTTTTCCAAGCTGGAGCCGCCTTCATTGTAGGGTTTGGATATGTCGGTACATTTATGCCCAGCTAAGGAAATTCAGAACCGAAAAGGTGACCAGATCTCTTTGCTGGAGATTTTCTGTGTGTGAAGCTTGAAGAATGTTCAGCATGTCAATTTTTCTTTTCCTCAAGTATAACATATTATATATATATATATATATAGGGTTTGAGCAAACAAAATAGTTCAGTTTTTAAAATTTAATTTGTTCAATCTTATATTTATATTAGTAAGTGTAAAAATTGGTGTTTGTTTATCAATTAAGTAATGCTAGAACACATAATAGAAATTATCTTTGGTGATTCTTTTTTCTCGAGGTGAAATCTATCAAATGTGATTGTTGATTATTGCATTATCTTTGTTAGTAAAAAATGCAATATCAGTTACAGATGGTGGCATTATGTTCTTCCCAAGAAAGGTAATTTATCTATTATGTCATAAAATGGAACCTTGTACTACAAAATTATACATCAACCCAACTAGCCAACTAGTACCATTATACAACAAATTTAGCAACCTTGTACTGTTAAAAATTGGATAATATTAAAAAATACTAGTACTTAAATCAGTCAAGCTCATCAATTTTAACCTCATATTCTTCTCTAGTGGATAGGTTCTTAACCCGAACAGCACCTCTCTCCCATTCTGAATTACCAACCAATATAAGTCTGCTTGCACCTATCCGCTCTGCGTGCCTGAAAACCCTATTTAACAAAATAAAAAACCATCAAAACAAATGACATGTACATTGCTTGAGTAATTGAATTTGTTACACAATATGATAAAATAAACCTGGCAAAACCAGAAACTAAAAAAAAAATGTAAAATATTATGATACAAAAGCCTCAACTTAATTAAGTATACATGAGATGCCCACAGTCAGTCAATCGAGACTCGAGACTAGTCCATTTTGTTCAAAGAAAGGTTTACAGGTAAAACCAGATGACATAGATTTTTGTAATACTTGAACAACATTACTAATAAATAGGAAAATTCTTGGAAGTTCGCTACACTCAACTAGGGCTGCAAACGAGTTCGAACGAGCTCGACTTAACTCAAGCTCAGCTCATGAAAATGCGAGCCAAGCCGAGCTCGTGAAATGCTAGAAGTTGAAAGATCTATCTCAAACTCAGCTTGTCACATTTCGAGCTAGCTCACGACCCAATGCATATGTGTTGACTCGGTTTGACATTTAGGTTTGGTACATCTATAAAGTATGAAATTAGTATATCTACGAAGTTGGTACAAAATTGGTATATCAACAAATTACACTTTCAATGACATCTTTGTTGCACTAATTTGAACGGATAGACCACAAAAAACTATTAAGTCAGATATACGAGTCGAGTCACGAGCTAGTAAGATGCAGTGCAAAATCGCTGAGATGGTGAGAGAAAACTAGAGAGGGGTTACTGGGTTAGGGTTCAACAGAAAAAAAAATAACACAAACTATTGTTATTCGAGCCGAGCCAACCCCAACTCAAACTCAACTCATTTAACTATTGAGTTAGATTAGCTCGAGTCCGAGCTGAGCTACGAGCCCGAGCTTTTTTATGCAACCATTGCAGTTTGGTTCATCCCTCACATGATCAAGATTTCTGCCGTCTCAATCAAGTAAGAAAACAGTGGAACATTTATTCAATATTTTCAGTAAGTTTGGAGCTGAAGATTGTAAATTTGTAATATATGCACTTAACGCTTCACTGTTAACCATATATAAGTATATCAAGTCCTGGAGATTAAAATTCTGATAATGAAAACAATAAATGACAGTGATATAGGGCACCTTTTGCTTTTGCAAATGCTGAGAAGATTTTTTTTTCTTTTTTCAAAAAAAAGCTAACCTTCTCGAAGTCATAATACATTAATACAATTATGAACTTTTAACACAATGTGGTATAGAGGAGTTACCATTTTCCAGGAAAACAGGTTAAATCTAAGAGATTATACAGAGTTATAATTGGATACTAACCATTTGAGACGCTTATCCTCTATAAGATCTACACTTCGTCCTTTTTTCCTGAGAGAAGAGGCAACACTTGATGCTGTGCCATCTAATACTTCATCTAATGGGAACACTATGTCTTCTACCTTATGTGCTAGGTCAGGCAATAGCCCCTTTTCCTTTAGCAACTGCCATACAAACACAACATAATTCCAGCTGTGATTATACAGTCAAACTGATGCAGATTTATTAACTTTAATAAATGGCTACTTGGTTCTCAAATAAAGCGATGGTTGTCGCAATTAGTTTGTTTCTTTCTCCACTGGTGATCTGTGCTGTGAAAGAGCACAGATCTTTACTACTAAAAACTGGTTAAAAATTTCACATCACGAGAAGTAATCCAGCCTATAATTGTGATCATCCCTCACCTTGCCCACCACTCCCCTCTCCCTAACTGACCAGCACCACCCCAACACACACATACACACAGAGAAGAAAAAAAAACATATCAATAAGCAAATAACAAAAATAATAGATAAGTAAACAAATAAATATAGAGTCATCTTTTAGTTCTTACTTCAACAATAACAGCATCACCAAATCCAAAGCCGCATGCTGGTATGTCATCACTGCCAAATGTGGAAAGTAGTCTATCATATCTGCCACCACCACAGATTGCACGCAACTTACCCTGCCTGTCAAATGCCTGCCAATTACAATTTCAATACACAGAACTATGATAAAAGTAGAAAAACGCTACAAAAAAAAAGATTACTGTCAGATCTCAATAACCCATGGTGGTGCCTTGTCGGTATGTATTAAGGTAATGGTCAATATTCTTATTGAGGTAATGATCAATACTCATCAGTTGTAGAAGCACAAAATCAAGGGCATAATGCACCATTACCAATAAGAGATGTTTCACTAAGCTTTCATTTGAGTTTTAGACACTTTGATTAATTAGGGTATAATTGAGGTCCAAGTCTCAACACATCAAAGTTGCCAAATGATAAAGGACAGATTTAAAAGGAAACTTTTTAAATGCATCTATTGATAATGTTAACACTTAACAGATTCACCGGAACCAATCTTACCAACAATATCAGATTAGCTGGTCAAAATTTATTTTTTCAAAAACAAAGAAAAAGAAAGAAAATAAAAGGAAACAAAAACAATACAAGGTCGAATTTAATTAAGCATCTTGATACAAAAGACATGAAAAACAAGAAACAAAACCAAAAATTTTGGACTATAGCTGCTACAGCACCAAAGTTAACCTGCATTAACACCACATGGACTGACCATTTGTAGGTTGACCTGTCAGGTTTATTGACCCATGAGAGGTCAGGTGGCTACATCAACCAATTTTTTTTTAAGTAAATATTATGACCACACTGACTTTACCTTGGTATTTCATAGACAAATCAATAAATAAATAGAAAATATGCAAGCATATAGTTGTCATAAGCCTTTATCCTAAAATTATAGTCTCAAAGAATATCATATGCATTTGACATGCAACTTTTGAGCCCACTAAGTTAGTAATATTTAGTTTATGGCATTTGAAGGCCAGTATTGCCTTAATTGGTATGAAACAAAAATACGATATATTGAGTTGTTTTAGACCTCAAAAACAATGCCTGTGTAGTACGCAAGGCCACGGACAACAGATGCATCAAAACAAATCCAATCAGCATAACCATAGCTCTCGGCAAGAGAAAATAGCTTTTTCAACTCAGAGACAGCTTCTCCCTCAGAACCCAACACCTCTGTAAGTACAAAAGATGTCTCAGATTGTTACCAATTAAAAAGTTGCAACTTCAACAGAAAAGAAAATATTACAAAAGAAGAAAGAGCCAAGCAAGACCTTCTAGCTTTGCTAATGACTTGAGAGAGAGCACTTCTATTATTCCATTAACTGCTTCGATTGAAACCCCCAACAAAACCAACTCCTTCTCTATCTCTTCTCTCGTAATTTTGCCAAGCTGGCATGCATAAAAAATGATATATAAGAAAGAACATTACAAACATAAAAATTAAGGATGACATAGTGTAGACAGAAGCTTACCTTGTCAACAATTACACAGACTTGAGTAAATAGATTTTCTGGAATAACATACATCTGTAGCACTGCTTGTAAAACCTGTAAGAGAAAAGAAAGATACATTTAAGAAACAGATAACACCAGTCTAAATAAAATCTAGATAACATGGACATTATCACATGATCAATGAAAGGATCTGAAGGAAATTACCTTTCTACTTGATATTCTTATCCCCACATCTGACGAATTTATACCCAGTCTCTCAAATAATAATACAACTGCTTGGATGAGCTCTGCCTCAGCCTATATAAAAAAATGTAAAAAAAAAAAAAATGCAAACTGTTGAACTTAAGAGTTACGTAAAGTGTAGAGCACAAGACTTTTCTAATTCATTCTTAAGCACCAACTTCAGAATAAATTAAGATACAAATTGAAGAATATGTAAACACGGAATATGTGTTTACTTAAACAGAATGTTAGGATGGTAGGGAATGGGTATGTGGAGTCAGTATTGACCAGGAGAATGGCAATGATAACTCAAAAAGTTATAGTTGATCGATTAACTCATCAGCATTTAAAAGAATCATTTAAATTATTCATACCCGAACTTTGGAAACCCCAAATATATCCATGTTCCATTGGTAATGTTCTCTTCTCCTCCCCCTAGTCATTCTTTCATATCGCCAGCACTGCCCTATTGTAAACCACTTCAGAGGAAGCGACACAGATTTTCTAACAGAACAAATTTCAAATAAAAATGTAATCATTGTTAATTGTAAATTTCAATATGAACAAAGGAAAGGAGAAGTATCCTGTACCCTTGCTTTATCACTAGCCGCGCCAGTGAAGGGGTTATCTCAGGCCGAAGCACAACACGTCTTCCACCTTTATCCTCAAAATTGTAGAGCTAATAAAAAATATGCCACTGTTAACCTTTCCAGACAAAATAGCAACTTTTTTGTTCAGACGTATAATTGAATAGATCAGTTTGGAGGAAATATTTCGAAAATCTGTCTTGATTTCATAGAGAAAATTCTGTACACTTTGGAATCAAAAGAGCTGATTTGAAACTTTAATAAGTTTAAACTGCACGGCATTTGCTGTTTACATATTGGTCCTCAAAATCCAATTATATTCTTTGGTCCGAACGAACCATCATAAGTTTTCAGTCAATAAGGAGATGAAAAATAAATTCCTTAGTAAACAATATTGTTACATAAATGATTAGATTGTTCATCATCCAAGTGGTGGTTGCATTTCAATCGGTCATTTGCCTGACAGATGGACCATTGTAAAAAAAAACACAAGTTCAAATCTTCAGCGCTCAGGTGGGAACTCAGTTAACTTCAATTTAGTACTCTGAAAGACTTTCAATCAATTTAGTACTCTGAAAGGCTTTAATTTCACATAGAAAAGTCAGAAATGAAGGAAGAAATACCTGCTGAGTTATTTCTTCACCAGCTTTTCTTATAAACAGTGCCTCTGATTCAAGCACCGGAAAATCAACTTCCTCAAAGGACAGAATACGAGAGACCTTAGCTTGGGAGAATAACCAACAAAAAAAACCACAGAGGCATAAGAACAAACACCTTGGGTGCAACACCGACTATCTAAAAAATTAGCAATATTACGTCACAGATATACCTCTCTGAAGTTCTGAAAGAGCCAATTGCGTAGTCGCATTTCGTCAGGTGGGAAGTCCCTTGTGCCACGTGGCGGATTGACGTCAATTACCGACGAACCTTTTCCATCAGCCTCCTCTACAAGAAAATAACGATCATATTGTAGTTCACGGAACAGGAATAGACAATGAGAAGTCAAACAAATAGGAGGAGTATGGATTTAGAGTGATACCCTGAGTAAGAGTAGGCGAGGAGGAACTGGAAAGGACACGGAGTGAGGAGGGATAGAAATGGAGTGAAGGGGCATAGGAGAGGAATGGAGAAGAAGAGGTGTTTACTCCAATAAAACGGAGACGAGGTCGGAGGAGGAGGTGGCGGAGAGATGGCACCGCGGACATCTTTGGTTGTTGGTTGTTCAATGGCGATAAGAGATGGCACCCACGCTCCAACTTCAGACTCAAGTCACTTTAAGGATTTTTTTGCTTAAACATTTTTACTATTAAACAAATCTAAGCTAATAACCTAACAACTAACTTATTTACACGCATGTTCTAACTAAATATGTGATTTCAACTTACGTACTTTAAACATCAATTTTTCTGCTCGCTAACTGACCGTATTATACCAAATTTAAAAAAAATATAAATTCAACTCACGTCTTTTAACTTAACTATATATATTTTTATATTATACATGTAGATCTTTTCACGAGCTTTCTGAATTGTATTTAAACGTTCAAATCGAAATTTTTTATCAAAATTTATGTCCGTTTAAAGTTTAAATTATTATTTAATGATTTTTATTGAAGTTTTATTCCTCCAGTCTCCATTAGATTTTTTGACTAAAACTATTATTTTATTTTTACTTTTATTTTTTTTATATTGATTCATCATATAAATTATTGAAGTTATTTTTAAAAATTTTAATTATGAAAATTATTTATTAACATATATATAATTAATGTAAATTTATATCATTATAATATTTTAAAAATTAAATATGAAATATATTCTATATAATTTAAAATTAAATAAATAAATATTTAAATATTTTTAAATCATGTAAAAATAATAAAAATAAAATAATTTGAGAAATTCAGTAAATTTACTAACGAATAATTCAAACTTCAAACGAGCACAATTTTTGATAGAAAAATTTGATTTGGACGTTTAAATATAATCCAGAAAGCTCGTGAAAATATCTACATGTATAATATAAAAATGATAGATAATTAAGTTAAAGGCGTGAGTTTAACTCGGTATAACATAAAATTATATCAACTCACGTCTTTCACGTTGTTTAAATTCGATATAATGCAGGTAGTTAGCGGGTAGAAAAATTGATGTTTAAAAGGACGTGAGTTAAACTCACGCCCTTAATTTGCAATCTATGTAAATAACCTAACTGTTAGATTATTAATGTAGATCTGTTTAATAATAAAATTGTATAAGTAAAAGTTCCCACTCAGACCTGAGGAAGTATCTATCCAGTTGACTAAAATGGAGATATTGGTATTTCCAGCGGTTCCCACGTATCAGGTGTGTTGAATTCTCGGCCTGCTACAAATTCCCTTCCGGGCCTATTTACCCAGTTTTTAAATATGTCTTCACTAGGCCTTTAAAAAGATTTTATGAAATGTCACTAAGATTCTTGCTGTTTTCCTCTGCTTTATTAATGGGTCTGCATAAAAAAATTTGGGCTCATAACTCAGCTCAGATTGGACTCGGATTCGAGCTAATCTGATTTGAGCTAATTTGGTTTGATTTTTAAATGAGTCAAGTTTGAGTTGAAATTGACTCAGCTCGTGACTCGACTCAGCTTGCATAATAATTGTTTATAGTTCTTTTTTTGTCAAACCCTAATTTGTTAATTCATCTTTTATTATCTCTCATCATATCACCATCTCAGCAGGTTAATGACTTCTCTTACTTACTAGTAATTCGACTAGTATATCTGACTCGATAATTTTTTTGTTGGTCCATCTGTTCAAATTAGTACAACAAAGATGTCATTACAAATATAGTTTGTTGATATACTAATTTTGTACCAATTTTATAGATGTATCAAAACTAAATATCAAACTTAGTCAACGTATATGTATTGGCTCGTGAGCTAGCTCGTATAGTAATAAGCCGAGTTTGAACTAGATTTTTTTAGCTCGAAACGTTTCATAAGGTTGACTTGACTCGACTCGAATTTTCATAAGTCAAACTTGAACTAAGCCCGTTTTGCTTAAACTTGACTAGTTTAGGACCCTATTTAGCTCTACTTTATTATTATTATTTTTTTGAATTAAGAAATATTCCCTTCTACCTTTTTCTTTCATTTTGCTTTTTTTTATTGATTTACAATGATTTCTGATGATTTAATCCATGTGTTACAATTCGGTGGTGCATACATCATTTAGCTCCTATGATGTTAATGTTCTTCTCCGACTTTTTTTTTTCCTTTTTTTTTGTTTTGTTGGAAGAAACGAAGTAAACTATATTCCGCCTGATAAGAATTCTAAGGGCTCGTCTGGCATTTTATGGAATAACAAAAAATATAAATAATATTACTATTTTGACGAATTAATTTGTCAAACGAATTTTAGACTAAGTAGAAAAGTACGGAAAAGTACGGAAAAGTACGGAAAAGTACGAAAAAGTACTAAATCAATATATCAAGCTATAGGTGGTATATTAATTTAGTGATTATAGAATAACAATTATTGTTCAATTATAGAATAACAATTATTGTTTGATATCTCAAAAAAATGAGAAGAGTGCTAATTTTTACTATTTCGATTTAGTAAAATATTATTTGGATGGTAACTTGAGAATAGTGATAGAGGGATTGAATAAAATAATGAATTACTTCTATTGATGATTATTTTATTTATATTATTTTTCTTAATCATATTATTATTAATTATAATTATTTTATTTAATATTAATTTTTTTTATTAATCTGATTATTATTTTGTTTATTATTATTGATTATTATTTTATTTAATATTCAAATTTATTATGTCATATTATTATTTGTTATTAATCATTATTTATTTAATACTAATAATTATTATTTTATTTTTTATTATGTATTATTAATTTGTTCATTATTATCTTATTTAATATTATTTTGTAGTATTTTATATAATATTAAGAATTATTATTTTGTTATAATCATTATTTTATTTAATACTTATGATTATTATTTATTTAATATTATTTTATTTAATATTAGTACTTATTTAATTTTATTAACTATTATTTTTTCATTACTAATGATTATTATTTTATTTATTAAATAATATAAGTGGGGAAAAATGTATGGAAAATAAATGAGTATTGCTTTATTATTATTATTATTATTATTATTATTATTATTATTATTATTATTATTATTATTTATTTTTAATATTATTTTATATTATTAATTATATAGAGTTAAATCTAGCACTCATTCTTACAAGAAAAACAACTAGAAACTCAAAGTTTATTTATCCAAGTTATATCCAGAGTTAAATATTTTCTATAATTTGACTTAATTTGTACTTATTTTTCTAAGCCTTAAGTGTTATTTTATTATTATTCTCTTGACTTGCGTCTCAGCTTTTATTTGTGATTGTAAAGAAATCAGATCCATACATTCTTTGTAATACTCTTTGTACTGAACTCCATTAATATCTTGGGCCTTTTAATTTTTCACACTTCCTTAGCATTCTTTGTGAAATCTTTCATTTAGTTGATATTTACTAGTTGAAAGATTTACTAGTTTGTGATTATTGAGTAGTTGATCATGTTGAATTCATTATTTAGTTGCAAGATTGTTCTTGATAAACTTGATTCTCAGATTCTATACTTGTGTCATAGTTCTCATTCTTTTATAGTATTCTTTATTCGTTTCTTTGATTCTTTAGCTAGCTTTATCATCATCAAACTGAATTACCTACTTGTATTGACCATATCTTGATATATTGGTTAAGTACCAGTACCTTAGAATCTCATTTTATAACAATAGTCTTATCATTACGAGTTCAAATCTTTATAAAATCATTCAAAATCATAAACATATTTTACAGTTTGTAGGAGATCTTTAGTTATCTAAAAAAATTAATTCAGGTCTTAAATTTCTAATTATTTACTAGTTCTTTCACTTATGTGTTGATCTTCCTTGTTTTCTTTTCCTTTTATCCTCAGTAGCTTAACTAGAATGATGTTTTGAATACAACATAATAGGTCAATTTCATATGTAGCCTAACCGCCTAAGTAAAGAATAATAAAATTAAAGTGAATTAATAGCGTATAGCATTGGACCAACAAGGGGTTTGTCTCATGTGATCAACCAAGTCATAGTAGAAGACACCATAAACTCCTTTGTATCTAGGGCTTGTCTCATGTAACTCCGCTTGATCAGATTGTGGTAGAAGGTGCTACAAGCCTTAGACCTATGTGAATGTGTAGCTTTTCGATCCCCTATTTTGAGGCCTTAGATGTCTTTAAATAGAGTCGATCGGTTTGGTAGAAGCTTTATGCTGATCCTGAGGTGCAGCTTACAGTCTAACCTAAATTAAAAGTTCAATTGGAGTGATTCCTTGAATTTATCATTCATCCAATAGAAGAATAAGAGATGTCTCAGTCAGGAGCTCCAGGGTCGCTATAGGCCTTGCCGACCTTAGGATCTGAGAAAGGTCCATCTCAATGAATGTTCAATTATCTTGTCATCTCACTTAAACCGTCTGATGAGTATAAAGGACATGCTTGCATTCTACAGGGTGAGCCAAGTGTCTACTGAGCATAGTTCATTTTTCTTGGCACTCAATTCTTGCATCACTAAACACCTTCCCATACCAAACTTTGAGTGCAAGTGAAAACTTTGCACTCGATATACAATTGGTTTAGTTGAAGCGCTGTCAACCACCTTCTTGACACGAGAATCATTCTAAATCTCACAATTCATACATCGAAGTTCTGAACAATGAGTCCCAATCTTAGGCTGAGGTAGAGTCCATAAGCAACCCCTCTTCCTCAGTCTCGATGTCTATAAAAAAACCAACAATGTTCTGCTTAGGGCTAGACCAAATGGAATATCCAGACTTCTAAAGAAGCTTGGGCACAAATTTCATGTGCAATGATTATTTAAATGCTTAAAGTATTTTTTTTTATAAGTCTGGGTACTCTTATATATTTTATCTGTAATTTCTTTTTTCTATTTTTATTTTTTTATATTTATTTGAAGATCGATAATCAAGATAACTATTGTCAAATGATTCCTTCCCATAAATCCGCTCTTGCATATAAAAACACTTATTTCAGAAACCATCATTAGCATCCCATGAAAGGCAACACACGCCAACACATGTTATTTCACTTTTGTGAATTAGGCTGTATATTGTCCAAGACATTATTTTATATTTAAACCAAAATTTTCATAAAAAATCTTCAAACCATCAATATCTTTTGGCCACAATACATTTATTAATCAATTATATATTTTTAATATTTTTCATTTATTTTTTATTTTATTTCTAAATCATAAGGTCGATGACATATAATCATATTGATTGGATTTTAAAATTTAATGTGATGTCAATAATTAGTATGCTATAATAAATTATATTAGGAAATATGATTTCTTATTACATTTTTTATTAGGTGAATGATTGTAATTATAAAAATAAAATTCAAAAAATATTTATAATAATATTATTAATAGTAATAACGAATATCTAATTTAAAATTAGTACTTTATTATATTTTTTATAATTATATATTGTGATAATATGAACGGCCCTGCAACTGCTACTCGTTAGTAGCTCCATAGTCCATACTAAAGAGCATAAAATCCGAGCGCTTGGCGGCTCATCAATGCCGCCTTAGCAACGAAGCGTGTGGACTGGAACCTCACCGCACAAATACACGGATCCAATTGAGATGGTCATAAGCAGGATTTGATCCGAAAGACGAAAAAGCGTCACCGACTAAGGTTTAGACTGGGAGTTAATTTGGACCCGACTCCTCGTGGCTGCGTGCTGCTTTTGTCTTAGGTTTTACCTGGAAAATCTGAGCCGTCCAGGTTTCCAATTCCACCCGACCTGTCCTTATCAAGACGCTCTAGTTCACACGTTTTGTAGGGCACGTGTTGGTCACAAAAAAGGGTTTGGCTCTGCTGCTCGACTATTTGCACTTTGCACAAGAGCCCTTCAAGATCGTCAATTGGGGTCATCAGCGGCAAGGGATCTGTTGCTCAAGAAAAATAAAATTACATAAATTTCAGTTTTGGACTTGGTACTTGGGAGTAGGATGCTTTGTTACTTCTATGGATGATAGGGCTTCATTCATTGAGCTGGTTACAAACTTGATTATTGTTAAAATAATAAATTAATTTGTTATAAAAATATTCTTACTTTTTTTATATCGTGATAAGAATATTTTCAAGTCCAATAATCCTAAAACTAAAAAGCAATATAAATAATCCCAACTCAACCATTGATTCTAACAGATCTGAATTAAGCTGATCAGACCCAAACCCACACTCAATCCCACAAAATCTGACAAAGAGGATTTGTCAAAAGAGATATCTGTAAAGCTGTAGGTTTTGGAGGGTTAGTTCAGCAAAGCCCTAATAAGAAAGAAGAAACGAAAATGCCCCTGTATAAATATAAGACCAGGCTCGTCTCTGCCAAACCCTCGAACCCTTCTTTGGGTACTGCTCTTTCCATTTTTTCTGGAAAGAGAATTTACAAAATATCTAAAAACAAAAAAAAAATCATCATTAATTAGTAATTTGATATCTTTTTGTACTCCGAAAACCCTAGATTATTTATCAGCTACAGAGCAGCCCCAATCCTCCGCTTATTTTTTATTTCGTAAGTTCTCAATCCCTTCTATTCATCGATCTAGGCTTTATACTTATTCTTTAGCTCCGTCTCTATTGAGAAAATTGCTCTTTTTATCCTCAGTATCGTTAATTAGAGTGCAAATCCTACCGCTCGACACCGTCTACTTGAAAAACTCGGTAAGTTTATGCGGCCAATCATTTTTCTTGATCTATGATTTTTCATGCAAATCTTGATTTCCTTATGAAATTAAACTCAATCAATTGATTATCCATAGGAAAATGGTGTCTGACGCAAGCAAGAAAAAGGCCGCTCAGAAGAAGGCAGCTGCCGCAGCTAAGAGAGGTGGCAAATCTGCATCTGCCACGACATCATCTTCTTCGAATGAAGTCAACAAGGTTTCTGACGGAGTAGCTGCTATGATGTTATCGGATCGTACCTGTACGGGAGTCCTCGCTTCACATCCACTTTCTCGAGATATTCATGTATGCTTTATTTTCCCTTAAAATTTCTTAATTTGTTGAAATTTCTATTGTTCAGGTCCCTAGTATTTTCGATTTTGTGCTTCCAAGAATAATGCAACTTCTTTCCGTAAGGTGCTATATTCTGAACATAAGGTTTGCAACTTTTATTAATTTATTTCATTCAAACCTGTGTATGTCTTCATGAACATAAATAAGATTAGATCTTATACGTCAGTGAATGTAGTATGTATTCGGGAAGTGCTATGCTCTGTTTGAACATTCTAAATTGTATTATGACACAACTGTTGTACAAATTACAGATAGAGTCCCTATCTTTAACGTTTCACGGCCACGACCTTATAGTAGACTCTGAGCTGGAACTCAACTATGGAAGGTTAGACAAAAATCCACAATCTTTTTGCTCTTTTATTTTATCAAATGGAGTTACGCTGAAGAACAGAATAAATTTATAATGTATTTTTCTGTAAAGTGAAGCAGTAGCGGAGCTTCAACTTCAATTAATCAAAATTAAGGGGGGGGGGATCCATATATTATACAGTAATTTATGTAAACTATTACTTATTTATTTACCAAGTTTCTTAAATAAGGGGGGCCACAGCCCAAAATAAATGCACAAAGCTCCGCTACTGAACTGAAGTATAGATCGTCTTTTTTGGGAAAAAAATGATTCTATAACTCAAATGCTGATTTTCTTCAAACTATATGATTAAGTTGAGTGTGCTCTATTTATGCACAAGTATGGAAATGTACTCTCTAATTTATCAAGTTACTATGCCTCCTACCTATTATTCTTGAAAATAATACCCTCTTCTGTTCTTGTACAGAATTAAGAAAGCAGGGTGTTGATACTAATCTCACATGTTACTGTTTAACTTGTTGAATTTCAGACGATATGGATTGCTGGGTTTGAATGGTTGTGGCAAGTCAACCTTGCTTGCAGCGCTGGGATGCAGAGAGCTTCCAATACCAGAACACATGGATATCTACCATCTTACGCGTGAAATTGAGGCTTCTGATATGTCATCTCTTGAGGCTGTGATCAATTGTGATGAAGAGAGGGTTAAGCTTGAGAAAGAAGCTGAGCAGCTTGCCACACAGGTATGTTTTTGCAATGTTTGGAAAATTCAGTGTTAATTATAATCTTATAAAAGATACAAATGATTGTTTTTAGGTACTAACTGCACTAACTGAAGTTAGAATTTGATTGGCCTTTGTGTTTTGTAAGTAATCTACAAACTAAAGACAAATGAACCACTCTCTGCAGCTGTTAGCAGAACTAGTAGTTTTGATCATTTGCAAAGTTTGTGTACAAATGAGTACATTTTTTTTCTAGGCAAAGCATATTTTTAGTAAATGTTCAAGTATAACTGACTCCAGCGCTCAAGTTTTGGGTCATGCTGTGTTCTCAATTAACAATTCATGTCATCATCATTTTGCCACGAGTTTTCCTTGTTAAATTCAAATGATTTGTTATGCAATATTGTTGAATAAGATATAGCAAATCTAGTCAACATCCTCTCACTGCCTGATGTTTAAAAAGATATTACTTGACATGAGAAAATAATGACAAATATAATGAGTATTAAGGTCAGAAATAATCACTTGCATATTTTAGTATATAAAACTGACCATTTCAGGGGAAAGGATGATCTATCAACAAGTGTCATTATTCTTACTTCTTTTAACATGATTTAAATGTTCTGATTTTCTTATGAGTGTTTGAAGGTAAATTGCAAATCTGATTTTGGGGAACACTATCACATTACTCCCTCTCTTGTTCCCAGTGATAGTATGAAGTATGAACATTATTGATATGGAATTTGTTGTGTTGGTCATGCGTATCTGCAACAAAAAATTAATCATGTATTTGGAGTTGCAGAAATAGTGCAGTGTTAAGTGGGGACTAGGGGAAATTGCGTGTTAGTATATGGACCTTTTAATTTGAGGGAACAGATATACAGATGGAATCTTTGATATTGTTGTTGATACTGAATTTATTATTCAGGTTAAATGAGTTATTAGTCATTTTAATTCTTTATTATGCAGCTTATTTTGTTTAGTACCTTGTTATTCAACTTGAATGAGTTATTATTCAGATTATTGGCATTTAAATTGAATAATAAAATACTGTAAAAAACTAGTTGCATAATAGAAGTCACTAACATGAATAATTGCTCATTTGACTTGAGTAATAAAGTTGGTATTGACAACCGTATCAATGATGGTTTCCCCATAACATTTTCCTTAATTTTATTGAGAGCTGACTCATTTCCTGACAGCGTACTGTATTCAATCATACTAAGGTATTAATACTACTGATATCTATGCATTTTATTGTTTTCAGGATGATGGTGGCGGTGAACAGCTGGACCGTATATATGAGCGGTTGGATGCACTTGATGCTTCAACGGCTGAGAAACGTGCAGCTGAGATTTTATTTGGGCTGGGCTTTAACAAACAAATGCAAGCAAAGAAAACCAAGGATTTTTCTGGTGGTTGGCGTATGAGGATTGCTCTTGCAAGAGCTTTGTTCATGAATCCCACCATTCTTTTGCTAGATGAACCTACCAACCATCTTGGTATGTTATCATCTGTTTCATTTGTTGAGTTCCTAAGTTGTCACATATATTTGTTAAAGGTTCCTGAGTTGTAACATATATTGGCTAAAGGTGTAAATGTGAAAGACTGTCAATGCATTTATGGTTTGGGCTTAATACTTGGACAAATTTTTCTTTCTTTTGCGTTACAATATGTCGTTTGGCTGCTGTTGAATACCAGATCCCTGCATTTCTGTTTTCCTGAGCACTCATACAAGCCTTATTCTGTGTATTTAGAAGCCATTATAACTATATAAGCTTTATTTCAGGGTAATTAACCACAAGTTCCAGATAAGAATGATGAATCAAAACAGTTTGTTTACAAGGTTATTTTGTATATTCGTAATTGCTATCAGTTAGGTCTGTTGCATTGATCTTGTGTTTTTGTGCTTATTTTTTATTTGTAGATCTGGAGGCTTGTGTGTGGCTGGAGGAAACACTTAAGAAGTTTGACCGAATCTTGGTGGTTATTTCCCATTCGCAGGACTTCCTAAATGGTGTGTGCACCAATATTATCCACATGCAGAACAAGAAACTGAAACTTTACACTGGCAACTACGACCAGTATGCCCAGACCCGTTCTGAGCTGGAGGAGAACCAGATGAAGCAGTACAAATGGGAGCAGGAGCAGATTTCCAACATGAAGGAGTACATTGCTCGCTTCGGTCATGGGTCTGCTAAGCTTGCCCGTCAGGCCCAGTCCAAGGAGAAAACTCTTGCCAAGATGGAGCGTGGCGGCCTCACTGAGAAAGTTGTGCGTGACAAGGTCTTGGTATTTCGCTTCACTGATGTTGGCAAGCTGCCGCCTCCCGTTTTACAATTTGTGGATGTCACTTTTGGTTACACACCTGATAATCTCATTTATAAAAACCTTGATTTTGGGGTTGATTTAGATTCTCGTGTTGCCTTGGTGGGGCCCAATGGAGCTGGGAAGAGTACCCTCCTTAAGCTGATGACAGGTGACTTGATACCATTGGACGGAATGGTGAGGCGCCATAATCATCTGAAAATTGCACAGTTCCACCAGCATTTAGCTGAGAAGCTTGACATGGAATTGTCAGCTTTGCAATACATGATGAAAGAGTACCCTGGTACTGAAGAGGAGCGAATGCGGGCGGCTATTGGCAGGTTTGGGTTATCAGGGAAAGCACAGGTGATGCCTATGAAAAACCTCTCTGACGGGCAACGCAGCAGGGTTATATTTGCTTGGCTTGCATACAGGCAGCCACATATGCTACTACTTGATGAGCCGACTAACCATCTGGATCTTGAGACGATTGACTCACTGGCGGAGGCACTTAATGAGTGGGATGGTGGTTTGGTGTTAGTTAGTCACGATTTCAGGCTGATTAACCAGGTGGCAGAGGAGATTTGGGTCTGTGAGAACCAGGCAGTGACAAGGTGGGGAGGGGATATCATGGCTTTCAAGGAGCACCTTAGGAACAAGGCTGGCTTATCGGATTAAGTTTTATGCTACGTTTTATTTTCATTCTATTTTGAAGTTTGTGTCTGAGGGAGAAAAATATATACTGGGTTATGGTTACTGTAGAATGAGATTAATTCCGTCGGTGTTTCGGACATGGGGATAAGAAAACGGTATACAGTATGTAACTTTGAATTTAGCAAATTTATGTATTTGACGATGTAGCACTCACAAAGTTCTCTTTTATGTTGGCTATTGAGGTATCATCTTTCGGACCAATTCATCTTATATTGTCTTGTTTATTATTTTGTACTTAAAAAACTTTCTGCCATCATGGCACCAGCCTGGATGGCTGCTGATTCTATTTATATGGTTGTTCGTTCTGTATATTTTTGTACCAGCCTATATTTCGTCTCCTCTCAGATTCTGAACCTTTTCAGCTGCACCCGTTGTAGCAAGGGTGCAAATAGATTTGATAGATTTGATACGGTATAGTAGTAGTTATTTAATTTTCTGAACACGAATATGATATTCTTATATCTTAGATATAAATATGAATATGATAATATGTCTATACCGTCAAAAATAAATATAAAAATTGCTTAAAATTTATAAAAATTGAAATTGAAATAAGTTTTTAATACTAATCTTTATTTAAAATATATTATTAATTTTAGAAATATTAGAATTCATAATATATATTCAATTATGACGGTGAATAATATTTATTTTTTAGTGATATATATTTAACTTTGATCCCCTTCTCTCTCTTTAGGCTTGTTGCGATTTTTTACCTCTTTTATCAGAATTTTCTCAAAAAGATGGAGTGTTACTGTCACACCCCAGAAATAAATTGATCGGATTAGGGTGATTAATCCCGCCACGTACGCACGACGAGACGTGCGTACGAAAGGCTAAATGAATAAAATAAGATAAATCTCAGAATAAACAAACAATAATAAATATAAATACATGACCATACAGTCCAGAATGAACAAATAATATACAACGCCTACATAGGCGGGGCTAGCTCCATCGGAATGGGCGCAAATCTCTCAAACAAAAACCCAAAAGAAAGAAATAAAACGCGAAACCCGATGGATCCTATCAACTACCCGCTCACATGCACATGCGATGCGGCGAAGCATCTCTCGATATCGCGTAGATTGTCCCTAGCACTCTCGCTCAGGAAAATCCCGAACACTGAAATACCTGGATCCCACAACCACCGTGGAAACGTGAGTAATTTAAAAATTACTCAGTACGGATTTAGATCCAGCCTTAAGATTTGATCTTCTTTCCTAAACTGGACCCAAATACCGATCGAACCTTAAATGTAGTGAAATATTTTAATATATATTAACATATTATTATTTTATACATGTTTGAGAAAACACCTACATGAGTGACATGAAATGACAAATAACCCCGAAATAGAAAATCATGGAAATAGTAATATAATATAAAATATAAGGTACGAGAACAAACACCGAAATAAATATCCCGATTTGCAAATCACGGATCTATCCCAAGCGGGCGCCACCGGCGTCCCAACTTACGAACTTGGGCCTTGCACAGCGGGCGCCACCGGCGACCCAACTTACGAACTTAGGACTTTATGTTTATGCGGCGCCAATGCCGCATAAACGACAAGTCGGGCTCCCGAGGCGATAACGCCCTAGGAGAGTGAGCGTGCATAAGCACGTACTCTGGTCTGCTAAATCTGGTAATTCACCTTACAAAATAAAAACAAACGGATAAATATGTCTTCAGTTGCCATATCGCCAAAAGGAGTTAACTACTCGTGAATTAACAAATCGAAATCAAATGGGAGCCTACACTTTGTACCAACCAAGGGTCGAGGACCGCATCCGTAAAAATATCAAAACGAAATATAAACAAATGGGAGCCTACACTGTACCCACTAAGGTCAACGGACCGCATCCCGACTTTCTCTGTACCAACCAGGGGCCAAAGGAGAAAGCCCTTCGGACAATATTAGGATCCTAAATAAGCCGGATAAATATAATAATATATTATCACTAAGTAGATTCCAGTCTCGAATATGGCCGCCCACACTAAACACTGAAGTACACGGTATCCTAATCGCTCAAATTTGGATTAAAAAATTTAATCATATTAAGAATAATAATAAAATATAATAAGATCAAAAGAAAAACACTCTGACACAGCCGAACCCGCCAAATGACGGGATCGGTGGATAATCCGACAGCACGATGCGTAAAGTACATATACTGACCGGTGGGTCCCACGGCCTATGGGTCACCGTACGTAACCACAACGGTCTGGTTATGCAAGGCAACTCAGACTAGGAATTACCCGGTCCGTCTCTCAGCACTCTCATGCATTTAATGCCTGATTAACTACCTAACTTAATTAATAATTAGAAATAGTAATAATATTTTCCTAATAAATATAATCTACAACTTGAATTATTTAATTTTATCTGATCCTATCTCGGGACTATTTCCGAATCCTACTCCTATCTTGTCTACGTGCAATATGACATGATATGACATGCGAATGCGGGTATGTCTCGAAAATGCTGGTCAATTTACCGGATGCAAATGACAAGTCGATTGGTCTCTACAGTTATTTTTGGACAAAAACACCGCAATTCAGATTTATTTTAAAAACAGTTTTATTTTCGGTTTGGATTCCTAATTCTAAAGAGAGAAAATCAAATCCCAGGAAACCGTACCTGAGAATAATTTGGTTAGGTCAGAAACGTCAAATTGCTAAGTCTCGGGTGGCGCATCACGATCTTGTCAGATGAGCCGTCTCATCTTGAGTGTATTCGTTTGTCGGCTCGTCAAGATATTTTTCGAAAATCTATGAAGTCAGAAATAGATTAAATTGGCGAGTATCCTATTCACATTGGGTCTTGTTTGGTCAAGGTATACCGGACCCTCAATTGAAATTATCATATTTAAGTTCGTATTTTAAGATTATATTTATTTTGATTTAATATAATTGATTTAAATTTTATTTTGATTAATTAAGCTAACTAATTATTATCACTTATTTAAATTAAATTTATAATTAGAATAATTAATTATTTAGGAATAGAGAAATTGATTAATATATAATGTTTGTATATTTAGTATTACTCTTATTAATTTAAAATAGAGAAATTAATTAATATATATATATATATATATATTATAATATTATTATTCTTATCAATTAAAAATAGAGAAATTAATTAATATATACTTTAAAATCTAAATTATTATTATATTTTAAATTATTATTTTATAACTCTTAATTATTCATAATATATTCTTTAATTATGTTTTATTTTATTTATACTAGTATTATTTTTATAATTTAGAGATTATATTTATTTCGATTAACGTAACTAACTTAATTTATTTAGATTAATTAAGTTTGCTTAATTTGTTATCACTTAATTAATTTAGATTATTAATTAGGATAATTAATTATTATTTATTTAATTAGATAAATTGATTAATATATAATATTATATAATTAATATTATTATTATTATTAAAAATAGAGAAATTGATTAATATATATATATATATATATATATGTTATTAATATTATTCCATTATTAATTAGAGAAATTAATTAATATATATTTATATATATTAATTAATGTTATGCAATTATATATATAAAAAAAATAGAGAAATTGATTAATATATATTTTATATTATAAATTATTATCATACCTCAATTATTACTTTAAAATTCCTACTTATTTGTATTATACTCTTTAATTATATTTTATTTTATATGTTTATGTTATTTTCATTAATTAGAAAATATACTATATAAAACTAGAATTAAAATAAAAATAAAAATTAAATGAAAGTAATTAAATTCAATTAAACTTAATTTTAAATTAAACGTTTTTATTTATTTAAACGTGTTGGTGTTTTAATGTTCGGGATCATACGCCGACTACGATTCTTAAATCGTTGGTGCCAATGCACCGATATCCCGAATCTTAGGACTTTTAACTATTGGGCCTTGGAATATAATCATTTAATTTAACTTAATTAATTTTCCGATCTTTAAGTTTACGTATTTTAGTCTATACATGGATACTATCAAATAATTCAAAACCTTTCATAGCTAACCAACAAATGGCCAACAACACAAACTAAAAATCCAACAACAACCAAAGAAGTGGTCAAGCATGCACACATGAACCAATTCATAGCAATAATCAAACCCAAATTAGACAAGCATTTAAAGGGGGAGTCAAGGGTAGTATCTGACAGTAACCAGGCATCAAGAAAAGGACCAACAGATCATCAAGTTACCAGCAAGCAAATAGGGTCAATTTGAGTAATATCAGTTCATTTACCAGAAACCAGAACAAGGTTCAAGACACATCACAGCCTAGTAAGATAGCCAAAACAACAACAGAGCCAAAGCATGCATTGCAAGTTCAACCACCAAGGGTCCAAAATCGGGCAGGGTCAGAGTAAGGGGGTTCACTGGTACCAGCTAAACCAGTTCACAAATCAAACTAACAGCCATATGAGTATCAGTAACCAGCATTATAGTCTATGGTCAAGTAACCAGCATTAGTCCTAACACCCCCTCCCAGCAAAATCAACAAGTCCATAAGCATATCAGAAGCCAAATGCACAATGAGCACACACAATCAATCAACTAACAGCCAACCAAATCAGCATCCAGAAATCGACCAGCAAAGAATGGGCTCGAAATTTTTAGGGTTTACCATCTATAGCGAGTCATAAAAAAAAGGGAGTTGCCAAAACAAGAGTGCCAGTACTAGACCTCGCTTCACTGGTACTGGCAGTACCAGTGTACCAAGGCAGAGAGGATCATCAAGTAATTAGTCGAAACCAAGCAACAATCAATCAATCAACCAAACAAAAATTAAAACAACAACTGCTACACAACCCAGCAAAATCAGTAAAAGAAAGCCAACCAGAGCTAGGGTTTACCAGTGGCGGAACCAACAGACAACAGCGGTAAACAAATCGGACAAAGCAAGGCAGCTAGGAACAGGGTCACCTCCTCCACCCCGGCTTCCTTCTCTCCCTTGTCACTTCAAACCTTTTCTCGTACTAACCCTGTTCTTACCAGTTTCTGTGGAAGAAATTTCTCAGCACATGAGAAAAGGTGAGCAAGAAGGGAGAAAAGGGGCCGACGGATTCCCATTATATGGAGCGGGGAGGGCCAGCAAAGTAGGGTGAACAATGATCAAGGGATGGGACGGCGCCCGTCTTGACGGGACAGCCAGAGAGGACGAAAGTGAAGTGATCGGGTTAGGTTTTGACCCAGAGGAGAGGATTCAGGGGACCGGTACGGTCGCTCGCCGAAGAGCGAGAGAGAGCAGGGAGAGTAAGAGGGGCGGAATCAACAGAGTGCATCGAGAGAGGGAGGGGAAGTGACAGGGCAATAAATGAGAGCGGAGAGAAGGGGTGTCGTGAGGGAGTGCGCCGGAAGAGAGAGAGAGAGAGAGAGAGAGAGCGTCTGGGGAAATGAAGGGTCCAGAGAGAGAGAATTTTCTGACAGTACAGGATTCCTTGTGGCAAAATTGTGTGGCCATGGGTGTGGCAAAAATCTGAATTTTTACTCATTTTCTGACTATTAATTTGGGAAATTAGAATATTTTGTTATTGAAATCATTTATGTCTTTGAAAAATCAAAAATAGGGCCAAATCCAAAAACCGTTAACAATATTCTGATTATATTTATTATATAATTTAAATTCTTGGACTTAATTTATTTTAAGCGTTTATTTCTTTAATCGTTAGATAATATTGTAAATAATATTTATCTTTATTTATTTATTTATAAGTCATAAAATAATTAAATTAGATTATTATATTTAAGTTTTGTTAACTATTACGTTACGTTATTTCTTAATTGTAATTAGATCGGTGATCACTACTTTAATCGTTATTAATATTTAATAAGTTTTGAATATTGAGTTATTAGTAAATAAAAAAAGTAAAGGTATTATAGAGGCACCAATAATGAAGGCCTTTGAACTCTCATCTTTAATTAAATATATTAATTAAAGTTAACAAAAAGTATTTAAGAAGAAAAAGTGAATTCTGTTATTGTATTTGCTTTTATGTTTTATTATGGCATTTTTTAATTTTGAAGATTACATTTTTATCAAGCATGTAATTTTTTTATATTAGAGGTTGTCAATTTGAGAGTTAAAAAGATTCTTACCATATTTAGTGATTCTTAATGTAGTTTCATTTTTAGATGCTAAGGATCTGTTTAAATTAAGAGATCAACTAATTGTACTCGAGATTTATATCCTGATCTGTATCCCAACTGAAAAAATTATTAATTTCGTTGTCCACATTTATGAAGATGAGCTGATGACTGCCCTACAAGTGGTGCCCTAAGTCTTAACATCTAAGATTATAAGTCTTAAAACTCGCCAACACAAGTCTTAATACCTAATACACAAAATGATATTTTTAACTTAAAATTTATATTAGAGTAGCCATCAGGATATGAACAAATTTATATAATAAATTATTAATGTCTTAAAACCAAATGTTCCAAATCATAGGATGAAAATATGATATCTTAATATATAATATAAAAAGTAATATTTTGAACTCTAAATTTATATTAAGACAGCCATCAGGAGATGAGAAAGTCTATATACATAATCCTGCAGCTCTTAAAATTGTCTGTTTAAAGTCTTAACACTACAAAAATCACATCTTAATACCTAACATTTGAAGTTATTTTTTTAGACAGGCTATCAATTTCCATGGTAAGTCTATATACTTATATCAATGTCTTAAGACCGAACATTTCAAGTCTTAAAATGAAAATTTAGATATTTTAATATCTAATATAAAAAGTGATATTTTGAACTTCAAACTTATATTAGGGCGTCCAGAAATTATAAGTTTGGAATCTCAATTTCATTATAAATCTTAAGATTATAACAAACTACTCTTAATACCGCAAATTATAATTTTTAATACCATAAATGAGAAGTCTTAATAGCACATATTATAAAATTTAAAAATATAACAAATAAATCTTTCATCACAAAATAACGATTCTTAATATCAGAAATAACAAGTCTTAGTATCATCAATTACAAGTCTCCAAAATCCATATCGGTACTCTCAACTATAAATCTTCAAAATCCAAATAAGTCTAAATTTCAGCATAACTTAACGACTCTCAATACCAGAAAAATAAGTCTTAATATAAAAAATATCAAGTCTTAATACTAAAAATTAACAAGTCTCCAAAACTCAAGATTGATATTATCAATTATAAGTCTTCAAAATTCAAATAAGTTTTAATTTCATCACAACATAATGACTCTTAATATCAGAAATATCAATTCTTAATATTAAAAATTTTAAATCTTAATACCTGAAATAATAAGTCTCCAAAACTCATATTGCTACCCTCTTAATAAAATATATTATAGTACTCACGCTTGATCATTTATCTCATGTGTAAGAATTTTATAGTCAAGAATAAGTCTTTTCTTTCTTATATTCTCCTACAATACCTACATAAAATATTTATACATAAAGTTTAGTCAATAAGAAAAATAAATAAGCAACACAAATAGAAAAATAAAAAATATGTGAGAAATCCATTGGGAATCCAGTGATGATGTTAAAAAATATAACACAACAAAAAAATTAGAACAATAATGACTTCTCATTTTGAAAGTCAGAAAAATTAGTACTATAAACCTTCGTCTGTATTAGAACAAAATAAATATGAAGACTTAAAAAAATAGTTGAAATAGAAGCCTTAAATATTATTAATCACTTGAAATCTTAGTAGCTATCACTCTAAGTCTTAATAACAATTACTTTAAGTCTTAATACCTGATACACAAAGTAGAAATAGAAGTTTTAATATCAATAAACTTGGTCTGCTTTGTCAGTAAGTTTTCTTATTGTATTACGGATGTATTGATAGATTCAACTCTCAATTTTCTAAAAATATAACTGACAATCGCATTGACAGTTCATCCAATTGGTTTGAGGTTCATTTCTTTTTTTTTTATTTCCTAAATAACAAAAAAAAAATCAATTTATCAGTATTCATCATAACATATTATTTGACCTCTTAAGTTTTAATATTCATCATCTCAAATCTTTATATTCATTCAAATAAATCTCAATATTCAACATAACTGTATTAAGTCTCAATATTCAAGGCGACATTCAATGAAAGAGAGCTAAGCTTGATAATTTTCAATGAAATCATAAATGGATGGTACACATGACATATTCCACAGTTTAGATGCAACACAAAAGTTATTTTTCCCCTTGAAGGGGTTACTGTGATATTTTAATTTGTATGTACAGTCTTACAGATGCACAACTCAATCCAGAAAGAACTATCTTTGAAGGAGAGTAACTGAGACAATGGTTCCGCTTGTCACGGACAATCACATTGACACGGTGCAAATTGATCATGCTCCTTTCCCATACGTCCACCTTGCATATTCCATTTCATTTTCTGACATCTCGCTCTCTACTCACTAGTTCTCCTCTTCACCCTTTCTCCCTCTCTATCACTAGTTAAGCACCAGAAATTATGCAGAAATGAAACAATATGGACATAAATATGTTTTAGTAGGAGTATTGATCAAAGGATCTCAAAATCATTTCATAGAAGAATTACATGTAGACTTGAGATTCTAGGATTAAACCTTTAAATAACTTCATATAACTTTGGCGTCAAGTTATATGATGTATACATTGAGAGGTTATGCTTAACGGCAAGGACCGGCAGTTGAGACCCAAATCAAATGACTATTTGAAACATGGTATATTGTATGAGAGGTCGTTTTTTGAAATTTTCTCTGAAACAAATGTATGATCCAGCTATCGAGTATCGTCGCATTTGAATATGATCATCTTTGTCATATTCAATTAAGCATGAATTTATGTAAATTTTTCCATAACTTGCCTGCATTTCAAGGGTTGGTTTAACAATATTCACACTGTTTAACAATTGAATTAAATATTCTCAAAACATCATGATTCACTATTATTAGAAAATTTGATGGTTATAATGACAAAAATATGTACCCTACCCTGATACTCCAACCCACCACCCCAACCACCAAAGTCAACCTAAGTATTGCAACAAAGTACAAGGTGCACCGAGCAATTCAGAATGACTTATAAATTTGTTGTTGGCTCAATCAAATCCATGATGCTTTGAGATCAATTAGTGATCAGTGAACCTCTATAACATTTGAAAAATGACTTAAAATAATAGAATCGTGCTAAAGAAAAATATCAGAATATCGAATACTTTGATAGGTCTGAAAATTACCAATACTCAGCCAGCCACTGAAATCTATTAATTTCTCAGTTTAATTGATCTATCCATGCAAAGCACAGATCCCACAATGAAACCCGACCAATTAAAAAGAAAGGAACAAATTCACCCGAGATTCCTACAATCTAAAGCAGAAGCATGCAAATTTTGGAGAAATTCATGCGCCATCAAAGATGGAGCTTACTTCAAATTCAAGACTGACAACAACAAATGCAGAATCGTCGGATAATTATGAATGCAATTTACTAAGTAAAATAAATAAATGTCCGATTCTAGTTTTTGATATATATGCAGCTCACATTTGCTATTATCATTATTTACTAACAATGAAGGGAAAAATGTGGAACGAATCTAAATGTAACAATACATAATTAAGGCTCTGAACTTTTATCAATTACCATTTAAGATTCTGAAGTACTTTTTTTTTCGAAACCTGATTAGGCACTGAATTTCAAAGGGAGAGAAGTAATTTTTTTTTTAGTTTTTTATAATATTTTTTGTCCTCCAGCTCCAACAATTGCAATAGTACTATAACGACAAGAGCAAAATTTCTTCCTTCGTCTTTGTATTGCAATTTTCCGTTCTAGAACTTTTCATTCGCGTTTAATTTTGGCACTCATGTGTGCTTTTTATTGGAGAAAAAGGAAGATAGAGGTGCTTCAGCATTTGGGAGATAAATCGGAGGACGATGAGAAAGAAAAATCAGGAAAGAGGCGAAGGAAGAGAGGAAAGTGATCGGAAGTTTGGAAAAAAAAATTTGAAATGCTTTAAATGTGTGTCACCAGCGGTTAAAACGGTTAATCAGTTGGGGTACATGAGGTATAAAGAACTTTTCTTTAAAATTAAGGTTTTTTTATTTAAGAAAGAAATCTAAAAATTTCCTTACCATTTCTAGTGTTCCTTATGTAATTCCATTTTTAGATGCTACGAATCTATTAAATTATGGTTTTTATTTCAGAAAGAAAATCTATATCTTTGTCACCTTTTCCTTGAATAGAGAATTCCAATTTCGCCAATTTTCTATATTTACGAGATCAACGGACGTATCCAGTAACTTAACCAATGGAACATACTGGAGACGTGTACCACCTACTATTTTTGCTCTCTCCGCCATCGAATCGGACTAACTCCAGGACTCGGTCTAATTCGGGCTCTAATGAGGCACACCGACCTTTTATGTTTTAACCGACCATCCCAAATCAGGCGCTTCAGAAATAACGCACGATTTTCTTCTCTACCATCCGTCCGATCTCTATCAAACGGTCATCCGTGACAGAATCCTTTCTTTGGGAACAAGAATGGTTATTCTTTAACCAGGCCTCTAAGCAACTAAACCCATCAAGTCCTTATAAAAACACATCCCCCCCCCTCTCCAGATCGCAAGCGTCTCTTTTACTCTGGTCTTCTCTCGTTTCCTGCTTTCTTACCTTCTCCGATTCTATCTACATTATCTAATGGCGAATCAAGGCGAAGCTTCCTCGTCAGCAGATCCGTAAGATCGCTCTCCTAGTCGCAAAATTTAACCCTTTATCTCTTGATTTTGGATTATAATTTGTAAAACAACTCAATATTTTTCCGTCTTTTCCCAGTAAGCCGAAGAAGGACGTGAGCACAGCGATATTGGAAAGAAAAAAGGCACCAAATCGGTTGATTGTTGATGAGGCGACAAACGATGACAATTCAGTGGTTGGTCTCCATCCTGAGACGATGGAGAAGCTTCAGCTCTTTAGAGGTGACACAATCCTTTTGAAGGTCAGGATTCTTATTCTGTATATGATAGTGCTTTTATTTGTTATCCAGTTTGCAGTTTGTATAGATTGTCTATTGTTTCATAATTTTACTAATTCGTCTGATTAAGTAGATCTGAACTAAATAGAGAATTTTGTGATCTGCAATAAGTTAAAGGGTGTTATTCTTAGATGACAGTAATTGGTTATAAATCCTGTGGTAAATCTCAGTTCATGCGTTTTAGTCTGTTATTACCAGCATAAATTGTTTACAAAACAATACCAATCCTATAATTTTAATTAGTTTGGACGCAACATTAATGAATTGAATACAAATTGATCAAATTTAGTAACAAACCCTGCCTGACAGATTAAACTTTTTAGCAGTTTAATTAACAAATTATAGCTAGGGTGGGTTATTTCTCAATTTAGTTAACATGTGTTGATGAAGTTTGGTCTCCTTGATAGTTCCTTAATCTAGGAAACTAACAAATTCTGCCCACTTAATGTAACTTTTAGCACTGTAATTAACAAAATTGTAGCATGAGTGATGGGCTTTGTAAATTTAGTGAGCAATTTTGATCTCAATAAGAATGGGAAGTTTCTAAAAATGAACTATATTAATCATCCATGATTTTGAGGATCTTTTGGCATACGTGTAAGCCTAAATCAATGGCAACCTTTTGAGGCAGTAGCAGATGCAATTGGAAATACCATGTTGGTGAAAAAAGAAAAAGGGTTCCGGTGCTTTTCTGTCACCGTCTGTCTACCTTTTTATAAACAAATCTAAGAAGTAACTGACATTTGAAAATTTACATTCAGGGCAAGAAAAGGAGAGATACAGTCTGCATTGCTCTTGCTGATGACACATGTGAGGAGCCCAAAATAAGGATGAATAAGGTTGTCAGGTCAAATTTGAGGGTCAGGCTCGGTGATGTAGTGTCAGTGCATCAATGCCAGGATGTGAAGTATGGTAAAAGGGTCCACATCCTGCCCATTGATGATACCATTGAGGGGCTTTCCGGAAATATCTTTGAAACCTATTTAAAACGTAAGTTTCTGTAGTTCTTTTTCCTTGATACTGTTATGCTTTAGTTTCCTCTCTTGCAAACACTTTTGACACTATTACAAATACCGTTTTGTCTTTGAATTAGCAGGTAAATTGCATGACTATTCTTTTGATTCTGAGCAATATTGTTAGGATTATTGTTTTGAATATTTTAGTTAATAATTTGGCTGTCTTGGTTTTTATCTTATATGCAATTTTTAAGAATGAAAGTAATCACAATAAATTACTTTAGCTGTTGGCCATTGGAAAATTTTTGATAGTTCTCAATGTTTCTTGTTGGTTTTGTGTTCTTTACTTATATGTTTTATTGCTTTCAATGCCATAGAAGCTTTCATGATATGCTAAAAATAGGTAAAAATAAGTTTATGTTGTCCACAATATTAGTTTTCATTGTACTTGCATTGAAGTGTGAAATACCTTATCATGACAAATATTGACCTCCGCTCCTGAAAATTACAGCATATTTCTTGGAGGCATACCGCCCGGTTAGGAAGAATGACCTCTTTCTGGTACGTGGGGGCATGCGCAGTGTAGAGTTCAAGGTAATAGAAACAGACCCGGCTGAGTATTGTGTGGTGTCCCCGGACACTGAGATATTCTGTGATGGAGAGCCTGTGAAGCGTGAGGATGAGGAGCGCCTTGATGAAGTTGGTTATGATGATGTTGGTGGTGTTCGTAAGCAAATGGCCCAGATTCGTGAGCTTGTTGAGCTGCCCCTTCGCCACCCACAACTGTTCAAATCAATTGGTGTGAAGCCCCCTAAGGGTATTCTCTTGTATGGCCCACCTGGAAGCGGTAAAACTCTTATTGCCAGAGCTGTTGCTAATGAGACTGGGGCATTCTTCTTCTGTATTAATGGACCTGAAATTATGTCGAAATTGGCTGGAGAGAGTGAGAGCAATTTGAGAAAGGCTTTTGAGGAGGCTGAAAAGAATGCACCTTCTATTATCTTCATTGATGAAATTGATTCAATTGCTCCCAAGCGTGAGAAGACGAATGGAGAGGTGGAGCGCAGAATTGTATCTCAACTTCTCACTCTGATGGACGGGCTGAAGTCACGTGCACATGTAATTGTTATAGGTGCTACAAACCGTCCCAACAGCATTGACCCTGCTCTGAGGAGGTTTGGCAGATTTGATAGAGAGATTGATATTGGTGTGCCTGATGAGATTGGCCGTCTGGAGGTCCTTCGCATTCATACCAAGAACATGAAATTGGCTGATGATGTAAGTGCAACTGGACTTAACTTCTTCTTTGGGGTCTGTCTCTTTTGTTTGTTTTAATATTTTATTTCCTTAAGTGGAGTTTGTTGATATAAGTCTTCTATCCCTGTAGGTTGATTTAGAAAGGATTTCCAAAGATACGCATGGTTATGTCGGTGCAGACCTGGCTGCTCTATGTACTGAAGCCGCTTTACAGTGTATCCGTGAAAAGATGGATATCATTGACTTAGAAGACGAGTCAATTGATGCTGAGATACTAAATTCCATGGCAGTCACCAATGAGCACTTCAAGACTGCTCTTGGAACAAGCAACCCTTCTGCACTGCGTGAGACGGTAAATTTTTTTTTCTGAATCTCCTTGTTTCTTTGCACTTCTTTCATGATTTTTAGTGTTATATCAACTCTACTGGATATCTTAATTAACTGATTATCTTTTGTTGTTTAGGTTGTTGAAGTTCCAAATGTTAGTTGGGATGATGTTGGTGGTCTTGACAATGTCAAGAGGGAATTGCAGGAGGTATGATGTTATCAACATTCTGTTAGTCAAGTTTTATAATTAATTTCAGAATCCTACTTCGTCTCTCTTAACATATACTGCTTTTCTTTTTGTTATCCTTGTAGACTGTCCAATACCCTGTTGAGCATCCTGATAAGTTTGAGAAGTTTGGGATGTCGCCATCTAAAGGTGTCTTGTTCTATGGCCCACCTGGGTGTGGTAAAACTCTCTTGGCTAAGGCAATTGCAAATGAATGCCAAGCTAACTTCATTAGCGTTAAAGGTCCAGAGTTGCTAACAATGTGGTTTGGTGAAAGTGAAGCCAATGTTAGAGAAATCTTTGATAAAGCTCGCCAGTCTGCTCCTTGTGTGCTGTTCTTTGATGAACTGGATTCCATTGCTACTCAGGTTCCACACTTCAAATGCTTAATTTTATTTCTTGCCTTTATGTAGGGGTTTTTGGCTCACAGTTGGTCAATAAGCAAGTGTGCTTGTTGTTTAAATTGGTCCTTTCTCATTTATTTGCCCAACCTTACTGACCATTATTGCAACCCCAATGGACACTTCTATTTGTATACAAACAGTTCTTTTTGCTTAATAATTTTGTATGTATAAAAATGCAGAGGGGCAGCAGTGTTGGTGATGCAGGTGGCGCAGCTGACAGGGTTCTCAATCAACTGTTGACTGAAATGGATGGGATGAATGCCAAGAAAACTGTGTTTATCATTGGAGCCACCAACAGGCCAGACATCATTGACCCAGCATTACTCCGGCCTGGTCGCCTAGACCAGCTTATCTACATCCCTCTGCCAGATGAAGCATCTCGCTACCAGATTTTCAAGGCTAACCTAAGGAAATCTCCTGTTGCAAAAGATGTTGACCTCCATGCCCTTGCCAAATACACCCAAGGCTTCAGTGGTGCTGATATCACTGAAATCTGCCAGCGTGCTTGCAAGTACGCTATTAGAGAGAATATTGAGAAGGTAATTCTGCTCAATTTACTGCTTTCAGTTTGGTGCATGTTTGATTTTGTTGGTTGAACAAATCTAACATGGTTGATTTCTTTACTTTTAAAGGACATTGAGAGGGAGAAGAGGAGGAGCGAGCACCCAGAAGCAATGGAGGAAGATGATGCCAATGAGGTGGCAGAAATCAAAGCAGTTCATTTCGAAGAAAGTATGAAGTTTGCTCGGCGCAGTGTGAGTGACGCGGATATTCGCAAGTACCAAGCCTTTGCACAGACTCTACAACAGTCAAGGGGCTTTGGCTCTGAATTCCGCTTTGCTGAGCGTTCTGAGCCTGCTGCTGGCACTGGCGCTGCTGATCCTTTCGCCGCTGCTGGTGCTGCTGTTGATGATGATGATTTATATAATTAATTGAATGTGTAGAATTAACTTGTTACACAATATTTAAGCTTTTTCTATTGAAGTTATTATTAAAAAATTTAGATGTAGTTTTAAAGCATACACATCTGCTGTTTAGGATTAAATGCTTTCCAATACCATTGGAAATTGTCTGAAATTATGTTAACTTTAATGGTAAACTAGAAGAAGCAACACGTACTCTCTTCGGCTATTTCATTTTATCTTTGTTCTTATGTTTTGGGGGTTAAAATTATTCTGGGTTTGATTTTTTTTTTTTTATGTTTTGAAATTTCATTTTCTCCTAATCAGTTGTTTTTCAAAATAGGTTAACTTTTGTTGTTGACATTATGGAAAGTTGGTTTAGTTCTGTTTTCGAAAATTTTAAAGGCGCAAATAAAATTTCAGATAGGGAGTATTATTTTCTATATTTTGTTATTCTTTTAGTCATTATTAAGTCTGAATGCCTGATTTGAACGAGTACCTTTTGAGTTACTCCATTGGTAAAAACTTCTTTGCACTAGAGTTAGAGTGCAACTCTCTATAAACCATATATTCCTTTCGAAGTGAAGCTTTATTTCCGACCTAATTTCTGCTCAAGTTCGATGCCGAGCAATGAACTATGCAGATTCCAAACCTGCCAGTTCCCAAATCAAATCATGTGAATTCGCGACTGGCCCATATCAGGTAGTGGCATTTATTTGTTGACAAAAAAGGCTCCGCTCGGAGTTCTCCTGTGCATTTTTCATACAGGAAAATGATTGTCAAGGCATACAACAAACATTTATTGGTTAAGAAAAATATCTCTCTACTATTTACTCTTTATTAAGTATAAAAGATATAAAAATATTCTGATCCTGCAACAGTTTAGATTTTTTATTGAATTTTTAGAGCTAATATCACTCATCAAATTGTGTTATTCGTCAAATAATATTACTATCTCTGTGACCATTTGTATTGAAGTTATAATTTTTCTCAATTTTGATTGTTACACAAAATACTAATAATTTAGAAGTACAATTGTTTTACTTTATTTTTTTCCTTAAATTGTCATCAATTCTGAATTTTAACTTTATTTAAATTTTGAATGATAATTTTTCTCTCAATTATGTATCTATTTTATATTAATTATGCATTCATAATTGAAATTTATATTAATTACTAAATTATCTTCATTTTTATTTGCTTTTTTTTACATAAAGATATAAATTTTTATATTTTTAAAAGACATCACCGTAGCAACGCATGAACAAACTACTATAGATAAATAATAGTATAGTAAATAATAGTTCTTAGCATGGAAGCAATGTTCTTAGTTTTTAATTCATGTATCTAACGTAATTTATTACTGAAATCTTTACAATTATTCATTTTTTTTGTTAGACACGAAGACATCCACAATATCATCATGGCATTACTGAATAAACCGATCTATATGCCGAAAAGAAAATAAGACAAGTTATTCAGCACTTCCACAACATCATCAATATCATTTATTTGGACGATGATCCTTATATTGAGAAACTTAAAAAAAAGGCTCGTGGCTTTTATAACATAAAAAATTACAAAGATGGAGATATACCACCGAGGGGAATGCGTAGATTAATTGAAATATATATTAAATGGGATCTGAGCTATCAGTCCACAGCAGATGACATGTACTGATCTTCAAGTGGATATGAAAATTAACAGTGAAAACTATCTAGAAGTTTCATTACTCATATGTTTACTTTCTGTTCATGACGTGCACAAAATTATCATTTCCCATACATAATTAAACTCACTAATCAGGATATTTGTTTGTTTGTGCCTGTACCGTACATGTGTGCACTTACAGTCACAGATAAACGCAATGGAGAGCTAGCAATTTAGAATCAATTTAGATTATGTATCTAATTATATAAGCAGTCAAATTGAGGTGAACTGTATGGAGTGCTCAAGGTTCCTCAATATAAAAATTTTACGGACCACGACTAAAAAGCTGCAATGAAATTGATCTTGGAAGCCTAAACACGAATCAGATAATATTCGATTTTATCTTTGATCTGATTCGAAAAATAGTAAAAATTATCCGATTTGTATTCATATTCGGAGATATCTGTAACTGTATCTGAAATTTTTTCACGAATAAGAATAGAATTTGATTATTTTCTATCCGTATCTGACCATTTAGCTATTATTTATCAATATCTGACACTATATGAAGATTTACAATCCAATATTATCCCATTTTACCCGAATTAGTATATGAAATATTTTTATTATATATTTTTTAATTAGATTTTTAGTGTACATTATAAATCTAATTTATTTTATATCTAATTTGTGTTAATGTATCATATTTTTTTTATAATTCATTGATATATTTAAACTATTAATATAATAATAATTAACTTTTATAATTAATATTTATTTTTTATAATTAATGATTCTATCAAAAGATAGTATGTATTTTCTAATAATACATATATTATTTTTATCATCCAAAATATATCCATATTCATATTTGTATCCATCCGATATTCGATCCGTATCCGGATAACCGTCGAATATCCGATCCGTATTCGTATCCAGACTATTCATATTCAGAAAATTATAACGGATACGGATATAGATACGATAAGATCATTATCCGTCCGTATCCGATCCATATACACCCTACTTATGTCTCAACAATTAAGATCTTTACTATTACAGTTACAGCAAGAAGTACAATTGTTTTTTTTTTCTTTTATCGTAGACTCTCTTTATATATTCGATTCTTTTAAGATATCTGTAATGTCTCAACCCAGAGTCACTAAAATTTAAATCCCCAATATTAACATCAGTAATCATCCATACTAAACACCGTGGTTACAGTTATATGCTTGAATTTACATATTTCATTTTGAAGTGCCGTGTAATGAACAAGCTTAATTAGTTCATGGGTACTTTGAAATATTCTTTTTGTCAAAACTACGTACGGAACCAAATAAAGATCTCAGGAGAACTCAGAATGCACGTGGGCTTTGCTTTCTTACTTACACTACTAGAGAAATTTTTTTTACAAAAAATAGCAGCTAACACTATAACAAAAATGATCTTAGACAACACTCATTTAACAACAGCTATATATCAAATTCATTGTTAAAATGAATCAATGACATCATTGTAATTTTAAGACTTTTTTAACAATGGTTTGTAATAATAAAATATTATCAAAATAGACTCCCAAAACACTAAAAAGTAGCAGAACCATTTAGCAACGGTTCCTTGAAGGAACTGTTGTTAAACACTATCTTTAACAACGGTTCTGTGCCTAAAACTGTTGTTAAATGGTGTGTTTAGCAACGGTTCTTTCAAGAAACCGTTGCTAAATAATTATGTTGATTTTTTGAGTGTGACATTTATTTTTTTGCTCCCACCAATAATATTTGCTCTTATGGATTGCTCATCTCACTGTTCGTTAATCTCAATCCAATATTCATAAAATAAAAAATAAAAAATAAAATCTCACGAATTACCAATCTCTTTTCATCTGTTTTCATATATAAAAAGAGAGATGAGAGAGAGACAAAAAGAGAAAGAAAGAAGAGAGATAGAAGAAATAAAAACCGAAATCCGACCATTTCAACTTCAAACAACCATAATTTTTGATAGAAAACTCTGATTCAGACGTTCTATGCGGCCACGGAAAGCTAACGCCGTTATGACCATTTTCGGGTCAAAAAACCCCATCTTCAAGCTCGAAATCACATTTGAAGTTTTTTCTGTTTTTTTTTTCTATTTTTCTTCTTCTATTTTTTCTTAGAAATTATATAGGATTTCATATTATTGTATGAGAAAGATGTATGGATTTTTTGAGTAAATATTTTTTTATTAGATGAATAATTATATTTCATTCATGTTAATTATTGAATGAATAATATATAATAATATTTGTTCTTATTTAATCAATATGACTCCATATTCATTGTTTACTATTAATCAATACGACTCAATATCAATCTGACTCACACCTTTTAAAAAAAATATATTTTTTCTTAATTTTTTAAAATATCTTTAGCAACAATTTTTATCTAATAACCATTGTTAAAGGGTCATTTAGCAACGATTATTAGTTAAAAATCGTTGCTAAAGGTATTTTTTAATTTAACCATTGCTAAGGAACCCATTAACAACGGTTTTTATTTAAGAATCGTTGTTAAAGGACCCTTTAATAATATTTTTATTTAAAATCATTGTTAAAGGACCCTTTAACAACGGTTATTAGTTAAGAACCGTTGTTAAATATCTTCCAAAAATGATTTTAACAACTTATTTTTAACAACGGTTGTTTATACTTTTTCTAACACCCCCTTAATAACGGTTGAAAATCGTTGTTAAACGATTTTAAAAACCGTTATTAAATTCAAAAATTTGTTGTAGTGTAAAAGATTTTAGTGGTATTATTATAAATTTTGTTAAAATATTTAGAATCGGTTTTACTAAAAAATAGATCCTAAAATTTAGTTCATATTCAGTTTTTAAAATTTAGAATCAGTTTTATAAAACAACTGATTCTAATAAGCTTAATTAAAATCGTCTTTTTAAATAACTCAATCATTTTAAAATCGGTTATTTAAAAAACCGACTCTAATAATTAATTTAGAATCAGTTTTTTTATAAATCATTTCAAATCTTTAAAATCATTTTTTTTCTAAAAATAGTTTCTAATATTTGTAAAATCGATTGTTAATAAAAACCGGCTCTAAATGTTCTAAATATTAAGGTTTTTTTCTCTTCTCATTCAAAATATTCAGCAGAAGTGTCTCCTTTATCTTCCTTTTCTCTCTTCATCATCAGCAACTTGATCTCTTCCTTTGCTCTTCTCACCAGCAGCTACGATAACTAATATTTTTGTGATCTCCTCAGGATTATTCTTCTTCATATAATTTGAATTGAATTTATTTTTTTAGTTCTAGATTAATGGTGTTGTTAAAATGACCATTAAATTACATTATTGTTGTATAAATTGTTTACATATGTATTATTAAAATTATGTATGTATAATTGATTGTATTATCATATAAGATTAAATTATCATAACTTATATTAATTTAGGTCGGTACTCGTCTGGATTAATCCAATAGGGATTAATCTCAAATAGTCTCCAATTTGGAATTATTTTTTGTATACTTTGTCTCATTTAGGATAGTGATCATACACTAGCTACAATTTGATATTTAAAAAAAATTCGGTTAGTATTTTCCCTATTGTTTCTATGGGTACATATGTATATGAAAATTTGCATTGGCGTACTCACAGAGCTTAGGGGAAATGCTGTCAATTTTTTCTCAAACACTAAATTGACTAGTGTATGTTCACTAATGAGATAAGATATTCAAAAAGTGAGTTAGAATGATTGACCGGCCCAAAGCTAAACCCTAAACCAAAAACCCAAAACCCTAAATTTGAGAGTGATATTTTTTTACAGATAGATCACAACATTTGGATGTATGAAATAAAAAAGAATATAATTGAATACTTGAGAGGGTCTGATGAATTTTTGGAATGTGCCTCAGAAGATATGATAAAGTGGGGTGTACAAACACTTGTTTGTCCTTGTCGAGATTATCAAAACTTACAGAGATTTTGAAATATCAAATAAGTGAGAGATCATTTAATTCATCATGGATTTATGGATCGATACACCCGATGGGGACGACATGGAGAAAATATTAAAAATATTATACGAGATGAATCAGGAGATGATGATTTTAATTTAAACAATGAGGAACGGGATGTATCGAAGAATGAAAATATAGAAAATATAGAAAATATAGAAAGTCATCAATTGGAAGAAATTATGAATGATTCCAATGTACCATTATTTTTAAAAAATTGGGCAATGATTCTAATGTATCGTTATTTTCTAGTTGTACAAAATAAAAAAATATTATTTTTAAATTGTATAACTTGAAAGTCAAAATAGATGGAGTGATAAAAGTTTTACCTCTTTACTATAACTTTTCAGAGAAATACTTTCAAAAATAATTCAATGCCTGATTTCACATATAGAGCGAAAAATTATTGTGTCCTTTGAGTATGAAAGTAGATAGAATATATGTATATCTGAATGATTGTATATTATATCGGAATGAGTACAGTGATTTGGTTAAGTTACCGAAGTGTAATGCTTCACGGTATAAATTGAGAGATGATCAAATAAAAGTTCGAAAACGATCAACAACCAAAGTATTATGGTATTTACCGATTGTATCAAGATTAGGAAAGACGGTGTCAGAATATTCGTTGTATATTTCAAAGAATATTCCATCATCTGTGCCATTATTTTCTGCACGATTAATGATTTTTTCGCATATAGTAACTTATCGGGTCATACAACGAAAGAAGCAAAAATGTGTCCAATTTGAGGGGAAGACACTCATATGGTACGATTGAAAAATCGACGGAAGAAAAAAGCTTTCAATGGTAAGGTTGAGCTGAATAAAACACCAATGTCATTATCTAAAAAATAAGTTTATTTTGTTGTGAAAGAAATAAATGTCCAACTAAGTAAAAAAATTCAAAAAATATCCGTGACAATATTTGGAAAAAATATCTGTATTTTGGGATCTTCTTTACTAGTTGTATTTGGATGTTAGACATTATTTGGATGAAATCCACATTATTAAGAATATTTGTGAAAGTTTATTTGAGACACTATTGAATATTCAAGAAAAAATAAAATACAGGGTGAATGCAACAAAATAAATGGTTGCCATGGGAATTCGGTCAGAGTTAGCACCACAGAAAAATAAAAAATGAAAAATGAAATTACCTACCTCCAGCATGCTATACATTATTAAAGAAGGAGAAAATAAGTTTGTTGAAGTTTCTTAAGTCGATTAAGGTTTCATCCGGTAATTCCTCGAATATCTCTAGAAAAGTATCGATAAATGATCTGAAGTTGATTTGTATGAAGTCACATGATTATTACGTCTTGTTGACACATCTACTTTCGATTGAAATTTGATGAATTCTCTCCCCAAATATCAGACATTCTATCAACAAATTGTGTTTCTTTTATAACTCAATTTGCTCTAAAGTGCTCGATCCTGTAACACTAGGCGAATTACAGACAAATATCATGGTGATATTGTGCGAGTTAGAAATATATTTTTTGGTCTTATTTATTGATATCATGGTGCATTTAACCGTTCATCTGGTCAGAGAGGTACGATTGTGCGGTCCTATATTCTTACGATATATGTATCCATTTGAGAGAGCAATGGGTCAATTAAAAGAATTAGTTCGAAGCTGGTCTCGACACGAAGGAAGCATAGTTGAAGGATATATTACAGAGAGGTCATTGAGTTTTATACTAATTATCTAGAAAAAATTGAACTGATTGGTCTACCCAAGTCTTGACATGAGGGTAGACTCCAAGGTGTTGGCACAATCAGATATAAATTTGTAACGATAGGTCTTGAATTGCGCTAAATTTTTTTTAAGGTCCTGTAACACCTCGTTGTTGTGGCTCCTTACGTGAATGAGCACTTAGCATATTTAAAAGAAGATAATTCCTTTAGAGATGAAAATTAGGTCATCAACGAATATAATTTGAAATTTATTAAGTGGTTTATTGATAGAGTAAATTTTCAGACATCGGAGACAATCTATGAAATAATTAAATGACTAGTGTACGGTCCATGTGTGATGGTGCATACCTACCAAAGGTACGATATGAATGAATTTATCTGGTATACTAAGAAACAAGATGGAAAAAATACCATTAAAAATAGTGGAGACACGGTAGCTGCTATGTCCGGTGATGAAAACACATGAATATCATATTACGGGTTGATTGAGGAAATATGAGAGTTAGACTTTATGAAATTCAGGATTATTTTATTTTTGTGTAAATGGATTGAAAATCAGTGTGACATAAAAAAAGATAAAGATGGAATTATCTTTGTTGATTTCAACCGATTGAGTTATCAACATGATCCTTTTATACTAGAAAATAAAAAAATAAAGTAAGTGTTTTATATTACCAATCCGGCCGATAAAAAATGACATGTTATCCTTCAGGGTAAAAGACATATTATCGGTATTGGAGATGTCGTTGTCAAAGATGAGTACCATCATTTTGATGAAATACCACTATTTTTTACAGGTTCCAAACCCATGCCTGTTAATGATAATGATGAAGGTGTGTGGGTCAAATGACAATCGAAAAAAACAATATTAATGTGAGTTAATATATTCGATTTAATTTGTATATTTCAAATTATTTCTATGAATTTCTAATATTATTGAATTAATTTTGTTTTTTAAATCATACATGTAGATGACAAATGAGATGTATATGAGAAATGAGATGTACGTATGCAATTCTAAATTTTTATTTTCTGCATGTGAGTTTAATTAATTATCATTTTTTATTTAATTAATGTTTTTAAAATTTTAATATATTTTATTATATATTAATCTTATTTTTATTAATCATGTTGTATTATTATTTTAAAGTGTCATGCATTAATTTTCTTTTAGAAAAAAGTTTAAAATCATTTTAATTAAAGTTTAAAACAATTTTGTATATAATCAGATATTTTATATAAATTTTAAAATAGTCTATATATTCTATATAATTAAATAATTTCAATTAGGACTTATTTTTTTATAACCATCTTTAAAAAGGTTAAAAATTGTATATTAATTTTACAGTCGATTTTTGTTTATAATCGGCTTTAATTAGGAAATTCTAATTAGAGCCGGTTCCAATTAAAATCGGTTATAGATAAAAACCGGCTTTAAAAACTTAAAATATTAATTTTAGAGTCAGTTTTTATTTATAACCGGTTCTAATTGAAAAATTCTAATTAGAATGGGTTTTCGAATAAAACTGTTGCTAAGGTAAACTTTTAAAACCGGTTATAACAATAACCGTTGTAATTTATCACTTACCATCTCTCCCTCTGACGCCGCTCTACCACATTCAAAAATTAATTTCTAACTAACATTTTTTTCTCTCTGTCATCGTTCTAGACCCAATTCTAAACCCTAGACCCCGCTGCTCCTCCGCCCTCGACTCTGCCCGGTCATGCGCTGCCACACTTCAGGTTAGTTTTCAAGCTTCTACATACCCGAGTCTTACCTCAAATTTATTTTCATTTTCTCATATTGCCCCGGTTAGTTAAGTCCTCAAAATGTAAATATTTGCCCTCGGCTCTGCCCCTGTCTAGTATTATCAGCGGCAACTGATAATAAATGTGTAAATACAGCAAGTTTGTTTAAAAATGTCTAAATATTTTGGGTCCGGTCTAAACAAAGAAAACTTGTTGAACCTTTTGACAAAAAAATAATAGAGAGAAAAAACAAGTTACTGCTTCATATTTCAAAAAAATTAGCTTACAAGACAGCAGGAACCGGAGGCACAAACTACCGAAAGTATTTGAAAAGCCATCTCATCCGCCATCGAGTACCGGCGCACAAATTTCTTTGACAGCCATCTCCAACACAAATGAATTATAAGATCTGTTATGATTGGCAAAATTAGAGTGACAAGAGTAAACAAAAACAAAACAAAAACAAATGTTTTTAATGTTGTGCATTCAATTTTATTTTTTTATAGATTAATTTGAAGTAACTCTTTTTCATGTTTGTATGCATCCTTTCACACATGGAAAGTAAAGGTGAAATAAAATAAAGAATTTAAAAATTATTTGGTTGACAAATGGAAGAAGGATCGGAAAAAAGAAGGCCGATGAGAGACACATTGAGCTTAGAAGTGACGGCGTATCAATTAGTGATAACGCATCAAAATTTATGAATTATTTTGCTCTCTTGGTACGAGAAGGGTACAGTGCACAATTGAGAATTGGAAGAAGGTCGATGTAAAGGAAAAAAAGTTTCGGGAGGACATCAAGGTATATAAACGGTTAAATCTTAAATCATAAACTAAACAATATTTGTTCACTAATATATTTGTTTATTTCAGGAATTTTGGAACATAAATGATGGTAGATATAAGAAAAAAAATTCTAGTCTTAATGGACGCACGGTGGAATGCATGGAAAAATAGATTGGTGAAAGATTACATCACCAATGTAGATCCTGAAGAACCAAAAACTTTGTGTGATGACTTTAATATCACATTGGAGCAATGAGAAGAGTTTGTGAGGGAGAAAATCAACGATGCGTTTAAGGTAACAACAAAAAGCCTTCTAATTTAATTACATAACTTATAATTCAATTTTTTTTCCTTATATTAATAAGTAACATATTTTTTTAATTTATATTGACAGACCAGAAGTAAGCAAACACAAATAAATGCCAAAAAAAATTTACATCCTCACAGACTCGGCTCGAACGGTTATAAAATCACAAAGAAAAAAAAATGGAAGGAGAGCGACGTTGTTTCATCTTCCACCTCCTCATCGGGCATCACTTCAAAAGTCGACATGAAGACTTTTAGATGGTGCATGGCTAGGGCAAAGCCTACAGCCGAGAGAGTTTATGAAATCCTGAATCCGGCGACTCAAGAAGTACTCCAACGAGCGGTACGTAAAAAAAAATTCTTTACTCTCACAATTTTTTTTACGTATTTGTATGTGTTTCATGACAGGAATCGATGATTCAAGAACGGTTATTTCAGCCAGACCGCTATAATGACGTCTTGATTGCTTCGATTGGGACACCCGAGCATCCAGGGAGAGTGAGAGGATTTGGTGGCGCCAATATGAAAGTCGTGTACGGGAAGGGGTTGAAAGGGAAAACATTTCACGCTGCCTGCATCAGTAAATCTGAGTTGCAAGATGCATTGGGTCAACAGAGGGCCGAGTTAACTGCGTAGTTTAATGATTTATTTCAGAGAATGATGAGGTAAATTCCTGCCAAATCGCTACATATACCACCTTCTACTAAGAAAGTTCTACTCCCTACTCAAGGTAGCTCTAATTATATACATCCTCTTCGGACTATCAAGGTTAATGTACTTACATTATTCTCAATTAATTCGAGTTTATAATGAATATTAAAGCATAATTCATATTTCTATTAATTATTTTTTATTTCAGAAATTTACACCATACAATATATTTGTTGAGGTAGATGATAAACGATATCTTAAAGCATATGGGAGGATTATTCCGACCGCACTTGTCGAGCATATGCACGGCTCTCCCATCTTACTCGATGAGGTTCGTATTACCTCCGACGAGGTTAAAGAAGAATTTTATCACATTTGCATTCCGTCTCCGCCGCCAAATGGACCGGAATGACTCGGTGAGCCTGTCGGGTTCTTTATCAAATGACCTGTACATCTTGTGAAGCTATGTGAGGTATCAATTTTTTATATTTAAATATCTAAAATTCTTAAATTATGTGTTCACTGACATATTTAAATGTAGGATAATATACCATAAAAATCTGTCTCTAAAAAGAAAAAAACATTCGAGCCACCTCGATTATAAAATCTCGTAGAGAGCCGCTTCTCGATGATGACACCTTGCAATGTCTTTCTGGATGTTCTTTATATTTATATAGGGTGATCATGATGCAGTCCGCCAATACGACTCATTTTAATATCACATTCTCGGAGTTATTCGGCTATGAGGATGATGTTTTAGTGTACATGGTGGACATTATTGAGCTTTTTAAGAATTAATGGCTCAACATCTCGATTTTACAGATTTTCTGCACGTAATAATTTTGAAGCATAATATTTCTTTTAAAATTCAAGTAATTTGATGAATATTTATTGTATACATTATAGGGTTTCCTTCGATGTGTGTAAGACCTTCTTAATTGAGAAGTACAGTTTTATCGATCCATATTTTTGCACGGAAACAAATGTACAAATTGATGTGGAATGCACGATTAATTATCTAGGATAATGCTTTATAAATTGTGAGGATCCGACGTGCTACAATTTTCATCCGTACATTGAGAGGTTAGAATTTCAAAACCTAATTTACTTATTTACCTAATTAATTTATCACACAATATTAATATGTATAAATTATAGGGGGCATTGGATTCTTCCGATCCTACAACTCAAACCCTCAATTGTTTACATCGTGGACTCTCTGAATCGTGAAAATAAAAAATATATTATCCAGACGACATTAAATATGTAATTTTTTTTATTTTTCTCGATATTGTAATATATATTATAATTAAATATACTCATTTCATTTATTTGTGAAAGGGTTTTACGCTATTATTGGAATGAAAAATAATTCGAAGAAAAAAAAAACTCATGTTGATTTGAAAAACAATTGAGGTATACAATTTGAACTTTAAATTGTAATTGATTAATTTATGATATTTAATAATTTTATGATTTAATTAGGATTTAGGGTGTGAAGTTAACTATTTATTATTTTTGAAAATTTAGAGTCCAATATAGCCAGGTGGTAAATAGTACGGTTATTATGTTATGAGATCGATGCATAACATAATAATCAAATATTCACGCCAGAAAAATTTGTCAAAGGTATGAAAATTGACTTCAAATACCTATTATTCTTTTTACTCTTTTATATTTTTTGGTTGAAGAGACTGGTAGATTTTTCATTTATTTTTTACATGTTATCGAGCCAGTTTTGTAATGTTATTTGTAAGAAAACATCGATAAAATTAAGAAGATGGTTGTAAATTATATTGCATCTCAAGTTTAATTTATTTTCCTCTTTTATTTCAGAACTTATTTTGTTATTTGTAAATATTATGTATTTTATATTTTAAACTATTATTTATTATTAGTTATTTGTGTTATTATGTATTATGTGAATTTTTTTATTATTATTTATGTGTTATTGTTGTTATTGATTGTATATATGGCTAGTAAATGGTTGGCCAGAGAAAATGATGTGAATTAGAATATATATATATATATATATATAGTGAGGCTATGGTGCTTCGCTAGTTTTGGATGGTGCATAAATCGTTAGATCAGCAAACTTTGTATCCATTTAAAAAATAGCAAAAAAATTAAAAAATATATAAAATTTGATCTCCAAGGATATTTAAATATTAAGATCATGTTCAACGTTTGGATCGGTCGTTTGAACTTTAAAATTTGAGATACGAACGTGAAACACGGGAGGTTTTGTGCTTCGCGAAGCACCATAGCCTCAATATATATATATATATATATATATATATATATATATATATATATATATATATATATATATATATATATATATATAGTAAAGCTAGCATGCTCCTAGGAGCACGGAGCCCCTTCGAGCCAAATGATCTCTAAATTTTGATTTATGATTCTCATTAAATTTTTCATATTGAAATCTTGTGGGGTATAAAAATTGGGGCGTTTCGAGTTTTCTATGTCAATTTTTTTAATTTTTAAAAATAATGTACAAATATTGAATTTTTATTATTATTTTTAGATTTGATTTTAAAAATTAAAAAGAGTGAATTAGAAAATTCGAAACACCCCAAATTTTTGCACCCCATATGATTTTAATATGAAGAATTTAATGAGAGTGATAAATCAAAATTTGAAAATCATTTGATATATTTTTGGGGCATTTTGAGTTTTTCTAAGTCACTTTTTCAATTTTTGAAAATAATATACAAACATTAAATATTTTATTATTATTTTAGAGTTGATTTTCAAAAATTAAAAAGAGCGACATAGAAAACTCGAAACACCCCAAAATTTTGTACCCATAAGATTTTAATTTGAAGAATTTAATGAGAGTGATAAATCAAAATTTCAAGATCATTTGATATATTTTTGAGCTAGGATCACGGAGCCCCCTCCGTGATCCTAGGAGCACGCTAGCTTTACTCTCTCTCTCTCTCTCTCTCTCTCTCTATATATATATATATATATATATATATATATATATATATAGGCTAAGGTGCTCCATGGAGTACCAAACCTCTTGTGTTTCACATCCGTATCTCGAATTTAAAAGTTCAAATGGCTGATCCAAACCGTTAAACATGATCTTTATATTGAAATATCTTTCAAGATAAAATTTTATAATTTTTTGCTATTTTTTAGATGGTACAAAATCACTAGCTTTGGATAGTGAAGAAATCGTTAGATCAACAAAATTTGTACCCATCTAAAAAATAGCAAAAAATTCAAAAAAATATAAAATTTGATCTCGAAAGATATTTCAATATGAAGATAATGTTCAATGGTTTGGATCGGACATTTGAACTTTTAAATTCGAGACACGGACGTGAAGTACAAGAGGTTTGGTGCTCTGTAATATATATATATATATATATATATATATATATATATATAGTCCAACTATGGTGTTTTATAAAGCACAAAGACGTTGTGTGCTTTATGCTCTATTTTTAATTTCAAGGTAGAAATAATCGATCCAAACCGTTCAATCTAATATTCATATCAAAATCTATTTAGTAAACCAAATTTTTTATTTTTTTCCTATTTTTTCTGGTGAGGAGAAAATAACTTGATCTGAGAATTCTAGTTCATCCAAAAATGACGGTTTTCCCTCTATCCAAAAAAATAGCAAATGATATATATATATATATAATTAGGCTATGGTACTTTGCAAAGCACAAGAGCATTGTGTGCTTTGCGCTCTATTATTAATTTTAAGTCAGAAATGATCGATCCAAACCGGTCAATCTAATCTCCATATCAAAATCTATTAGTAAACCAAATTTTATATATTTTGAAATTCATTTGCTATTTTTTTTGGATAAGGGGAAACCATCATTTTGGATGAACTAGAATTCTCATATTAAGTCATTTTCTCCTCATCGAAAAAAATAGCAAAAAAAAATATAAACTTTAATTTACAAATAGATTTTGATATGAAGATTAGATTGAACAGTTCAGATTGATTATTTATGATTTAAAATTAAAAATAGAGTACAAAACACACAACGCTCTGTGCTTTGTAAAGCACCATAGTCGGACTATATATATATATATATAGAGAGAGAGAACCAATTTTAGTACAAAATTGTTTCTAATTCAGTGTGTAGTGTTCTTATTTAGAGTTAGTTTTTGAAAAATAGGCTATAATTGAGAAAGTGAATTAGAGCCGGTTTTCTAGATAAAAGTTTCTAAAGAGAATGGTTCAGAATTGGTTTTCTGAAAAAAGAGATTCAAAATAGAAATAATCTTTGGAGCCGATTTTATGTAATAATCGGCTCTAAAGAGAGAAATTTAGAACCGATTATTAAATAAAAATTGATTCTTAATGCACCATCCATCAACCATTTTAACATCGGTTTCTATAACATTTAGAACTGCATACCTTTAGAATCAGTTGTATAATTGGCGCTAAATGCTTTATATAATCGATTCTAAAAAATTTTTTTTCTGGTAGTATTATAATTAATAAAGAATTAAAGAAATGTTGCGCATTATATTTGTGAAACGATCGCTTGACAACCATTATTTCAATAATTTTGATAATATTAAATTTTGAATAAACTCATTTTTTTAAAAGGAGAATTCAGCTTTTTTAGTCTCTAAATTTTAAAAAATAAATAAATTGTCTTTAAATTTATAATTTTATCAAATTGGTTTTCAATTAAAAAAATCAAACAATCTTTAAACTTCTTCAAAAAAATCAAATTGTTCCATAAACTTTGATGTAAATCAAATAAAATTTTGAACTTTTGATATAAAAATTAATTTGGTCCCTAAAATTTCAAAATATTATTGGGTCCAAGTTGGGTCAGGTTTTAGATCAAGATATTTTCAGTTTCAGATTGGAATGGGTTAGGTTTTAGTTAGTTTGACTTTTCAAAAACTCTCGAGTTCAGGTTCAAATGGGTTGGACAGACCGAGTGCAATTTTGCCACTTAGAGGTGATAATTGATCGGGTTCAGGTCGGGTTCGAGTCGAGTATGACCAGGTCAGGTTAATTTGATTAGGAAAGCTCATTGGATTGTGGATTTGGTCTATTCGGGTTAAGAATTGCCTAGTGTTGGTATTTATTTTTTTTTTTTTTTTTGGGGGGGGGGGGGGCTTGGGTCAATTTGGGTTAAGTCTCGGATTAAAAATAATGTTAAAACAAAAAATCGAAGGACCAACTTAGTTTTTTTTTTAAGTTTAGGGACCAAATTAATTTTGTATCGAAAATTCAATGATTTATTTAGTGTATTTTAGTGTTTAAGGACCAACATTGTTCTATTTTTTAAAAGTCCTAAAAATAAATGAATAGTTTGTAAACATAATTTTCAATTTATAAATTAGTTATATTCTTTTATTTTTGGAGTAAAAGTTAATGGAAGTATAAGTTACCCAACTTTTTAAATGTCCCCCCTCCCCTCATCTGGGTTTCAAATCTGAGGTCTTCTATATAAGAAACATTGTCTTTATCAATAAGCTAAAGATTGGTTCTCAAATTGCTTAAATTAAAGTTTTATATAATAAATATATAGTCTATAAAAATATTAAATCAAGATTATTACAAATTGCATATAATTTTAATAGTCTTGCATCAATTAACTAAAATTACATGAAATTTGAAATATCATCAATCTATTAGTTGAAAAAAATATATATTAATTTTTGCTATTTTGTAAATTTGTTTCCGAATTTATTTGGAAACCCACTGTCAGAATTATCAAAATAATCATCGCAATTGACCCCTCCTTTTATTTTTTTATGCTTAATTACTTTGTCAGCATTTGCGTTTTCTTGTTGTACCTTGGTTTCTTTGAACGATGTTGTAGATTGTGAAGGCTTAGTTTCTCATGGGTACAGATGATATTTTGAGGTTACACTCGATAAAAGAGAATTGATTGATGTGTTAAGGTCTTGCATGCAGGAGCACATGTGATTTTTTTTTTTTATGATATAAAGATGAGAGTTATATTTTTAAATTTCAATTGATGCCTATAAAGATCTTCACCATAATGACATTTACTTTGTATGATGATGTTTATACAAGAGTTAATGCTTGCAAAACTGCACGGAGTTGGACGCGCGCTACGAGATCCAAAAAAAAAAAAAAAGGTCCGCAATTAGTCAAAAAAGCTGTGCATTTTCTCGTCTCATGGAAGAGCTGGTGAAGTACTTGAAAGAGGTTAAAAAGAATACATATTGACTCAACTCAAATGAAAGTATAGGCAAACTAAACGGAAGAAAGAAACATATGCGAGAACAGGCAAAAGCAACAGCGAAATTATGAATTTCTCCATGAACTACATCTGATTTAACCTCTTTTCGGTACCGGCCGGTCGGCAGTTTTCGATCTTGATGCATCTATAAAGACAGATATTCATCGTTCAACAAGAAAATATCCAGTTCTTAATATAAAATATTAATTTTATCAACATATATAGTCGTGTACACTCAGTTTATCGTACTTGATAACAGTTTGCATGTTTGGCACCCGACTGCCCTGAAATGACACTTGGTCACCTGGTACCTGCAATTTTTTGAAATAAAACTTTCTTTGATTCGAAACTATTTAAATTTAAATATTCAAAAAATAAAATAAAGCATTGTTATAATTATGCGAGCTCTTATAAATAGAGTATTAATTATCTTTTCTCTACGGTATTTGTCTTTGTCATAAGATAAAAAAAAAACTGATTCTCACATGACTTTCATTTTAAAAGTTAAATTGAATGAAAACTACAGACAATAAGGAAATTAAAAACGATAAGAAAAATTAATTTGTAAAAAAAAATCAAGAAGAATAAAAGATGCCATCGAACAGAAAGAAGCCAGGAAAAGGTAGGACAGCTAGGAGGGCCAAGCTTTGAACTGTGACACAGATTTTTTAAATATAATAATTATAATAATCATATTATTAATAATAAGAGTGATAAAAGTAAAATTTTAAATCTACGAATGGAATGGCAGCGCGCCGTTCGACGGGGCGCGTTTACAAAAGACGCCACCGACGTTTGTTGTGGCGCGCTGTCATTCGTAGATTTCAAATTTTACTTTTATCACTCTTATTATAAATAATATGATTTTTATAATTATTATATATAACAAAATCTGAGTGTGACAGGTGGTGTTTCTGTTCACCTAGGAAATTCAATGAGAATAATTGTGTCAAGTAATTTGGCGTTTCTAATTAAATTGGTGTCCTGTCAATTGCTATCAATATTAACTTCTCAATGTCTAACTTGCAAGGCCTATATCTAGCAATTATAGGATCTTGTGATGTAAAAAGTATTAATTGGTTGAAATTTAATTGCAACATTGAAGCTATGAGGGGTTCACAATATTGAAAATATAAAATATTGACATTAATTGATGGCGTTGATTGCATTGCCTAGCTACATACATTTTCATTGACAAAAAGAAGGGAAATATTCCATTGTTTGTGTTTGTAATCTACTTGCTTTTTAGAACAATTGATTGTTGGCAGGTTGCTTTCAAGGATAAAATTGAACAAATGAAATATTTTAAAATCAATTTTCACCTGCTTAAAACCAAAAAACAAAAATTAAAGGTTATTTTTTTCTATGCCCCTCAACTCTTTTTTATTTTTCTATTTTTCCCATAACTCTTTAAAATCTCTTACTAATATTTCTTACTTGCCCATCTTATTATTACAAGACACTATAAATTATAATTATCTTGTTCAAAATTCATAATTAATTAATTGGTAGTTAATATTTTAAAGATGAAAATGCCCTTCTCATTTGTTCTTTTTGCTTTCCCGCCTCTTGATGTTAATGTAATGAATTTGGAAAGGGGTGCTAACCATGTACGAAAAATAGAAAACAAAGTTCAAATTTAAGATGAAGGACGCCCTCTAGTGATTGAGTTAAGATGAATATGGATCTCAAGGAGGATGTCACATTGCAACTGAGAAGGACGGGGAAAGTAAGAAGAACAAATGAGAATGCCATTTTCATCTTAAAAATATTAATTAATAATTAATCATGATTTTTGAAGAAATAATTATAATTGTGTTGTAACAATCAGATGGGCAAATAAAAAAGAGATTTTGAAGAGTTGAGAAAGAAATAAGAAAATGGAGAAGAGTTGAGGGGCATACAAAAAATTAACCAAAAATTAAAAGAAATAAAAACTGTACCTGCCGTTTTGAAGTTCATATTTCCACCAGAGGTTGCTCCAAGCAATGGTTATTAAACAGCTGTGCAGTTTGCTCCAAGTCAAGATTAATTTGATATGCGTTTTTGTTTTCCAAGGCATGGCATGCAATAATCAGTCATACGTGTATACAAAAATACATCTGGTCTTGATGCTTGCGATGTTAAGGACATATAATTAGGTTAATTATTGATGGTTATGTATATGGACAGCTGATGGCAACTATAAGTACTCAGCTAACAACTAGTATACCAGACAGACATATATTATATATGGCAGCAGATTGGCAACAATATTATTTCAGCAGTTAGACTTGGAGTTGGCTTGTTCCGTTGCTTCCATGTTTCTATTTTGAAACGGAATTTTGTTAATAATTAGAAAACATCCTAACATAGATTGTCTTTTAAATAAGAAACAAAACTTAGGTGTCTGAATAAGCACCAGAAAAAGGCTCACTTAGTTCTTAGCACGTCGAACTTCCTTAATGTTGGACAATGCACAAGCCAAAAAGTCCCTAGGTCCATAGCCCTATATCTGATAATCTAGGTAGAATTCTGTATATGTATAGTCACGATCCTCTCATAGTCTCATTTTCCTTCTCAAAAATAACAGCAGTCTGGAAAGATTGAATATTAATCCCAATTTTTAAATTGTTCAACACACTGATATATAAATAATCTATGATTCATATCAAATTGATCTGACATTAATTAATGTGTGGAGACAGTAACTGTCAAGACACTGAAAAAGTATACTGGCAGGTGCCACAGCTAGTCTTTGGTATCAGACGTTCTTGAATAACATCACTTTCATAAGTCCTGCCTTGCAGATAGTTTTACATTCCTTACAAAAGCAACGTACAAAAATCTCATCACTAGTAAAGCAGAGAGTGGTGTCAAGTAATTGCCACATAATCTACCACTGTATTTAATTAGATGCATATAATTAAGGTCAAGATATGTTGAAAGTTTTGAGTTTGAATTCGTTTGAAACTCAGTTAATTGTAAAATTTGAACTATTTGACTAAATTAAATTGTGCACCATTAAATAGCTGCTATATTCATTCTCTTGAATAAGCTAGAAAACTACAGAACACAAATGTTCATCCTAGATTATACTTTCTAGCTGCTGCGCTTGTTTTGTATCTTTATTTGTCTATTCTTTCATAAAGGTTCCATGGTATTGCATGAAAATAATGATTAGATAGCTAGGATAAAGTATGACTGTACACTAACACAAAGCTAAGTATATTAACGCTTTCTGTATATATACAAACTGAATTTGTAATTGATCGGTCTATAAATGAAGGATTAACTTTCTCTATGCACATATTACATATAAGTTTAGTTTAGATAGTCTTCTAAAAACTTCGTAAGTATTTTAATGTGAATCAATGGTTTTAGTAATTAGCTTGTTTAATGAAGAAGTTATATTCAAGAAGTTGGTCTTCAAGGGAAAATGTCTATTTAAATATCAAAAGTTCTGCTATTGGGACACACGGACTTGGACATATTTTGAGCATTAGGTTTTTCTTATAATAGGATACTATGACAAATAACTTGGACAAGGTAATACTTGATGTGAAATTAAGAAGAGATAAATATTGACCAAGTAAAGAAAATAAAATTTAAATTAACAATCTTCTAATTAATAATGTCAAACATATACAGAATTGTAAAACTATGCAATTAGAAAGTGGTTTGAAGATATATCATGTATAGGAAGCACCTGAAGTTAATGGTCCTTTTGGTCACTTAATTACTTAATTAAAACATCCTACACGGGGAACATATCACATGGAAATGAGGGATAGTTGTATTGAATAAATCAATTCTTTTAATCTCATTGTAACATTCAATGAGATTATAATCACATTAACTGAGCTGTGAGCAAAGAAACAACTATGCTGCATCTGCAATTACTTGCTAAGCTTTCTTTTTTTTAAAAAAAAAATGTACCAGTACACGTATGCTTCTCTATAGGACTAATTAATCTGAAATTATATTGGGCTTCAAAACTCAAAAGGAATTTAGAAGCCATAAGCCAGAAGTTGGATAGAATAAAAGAAAATTCAACGCCTACACAAAAAATTTCAGTATTCATTCTTGATTATATTAATGATGCCAATTTTCTTTGGTGAAATTAACATGAATGGCTGAAAGGAGAACCAAAAAGTACCAACGTTAAGAAACTCATATGGATGTCCAATTAGCAGATATCTTAATCGTGATAATAGAATAATAACATAACCACATTAACTTTTTATAGTAGACAAAACGAGTTTAGTTGAAATGTTAAAATGGAATTGTAAAAAAGCCAAAAATTTTGGTAAACCCCAACTTCATAAGTATTTTTTTTACTAGGAAAACATTACAATTTTTTTCTTCAAGAAGTACAAACTAAAGGGTCCATTGCAGTAAATGAGCAGAATGGTACAATAGCACTAAAAATCTATGAAATAAGGAAACTAACCTTGCGCGAGACATGCAGAGTGATCGAATTTGCGGTTGTGTTGTCTTAATTTGAATGTGATATAGTCATTGTTTGCCGATGCAGCATCATCAAGATTCTCATTCAGCTCGATCGTGGTTATATTCTGTGTCATCCAATCGATGTACATGTGAATCTTGATGATGCAGCATCCGCTAATAACAACTGTTCTTCTCCAAGGACCAAGGTTCTGTAATTCTTGTTCTTGATGTGGAATAATGAAAAGACCCCATCTCTAGATTGGCAAGGGGAAAGTATGCATCAAAAATGAAGATTCGTCTCTAGATTTGAATTAGAAGGGAACAAATTTACATCAAAAGCAAGATAAATTTTGGCGCATGATGCAACTTGGGCCTGAAAAGATGCTTAACCTTTGGCCAGACACCTACCTGTTCCCAAACAATTGATTCAGGTGCTTAACCTGGCAAGGTTAGTCCGTACGTAACAAAATTTAAGAAATTCAAGAGAAGGAGAGAGAGGAGAGATCTAAATATTCTTTATACTGTAGAAAAGATGGGGATGTTTATACAAAGCATGCTGTGATCTCAGGCACAGAGAGACGGAGAATAAAGGTTGAGAGCAAGCACCTGAAGAAAGTATACAGGAGTAAGGGGACAGTGGATAGAGGAAGGAGAGAGAAGATGCTTTGCGATCTTTCGATGGGAGCTCGGATTTATAAACGGATTTTTTATAACTGGCCAAAACTGATAGGACCCATTGATAATTTCACGCCGCTCCTTAACATATCTACCCCTTGCTAAACAACCATCGCAGAGATAAATTAGCCACTCTTCCCCATTAGTCAAATATGATTAGATTGAGGTAGACTAACTGACAGCGAAGGTTAAATTTTTTGCTTCAACTAGTAGTGCATACGATTTTATCTTATTTGTATTCGTTAATTTTTTTAATATGAATTCAGATATGAATATAAATTGAATATTCAATAAATATCAGATGAATATAGATATATTATATATATTAAGTAAAAATATTATATATATAATTAAAAATAATTACATAATATTTTTTATAAAATTATTAATTATAAAAATTAAATATTAATTATAGAAGTAATACTCATTATCATTATATTAGTAGTTCATATGTATTAATGAACTATAAAAATATGATATATTAACACAAATTATATATTAAATTAGTTAGAATTATAATGTACGTAAAAAATTAATTAAAAAATATTTACAGTTATGTATTCAGATAAAATCGAATAATATCGGATTTGATACCTTCGGGTAATATCGAATATTGATGAATAATAGATAAACAGTCGGATACAGATATCTAATAGCCAAATCGTATCATTATCTGTTAAAACTTTTTTGACAGATATGAATATCTTCGGATATGGATGCATGTCCGGATATAAATACAGATACAGATCAAATAATATTTATCATTTTTTGAATTAGATCGTGGATAAAAAATCAGATATTTAACTATCCTTTTACACTCTAGTTTCAACTGTGGTCAATTCTTTCAAAGCTTGAGAGCCACAGATGAGTAGAACTAGTCTTTATTACAAGTGAGTTCAGACAACGGAGGGTGTTTCCTTCTATAGAGATAATAGCCATAGAGCGAGAGTCCGTCTTAGCCCTTTATTTTGTAAATCTTTCTTCTTACATAGACTTCAAAGTATATTTTTTTCCTAAGATTAAGAGGTTACAATAAAGGATATATAAAGACTTTTTCTTATGACATTTTTGTTTCTACTATCAAATTAAATTTAGTAAGCTCTTACTACGAAAATCACAGTGCACCGCTTGTTATGTATTAGTTATTACACTCAACAATCATTTTTTTCTTAGCACGTCTCAAGTTATCATTAAGTCACCAAATTTGATAATTTACTAACGCATAAGATGAGTTTTATTTATAGAAGATATAATTGGCTTATTTCACTTCACAAATTTGATCCGGTTAGGTCAACAAAATATAAAAAATAAAAACCAAAAACTGTATAATTAAAGAACGAAAAAAACTTAATTATTTTACATTGCTGTGCTCCCTAAGAAGTCTACATCACATGAAATATATAGGACCATCTGCCCAAATTTTAAGCAAAAAAGAAGTATAAAATTAGAACATAGCATGATAGGCTCATAGAGTAGCCTATAAATTTATTTTAATTTAGATGCAGCGGATTTGAACTGGGTACATATATCAACAGTTTGGGCGACGCGCAGGCGGCTCCCAGAGCTGTTTTGATTGTAGGATACGGAAACACGAGAAAGTGTCTCCAACTGGATGATGCTGAGCTGGATTATGTCGTGGGTAATGTACTTTTTAACTTATTTTACCTTTTTAATGGAGAAAAAAATTCATAATTTTTCCTGCTCACTCAGCATCAAAACTCACTGTCATGGTAATATTTAACTAATAAACATTAATTGTATGATGCCGACATAATAATTTTTCTGATGACTAATGTTATGTTTATTTTTGATATAGTTTAGAAAATAAAGTAATTAGCTGAATAATTAAAATTATTTAATAGTTGCTCAACAAACACATTTTTTAATTTATTTTACTTATTTTCTTATTTAAAACTTGCTCAAAAAACATTTGAGAAGCACTTAATTTTTTTTGTAATATTTTCTTTTCTTTTGCTAATAATGATTTTGTCACTATTATTATTATTATTATTATTATTATTATTATTATTATTATTATTTTCTTGATATTATTATATAAATATCACTATAGTATAGAAAATCATTTTCTACTCTGCTCGATCATTAATAATTTATCGTTGGAGAATGGTAAAATTCCCACTTAATGACCGACTATTATCAGTGGTGGGGCAAAACTTGGTGCTCGTGAGGAATACCAATTATTAAAGCCGTTTACGGAAAATTGACCTTTCAATATTTTCTGCCCCAAAGGCCCAAAGGGGCGAGAAAGTGGTCATTGGTCTTTATAACAAATGTAACCAAAAACAAAATTTTAACGTGGAACGTTTTTTTTCTTTGTTCCATCTCCCTCATCCAGTGTACCAACTTGCATATACTTTTCCTTGATTTTCGTTAATCTTTGGCAAAAGAAAGTTAATTTTCTAGGTTAGGACCTTCCAGTATTGTTCAGAGCTATTCTGTAATACGTTATGATTTTCTAAAAATCCAGTATTTAACTTTATCATTAAATGAAATAAAAATAAGTAGTCGATTTAGTTTGCTCTTCGGTTAACACAAGTTCATGTATTGCAATAAAAAAAATATCAAATAAATATAAGTAACAAGTTTAAAATTAAATTATTTTTTTCATTATTAACAGATTTTACAATTAAAACCACTAGTACCTAATTAATCCAACTGAAAGCTTGATGTCCTAAAATATATTTCTATTACTCTATAGCTCCTTTTAGAAAAGAGCACATTTAGTCATCAGGTACTAATTCTTCACTGATTCTGGTTCGTTCCATTATAAATTTATTCCAGGCTGATTACAAAGTATTGATCATGGATAGCATATTAGAATCGCTTTAGCGGAGAAACAAATTTTCCCTCGAAAATTTCCAGGCAAACAAGGGCAAGAAAATACACAATTTCATTTAGTAGGATTAATTATTTATTAATTAGAATTATATAATTATTTGTTTGACAGTATTTAATTATATATCATTTTATAATTTTGGGATCGATATGAATAACTAATGCATGAAATATGGAGGAGTCAAAGTGAATATATGTAATAGCTTCTTCCCCCAAAAAGTAAAAAAAAAAATCGTCATCTATAATAGTAGTGGTAATAATAATGATGATGATGATAATCCTCAAGAGGATATACTGTTTTAACAACAGAAGCACATATATTGTGGCCATATCGCATCCCATTGTCTTATCTAATTCATTCTTCTTGAGTAAATTACAGAAGTGATTCTTGAACTGATATTATTTTATCAAATTTATTCTTAAAGTTTAAAAATATCAGTTCAATTTTTATAGTATCACTTTGTTAGCAAATTGATCCTTAAAATTTCTAATAGATCACTTTAGTCCTCAAAGGTTTTGATTTATACCAAATTAGTCTTACATTTAAAATTTATTAAAAAATTATATTCTCATTTATCATGGCATTACTTTTACTGTTGAAACTCTACGGATGTAGTAATAAAAATAGTATATTAATGCTCATATTACTTTAAATTAATTAATATAATATTTATAAATATTTTAATAAATATTATGAGATATATTACATAGTATGGACGTTATTTATTTTTCAGTGTTGAAAATGATAGAACTAATTTTTATAAAATAAAAATATTTAACGACTAAAATGATAATTTAATGAAACTTATGGACCAATTTGATAGAAAAATAATACTAGAAGAATGAATTAATACTTTCAAAATTTGAAGACCAATTTAATAAAATATAATACTTTAGGATCATTCATGTAATTCTCGTTCTTCCTCCTTTTTGTTTTAATCGTCAACAGATTGATCTACTTCGCCCTTTCTTCTTTCTTTCGTAAAGATCTATCTGTGGGCCTTATCCATGTGATTCCCTCCTTGCTCCATTTCCACCAAGTTTAAATATTGGAGGTGACCCTTTGAGGTCTTCAAAAGGCGTTCTGATATCCACTTCCATTATTTGTGATCCGCTTTTATTGTGCTAAATTATTGCGTTTATACGTGTAATTTTTTAATTTCAGTCAAGCCTATTATTTTTTTCCCCGTAAGCCATGATTATAATTCCATGTGAAATTTATTTCGAGCTAGCCTAAACATCAAACTTTTAAAAAACGGAAAGTTTTAACCGTTTTAACGATTTTGACAGACTCTGACGTTAAATTTTTGAGAAAAATGGAATTAACGGGTTTTCTGTGATTTAACCGTTTTATCTCATGTTAAACCCGTTAAAACCGTTAATTTTTTTATAAAAATATATTTAACGACTGAAATTTTTTTGTTTTAAATCTTAATAGTTTGTGACTCTAAAATTTTATTTCATTTTTATTTTTTTGATGTAAATTAAGGCCCTAATAAAAATAGAAAGTAAATACATAATGTAATAATTTAATATAATTTAAGATTTTTTAACTTTTAAGTACATAATTAATATTGTAATTATTATTTTTACTTAATTTTATTAATTATTAAGTATTAATGATATGAGAATGTATTTTTTAGTTTTTTTTAAATATCAATTAATAGATAAAAAATAATTGGCCATTTTTTAATTTAACGTCCGTGTAAAACCGTTAACCGTTAACTGATCACCTCACAGTTAAGAGTCGTTAATTATTTTTTAAAAGCTTGGTTAACATACAACCAATAATAAAGAAACGGATGCCTGATCTTAACAACGGAGCAAAAGTGAGGATTAATTTCAGATCGTGTCTAAACAAAAATAGAGTTTAGAAGATTTCTCGGTGTAACTGCTTATAGTCGACTGCTTTATTCCGTAAAGGCGAAGCGATTGACGTGGCTTTGTTACCAAATACATTGTTTCGGGAGAATCCACCCTTTAATCTTTAACTTTTTCATTTGAATCGCAGATTCGTTCTGAATTAAAAAAAAAATAAGTTGATTTTTAATTTCTTTATAATTAAAAATCAAATTCGTCCTTAAAATTTAAATTTCATCAAATTATTCTTTAAAATTTTGTCATAAAAATTAATTCAGTCTTTGAACTTCTCAAAAAGAATAAATTGGTCCTTCAAATTTTAGTTGCAGCTATATAAAAAATAATAAAATTATGCTTAAATGTTTTGAACCCGATATGAACAATATAATTATATAATTATTATCTTATATTTAATAATCTTTGAAACAAAAAATTATAAATAGAGGAAATTGATAACCCACATGCCAAAGTCATATGGTGGATGAACTTACTATAACAAATGGGATAGCGTGTTCTTTTATTTTTTGCTTGTACGAAATCCATCTATGTGGACCATCTTAATTTTAATAGTATTGTATATAGAATTAATTTTATTATAAATAAATAATATATTATATTAAATATAATTTATATATAAATTAATTCTTTAAATTTATAAATAAAATTAATTCATTATTTAATATTTCTTCTAAGTATGATTGTACAATGCGTAGTTTTTTTTTATAATAAAGCTTAACAATAATTGATATTTAATTTATTAATGTATATTTTTTTTAGACCTCATATAAATGCAAGGTAAAAAAATAATGAATGATGAACAAAATGAAGATGAAAATTAAGTTTGACTGAAATACGAATCATCGCTTTTATAAAATAAATCAATCACAAACATAAATTGAAAATGAATATTTCAGTCATTATATATTATCTGATAATATTAATAGACAAATTCATTTCATACATTCTTTATAATATAGTATAGATATAAGTATGCTCATAAATTCGAAGTCGCTTCTAATATTGTAATGAATTTACCATGATATTTTTTTCAAATACAAGTACTCTCATAAATTTATTTATATATATATATATATATATATATATATTTAAGTTTCACTTGTGTCATTCCGTGATATCAGAAAAATAAAGTTCAATTCACTACAACAAAATTGAGATTTACTAACAATTTTTAGTGAAAACTATTAGCAATATTAGGCGATAGCATTTTAAAAAATAAATTTAACTATTTTATAGTTTGGAAGAAAAAAATGTTATAAAAATATGTCAGAAAAGTGTAAAAATTTGTCAGACAACATTTGCTAATGGTTTCTTATTAATAACCATGAGCAAAACCCTACACAAAATGTTTTCCTAACGGGTTTTTTTTTTAATAACCATTAGCAAAACCCATTACCAAAATTTTTGCTAATAGTTTTTAATTAAAAATCATTAGCAAAGGTTTTCGCGTTGGGTTTTGCTAACGATTATGAATAAAAAATCGTTAGGAAAGTTTTTTGCACAGAGTTTTGCTAATGGTTATTAATAAGAAACCATTAGTAAAGGTTCATGCGCATAAAAACCTAATATATCCCAATTTTAGTACCTCTCTGGTAGCCATCAGCTGAGTCATTTCTCTTCTTCAACCAGTTTCTGATTTGAGATATATTTTCTATCTCTAAATTAGGTCTTAAAAATCGTTATCGAATCTTCTTTTATTTTGTATATTGTGCCTACTCCAGAAATTCATCCGAAACTTAATTTTTCTTCTTAAGCTGTACAATTTTTTTATCTTCAACTTAGCTTTTATTTTTTAATTTTAGCAACCATCTCTAAAGCTGTACTTTCTTTTGATGCTACCTCTGTATATATGAATGACTTGAGTGATTTTGAAGACCTTGATGAAGTTAGCCTCTTTTATTTGTATATTTAATTTCTCTTTGTTTGAGAATAAAGTTATTTTATATTTTATATATTTTATCTATTTGGTAATTTCAAACTCAGTGAATTATAAAATGGTAATTCCATATATGAAATAAAATTTACTTGCAATCATGAATTTATAAATAATTTTAATGTGAAGCCCTACAAAATCAATAAAGCAGAATAATACTAATTTTTAATATCTCTCAAATTTGTTGATTTCTTGATTCTAAATTATTTTAGCTATTACTTCGTAATTAGTAGAAGCTTGAGATTTGTACTTAATGTTAGCAATTTATTTTATTATATCTACAATGTAATTTTTTTAATATTTTTTTCTTACTTGACCGCTCAGAAATCTTTTCAACATATTAATTAGTTATTTGTATTAATTATTGATTTTAGATTTTAAAAATGTAGATTTTTTTTAAAAAAATTTAAAACCCTTTGCTAATGGTTTAAGTAAAAACCGTTAGTAAAAATTCAATAAGATATTCGCAATACGTTTTGCTAACTATTTTTACTAAAAAATCGTTAATAAAAGTTCAAAAAACCATTAGCAAAACTTCAATAAAAAATTCGCAGCACCCTTTACTAATGGTTCTGGCTTAAAATCGTTAGCAAATGTAAGTCCAGCGCTCTTTTTTTCTAACAGTTATTTATTTTTTTCTAACCTCCATTACTAACGGTTGTAAAATCATTAATAAATTACTTTAGTGTTACTTTTTTTCACGTAGTGATTGTCAATGAAGTTAGCAAAATTGAAGAATTAAGTAACGAAATTGACGATGAAGAAGAAATCTATACCAATTGGTTAAAATAAGCAATGAAAAATATTAGGTTTTCATGAACTGAAATGAGAATAAATTTGACGTCATGATGCTGCAAGAAAAAGAAGATTAGAATTCACCAAGGAGAACAATATTCATGGAATTGGCGCACAATAAATATATAAAAGTCGCGTGTTTGTAGAGCTCGTCATAAAATAAGTTTTCAGAAATAAAAGAGACCCTAAAATTGGATTAAACTTTACTTTTAGACCTTTTAATGCATGGTAAAAATAAAAAATAAATAAAATAAAGAGGAAAAAAGTCATTGATCAAAATTTGAGCCGTTAATTTTTAAAAATATTGATTTACACTGTTCAATTATATAATTAGATATATTTCAATCTTTAAAAGAAGGCTGAAAAATTAAATATTAATGAATAAATTCAATACATAGGTTTTTATAATATAATATATATTTTTCTGGTCTTGAATTATAAAGAGATATTTATCATTCCGGTGGAAAGAAAACTGTCGAGTCTTCTCCCACGTTATTTTTTTGTTCTCTATTTTTTTTTAATCTTTTAGTCCATTTTCTCTCTGTAATCATTAAACTCGCCCTCATAAAAAAATCTAATCTATTGTTGTCACTCCCCCATCCAACATTAACTTCTTTAATAGGCGATGATTAAGTAAAGATAGTTTAACTACGCCTAAGCAAAATCAAACTAACCACAATAATGTAGGTGATCATTGGGACTACTTTGATAGGCAATGATTAAGTATATTCCTTGAGTCAATTTAGTTACTGGTGATGATATATAGGTTACTAGAAAAGTATGTTGAGTTTTTTTACAGCTCACATAAAGTTACAAATAGATTAGATTCTGTGGGCATCTTTTATTCTCCTTCACGAAATATGTGGCCTCAAGTCCAGAGCTAACTTTGCTACGTGTTTTTGTAAGTATGGCAGAATCAAAATTTAAACTTAGAGGGCCAAATTATCAAAAATGAAAGAATAACAACAAATATAAAAAAAATAATTAATTAAATAATCATCTTGACAAAAATATTAGATACTAAATGGATTTAAATTTATATCACCACTAATATTACATAACAAAAGAAATTTACAGGTTCTGACATAGCACGATTTTGTTTATGTCCTTGCATTTGAGTAGAGTTTATAAGATCTGTGTTGGACTGAGACTTTGATTGTGAACTTGTTCCAATTTTGATCGGTTTGAAAAAGCTTTCAATTATTTTCTGCTTCATAGTTAAAAGCTTCCGATCTATTGAACAACAAAAAAACACATGTAAACCAGAAATTCATCGTATAGTACTGAAGAGACAAATCATTTCTCAGAAATATTCTTAATTTTGGGAAGTCATATAATGTTATCAATTAAAGTTACACGGTACTTGTTTAATACTTCGTCTTTATGGATGTACTGATGAGACAAATCCATGAAGCAAATAGAAAGTTTTTGTATAGGATAGACATAATTAGAATTCCTAATCACATTTCACTGATTAATATTTTTTAATTTTTCATAAACAAATTAGACAGCAATAGCCATTCTCATTGCAATCAATGCATCTTAGTATCCTCTCTTTAGCAGTAATTCAAGTTTCCACAGAGAACACATGCCAATAAAATTAAGTATCTAACATAATGATATGAGTTTGATGGTTTATAAAGAATTTAATTTGAAAAAACAAAAAAATGAATTGCAATAAGGAAAAAAAAATCACATTTTTTTTGTGTCAGTTCAATAAATTAGAGAAGAGATTAAAATTTCAAAATGCTACAATCATCAGGTCGAGAAGAAAACAAATAAGGAATGAAATGAATAAAAGAAAATATGAATCGTCTCAGGACTCAATTAATACACTTTTCTGTTTTCTTATTAAATATAATTGTATTAGACTATTAGTTAATGATTATTTAATTTGAATGCATGGAGATCAGGAGGTGCAATCCATATGTTAATTCATATTATATGTTACACGATTAGGGGGGCCCAATATCAATATTAAATTAAAATATTAAGACTTAACATACCTTTTAGTGTTATGTATAAAACTTAGGGGTGCCTGGCCTCTGCCCGTCCCCCTCTCCTTCCGCCCCTGTTTGTAGGACATGTATTTTTTCTAGAATTGAGTAAATTTTAAACTTTTGAAATTTTCTAACCTACTGTCGGTTAATTATCCATATTATATTATAACAGTATTTTTTTAATGACCAAAATAACCCAATTGAACAATACAGATAAATATTTTAAAAACTAACGGATCAGATTTTTACCAATGTCATTTTTTTCTCTCCATTTCATTTTCTATTTTTATCATACATTAATGAGAGTCTAAGAAAATAATTTATCCATTAAATAAATTAATAATTAACTATTTTTAATTTTCTAAAAGGAAGCTATCTACTATAGAATTTTATTTTTTTTAAAAAATATTATGTTTGTAAATAGTATCTATATCTATATTTATATCTATATTATAAAAAAAGCATATATATTGGAGATGTCCATTAATATTATTAGATAATGTGAAATGATCAAAATACTCATATTTCAATTTACATTGAGATTGATTGATTTTATAAAATTAACATTTCAGATTTCAGTCAAACACATTGTTTTCTCCATTTCATTTGCTATTTTTACCATATATTTATGGAAGGTCTAAAAAAAGTTATATATCAAATAAATTAAACATCCACTATCATTATATTTTTTTATATAAAAAATTACTCATTGTACAATATTACTCAGAAAAAAATATTATATTTTGTACATTATTTTTTATGAAATAATTAATTAATTTTGTTTAAAATTTTAAGAGTCTTTATGATCGATTTAGGTATTAATTATATTTAAGTAAAATATATAATTTATCTTTAGTGCTGGATATAAATATTTTTAAAATTAGAAAGTCATACAACGGGTGAGTTCTATACTACTATATATAGTGTTTATTACTAGTACTTTTCAGCCCGAAAGATAAACTCTGTATTTAAAGAATAAACCCTGCATGAATCTTACAGCATCACTGTACTATAATATAATTCAGACTAAAATTTCCATACTTAGCAAATGCCACTACCACACAAAAAAAAATTTAGAACCAGCCATTTAGTATTCGTTAAATAGAAAAGTGATTCTAAAAAAGTTGAATCGCAGTGTTGTAATTTAGATGAAATATTTTAGAACCGATTATTATAAAATAGTGGTTGTAATGAAACGTGCAATTTTGTTTAGCGCCGGTTATATAAAAAAATGTTCTAATTTAATAAATTTAAAATCAGTTTTGAAATAACTGATTCTAATTGAATATAATTAAAACTAGTTATAACAAAATTAGTTTTAACTGGATATATTTAAAACTGGTTCTTACTGAATAGAATTAAAATCAGTTTTGTTAAAATCGATTCTAACCGGATACATTTAAAATCGATTATACTAAAATCAGTTTTAAACGAATTAAATTAGAACCAGTTATTTGAAAACCTATTTTATTAGTTTAGTTTTAAAATCGATTATCTAAGAATTGACTCTAATCAAATGAATTTAAAATTGATTATCTGAAAATCGATTTTAGGTTTTCATCTTCTCTGGCTTCTCTGAGCTACCTACTTTCATTTTTTCTTTGACGCTGCAACTCTTCCTTCTTCTTCATCTCTTCTCATCACCAACTAAATATTTTCTAACCATCAACTTATAGCAAGCATTCATTCTTCACATTATCTTAAGTTTTTTTATTTCTCCTAACTAGCTCCATAGAGTTAAAATTAATGATAACTAATTTACATCATTATTGCATAAATTGATTATATATATAATTAAAATTATATATGTAATTGATAGTATTGTCATATAGGATTAAATTATTGGAACTTATATTAATTTAGGTTGGTACTCGATTAATCTAATAGGGATTAATCCCGAATAGTCCCCGATTTAGGATTGTTTTTTAAAAACTTTATCTCATTTAGGATAATGAGCATACACTAGCTGCAATTTGGTGTTTGAGAAGGATTCAGTTAGTATTTTCCTATTATTGCTACGAGTACGTACGTATATGAAAATTTACGTTCACATATTTGGGGAGGTTAGGGGAAATGCTGTCGAATTTTTCTTAAACGCCAAATTAGCTAGTGTATGTTCACTAATGAGATAAAATATTCAAAAAGTGAGTTAGGATGGTTGACCATCCTAAAGTCTTATGTTAAACTTGATAAAAAATCAGAACCAACCGTAACCAACAACCTAAACCCAAAACCCTAACCCTAATTTCTAAACCATATACCCTAAATCATAAACCCAAAACCTATAATTTCTAAATCCTAAATCTAAGGGTGATATTTTTGATATAGATAGACGTGGCATTTCGATGTATGGAATTAAATGGAATACAATTAAATATTTAAGATGGACTGATGAGTTTTTTAATTGTGCCTCGAAAGATATGAGAAAGAATGATGCACAAATTTACGGAGATTTTGAAATATCAAAGAAGTGAAAGATCATTTAATTCATCGTCAATTTATGGAGCGATACACCTGATGGGTACGACATGAAGAAAATATTGAAACTATTGATAATATTAAAAATATTATACAAGATGAATTAGGAGGTGATTGTGCAGAGGATTTTAATTTGGGCAATGATGAATGGGATGAATCAGAGAATGATAATGTAAAAAATATAGAAAATATAGAAAATCATCAATTGGATGAAATTATGAATGATATTACAGCAAACTTTCTTGATATTCCTGGAATTTTTGAAAATTTGGGCAATGATTCTAATGTATCATTATTTTTTGGTTGTACAAAAATTATAAAAATATCTATTGTTTTTAAATTATATAGTCTGAAAGTCAAAAATTGATGAAGTGATAAAAGTTTTATCTTTTTACTCTAACTTTTAAGAGAAATACTTTCAGAAAATAATTGAATATCAGATTTTACATATAGGGCGAAAAAATTATTGTGTCATTTGAGTATGTAAGTAGAGAGAATTCATGTATGTCCACACGACTGTATATTATATCAAAATGAGTACAATGATTTGGATAAGTGTTCAAAGTGTAACGCCTCACGCTATAAACCGTGAGATGATCAGATAGAAGTTCGAAAATGACCAGCAGCTGAAGTATTGTGGTATTTATCGATTATACTAAGGTTTTAACGTCTATTCACAAACTCAAAAGACGCTCAATTATTATGGTGACATGCTTATTGTAGAAAAGACGATGGAATGCTTTGTCACTCTGTTGACTCTCCTGAATGGAGAAACATTAACAGGATATTCAAGATTTCAGTGAAAAACTGAGAAATTTATGATTAGAGTTATGTATAGACGGGATGAATCCTTATGGTATCATGAGTAGTTGTAACACTACATTGCCGATTTTATTGTGTATTTATAATTTCCCCCTAGTTGTGCATGAAAAAAAGATATATAATGTTATCGTTGTTGCTTTCGGGTTCTAAACAGTTGGGTAATGACATAGATATGTACTTGGCCCCATTATTGGAGGACCTTAATAAATTATGCAATGACAATATCAAAATATTTGATGCATATTTGAAAGAATATTTCATCCTTCGTGTCATAATTTTCTACACGATTAATGATTTTTCCGCGTTAGGTAACTTATCGATTCATTGAATAAAAGGAGTAAAAGTATGTCCCATTTGTGTGGAAGACACTCATACAGTGCGATTGAAAAACTATGGAAAAAATATTTACTTGAGATATCGTAGGTTTCTTAATCGAAATCAACCCTACAGGCGGAAGAAAAAACTTTCAATGGCAAGGTCGAACTGAATAGAGCACCAATGTCATTATCTGAAAAATAAATTTATTCCATTGTGAAGGACATAAATGTCCAATTAGAAAAACAAATTCAAAAAAAAACATTCCTAACGACATATGAAAAAGGAAGTCTACATTTTAGGATCTTCCTTACTGGTCAAATTTGAATGTTAGACATTATTTGGATAGAATGCATATTATTAAGAATATTTGTGAAACGCTATTGAATATTCAAGGAAAAATAAAAGACAGCGTGAACACAAGAAAAACATAATTATAATGGGAATTCGGTCAGAGTTAGCACCACAGAAAAATAAAAAATGAAATTAAGATTGTTGGAGTGTTTAAAGTCGATTAAGGTTTCATCTGGTTATTTCTCGAATATCTCCAGAAAAGTATCGTTGAATGATCTGAAATTGATTGATATGAAGTCACATAATTGTCACATCCTATTGACACGTCTGCTCTTGGTTGCAATTCGAGGAATTCTCCCCCCCAAATGTTAGACATTCTATCAACAAATTGTGTTTCTTCTATAACTCAATTTTCTCTAAAGTGTTTGATCTTATAACACTTAGCGAATTACAGACAGATATCGTGGTAACCTTGTGCGAGTTAGAAATATATTTTTCAATATCATGGTGCATTTACCTGTTTATCTAATGAGAGAGATACGATTGTGCGGCACTATATTTTTATGGTATATGTATTCATTTGAGAGAGCAATGGGTCAATTAAAAGGATTAGTTTTAAGTCGGTCTTGACCCGAATGAAGCATAGTTGAAGGGTATATTACAAAAGAGGTCATTGAATTTTATATTGATTATCTAGAAGGAGTTGAACCGATTAGTCTCTCCAAGTCTCGACATGAGGGTAAATTCCAAAGTGTTGACACCATCGAATACAAATTAGTAACCATAGGTCTTGAATTGTGTCAAAAAACATACTTTCATATACCATCAACATCATGTGGGAGGTTACATGTATGAAATCTTATTCAAAGATTTTATGTGAATATATATTTGAAGTTGAGAAACTTCATCCACTATAAGCAAAAGTCAAAAGGATTCTTATCATCGGATAAACTAAAATGGTAGAGTTACAAATAAAGGTGGAAGAATCGGATTCGATCCGAGAAACCCGCCCGATCCACTCGGATCTGAATCCGATCCGATCTGATTTTTTGAGAAAGTTAAACTGATTCAACCCGACTCGAACCCGACCTGACCCGACCCGACCCGAGATCAAATGGCCTTCAATCCAATTGAAATCTATCAACGATTTGAAAAAACACATGTAAATTGACTCGACCCGACCTAACCCTGACCCGATTTCTTTCAGAAAGTCAAACTGACCCGACCCAAATCCGAACCCGACCCGACCCGCCCGATTGCCACCTCTAGTTACAAATATGTGACGGGATCAGAGGTGGATTAAAATGAAACAAATGGCCATATTTTTTTTTTCAGAAATTGATAATTTATATTGATTTTTTAATTATAACTTAAATAATTTCGTTACATATAGTTGATTTGACCCTCAAATTTGTGAAACAATGAGTAATATCAAACTAAAAAAAATTATATAGTTATATTTAATAAATAATTGAACGCCATTGAAGAAATTTCTGCATCTGCCCCTAGACGGGATGTGTCAAAATATAAAAATACAGTTTCAATTATTAGATGGACAACATCGCAACAAACTGTAGATGTGATATTTTATATGACGGTCATCTTTTAGCCAACTATATATTAAGAATTGTTCTTGCCAACTACCTTATTGCTATTGGATAAATTACTAATATAGTTAGAGGCTCTAAATATTGCGCTGCTCATCACCAAAAATTAAATTAGTAATTAATATAAAAGAAACTAAATATCACCTGGCTAATAGTGAAATAATATATTTGAGATAAAAAAAATATTTTTTTATCTCCTTCTTGTATTTTTTTTTCATAATAACATACTAACATTTGAAAATAATTATCATATACAAAAAAGAAGATGATATTGCTGGAATTGATGCTATAACAGTCTAACAGAGGACTAATTGTCAACATAGAAACAAAAATTATACAGCTATCAATCCGGACAATATAATAAATGTATTGCCGTTTTACATAGGCAACCAGGCAGTTAGTCAGGAAAGATCTAAATCGACAGCAATGTACCGGCAACCTCAGCTCATACCCACCGTCACATTTATTTATTTTTTGTTTCTACACGCTGGATTCTAAAACATAATCATGCTGAACGGAACCAAAATTTTTCCTTAATGAGGTCATTATATTTTAAATGAGCTGAAATTAGATTTTAATTGAAATTGAAGTGAATAAAGTTAACTAATGGGTCCATTTTAGATTTATTATACATCTCAGTGGTCATTATTCTTGAATTATTTAAAAATTCATCTAATTCATTTAAAATTTTAGTGTATAATTAAGGCTATTAATATTTGAGTGAGGTCGACTTCACTGGCTCCTCTTTAGTTCCGCCAATGATGCTGAGGTTGGTGTAAACTAGGGGTGTCAATGGGTCGGGTCGGGTTGGGTTCCGGTCGGGTCATATTATTTTATTATTATTTTTTATCCTATCCGAACCCGATCCGATTAAATTCGGGTCAAAAATCTTGATCCATATCCGACCCAACGGGTCACGGGTCGATCCGTTCCGTATAAAATAATTAATTATTTATTTTTATTTAATTTTAGGCAATAAAATATGGATTAATTTATAATTAATCTCAATTAGTATATTTAAGTTTTAATTAGTACTAAATCATAAAATTACTTCAAAAAATATAATTAATCGGGTCAGGTCGGGTTGACCCGAACCCGACCCGATCCGATTCGGATAAAAAAAATTGAATCCATACCCGATCCATTTATTTTCGGATCGTGTCGGGTCAGATCGGGTTAACCCGTCGGGTAGGGTCAAAAATTGACACCCCTAGCGCAAACTGTCATTGACATCGGTGAGAATCTGCTGCATGCAAAACATCACTTATGTAAGAAAAGCTTGAAATAAATAATCCAAATTAATTAGCATGTATTAAATTGACGAATGTTTAATTTATAAATGTACACAGTGCAAAAATTATAACATCAAATAAAGAATATTGTTTAGATAAATATGAGTCATAAATTGAACTACCCAACTTTAAATATTGAACATTTCGAGAATCGACTTATTCGAATTTCAAACATAAGATCTCTCATATTGAAAATTTGAGACTAATTTCTGTATAATAAATAAGAGACCTCAAATCAATGAGTATATCTTAACTGGTAAAATTCTCCAAAAATGTAGTGACATCGAGAAATGTCAAGAGGTTTACTTATTTTATAACAAGAAAAAAGAGTATATTATCACCAATTATTTGTTTTCCAATCTGATTATTGATAAATAATTATCAAAAACAGTTTGATCACTGATCTGTGCTGATAAATTTTAAACAATTAAATTATCAAACAACTCAGCGACTGGCAAATAACTTTAATTTACAGATTCTATTGAAACGGCGCTCTAAAATTTGAGGAAGGAGAATATATCTCTATTTTTATTTGATGAATTTTTATTGCTTATAATAATAAATTTTGTTTCTTTTTTAATAGTGTAATATATTCTTTCCAATTTATTAATTGCATGGCCACATGAGGTAGAGTCACGTGTAGCTCTAGTTTGTTCATACCTACGAATAAAAATAATAATTAACAGAGATCCAGAATCCAAATAAATAATTAAATCTATTAATATACAGTTATCTGCGCCGCACCCGTTGTATTGTAAATGGAGCCGGGTCCGTTCGTATTCTTTCGAATTTAAAAATTGATTTGAAAGATGCGTCAGCTGTTAATTTTACATTGAGATTCATATTTTTAATAGATCTTGAGATCTGAAATTCACGTTTTCAATAATCATTACGAATCTTGATGCAAAATCAACGATTCTCGCATCTTTCGAATCAATTTTTGAGTTCAAAGAGGAGCGGACATACCCGCTCCGATCATAAATGTGTCATAATATATAATACATTAACTACTGGAGGACAGTAAACTTATGGCATGATTTGGATATACACTTTTCAGTCTTTCCTGAGATGTTTTCGCTGTCACACAGCAAGCCATAATTAATTTAATGGCTAAAACCAAACCAACCACGTACTAGTATTGATAATTAATTGGACGTATGAATAGATGAACTAAGTGAAAAGGATAAATCTAATTTATTGCTTTAGTAAAGTATTTTTCTAGGAAGAATACGGTACCTATAGCACCTTTATTTTATTTTATTTTCTAAAGTAAATTAATAATGTTTTCTTAATCACAGTACTCTTTAAAAATATTAGTGGAACTTTTTACTTGCCATCAAACCAGCTCATAATTAATATATCAGTACCGGTGTATCAGTGTGTGGAATTTCACCTCTGCCGCTCTGCAAGACGAGTTACACATCAATGACCGCAAAAAAACTCACCTAAAAAGCTAGATCTAAGCCGACAATTGACATAATATATACTACTAAATGATTGTTATCACTGCAATTAATAAACTTCATAGAATTATACTAGCTATAACGTACTACGTACATGAATCAATAATTATAAAATGCAACTCCAGCTAGCAGCCGGTGATGGTTCTTCCCCCCTTTTGGAGTACTGAATGTATATTATTATCCTCATTTCTTTATTACTCTCAATTAATTTTGGCTACTTTTTTTTAAAAAAAAATTAAAATTATATTGAATTTTGTAATCTTTTAAAATACATTATCCCAAATATAATACATTTGGAGTGATTCAAATAATAAGGTAAATATTATATATGCGTGTGCAGTAATCACGTTCGTTATAAAATAGCTACGTGTATATTTTGAGAATTCGAATGATGAATTTTAATATTAAAAATCTATTAACACATATATGTTAAAATATACATTGACTTGGTCAAAAGGCATGAAAGCTCTTAATGATAGTATCAAATTAAAATTTCATTGAAAGATTACCTTGATATTTTAATGTCTGCAAGTGGTTGTGCATTAATTAAACAATGGAACGTTTATCATACAAATATTGAAAATTGTATATAAATACATGAAAAACTGACTAGTGGTATTTAGGTTAGTCCTCACTTAGGGGTGTCTATTGGACAGGTGATTAGGCCAATATTTTTATTATTTTTCGATCCAATCTAATTTGACGGGACTAAATCAAACTTGAATAAAATTAACAATTAAGCTTTTCATAATTATTTGTATACTTTATATAATTTAATATTAATTAGAAAATATTCAATCATAACTAATTTCTAAATTGTTTTTAGTTAATATAATTTATTGAATTTAATAAAAAGAATAATTAAATGTATTAGTCTGATCCAGTATACATAGACAAAAATGGGATAATATCATATTTACTCTTTCAGCTCCTCTTCTATTTCATATTTACCCATTAACTCTTTATATATCATATTTATCCATCAATTCTTAGATTTTTTTTTCATAATTTTCCGTATACTCTTTAATAAATCTAATGTACTCTTAAAGTTTTAAATTATTTCATATTTATACATAATATATCTTATAAAATATATTCATATACACCCAATAATTATTTAGAATATCTTGTATATCATTTAACTCTTTAAATCTTCCTATATTTATTCATAAAATTAAATTACTTAAATCTAATTCGGTAGGAATTATTTAATTTTTTCGACCTGACCCAAAACCCGACCGAACATGTGACATGGGGTTAGACCAAGAAAAATAATTAATAATATCTACCCAAATTGATTTAAATAAATTCAATTTTATGAATAAATATAAAAAGTTAAAGATGTATAAGCTATCATAAATAATTATTGGATATATATAAAAAAAGTTTAATAATAAAATATTTTAATGATGTATAAATTTAATGATATATTTGAGAGTTTATGGATAGATATGAAAGAATTTTAAAGTATTTAGGGATATATTAGATATGTTAATGAGTATATAGATAAATATAAAAGAATTTAATGAATCGATGGATAAATATTATATTATGACATTAAGAGGTAAATATGAAATAGAAAGAGAGTTGAAAGGTAAATATAACCCAAAAGAAATTCATAATTCAAGATCAATCAGAAATATTTAATCCATACTCAATAACATATTGTCGAATCATTTAGAATCAAATTGAATCCGAAAGTTGGATTCGGATCGAGCCATATCACTGATCGACATCTCAATCTATTTTTGTAAAACTAATACACTGATAAAATATCTATGGAGAAGGTGAGAAACCTACCATCTAGTACGCTGTACGCAACAGAGACAAATTTGTGAATTGAATGAGTTCGTCCGGAATGTGGGTCCCTTGCCACCACTTATGTCTTTGTTATGGCAAACAACCTAGTACCATTAATTACTCTTGGTGGCATGTCACTCCCTTTCAAAACTGTATTGCACTGTTCTCCAAGTCCGAGAATAGAAACAACATACATAATTTAAAGCAACCTATTATTTCGTTAATTGTTGATGGATAATATGTATATATGTCGACATCCAATTATTAAAAATATCAAGGCAGACATTAAAATATCAAGGTAATCTTTCAATGAAATTTTAATTTGATATAACTAATGAAATGACAACCCAAACACATACATTTGAGCTACTCTTAGTGCTACATTTGCTGAGTGCTGCTATCTCCATATATATATGACGTGTCCTTGAATAATCACATAAATATGCTGCAGCGTTTTATTTATTCTGATTCACATACATTGCTTTCAGTTACACTACAACAAAAAAAGTTTAAACAACACCTCTTTAATAACAGTTATTAGTAAATTAGTTGTTAAAAAAGATCAATGACATTACTGAAATATTGGAGACATTTTTAACGACATTTTTTAATTAAAAATCGTTGTTAAAATGGAGGCTAAAAGTCAAAAAGTAGAGATGAACTTTTAACAACGGTTATTAACTAAGAATTGTTATTAAAGGGACATTTAATAATGGTTTTTAATTAAGAACCGCTATTAAATGGTCATTTAACAACGATTCTTAGTTAAGAACCGTTGTTAAAGGGTGCAATATGATTTTTTTTCTCTGAAAAAATTACTTCAACCAATAGAATTTCAGGTTTTTGCTCCCACGGATTGTTATATTTTTCAATCTAACCGTTCATCCATCCCGATCCAACAATCGAAAATCCAAAATTTAAAAATCTAAATCCCAAGGATTAGATCTCTCCCTCCTCCCTATTTTATATATAAAAGAAAGGCGAGGGACAAAGAAAGAGAAAAAAAAAAGAGGAAAGAATGAAAAAATCAAAACCGAAATCCGACCATCTCAGCTTCAAACATCCATAAATTTTGATAGGAAACTCCGATTGATGCATTCTATACGGCCACCGAAAGTTAACAACGAAATCTATAGAGTTAATCGCTATCACCGTTACGGTCATTTTCGAGACCAAAAAACTCGTCTTCAAGCTCAAAAATGCATTTGAAGTTTTTTTTTTTTTTTCTATTTTTTCTTGGAAATTGTATAGATTTTCATATTATTGCATGAGTAAGATGTATGTATTTTTTGAGTAAATATTTTTTATTTGATGAAAAATTATATTTCTTTCATATTAATTATTGAATGAATAATATATAATAATATTTGTTCTTATCTAATCAATATGATTTAATATTCATTGTTTATTGTTAATTAATACGACTCAATATCAATCTGACTCACACCTTTTAAAGAATGTTAAATTTAAAAAATATATATTTTTTTAATTTAACAGTTGCTAAGGAACCCTTTAACAACAGTTTTATTGAAAAACAGTTAAATGTCTTCCAAAAATAGTTTTAACAATGTATTTTTTAACAACGGTGGTTTATATTTTTTCTAACACCTCCCTTCAATAACGATTGGAGAACCGTTGTTAAAGGACTTTAAAAATCGTTATTAAATTTAGAATGTGTTGTAGTGTTAATTAGTGGCCTGATCATCGACTGCTTTTATATATACCTTTCCTCATTTCTTTGTTATTTTCCCTTCTTTTAACACCTAGTATTTGCTGAGCATATTTAGCATTGTGTTTCGATCCGTCCGCTAAAAATATATCCCATTTGACTAGCAAAGGTTTTAAAGGTGTGCCTCCATGTGATTATCACTTGATCAAGCTTAATTTGTGCTGACATCCGTACATGTCTATTAGTTGGCAGTGACGAGTCTATTAGCTGGCGATGAAGTAGGTCATATAACACAATCATGATGTGCGGCTAAGTTATAATAGTTGCACTATAGAAGTGCTCGATCGATTAACGTCGTTCCGCAATGTAATTAAAAATGCTGGCCTTTGAAAAATTAAATCGTCATCAATTTTATCGATCGACTACTTCTGAAAGACATTATGAAATATCAAATTTCGATTTGTTTATAAAAAATCTTATTAAATCACATGTTCTATATATTTATATCAAGTCTAAATCGCTTTGATGCATACATTTTATGTAGTGACCAATACGCCCTTGATGTATTTGTTTTTTTCTTTTTCTTTTTCTTTTTTTTGATAAAAGCGGAATAACTCCATCTGTTTCACTGAAACCGCAAGTTTGTTACAGCTAGTACCAAACTGTACTTTACCAGTTTATGTCATTAATTCACTGTATCAGATATCACCTCTTTGGAAATTTGGATTTGGATCGATCCTCTCAACTTGTTTATTTTTTATCATTCACGAGTTAAGATCATTAATCCGCACTTCAATCTTTGAAGATCATATATTATCACTGCTAAACGGCTAAAAAAATAAAGAAAATGAAAACCAGTGAATATGGTGGACCCCATTACACATACTTAAATACCCATTCCAAGAGAAAAAGGACATCAGTACATCAGCATGGCTTTCCATGAGGCACATTCATTTTGCACTGCTCTCTGCAGTTATATTTTAAACTGGAGATGTGGTATCGTCCAACCATCTCGGATTTTTTACTTAAACAGTCTAAAAACAGATCTTAACTACAGAGACGGCCTAATAACAAATTTATTTTCACAAACGGTCTAATAAAGGGCGTGAGTTCAACTCACGTCCTTAAAACGTTATTTTCTCTGCCCGCCCGCTACCCAAACAAAAGGGAGCAAAATGGGCCAAAGGACATGAATTGAACTCACGCCATTTAAGTCCACATATCGCATTTATATCATTTTTTTCACTTTCGGTGTTTTTGAAAGATAACAATCAGAGCACATCAACGTCTAAAGAGTATGAGTTCAACTCACGTCTTTTATATGTTTGGACAGTGTTCGGGCAGGCAAAATGGAGATTTAAAGGCGTGAGTTGAACTCACACCCTTATTTAGACCGTTTATGAAAATAATTTTGCTCTAACACCGATTCCATAGATAACATTGATTATTAGATTTAAGTAAAAAATCCACCATCTCTCGTCAATCGTCCAATTCCACTTGAGGACGTGAATATATACATATATAATCGTGTCAGCCAATAGAAATCAATACCACGGTTAACTGTGGTATAGGTTTTGAATAATTATAATATCATGTGTAAAGGAGTTTCGAGGTAAAGCTGTAGTGCGTTACTAGTATATTGTTAATTCTCTTTCTCTAGAAAGTACTTAAGCTGCTGACCTTCATTTGACTTTCCCAATCTTCAGAGAAGTTTATTTAAAGATCCTCACATGCAAATATTTTTACAGAAAAAAAATGCTAACTTAAACGTGATAAGATTAGAAACCAAAACCCTGGCTAATTTAATGATGATCAAATAAAATGCCTGATCGATAATTTAAAATGCAAACAGATCATAGCAGCTATATCTATATTATGTTATAAAGAGTGTATATATTAAATTTATTTATTGATGTTCAGTTTTTCAGCATTTTCTTAATGACCGAAGCACCTCTAATTGAACGGTACATATCAATATTTTTAAAAATAACAGTTTCAATTTTTACTAGTATCATTTTTCTCTTTATTTTATTTTCTATTTTTTACCATACATTAATGAAAATTCTAGAAAATAAATTTATCCATCAAATAAATTAATAATCAACTTATTTTTAATTTTTTTAAAAGAAAACTATATACTATACAGCTTTATTTAAAAATATATTATATTTTATAAATTATATTTTACTAATAATAAATTAATTCTATTTATAAATTTAAGAATGTTTATAATTAATTTAGATATAATTATATCTAAGTAAAATATATTATTTATTAATAATAAAAATATATAAGCATTTTAAAGGAAAAAATAGTTAAGTGCCGTTCTAAAGTTTGAAAATTTAGAAAATACCAGTCCAAAGTTTCAATTTAGTTCAATACCATTTTAAACTCTATTAATTTTTAATTTTACCACTCCAATATGACTATTGTACATTATTAATGTAAAAATATATGTATTTGAGCATATAATTTTCTATTTCCATGTATATCCTGGGAGTAGCCTCCTCCCTCTCTCTGCGTCATTTTCTTTGGTTAAAAGCTAACGGAAACTTGAAAACACTAATACCTTTGGCAGCACACCGAGGGAGAGGAGGCCTATTATGATCCTTCCAGCAATTAAGCTAATTGTTGAACTAATTTGAATATTAAGCAAAAATCTTGAGAGCACAATCTTTCTAATAGTTTACTGGTAAAAGCTAGCTAAATGTAAGAAGATGGAAAGATTTGAAACGAATTAGAAAAGAGATAAGAGTTTGATTCAATTTTCAACGACAATCTTACAGATCAGTACTTCTCAGTCATATATTTGGACGGATTATAAAGTTATCCACTCATTATTACATTCCCAAAAAATTATAAAAAAATAACAAACCCTAATACCTGTTTGCTCCACAAATCCTCCAACATCTTCAGTGCAAACCGCTCCATTGTTGTGCGTAGTTGTATATTAAAATGGATCATTTGTGTACTGAATTTCAATATCAAAACTCTTCATTGCCTCTTTTCCTTCACTCAGTGTGACTAATGAACGGCCCCCTTTCTTCTGTGTCTCTATCTCATTTAATTCTCGGTTCATCAAATCTGTCCAAGAACTCATCCTCTCTCCACGTGTGGCTTGATCAAATTGTTGGTTTGGACCCTTAACGACTAATGTCGCCATTACATTGCATGGCATGGCTCGGCGGAGAGGAGAACAATATCGAAGAAGAGAGTGTGAGGGTATTTCTGGTATTAACTAGATTATTGTATTTTTTAATTTTAGAATTATACAGTAATCGTATTGGAGTGGCAGAATTAAAATGTAATTGAGTTTTGAGTGGAATTTAATTAATTTTCTCTATTTTAAAAGTAAAAGAGTTTACCAAAATATGGTTTCTTTTTTAAGTATTATATTAAGAACACTCCTCACATCGGACGGGTAATTCACTGAACCATTTAAGTACAACATTTTAATAAGTAATATGTAGTTGATTTTTTATGGGATTAAAAAATTTAGCTCCAACTCTACAATGGTGTGGTTGGGTTACTTATCTGGTTTATATATATTCACAATCTTGAAGATGGATGCAATTAATTAAGTTCCTAATTTAAATTAAGATATTAATTACGGGTGTAATATGCAATGATTTATAACATTAAATGACGAAAGTTTTATGCTTTCAATATTTATGAAATTAAATTGAAAAAAATACAAAAACCCATACATATATGACAAGTTTTGAGAGACAACTAATACAAATATTTAAAAAAAAGAAGAAGCATATATTCACACAGAAGAAATAATATTTTCCCAAATATATATTTGATGTCTTAATGGGTTTTGTAGAGGTGGACGAATGGGACAAGTGCCATCACCCCAGCATCATATTCCATCCTTATTAATAGATGTAAGGAGTGAGGCAGAGATCCTTTCTCACCCTATATCTTTTCAATTTAGTTATGAATTTTCTTACCACATGGCTGCTAAAATTGTAAGAATTACATCTTTTACATTCATCATTCCTGAAATGCAGAACATGTCTGCAATATGCTGATGACATACTATTGCTACTATAATTGGCACAACAACAGCTACTATTTATTGCAATTATTTTTAAGATCTTTGCTCAACTATCCTCACTACACCTCAACATGCACAAATTGAACATAATCGTGACACAGTCAAGTGAGGCCTACACAGCTCACCTAACATTCATAATTGGGTATAAAGCCTCAACACTATCTATTACATATCTAAAGCTACCACTATCAGATAGACCACTAAAGACATATTACGAGCCTCTCGTCAAGGATACAAAGATAAACTACCAGGGTGGAAGGTACAAACATTATCAATTGACGAAAGATCAATACTCATAAATGTGATAACGTCAGCAACACCGATCTACTTTATGTCGGCACTCAAAATACCGAAAGGGATCATATAGGAGTTAGATAAAATTAGACATCAGTTCTTATGGCATAAACACAAGGAACACATGTCACAAAAAAAGATCTATCTACCTCATCAATTGGGATATAGTACTAATGCCTAAAAGAGTAGGAGGACTTGATATCAGAGATCTAACCTAAAAAATAAGGCGCTTCTAATGAAATGAATGTGGGTCTGGCACACATCAAATCAAGATTGGTGGAATCAGATATATAACACACAACTTCAGCTGTGGACAGCACCAAATGCTTCACACTTCTGAAAATCAATTAAGCACATCCAGATGATTTTCTAATCGTGTACACAACTTGTAGGAAATAATCTTGAAATAACACGCAAGTGTTCATAGTGCCTTCTGCATACAATTTCTTAGCAATACATCCATTTTAGAGTTCCATGATACCAAACATTTGGGACATAAAAGGACCACTTCAAGTCAGGAACAGAGGGGGAGGGAGGTTCAAAGGATTTTGAACCCAAATTTTAGTTCAAAATCTCTCCCATCTATTGATTTTGCATCAAGATTCATAAAGATATGAGAGAGGACCTTTGAACAAATAAAAAAATATGAATCTCAATGCAAAATTAATGAACATGAGAGACTTTGAATCAAATTTTAGGTTCAAAACCCTTTAAACCTCCCCTGATTCTTTCAAGTTACTATATTTCACATGGTTGATGGCACACGGGAGAATCCTAATGACATGATATAATCTCAGAAGGCGAGGGTGACCTCTAACAAATATATGCTACATGTGCAAATCTGAAGAGGAAACAATTAAGCATATATTCACATAATGCAATTTTGTGATTCACATTAGAAATCTCGTGCAACAATCCTTCAGTCACCTGCCATGATCACCCAACTTTCAATCTTCGGATGCTTTTGACTTCATACGTGATACGAAAATTAACATGCCTTGGAGGAAAAATGTGTGTAGATTGTCAGAGAGTTTGTAGCAGAGATGAGAAGTTGGTTCTAATTCAAGACATGCAAAATTTCTCTCAACTCATCTTCAATGCCTCCTTTTAGTAATCTGAGCATATTTGTTTAATTGTTATAATTCAATCTGATGTAACAACTGTACCAAAGTGCCCACTTATGTACACAGTCTCAATCAATGAAATTTAAGGACGTGATTTTTATTTTTCTGATAAAAAATCTTACAAGATCTTAGTTTTGTAGTGTCTTTTTATTAACAATAGTTTATAAAAAATCTTATTCACAATTAATTGTTTGTTGCACGATTTAAAAATTACTCTTAAGATCGTCAAAGACATCCTATTATTAATTTAAATTTTATTAACGCATGACTTTACAGTATATACCAAACAAGCTGGGTATGATTTGAGTTTGATTCAGTTCGTGAATAGCTTGAAATTATTAAAATAACTTCATTAGTCAATAACAGACTGTTGTTGTTATTGTTATTATTAGCAGTCGATTTGAGTTTAATTCAAATCAAGTTGGCTCAATTCGCTTTCATTTTGAACTAAAATCTAGTGAACTAGTTAAGAATTTTGTTTCAAATTAAACACGAATGAGCCAAGAATAAAACTTAAAACTTGCGGTCCTAACCATAAGAAATAATACCTCTAGATAAAAGGTGGCAATCGGGCGGGTTGGGTCGGGTTCGAGTTCAGGTCGGACGGGTCGGATCAGTTTGACCTTCTGGAAGAAATTGGATCGGGTCGGGTCAATTTATATGTTATGTTTTTTTAAATCTTTGATAGATTTTAATTGGATTGAAAGTCATTAGATCTGGATCGGGTCAGATCAGATTGGATTCGGATCGGATCGTATTAATTTGTTTTTAAAAAAAAAACAGATCGATCGGATTCAAATTCGGACGAATCAAACGGATTTATCAGATCGGATCAGGTTCTACACCTCTAATTTTATCTCTATACTCATTATATACATCTTATATGTGGTCCATTTTTCACATAGACAACTTGAAACTTTTGTGTAACAAAAGATCCGCACTTCGCCATTAACAAGAAATTTTTTTGTGGCTTTTACAACAAGGTAATAATTATGTCCAAATAATTGTATAGTAATTTGTGAGTTGTATATGTTTGTTGGACAAGTTTGATTGGTTCACGGGAAAAATCTATGCTTTTTGGACGGCGGTACCATGTGAGCTCCTTGCTGGGCACTGGCGCGTTCATTGTTGCAGCTTATAAAATGACATCAGCATGGTGCCGACATGATGTGTGCGATCCCTAAAATTACGTCACCTGCCGAGCTAAAACTCAGTAGATACAGTTCTTTTAATTTATGTGATAAGATTATCTATCAACTATTTTAATTTAATAATAATAAATAGTTTATATTAAAATTCGTATTTAAATTTCTACAACCGTTATAATTTCTCTGAACCGTTATAATTTCTTCCTGCGGAAATCTCTGTCCAGAAATTCTTCACAGAGAATATGAACCCCCAACCACCCTTTTTTTTTTACCGATGTGTGGTTTATGTTTACTTACAACTCGGTACATATTATCTGAGAGGGGGTTGTCATCGATGTTCTTCTAATTGGATCAGCTTTCGAACAATAAATTTTAATGACTTGCTCATTTTAACTTTTAGATGTATTGCGATCACTTCTCGGCTATCCGTTAATACTATTCAATTCAATTATTGATTTTACAATGATAAATGACCAAAATATTGCTTATCATACATAATTTGTTATTAAGTATTTTTATATTTCCTAATCTGGAAATAAAATATATAATTCAATTGAAAAAAAAACTATAAAGATAAAGATTACATATAAATGTGTAATTAATTAGGTTTTGTGTTGTATATGTTAAATAAGATAAATTTTAGCTAATTTTTATTTAAATTCAAAAATAGAGTTTTCTAAAAACAGATTCAACGAATATCCAATTACAAGGATATTTTTCTTCGTTTAGCAACATAAATTAGGGGAGTTGATTAAATTTACGATGGTGGGATAGTTATAACAAATTGACCAGGAAACAATTGTTACAGCTAGAATTTTAAGAAAGTAATTTTCAGAATTAAAAAAAAAATTGAAGATGGAATTGCTCTTTTTCAAGTCAAACCCACGTGAGGGTTTTTTTGAATGAATTAAAAACTATGATAAAATAAATACTCCAGTATTATTCGATGCAGAATCCTTACTCTCAGCTCTGCACTACAGCTTACCTTAGCTATCCATCTTCCCCTTGCCCTGTAATGGTTCCAGCAGGATAACAGTATTACAGGATACAGAATCCATACTCAAAATCAATTCTACAATAGTTTTTTTCTTCGCATTGAATGAGATTTTATCCAAAAGTTAGATTTAACTGACACTCAAGTACCTATTTTAAGCCGGAAAAATGACAAGAAACACAAAACAGTTTATGCCAAAAGTCGAAAGCACAATTAACCACTTCAATGCCACTGGGCCTGGGGTAACTCCAGACTAATTAGTAAGTTGTTCAGTACCTTTAGACTAAAGCAAATAACTAAAACTGAAGTAAACTCACCAAAAAATTGAGGCTGAGGAGAGCACCAACTGATTCTTTCTGAGCTTCCCAGGCTGTAATCAACCGGTCAAGGCCTTGTAGCCCTCCACTGCCATCTGTTTTTTGCTAATCATCTCTGACCCAACTGCCAGGTCAGAAGACCTGAAATTAGAGTTCTCACCTGAGTACTCCATCTTTGGCAAGTTTCTTGTCTATTTTCCTAGCTTTTGCCTTGGCTACTTCCACCGGATCAATGCACTCACTGGCATGGTAGGTTGATGCCCAAACTAGTGGGTTCTGTTTCTCATCTGCAAAACTACGCATCATGTGCTTAATAGAGTCAGTTGAAACTACAGTCGTGATGCCCAATCTGCCTCCCTGAAATAAATGCACGGAGTGAATGTTAATAACAGCATAGTAGCCGAACATGATCTTCAAGTAATCAAAATAACTAAAAAAATAGCTTAATTGCCAGCAGCAATTTCCTTTACTAAAATAATTAATGTTACCAATTTGCCATTTTTTTCACACCACATACTCTCTGGAGTCAAATTTAAAATCTCAAAGAGCATATCTAACCAGCAAAGTAGACAGAGTAGATTCGCCAAAACCACTTGTACCGCACAAGAGTATAGTTACTGTTGTAAATAATAGAGATAAAGGAAATTCAAAATTATCAATGGAAGCTTTTCTTCTTTTAATCTCGCGACTCCAATCTAGGGGTTTGCTAAAACCCGCCGGGTACAACCCGTACCCGTGTATCCGTGCCCGGGTATAGGCGGGTAAACGGGTACACGAGTACGGGTTTGAGAAGGGCCGGTCCGTTTTTTTTTGGAAAAAAACCGTTGTACCCGTAGCCGTTTACTTGCCGCCCGCGTACCCGCGCCCGTGTAGGCCCGTGCCCGTACCCGTCGTTATAACGGTTTCAGAAACCATTATAAAGGTTTGCTGAAACGTTATAATGTTTCATAAATCGTTATAACGGTTTGCTGAAACGTTATAACGTTTCATAAATCGTTATAACGGTTCAGTAAATCGTTATAACGTTTCATAAATCGTTATAACGGTTCAGTAAACCGTTATAACGTTTGACCCGCCGACCCGTCCCGTTCCTGACCCGCCGACCCGTGTGCCCGAGTACCCCCGTACACGTACCCGCGGTACCCGTGGTACCCGCGACGGGCACGAGTAGGGTACGTTTTGAAAAAAAACCGTCTACATGTGCCCGCCGTACGTGCCCGCCGTACCCGCCGCCCGCCGCGGGTGTACCCGGCCCATACCCGCGATACCTGCCGGCAAATCACTACTCCAATCACATCTAGCGTGTCTAAACATTTGTGTTGCGTCTCCTGTACTGTAAGCCTTCGGAATAACTTGGTTGGAGATAGACCACAGTCAACACCGAACCTATCCTACTGCTCCGCAACGTAGATGCCGCGACCTCTTCAATTCTCATACTGAGACTGCTCGTTATCATCCCGTCATAGAGGAACCAGACCATCTCTCTCTTGGATGGTGTTTCTCTTTTTCTTTCTAAGTGTCCTTGACACACTTTATTATGCTCTCTACTATGTCTCATATTTAGATACACAGCATCAGTCCATAAATAGAGAGAACACATGCTTGAATAGGTGTGAATGCACATTTTCAGCCAATAAGCCTTATATCATCTCAAATCCAATAATCTCCCTCATGAAGACTATTGACGAGAATCAAGAGTCTTTATACAGGTAAATAAGTCGTGTGACCAGTGATACACCTACAATTTGGAAGCTCATAGACCAAACTTATTTCAAGCCATCCTAGAGACATTCTCTTTAAAATAAAACAATAATAATATATGTATCTCATATCCTAGGCTCATGATATTGCAGGCATCTTCGACCCCTCGAGAAACATGACGCCTCACTCTCGACATCACATGTATTATCAATCTATGTCCACATGACATAATTGACGGATCCGTAAATACAAGTCATGATGCAAATCAATCAACCTTCCCTTTCGTCCTCATGTCATTTGAATTAGTATTAACTGCTTCTCTCACAATGCCCCTGTAAACTGAATCATCCATGGCCGTAGGTAACACACCAAAGTAGTAATATTGATCCATTTCCTCATGACATAGTCAAAAGTCCATAATGGTACGTAATTATAAACCCACACAAATGAGAAGACAGGGATCTCTGACCCTCAGGTCACTCGATTCATTTTCATGTGTCGTATAAACACATGCAGTATGAAATGCATGCTCTATGATAAATAATCTGCTATATAGCAGACGTATGTCTAAAAAAATAAACACCGTACGAGTCTAGATCTAGTCACAAACTAAACGCCCGTGGTGCAGACCGCTTTCAATGCAACTAATCCGGATGTCCTCACATGCTTGCTTCCCAAGCGCCATGAATAACTCTCACATCGGCTCTCTATAGACTTCATGAATATGAGGTACAATTTATATTGATCATCAATGTCAGTCTCATCTCAGCTCAATCTGAGGCGACATTAAATATTAAACTCAGCACGCTTCCAAAGCGTTGCTAGTTTAATTAAGTTTCATCTTTGCTCACTTCCAAAGTGCCAAAGATGATCGCTCGTGTGAGCCAATCTTAGTCTATCAACATACTACCATAAGTGCTAATATTTCTAGTGCACGTCATTGGTCCCAAAATCAAATCATGCAATCTGATTTCATGGATTTAATAAAATCAAATCATACAACCTTTCCTCCAAGCTCACTATATGATGATTCTGCCACAACAAGTACTTTTCCTTGTACCACTTAAAATCATCGAAAATCCAAATAATCATACCAGAATTCCTCATAATTTGTCACCCAAAATTATTAGAAACCCAAGTTACTCCACCAGAAAACCTCATGACAATAATTTACATGCTAGAAAGCTTGATTTGCAGTATCATTTGTGTCAATTTCCAATACAAACCACCTTAACAGACCAAGTGCAAAAACACGAAGGGCCGTTGGAGGAATTGGAAGGAAAGAATGATAAGTATAAGAAGAAGATTGAACAGATGCTAGAAGAAAATTCCATGCAGCAAGTTGACTTATTTAAGATCAAAATAGCAGATAAAATCTCTAAAGGGAAAGGAGAAGTTGAGGTAGTGATACACATGAGCAGCCAGATGGTACAATCCTTTAATTTGAAGGACATTCTTGTCCAAATTGGCACCTCTCTATAAAAGTTTCTATTACTTGAATTTGAGCTCCCAATTTAATTACATATATGAACATCAAACTAGACCACTTGCAATACAATTCCATTACTCCCCAAGGTACCATTAAATAAAATCAGTTTCCAGGGTCAATGCATCCACCATGATCTATGTTGCAGAAACAACTCGAGCTCAAAGCCAGATGAATCAAATTGAGGAGCAAGTAAAATTGAATTGTAGATTCGAGCAAACAGCAAGTGGGCTGAGTAAAATCATGGAAATAATTTTGGAGGCTTTAGCCAGACATGATGAGCTAGTCTAGAGACTCATGTTTTGAATTTGAAATTACACATACAGACTTGAGGACAAGTCTGTTTTGAAGGAGGGAGGTATGTCAGGATCTCAAATCAAATGTTCTGGATCAATATGAGAATGGACGGGTTGTTGTTAAGTTTTGTAATATTTTGTTTTGGACTTTTGGGCTGAACGCATATGCTTTGAGTTTCTACTGTGTAATTAGAGAGTGATCAAGAAATGGAGAAATGTTTCAATACTCTAGTATATGCATTACTCCATCGTGTACCGTTGTACAAGAACAATCCAAAATCAATGAAATGTTTCTTCATTTATTTTTCCTTCTTTTCAATTTAATTAGGATTTAGCTTAATTTTTAAGATTAATAGAAGAAGAAATTTAAAATCCAATACCTTTTTGGTAGACGACATCCTTCTCCTTCGCACGATCACCATCTTCTCTGGTTTCCCCTTCGTCTACAACCACAATGTACAACAGCATATGTACCTCTCCCATTTCCTGATTTCACTTCCTTACAAACTACCACAGAATCACTGTCCGCAATAGCACAGCGTCGATCGGACTAATAAAATCAATTAAAGCTCATCTGAAATTTGGCTCACTTCTGTTCATTTGTACGGAAAAGAATTAGAAAACTATTTTCATTGAAAAATAAAAATCTGAAAGAAAAATAAATAATTTTTTTTGTTTATTTGTTTATTTGTACAGAAACGAAAGTATAATTTTCTTTCTACTTGTTTAGTTGAAAGAAAAAGAAAACTAAAGAAAAAATCTCTATCTTTAAAAAAGAAAATGTCCTGATATCAATCTAATAAAATAAAACATATTTTTTATTCCAAGCAAACTAATAAAATAAAACATACATAACATACATGTGACTGCCTAAAACAAACAATGAAATTAATAAGTCTCAAAACATGAAGTCATATAATCAATTCTGTCTTGATTCTTCACTATGTGATGCGAACAAATCTGCTTCGGTCTCATCTTGCAGTAAATGCTTGCACACTGCTAATAAGGCTTCTTCTGACAGTGAAAGATTGCTGAAGGCCTTGAAAGCTGCCAATAGTTCTCTTTTGTATTTTATTTTAGGATCTATCATACAGCTATTTAGTCCAAGGATCAAGTACTATAGTCCAAGATTTTATATCAGTATTCAGGAAGCACCTGTCCCGTAAGTACATTGAAGAGTTTGATTAGCTAAAGTAAACTTATACCTTGGTGCCGTAACAATTAGTGAAACACTAGGCAGTATGTAATTGTCAGTCAGGTTTTTTTTTTTTTGAGTAGTAGGCAAAAAGCCTACTAATTTTTCATTAAAAAGGAATTAAAAAAAAATGTACATTGCCGCTAGCCAAGAAAGGGAACACCCTGCCGGCCAGCTACGGAAAAAAAAAAAAAAAAAAGGAACACCCTGTTAGTCAGGTTTTAAGTTTACTTTAGCTAATTAAAGTCTTTCAATGCAATTATGGCACTATGAATAATAAGTGAAGTTCATTCAAATTAAGCCAAATCTGATCCAAACCGATCAAATATAACCAACTAGATCTAAACACAGATCTCTCAGCTTGATAAGTTATCAATCTGAAATGTGGAAAAAGATTCTCGACTACAACGGCAAATAATTTTCTGAAATACTATTCCTACACAACAAAGTTTGAAAACCTATACAGACCTGATTGCCACAACTTGGCTTCAGTTGGCAACCAAATGTAGTAAAATGGGAAAGTAGCAAACCTGACCCGGTAAAAAGTGAATTTCAACTGTAACTACAATCAATTTGACCGGGATCACAATTCACAAACCAAAATGAACAGGTGACAGAACCTATTGACCATAAATCCAAGCCTGGTCAGCTCCAAGTGCATTTTGGCCATAAGCAAAAGGGGCATTTACCAATATTGATAAACTTAGAAACTAAATTGAGAATAAATCCAAGAATTAAATTAGTTCTTCCAAATTAAGCCTTTAAATTGCATAAGGCCAACACACATCTTGCTTCTCTTTACATGAGTTAAGTCTGCAATCTAACAACTACAAGGTTCTTTATTCTATTGTTTATTTATTCATTCATTTTACAAAGAAGCTCCATATTTTAGTGTACCAGCAGATAACACAATTTTATGAATTAACAAACAAATGCTCAAGTTTTCCTGAGGTACTTGCAATTTTACAACTAAAAATCCAAATCCTTGAGATAGTTTGCAACTAGCACCTAGCCAAATATAGTGTGATGATATTAAAAATTCAAATCCTTATCGGTATGGCATGCAAGGAACTTGGCAGATCTCCTGATAAACTATTAATCAACCAACACAAATTCTCAAGTGGATAAAAAAAATCACCACATCTTTAGTTGATTGCAATAAAATCAAAGACAGCAGCATATCAAATGCTAAATCAGCCAAGTACTGAGCACAATAACAAATAACAAACAAGAGGTGTTGGGCTAGAATTAACCATTGAAAGCCATACCTTGGATTTGGACACTAGTGGAGAAAATCTGAGCTTCTTCATTGTAGATTAGGTCATAACCATCCATAAAAATTACACATTTTTTTCAGCCTCACAAGACTCTTCCTGGAGGAGAGACGACTGTAACCTACAATCCCAGTTCTCTTTTGACTGGGGATGGAATGAAATGTTTACCCTTTGATCACGATGACTGTTTTGAGCAACCACGCGACAGTGAGGAAGAGGGGCTTCATCGATTTTTCATTTTCGTTTTCCGTCGAAAAAAAGCGGAAAACGAAAGTGGTGGTTTTCAGCGATATATGGAAAGAAGCCTTTCCTCAGAATTTATATTTAATGCTAACTGAACGGATAGAAAATAAAATTCCACGAAAAACAGTTAATAAACCCGATACAAGCGCACCATCCGCCCTCTGGAGTTAATAAACCCGAGCTTATTTCTCGAAAAAGGAAAGAAAAGGAAATTACGAAGTTGGATTCGTCCGATGCATAGGAATTAGGAAGCATATCTAAGGAGATATTGACACGTCTACAGAATCGGAGTTTGGGGTTGACCACTCCGCTGTTTGGGGACTGGTCTGGTCGTCATTAACGTTAGTGTTTGAAGCTAAAATCATAATCGGCGAATTAACTAATTAAAGGATTAAGTGAAGGATGATCATCAGTGGCGGATCTAGGATTTTGATTAGGGGGGGCAATTATCGGATTGTAATGGTTTATCGGGTTCAAATCCATTAACTAATCGGGTACTAAATAAAAAAAATTAATAATTTAATATATATACTTTACTAATAAATTTTTTATTAAATAATAACATTTTATATATTAAAATAACAATAAAATAAAGCTCAAAGTAATAGATAATCAAGTTGATGAAGAAAGTTTTCGACTAAGAAACTTTATATTTTGATATCTTTGCATAATTATTTTATTATGCACGGTATTAAATATTTTTTTTCTCAATAAAAATAACCAGACAATTGGGGGGGGGGGCAAAAAAAATTTCCAGGGGGGGCACGTCATCAAAACATTCGAAAAGACTATTTTTCAAAATCAAAAGGGCGCGCACCGCCCCCTGATCTAACTGGGTCCGCCCCTGATGATCATGCGACCTTCCCCGAAAGATGAGCTTCAGAGCTTGTACTATAAATTTAGTAGTAAACTCTTGATATCAGCAGACATAGCACATAAAGGTAGAATTTTTGAATTTGACCTAACCGGTTCCGATAAAAAAAATAGTTTTTACTCGGTCATTGTTTTTTGTAAGAATAGGATCTAATTATGAACTCTTTCTAATTCAGTTTTTATTAAACTCGATTCTTAACAAATTCAATTTTTATCAAATTCTTAATTTTTTTCAAACTGTTATGTTCTAATTATATTTAAAAATCTAAAATCACAAAATATTTAAAAAATATATAATTTTTCTACATTTGTTTATAAATTTTGCTTCATTTTTTAAAATATTTTGTATTCTATTTTAGTTATATTTAAAAAATCTAAAAAAATAAAAAATAATTAGAAAATGATAAAATCTCTTCTAAATTCAATCCTTACACATTCCTTACCCCGCCCTTAAGGCTGAAGATCATTTCCAATTTTAGCCCTCTAATAGTTCCGGTCCTTGAGAAATCTGACTCAGTCTTTAAAGACGATGTCTAAATACTAGCAGAGGTCGCTTTCTAGAAGGTCTTCTGTGAGATGTGACGAACTGACTATTATTTTAAAATGCAGTTCTATGTTCATATATCCGCTTATTTTTATACGATGTGATGATTCATGCATAAGAATATATGAATATGTGATATTTTTTATCATATTAAGTCTATAAATTAATTATATAATTTTATGCTATACTTTTTCTTACTTTATATTAAAAATATTTAAAAATATTTGATTGATTTAAATATTTTAAGAATTTTATAAAACTCGTATCTACGTATTGAATCATATATGGTAGATGTATTTGAACCTTCGAGGGCCCAAAGTACAGTATCATATTCTAGTTACCAGTATTTTATTTTCTGGACCCACAACAGAGGTATATTTTTCTCGTGAATCAATATTCATGTCAACCTCAACCTCATCTATTGATTCCTGATCAATGAACTCCGTCATTCTTATTTTCAAATTTCAAGAACAACTGCGATAGGGCACGTTCATATGTCGCCTTCTCTTCTTTTAGCGTCATTGTTATTCAAAATGCTTCCTCTAACACCTCTAATTTGTTTTTAAAATGACAAAGGCTATATGCTGAAAACCCAACACTCTCTTTTTTTTTTCTTTTTCTTCTCTTTTTAATCAGTATAGATCTTTTTCATGTTCTTCGCAAAAAAAAATAATAATCTATATCTATACTATATTATAAAAAATATTTGTATTGAAAAAAACCATTAATGTTATCAGATAATGTGTAATGACCAAAATACTCTTATTCAATTTATGATTGAAAATGATTAATTTATAAAAGCAATGATTCAGATCTGAGTCAAACTCATTTTTTCTCTCCATTTTATTTACTATTTTTTACCAATATAATTATAGAAGGTCTAGAAAAAGAAGTTGTCTATCAAATAAATTAGCTATTATAATAATAGTTGCATCAACTATTATTAAATTTTATTATAATAAAAATACACACTATACAACCTTACTAAAAAATTATTATATTTTATGCGTATATTTTTATTAAATGATGAATTAGTTTTATTTAGAAAATTAATAATCTTTGTAATTGATTTATGTATAAATTATATCTAAATAAAATATATTATTTTCATAGTAAAATTAATGTTAAATGTAATTCTTTTTATAAAAAAAGTTATATATCAAATAATTAAATATCAACTATTATTAACTTTTATTATAATGAAAAGAAAACTACGCATTATACGACCATATTTAGAAAAAATATTATATCTTATAAATTATCTTTTATTAAATAATAAATTAAATTTATTTAAAAATTTAAGAATTTTTATGATTAAAATATTAATTATAATAAAATTAGTGTTAGATATAAATATTTTTAGAATTAAGAGGGTTTATATAACGGACGGATTTTATGCTAGTAATACAAAAGTCTGTCCCTTCTCCTCCACTTATTCTTTTTTATTCTTGACCGTGATTGGTTCCTCATAATTCTTTTCACAACCACGGCATCACTAGTCGAATTAACCTTTTTCTTCTCTTATAAGATTCCTTCTCACGCTCTCTTACTTAACCTTACAAATGACACAACTTTGGTTAGACTTCACCGTGATCTTTTATAGACCTAAACACACTCAACAACATTTGACTCGCATAATTTCGTAAGGTGTGTACTTTACACAATGCAAGACCGAAATGGGTCCTAAACAATTAATTCGTCTAAAAAAATCTGAACAAATTCACCAACACGTGGAACAGTTGATTTATTAAGTTCAATAGGTGCGACATTTGTCTTAAAAAATACTACTGGGAACAATATGCACTTTATCAATTATTCGATTGTAACCTACTAAGCGGATAAAATTAAATTTGCATCAGTTGCAATTGGCTCAATAATTACACAACTTGGTCGATTGCCTTGAAAACAAAGATTACTTATTTAATGACAAGGTGAATGGATTCACCAAGTTCACTACAAATTCATTCAATTGATTACTGCTTAATACCGTTCATAGCATACGTGCCCCCAGGTCTGGCATGCTAAATACACAAGCAAAATTTAGAAAACAAAAGATCGATCGAAAACTCCAGTCTCCAGTTGCATACAAGTGACAATGAAAGATTCAAGCCGGCTCCTTTATGGATCTAGCTCCAATTGATAGCTTTCTTATTTTCTTTCTTTTTTATTTTTCCATATCAAATAAGGCAGCGATAATATACAGCTACAGCTCACACATAGATGATTCAATGCTTATTTCCAAAGCGCCACCATCTTTTCTTTTTTTTCGTTTCTGATGCTGGTAAATCTGCAAACATTGCAAGGCAGTAAAAAACATTTGTATTGCAACTTCAATTATACCTTGTATCAGCTAATGTTGTAAGCATGTGAAACATGATATTATACAATCACAACAGACAAACATGATAACCTAATTACTTTGCCGCAGAATATTGAAAATTTTGAACAAAATATCAAGCACATAGATATGCAGTGCTTTTATAATTCACTTTTCTTATATAATAATGGATTAGAGAATTAAACAGGTCTTAAATGCTAACCTCCTTCAGGGTATATGGAGTTGTAATGCACCTCAGCCCAGAAGCTCAAGAAAATAACTGAGAAATTGTGTTTTCTAATTAACCCCATGAATATAGTTAATTGAGACTCAAGATCTAATGAGCACTTACTCCATAACTTCACATGCTAGCATGTACAATGGATGAATGTTGTCATAATACACAGCACATGACATACCAAATATTAATAAAGTATAGGTTATCTCGCAAATAAATACTGATTGCATAGACAGTCACAATGTACGCAACCACAAATGCTGCTACTGTTCTGATTGCAGAGCAGCTGCTCTTATTGGATCCTGGAGGTTGCCCAGTTAAAATAAAATAGACTCAGATTTTATTTTTATCTTTTGGGAAGGCTTCAATTTTAATCAGATCTTAATGGTCTGATATTTATAGGACAGCTCACATGCAGTTCGGGCACCTATTACTTTCATGACAACAGGTGTGGAGTCCCTACCCTCACCTACTCATCACAAATTGAAGTTTATTTTTCCTATGATATCTTAATTTTACTGTAACAAGTAACAGACCTCTTTTAGATTTTTGAACATTTGGCAGAATCTCGATGTAACATGTATCCTTGAACGATGTTATCACAAATATTTTCACCCCATACTGCAAGAAGAGAAATAAAAACCATATTAACTAATCCTTATACCTCCAAGATCAGATTTTATGCAGATAGATATAAACTAAAAGAGGTACACCACAACCTTGTTTGGCCCCATTCTTTTTCATATCATTACCTTCTGTTTAGTCTAGTCACACACAATTCAAAGGTACAAAATATTTCTACATTTAAAGTGGGATACAAATACTGAATGGTGAAAAGTACAGATCTTTAAATGGAGGTGAGCAATAACCAACCTCCATCAAAAAAAAAAAGGTGATCCAAAAAAAAAAAGATGATCCAAAATTGCTGCATTGACAGACAAAATATTAAGAATTTAATTGCCTTAAGATATGTACCGAGTCTGCAGCTGCTTGCAAGGTTACATGGTCCCCCCATTCTCCAGTCCTTCAAAAATGAAAAAAAAAATATATATATATATATATATACACACATATATATAACATACAAATTGGATTTAAGAGAAAATGACTTCACAGAAGAGGTGCATACTTTGAGAGTTTTTTCAAATAATCGCCATATTCCATTGGAACATACCCCTCATATATATCACGATCAGATTCAAGCTAAAAAAGAATAAAAATAAGTAAATCAGAACATAAACACAATAAAAAATTAGATATATAGGTTAAGTTATAAAGAAAGGACAAACATTGACCTGGTTAATAATCTGCTGCCTTACAAATTGGTGATGTTCTGGGCTACGGTAGAATTGATCGGATAATGCTCTAAACTAAAAGCATTTCAAATAAAAGCCATAAGGATAAAAAAAAAACATTACAAACTGAAGAATATTTATGTAAATCTACAATTTAGATAAACCTGACAGTTCCCATCTCCCTCGACCTTCAGTTCAACCAGATCATACAGCCTCAATCTAGAACATGATTTAAATTGCATCAGATTTAACTAAAATGTGAACAATTTGTTTTTGTACAATCGAAAGAAAAAAAAAATGATACAGAATTGAGGGTTAGTATACCGATCAATGAGTCTTTGATGGTCTGAAATGGCTTCATCAATTGAAGGAATTTCCCCATTAATTTTTGGCACATGCTGCAGCAAAATTATAGTTGAAAAAAATATATGATAGATATTGGACCTGTTCTCAAAGAAGTGAATTTTTTTCAAAGAGAAATTTGCAACAAATTTATGCATTATCCATTCAATACAAAAATTAGAAAGGCCCGATGTTGGATAAACTGAAACGGAGATATATGGTCCAAACATGATTAAGCTGTGAAAAATGCCCTTCCTTAAGAAAAAGATATGAAATAATGTACTGAACAAATCTACTGCAAATGCTGATTCTGTTATAAATGAAGATACAATGATACTGACAAATTAATGACATTCAGAGTAGGTCTGTAATTTTTTTTTTTTTTGAAAAATTGAGTTGCAAACTTCAAATTATATCTGGTGATAGTTCTACACAGAAGCTAAATAATTTTAATAAGAACTAGAATTACCAAGTCATGAGTAGGAAATATCTAATGTACAATATTGCACTGACGAAATTAATTAATTATATATATATATATATATAGAGAGAGAGAGAGATAGACTATTGTGAAAACGTTTGCATTTTAGCCGATATGCAAACGCATCAAAAAATATAATTTAAAATTTCAAAAATTTTAATTTATGATTTCCATTAAATTCTTCATATGAAAACCTTGTAGGATACAAAAATTTGGAGCATTTTGAGTTTTTTAAGCCAATCTTTTGAATTTTTGAAAAAACAACACAAAAATTGAATATTTATTATTATTTTTAGGGCTGTTTTTTCAAAAAATCAAAAGAGTAGCTTAAAAAACTCAAAATGCTCTAAATTTTTGTATTCCACAAGGTTTTCATATGAAGAATTTAATGAAAATCATAAATTGAAATTTTTTAGATTTTAAAATATATTTTTTGATGTGTTTGCATATTGGCTGAAATGCAAACGTTTTGACAATAGTCTATCTCTCTCTATATATAAGTTTCTTCATTCATCAGGGCAGTTCTTTCAAATGTAGATATTTAGGGATCTTTGTGATTCTTGGAAGAGCAAGGATTTCTTTGAAAAATTGCCTACTTAATTCAAATTTTATGTTCTAACAAGTTGGCTTACAGGGATGGGAACCATCTGATTTAACCTCTTCCCAACTTCACCATCTATCTCAGAGCAATCATCTAGGAGCTCCAATGGCCAATCTTCTTCATGCAACACTTCTCTGGGGCTTGAACATGAACTGGTTGGTTCCATTTCATTCGCATCCTCTGTTTCTTCTTGACAACCATCATAACCTGCACAAATATATAACAATATGAGGATATTTAGAACAAAGAACAAACTTTCAAGATGAGTCGAGGTATTCCTATAATATAATTTCTACTGTGATTGTAGTTTCTTATAGACAGGCCAAGCCAATCATGCTCCGCATTTGACATGCCAAGCTGTTCTTCTGACAGTTGTGTAGGCTCAGGTACTTCTGCATCCAAAATAGTTTACACAAAAAGAAATGATTCAAACAGCCTAATAAGTCCCTCAAAAATGCAGAACTAAACAAGTATCTATTTTCCATATATACTTGGTTAGATGATCCAATCCCACTTAATGATGTAACATCTTCTTGGAACAGATCACAATATTGACACATAATTCACTATTTCTTTTATATTCAACCTTTTCATCTGCATTAATTATGCCTCATTTGAAGTGTAATCTCTTCGACAACTTGTAGTGCCCTTATATTAGTTATGAGAAAGGGGGTAAGTAGTTAAAGGTTCTACAAATTTGTCTCAAGATATTTTTGGTTCTACAGGAGAATGAATCCAAAAACTGAAGTGTAGTGCCAGTACGAAACTGATTGCAATCAAACTTGGTCCAACTGGAGCAATACCCTTGTTTCAACCTTCGTTAAGTTTACCTTCTCCATGATAGCAACCATGACAAAATGTCACATCACTTTGGATGTGGCCTCCACAATAGCCAGAGTTCTGAAATGGGCCATTAAACGGATTGAAACTCCAATGGAGAATGTCATCTTCTTGCCCATAGATAATCATCAAGTATGATTATAACTTTGAAGCTGACCCTGTTTAGATAAGTCAAACTTAGTCTTTTGATAAGATAGTAGGATAGAACTAACAGAATGTGTAAAAGGTATTGAGAAAATAAATACTAGATAATTGCCTACTCAACTCAGACTTTAGAACCACTTTGCTAACTTGGCACAGACATATATTCTCAAATTCTATAGTTCTAGACCTCATCTAAACTACTTTGCTTCCATAGTGATCTGGCACATGATAGGTGCATGAATAAGTATTCAGATATGAGGAATATTGAGGATGTAAAATCTAAATACAGCCTAATTTATCAGCTATATGTCATGAGAGCATTTAATTGGTTAATAAAAGGTTATGGCAAAAAAAATTGGAACAACAAATGAGCAAATTAGATATTAGGTAGGCTTTATTTTCATAAGCATGATTATGCATGATTTAGAGGATTACTCCAGTCCATTTCAGCCTTTCAGGTTCAATGCAGATGCCTAGATTCTCACATAATTTGCAGGTACTACAGTTCTGCATAAATACTTCGGCATACCATCAAATTTTATTTTGAAGGGCACTGAAACTCATTACTCAACCATTCCTTTGTATTAACTTATTTTGTTGGTTCTGTTCCATTTGGTAAGGTTTCAACGATTTTGCAACTCAAGGTTTCAATAGCCATCTTTATGGGATACTAATTCTTTTTCAATGGATGGTGGAATCGTCATGAACAAAGAACAAAAAACTGAGAAAAAAGGATGAATGTTGTTCACTTTAAATGTTTTTTTTTTTGCACCCCATGGAAAAATTAATATGAAAATCATTGAAAGCCTTGAATTTTCTTCATAGTCATATTATTTGTTTTGGGTAAAATGCAATGCCCATTTCTAATTAAAAAAATAACCAACATAGAATTATTTGGATTATTTATTCAACCCTATAAGTTCAAGAAAAAATAGAAATTCCATTACGGATTATTGGCATTAAAAATTTTAAAGAACATATCAAATACCTTCAATTCACGGAAATTATCTGGATGGAAAATTCACTCCAAATCTTGCCAAACCAACAAAGGAATTGAAAAATAGCAAATTCCATTTATTTTTTGGCAGGGCGTGATTTTATTCCCATCAATGGAGAAAGAAGCAAGGTATTTGAACTAATTTGTTTTGGATTATCAAAAAATGGAACAAGCACAAAAGTAAAAAAAAAATCAAAAATGGAGCCAGCATGGGCTCAGCCTCCCCACCCCCATTGTACTGTTCCTGAAGTTCCTTACTTAAATTTAGGATATCGTACCATAGCAAGCAATAGTCAATCCATTGTTGCTTTGCTACCATGGTTTGGAATATCTACAGACAACCACGATCCGATTATTAAGCAAAAATTCCAAATCCAACTGGCCAAAAGAGATTTAATTTCGAGCGGAGGAACCATTGAATCGGGAGAGACTCACCTTACGTCCAAGTTAAACCGATTTTTGCTCCTAGTTAGTTTGTTACTTTGTGATGTTTGTGGGTGAGTGATTCTTCAGATTTGATCTCTTTGAAAAGCCGCAAAAAGGGATGTGATCGGTTGATGATCGGAAGAGATGTATGGAGAGACAACGAGATGTGTGTTTCGTTAATCAAGGAGAAGGCGAGGGAGGAGGAGAAGGGGAGGGAGCAGCAGAAAAAATGGGTTTGTGGTGGGATCCGACTGGTAATAAATAGGCTGTCGGAAAAATACTTTTTATTGGGCCATAAACAATATATTACAGATATTAAGATACTTGCATGTTTATCAATTATATTTTTTTTTCTGAGAAGTAGACTTATAATATTTTTATGTAATTTTAATGTATATTTATACCTATTAATATTTGCCCTCTATAATTTCTCTCCAATTATTTACGAAATTTAAATTATACATAAATTAAATAAAAAATGACATAAACAATGGAATTTATTCCAAAAAATCAAAATGATCTGATCGACCGCCTCATTCAGTAGTGAGATTAATGAAAAACTAAAGAAGAATATGTTATATAACAGTTAGATAAGATTTTACAGATTTGAAGGAGAAGCGCTCCACCACTGACCCAACCATTCCACTGTGACAGCCCCAAATGTTAGTTGACAAAAAGCAGCGAGGCTTAGTATTAAGGCTAATAATCAGGGGTTGATATAGAATTTTGATCAGAGATAATTATTGAATTATAATAATTTATCGGATTTAAATTTATTAACTAATTAGGTTCAATTACCGAAAATATTATTTAAAAACACTGATTTTTAAAATTCAGAGGGGCCAGTTATCTCTATGATCTACATTACCCTGCTAATAATCTGGTTCTAATTTTTGTTATTAGTCTTTACTCTTTTCCCATACCTGATAAATCTCTTTTTGCCTGATCCCACAGTAAATGTTCCAAATATATCTTTGATCTTTACATAGATATGCACAGAAAATAGGTTGGGTAGAGGAGCTTAGTTGAAGAAGAGAAAACCTTGTGATAAGTTTGTTATTGATCGAGGCAAATATTTTCATTGTCTGTTCCTGTTGTTGGTTTTCATTTTCAAAGCATGTTTCTTTGTTTGTTGGTAGGATTGTTTGTTTAAAAATTGAATTTGTTGGACTTCGATGGTGCAAAGGGTCAAAGGCCCACACCAATGGTGGCTGGTGCAGATTAATTCCGAAAAGCATAGGATTTCAAGTAGTAGACAACTCCTGCCATAGAGATAGAGAAGGTCATTTTTTTAATTTTAAATATTTATAAATAATTGTTATTTACGTGAGATTGGGATTTTCCACATTTTTTTTGGGGGCTCTTCAGCAAAAAGCTGAGATTCGAACTCTTTGGCCTCTGGGATCAAAGTCATGCCATTCATTATACTTTTTATTGCTCAATTAATTATCAACTGATGTTTAAATGAAAAGGATTCAAATGTCTTTTTTTACGCCTCCTTTATTTTTAAATTTTTAATAATTTAAAATTTAAAGTTGAAATATTAAAATAAAATCATCATCTTATTTATGTATATATTAAAAATTGTAGCATCTGAATATTATTTTATATGATATCAAGAGCTTACAAGAAGTGCACTAATATAAATAATTTCTAAATATTATTTTTTTTAACTTATTGATTGCAAGAACACCACTAATATAATATAATGCATCTGAATATATATATTTTTATGTGTAAGAAGAAAAAAAATAATGTAGATTGAATCTGATGTTTATTTTGAATATTTAAATTTTAAATTTTGAGTTATTAAATATTTAAAAGAGAATATACGATGAAGGCACAAAAATGAAAGTATTTGAACCCTTTTCTTTTAAAATTATATTTAATTAAAAGCAGAAGAATATAATGTCTTGTATGTTATTTCGTTTTGAGACGTTGATAAGTTACTCGTCGAAGCTACTGCATGAAGTTTTTTGTCTATGTAATTTATTTTGATATAGATTTCATGACGCATTAGAAATAATCAGATATACTACGAAACATTGCTTTCATTGCTAAAAAGCCAACAAAAATGCATCTAATGTTATTTCTTTTTACGTCCATGATCGGAGGTGAAAAAAGCCTTCAAGGTAGGGGTGAAAAAAATTCATAAGTATAATATTATAATTATTTTAAAAATTAAGTATATTTTTATAATTAAGGAAAGGTTCAATTTTCAGACCGCCTTAACCGTTTCAAATTCCGTTCAATTTTAACTTGTTCTGTCAAACTTCTAACAAGCTACTAGGACTTGTTTGTTTTCATCGAGAATTAATAACAAAAATAAAAAGTTGCATGCAAGAACTTTTGTAACTTTTATTGTTTACGATTTGGACGAAAAAAAGAGAATATTGCTCAGTACATGCTATCGTCCCTAGTCCCAGATAACTCATCAGTTGCTCCCACAGCAGGCACTCCTAATTCCAGTATTTCACTGCTGCCTAGGACCCACTGTCATGAAAAAATGATTCAAGCATGCATGCATTGCTCAGAAGTCACAACATATAGTGTGAAATGTTAATAAATAAAAGTTAATGTCAGTCCAGAACAGATAATGTCTCGTAAAATGTGTCAACTGTTATAATATTAATAAAACTAAATCTTAAATACATATGACGTGATGCTGGGCAAACGTATTATATAACCATTTAAACATATGGGTTTGTTTGGCAAATTAAGGAATAGCTTTGGAAGAGTGTTAATTTTGAAAGAGTGATAAAATAGTGTATTTTTGGAAGAGTGGTAGAAGAGTAGTATTCTTAACTATTCGGAAGAGAGAAAATATCGTTTGACAGTTGTTAATCAGAATAGTTAAAATATGGATAATTATGATACTAAAAATAATAATGATGATAATAATAATAGTAAAATAATAATAATAATAATAATCATAATCCATAAACTTAATATAATAATAAATTATAATTATAATTAAAATAATAATAATAGTAATAATAATAATGATAATAGTAGTAATAATAATGATAATATAATAATATAATAATAAATTATAATTATAATTATAATTATAATTTTATAATAATATAATTAAAAATTATAATCATAATCATAATATAATAATAAAAAATAATAATAATTATAATATAATCATAATATAATATAATATAATATAATAATGGTAAAATAATGATAATATAATAATAATAATCATAATCCATAATCTTAATATAATAATATATTAATAATAATAAATTATCATTATAATTAAAATAATAATAATAGTAATAATAATAATGATAATATAATAATATAATAATAATAAATTATAATTATAATTATAATTATAATAATATAATAATATAATTAAAAATTATAATCATAATCATAATATAACAATAATAATAAATAATTATAATTACAATAATATAATATAATATAATATAATATAATAATAAATAATTATAATCATAATAATATAATAATAAAATAATAATATGTAATAATAATCATAGTCATAATCATAATAATATAATCATAATTATAATATAATAATATAATAATCAAATTATAATCATAATATAATAATATAATACTAAAATCATAATTATTATAATAATAAATAATAAATAATAATAAAATTAATCATGTAATAACCATAGTAACAATGATATTAATATAATAATAACAATAATTATTATAATAATATTATATAATAATAAATAAATAATCATCATAATATTAATATAATAATAAATTATAATCATACTAATAATATAATAATAAATCATAATTATAATTATAATGATAATATAATAATATAATATAACATAATCAAACAATAATCATTATTCCGACGAGATTATGATTTATTATTATATTATTATTATGATTATGACCCAATTATGCACCTGAGACCCAATTTTGCCTTCAAACCCGATTTCAAGCCTCATAGTTATTCTCCTTCATTTCTTCACCATTTCTCGTGTTTCAAAAATTGATTAGCATCTAATTGATTACAGAAATTGATCTACAATGTTTATTCAATCAATAGAATGCTCTGGTATAGAGTTTGACCAACTCGATTTTTGATCCGATTTGCGAGTTCGTAGTCTAACCAATTTGAAGTTTTTAAAATTCAACCAAACCCTCAAACAATCTCTTGTGTCCATGGAGAAGGTGTTTAAAGTATCAATTTGATCAATTATGATTCGGATTACTCGATTTTATTTTTGGATCAGAAACTTCTTCTTCAGTTTTCTTCCAAATCGCTCAACCATTTCATGAGTTCTTCATCTCATTGTGTTCTCCTTTTCGTGCTCTTTCTAACGGTATATAATATGTGGCTCTTCGTCGCACGAGAGCATAAGCTCAATTTTTGAATTTTTGGCGGTGGAGAAGCTCGTACATACACGATACTGTAGCACATGGGAATTTTTGAATTTGGCCCCTCTCTATTTTGATTTTTAATTGGACCCTCCATTTCTTGAATTTTCTTATTTCTCTTTTGTTTTTAAATTATTTCTCAAAGATCCTTTTGTCCAAATTACACCAAAATTTCTCAAAATTTTCTTAAAATATAACAAAATTTATGATAATTTTTTTTATCATTTTGCCCCTTAATCAAGTATTAATTAATTTTTAATTTTTAATCAATAGATTTTTCATTATATTAATTGATAATTTGGAATTTCTTTGACTTTTGTAATTCCAAAAATATCAAGTAATTATGAAAATTATTTGAATTTTATGGAAAATTTGATTTTGTCATAAAATTTGAGTTTTGATATTTTAGATTTCAAAGAGGTTTTTAATTTGAATTTTAGGGCTTTGACGTTTAATTTTTTTCTTAAAAATTTTAATTTTTTCTTAAAAATTTTAATTTTTAAGTATTTCTATGAATTCTTCTTTTCCTGATTGATTCTGGACTTAAATTAAGCCTCTTCTACTTTTTAAATTTCTCCTTGAATTTTTGAATCTTTTATCCTAAGTTGCTTTTTTAATTCTCCAAATTTTCAGAGGTAAACATATTATATTATATTATATAATTATGATTATGATTATAATTTTATTATTATTATATTATTATATTATGGTTACTTGTTATATTATTATTATATTATTATGATTATGACTATTATTATTATATTATACTATATTATAATTACATTATTATGATTATAATTATTTATTATTATTATATTATGATTATGATTATAATTTATAATAATTATGATTTTAGTATTGTATTATTATATTCTTATTATAAATATGATTATATTATTATTTTATTATTATGATTATGATTATTTATTATTATTATATTATTAATTATTATTATTATTTATTATTATAGCTATGATTATATTATAATTATATTATTATTATTATAATTATTTATTATTATTCTTATTATTATATTATAATTATGATTATAATTTTTTTATTATATTATTGGAATTATTATGATTTATTATTATATGATTATGATTATAATTATATTTTTTTATTATTATGTTATAATTATGATTATGATCCTTATTTTATTGTTATTATATTATTATTATTATTATTTTACTATTATTATCATCATCATAATTGTTAGTATCATAATTATCTATATTTTAACTATTCTGATTAACAACTGCCAAATGATATTTTCGCTCTTCCGAATAGTCAAGAATACCACTCTTCTGCTACTCTTCCAAAAATATATTATTTTGTTACTCTTCCAAAATTATCACTTTTCTAATGCTATTTCTTGATTTGCTAAACGATATTTTCGCTCTTCCGAATAGTCAAGAATATCACTCTTCCGAAAATACATTATTCTATCACTCTTCCGAATAGTCAAGAATATCACTCTTCTACAACTCTTCCAAAAATACATTATTCTATTACTTTTCTAAAATTACCACTCTTCCAACGCTATTTCTTGATTTGCCAAACAAACCCATAAAATTTTTATATTTCACTTTCGTACTAATATCATCGGAAAAAAAAAAGAAAGGGAATTGGCAGGCAGTTATCTACTTTTTATTTACAGCAATGTATACAAATATTAGAAGTACTTTTGTACGTAACAATTAATATTAGATAAATAAATTATCTTTTTTTATTTTTCACCTGCACAATAAACACCATTTGTGTTATTTTATATTACTAGTGAAAATATTCGCTCTTACGCGTGGACCCTTATATTTATAATAATTTAATTTTTTTTAACTATAATCAACAATTATGCTTTGAAAATTTAATAGTCTTATATAGTGCTATTGACAAATAATATTTTATATATTATATATATTATTTATTATTGACAATTAACTATATAAAAATATAAATAAATACATATAATAAAATATTGATAAGATACAATATACAGCACAGCAAAGAAGATCCGCCACTTTCTCATCTATCTTATTTCCTTTTCATCTCATCCAATTCTTGCGTCTATTATAGAAATATATATATATATATTTTTTAGAAACTTAAACTTGAAAGGACATAACAATCGGAGGAAAAGCAATAATTGCTCGAAGTAACAGTAATATATCTAATTTAGTAACTATAACATATTGCGAACTTATCAGTAATCTTAACGACAAACCAACACTACCGCATAAAAAGAGTTTTTAGAGATGGACCATTATGAAAATGTTTGCATTTCAACCGATATGCAAACGCGTCAAAAAATATAGTTCAAAATCTCAAAAAATTTAATTTATGATTTTTATTAAATTTTTCATATGAAAACCTTGTGGGATACAAAAATTTAGAGTGTTTTGAGTTTTTAAAGTCACTCTTTTGAATTTTTGAAAAAACAACACAAATATTGAATATTTATTATTATTTTTAGAGCTATTTTTTCAAAAATTCAAAAAGTGGCCTAAAAAAATTAAAACACTCCAAATTTTTGTATCCCACAAGGTTTTCATATGATGAATTTAATGGAAATCATAAATTAAAATTTTTGAGAACTTAAAATATACTTTTTGACGTGTTTGCATATTGGTTGAAATGCAAACGTTTTCACAATAGTCTATCTCCTGTTTTTAAAGAGATTTAATAATGATTTTACAACCGTTAATAATAGGGGTTAGAAAAGGTAATAAGTTGTTGCTAGTAAATGGAGGGTGCCTGGAACGCTTTTTCGCTGAGATTTCCTAACGGTTTTGATTAACAAACTATTAGCAAATGTTAGCGCCTTGAACGCAAGTTTTCTTAATGATTTTCATTTAAAAATCGTTAACAAATGTGTATACTAACTGTTTTAATTTTCAAAATCATTAGAAAATAGAGGTTTTATTAACGGTTATTTATTAAAACCCGTTAGCAAATAACTTTTTAAATATATATTTTCTATTTTTATGTGGTCAGCCCATTCGATTTTGCTAACCGTATATAATAAATCCATCAGCACATTTAATTGACATATATATAAATATATATCCAATACAAAAGCAAACATATCATAAAGTTTTAACAAAAATTCATAAGCAAAAATATATGTCAAGCAATTTCATCAACACAAATATCACAAAAATCCATCAGCAATATTATAACAAACATCCATTAGCATAACAAAAATCGATCAACATATCACAACATATTATAATAAATAAATTTTAGAACAAAAATAATTTATAGTTTTTACTGATCTCCCCCGATGCCCCATTTGAATCTCCCCCTTCTGGCTGGTTGTGGTAGAAATTTCACAGCCTTTATGACCCTACGCTAATGATGTTCTCGCACTATCCTCCATGCCAAAAACACCCTGTTCGGTCCTCCCATACAGGTAGTCATCCGCTAGTTTCGAAGGGTCATCGATACTTGCCCGGTCCACCATTATCACAAAGACCTCTTCCCAGATGCCCCCGGGTGTGCACTAGTACCGAGGGGGTATCATCCTTCCATCATGACAGTCGACCATTGCATAAATTATATGACAATTCATTAGGGTTGTTGATAAGGAAGTCTTCACCTATTAGTCTTATCGATGATAGGTCTTTCGTTCAGGCTCCACAACGGCATGCCAGGTACCATCGGACCCAGTTAATATCTCTATCCGTTGCGGAGTTCAGGTAGGTTATCACGATTGCTCTTCCCCACTCCCCTTCTCCCCCCCCCAACAAATAAGATCTGTCAAGGTATAGCATAGATCTCAGCCTTTTGTTGGTTGGTATAGAGGTATCAGTCCATTTTGGTAATGTTTTAACTGGGAGGAGGGGAAAATGTTAGGTAATTTTTATAAGGTTGGGCAATTTTGATAATTTTTGTAAGGTCGGGATTGGATGGGTCGAGTTGGATCAACTTGATCTTCTAGAAGAAATTAGATTGGTCAATTTATGTTTTAATTTTTTTCATATCTTTAATTAATTTCAATTAAAATACAAGTCATTTGATTTTGGATCGAATCATATTCAAATCCAAATATATTGGATGAATTTCTCGATTGGATCGGATTTTATCACTCTACCTAAAGGCCTAAATTCCCATCTGCATCCGATTAATAAAAAAAAATGATTTGCAACAATTTCAGACAACGAATACAAAAATACAACTCACATTGTGAATGTGTGTATTTCAAAATAAACAAAATTATTTAACTCTCCACTTTAAGACAATAATATAATGTTAAATATTAAAAAATAAAATAGACCAGAAAAAAAAATACTCCGAGATTAAATGCACCCAACTTTAAAGATAGATGCTTCTTTAAAGGGCACATTGAATGGAAATATTTTCAGATTTCTTTTGATAAATAAAATAAAAAAATAGGGAAGTGGTATGATTTCAGTGGAAATGTGTACTCATAGTCAGATCCGAGTTTTAAATTCGGTTCTAGCTAGTTGGGACCGAATTTAAAACTCGATATCAGTTTTTTTTTTCAAATTTTTCATGTTTTGATTATATATTTTTTAAACTTTTCCAAATACTTTAACGTGATTCATGTCACATATATATTTATTAGAAAATTAATACGTAAGACCCAGTTGTACAATGAAATTATTGCAAATAAGTACAGCCCGTAGATACTAGTATTCTATTCTGCACGTAATTCATTATTTCAATATGATATAAATATATTTTAAAAATTATTTTTCTTATTTTTATGACATGAATAATATAATAAAGATATTTATTATTTTATAACAAAATAAAATATATAATTTTTATCAATAATACAAAAAATACCATGTTATTTGTAAAATTCAGCAAAACCGGAAAAAAAGACGGAAAGATGGGCAAAAATATTCAAAAATCTTGCTAATTATTATGGATTAAAATGATTATGAAGAAGTAGGAACAATGGCCACCCCGTGCTTATATTAACATATAGTTCAACTATATGTTTAAATTTAAAAAATATATCAATAAATTATTTTTTTATTAGCTAGCTCTCTAGCTTAATTTATTAACGGTAATCCGCTCCATCCTCGTTTGGATGACTTGATCATTATTTTGTTACAAGAAAAAAAATATAAATGCACTAATTAACCATTATACAATCTATATATAACAATATGAAAAATTATTAGGAAGAACCATTGAATTTTTAATTGATTATTAAATATATATAATATGTTTGGATTCTATATAACATGTGTTTAAAAAAGTTCTAAAAAAATTAATTAAAACATCAAAATTTTGTAAAAAAAAATGGGACCATGTTTTAAATTCAGTCCCAGCTAGCTGGAATCAAATTTGAAACTCGAATTTGTCAATAAATGCACATTTTCACTCAAATCATACTATTTCTCAAATTTTTATTTTATTTACCAAAAAAATCTGAAATATTTCGGCTGAATTCTTTGATTTTTTTTTTATGAAACTTTTGGTCCAATTTTTGCTAGTGCTATGGCAAATGGTAACCTGGCTAGCTTCTTCTAAAACGCGGACATATATTTCAAACAACTTTCAAGATGAATCTTAATTTTAAGATTATGATCAAGTAAAGAATGTTACCGCTGTACGGCCGGGAGGATGATATTTACCTCTCTCAAATTATGGCTCGAAAATTCTTAACAATAGAAAAATGCCAATGTTTTGCAAAATCACTTATATTTTCGATTTTTGCAAGGTCGACTATCCCATGACCTAGTCGCTATAAATCATTGTAAATTTTTGTTTTATTTTTGTCATGAAATAAAAATATTCTTAATTTTATTGGTTTTTTTGGCGATGAAACACAATGTATAGTGAAATCATTCAAAATTATCTAAAGTCTAAACATTAATAAATGGATGACTATTGTCTACTGACTACTGAATAGCGAGGTTAAATATAGACGCAGTTCATGTAGAACGACAGCTCGCCCTGGCAGTCGCATTCGCACTGAAGCAACGTGGGAGAACCCGCAAGGCAATACCGTGTATCTCAGGCATTCTCAGCATCTGTTTGTTTATATCACGGGGAGAATCTCAGCCCTCTGCTTCCTCCATCTGACGGTTGTCAGTCCAGGGCCCACTTAATCGTACCCCATTCTTGTTCTTTCCAACGTGCTCCCTGACGCCTCCGTTTCCCCCGCGATCCAATCTCGCCCGTCCGATCAGAAACCCACGGCGCAGATCTCCTGATTGCACCCGAATGTCAAACGATGGGGTTCTTTGGAGGGACGGGGAGGACCGGAGGAGGATGAAGAGAACGCACAACAGCGCGCGGTCAACTCAAGGTATTTACGAATCACTGAGAGTCTGAGTCTCTGTCTCTCTGAGACCTGTGTTTTATTTACTGCAATAGTGCAATGAGACTATGAGAGAGGCATGAGGTTATGACTTACGACTTACGAGGCATCGGTTGTAGTGTTACTGGAAATAAGGAAATAGATTAAGCCATTAAGGCAGTTGGTCGGGGTCATCGGGTGGTGCGATGAATATCGGGCAGGTTGACTGGGTCAACTTGGGAATATGACTGGCGAGTGGCGACTGAGTAGTGACAGTTTTGGACGCTAGCGGACTGGATACGGGCTCCTTTGACCACTCTGACCGCTGATTGCATCATCGGACATCGATCATGCTATATGTATAATCATTATACTTAAAAGTTTCCATCTTCGTTTTGGGTTAATACCCATAATGGCATAACCCATGTTTCTTCTTCAGTCCTTCTACAACTTGGACCTCTCCTTAAGTTACCTGCGGTTTTTTTATGATTGCGGGGAAGGGCGGGTGGGACTAGGACCCGGACCGGGTGGGCCTACTATAGTCAATGTAATCGAACGGATACTTGTATTGATATAGATCTGATTCCCTATAGTCTACAACTTGTATTGTTGTTGAATTCATCATGATCAAATTATTATATAATATATATTCTTATATTTTGGACACAAATGGAAATGAAAAATATTCGAAACTTGACAATTTATCTGCCCTCCTGTATCAAATCTTATAATACTTCTGCCTTTCCATATTGTTTAATTAGTATAATATATTTCTATATGGAAAAAAAGCTCAAGAATTATATTAATAATAATTCCATTGTTAGCATGACATTACTGAAATTATAACAACAACAATTATAAATAAACTACTATAGTAAACTAAATGCCAAGTTATATTTTGAAAAGATACACAAAATTATATAAATATAAAATGGTAAAGACTCGGCTCAAATGCAAGTATCGTTACGAATATTCAAAGCTACAAAATTTATACCAAAAATATCAGCTCAATTATAGATATAGCAATATCGATATGACCTTAACATAAATACTTTTTAATTATTATTTCAGATATTATAATTTATAATACATAAAATGGGTTAAACTCTTCATCTACAATTAATTTTATTTTAACTCTTCATCTACTTAATTTGATTTAATGACTGTGTATGAATTTTCTCTCCTTATTTAAATATATAAGTATAATACTCTAAGAAAAAAATTTAACTCTTAAAAAGCTTAAATTTTTTTTGTTATTATTTATGAATTATCATGCCATCAGATTGTATTGCTTATTATTATAGCATTTTGATATTTAAAAAAAAATAGATGTTTAAATTTTGCTTAATATAAACTGTCATTCGCCTATTAATCTAAAAAATATTAATAATATTTTTAAATTAGTTACTTTTTATAGGTGAAGTCGGAGGAGCTAGCCTTCCTAGAACTAAATAAAAAACTGTATAGTATAGTTTTATAAAAAAAATAATTTTGTTGGGCAAACAACAGATCATAAGTGTTTTTTGTTTTTTTTTTGTTTTAAGTTTTTACTTCATGGGATACTTTCTTTTGAAGTCGCACAATATATTATTTAAATGGAAGGAAAAATATTTCCTCCCATGACTGTGCTTCTCTATTTCTTAACTACCTTAAAAAACGGGTCCTAAAAATTATGATCTCATTGAAATGGGGAAGTGGAAAATCCACATCATCTAAAGTATTTTAAAGGATAGAATGTTGTTCAAATGAAAAAACAAAAGTGACCTGAAAATATATTTTTTTGTTATATTATAGCTCGATCATCTTCCTTTCCTTCTCTTAAGCTATATATTGTACTCTCTATGAAACCAATAATGATATACCTTCAGAAATGGAGAGGTGACGCAAGTCGGTCCCACTACGGTATTGCCCGTTAAGCTCACGTATTGGTTTAGTAGCAATAGAGACAAGAAATAACTTTAAGAAGATTAGAGAGAAGAGAAAACACTCAAACAATTTTTCTATTGATCAAAATTCTGCCTTACAAAGATGATACTTGGCTTCTTATATAGCCTTACAATTAAATATTAATATTAATACTACCATTTAAAACTAATTAAAATAATCTAGAAAACAACAAACTTTGACTCCTTAAAATACTAAATATTAACTTTAAACATAAATTATCCTAGAAGACCACACCATTCTCCTAGATTTCCATCAGAACTTAACTACAAATTCATGCATCAAATGGTTAAGTTCTCAAAATGAATAATTATTCCATTAATTATCTTGAAGTTGCCATCTTCATCTAAATCCGATTCACACTCAAGAATGTGCATTGCATTAGGCTCCCCGGGTTGTTTGAAGCTTGCCCTCAAGCTTGTATCTTCAGTATAGTACTTGTGGAGATGACTAACATTGAAGGTGTTGGATATATGCAAGTCATTAGGTAATTTCACGCGGTATGCATTTGCTCCAAACTTCTCCAAAATCTCACATGATCCCACCTTTCTTTGTTTAAGTTTATGATATTCGCCACGTGAAAAACGCTCTTTTGGTAAGTAGATCCAGACCAACTCTCCAACTTCAAATTGAACGTCACGACGAGTCACATCTGCTTTAGCTTTGTACTTAGCATAAGATTGTTCTAATTTCTCTCGGACTGTTTTATGTAATTCTCTCAAATCTTCAAGCCTTTTATCCACCCTTTTAACTGTAGTATGTGGTCCTTCAATCGAGAGAGTGTCAAGAGGACCACGGGGAATATATCCGTACACGATTTTGAAGGGTGCAAACCCTGTAGAGCGGTTCACCGAATAATTGTATTCAAATTCAATTTTCGGTAGCAAAGTGTCCCACATGCCAAAAGCTGTAACTTGCGCACGTAGCATGTTTCCAAGGCTTCTGTTTACGACTTCAGTTTGACCATCGGTTTGAGGATGAAAAGTTGAGCTAAACTTCAAGTCTGTCTTTAACTTCTTCCAAAGTTCTGTCCAGAATTTGCTCAAAAATTTAGTGTCCCGATCGGAAACAACGGTACTCGGCAAGCCGTGATGTCGCACAACTTCATTGAAATAAAGCTCGGCTACTTTAGGCGCATCTATAGTGGTCTTGCAAGCAATAAAGATTGTCATTTTGCTGAAACGATCCACAACGACCATGATGCTATCATTTTTTTTCGAGTCATTGGTAGTCCGGTCACAAAGTCCATCGAAATGTCACGCCAACATTCAAATGAAATAGGCAATGGGTTATAAAGGCCTTGGTTGGTGTTGGTACCTTTAGATGTTTGACAAACATGGCAAGCTCGAACGAAATGTTTAATATCTCGCCACATGCTCGGCCAAAAGAATCTTTCTCGCACAAGATGCAAAGTCTTTTCTAGTCCAAAGTGACCTTGGTTATGCATTTCCTAGATGATGAGATAGCGAAGGGAGGTCGCCGGAATACAAAGTGCCACTCCTTTAAATAAGTACCCGTTATGTAACGAGTAATCATCTCGCAAATTTCTCTTTACTTCTTCTAGAACTTGTCCAAAATCTGGGTCTTCTTTAAGAGTTTCTGGCACATGCTCAAACCTAAGTGTATAGGTTGCCATTGCTGTAAGTAATCCATGCCGACGGCTCAAAGCGTCAGCCACTTTGTTGCTTGCTCCAGCCTTGTGAACAATCGAAAAAGAGTACTCTTGGAGTGAGTTGATCCATTTGGCATGTCGAGAGCTTAGTTTGTTCTGGTCTTGCACAAATTTCAGCGCTTGATGGTCAGTGTATAGCACAAATTCGCAAGACAAAAGATAATGCCGCCAATGTTGCAAAGCCTTCACAATGACATATAACTCAAGGTCATACACCGAATAGTTGGTTTTAGCTCCGGCAAGTTTCTCACTGAAAAAGGCCACGGGTTTCTTCTCTTGAGAAAGTACAGCACCAATACCCACTTTTGAAGCATCACATTCAATCTCGAAAGTTTTCTTAAAATTTGGTAGTGCTAACACTGGTGCTTGAGTTAAACATTGCTTGAGTTTCTTAAAAGCTTGTTGAGCACTTTCACTCCATTTAAAATTCTTCAACTTGAGTATCTCAGTTATTGGGGCAGCAATACTATTAAAACCTTTGATAAAACGCCGGTAGAATCCTGCTAAACCGAGAAATGATCGCACATCTGTGATTGAAGATGGTTTCGGCCATTCTTGGATTACTTGGATTTTACCTTCTTATGGTGATATGCCATTCCCCGAGATCTTGAACCCCAGAAAAATTAGGATTGATGTCATCCATACACACTTCTTTGGGTTTGCGAATAGGGTATTGTTGTGTAGCGCTTCAAGGGTTTTACGCAAGTGTTGAAGGTGCTCTTCTTGTGTTCGTCTGTAGATAAGAATGTCGTCAAAGTAAACAACGACAAATTTATTGAGAAAATGTCGCAAGACTTGGTTCATCACGCACATGAAAGTGCTTGGAGTATTAGAAAGGCCAAATGGCATAACGACCCACTCGAAAAGGCCTTCTTTGGTTTTGAAAGCCGTTTTCCATTCATCACCGGGCTTGATTCGGATTTGATGATATCCACTTTTAAGATCAATTTTAGAGAATACCTTGGCACTACTAAGTTGATCAAGCATGTCTTCAAGTCGCGGAATGGGAAACCGATACCTTGTAGTGATACGATTTATTGCTCGGCTATCCACACACATGCGAAAACTCCCATCCTTCTTTGGCACCAATAGAGCCGGAACAGCACAAGGATTGATACTTTCTCGCACAAAGCCTTTATCAAGTAACTCTTGGACTTGACGCTTCAACTCTTCATGTTGTTGAGGAGTCATGCGGTAATGAGCTTTGTTGGGAAGATTGGCCCTGGGAACCAAGTCGATTTGGTGTTGAATATCGCGAAGTGGAGGCAGTCCATTATGAAGCTCTTCAGGAAGTATGTGCTTGAATTCAGCCAATAAAGGTTGCACTAGTTCAGGTATCTCGGCTTCCGTCTTGGCAGAATCACATGCGGTCAATGCAAAACAAAATTCAGCACATTCTAACTCCTTCTCAAACTCCTCTCGTGGCACACAAAATACTGTAGTTGATTCTTTTAGTTCTTCTTGAAGAGGATTTATTCGAATCTTTTATGCTCCAACTCGAATGGTATATGTGTGCTTTCTTCCATCATAAATGACTTGATTGTCGTACTGTCAGGGATGACCAAGGATCAAATGTGAGGCATCCATCGGAACCACATCGGCATAAATCGTAGTGGTGTAATGTGGCCCAAGAGTGAGCTGAAAGTGGCACCTCTTATTGACTTGAATTTCAACCCCTTTGTGTACTCATCCGAGTTTGTATGGATTGGTATGATCTGTTGTGTCTAGCTTGAGTTTTTGGACCGCTTCTTCTGAAATCACATTCTCCCAACTTCCCGAATCTATTATCATGACACACTTCTTGTTCTTAATAATATACATGGTCTTGAAAATAGCATGCCGCTTCCAATCTTCAGAGGTTTTCTGCCCTAAGCAAAGCCTTCTCATGACTAAATTTTCAGCCTCGATGTCTTCGGGATTTACCTAAAAAATTTGTTCAGACTCATCCTCGTACCATCCTTCTTCTTCTTCAAAACCATCATTAGCATAAAAATATGGTCGACGCTTAGGACATTCTCTCGCATAATGACCCAGTTCTCGGCAATTGTGACAATGAATGTTGGTTTTGGAATTTTCTAGGGTATTTTGGTTTGATTTAGGTAGAGTGTTTTGATTTGGTTTGGGTGAAGGAAGAAGTGGTTTGTTTCGGTTGGGATTTGTAAAGTTATTTGAGGCGGAAGATGCTTGAGAAATATTAGAGTTAACAGAAGAAGAATTGTTACGACTGAAGTTGCGGATCCTCGCGAGTTGTTTTTCCACGGTTTTTGCTTTGGCTTGAGCTTCAGCTACGTTGTGGAAAGTGTGAACCACAAGCACATATTGAATTGGAATTCGAAGGCCGTGCAAATATTGTGCAACTCTCAAATCTTCAGACTCATTGAGTTGATTTCGTGCTTCAAGTTTATAGAATTCAAGAGTGTATTCCTCCACACTTCTTGTGCCTTGAGTGAGAGATTGAAGTTATTGAAAAAGTGTTTGTCTATAGTTGAGTGGCAGGAACTCACGATTCATTTCACGCTTTAAATCAAGCCAAAGGTTGAGAGGAGGAAGGCCATCAAGATAGCAGCGATACTTGACTGATTTCCACCATGCTGCTGCCCTATCTCTTAGTCTTATAGTTACCAGTGATACCTGCTTGTCAGGAGGACTTCCTTGAGTTCGAATACTTCTTTAACTTTGCTCGTCCAGTCCAAATACTCTTCGGGATCTAAGCTTCCTGAGTAATCTGGAATTTCGATTCATATGCCGCCGTCCCATCGGTCACGGTTTGGAGGTTGAGGGTTTTGGTTGAATGGTGGGTTATTATTGTTTTGTGGATTTCGTATATTGTTTTGATTGTTGGTGGGGGCAAGGCGTTCAACTAGAGTGGTGAGTACTTGCATGGTTTCGGTATGGTTTTGTTGCATACGTTCAAGAACAGCGAGAAGGTTAGGATCGGCCATGAAGATAATTGATGGAGATTTCACAAGCGAGAAGTCGTGATGTCGAACCTCGCTCTGATACCACTTGACGCAAGTCGGTCCCACTACGGTATTGCCCGTTAAGCTCACGTATTAGTTTAGTAGCAATAGAGACAAGAAATAACTTTAAGAAGATAAGAGAGAAGAGAAAACACTCAAATAATTTTTCTATTGATCAAAATTCTGCCTTACAAAGATGATACTTGGCTTCTTATATAGCCTTACAATTAAATATCAATATTAATACTACTATTTAAAACTAATTAAAATAATCTAGAAAACAACAAACTTTGACTCCTTAAAATACTAAATATTAACTCAAAACATAAATTATCCTAGAAGACCACACCATTCTCCTAGATTTCCATCAGGACTTAACTACAAATTCATGCATCAAATGGTTAAGTTCTCAAAATGAATAATTATTCCATTAATTGTCTTGAAGTTGCCATCTTCATCCAAATCCGATTCACACTCAAAAATGCCACATTAATCACACAAAGTGCAACTCTCATACTTCACTGGAGCAATCCTTTCCTGAGATCAATGAATCAGTTCGGTTACAACTCCAAACTTAAGTTACCATGGACGAAGTTCGAGCAGCAGTGTTTAACATCGGTGTATTAAAGCACCCGCACCAGATGAGTTACATGGCACAAAACTATCAGAACCTACAAAGAATTATGCATTCAACTACTCTGAAATCATGCTTTTCTATAGGGGAATTATTTATTTGCCACTACAAAATTTAAAAAATTATCACTATAAATTTTAAGTTAAGAAAATTGCTACTACAAATCTCATTTATTCTGAAAATTGTCATTATACTTATTTAATCACAATAAAAAAATCAAAAAGTTCTTATTTACAAAAAATACCCTTTTTCTTAATTGATTTCCTCCTCCACCCCTTTGCCTCCGCCCTTTTCTTTCCGGTCCCAGCCGCTCCCCCATTCCTTCCACCTCCACCGCACACCCGACCTTCATACTTACTAAGTGTATTAATTTAATTTCATTACTTATCCAATCATCATTGTATTCACTACTAAATTAACTAGAGCGAAATATTTTCAATTGAGTTCTTCCGCAATATACCAAGATACAACAATTGAAATAGATTCAATGGAGCGGTTCCTTGACAAAATCTTGAGCGAAAGACTAGTTAGGTTCAACTCGAAGCAAGTGAAGCAAATCACTGATGATTTCTTCACTGTATTGGGTAAATTTTCAAATGGGTTAAATGTGACAGTAAAAATGTTAAATATCACAATTAGTAAGAGATGTGAAGAGCAATTCATGGTTAAAATTGGAATTGCCGGTCATACCTGTCACAAGAATTTGATGAAGTTATATGACTTTTGCTTTGATGAATCTACTAAAGCATTTTTATACGAGTACATGGAAAATGGATCCTCAACAAGCATCTATTGATGCCGGCATGGCAACCGAGAGCCAAGAGTGTTTCCCTATGGGTGTGAGAAAATTTTGAACATGCGAATTCACAACGGTTCTGGATTGGTGTGGGTTTAGGAATGAGCTGAGAGAGTCGACTAATGGGGTGCAGATGCATGATCTGGCCATTGAAGAATAGCTCCTCTGCAGTGGTTATTGACCAGGCCATCAGGTTGAACTCGAAATTTGTTTGCTTAAAATTGATATCAGTCGTAGGTGGAGTTGACTGGAGAAGTTGAGAGGAGGAAATCTGTGGGGCTTGCTAGAAAACTGAAGTAGAAAGTCAGGTATGCGGTGGAGGTGGAAGGAGTGGGGGGAGCGGCCGAGGCGGGAAAGTGCGGAGTCGAAGGAATGGAGGAGGAAAAAGAATTAAGGAAAGGGTATTTTTGATATTTAGAAGTTTTTTTATTGTGATTAAATAAGTATAATAGCGATTTTCAAAATAAATTACATTTGTAGTGGTATTTTTCTTAACTGAAATTTTATAATGATAATTTTCTAAATTCTAAACTTTAAAATGACAAATAAACAATTCCCCTTTCCAATATTGTATCATACACGTTTATTATTTTTACAAAACCTTACAAGAGGGGCAAAGCATGAGAGCAGGAAGTTGCACATGCAATGCGGACGAATTTGATCATATTCCTAATATTTCTTAGGAGAGGTCCGAATACTATTATTACGAAAATAATATGGCCCTAGTATTGAACTATATTCATCGTTGTTTACATGTGACGGTTCAGATTTTCTAAATTAACTTTTGAAAACTTTTCACTATCCTCCTTTTTTGCCCGAAATTTTTTGGCCAGAAAAAGTTGAAAAATTTACACTTAACATTCAAAGCTGATTTTATATTAACTTGGCACATAAGTAGAAATTAAAATTCTGAGTTAGGATGCATGATAAATGGTTATAGGAAACAAAAGGAAGCAACTTTTTTTTTGATCGAAAAAGGAAGCATTTTGATAAATGAAGCACTTTGCAAATAACCTAACCTAGTAGTTCAATTGATAACTAAATAAAAATTTAACTAGAATGACCTCAAAAATCATAAATTTAAGCCTCTATTTAATAAACTAGATTCTTATCTTTCTCTCTCAAAAAAACAAATGAAGCACTTTTGGAAGTAGGGAGAGAGAGAGAGAGTAATGCTTCCCATATTTAGTTAAACTACTGCACAAAACTAATGAGCTTTCGGCTCCAATAAACTAAAGTGGAATCTCACCGTATCCACCATTCAAATTGCACATTGGCCGTTTCTGAACAGATATATTGAGATGATGTCGTAATAACTAATAACTATATCCAAGCAATGTAGTTTTTTTTTTTTAAATTTATTTTACGCCAACAAGGGTAAAATAGAAAAACCGAAGAATACTGACTGAAGAAGTCGAACCGCATCGGTACTGGTGCGTTAGCTAATGGGTAGAACGCATTGCACAGTGGTAGTCACATGACATGGGCCCAGAAGGGAATAAATAAAGAGATACAAATGGCGGGGTCCAATTAATTAAAAGAAGACAACAGTGACACAGGCACACACAGCCCATAAGATATGGCGAGAATTTGATCAGGGGAATAATATTGCAGTGCGCCAGTGCCTGTACTGATAGCAACATTTTGGACGAATTTGGCACAGAGTACCAGTGCAGTGCAGTGCTCATCCGCTCCTTTTGTATGCATCACCTCTCAATCTATTCCTTTGCTCATGCTCTTGCTTGCTCAGTGCTCGTCTCCGCAACAGAACACAGCGCCATTGTCTTGTCTCTAAGCACCAGTGGGCACATGCATGAGTCTCTCTAGGTCTGCATGCATGAATGCCCTGCCCAGATTCTCAGCCCATTTATTGGTTTTGTCCTCAACGTTGTGTGCTTGACGTGAGCAACTGTGGATTAAAATTGGGTTTTGTACTTTTGTGTTTGCCTTGATTTTTTAGTTCAGTTCAGTTGTTTGATATATAAACGTGTTTGTTTGTTTAGTTAACGATTTATTGATATATATAAGTACGGGCATGGTGATGATGCAAAGCTAATAAGTGTCATTGTTGATTTCAATCGAACCAAATAAAAATGCTGCTGATTATTGTTTTTATAATACTAGTAAGCCAAATTTCTGTTAAGAGCATAAAAAAAAAAAAAAAACTGAAAGGGCATAAATCACTAGTTCTTTGACAATAATTATTAATCAGTAGATGTCATCATAAGATTTAACTGTCATTAAAAGAGATGCTAGAAAAATATCTAAATAATCGTTGTCAAATTACAGATGTTCGGAAAAAAAATTATTTTTTTAAATGATCTTTAACAATGGTTCTAATTCCGAAAAAAAATATATATTTTTTTAAATGATCTTTGGTGATGGTTCTAGTCAAAGAACCATTATTAAAGGAATATAAAAAATTATGACCATTTGAAATTGAGATGCAGATAGATATATAAGAACAAACTAAGGATTTTGATTTTGATTTGAAAAAAAATTTTGTCTCTCATCTCTCTCTTTCTCTGTCTCTCATCTCTATTTTATATATGAAAAAAATAAAAAAAGAGATGATAATCCGTGAAATAGAAAAATCTAGCAATCTATTGGAATAAATGTCATTGATGATTTTTTTTGTCAGAGCAAAAAAGCTATAATGACCTTTAGCAACGGTTTTTGAAGGAACCAAGGAACCATTGCTAAATGTCTCTGTAGATTTTGGTGTTCTAAAACTCTATTTTAATAATATTTTTTTAATTAAAAACTATTGTAAAAAATTCTTAATATTTCAATAATGCCACTGATCATTGTTAAATAAGTGTTGTCTAAAGTCATTTTTGTTGTTTATTTCTCACGCAACTTAATCATTTCTATAAATCTTTTTAGCAAGTTTGTTAAATTACAAATATCAAATCCTGGAATCGATGTTATAAATCCCACCTCAATATTTTACTATTAAGAGTGCGGATTAGATAATTACAAAATCAGGGAAAAGGAAAAATAAAATAGTTCACATTTTGCTATATATAACATACTCTTCCTCTAGTTTGCGCTTTATTAATTACCTAATACCTAAGCAAATATGTTCGTAAGTTGGGTAGATTTGGCAGGTTTGGCCCCTTTTTTTTTTTAAGAAAAAAGTCGATTAGGCTTTTTGTATGTAAAATTGAAAAACAAAAGTAGGTTGGATTTTGGCAGTTTTATCATCTCATGATTATGCAAAGTGCTTGAGAAACCTTATCTTATGCGACTAACATTTGTTTGTTGTTATTATAAAAAGGAAGAGAAGGGAAGGAAAGGGAATTGAATAGGAAGAAAATTCATAAATGATTTTTATTTGATTGAATGTTTAGTAGGAGGATAACATTAATTTGGAAAACTTGTATATTATTATTTGCTCCATAGAATAAAATGTAAGAAAAAGTAACGACATCTTCAATACCCATCTTCTATTGTTCATCTCTTCTCCATCATCCATCATCATCTACTTAACCAAACGGCACGCAACCAAAATCCAAGTTATAATTTGCAATTAAAAAGATACAAAGGTCCATTTAATTAAGAGGCCGTAAATCACATTTTCTAAGTTGTTTTGCCTTAATATAACTATATAAGGCCGTAATATATAATTTGGGTCGTAAAGGGAGCCCATTAACCGAACCTTTTTCTTCGACCCAGAAATGTAAAGCGTTAAATCTCCTTACGAAGGCCCTTTAAATGAGGTCCAGAAGCCTAAATTTGGGTCGCTTGGTGTTAGAATTTCTGGCACCGCATTGGCGCCGAGTCCTCCCGTAATTTGCAAACCCTAGTTGCATTTTCAGAGACGAAGTAGAGAGAGAGAGAGAGAGAGAGAAGATGGGAGGCAAGTGTCCGCATAGGAAGGTGAATAAGAGAGGGTACTCTCACAAGAGATCTCGCCGCTCCAAGTTTCTCCTCAAAGATATCCTTTTTCATCTGTATACGTCACTGTTAGTACTAGTATATTCTTCACTATTTTTGTGAGTTCTATCTTTAATTGAGATTCTACGTGATGATATGGTTTACCAAGAGCTTCTGAAGCAAGCTGAGGTGGGAGAGGAAAAACCGCTCCCGCAAGACCAGGATCTGCCTGGCATGGGTCAATTTTACTGCCTTCACTGCGAGTTAGTTTTCTATTTTAATTTTTCCTTCACTTCAGATTGAATTCTCGGTTTATGTATCTTAGAAATTTGGAATTGTTTGTGGCGGTTCTGGTATTATATTTAGGGGCAATTGATTCTTTAAAATGGGCTTAAAGGTAAGTTTTGGGGCAATTGATCCCTTCACTTTTAGTGCTTCTGGTAAAATTCCTAGGCTATCTACTGTAGGGGGTTATTATGTCATAAATCTTTGGGGAATCAGGGCTAATGTTAGGTTCCATACGTATAACTTGGCAGGTACTTGAAAATTTGTATCCACGCTGCAAAAAATGGGATCAACTAAAATGAAAATAGCAGAGATTGAGGAGTGTTTCATTGATCGGCAGGTAATCAAGGAATAAATTTTAATATAATTTCATGTATTTTTCAGCTGATATTTTGCGAATGATGATGTGAGATCTGAGCACTACAAATCGAAGGCACACAATAAAAAGTATTTTTTTGTTTTATTTCTATTCTATTCCGTTATATAATTAGGACATTTTTTTATTTATAATCTTACTAGTTATATGGTTCTCAACTTCTCATTTTTTTTCATAACCGACTTGCTTTGGTACCATATCAGTACATTGAAGTTCTGTAGCACGTTTGCCATCTAGTTTGTACTTTGTACCATGGTGTGTTCCTGGGAAGCGTATCCGCTGTCGCGCGGCACCGTGCAGCGCAGCACGGTGTCCGTTCGATCACTTCGAAATTCGAGTTAGTATTTTGAGATTCGAATTAGCACGAATCTCAAAGTGATCGAACGGACACCGTGCTGCGCTGCACGGTGCCGCGCGGCAGCTGATCTGATTCCGTGTTCCTGATTAGGAAATGCTATGTATACGTCTGTCTAACATCTAGTTTTTACTTTTCAATAGAGCATCCTGATTATAAAAAAATATGATGGTTTTCTAAGTTAAATTTCTAATTCTCTTTGGTGTTTGTGTGCAGAGTGAAGCTAATGATGGGTTCTGCACCGCATACACAGTTGGATGCTGACCTGGCAGCAGGAATGGGAATGCCTGACAATGGGTCAAAGCTAATGTCTTTGTGATTGATTTCCCCATGTGTTTAAGCAATTTTGAGCCAGCAGTTGTTAAGATTGATTACCTCTTTTCGAGAGGTAAAAATATATTTTGTTAGATGCAGAATGAATGCAAATGGAAGTTCTGATAGCATATAGTCTGTACTTTTGTTGACATTATACAACCAATTGGATGCGAATGGAAGTTCAGGGATTGATAATCATTAATGCTAACTGAAAGTTTCATATAATGAATTAATATTATGAAGAAATGAAGCCATTCAGCTCCAAGTTAAACGGGTTGTAAGTTTTCATAATTTTCAGTAAAGTTTTATCTGAAATGTTAAACACAGTCTCATAAGCTCCTTTGCGATGCATTTATATCATATTCATTCTCGGTTTTATCTTGTTCACCAGCTCATCCAACGGTCCTAGATCCCTATAGTTGCCTAAGCACAACATAAAAATACTGTTTGAAAAGTGATGAAAGAGGCATTGGATTATGTCTCTTTTAAGAATAAAGGTCACAAAACAGCAGTATAGATTCCAATTTCCCACGGCCTGAGATTGCATGCGCTTTCTCAATATAGGCCTATTTCACAAATTAGATAAATAGAATGCAAACCTAATTTTCCGAATTATGTGAGAAACTTCCATGGCCCAAAACGAAATTTTCAAAGATGGAAGTTGTAAATTGTAATGTCCTATGTCTAGTACCAACTAATTGAAACTTATGTCTAGTACCAACTAATTGAAACTTCAATTTGCAGGACAGTTGAATAGACCAAAAAGCTTTCTTGCCAACTATTATTCATATATTTTGTGTTAGGCTACTATGCTACTTGATGATTAAATTTATTACAGACTCAAAAATATAATTAAATTATCTTTAAATATTGTTCTATGGGTCTCAATAAATTCTTTATATCAAAATCTGGTGGGATATAAAAAAATTCTATTTTTTTAAGTTTTGTAAGTATTAGTTTTGATTTTTTAAAAATGACCTAAAAATATGAATTATTTTATTATTGTTATTATTGAATCATTTTAAAAAATTCAAAATTAATACTTAAAAAATTCAAAAAATAGAAATTTTTTTATATCCTATCATATTTTGGTATAAAAAAATTATTGAGATCCATAAATCAAGATTTAAAAATAATTTATCTATATTTTTAAAGTCCGTAGCAAATTTAATCATTAACTACGCGTAGTACTATAACCTAAATCTTTACAAAATTAAAAAGCCTACAATTAATTTAAATGTACAAATCCATTATATTTACAGAGGCGTGCTGTAAAACAGTTTGGAGACTTATCCGCTTCATAGGAAAAAAATACAAAAGAAAAAAAAAAGAAACAAAGCAAACAAACAATTGCATTAATTATTGGGATGCCAATTAGTGGGCGTGACAGGTAAAGCATGACAAGCAGCCAATGTGTCACATGGACAGGTTGCGCTTTCATGGGTCAGGCATTGTGGTTCAAACGGTACAATTAGGTAAACAAGTGGTATCTCAGGTTATCTGGAAAGATCATGGCGTATAATGATAGGTCTCAAAATTATTTTGCTTGTTAAGCGCTGGTACAGCGCCAGTGTGCCACTGCTATTGCTGTGCTGCATTCCTCCTCCCATACACTCTTTTCTTCTCGACACAAACACATGATGTGAACATGAATTTTTCCCTTCTGGTAATTATTCCCTTTGGACCATCCTTTTTTATTCCTCAAATTAGAGCGAGAATTCAACTGGTAGATTTTGGAATTTCAGTGCTGGGTTGGAACAATTTGGTAAGGCAGTGGTGTGTGCTGGAAAAGAAAAGAAAGGTTGGTACTGGTACTAGGATTTGGAACACAAGTGGCAAAGATTTTCCGTACATTTGGAAGAAGTCTTGGGCAAATGCAATCAAATTGGAAATAATTCTGATTGTTAGATTGAACAATTAATAAAGTACCTAATAGGGAGAAGAAATAGATTTGATAATGGATTCTAAACCCATTAAGGTGCTTACTGTATGGCGGACCTTAATTAATATGGCCCAGTAAACTATCATTCAAAGTTCGAACTATCCCAAATTCTCAATGTCTCGAGGTTTATACATTGACTTCTAAAATTAAATCAAGTACATTTGAAAGAATTAATACCACACTTTTTGAAGGAAAAATTCCTATCTTGCACTAAGTTGTATTTATTCTTTCCCATCTCCCTTGTAAATACTACGATGCCCTCTAACTAAATAATATATTGATAAAAAAAAATCTGATACTGTCTGCGAAATCTACAACTCAGATTTGAATTTCATTTTGCAAATGGATTGAACCTTGTTCTCTTGTATTCTGTCCAGTTTTTAATGAAAATAATTATTAGTAAATTAATATTGTTAAAAATAAGAGTGAAAACCGTAAAATTTCAAATATACGATATGCGCCATGGCGCTCACGTCATGTGCTGATTTAAACGCGCGCATCGCCGCATGGCGCGTTTCGTTTAAAAAAAAAAAAAAAAAAAGTGAGCGCGTCATCGCAGTATGCGTTGCTATTCGTATTTTTAAACTTATCCGTTTCTCACTCTTATTTTTAATAATATTAATTTACTAATAATTATTTTCATTAAAAACTGTATTCTGTCCCTTTTTTTCTTTAAAAAATAAAATAAAATTTCAGCTCTTGCTCATTTAGTAAGAGAGGACATGTAGTGTGATTGCCATGTCACAAAGTGTGCATAGGCTACTTTAACTCCTCTCTATTAAGGCTGCTAGGCAATCAAATCCTACCTAGTTTTTTTAAACCTAAAGTTGGTATTTATTGATTGGTGTACACCTAAAGGGGACCAAGTTATATATGCCAATTATATCTTGCTAGTTGCTACATTTTGGTGAGTCCCTATCAATTCCTTTCTCCGCCTATTTTCTATCCTTTTTCTTTCTTTTTCATTCTTTTTCTCAACTTCTACATTAATTAATTTGTCCTGAAAGTGACTCCTGATAATGGTTTTTCCAATTAATTTGTTACTCTAATATTGAGACCTCATTATCATTTTTTGCGACAAGAAGCATTGTAGATGTAATAACGGCCTATGCTTTAAAAAAGCTCATGTTCTTTAGATTGCTAGTTTTTTTTTTTTTTTTTTTTAAAAAAACTACTTCTGTACTTCAGTTATTTTGTAGGAAATCAATACTAGTGTACTTATTTCAGATGGTACTTGCTTTTAACATGTTTTATTATTATTTTTGTTATCTCTTCAAAAAGTAGAAGAAAAAAATTTCGCCTTGCATCACCAAGTGTTGATCGCATACCACGTCTAGTGTGTACTAATTATACTTACGTCATAGTTTTTTTTTTAAGAAAAATATATTTACGTCATAGTTAAGTATCTATTTTAGGATGGTCGAAAAAATGTGTATGGAAATTCAAACAAAAAAAACAAATTTGTATTATGCAATAACTAAGTGTATATTTTGCAATAGCTGGATATGTGCTATGAAAGAGTTAATGTGAATTTTGAGAATTTGGATACAATTTCGAAAGATAAGATATTAAGGCTAGCTGTCAAAATTTGTTTTGACTCATAAAAATGTTTGATAGTCGTCTATAACTATTTCACACTGAATAAAAATGCCAAAAACAATCAATAGGGATGTTTAGAAAATAAATTTATAAAAATAGTTTCCCATACCCATAATTAAAACTCTTTATTACACAATGAGAGCAATATTTGACTACTTTTTTTTCCTATGAGTCCAGTGATGATTGCCCATCGAATTTTAAAACATTTAGGATAAACGAATTCGGAGGTCCAGAAAAGATAACAATTTATAAATAACTATTTGTTGTTTATATGCTTCAATGTATATTATATTAATTATCATGTAAGATTAAAAATTTCAATCTAATAATTTGGAATTAGAATTTTATTGCTACATTCAAATGAAGTGCATAAATTATTTACATTTCACTCGAATTATTCAAGGTTTTTATAGGCATAGACTAGTGAACTATTTTCATATATAACATGACTAAAATGGAATAAAAATAATATTGTAAAAACCTGGATTTTTTCCCCACAAGATATTAGATTGCGTAATGCACATTGCATTTCTTATGGGTCCGTTTGGCAAACCAAGGAATAGCTTTGGAAGAGTGGTAATTTTGGAAGAGTGATAGAATAGTATTTTTTTTTGGAAGAGTGGTAGAAGAGTGGTATTCTTGACTATTCGGAAGAGCGAAAATATCGTTTGGCAGTTGTTACTCAGAATAGTTAAAATATGAATAATTATGATACTAATAATGATGATGATAATAATAATAATAATAGTAAAATAATAATCATAATAGTAAGATAATAATAATAATAAAGTAATAAAAAATAATCATAATAAATAATAATATTATAATAGTAATATAATAAAAATATAAACATAATCATAATATAGTAATATAATAATAAAAAATTATAATTACAATCATAATTATTATAATATAATAATAATAATTAATCATAATTTTAATAATATAATAATCATAATCATAATCATGATAATAATAATTATAGTCATAATCATAATAATATAACCATAATCATAATCATAATAATATAATAATAAAAATATATTCATAATCATAAAAATAATTAAAATTATAATAATATAATCATAAATTAATCATAAATATAATCAACATATAATAATATAATACGACATAATAAAATAGTAATAAAGTAGTAAAAAAATAATCATAATAAATAATAATATTATAATAGTAATATAATAAAAATATAAACATAATCATAATATAGTAATATAATAATAAAAAATATAATTACAATCATAATTATAATAATATAATAATAATAAGTAATCATAATTGTAATAATATAATCATAATCATAATCATGATAATAATAATTATAGTCATAATCATAATAATATAACCATAAATATAATCATAATCATAATAATATAATAATAAAAATATAATCATAATCATAAAAATAATTATAAATAATTATAATTATAATAAATTAATAAATTAATCATCACTATAATCAACATATAATAATATAATACATAATAAAATAATAATAAGTAATAAGTAATAATAATCATAATCATAATCATCATAATATAATAATATAATAATAAATAATCTTGATCATAATAATATAATAATAAAATAATTATATTTATATTCATAATATAATAATATAATATTAAAATTATATTTATAATAATAATAAATAATATAATAATATTAATGGTAACGATAATATAATAATAATAATGATAATAATAATTTTATAATAATAATATAATGATAATAATAATAATAAATAATAATCATAATATTAATATTATCATAAATTATAATCATAAATATAATATAATAATATAATAATACTAAATCTTAATCATATTCATAATATAATAATATAATACATCATAATCAAATAATAATTGTTATTTCGACGAGATTTAGAGCTAATCCGTATTCCACCTATAAGTTGGTATCTGGGATTAGACTATTCCGCACTCTTCTACTTAGTCTAAAATTCGTTTGGCAAATTAATTCATCGGAATAACTATTATATTCCAATTTTTGCTATTTCATTGATTGCCAAACACTCCATGTATGTTTCATGATGATTTATACCTTCACCATGGAATATTTTGTTAGTAGTACACTGTTTACTTAACCTTTGTCAAAAATGTAAACGAATGTTAGATCTCTCTTGAGAACAATAATAATGACATCAATCAATCTGTCCCCTAAACAACTCGCACTTGTCTGACACATCCCCCCCCCCCCAAATTTTATGTCACACTCATGCTTTTATGAAAAGGACTATAGCTACTTCCATCCTATCTACTAGACTATAGCTACTTCCATCCTATCTACTATTGCCATCAGTATCTAGCTAAGTCCAACTCTCTTTCTAAGACCCAACTCGCTTTCAAGCTATATATCTACTGAAAAAGTAAATGTTGCTATCTGTTTGGTGCCAGTTCTTTGATGTCAGAAAACAACTTGAATTTATTTTTCTCCAATTGGCGTACTAAAATATGCCACTAAAATATTGCGGAATTAGTCTTAATGTTGGATTAACAATCAGATCTCACTAATCAGGGAGGGAGCACGTACAACCTTTTTTTTATTTTTTTCAATTTTATAGTTTCTTGACACGATGGTATCATGAAATGAGATAAGATAAACAGTGTATGGTCCGTATGGATGCCTACCTACTAGAGATCTCGCATGTTTGTTCTTTGTAAGAAAAGTTATTCCTTCCATCATTGCCTACAAAATATAAATGCATGCCACTAGCCGGAATTTCAAGTGTGACCCCACAAGTAAATTCGGAAAACAAATCAGAGTATACCTCCAAAATATAAATTAGACGGGCATATTTCGTGAAGTTTTTTTTTTTTTTAAATAGTGGTACAATACCACCTGTTTATATTGAACAAGAAGTTCAAATATGGTACCAGAACCAGGTACCTCTTTCGTATTACCCGACAATTCTTTGTTTCTGACCGTTTCTTTATACTAAATTTGCATATGAAATTTGATCTGTTGTTTCACATATTGTATCGATAGAATACGATAAGCTTCAATATATGTTTCATCGTGCATGAAGAGTTTTGAATTGGTTTAAATTATGGTCCTTAACTGCTTGTAGTGTACGTGTGAAATTTTGAGATTTTTACGGGGTTACTAAACACCAGCCATTAAAAATCTAAATGTCCATTGCATTCGCACGCCCAATGTGAACCAAACATAAACAATACTGGTAATACTACTGCTCCAACAATGAGAAGTTGAGAACATTAATAAGCTTATTTTGCTTGGTGGAGTCGGTACAGTTCATACATTTTTTTCACTGTACTGTCCATCCTGTCCCCTTTTATGAACCTCGAAAAATTTTAGTGTAATTTCACTTTACTCGAGAAAAAATATTTTATACTTCGGCCCAAGATAAAGAGCTGCGTTTCAATATGTAAATATTTTTCCCTCTTGCAAAACCGACCAAAAAATGGCTAAATACATATTCTCTCTCTGATTCTCGTTACATGATAATCTAATTAATTACAAGATAAATCAGACCTCTGTCCGCGTGCAAAATTAATTTTAAAAAAACTGAAAATTACATGAAAAAAGGGTAAAAATAGGCAATAACCTGAAAAAGAAAAAAAAATGTATTACCAACATTATCATGGTGATCAGAGACAGTTCACCCCAATGAACCAGCTATCGACGATGGACCTGGCACACTGGGTCCCACACGGTGATGTGTGAACCGCTGCAACTGCAGCATCTTCGCATACACCCCGTCAGGGTAGTGGTTAAGCAGGTGGGAGTGTGATCCCTGCTCAACCACCTTTCCCTCATCGATAACTGCAATGGAATGAGCATTTCTTATCGTGGCTAGACGGTGGGCCACCACAATCGTGGTTCGGCCAGATCCTGATTTATCCAATGCCTCCTGGACCCACCTCTCAGACTCTGCATCTAATGCGCTTGTCGCCTCATCTAGAAGCATTATTTGCGCCTTCTTCACCAGTGCTCTGGCTATTGCGATTCGCTGCCGTTGACCACCTGACAGTTGGGCCCCACGCTCACCAACTAATGTTCGGTAGCCATCAGGCAAACCAGAGATGAACTTGTGCGCATTAGCCTGGGTTGCGGCTTCCACCACCTCTGCCTCGGTCACACCTTCTTTACCATAAGCTATGTTGTCAAAAATAGAGGCAGCAAAGAGGAAGGGCTCTTGCGGCACAACTGCTATTGCTTGCCTCAAAGACTTGAGGTTATATTTCCTTATGTCCTTCCCATCTAGAAGAACTCGACCTGAGTTTGTTTCATAGTACCGCAGAATTAGAGAAAGCACAGAACTCTTGCCACATCCACTTGGGCCAACTAGTGCTAAGGTTTTGCCAGCCCGTGCCTTGAGGGTTAGATCGCGGAATATGGACATGTCTGGCCGGGATGGATATGAGAAATCGATATGCTTGAGTTCGACTTCACCACGTAGCCTGTCTGGTATGGGTATCGACTCTGGTTCGTCAGGCTCAATCTCGGTTTTCCTATCGATTGTCTCAAAAACAGAATGCATGGCCCGTCCACCTTTTATGAAATCAGGTGCAAGTGTCAAGGTCTCTGCAGCACCATTAGCTGAGACCATGAGAACCATGAAAACACGAATGGTCTTGGAGAAGTCAGCAATACCGTGCTTGACCAACCAAGCAGCATACCATAGGCCAAGTGCATATGATGCGTACAGAAGGAACTGAGCCACGCCGAACCCAGTGCCAGCAATCTGGCCCTTCCAAAAGCACCGCCGCAGCGGGCCTCTAAGATTGGCTTCAAATAACCGTGTTATTTTTGTCTCTGAATTAAATGCAGCCACCGTGCGCACATTTGCCACAGCCTCCCCTGCAATCTGAGTTGCTTTTGCATGAGCCCCTTCCAGGTCTCCGGAGAAACCCTTCATAAACATTTTCTGCACAAAAACGAAGTTGAATTTTCTTTTACTACAACTCAGAAAAGAATACATACATCACACATGTAAATGAACCCAAGTACATGAGCATAAAACTCTTTACCTGCAAGACTGTTGCACCTACAACAAGAGGGAACACAGCAATGAGCACAAGTGCAAGCCGCCACTGTAAGATGAACCCCGCTGTGCACGCAACAAGCATGAGAGCAGAGTTCTGAACTATAACTGAAATGCGATCTCCTATTGCCGACCTTACATTATGCGCATCAAGTGAGAGTTTAGCAGCGATTCTCGCACTTGCATTTTCCTCCCGATCGAACCATGCAATTTCATTACGTAGGACAGAAGTGAACATCTTCTCTCTCACACGTTTTGTCAAGTTCTCCCCAACTGTGTCCCAGAAGAGATGCTGCACTGTGTTGAACAAGAGCGCAGCTGAAGACATGCCAATAAGTAAATAACAGTACTTCCCAATTTCACGGTTCATGTACTTTGCGTCTGGTGCATAGTAGATGCTCAGAACAGCACTGAGAATGTATGCGAAAATAGCACTGAAGGAACCACAAACCATGGAGCCAATGGAGCCCACAAGGGCATATTTCCACTCAGGGGAGTTCATTTTGGCAAGACGAACAAATGAGCTTGCTTGTGCTCGGAAGGCAAGCTTCTCCATGCGGTGGTGAGGATCAAATGACAAGCTGAAGTCTGAGGTAGAGAAGTCAGACAGGCGCCGGTATGGTGACCGACCGTAAGAGGAATTCCTCATCATGATTGGTGAGCTGACTGAATTTCGTGCACTTGAAGGTCTGTAATTAGAATTGCATATTTTTAAATACAAAAAAAATAAAAGAAATTTCATAAACTAACTTGGCAAAAAATGAAGAAGAAAAGAAAACAAAACAAAAATAAAACGAAATTAAGCAAACAGAACACACAATATAAAATTTCCGAAACTGTTTCATAAATGAACTTTTCAGTACCTGGCGCTGCTTTTACGGGCATTGATCAGAGCAACCTCATATGCCTGCTCTTGCATGCGAATCAACTTTGCGTAAAGTCCATTGTCCCCTTTAGACATGAGATCATCATGTGTTCCAATTTCTGACAGGCTTCCCTGTTGTAGGACAGCAACAATGTCAGCCTTGCGAATGGTGGAGAGACGGTGAGCTATGACAAGGGTTGTGCGACCAATCATGAACCGGTCAAGTGCCTCCTGTACCAACTTTTCAGACTCTGAGTCTAGCGCGCTTGTTGCCTCATCCAATAGGAGAATTGCCGGGTTCTTTAACATGGCACGTGCAATAGCTATCCTCTGCTTCTGCCCTCCAGACAGTTGTAGCCCCCTTTCTCCAACCTACATTACACAGTCGAAGTTAGATGATCACCCCCTACTGTGAATATACGATCATTTCAGTCATTTAGCACTATTTTATCTCTATTAATGTACTGGCTGGTTTCAACCATTTAGCAATATATTTAGTTCTACTAGTAATATCCATAAGTGGGATAATCAAATAGTGTTTTTTAATTCACTTGTATTTCCTAGCATAATTCTCAGGAGAAAGAACACTATCTACTCAGATAAGTCCAGTAACTTCTGCTGTCCTAGACTCCTAGATAAATTTTGTAACTCAACTTTGGAGTAACAGAGCATACTCCCTTCACTAATGAGGGTCCTTTACCGAATAGGAAAATGTATAAGATCATTTGAGATCAGTTGAATCTTCTATGGTTGGATTCAATGTCAGATGACTTTGACTACCAATAAGGCCTCATGACTTCAGAATTTAATAAAGATATATATGGACAGGTACAATTAATATAAACCAGATATATATGGACAGGTACAATTAATATAAACCAAATCAGTTAAAGACTGAAGCGTAGACTTTACCAGGCCAGAATTGACAAAACTTTAGTTCACGTATGTACAGAGATTTCCACCATTAGCCATGTGACATGCTCTATTTTAAAATATTCTCTTGCCTAGAAACTCTTAAGATGCTATAAAAGTAGCTATAATCTCGTTTTTGAGGGATCAATAATTTAATAACAAAGGACAAGGTGATTCTCGGGATCGATTTGAAAATTTGACATTCCTCACTAGTAACCTCCAGCATAATGTTATTATATTATGCAATTAAGCAGATAGGTACAGGTAGGAAGCAATATTATACACTTTTAGTTAGCAGAAGGATACAAGTGGGAAACAAACTAGGGATTTGAAACCTAACTTCATTTAAACATTGAATGGTGGTACCTTAACACAGCTTATGGGTGTAGAAAACGACCCTTAAGAAAGGAATCTTGTCATGTTACTCATTGTTGGGACAATGTGGCATTGTAAATATTAGAGGATGCTTAAATTCTCTGTAGCCACTTGGGTGGCATTGAGTTGATGGGTTATCCCTAGCATTATTAACAAGTTCCCTCACTAACCTAGATGGATAACTCTTTGTAATAAATTACAGTGCAAAAATGAAAAGGTTGAGAAAGAAACAGCAACTAAAGAACAGAGAGACCAGAAAGCATTTTTAACTGCCAAAAGTAAACAGATTAGTGGCCAAGTGTGCTAACCTATGTGGCAGGTTGATCCAACTCCTAATCTCAATACAGAATTCATAGAAATGACTTGTAACACAGATGACAGCATTGAAGTCATTGTGAAGAATCAAATTTCACAGATAACTAGTCTTTTTGGTGGGGACCCATTAAAAGTGGCCATTTTGTCTCTTAGAGACGCAAAAAGGGGACCAACAGCCAACAGGGGAGAAGCCTCGTCAAAAAATGAAACTAAAGATAGACGGTAAAAAAAAAACAAAAAACAAAGAAAGAAACAGGGTATGGCAAGAAACGAAAGGAATGATTGATTCTGACCTGGGTATCATATCCGTCAGGCAGTTTAATTATGAAAGAGTGCGCATTGGCAACCCTTGCTGCCTCTTCAATCTCTACTTGCGTGGCATCTTCTCTTCCTAAAAGTATATTTTCTTTTATTGTTGTGGCAAATAGTGCTGGTTCCTGACTCACTAATCCAATTTGTTGCCTCAGCCACCTCAGCTTCAAGTTCTTCAAGTTATTTCCATCCAGCAGTATTTCACCTAAAAAATAAGCAACAGAAGTTCAGAATTCATTGAATTCAAAGTATTTATACATTTATTTTTCTATTAACATAATCTTTAAATAGCATAATTACCAGCAGTTGGATCATAAAATCGCTCAATAAGTGAAACCACAGTGCTCTTGCCAGATCCACTGCTTCCGACCAAAGCAAGCGTCTTTCCAGCGGCAATGGTTAGCGAAAGATCTTTCAATGTAAGAACCTCAGGTCGAGATGGGTATGCAAAGTCGACATGTTTTAGCTCAACCAGGCCGGTTACAGAATCCAGCTCAAGCCCGGATTTGCTGTTTCGATCAATGCTTGGTTTGTGATCGATTGTTTTGTATATCTTAGCAGCCGCCACCCTTGCTTTTGCGAAAGCCGCCATGCTCGGAGCTGATTGTCCTAAAGCCCTGTATAGCAAATTTTGCAATTGAATCCCTAAAATTATTTTATTTTCAGAATACTATTCAATTAAACAAAGATTATTAAATGTACTTACAATCCACCAATCATGACAGAAAACATGGTGGCAATTGCAAGACCACCATTGGTGTGGTGCCGGCGAACAAGAACACCGCCATACCATAACAACAGTGCATAACAACAGAAGACCGTAAAGTAGGTGCCACCCAAACCGAGCCCCTTCGCCAACCCACTACGGTACCCGATCCTTTGTGCCACAGTCAATGCAGCAGAGTATGCTTGGAGCACTCTTGACTCGCCCACAAATGCCTGGACTATCCTAATTTGACCCAATGCCTGAAAACAAAGGTTGATAAAGAAAAGTAACAAACATTAAGACAGTAGTCCTAGTGAAGTAACAAACATTAAAAAAAAAATGTATGGACTAAAATGGATAACCTGTTCAGCAATGTTGCTTGCTTTAGAAAGTTCATCCTGGCTCCTAGAAGAGAGCTTAGAAAGCGCCGCAGCACTGAGACCACCGATAACAGCAATCAATGGTACCACAGCGAGCGTAACAAGAGCCAACTGCCATGCGGCCGTGAACCCAACTATGAAGCCCGATACGAATGTCGCCATGTAATGTATCAGGTTCCCCAACTATATTATCAGGGAAAATATGAAAATTTGCAAAAAGTAAGAAACAGAGGTGGTAAACTGCTTTTGTAAAAATGGGACCAATGTCCAGTGACTCGCCACACACCTTCTCACTGATAGCATCCTGAACTATGACCGCATCGGCATTGATGGCGTAGATAACATCAGAGGTGCGTACATCAGTGTCGAAGTAGCAAACATCTTGGTTTAGCGCCGCCTCAAGATATCGAATCCTCATTTTCGTGGATTGCCTCTCTCCAGTCCACATCCAACACGATATCTCTGTTTTTGACAAAAAGAATCGCACAACCATTGAGCGAACCATAAATTGATTGATTGTTTTAATATTGAGATCTCAATTCGAGTAAAATGCTCACCAGCCCACGATGAAGCCCAAATGGCAGCTCCAACAACAAGGAAATAAAAAGCATACTGAACCAAATCAACGAACAACAACTCAAATTAATGATTCAACGCGGATGAAATTCACAAGGAGAAAACAGAGAGTTATCATAAGAGATTTGAACTACCTTTACAACTTCACGAACCATGGTATCCGGGTCGTCGGCATTAGAACCGAAGGAATTTACAAGATCCGCAAAGAATCTGAGAAATACAGGGAGAGAGCATCCGTGAACTAGAGCTCCGACAGATCCAATGGCCATTAGCACATAATCCAAACTATCAGCGAACCGAAAGAGTTGGAGGAGCCCGACCGCCGGAGCTGGAGGCGCGGGCTTCTCGTCCTCTGCGGTGGGGTTGGAGCTGGAGGTCGCCATTTCAGAGGTAGCGGTGTTACCGGAGGGAGGAGAGGAAGGGGTCGGAATGGAGGGGATGGTGACAGAGGAATCGATGTGGAAGGACTGCAGCTCGGGCCGGTTCCATTCTTCGTCAGTGCTTTTTGTAGAGGTGTCGATTGGATTTGGGTCGGTTGACATGAAGGGGTATCGATTGGAGAGAAGAAAGTTGCTCTCTTTCTCTGCTCTGCTCTCTCTCTCAGCCTTTCTCTATCACTTCCTAGTCTAATGGGATTGGGAGTTGTCTGGCTAGAGTGACACTAAGGTTCTTTGTTTGGTTTTCCTTTTAATTTTTCTTTCTCAAGTGTTAACGCTCGGTGCCTTTTAAACGACGCTTCTCGTAAATTATAAACTGAGTGAGGTGATGTAATTATATAATTTATATGTTCTTATATTCTCGACATATAAATGAGATTATCAATTTATGAGAAATCTCCCAACCACTGTACTTGCCACTTGTACAAAAACTTCCCCCGTTCCCCGTAAAATGTCGACGGGGGGAGCGAAATGGTGTGGAATATAGTCCTTCCTCTTCAATCTTAGTACACAAATATTAAATGGGGAGGGGATCTGGCTTATTTCAACAATTTTAACAATAAATTTTAAATAAATATAAAAAATTATAGATATATTTTTCTACTTATAAATTAATATATTTTTTAAAATTATACTTCATAAAAATATTAAGTCTTATAACCTCTCATCACTCTTCTCCAAATTTTATTTAAATCTTTTCATCTACTTAAATTCAATAGTTCATATATAGTTTTTCTCTCTTCTCATTTAAAATAGATGGGTATGATATACTTGAGGTGAATTTAAATCTTAACATGATCTATTTTTTAGTATTATAATTAAAAGATTTTCATGACTAATTATATTATTATGTACATTTTTAGTATTAAAAAAATTATGTTCAAAATTTTCTAATGCAAAATTTTTATTGAATATATTTATTTTTATATTATTAATTATTTAAATAATAACTATTTTGTCGGGGTGAAACCCGAGTTACAACTCTAGTTTATATAATTTTGTTATCATTTGACGGTCTATTAAATACCATCATAATTTTATGTAATTTATAATGATTAATTTAATGTTCTTCGATGGACTATCAAATGATAATAAAATTATATAAAATTTGAAACACTAACAATTTATAAATATAAAATATATTTATGAACTTTTTATTTTTAAAATTTTTAAATTTATTTAAACATTCAATGTCAAAATTGTTAAAATAGCGTCAAAGAGAATCCTCCCCATATTAAATAAATGAACTTATAATATAACATTTATTATTAATTTCATAGGAGATATATTGCTGCCTTTTGATGCATATTTGGTATAGAGTTGAGCTATGGTGTTATGTATAACACGGATGACCTCGTGTTATAGATCGGTTTTTCGTTTTCAAAGTCTCAATGATTGATCTGAATCGCTCAAAATTATTTTCATATGAATATGTACTTATAAATTAAATTTCATATTTTTTTAGAATTTTTTTAAATAGTTAAAAAATCACTAAGGTTCTGTGGTGAGTGCATGAATCATGACATTATATTGTTATATAAATTTGAGTGGGAAATCAATAAATTCCACTATGCGAAGCATGATATGCATGCAGTTGCTCCACATCCTCTAAGTTGATTAATCAAGGAAGGAACAATGGCATTGGTGAGAAACAGAGAAATGGAAAGGAGGGAAAGAGAGGCATAGGAAGTGGATTCATTACATTAAATTGAATTAAATACAAGTTTAAAATTAAAATTTACATACTGTGTACCCGACAACAGGACGTGTGAAAACTGAGAAAAAGCATTTTGGAGTATTGACTTTTGACCAACTGAAATGCGAATCTGCAACCAAACCGAACTGGAAAGAAAATGTACAGTATGTACAGTGACTGGTGCAGTACTGCAGTGTGCACTGCTACTGTGTTCTCTGAATTTCTAACTGGGTGCCTACTTTCTGAACCATCTGCAGCGTTTGGTACAAGAAAATTAGACGTCTATCACTAAATGCGGCTGCAGCTCCATGTGGATTTAGGTTTAGTCACATAGTCGGTGATATATAGTTGCTGTTATTAAAAAAAACTATTTCTGGAATAAGAAAAAGAAGAAGGAACATGAGTCATAATTTTGAACGCAGTAAAAAGACAAAATTCTTCTATATTTATTTAAAATAAAATTTACTTTCGTAATGTTGTCCGGAGATCAGGAGTCATGTTCCTTTGCTGCGCAGCACCGTACAGTACATCACGTGGATCGTTGGATCAATTTGAGATCTATGCTGACTCGAATCATAAGAAAATTCAACAATCTACGTGCTGCGCTGCACGGTGCAGCACAACAGAGGATATGGATTCAGAGACCAGAGCCAGCTCCTTTTTTTTTTCTTTTTTATGGTCTCTTGAGGCGAGCAAATTTCCATTATGTAAAATACTATAATTACAGTATGTATTGACAACCTAAACTGAACTCATCTGCCAAAAAGAATATAAAATATATTTTGCATGTTTCTAACAAAACACTAGGGTGTGTTTGGATGGTGAAAGGATTAGTGAAAGAATAGCACTGTTTGGGTTAGTATTTGAGAATAGTGTAGGGTTAGTGATATCTCGGGAAATGTGAGAACAATACTATTTTTTACTATTTCGGGTTAGTAAAATGTTGTTTGGATGGTAACTTGAGAACAGTGGAGAGAATAGTAAAAATAATTAATTATTTTTTAGTATTTTATATAATAATAATTATTATCTAATACTACTCCATACTAATATAAAAGAAAAAAATTTCTTATTATTTTCACTACCTTCATGGACGCTGATCCGCTAACCCAACTTTTTCTATGGGTTAGCGGATTAGCACTGTTTTGCTGCTATTCTTGATTTCAATTTTTTGTTTAAATGGTTGCTAAACCGAGCACAATACTGTTATTCCCATAATAATACTATTCTACACCATCCAAACACACCCGTAGGAAGTTGATATGAAATATGTAAATTTCTAAGGTTTTGAATTGTTGCATAATATTTTTTTAGTAATTTTCTTTTTAGAAAAAAATAACATTTAAATTCTTCAAATTAGTTTCGTACAAAAAAAAATTAACGTTCTTTTTGTAGAAAAGATAAAAATCAAACACTCAAATTTCATAAATATTTATAAAAGATTTTATTTGGATTTCGAACTTATGAAAAATTAACGTATTTAGACAAATAAATGAATTTGGTAAGTAATTTCATTTTCTTAAAGCAATAAACATCGTAAAATAGCTCAAATGTGAACAGAAAAATTGACAAATACTTACAACTCAAATGAGAACTTCATTTTTTTCGTTGAAGTAAACAAAAGTCAAAGCAAATGCAAAGATAGAATTCTTATCAAGGTTAATGTGATGTAATGTAAAAGGACTTGAATTTTGGTCAAGAATTTTCTCTTTCCCCAATAAACGCGACCCCCTTATCATTTTTTTTTATAATAAAAAAACAAACACTCATTTTCTTTGCCTTGTAGAAGAAGGGTAACTTACTTTTGTTCAGTCAACAGCTTTGCTCATAACCTTTTAATTGTTTCTTCTGACTTTCTCTTGTGACTCTCTATTTATATTAAAATGTGTAGCGGTTCACTTCAATTATTGGAAAAGGGTTTCCAATTCCCAAAAGAGAACGACAGTGAGTGACTCGCTATTGATAATTCCATATAAAATGTGACGCAGATAAACCGAAATCATATACACACCGACCCCAATTGAAGTCATACTTGGCACGCAATACCGCAAGTTGTGTGAAAAGGTCTGCTAAAATACCTCCAGTAATTGAGACTGGACTCATCTTTGCGTGGAACCCTTTTCCGAGGAAAAATGCCATGATTGGAGCTATATATTTCTGCAATACTGGAGAAAAAAAGAGCGATATCTTAACGTTGATACGGATTTTTTTTTTAAATCGAGATATTTTCTAAATATTTGAACTTACTCACTAAAAAACTAATAATTTGAGAAATCAATATATGCAATACGAATTGAGCAAATTAGTTCTATAAATTGGGAGAAATTTGTAAATTCTTTAAATACAGTTTTACGCGGTTTGCATGATTAAATTTCTTTTACAAAAATGTCTTTTATTTCCGGTATGAATTTTCTCATTTTGTCCTCAATATTCCAATTTCTCAAAGCATAATTTATTAAGAGCAAACATTTATACAGGTGCTTAGATTTTTGTAAAAAAAAAAATCAAAATTAGCCGATCCAATTTTATTATTTTTTATTCACACAAAATATGACGAAAACGTTGTTTTCCTCTTTATGCCTTCAACAAAGTGTTTTTCTTTCTCAAATAATGCATTAATTATAGGGTTAAACAAAAGAAAGTGACACTTTTGTATTACGTAAGAGTCTAAAAGAGATATATGAATATTCAATTTCTACATGCCTATCTAAAGCATATCAAGTACTAATTGTAAACAAATATTATTCGACTTAATAGCATTATCATTTCATTATGTGTTTATAATTGAGCTTAAATAAATGATTAATCATGGACATGCCCGTCAGTTTTTAGTAATAATATGTTTTATTAAATTAATATTATTAAAAATAAGAGTGAGAAACGTAAAATTTCAAATATACGAATGGCAGTGCGCCACCGGCGATGCGCGTATTGTTTGAATTTACGAAACGCGCGCACGCCGTGGCGCGTTTTTTTTTTTTTTTTTTTTTTTTTTTACGAAACGCGCACGCGCGTGGCGCGCGCGTTTACTTCTTATATATACAAAACGCGCGCAGCGCAAGCAAGTGAGATGGAGGCGCTGCGCGGCGTTTCATTATTATTTTGAAACGCGCCACTGACTGTGGCGCGCTGCCATTCGTATATTTAAAATTTTACGGTTTTCACTCTTATTTTTAACAATATTAATTTAATAATACTTATTAATAATAAAAACTGCATGCCCGTTCAATGATAATAATGATGGTCGACAAACGAAGGTAGAATGTATTTCCTAATTGACGAATAACGCGAGAGCTAGGAGATATATGGGTGATCGTTAGCATAGCACCTCAATTATTAGAAGGCTAGAACATTTTTTGTTAAGCACGTGATTAGCAACCCATCATTTACATTCTTGGCAGAGGTAGAGCTCCAGTATACTATACTGGCAGGGGACAGCCGATCTCCGGATCAAAAATTTTTTTAAATAAACTTTTGTAAATATATATATTTTTAGAAAAAAAAATATTAAAAATAGAATTATATTAAAAAATTTTAAATTTCAATCCCCTAAAAAAAATTTAATTTTAAATTCGCCTCCTAAGCTAAAGTCTGACTCCGACCTTGTCTCTTGAATTTGTAGCCAACTGCATTTGGTGGGAGTTAGTTAACTCTCTAGAGTTCAAGCAACTGGATCCTTTGTGACGCTTCTCAATACAGACTTGCAGAGTAACAAAAGACTACCTCGCATGTCGTATCGCATGATTTGCATCATGATGTGTTTTTCTTTGCTAATTATAGTAATAACATTCGCATGTAATTCATGAATAATTATTTTTTTATTCATTGTCGGATATTTCATAAATAATTCGTCAGTTTAATATATAATATATTTTTTTATCAAAAAAATATTTTATTTGCAAATTATTCGGCAAAAAAACACATTATATATTATTCTAAATGAAATTTTATATTTTTAATATTTTAAAATATATTTCTTTTATATTATATGAAATGAATTATTTTTAAATTATATTCGTATTATATCTAAATCGTAAAATTTAAACCTCGCCGAATAATTCTCCAATTCCAAATTTATTACTATGTTGCTAATCACGGAGGCGGAGCTTTCTAACAACACGCACAAGCGCATGCGGTCCGTGAAATAAAGAACAGTCATTTATTTTATGTTGGTCGCTTGTGAGTTGTGACTGATGGTTCAAGTCTAAACCAATTGTGGCTTACGAGCTTAAATGTCAAATAAAGAAAAAAAAAATCACCATTTGGCAAAGTCAATTACATGCTTTAGCAAAGCAACTGCCCATTTAATTTGTAGGCCTATACACATCAAAAAAAGATGCAAAGAATTTTTTTATGTGAAGTCGGGGAATTTTTGTTTTGGAAAATATTAAATCGATACGGATGTTGTTATGTATTCATGTTAAATAAATGATTATTTATGTTAATAAATTTGTAATATAATTTATTTTATATTTTTCTTCTTTATTCAACTTAAATTTCAATAATATGAATAATAACTTATGTAATGTGAATAATGATAATACTATACAAAATAGACCGCATAATAAGATCGTTAAGATGAATAACAAAGTATGTTCGATTTTACTATATAATTATCAGCTTCCGTTTGTTTTTTCGTGATTTTCTACTATAAATTTTAAAATTTTCAAAAACATTTTTTTGAATTTCCATAAAGACTTGTGGAAAGACTCGGAGATGGGAAAGAAAAGCCAGCCTTTTGAGTTTCTGGAAAGCAAAGGAGTCTGAGAAGAAACCTACTCTCTTTTTAGGTTGTGAAACAATTAAATATAACCAAAATGTATCTTCAAATCTCAGATTAACATATGATTAGGGTTTTTTTCCAGAGTAAGACTAATAGTATATACAAACTTATTAAGAGGATAAATGCTGTAGTTTTTAATTCTTTTTAGTACTACTGTCAACTACCAGTCTAAGGATTAGGGGTGTCAATGGGTCGGGTTGGGTCATATTATTATTTTTATTTTTTTATCTAATTCGAATCCGATCCGATTAAATTCGGGTCAAAATTTTTTGATTCATATCCAATCCTACGGGTTACGAGTCGATCCGACCGACTCGTGTAAAATAATTAATTATTTTTATATAATTTTAAGTAATAAAATATTAATTAATTTATAATTAATCTTAATTAATGTATATTTAAGCTTTAATTAGTACTAAATCATAAACTTACTTTAAAAAATATAATTAATCGGATCGGGTCGGGTTAATCCGAACCCGATCCGATTCGGGTAAAAAAAAATAAACCCATACCCGACCCATTTATCTTCGGATCATGTCGGGTCGGGTCGGATCGGTTAAGCCGTCGGGTCGGGTTAATAATTGACACCCCTACTAAGGACCTATAAAACGCCATATATAAATAAGAGAAAATATTTTTATCTATTAAGTCTTCATTTCTAAAAAAAATTCTCATGCGTATTTTTGTACAACGTGACTCCCTATACAATCCATATGATGTTGTCATTTTTCTATTTAAATACTCAGTTCACTTATCTAAATATCTAATTCACTTATCTAAATATCTAATATTTAATTTATTTATCTAAATATCTAATATTTAGTTCATTTATCTAAATACGTGAGATATATATATAAATACTCAAGTCATTTTTTTTATTTCTTGAGCTTTTTCTTCTCTCTCATCTGTCACATGTGTTTCTCCGTACAACTCATGTGATGTTTGTCTTTTTCTATCTAAACATTTAATTCACTTATCTAAATATCTGGCTCATATATCTAAATACTCAGTTCACTTATCTAAATATCTGGTTATATATCTAAACACCTGATTCACTTGTGATGTTTATTATTTTCTTTTCTCTCATATGTCACACGTATTTTTCCGTACAACACATGTGATGTTTGTTTATTTCTCCCATATAATTTTGTTTTTCAAGACTATTTTTCTCTCTCTTGCTATTTTTTTTAGTAAATAACTGAGTCACATATTTAAATACCTAAGTTATATATCTAAATACCTGAGTCTCATATCTAAATGTCTAAGTCTCATATAAAAAAGACTGAGTCTCATATCTAAATATCTGAATCACATATCTAAATACTATGGCTGTTATTTGAGCGAGTTCGAGCGAGTTCATAGCAACTCGAACTTAAATCATAAGTAACTCGAGTTGAACTGACTCAAATAACAGACTTTCATCCGAGCTAAATACTGAACTCGAGCTCAGCTCAGTGCTAACTCGAGTCAGCTCACAACTCGCGATTTTGACTCGAATTTAGCAAATATCAAGTGTTTGTGTAATGTGTACTCATATCACCGGCTCCACCGCACAGGCTGTAAACTCTAATAGTGTAATCTATCAAATATTACTCTCTAATTCTACTGAGAAAAATTAAAGAATCATAAGTGGGTTAAAATTAAATTATAATTGGAACTAAAATGCAAATTAAAATAACAATCTAAATCAACAGACTAACATTACAAATCTGCAACAAGCCAACAAGAGTTTAAAATGCTAAAATCATAAATACTAGTGTCTAATGCTAACATAGTAACATTATAAGTTTGCAAATTGCAACAACAGCTAAATCAACTATCTAAGTTAACGAGTCACCGAGCGAGTTTCCCTTGACTCGTACTCGTATAAAAAACTATCCAATTTAGTCAACTCGAGTCAGTTTAACTCGAGACAGATTTAACCCGAGTTATGACGAGCTATAATCCGAGCGAGTTGCGAGTTACGAGTTATTTGCCCGGCTCTACTAAATACCTAACTCATATATATAAATATCCGTCTCACTTATATAAATACCTGACTTGTTTATCTGACTCAGTTATGTAGATGGACGTACATTTTTACCAAAAATAAAAAGTTAGTTACATAGGATGTACCTTTTTTGTCAAAAATGAAAAAAAAAATAGATAAAAGATTTTCTTTAGAGATTTGCTTCGAGGGATTATTAGTCGATTCATATAAATAAATGATCAAATATAAAATATGTAATAAAAATAGTTGGAGAAATAAAAGTTCGAAAATAATGACCATGCCTCAATCTTATGGATTTGTTTTGTCATATTGATTGCATCGGTCTTTTTAATTAAAAGTACATCAGTCCAACAAACTTTTTTTTCTTGCAAATTTATTATTTTCTTGAAAATTAGGACCACTCTCTAATTCTATATTGAACTTCTTGATAGCATGCCAAGCATATGCACAGCAATCGTTGTGGATCTAGGTGAGGTCAACTGATCCTTTGAACTTTAAAAAGTAATATTTTTAAACTAAATTTTTATTAATCTAACCTCCTAAATTATTTAATTATTTTTATTGAAAAAATATTTAATACTAGAATAATAAAATAATTATACAAAGGTTTCAAATTATGAAGTTCCATAAAAAAATTCTTCATCAACTTAATTATCTATAATTTTAAGTTTTATTTTGTTATTATTTTAAATATGTAAAAGAATATTATTTTGATAGTTTTTTATTATATATGAATGTATGTTAAATTATTAATTTTTTAATTTAGTATCAATTAGCTAATGAGTTTGAACATGGTAAATTATTATAATATGATTAATTATCTCCTGATCAAAATTTGACAACGACATAACTTATATGAAATAACTAATTAATTAAGTCAGGAGTAGAACCAAAATTGTTGCATAGGGGTTTGAGATGTGATGTTTACAATGGCAAGAGCGCTTAAATTAATAAATTAAGGGAGGGAACCGATACTTATGAAAAAAAATGCATTGTAAAATTTAAGAGGGAGGCTCAATTGGTAAATCAGGGGGACGTCACATATATTCATAAACATAATCATTTTAATTTCTTCAAGTAACTTTTGATAGGATTTGAAGAGGGGGACAACCCCTCCTCTTCCTCCTGAATCCTGATTAAATTGACTTTATTAAATAATTATAGAACAAAAAGCTAAGTTACTATTTTTTTTATAAAACTTCTTTATATTTTTCTACATGATTTTTTTTTCAATTGCCACGAAAAAAATCCAATTGATTCAACTTCATTACATTTTTTGTTTCGGAAGGGATGCAAAGATGTAAAAGTTTGTTGATGTTTTAATAAATTTATAGGACACTAAGAGCATCCGTATCCTATTGTCAAATCTCATTTGATAATTGTCATTTAAATTTCAGGGATGCAGAGATTAGTCAAAATTAGATAATTGGCTAAATTTGACAATTCATTTGACAAACCACGTCAGCGAAGAAACAAAAAATTAATTACGAAAGTGTCATTTTAACAATTTCGTTCTATTCAGGGAATTAATGACATAGCATAAAATTTTAATTTTGACGGTCCGACACCAATGCGGATACTCTAAGAATTTGAAAATGTTATAATTTCTCATAAGAATATGTAGGATCTATATTGCCTATTTTCAAGCTTTTTAAAAGATCACATTTTTCAAGTAATTAATCAAGCCGTATATTTGTACTTTGGAGGAGCATTGGGTAAAAAGTTTTATTTATTGAATGGAGGGGAGGTGTAGCCATCTATATTTTTTTATTATTTCATTTTGTAATTCACGGCCATGTGATGTGACCCTCACTCATTTGCAAATTGCAAGTGGAGACGCCTTTTGTCTTGCTCGTGCTTCTGCGTAGTCACTACATTTTCTTTTCAGTTCAACCTTTATTTATTTTTTTGTAATATTTTCCAATCCCTTTTTGTGAAGAGACGGAAGGAATCGAAGAACTAACCACCTCGACTTCTAGATAATATTTGGCGATCATTTTGAAATCTAAAACTGTATGTATTTATATATGAGTGCATAGTTAATATTCCAGTGAGGATACAAACTATCTAGCACTCTTTGTTCCTCTTTCACACAGAAAATATCACTACAAGAGAGTGTCGCACTAACATCTGACAGATCAGATGCAATAAATACTATTTACATCAGTAGGCTTATGCTAAAAATTTTTAGCATCCGAAAGCTGATGCAAAACGCAGATGTAAATACGCTTGATGGTGATATTCAATTGCATCCGATTTTTTATTTGCATCAGTATTTTATTACATCAGGAAAAACAGATGTAATATTCACTGTCATTTCCATTTGTTCCCTGAAGCAAATATTAATTTTTTTGCAGGCATAATACTGATGTAATTATTGATATTAGCATCTGTTAATATAATGATATTTTCTTTTATTTGCATCTAATAACAGATGATGTCTTTCATTATTCTTTTATTTGCATCTAATTACATCTGTCTTAGTGATGATAATTATCACTCTTCCATTTCTATAACAAACTCTAAACCCACCATTTAAACCAAGATTTTTCAAAATCCCAATATTCATATCACGATTTAAACCTAATAGGTCTGATATTGATAACAAAAGTTCTCAAAATATTCACACCAACATTCACCAACATTCAACATGCATATTCGGACAAATATAATCTAGATCAGAAAATAGTTTACAATTAAGAATTTTCACACACTGACAAATCTAACTAGCAAAATATCACGTGCTAACCATTGTCCAATTACTGTATATCAACATGTCACACACTTCTTCTTTAAAAAAGAAAATAACAAATAATAAATTAATAAGCATGTCTAGTGTCTTCAGATTGCAAATACACGGTTTACATTCATTTTTAGCTTAACCTATCTGCCGTCAGTTTGTAATGTGAGAAAGGTGGAGTGTCATCTTCATAGCCAACATTGCAGGTAAAAAAAAACAAGATAAGCATTAGCTGATTAACAATATTACTCTACCTGGGCGGTCAGAATAGCATGAGAAATCAGCCTACGGCGATCAAACATACACAAAGTTTTATCAGTGGACCTAAAACAAAAGAAGTCAAGAAAAAAATCGCAATTCAAGTTCATGGGAAGTGTGCAACAGGAGCATTCCCAGAGCGAATATCCCAGAGAATGAGGCAAGAATCATCACTGACACAACAAAAAATCAGAAAAATCAGTAAAATCAGAAGTGAATCTAATCAAGTAAAATCAGAAAAAAAAATCAGATACAAGCAATAGTGAATCCAACCAATAATGACTCACGCCTACTGGATCTAACCTGATTACCGTGTCGTGCACACTGGAGAGGAGACAGAGCACCGCCATGCGAGGGAACTGAGCACCGTGCATCGTGCACCATGCGTCGTACGAGTTAAGCGTTGTGTGGATCTAGAGGTTGAGCGCTGTGCCACATCGCCGGATGTTGAGGAGTGAGGAGTGAGGAGAAGAGTTGAGAGAGAGCGGCGGGGAGGATGATTTAGGGTTAGGTTTGGGTCTGTTTGCGAGTCGCGAGAAAAATATGAATTATATACTTTGATATCGAGTATTATTATATACTTTAAATATTTACTCTCGGTTATTCAAAAATAAAATTAGTATATTTATTTGCATCTCGCTAAACTGATGTGCATCCATATTTGCATCCGCTAAGTGATGTGCATCAAGCATTTGCATCTGCGAGTACTAATGTGCATCAGCATTCTAGTGCGTCTTCACCCATTCATTTTAAAAAAAAATAACTACACTTACTTACATCCGCAAAATAGATAAAATTTATACTTGCATTAGCTTTCCTAATGTAATATGTTCAAATTAAAATTTTAAGGTCGGAATTTTTTTTTTCTTGATACTAATACCCTTTCCGGATGCAAATACGACACTTTCCTGTAGTGTATATAATTATTACAGTTGCAGATATTATAGAAAAAGGTTAAATAGATGTTGCCACGAATTTCATATCTAGTAAATTCAATTATCGAGTCAAAATTAGAATAAAAATCTCTATGATGCTCTAAATTTTGATTTATTATTCAGGCTCGTCCAAAAGTAACAAAAAGATGCACCATTGTATGATTTGGAGATCGATAGCTTGCCTATTCAATTTAATATAAGTTTATTCGTTGTTAGATAATTCATAAAAAAATATGAAAATCACAATTACAAGTATCAAATCGTCTGATTAAACGTTATTGATACAGTAATTATTGTCTCCAAAAAGGGGGTGGGTATTCTCTTTTTTCAAACGTGCCACGTCATCAGAACAAAACTATACACATATTTGTAATTACGTAATTATCGTTCCTATTTCACTCTTAGTTGTATTTAATAGTTTTTAATTTGTCCTTAGATCTTCTCTTTCCGTTATGATAAAACTGCATTAATTGAAGGAGTGCAAAATTCTAAATCTCTCAGAATAATTATTTGGCGTTCTTGATGCATAGGAATTTGAAAAATATATAATGCTTCACTGCCTATATTATTGGTCTTGGTTTTCACTATTTATATCTTCCTTTGTAGTATTTGAACATGAGTGAAGCATGACCCTTTTCAACTCCTCTTTCATGTAAATATTTCTTTTAAGATTATTGATTGTTCCTATTTATTCTCATCTTGGTAATAATTTTCTTTTGGTTTGTTATGTTTGTTTGTTATCTTATGTTGTATTTCATTCTATTTTCTTTATTATCACTACATAAATTGAAAATTAAAAATATAACTGTGTTTTGTGTCTATGAGTGCTAAATCCGCACCGAAGCCTGGGTTTTGAACCCTAATTGTCAAGAACAAGTTATAGATGGTGAAAATCAGGACTAAATCTATAATAGATTTAGATTATGTTGTTGGGCGATGATAAATTAATTCATGTGACAAGGTCCAGACTGTTCCGAGGATCAAGCTCTCGAATATCATTCCAAAATCACCTAATATCAGAGGAAAATTTGTTAATTTGTAATCTCTTGTCTTTAGCTTTAGATCAATGCTTGAATAGATGCCTTAAATGTTCGCATGCCATCTCTATATCATCAGTAATTGACACATCAATGATAGATGCATTTTACTTTATATTCATACTTATAAAAGAAAAGGGTATAATGCTCATTATCAACGGTATTTATCAGTCCAACTTTTCATTTTTCACTTAAATTAACAAAAATAAATAGCTATATATATATATATATATTCTAGTCATCTAGATCATATGCATATAAATAATTGCGGATTTTTAACAATGTTTCAGTAGCCATTAAAATTGAGTTAAATTGCAATTTTTCGTTCGTTGATTTTGTTACTGTTTGGTAATATTGAAATAAAATTAAAATGATATATTTTTGTGTACGCACATAACTTTTATATAAAAAATATCAATAAATTAATTTTATGAGTTGAGAACTTATAATCGATTTTGTGAGTTTCAATTTTATTGACATCTGTATGACACTGATTATAGGACATTGGATTCAGTTTCTACTTAAAAACATATATAAAACGTCTAATGAATTAATATATTATTTCAGATTTTAAAACTAATTATTTAAAAATTTGTATAGTTAGCACTAAGCACTGATGTGACATCAATAATTAGAGGTTTGATAGATCCTCAACAATTCATCAATAACAAGGCTGGGATTTGTGTTCTCTTTTGCACAACACTGAAAAGATGATTGGGCCTAATGTCTTGCAACTTTGAGAAAATGCTTCGTACAACCTCAGGAATCATAATATATATATATATATATATATTATACAAGATTGCATACATATATCAATCACGGAGCCAGCATATTTTTTTTTTCTTTTTCCAATTTTCCAATTGAAAGATTAAAAGACAAACAGCACCCAACCGTAAGTCCGTAACCAATATTCTTTCGTTCTTTCGTTCTTTCGTTCTTTCAATCAGTTGTTCTGAAAAAAAAACAACAAAAAAAGAATCTCACTAGTAAGATGAGAGGCCACTTATACGCGGAAATTTTTATACGGCCCCTAGGCCTAAATGGGACCAAGCAGTGGGCATGTACTTTGAGAAACACGGTTTTATGCTAGCACATGCGTGATAACTGATAAGGTTGTGATATCAATGCTCGTGCATGAGATTGAAAAGAGATGATGGAAGAAAGGATGCTTCTCTTTTGTATGAAAGAGACGGAGGAACTACTCCAGCTGTAAGGAGACCTATATTCAATCCCCTCATCAACCCATTTTTGACAGCTAAAACTAAAAGCGAGGTGGGTTCTATCCATTAATTTTGGCGCAATAAACAATAAACAATATGAAACCACAGGAAAATTAATTTCACAGCATCTCATCAAATCATGGTTTAAGCAAATTTATCATTTAAAAAATATTATTTTCAAGTTGGTTGATTTTTTTAAAATTAAATATGGAATTCTAATTAACAATATGTGAAGCATTTGCAAGTATAAATACATTACTCATTTTCCATATATGAATAAATTTTAGCAGTTTGAAATATAAATAATTTGTAGTTTCCTAAAAATAAACAAATCCGGGCTGCCCTTGTCAGTATACGCATCTCTATTTCTCATCTTGCTTTTCATTTTCACTAAAACCAATGTATTATTTTTATAGACCTGTTATTTGTTTTATACGTGTCTGTAATTTTCCTAGATTTTTTTATATCTTTTATTTGCTTTACTGTCGTACTCGTAGAATTGTCAACTATTCAAATTAGAACTGTATCCATATCCGTATTTACCAACTATCAATTATGTGTAATGTGTGTGCGTGTGTGTGTATATATAGAGAGTAAATCTAGCGTGCTCCTAAAAATATTGAGACTCTATTATTTTAGCTAAAAAATATATTAAATAATCTTTTAATTTTAATTTATGATTCTCATTAAATTTTTCATATTGAAATCTTATAGGGTAAAAAAATTTGGGGTGTTTTAAATTTTCTAAGTCACTCTTTTCAATTTTTAAAAATCAACTCTAAAAATTATAATAAAATATTTAATATTTGTATATTATTATGAAAAAAATTAAAAATAGCTAATTAGAAAACTTGAAACATCTCAAATTTTTGAACCCCTCAAGATTTCAATATGAAAAATTTAATGAGAGTGATAAATCAAAGTTTGGAGATCATTTGATATATTTTTTGAATTAGGATCACGTTAGTTTCACTATATATATAGAGTCCGATTATGATGTTTTGCAAAGCACAGAGACGTTATGTGCTTTGCGCTCTATTTTTAATTTCAAGTCAGAAATAATTAATCTGAACCGTTCAATATAATCTTCATATCGAAATCTATTAGTAAATCAAATTTTATATTTTTTAGAATTTTTTGCTATTTTGTTTTCTGATGAGGAGAAAATGATTTGATCTAAGAATTCTAGTTCATTCAAAAATAACGGTTTTTCCCTCTCCAAAAAATAGTAAATAAATTCCAAAAAATATATAATTTGGTTTACTAATAGATTTTGATATGGAGATTAGATTGAGCGATTTGATCGATCATTTCTCACTTAAAATTAATAATAATAGAAAGCACACAACGTTATTATTTTACAAAACATCATAGCCTATATATATATATATATATATATATATATATATATATATATAGTAAGGATTTGATTTTGAAGACTGTTTAATACCTCGATTTATCCGTATATATAGGCTCAATTAATGAATTACGAAACATACGGCGCTTAAGCATTATTCTTTTATAATATGCTCTCTGTGCACCATTCATCATCGAATTTGTTGACAGGTACTAAATATTGCTTTCACTATGAATATGCTTGCAATTATTTTAATTAAATTTGCAATTGTAGTTAAATTTGTGGCCGGATGCAACCTTTGTTTGACGCGTCCCATTCAATACCCATGGCCAAAAGATCCAAAAGTTCTGGATTCCGGTGAAAATGATTTACAAAGATGAGAGATGTCAAAATAGGTATGTTCGGCTCGGATAATTATTATTTGATTATTTTTATCCGACTCAATCGAATAAAATGACTAAGTATTGATTAATTATTTCATATAATTTTAATAAATTTAATTTCAAATAATATGTATTAATGTTAATTATTATATGTATAAGCTTTGATTAGTTTTAAATTTAAAAACTAAAAAAAAAAGATTAAATGGCCTAGATCGATCTGAACCTCATTTGACTTGAAACTGATAAAAAAATAATTTTCATTTATATCTGACTCATTTATTCTAGAGTCATTTTAAGTCAACTTAGACAAAAATTGACATATTTAATCATGACAGATTGTGACCTGTGAAGAACAAAAATCAATGAAACACTAGTTTATAGTCAGCTCATTAACTTAATAAGCTAATTCAGTTAACTCACTAAAAACTCATTTGATAATTAACAACATTTTACATAAATATTTTTTTTACAAAAATTATATAGCATATGAACAAAAATACTAATAAATCAATCAAATATTACATAAGTTCGATGCAACAATTTAATACATACCAAACTTTAAATTATGTATCACACTAAAACAAATAATAGCACAATATAAATTACAAGTAATAATCTAACAAGTCAAACAAGCAAAGAAGAATCAGGCTCTTTATGGACTCATTAACTTAACAAGCTGATATATTAATAATTATGTTCATTAATGAGTAAGCCAATCTGATCAGGCTTTTGCTGTGTTGATTTCAATTTTCAAGTGAATCATGGGTCTCAAGTTTTTCTTATAGGCCGTAACTTGCAATTAATGCTGTAAAAATAATGTTACTTGATCCGAGGAAGAGGCTGGAATCCAACGAATTTGCAAAAATCTTTGTCATGGCCCTTGATGGTTACTGATAACCAACTAAAATGGCCTTAGCAAGGTTCCTGGCATGTTATTGTAGGGCTACTTGTGCAACATCAATAAATGTTTCTCGTGGGTTAGTGCCTTAGTGGGCTCTCTTCTCTGGGGACCAATGCACCTCTCTGTACGTACTGTACTCACGGTTTCTTTTCTCCTCTCTCCTTCACACTGCATATCGTGTCTTGTTTTTTTTTTTTTTTTTAAGTTTTCTCGCTATTTGATATTTGCACTCCCCACCTTGTCAAGGAGAGACGTAAAATAATAGGATGTTTTAAGGTATTTAGAAGATGATGATATGATTTTTTTTCCAAAGAATTGTTGAGTTTTTTCTTCTTCAGATGACAATAATTTTTCTTTACTATTTTTGTCATCACTCTCCGATTTGATATAATGATCTGTCGTTTCAATTTAATGATTAAAACAGAAAGAAAAAATTTCAAAAAACAAGAAATTCTCATATTTTAATTTGTTGACCACTTCAATAATAAAAGAATGCCACCAATAAATGAGTCCACATGTGTTTTGGTATTTATATACTATATTATAACTACAGCATGCTATCTGAGTTGTCCAATCCGAATCTATCTTAAAAAGCAATTATGAGATAATGCATTCATGTCGACTTGGAAATTGGAATAAGATGAACCTGAGAACATTGAACATATTCAACTTGTATAATATGATCGTAGCTACAAGAGGTTGGAACTGAAAAGGTAAGAGGTAGATATATCCATTAATTCACACTCATGTAACTGAACAACACTGATAACAAAAAAAGTCATAAAGAGTTTTGAAGAAAGGAGTTTATAATAATTGTTAAGCTTACAAAATGATCGTTTATCAAATTTTATTCAAAATTTATATTTATATTTAATATTTCGTCAAATGATGTTGAGTATGAATAATTATAAATTTGGAAGTAGTAGAAGTAGTATGATGAAAGACACAGTTATTATCAAATTTTAATATATTTATGCATATCATATTCAGCACACTTTCTAACATCAAGTATATATCTTTACATGTTTATTTTCACAGGGCTGTCAAAATTGTTAGCTTGCTTTTGGTTGTCAAGAGATTTGGATTTTGGAAGCATGCATGCATGGCCTGAAGTAGCACCGACTAGGGGCTCCCCTAGTACTTCAATCCTACATGTCAGCATGTGGCATTGTTGCCTCTTACAATTGTCAGATCAGAGCGCAAGGAAGACTGAAGAAGAGAGTAGGCTCTCCTTTCATCCTCAGTTCCTCACTTGATCACCTCTCGACAAATTATTTAGTCATGCCAAAATACCTACAAAGTGATGCATACAAAGTGATGCATATAGAGTTCCGAGTTCCAACTTGCTTCTATATTTATGACCAATTGATGTACGTGATGTTCAATGGTTTTTGGATTGATTTTAATTTTGAAAAAAAAATGAGATACTGGGCTTTCTGTACTTATATATTTTTTATTTAATTGGGCCAGAATAATTTTATCTGTTCTTTATCGTTGCTTTCTTCTTGGGCCGAGGGAATGGGCTACAATGAAAACAAATCTGGGCTTTTCATTTTTAAAAGTTAAAATCAAATCCCAGAAAAACAAAAACCTCATTAGTGATGCAATAAATATTGTTAGATGTAATCTTTGCCACTGAATCAATCTACATTCTGATTTCCATTATCCTCTTAACATGCTTGCGAAGGGTCTTCACCAAATCATCTACATGCTTGTCACTCTTCCTGTAGTTGATCTTAACCCACTGATTACTGAACATACTCAACCTGAACTGGTAACTTCGACCATGTTGATGTCACATCTGCTCTACCCTCGATGCACAATGCCTCCTTTAATGTTTCAACAAGACAAAAGCAATGGATTAAATGGCAATTCATGACGATGGAATCATCGTTTTCTCATATGGATGACATCAGGTTATGAATTATGTAGATGCTACACAAATACACTACCCACATACTGTGCTGACGCTTCAATTACTAATTCTAACCCAGCCCACCAACCAATGTATACATTGGCTTCTGATTTTATTCTAGTCAGTGGTAGATGTACATTAAGCAAATTAAGCAAATGGGGTTTAATGTCCCCATTTGATTTTCAAATTACACAATTTAATGTGATATTTTTCATATTATACGATTTTTTTATTAAGAAAAATTATATTTGAACCCCATAAAAATGCAAATTATTTTTATTATGAACCCATAATTGTAATTATTTTTTTATTCATTATCATTATGTAAATATAAAAAATTTGATAAAATAATTGACCCCATTTCAAAATTTTCTGACTACGCCATTGATTCTAGTTCTGTTGATGAACAGAATTAGAAATGACAAGGCAAACTGAAACAGAGATCTGTATCTTGCAATTCCACCAATAATTTTGTCTTTTCATTGAGCGAACAATGTTGAAAACTATTCATCTCAGTAAAGGCAAGGCAAGACCTAAATCAGGATAGACTCTCAAAGGCCTCAGAGTTCAATTTTGTATTCTGTTTTGTTGTTTTTCTGATAGACTTTCTTAAACTGAATAGTAAATTAAGGAGGCAAAACCTTATAATCTCGAGTGAGTTTCTCCAAATTAGGGAAACATCGACGGAAATAATAAATTAGCAACAAATATACATAAATATTTAATACTGTATTTAACATACAGAAATATTTACATAACATATAGCAAAGTCATTCAATGGGATTTATTGGAGTGCATCATAAATATTATTTAATATCAGTTATTTGTTAATTTAATATTATTTATTAGTTAATTTAGTAAATTTAAATATTAATCATAAATCATTAGTTGTTATCTACATTAATTTAAGTGTAACCTCGATGTAAGTTATGTATCTCTTTTTATTTTCAAATATAGATTTAATATATGATTGACGTGTACTAAAGACACAAAATCACATGCATCCAATAAGTTGATTTATGTGTCATGTAAATATTTATATTTGTGAAATATATTTACCTAATTATTAATTAAAATTGCTCATTTATTAATTGAAAACCTAATCACTGTACCCCAACATGATTTATTATCTCTTCAAATGATTTGTTAATTGAAAATAGCAGTACATCAGAGTGCACACTGCAGAGAATATGAATTCGAGAAGAGGTTTCCTATTCTTCAACGGGCAAACCAGACCTCAGAGGCTCATACCTCCTAGTTTGGGCGGGGCGGGCCTATGTGAGGGCAAGTTCAGGTCCGTACCGTTGCTTCATTCTGAAACTTAGCTATCATAGTATTAATATTTCCGTTGAGCTGAGAGAATTAAAAAACAATTTACATCGAGGTGTCATCGCTTCATTTCAATTTTCGTAAATTATGCAGAAAAAATTACCCTCGTTCATTAATTTGAAGAATCTTTTACTGTTTTTACTTTTACAGCACATCTGAAGTTGATATGTTTTCCAAGGTCGCATCTGCTGTTATTCCAATCGAGATAACAGGACCATGTTGTTTCAATCGAAACCGTCGGATCGGAAATCAATAATTTAGATTTATAAAATTTTCTATCCCCTTTCTTAAATTCTCTCCCCTCAAAATGCATCAGATATGTTATCCTCAAGCCGTCATGCGTCAGACAACTTAAGTTTCAGTTAATCAACTAAGATAATTTTGTAAATCAGATGGTCTTATTTAGATAAACTGTACATGGATTTATTTCAACTTTGTATATCCACAAGAAACTTTTAACCAAATTTCGGATTTACAATCTCGTATGCAAAAAAGTTATCTAAACCATTAATAAAAAGATTGATTTCATGATAATTGAGAGTGTTAAATACTTGAACTCCCATAAATTTTACACGATTAAGTCTACGAAAAGTAGCTATGTAAAATTAAATTCAACAAAAAAGTCAATCTAGGACTTGTCCCTCTTCACATAGAAGAAACATCCCTATAAATTATTGTCAGTTACTTCCACCCAACGAGGGACCTCTCTAAACACAATTTAGTGAAAAGAAAATTAAATTTATAGGTCTTCAGCAGGGATAGCCTATGCAACGTTTTGATCAATAACGATATTATATTTTTGTGTGGAGAGTTGTAAGTACGATTTTTTTTTAAAAAGATTCTTTTATAAATTGTTAAAGTTGGGTGAATTAAGCTTTATTTTTATATAACAAACAGGAAAATACATTTCGCTCATTCATTTTCTTCTTGATTTCTGATTTTTTTATTCGGAAAATTAAAGTAAACTGCAATAATTATGCCAAACTATACTGCAAAATAAAATCTAATTTATCGCTCTGGTTATAAATGCATAATTTTTTTTTAGAAACTTTGGATTCAAGTCCCGTGAACATAATACGAAAGGATGTTTATGACATTTTTTCATCAGCCCTAAAAAAATATTAAAAAAATAGCAACATATATTGAACACTTGGATTTAAAGAAATACATTTCGAAATGCTAAACAAGTATGAGGACCAAAGTGAATATTTCAAAAATAATATAGGAAACCACACAAAAGACCATATTTTATTATGGGGAATTCCATAATTCCAGCATTAAGAAATAAGCGCTAAGAGACGTCCACTTAAAAAACGCTAATAACTTTTTTATTCATGTGCAGTGTAATATTTGAACGGTTGATGTAATTGTTAACAACGATTATATATTTGTAAAACTGAACACATATATTAAACACATGATTATCAATAGCAATATGTCCATCCAAACATGGGCGGAATTTAGGTAGGCGCCATTCGGTATCTGGGCACCCTTTCAGTTCACTGAAAAATAAAAGTCGCACGATAAAAAATAAAATTTTTTTTTGACCCGAACATTCTATTTATTTGAACAGGGACATCCCTATCGATCGTTTCTAGTTCCGCCCCTACATTCACAAACAACTATAACTTTTGCACTCACATGCAGAGATAAAAAGTTAAACGTCTGACATAATTATTAACAATAGTGATATATTTGTTAAATAATAATTATTATATTCATTAAATAAAATACATAATTTTTTAAATGTAAAAGCTAGTAACTTAAAAAATATTCAAATTTTATTGTTAATAATTATATATTATATTTAATAAATTTATAATTATCGTTAATAATTATGTCATCCGTTCAACTTTTTATGTTTCACTCTAGGTGTAAAATTTATTACTACTTTTAAAGTGGACAAATTTTATTTAATAATTATGTATTCGTTTTAATAAATAGTTGATTTAACAAATTAATAACCAGTACATTAACAATTATATCAGCGGTTTAAATTTCAAACCGTTGGTGGAAGAAAAGTTTTAACTGCGACGCAAAACATTTTCGTTAAGAAATTGCACACAGAGCAGCACCCAAACCAGGAAGTCAATGTCCTCCCATTTTTAAAAGATAAGTATTTTATTTTTGTGGCCTCTGCACTTTGCTTAAAAAAAATGTTCCTCGAGCATCTTGCCTGGTGTAATGTTTCTCTAACTTGCATCCTATTGGACGATGTGCATCATATATAACTCAATCATTTCTCATCATTGGTATCGAATATCGATTAAGAGTTGAGTACGTGTCCATGGAAATTTTAAGTGAGATTTACATCTTATTTTATTCGATCGCATGGTTATATACGACTAGCAATATTAATTGTTAACAAGCTTCACAATAATGAGCTGTTTCAATTTATAGAAAGATGGAACCACCAAATAATTATTGTGCCGAAGTTAACCTAAACTGTTTATCAGAAAAAAAAACTTGTGTAGATAATTTACTTATGTTTTTAATTTGTTACTGTTTGGTGGTGAAACAGAGTAGAAATTAGTGTAAGAAACAAAAATGTCCCATATAATTGGGGATACGTAGGTATGCAAAAATATATTAATTACGTAAGTAAATTAATGAACGTTTCGAATTGGAACAAATTTGGTAAAAATATAAGATAAAGTTAAATCATTCCATGCCATGGATGTCTTACTAAGTCACGAGCTTGATTAGAAATTATGCAATCTAGTTTATTTGTTTCCATTTGTTCTTCTTGCCGAAAGTTTAATTGGAGATATGCATTAATTGGAAATATGATTCCCTTGGATATGCATTAATTGGAAATGTGATTTTCATGATTGATTCCAAAGCCGTCATTTTAAAAATTGAGCTAAATTTTCTCCCCACTCTCTCTTAATTTTCTGTTCTTATTTCTCTCTATCTGTTGGGAACAAAAATAATAGAACTAAAAATTAAAATCAATTAAAAGTATTCCTAGCAAAAGAAAAAAAAAATTGTATTTGATCAATTTCTGGTGGGTACTAGTAAAGACACCATTCGTTTGGTGCTTGGTGTTGGAGTCGCCACCACCACCACCATGGAGAAGAAGCTAGCAACCTCTCGTGTGTTTTTTTCTTCTTCCTAGTTTTGAGACTAGGACTTGGTATGACACCTTATTCACCATTTTTTAGATCTAGTTTAATCTCACGTGTAGATCTCAGTCTGGAAAGAGTTTTTCTAATCCTTCTTCCTCTTAAGGTTTTGTGTGAAATCTTTTTGTGTTTTATCGTTGACATGAAGCTTTGTTTCATTCAAAATCTAGTCAAAATGTTTCATGTGTTTTTTATTATTTATTTTTAATAAATGATATGAGTATTTATTAACCGAAGGTACTTAAATGCAAAACAAACGGCTCATTTTTCATTAGCACGAGAAATAATTTCTTATTAAGAATGAATATAAAATGAAAATTAGAAAAATTTATGTGAAAAATTTGTGTTGTCGAAATTGAAGTAAATTGTTAATTGGATTTTTTTTATTTGGTGTACAATTTTTTAATATCTTAAGAAAGATGTTTCATATTTATTTTAAAATAATGCTTAACAATATTTTCAACACTAATACTTGTAATTTTGTCCTTCAAGTTCTGATAATTAAAACGAATTTTATGAACTTCATCGTGGATATTAACTATACAATATTATACATAAATCATAACTTATTATATAATATCATAATACATGTCAAAGACGCGTGAGGTATTGCTTATAAAGCAAAATGATAAATTTTCTAGAAAGCAAAATTATGTTAAAGACGGTTGTAAATTTTGTCAAAAGAATGCATATAAATCTCAATTATTATTTCTAAATGTCAAGTGAATAAAGATTAAAAGTAAGGTCCTGCGATTGATCAAGAATAATAGCAGATTCGGACCCATTTTCTATATATTTCATTGTTTCGTCAAACATTCAATAGGAGTAATTTTCTTTAAATAAGAATAAAACCAGGATCTTTTTTTTTTTTTTGAACTTGAGAAATTAGGAGCTATATATCTCGTAGTTATAGGTATGGCCTTCTCTCTCCTCACATGAGGCGTAGGACAAGGTTACAGAGGAGCTCGAGCAAGGGCCAAAAATAAACTTTGTATTGGGATTTTTTTCGTGCCTTGAAAATCACGTCTGACAATCTAATTTGTTTCTCTTCGCTAATCTCAGCAATTAATTCACCTCTGCGTACAAATTCTCTATTTGGTTTCTCCCTGGAGAGGAGAGAGAGACCGAGAGAGCACTGCACTGAATTCGGCATTATTTGAGAAAATAAATTTGAAATTAGAAAATATCCGTTGTTCAGCAAATGCGCGTCAAAATTGGAAGATGTGTGTCATCATACATAGCTGCTACGGAGCCAGATTTTAACTTAAGAGGTCAAAAATTAAAAAACTTTTAAGAGGATCAAAATTTAAATATTTTTTCAATATAAATTTATTTTTCTAGTTTTTTTTTCAAAAATATACATAAATATAGGGATTTTTTGCAAAAAAATTCTGACCCCCTGCCATACGCTGCCTCCGCCCATCACTGCCACCTTAGATATTGTTGAGGGTTATAATTAACTTTTGAAAGGAAATGTTTAATATCTATCAATTTAGAAATACTTTGCATGGTTTCTAATTTTTATTGAATACTGTATAACTATATCTGAAATACGATGTAGCAAGGGACGGAATTATCTTAAAATTTTGGTTTACAAATACTTCCTTGAGTTTGCATTTTGTTTTTTAGACCTTGTAACACTATACAAATTGTAAATATTATTGGATTTGCATCATGTAAAAGATGCTAAATTATCAATTTGCTATTTTTTTTTCTTTGTACCAATATTTTCTGTTTGTTGTCGACGCCAATCATTACTGTAAAGACGATATTAGTATGTATTTTGAAATATTACTATTCTAAGAAAGAAACTGCATAACTTAATATTAGTACACCGTTGATTATTATTTATTTTACAATATACATTGAGTTTTGTCTTATCAACAAAAGCATTTGTTAATATAAGTAAATGACTTGTAATTTGTCATATGATATATCGTAATTAAAGCGACTCAAATAATAGAGACATTACCAACTTAAGTATTCTAGAGAACAATGATTCGAAGATATATAAAGAACATTTGGGAAGACATGCAGTGTGAGAATCTCACTCAGTTCAAAACATTAGTATAATCTGTCATGACACGACCCACTTTCTCCGGTGCAGCCTACTCCATAACCACCCACGTGACACCACCTCTTGTTTATTAATTTATTGACGCACGCACATAATTATAAGGAGTTACAGCTTAACTACAACGCTTAAATATTTGTTTTCTATGAGTCATTATATGCCGGTTTGTAGGACTGCTGCTCTTCACAACATGGGTCTTCACCAAATAGAAAATTATTGGATGTTCTGCAATTAGTTAAATGATGTCTTCATTTTTTTTTTCTGCTTGCAGTCAATTGGCTTTTTTTTTAAAAAAAATATATTATATATTGCATGTTCTGCAATTAATGTTCTAACTAGTGTCCAAATGTATGCTCAAAATTATATCCGGTTAGTTTTCACCTCGTAAAAGTTAGAACAGCTAGCGTGCTTGAAATTTGCTCATTCTTTAGTAACATGTTAGTTGCCTTTATATGGTAAAATATTAATTCTTTAATGAAAATGAAATATTGAAATTTCAATTTCAATTATGAAATTAAATTGTTTTTGAAATTATAGAAGTATATATAATTAATTTTATGAGTTCAGAAAGAAATAATTTTATGAGTTCAGAAAGAAGTGACTATTCTCTTTTAGCATATGCAAACAATTAGATTCCTTGTTACCAATTAATTAACTCGCAAGTTACGTACATGTTGCACCAATAATTGCAAGTTTGCAACTAATTAATAAGATTTAGTTATACATAGCAATGTGAAGCGCGGGGATTTGGATATTTGCAGTACTGATATTAAAACCGGACCAGATATCGTAAATTCAATTTTTTTATGACAGAAAAGTTCTGGCATATTTTCAGCAGAGCTAGTTTCGGTTAATGCAAGTCCACTCGAATGTATTTCCATTAATGCAAGTCCAGAGCTAGTTTCGATTAGCTCACTGTTAGACTGTTAAAACATAGGTTTCCCATTCAAAAATTTACATCTATGTTGACCGAACGGACATAAGACCCTGCTAAATGGAAGCCGTCTGCACGTTCTGGATTTCATATCTCTACAGCTAGTAGTCCAGATAATGATTAAATTTTATATTATGTAAATTTATGAAAATGATTAACTTTACTCTTGGTTATTTCTTTTTCTCATTTTTAATATTTTACCGCTCTATTATACATTGTGTTATTAAGCTAGTCATACATGCAATTTTTTAAATCATTTATTGGTTAATATGGTGTATAAAGATAGCATTTAGAATTTAGAAGAAAAAAAAACTGTGTAAGCAGTGGTCTTTGGTGCAACGTCGTCAGATTAAATCCGAAGATCTAGCTGGGCAAGCCGTTCAGAAATTCAATTTATACTGATTAACTCAGCCAATTATTATATATAATCCAAACAATATTTTCAAAACTTACTGACCCGGACCCCGGTTAAACACGGGTCGGATTGGGCCGGTTCGGTCCTAACCCGGATAGTCCAATGGGTTCGGATGGGCCGGGTTTAGGTGGGTTGACGGGTTAGACGGGGCGGGTTCGGACGGGCCTGATTTAGGTAGGTTGGCGGGTTAGACGGGGCAGGTTAGGACGGGTTGATTTTGAAAGAGTGTAGCCGCGATCCGTCCGAGACCATGGGTCGGATGGATCGATGGGGTGGTGCGGGTTGGGTATAAGGGACGACTAGATCGGGTCGGATTTCTTAGACCACCGATTTTTTTCCAAAATAATTCAAAGTCTCAAATAATTTCAACTAATTTCAAAAACAATTCAAAAATCACAAAAGATTGTTCAAAATATTAAAATATATAACCATTATCATTTTTGAACAAATTTCATTATTTTTGTTTTTTTCGTTTTTTCTTTTAGAAGTCAAATAAATTAACTAAAAATTCAAATAAAATGATATAATTTGAAATAAAACGACAAAAAATTATGTAATTGAAAAAAATTCAAAATTTTCAGTATAATAAATAAATATTTTTTGGTTTTATTTTAAAAGTGAAATAAATTGGCAAACAATAAAAATAAAATGTTAAAAATTCAAACAAGTTGTTAAAAATTCTAATAAAATTGTAGAAATAAAGTTACTCTCCTCCTTTATCCGAGTTTCAGACTGGTTATGTAAAATAACATAGGTGAAGTTCTAGTTTTTTTTTGTTAGTAATGTACAAATCAATAGAAATGAAAAGAGTTAGAAATACATATCAACATTATAAATCTAGAAGTTGGGGTTCATATACCATAGGTTATTTTCTGAAATACCATCGGAGACTCCATCCGTATCTGTTATAAATTCACCAAATGATGATGCTTCAATGAGACTATGTTGATTGCGTTGTTCTACATCAAATCATTTTTTAAGCACACAAGTCGCTTGAAAGTCTTTACACTCAATCTGTTGTGTTTATTGATTAAAATCCTGTTTGTTGAATTAAAATAAGATTCGGAAGGGATGGTTTACACGAGCACGATAAATATATCGTGAGCCATCATCGCAAGAGTTGGATATACAGTTTGATTCCTCTTATAATAATTTAGAATGTCAATGCCTTCGGATTTCATGTTTCCCAAACAATAACTAACTGACTTATTTGTGTTTACTTGCATTTGAGAGTCGTCATCTTCCTCCAAGTTTTTCAACAATGTGGATTGGTTATTGCTACTATTATGATTCAATAAATAAAAAAATATAAGTCTCACAATAATATTTAATTTTTGATATTATAAATATGTTGAGTTTAATATCTAATGTTATAAGGATTTGAAGAAGAAGATTGATTCACTTAATTGACATGAAGTTATTCCAATTTTCTCATGGAGCATGACAAGTGTAATCTCTCATTTATGATATTTTTGTATAGAAGGCACCGTTATAACATTCTATACATTGAATTCTAATGTGTATCTATGTCGCATGATACTCTTAACTTACTCAATTTTAATCTTATATACAAGACATAAAAATCTTATTTTCTTATATTATTCGAATAAATATGGTGAAGACCATTTTTAAATTTAGATATCAAATTATCAATGATGGTTGTCTTCATACCTGCCTTAACAGTTAAGTTAAGAATATGACATGCATATTTTTAGTGAAAGATCCTACCATCCATAATTAGATTTAGTACACGTGTAAAATAATCAATAGATTTAATATTATTGCTTGCATTATCAAAAGGAATTAAAAATATTTTATTCCCTAAATCTCTTTTCAAATTATATTCATGCAAAATATTTATAATAGATTGATAAATAATTTGTGAATTGTGTAGATAATTCCTATTTCAAAAACTTATGACATTTTTTTATAATATGCAATTATGATTAATATAATTGATAATAACACAACTATAACCAAGACCGTATTTACTAGCTGATCATATATCAAATGTAATTGAGATTTATTTGTTGCAACTGCAAATATGGCTAGTAATTCATTTTTTCGTTCAGTATACTATTTTTTTACTCAAATACTATTTAATTATGATGGAATCTTTTTTACAATAATTAATCACAATCCTTAATAATTAATCGGGTAAAATCGATACAATAACCTATACTTATTAGTTGTTCCTTTTTGGCTATATACCGGACAAATTGTCTTAACAATCTTTTTTCATCATGTTTGGTAAGTATTCTAGTACCGTCCGAATTTAAGCAACTTTGTACCATACCGAGATTGGGTCTATCGTGGGGTTCCTCATTTTTTTCATTGTGTTTATCATCATATTTTTTTAAATATGCTTAAACTATTCTTGATTTTATAATTATAAAAAAATTATAATTACTTACCTTCCATCGTGCATGTATTAGAAGACCGTCGATATCTTTGGTTTGTTCGTGAAATCGCCACCAGGTGATTTATAAGTAAGGGTGGTTCCCTTCCTTCTCTTGTTGGTTCCAGATTCGATCGGTGATTGTGGAATGCTTGACTCGGATGTTGGTATGGAGCATCCTACACTCATAGGATATAGTGATGAAAGTTCAGCATTAGTTGTTGCATCGGTGTTTTACTGGGAACTTGAGGGATATGATGTGGAACCTTATCCAGCACTAAAGGAAGTAATTTTCGGTTAGTAATTAAGATCTACCGGCATTTGATATGATGATGATGGGTTAGAATTTTATGATGAAAAATATTATTGTACAATTTGTTGATAATACGGTTGAGAAGGGTTTGCTTTCTATTAATAGTACGGTTGTGAATGGTTAGGATTTGGTGATGTATAATTTTGTTCAGTTGTTGTTCATCAAATATTTCAACGCTAAATCAATTTGCTATTTCTTCGACATGAGAGCGATGGGAGATGTCATTTAATATTACTTAAAAAATAACATTCAAAAAAATATTATAAAAAAAATGAAGAACGAAATAATTAACAAAAAAATATATAATAAAAAGAAAAGTAAAGAAAGTATCGTAAAATAACTAAAAGAAACTAAGTATCAAAAAAATTAAGATTGTAACATAAACTAATTAAAATGAACTAATTATAAAAAAATAAAGAATATAAAATAAACTAATTACAAAAAATAAATAATGTAACATAAACTAATTAATGAAACTAATGATAGAAATAAAGAATTTACATAAACTAATTAATAAAATTAATGATAAAAATAAAGAATGTAATATTAAAAATTAATTAATTTTTTAAAATTTAACGAAAAAATAATATCACATTTTATTCTACACTAAAAAATGCAACAATAAAAGATCATAAGAAAAAGAATGTACCCTAATTAATTAATTAATTAATTGAGAAATGAATATAACTATAATAAATCTAATTAAACTATAACTATATTTTATTTAATTTAAGTAAAACTAACACTAATTGTAACTGATTTTTATGAATTAGAAATTATAATTATTCTTTGAATTTCGTCAGAGTCGGAAGATAGCGAACATTTTAACACGGTTCTTTTTTTGCTTGATTTCTTGCGGAATGACAATAATAAATTAGTAACAATACTACAACTATTTTTTTGGAATAATAAAATTAGAATTTGAGAAATTGGGCAATATTTAATCAATTAATGAATATGGGAATATTAGAATTGAGAAGAAAGAGAGAGTTTGGCTTGGAGTAAGGATATGAAATGAAATTGAGTGGTATTTATAAAAAAAAACTTGATAAATTTTACCTTTTTCAATTTTTTTAGAATTGAGAAGAAAGCGGGTCTGTTTTTTGGGTTTTATTTCCGAGTTTGGCGGGTTTTATTCTCGATTTTGGTCGTTTTTTTATTTAAACAGATTAGACGGGTAAGTCAAACGGGTTTCACGAGTTAGTCAACACAGGTTTGGTCGGTTTCCTGGGTCGGATACAGGGTGGGTCGGCTTTCTAAGGGGCCGGTTTATAACCGATTTTTTTTGGAAAATCATTGGTCATGACCCGTCATTAGCCATGGGTAAACCAGCTCCCGAGTTGGCTGGATTTTTTTTACAATTACCCACAAGAGATATTCACAAACTCCGATGCACCTCACAAATCCAACTTAAAATCCGAGCCATTTTTTTTCAACTTCAATGTGGTAAAGAGACAAATCATGACAGAGGTTGGAAAAATCACAATAATTTGTCTGTCTGTAATGCAGCGAGAGCCTTACGCTAGAACTAATTAAATGCAGCTAATGAACCGATCATCTACAATTTTTTTTTTATTTTGATGTAGCTCGTGACTCCACAATTATTTACCAATACTGTACATATATATAAGATCAAATAGAAAATTACGGAATATGATTTCATGCCATCAGCCATGCATGACAAATTTCTACTCGTGCACTCTTCGTTATAGATGGATACAAAGGTTATATAATCCAAACTACAGTGTCAGATGATCCAAAATCGTAGTCAGAAGATCTGTTCTGTGTAGTTTACTGAAGAGATTCCAGTGGAGTTGCTGAAAACTAAATGTGGTAAAAGGCGAAGTGATGTCCTACTCTGCACTGAAAGCACTAAACACTTACACAAGCTTTGAATGCCTAGAGAGAGAAGGAAACTTGTACGTACGGTACACTCAGCATAACATTACAAGCAGACATCATTTCATATTTCTCTCATAAATAAATAACAAAATAATGCACATAAGAAATATAAAGACGGTAAATATTGCTACCTCTTTGACCTCAGCACATGTACTGTCAATTGTCTTTTCATCCCACAAACAAACACACAATCCCACAGAAAACAAAGCAAAATGTAATACAAAGAAAAGAAAAACATAATATATGCATATCACATGTGATTGAATAAAAATATCAGAACAAGAACCTCTCTTGATTTTGAGCCTTCATGATTGCATTGCTTGTATCTTCACTTGCATTGTAAGTGAAGTTGCACCCATTGGTTCCTCCAGCCAAAGGTTTCATGTCAACATAGCCAGTGCTATTACTATATTCCATCAAAGGAGGCGCGTGATCAGTGAGTAAAAGCTTTTGGCTTTCGTCAAATCCACCAAAGAGATAATTTTCAAACCCTAATTGGTCTCCAGCTGATATATTGCTCATATCAAACTCCACACCTTTACCATAACTGACATCTGATGTACTGCAACTATGATCACCGCCAAATACAAGCATGCTTCCAGTCTCCTTGAGAGCAAATCCATGAGATGATAATATGGTGGAACTGTTACTAGTGTTGAAGAGGAATGGAGAGATGGGAATACCCTCAAGGCTTAGAGGGGAAGACATAAAAGAAGAGAGAGAGGCGGTCGTGTCAAGGGTCGATGAAAGGAAGTGAGTTTGCGTGGTTTGCTTTTGCAAAAATTGGGGTTGCATTGTTTTGGATGATCTATGAGTGGAAGGGAGGCCAAGGATCTTTTTCTTCAGCTTTGTGTTCCAGTAGTTCTTTATGTCGTTGTCTGTTCTTCCTGGCAACTGCGCTGCTATGATCGACCACCTGCTTGTGCAGCCGTGCATGAAAAATTAACGAACTTTCTTTTGATTGTGAATATTTCTCACTAAACTGTAATGCATGATTTTTTATTTCACTTAACTGCTAGAATTGCCTCTCAAAAGAAGTATGAACTAGTCAGTTGGGAAAAGACAGTTTCTCGAGTAAATGAAGCGGATCTAAGCATCATATATAGGTACAAGTAATAGACTAGTAAAGAAACGTGTTTATAGAAAGCAAACTGTGTGCACAGTGTAAAGTTGTAGAACTTGTCTTGCCACTTTTAGCGGTATTTATGCTTGGCATAAAAAGAGTTACAATTAGAACAAAAGGGAAAAGGGATCAAACAAAACTATAAAAAAAGCTTGAAACAATGTGCAACATAAATCAGCAATCTACCTTAGAAAGCAAAGAAAAACGAAAATGGAAAGTAGCTCGCAGAAGAATATACTAGTTTGGGGAATTCTTTGGTTGATTTCGTTTTACGAAAATTTAATTACGGGGCAGTTGTATGTGAAACACAGATCTTGTCTCTGCCCTTTTTTGGGTTAAGGCTATGTATATGCTTGGATGGAGAACAGTTGGCGACAAAGGTAACACGCCAAAATAAGAAAGAAAACCTAAAAGGAGAAAAAAGAGAAGAAAAAGTTTGTGATTAAAGTCAAACATTAAAAGTATGCTTTAGTTTACCTGCTTCCAATACTAGCATAGAGGTTGCAGATAATTCTGTCCTCATCATCTGAGAAATCGCCATGCTTTATATTTGGCCTCAGATAATTCAGCCATCTCAGCCTACAGCTCTTGCCACACCTCTTCAAACCTATATCAATAGAATTGAAGATACACACAAGTACTACAATCTCAGTCCAATGAAGAAAAAGATCACTGACAACACTGAATATAGGTTGTACTATTTCATCAGATGGTTTCCAGCTAGAGATTAAACCTTTGAAGTTCTTTAGCGCATAAAATTAATTAATAAACAAAAAATCTGTAATCTAGTCCTTATTGCACCAAAAACCAAAGTGAAAGATCAAATATCTCACAATAAATGGATAGATCAAAAATTGTTTTTACAACCTCTATTAAAAGATACCTCATTTACAAGGTGCAAAATAAAAAAACAATTAGAAAAATAGATTAGTAAAAAAATAAAAAAAGATATAGAGGTATTTTTACGACAGTTAATTAACTACCTGCTTTCTGAGGTAAAGCAATCCAATTGCCACCGGTGCCATTTTTTTCGATGTATTCTTTGAGTTTTCTGTCTTCCTCAGGCGACCACGGCCCTTTCTTCACATTAGCTTTGTCGCAACACGGTGCTCTCCCCATCCTCTCCTTTGTTCTCGTTGCCTCTTTCTCTTATATATCGTATCTCAAGTGCACTCAGTTGCTATGCAAGTTTTTTATCTTCTTGTTGTTGGTATAAGAGGAAGGGAGTGGGAGGAGACTATAATACCTGGAAGAGAGAAGCAAGTCTATTCGAAAAGAAAAGAGACGGATAGAGATATGAGGTGTTAAAAAATAAGTCAAAGGAGATGGGCTGTCTTGTTCCAATCAGTTGCTTGTATGGCCCCTCCTCTCTCTCTCTCTATTCTGTGTATGAGTGTCTGTGTATCTCAGTGCTGAACTACAGAGCATCGGAATCTAATCTCCCCATCCGTATACCTTGGTTAAGAAAAATGCCACATGCCACAAAATATTGAGCCTGTTTTGTCATCGATGATGTGGACATGATGTGGAAATAGACTCCCGACGAGCATCCAAGGCAATAAAATGTGATGTTTAACATGATTATATTAACAGTTCAACATAATTTTATAATTCTATGCGCAATTTTTGTTGAGCAAATTTAATGCTTTGTGAACCTGTTTTATTGGTTCGAAACCGGAATAAAAGTCATTATGAACAATTATGAAATTTGACAGCTTGACTCTCATCTTTCAAATACAAAAAAAAGAACTTGTTTTATTTAAACACAATAAGAAAGGAAAGTCCGACAAAAAATATGATATTAAACTATATATATTCTTCCAGAAAAGAATGATTTTTTTTAAAGAACAAAATCATTGCATATTGTTTGTTTTCTTATTTTGTGTCTTCAATTAGTTGACAAGTCTTAAACTATTTCCTTATTACTTGGCTTGACAAGACAAATTTTCGTTGCACATAGTACCTAATTATTTTCCGAAATGTGTATGTAATGTATATATGTCACGATAATCGACCGACATTGTGATTTTAAGTTTTGACTTGTTCCTTCATCAAAAAAAAAGTTTTTACTTGTTCAACATCTCTAGAATATATAATGCATGATTTTGACCCCTGATGCAATAAATTTTGTTTTACTAAAAAACATGTTCCGGAACCGAGGGATCACCTCCAAGCTCAGTATACAAATTGCTTATCAACTCAGGGATCACCTCCAAGCTAGGTCGACTGATCTGGAACATTAAAATCCCAGAGAAGATCACCAGAGAAGAACAGACTGCGAACAATTGATAATCTAATCAAAAGAAATTGGCTACACTATGATCACTATGTTTTGTGCCTAACACAGAAGGTATAAACATAGGACCATCTATTCTTGCACTACTCCTTCAACTGCACAATTGCACCTAATATCACGCCAGTCGACCACTGGTCGATCTGAAGATCAATTTTGCTTACCGAAGTAACTTTGGCGTGGGACAAAATATATCTTGTGATCTACTGAAACGCCTGGAAGGAGCAAAACAGAAGGATTTTCGAATTTCAACAAAAGAAAATAGAGAAATTACATAATGTAATATCAAGGGATATAAACTTATGAGTGAGTTAGGCATCGCTCAGCGCAGCACACATCTTAAGTGACTACTGCTGTAATTTTTTGGCTAATCCTTGTAAATGCAACTCTCTTTTTTTTAATAATAAGATTAGGCTCGACTTACCACATACAAAAATAAAAAACATGTTCACTAATAAGGTCACAACTAAAACATAAATCTCTCTCTTCTTTTCCTCTCATTTTTCCCCACATCCGCTTTCCAAGGCAAAAAAAAAATTAGAAGTTTTTACATTAGGGAAAAAGAAGTGAGGAGAGCAAGGGTGTAGGGGCCCAAATCTAAAGGGACATCTTCCCAACTCCCAAGGTCTATATGTTTTTTTACTATTTATTATTAATCGCTATATGCTAACTATATATAGAATTTTAGATAGTGTTTTAGCCTTTTATCATTCATGGATTTTGTCGTGAGCTGGTAAAATAGAAAAATGAGACTACCCTAATACCTTAGAAATAGGAGCTTTGGCATTTCTGCGAAAGATTCCTTGCATAAAAATTATAAGAACACAAAACAGAATTAACTATTATATATACATTGTGCGGAACTAAGGTAGGCGTCAACTGGCGTCGGACACCCCTCGGTTCATTGAAAAATAAGGGTTGTACAGTAATTTTTTTTTTTACCTAAACATTATATTTATTTGAACTGGACACCTCTATCGATTGTTTCTAGTTCCATCTTTGTACATGGCCATATATATAGCATACGTACATATATATAAGGAAGTAAGAAATGCAAATAAAATGCTTCTATTTAACTTAGCAACTGGTGGAGAATCGGAAATATCAACAGTAGCCGTCTTTTTATGGCAAACATGCTAGCTTCTGTTGGATAGTTAGGCTAGATTTATGTACAGTGGAAGAAAAAATAGTTAATTAGGCTAGAGATTCATCCAATTCCATTGTTTTCACAACAAAAAAAGCCAGTGAGTTATTATCTGCCAGTGACTCACACTTTATATGGCTTGTGGCTGAGAAACTTTTTTTTTTGTTAAAATTAACAGTGAAATATCTGTTTGAGGTAAATATATTTTACTAACTTGTTTGGGCCTTTGGGGGCACTTAATTCAAGTTTCACAAGTAACAAACAAACTACAAGTTGGGCAAAATTAAAAATATTATAAGTGAAATATTAATTTTAGTCAATATGGCCCCCACGCTCATGGCTTACGCCATCGAAAGTACCTTTTCTATCTAGGCCCCAAATTGTCTATAAACCAGGTTCGAAGAAAAGAATTCTGAAATAAGAAGAGAAAATGAAATGTACATCGTCCAAGGGGAGCAAAGACAGCAACCCCTTAACCCCCTTAGTAGGGTCTAATCCACATATGGTTGTTGCTTTCATGCTATGTCAAACCTTAATTTTGGTTCTCTGTGGCTCCCCAGTTGTGTCCTACATGTGAATCAATTAAATCGTGGAGACATGCGATGCTGTTAATTAATTATTTCTTTTATTTTTTTGTGAAAAGTATAATATTTGCATGGGAAAGGTATAATAAAAACTTTGAATTTCTAATAAAATTTAATTCAAAATTTTGGTATTTGTATAGGGAAAGTACTGCATTATTTTATTATTCCAAATTGAATAGACTACACTAAAATTAAAATGAATATAGGTGCTTCAAAACTATAATTTAACATAATCTCAATTTATAACACATAAGCTATATATATATATATATATAGAAAGAGAGAGAGAGAGTCTGACTATGGTGCTTTGCAAAGCACAGAGACGTTGTGTGATTTGCGCTCTATTTATAATTTCAAGTTAGAAATAATCGATCCGAACCGTTCAATCTAATCTTCATATAAAAATCTATTAATAAAACAAATTTTATATTTTTTATATTTTTTTTTTGCTATTTTTTCTGATGAGGAGAAAATGACTTGATCTGAGAATTCTGGTTCATTCAAAAATGACGGTTTTCTCCCTATCCAAAAAAATAGCAAATAAATTTTAAAAAATATAAAATTTGGTTTACTAATAGATTTTAATATGGAGATTAGATTGAGCGGTTTGGATCGATCATTTCTGACTTAAAATTAAAAATATAGCGCAAAACACACAACGCTTTTGTGCTTTGCAAAACAACATAGCCTAATTATATATATATAGAGTCCAACTATGGTGCTTTGCAAAACATAGAGGCGTTGTGTGCTTTGCGCTCTATTCTTAATTTTAAGTCAGAAATGACCGATCTGAACCGTTCAATCTAATCTTCATATCAAAATATATTAGTAAACCAAAATTTATATTTTTTTAAAATTTTTTGCTATTTTTTCTGGTAAGGAGAAAAATGACTTGATCTGAGAATTCTGGTTCATCCAAAAATGACGATTTTTCCCCTATCCAAAAAAATAGCAAATGAATTCCAAAAAATATAAAATTTGGTTTACTAATAGATTTGGATATGGAGATTAGATTGAGTGATTTGGATCAATAATTTTTTACTTAAAATTAATAATAGAGCGCAAAACACACAACGCTCTTGTACTTTGCAAAGCACCATAGCCTAATTCTCTCTCTCTCTCTCTATATATATATATATGGCGAATTTTATGAGCCCATCATTTAAGCGCAATCCTATATTTGCATGTATATAAATTTTACAAATAAGTGCTATATATAGGAAAATATAAACGTCAGAATCCCCCACATTTAGTGCGCGCAAAGGAGATGGGAAGGAGAGGTTCAAAAGGTTTTGAATCCAAAATTTAATTCAAAAACTCTTCCATCCATTGATTTTGCACTGAGATTTGCACTTTAAATTTGATTCAAAACTCTCTCACTTTTTTACGAATCTCAATGCAAAATCAATGAGTGGGAGAGGCATTGAATCAAATTTTGGGTTCAAAAGCCTTTGAACCTCCCCGATTATGGGTGTTAATAGATTGGATAATATCTGATTTTATCCGTAATCCGATATGAGAAATAGTAAAAATTATCTGATCCTTATCTATATCCGAAGATATCTATATCTAAATTTTTTTACATATAAAGATATGATTTGACTATTACCTATCTGTATCCGACTGTTTAGCTATTATTCATCAATATTTGACATTATTCGAATGTTTCTAATCCAATTTTATCCGAATAAGTATCCGAAATACTTCTATTATATATTTTTTCATTATATTTTTAGTGTACATTATAAATCTAATTTATTTTATATCCAATTTGTGTTAATGTATAATATTTTTTTTATAATTTATTGATACATTTGAACTGTTAATATAATATTAATTAGTAATTAATTTCTATAATTAATATTTTTTTAAATTAATGATTCTATCAAAAAAATAGCATGCAATTATTTTTCAATAATACATATAATATTTTTATTTAATATCCGAAATATATCCATATTCGTATTTGTATCCGTCAGATATCATATTTGAATATCCGATCCGCATTTGAATATCCAATTCATATTTATATCCGAATTAATTGTATCCGAAAAATTATAACAGATACGGATACGATAAAATTCCATATATATCTGATCCGTTTACACTCTATCCCCAGTCCCAAGGAGATGAACAAAGAGCAACACGGTTTTACAACTTGTGATGTGGCACAGGGAAGCGTCAACAGAATGGTTAGAAAATATCTTTGAGGCTTTGACCCTTGCAATACGGCAAATGGTCTCAAACAAAAGTCGCCACCATCCAATTATGAAGTGGCATACTGGCATCAAGTAACTTTTGCTTTCCTGGAAACTTTATGAGTCAATTTTCGTATTTCTTGTAATAATTATAGTTCTTTTTCTTTTTCTTTTTTGGTGAATCTGCTGGTTATGCGTCTCCAATGAATTTTTATTTTATTGCCAAAGATATACGAGGATTCTGTTTTGCTTCAAATTCATACAAAAGCTCTGAATTGTGAAAAATGTCATTTGTAAATTGACACATATATTTTCAATTCAAATGAAAATAAATTTAATTTTTTTAATAAAGATGGGAGTCTAAATTATTTAATTTTTATAAAAGATTCACATCTGAATTTCAAACATGCGAACATAATTGACTTTATCATAATTATTTTTAACAAAGAGATCACTCTTAATAAAAGAAAATTAATCCTATATACTTGGAATTAATCATTGATTGATTATTTCGGATGACAAATAATGATGACATGGCCTTATCATGCGAGCATATAATTATGCAAGGACGTTCCCTACGATCCTACCTTATATTAGTTGTTTCAAAGGTGGAAAATAGTCTTAATTTATTGACTTACATAATGGCACAAAATCGAAATTAATGGAATCGAATCAAAGGAAGTACAACCATCCTTAATTTGAGCAAATAATCACAGAAACATGTGTATTTTTTTTGAATAAAGATAAAAGTCTAAATTATTCCATTTTAATTGTTTATAAATATATATAAAACTTTTTTAAAGGCATAACTTAGAAACATGTGTGACTTAGTTCAATGACTAAAAAAATGTACGACTGAGCAAGATAGAAATTTGAAATCCATTGACCTTTTGAAATTAGGTTTTCTTACGTATGAAACTTACTGTACGCACATCTTGAAAATTTTGTACACGACCAGAAACGGTATACCCACTATAATATGATTTAGTTTGTCGAATGGTAATGCTCTACTTGGTAAAATCATTTGCCACAGAACGAAACGAATTGTCACCATCATCATTACGTTTGATGCACATAGTATATCTGGTAAAATGATCGGCTGCTATTGGAAGATGTGTTTGACAATGGACGTATAAAAATTAATCAATACCGATATATTATTTATGTTGCTAAAACTTTACTGTGCAATTATTTTGTATAATATTTTTTATTACCTAACTAACATATACCGATATTATATATGATAAATTATTTAGCGTAAATAATAATAATAAAAAAATTTCATAGTAGAATCGATTATAAAATATTATTATATCTGTAAGTACTTTTTAAGTAACGTGTAATTTTATCTTGCGCGCTCAATTCCAGCAATAATTCGAAATTATTGGAACCGAATTACGGGAAGTACTATTACCAAAATTTAATTTCAGCATGTCAGAGAAGAAAAACAGTAGAACTTAGTTCAATGACTAAAATAATATATGGGAAGGGATCCTTGAAAATGGATTATATTTGACAATCTTAACAATCGATCTCCATAAAAATATATAAAAAATAGAAAAAAGCTTGTAGATATATTTTCCTACTTATAGATTGATGGTGATTCAAATTTCATACAATTTCATTACTATTTACTAGTCCATCAAAGACCATTAAAATGTTATGCACTTCCCAACGATTGTAATTTAACGATCATTGATGGACCATCAAATGATAATGAAATTGTATGAAATTTGAATCATCATCAATCTTTAAGTAGAAGAACATATCTATAATATTTTTTCATATTTATTTGAAGATTCATTTTAAGATTGTCAAGATAACTATGTCAAGTGATCCCCTCTCCTAATATATATACGTAGGACAACTTTGAACTCATGGACCTTTTGAAATTAGGTATTCCTATGTTTATATCCAACGAAAAAGGTATACGTACTGATACGTCCTGGTTTAGTCTGGCAAGTCGTGTCAAGAAAATATTGAATGTTATGTAAGTCTAAAGGTATGTGTAAAGAGAGCACAAAGCTACTCTGACATATAAGTTTTGTGCGTATGTAAAAAATGGATCCCTTTCTCTGTCCATGGCATGATCTCAGTAAAAACCAACCCTACACATAATGATAAGTCAGTATGCTTGACTGTGTAATCTTACCTTGTTTAACTATGCTATTTTGGATTGTATCCAGATATAATCGTTATTCATAATAATGGACGGTTACAAAGGTAGTTGTACTCGAGGTAAGTAGTAGGACAATCTCAAGCTTGCGGACGTCGAGCTTGAGATCTTTCCATTCGAGATGTATGATGAGTGAAAGAGGCCGCGTATGGCCCATTATAATTTCTAGGGCTAAATGTTTGGGCTAACGATAAATGGGCCTCCGGAAACACAACCCTATCACACACTATATACAATATGATTTTAGTTTGACTATGCACGTCGCTTTACTTGGTAAAAACATTTGTCCCGTAACAAAAAGAGTTGTCACCATCATCATTGCTCATACAATATACACATATTTTCATCCAATATGCTCATACTTGAATTTTGAAAAATACAGCTATATTTTTGTTAACGACCCATCTCGAATTGTCTAATTATTTTTTATTGAGAAAAAATATCTAATACCATTGACAATGAAAGAGTTATGTAAAAAGTTTTAAAATATTAAGTTTGTAAAGAAAATTTTCTTTATCGATATGATTATCTATTATTTTGAGTTTTATTTTTTGTTATTGTTAATATATAAAAAATATTTTTGATAGATTTCTATTATGTAAGAATATATCTCTACTCCTTATTAAGCATATAAATATTCTGATCTTGTAACGGTTCAGATTTTTTTGTTAAATTTTTAGAGCTAACATCAGTTATCGAGTTGAGCTATTTGTCAAATAACGTTACTATTTCTATGACCATTTGTGTTGAAGTTATATTTTTTCTTAATTTTGATTGTTATACGAAATGTTATATAATTTAGGAGTACAATTGTTTTACTTTTTTTTTTTTCTTAGATTGTCATCAATTATGAATTTTAACTTTTTTTAATTCTGAATGTCAACCTTTTCTCTCAATTCTGTATTTATTTTATATTAAATATGTATTCAGCTTGAATTTTATATTAATTATTAAATTATCTTTATTTTTATTTTCTTTCTTTTCACATGGAGATATAAATTTTTAAAATTTTAAAAGATATCACCGTAACAACGCACGGACAAGATACTAGTGTTAAATTATTGATATTTTTTATTTATTACCTTATTAGTTAATTGGTTTGAATCCGATAATCTATTATAATACGATTAACCTTGATAATCAAAATTTTACATCTGCCCCATTATGAGAAGGTATCCATTGACAATGGGTTATCATGATAATTTTGATAATGGATCTCCAAATAAATATGAAAATAATCTTAAAATATATAAAAAAAAGTATAGATATGGTCTTATACTTATAGATTGATGGTGATTTAAATTTTATGTAATTTTATTATCATTTGCTAGTCCATCAAAGACCATCAAAATATTATATAATTTATAATGATTTCAATTTAATAGTCTTTAATGGACCATCAAATGATAATGAAATTAGATGAAATTTGAATCACTAATAATTTATAAGTAGAAGAACATAGCTATAAGATTTTTTATTTTTTAAGATTTTTTTCATATTTATTTAAAGATCCATTATCAAGATTGTTAAGATAACCATTCAAGTGATTCCTTCCCTATACATATATTGGGAAAATGATCAGCTGCTTTTTTTTATTGTCAATACGCAATACCTAACAATTTTATTAGGGTGAATTGGGTATGTACCCATGAATTTTTTTTTCGTATTTTTTTTTAAATTTGGTTGTTTACTCATTAAAAACTCACTTGACTTGTTATTTATCTAGATGATGAAATATCTTCATTAAATCAACATTAAATTTAATAAAAATATATATTACCAAATTACACCCCCACCTAATTTTTTTCTCCTTTCTTTCCATTTATTTTTCATCAGCGACTATTTTTTTTATTTCTCTTCAGCTCAAATAAATTTAAAACTAAATATATCTCCTCTACCGCTCCTCTCTCCCTCCCATCTGCCCCTCCTTTTCTTTCGCGCTTGTTTTTTAAAATGTTGATCAAATATGGCAATCATTTGATGTTATATGTTTGTTATCATAAAATATTTTTCTTGAAAAACTAATATATGTATTTTCTCAATATATTTTTATAATGATGTTGTATTATAATATCTCAAATATAAAAGTGGTGGAGGGGTCTTATGGATTAATAATTTAATAATAAAGATAATATTTAAATAATGAAGAAAAAGTGAATTAAATAGGAATGTTAGTTTGGTCATAGAATTTTTTATTAGATTTTAATGTTAATTATTGAAGATAATTCATCTTATGGATAAATAATAAATTAAATGAGTTTTTAGTGGGTAAATACTCAAATTTAAAGTAAATTGATGGAAAATTTTTCGATTAGTCAAGTTTTCATGGGTAAACATCCAATTATTATATCAGCCTATACTTTTCAGATAGTGTAAAATTTTATCTTGCACAAATTCCAATAAATCAAGCACAACATTTACTGGTCTCGACTACCTGCAATAATTTGATTAATTATGACAATGCTCCGACGAGTTACTTAGTTAATTTTTAGAAAAATTGATTAAATGTCGCTCTAAAATTGGGAATTTTAAAACATAACTCAATTGACTTTAATTTTGTCACTCCAATATAAATATAATATAATTTTAATAATTTAGTACATACCTAAATAAAAAATATGATTTCGATTACTATTCAAGAAAAAATGTTGTCTTTACAATGAACGAAATGAAACAAATGCTGTCTTTTCAATTTAGCGTTCTATTATTTTTTCTTGATAGTAATCGACATCTTATTTGATTTTTAGGGTATTTTTGATATTTATTAAATTATTATATTTTTATATTGAATTGAGTTTCAAGTAATATTTAACTAAATTGGATTTTGAAGTGATATTTTTCTAAAATTTTTAAATTTGAGGTGGCATTTAATTATTTTTCCTTATTTTTATGGCATTCTATCGAAATTACAACGATTCATCAGACACGTTGGAAATTAAAATATTATGAAGTAATTCTACTATGCCAAAGTAAAATTCAAATCGAGCGAAAGGTGAATGAAAATATACATGAAGTGAATTTTGAATGAGCCAATAAACCCTACCACATTGAAAGTGAATTTGTAAAATAATCAGAGAATATATGATTTTTGGAACATTCAAAGTTCGAACTTTGAACATGTGTTGTAAAAAACGACCTTGGCGGCCTATTTGGCGGCCGAATAGTCAGAAACTCGGAATCAATAATAAAACTGACACACATATGTAATTCGGAGAGAATTTTGCACTTGTGAACAACTAAATGGCCAACAAATTCGATTAATCATTTGTTTTTCTGATTAATCGTTTATTTTCATCTGATAATCATCCTGAGTTTTTTTTATTTTTTATTTAGCCTATTAGAAGCATGGGCTAAGCCTTATATATATAGAGAGTTAGATTATTGTGAAAACGTTTGCATTTCGAGTCCAAATGCATACGGTTTAAATTTTATCGTAACACATCCAAAATTTAAAATTATCATTCTCATTAAATTTTTATATGAAAATATTAAGGAATACAAAAATTTAGAATATTTTAAGTTTTCTAACTATTTGTTTTGAATTTTTGAAAATCAGCAACAATAATTTAATATTTTATTATTATTTTAGTGCTGATTTTCAAAAATCCAAAACAAATACCTAGAAAACTCGAAATACCCAAAATTTTTGTATCCCTCTATATTTTGATATAAAGAATTTAATGAGAATGATAATTTTGAATTTCGGATGTGTTACGATAAAATTTGAGTCGTATGCACTTGGGCTCGAAATGCAAACGTTTTCACAATAATCTAACTCTCTCTATATATATAGTAAAGATACCGCGTGCTTAAGCTCACGGAGGTCTTCCGTGAGTTTAACTCAAAAAATATATCAAATCATCTCTAAATTTTTATTTATCATGTTCATTAAATTCTTTATATGAAAATCTTGTGGGATGCAAAAATTTAGAGTGTTTTGAGTTTTTTAAGTTATCATTTTTTATTTTTGAAAATGATGTTCAAACATTGAATTTTTCTTAGAGCAGATTTTTAAAAATTAAATTGGTGACTTAAAAAACTCAAAACATTTCAAATTTTTGTATCCAACAAGATTTTCATATAAAGAATTTAATGAGTATGATAAATTAAAATTTAGAGATAATTTAATATATACTTTTGAGTTAAGTTCACGGAAGGTCTCCATGAGCTTAAGATCATGATATTTTTACTATATATATATATAGAGAGAGAGAGAGAGTCCGACTATGGTGCTTTGCAAAGCACAAAGACATTGTGTGCTTTGCGTTCTATTTTTAATTTCAAGTCAGAAATAATTGATCTGAACTATTCAATCTAATCTTCATATAAAAATCTATTAGTAAACCAAATTTTATATTTTTTAGAATTCTTTTGCTATTTTTTCTGATGAGGAGAAAATGACTTGATCTGTGAATTCCGGTTCATCTAAAAATGATGGTTTTACCCCTATCTAAAAAAATAGCAAATAAATTTCAAAAAATATAAAATTTGATTTACTAATAGATTTTGATATGGAGATTAGATTGAGCGGTTTGGATTGATCATTTTTGACTTAAAATTAAAAATAAAGCGCAAAGCACACAACGTTTTTGTACTTTGCAAAGCACCATAGCCTAATTATATATATATATATATATATAATAGAGTTAAAAGACACTCAAATCATCTTTTAACAATATATGCTCGTCTCTTTTTCTTCTCACCATGGACATCTGATTCATTATCTTCTCACTATAACTCAGTAATTTGTCTCCTCCTCTTGCTTTTTGACTTTGATATATCGAATCTTCATTCATTCATAGCTTTTATCTTTTTTCTTTCATATAGTTTTTTCCTAACAGTTTCAATTAACTCCTTTAAGAAACGTTTTGTTTTTTATAGTAAAAATAAAGAGATTGTAGCCCTTTTATAATTTTCTTCTAAGAAGCAAAAATAATTTTGTGTATGCCTCATTTAATGGCTGATGCTTTTGTTTTAGTTAATCTATCTAGTACTTTTTGAGAATACTTCTAGACTATCTGGTAACTTTTGGTTGGTCCTTTTTCATGGAAATATAATATAATATAGTATGGACTATGGAGAAGGTACTATGAAATATGAATTGATATCTTATTTTGTAATGCTGGTCTTCACTGCATAGACAATCATAATTATAATTATACATGATTTATCTCGTCTTATATGGATCCTTTCTAAATGTCAGTTATGTTCTAATTTCATTAATCTTTTAATTATTTGGATAAATTTTAAATGTGGTTTTAATTTCATGTAACTTTTTTAAATTGACTCATAATTTATTGTTATAACGTTAAAGTAATTTATTAAAAAATATTAATTAACTTATAAGTTATTCAGATAAATTAAAGTAAAAATAAGTTTGTTTCATATATTTGATAAGTTAAATAATTTGTTTTAATATATTACGAGTATTTACACATAATATTAATGAAAATATAAATTTATTCGTAAAATTTCAATTAATTGGCCACACACCGATCAATTGTTTGACGGTATTTATTTCTAGCACTGCTTTGAGCTAGTAAATGATGAATCCTAATATGTCTAGGCCGCAGTGGAATATAGTGCCCTGAATGTTGAATGTTGAACCTAGAACCAGCCGCTAGTGGTACATCCTGCATGTTAAATGTGAACCTCAATTCAGTTACATGTGAATTGTAATGAATTTAAAATTGCAAACGAATTTTAAGTTAGTATTCTAGGAAAGCATTAGCTGTCCGCTCAATTTTCGTCTATTCACCTCTCCGTTTCATTTTTATATAATATTTATCTAATTGTCAATTAAAAATATAGAATTATTAACTACCAAAACATAATCATTTTAAATACAAATAGGTATAAATATAAATATATATACAACACCAACAATTATATATTATCAGTCGGTAGGTATTTAATTATAGCGAATGAATAAAACGTTGGAACAATTATATGTTACCAGATTCTTGTCTCATTTTATCCATCCGGGTGAAATGAAGACAAACATCTAATATTCTTCGTGATAATAAAGTCTCAAATAAACTAAATGGCAAATTCTACAGAACAACGATTAGACTCACAGTGATATATGGTGCATAATGCTAGGCTATAAAAGGATAACACATTCAGAAGATGAGTGTAGCTGAAATGCGGATGTTACATTAGATATGCAGCCACACAAAGAGAGATCGAATTAGAAATGATGATATACATGATAAACTTGGGGTAGCACAAATTAAAGAGAAGCTAGTTCAACACCGTTTACAATGATTTGATCATATCCAACGAAAACTTTCTAAGATACCAGTAGGCAGTGGTATTTTAAGTCGTCCTGAAAACACAAGAAGAGGAAGAGGTAAACCAAGATGGACATGCGAGGAAGCAATAAAAAGGGATCTGAAAGAATGAAATACATCCAAAGAGTTTGTTTTGGATAGAACTCTGTCGTACACATAATTGCAATCAAATTGAGAATCCAAATACGAATCCATATTTGTTATTATAGCGGATTTCAGATCGGATTTGAATCATATTTCGGATCTTATATTATAATAATATTAAAAATAACATAATTAATACATGACAAAAGAAAAATTATCATGTTATCTTAAAATTATTTCAAACGTAACAACAATCATAATTCATATTTGCTATTATAGTAATCTTAAAATTATTTTTTCCAATCATAAACGTAGCAATAATCATAACTATTTGTTCTAACTTTCAAAATATATAATAAACATCAAATAACATAATAAAATCTATCTAATTAATATAATAATTATTCAATTTTATGAATCAACACAGAATGAAACATAAATATTGTTCTTCAATTTAAACTAAATTGGACATATTTATTTTATTAATTCATATATGATATAATTTTATTTTTTTATCAAATTCATAATGGATTCGAATTCAAATCTTATAAGATTCAAATATGGATCCATTATATTAGATGAATTATTTTCTAGAATTCATATGCGGATCCAATAAACTAACGAATATATTTTAAAGATTCATATACTGATCCATTTGTGTTGATTCGGATCGGATTTTTGGATTATGAATATCCATTGACAGCCCTAAAGATGCTACAACAAATGATATTTTGATTTGGACAATAACCAAAATTGGCAAGGCGAAAAGTAGAAACTTTCTCCATAAATTTATGTTCTCTAATGATTTTTCTTGGATCTTATTCCAATGGAGACCAATTCTTTCCTTACTTTTATCCGATGGAGAAGCTAACAGACATTACAAGTAGTTAATACATTTTAGACATTACAAGTAGTTAATACATTTTAGATAATATTTTAGTGTGCATATCGCTGATAAATATGCATGTTACGTAATCGGCGTGCATATATTAGTGATAAATATGCATGTTAATTATATAATGGTAGCTCTAGTACATAGTCATAAAAATATAGTGAAATTAATGGAATGCCCATTTAAAAAAATAAAAATAAATAAATGCAAATAACGTATCATTTTCATGCCAAACAGGCTTCACCTTTAACCAGCCTAACCAATAACCATCACTGGTTATAGTCTTTCTAAGCTGTACGGACTGATATATGAAGTCTAAGGGGAACATTCGCATTCCATATGGCGGGTGTGATCCCCATTTTCAATAGGGTAGCACATTAAGTTATTCTGATGAGTTATTATAAAAATATTTAATTTATTTAACAAAATGCATTTGCGGTGTAGTAGAGATGTTTCTCATTTGTGGCCATGGAGTGTTAGAATTTGTCCTTTCTTAACAACAATGTAACCTAGTCATTCGAATTGACTAACTCTATCTTAACCCAAGTGTCGACTGCTTGCTTCAAAGGCCAAAGCGTTTAATAAATGCATATTAATTGATTTCAGTATAACATTGGCTCTCGGATATAATTACATGCTTTTCTGCTAAACATAGAAATTTTTCTTAGTTATTTTGTAAATTTGATTAATTTTTGTTCTAGGTTGACCTTTTTGTGTGAAAAAGAAGTTCACTAATAAATAATAATTAAGCTTAACTAAATTGAAGCATTCACAGAAAAGCAGAAAAGGTCTTCAAATATGATAATGTTGTTCATTTTAGGCAAATTTAAATCGAGCCAACATTTTGATTAATAGTACTCCCTTTATGTCTTCAACTAATAGATATGAGCCAGCAAAAAAAAAAAAAAAATTTGCCTTCCGGCATTTTTTTTCTCTAGAGGGGACCCCCAATGATTATTAACTAACCCCTATCAAAAATATTTGAAAAAAAAAATAAGGATGTTGATAGCTTAACTGATGGCCTTCATCAGACAAATCAGTGTTTCATCCTCGCATGTGTCAAATCATTTTGTACGACAGCACTTTTTATTTCTTCACTTTCGCAAGAAAAAACATTGGATGCTGTATCCGAGAAATATGTGCGAATTCTAAAATCTGAAAAGGAAAAATAATTATCACTAAACAACGAAAAAAGTGTTGGAGTGCTCAGTAAATTTGATATTACATATATTATTTTGAAATTATTCATTGTTTCTATAGTGACAAGTTCGAAATCTGATTTCAGATTTTCTTGTGAATATTCTGAGTTAAAAATGTTTTGACTTTGTCTTTGTTTAATAAAAAGGAAGTTTTTCATCAAATTTGGATCAAAGAAGAGCTTGAGGAAGGATTTTTTTTTTAGAAGAGCATTTTTTAGGCAAAATTAGGTATATACCCCTCAACACAACTCAATTTGGATATTTATCCTTTTAAATTTTAAAATTAAATGTTTATCCTTATAAATATCAAAACTTTAAATATTTACCCATAATTAGTATTATTCTAATAATAAATAAATTAATAATTAATTAAAATTATAATAGAACCCTCTATATTTTTTTCATCATCCATATAACTTGCACTACAACAAAGTTCAACTGTTGGAGCTCAAGAAATGAGAGCAAGGATAAGTAGCAATATAGCAACAACACAATGTGCATAGCAAAATGAAAGAATTCAATGCACCGTCGCTCACTTTGTTCTAATGTAAGTTATATGGATGATGAAAAAAATACATAGGGGTATTTTTATTCTATTATAATTTTAATTAATTACTAATTAAATTTATATGAGGAAAATACTAGTTGTGGATAAATAGCTAATATTTTGACATTTTGAGGGATAAATATATAATTTTTAAATTTAAAGGGGTAAATATCCAAATTGAGATGTGTTGAGAGTTACATATCTAATTTTATCTTTTTTTTATTGGAATCTTATATGAGTGTCACTTTTTTTGAAATCCGGAAGGATTCGAATTTTTATCTCGACCCCTCTTTTTTTATAAATAGAATAAAAATAATAATTTTCATGTAGGACCCGAATTTTTATCTCAAACCCACCAATTTATTTTTATAAATAGAACAAAAAAGAAGGTAATTTGGAATATTTTTTTTAAAATATTTATTTTTTCAATTTCTTATAGTTATTGTTCAATGTTTGTTCAGTAGTATTTTTTATGATATATTATTTTTTAATTTTTACCTTTATACTATTATATATTGGTTCATAAAAGATATATTATATTTTCATTAACACTTTAATTAAGTATATTTTTTTCCTTTTTTCTTTTATATTATTGAACAAAAATTGAACAACGACTCTGAATTAAAGAAGAAAAATAAATTTTTCAAAAAAGAAACATTCCAAATCCACCAATTTTTTTTTCTTTTTTTGGGTCTAGTTATAAAAAAGTTGAAGGGTCAGAGATAAAAATTTTACGTTAAAATTAATTTGTTTCTTTTCTTTGCGTTCTGTTTATAAACAAATAGAGGGCCCGAGACAAAAGTTCGAGGCCTTCTAGTCATTCTAAAAAAATTGATAATCATGTGATATTTTGATAAAAATAAAAATAATTGTAAACAAATTGTTTGAGGAGGCATTATATGTACGGGCTACTTGACTTTTTACACGTTGATGTGTAAAATTAATATTGCATAATCGTGCTCCTCAACGCCAATTCTTTATTTGCAATGTCACTAACATTCTAGTAAAACAAAGCTGTTGTCTAAAATTTTATCTTTTCTTCTATTAAGCCTATACACCGGTTTATTCCATATACCTAACTAACCATGTCTTTGACCTATTTCTAACAACGACTTATCTTGACTTTATGAGCTGAAAAACACATTTTAGTTATATAGGTGAAATAAAATTAATATTTGAGGGAATTTGAACAAAAAAAATCTCCAAGAACAACATATTTTTGAAAAGTAAATAAGAATGAAGTAATGGTTTCCATCATTCAGAAACTCTTGTCTAGATTTCATCCAGTATATGATCAACTATCTTTTATGCTAAACAAATAAATTATATACATTTTCCCGACTATTTCAAGAAAATTTATTATAGGAAAATATAAGTAAAAATAAGTTCTAATGAAAAAAAATATAAAACCAAGTAGCAATAAAATAAAGATTTTTTTAGTTAAAAAATTAAAACTGAAAAAAATATTGTATAATTTTGATATTGATATTATTATTGTCCTTGGATCAAATAAATTATTAAAAAAATAATATGCAATGTGTTTTACTCAACATTTTATTTCAATTGAGATCCATATTTTAATTGTTAGGTTGTTTTAGAATTGATCCACACCTAACCGGTCAGGGGCGGACCCAACGTTATCCAGTGGTGGCAACCCCCCCCCCCCCCCCCTTCTGGATTTTGAAAAATAGTATTTTTAGGTAATGCTTTCGGTAATCTACGCCTCCTGAAAATTTTTTTTGCCCCGCCTAAATTATTTGATTGCGTTTATTGAGAAAAAATATTTAATATTGTGCGTAATGAAATAATTATAAAAAGATTTCAAAATATGAAGTTCCATAGAGAAAAACTTTCATCATAAACTTGATTATTTGTCACTTTGAGTTTTATTTAGTTGTTATTTTTAATATGTAAAAGGATATTATTTTGATAGTTTTTTAATTAGATAAAAATATATATTTAATTATTTTTATTTTTATTTAAAATCCGATTTGTTAATGAATTTGAACTAGATAAACTATTATAATCCGATAATTGCCCTCCCCCCCTCCCGACAGAAATCCTGCATCCGCCCCAGTAACCGGTTAGCTTATAAATTTATCTTTTTCAGATTGGATCAGTCGTAAGAGCCAGATTGATCAGATTAAATGAGTTGGATAACATAACATCGGTTTGAAATCCGGTTAACATAAAATCGGTTTGAAATTCCAGAACCGAACCGTTATTTATCAATCAATGTTTACCTAAAAATCGCTTTATTAATTATTATGAACAGATTTCAAGCACTCACGGACTAAAGCAAGTGATCAAGTGACTAAAGCATACACACTTATGTATATGGATTAACTTAATCTTAACAGGTTGCAGATTAATGTAATGCATCAAGATTCAAGACTGAGTTGTTTGAATGTGACAGCGCGCAGTCATATTCTGATTTGTTTCCAGAATCTTTCAATAAATCTGAACTGGGACTGTACTAGTCAACCAGGCCACAGTATTATACTAACTAATTCATTACTTTAAAATTTTATGTAAAAGTATTATGATAGTACTACTCTTGACTCTCGAGCACTTCGCTTTTTATTTGATCCCCAACCATTAATAGTGATATTTAATCACGACATTTGTGTAGGATGGATTCAGACTTTTGATTTAAGGGGCAAAATATAAAAAAAAATAGGAGTCAAAATTAAAAAATTTAATTAAAATTTTTTTTTCTTAATTTTTCTAAAAAATATTCATAACTATAAAGATATTTGTAAAAAAAAAAAAAGACGGCAGCTGCTCCCTGACTCCTTTTAGATCTGCCCCTTGAACAAAAGATCGAATTAGATTTATGTGCATGTTCAAATATATTTTTTTAGACTGCATTGACTAAAGTGTAAAACTTTTATGAAATCATAGCAAGATTATCCCCACATTTTGAATTCGTTTATAGGGATATATTGGTGTTTCTTATGTTTAATATCTGAAATTGAGAATACATTTTCGAATTGGCGAAGTATTTTTCTATATTGTAACAGAAGCGATGCTTTTGTTTTATTTGAAATTAAGGAAACCGTAGATATAGCTCAAAAAAAAAATCAAAGAGAACAAAATTACTTTGAACCAAGGTTTTATAATACGAATTTTAATATGCGTGTGGTTGACCACTACACAGCGCATATGCGATATGTGGGTGCATGCGCGGATATATATTCTAATTTTTTTTTATAATATTTGAATCGATCATTTATTTTTGAAGAATTTTAATGTAAAATAAATATATATATAATAAGATATTAATATAATTTTGAATATTTTGCATGAAAATTATAATATAATTAATTTTATAGGCTTAATACGATAATTATTTTAAAAAAATAATGTGCATTGTTGAATATGCGAATGTATATTCTTATGTGTGTGGTCTCACACCGCATAAACATAAACGGACTGTATACGCAACCATGCGGCCGCTTTAAAAACATTGCTTTGAACAATGTTCTTTCTAAATTTTAACTTGGTATCATCTGAATAGAAAGAAACAGCTCTATTGCTTCAAGGGCTCAATTGAAAAATGGCCTCAATCTATTTAAGTATATATACAAATCATTGCAGCAGTTCAGAGAAAATCCAGATAAGATCATAAGACCCAGGTCGTATCTCTGTCACTCTGTGGACGGAAGGCACCGTACGGATCCATTAAATTATTATCTGCACCTTTGACTCTGCATGCGAGCACAAGTCTCTATCCGTTCTCTGGTTAGGCGTACCGCGTACCAACCTGTTTATTGGAGAGAAGTGTTAATTCGATCCGTGATATGATGGATTAATTCGATCTGATTTGATGGTTAATTTGATCTTATCCGAATTTAATATGATTCGAAAATAAATAAATCAGATATAGATCTAATTTTTTGATCTGAATCGATTCAAATCGGGTTAGATTCGAATCAACCCGATCTGATCTAATTAATTACGCTGCGTTATACGGTGCAGAATAATAGCAATTCGGCTGAGGGCGGAGCTATGGACGTAGAAAAAAAATAGTTCTGATAGAGAGACAGACTCAATTGAAATTTTTGGATATAAGTGCCCTCTAAATTGAATATATCCCTAATAAATGTCTTGCAAACCAAAATTGTTTTATTGGATTGTTGCCATTTGTTATAACTTCTCTATCTCCTCACATAGAGCAGTCTCCATTTGTACATATATAAACATTAAAGTTCAGAAGGCATTTAAATAAGGAAAGAATTCATTGACAATGAGTTATTTTGATATTAGATCTTCAAATAAAGACGAAAAAATCTTAAAAATAAAAAACTTATAAATATATTTTTCTACTTATAAATTGATGGTGGTTAAAATTTCATGTAATTTCATTATTATTTGTTAGTTCATCAAAGACCATCAAAATGTTATACACTTTACAACGATTTCAATTTAACGGTCTTTGATGGACTATCAAACTATAATGAAATTATATGACATTTGAATCATCATCAATTTATTTATAAGTAGAAGAATATATCTATAAGATTTTTATTTTTATTTTTTTCACATTTACTTAAAAATTCATTGTCAAAATTGTCAAGTCATCCCTTCCCTTTAAATAAAATGTAACATTAGTGGGAACATCAATATCATAAGGGCTTAAACTACCATTGAGCAAAGTTATTGCACAGAAGCAAATGCAAAAAATATTTATTTTTTATGTCGTTTAGTCAACCCAAATTGTCATGAGAATTAATAATTCGAAAATAATGCAGATGTATTATAAAATTAGTTTGATTCATGAATAATTCGGAAATGTTTTGAATATTTTTTCATATTCTTTTATTCATTCATTTGTCTTGAGTGCTCGAAAAAAAAATTAACCTGAAAACAAAGATAAATTTATTTAATTGCGTTATTAACTAGATTAATCTTTTTATAAGATGCTTGTAAAATTTTAAAAATATTCGAACATGACCTCTTTTTATTTACTTCCATTTTTAGCTTTTTTATGTATCAACTAAATTTCTCGTTTTTTTTCCTGAACTTGACCTCTTTTAAAAACGTTTTTTCTTTGAACTTGACAACTTGTGTTTCCCAAAAATTTGAATGCTTTGTACAGCTAGCTCTGAAGACACGACAATTAATCAGGGTTATATCCGTCTTTTCAAAAAGATGAATTAAGATCCAACTCGTAGAAACAAATCTGTTGTCATACTTTATTATAAGCTAGGCGGAGCCGGACATTAAGTCTGCGGAGCAAAATTTAATTTTTTTTAGAGGAACAAATTTTAAAAAAAAATTTCAGTTTAAATATATTTCTTTTATTTTTTTAAAAATATATAATCACAGGATATTTTAAAAAAAAATTCTGATCAGAGAGGCGACGCCCCCTGCCACTAGGTGGCTCCACCCCCATATTATAATAGCGGTTGCCATCGTATCTATGTGGATGGGTTCACAAAATAAAATTAAAAAAAAAAACCTTTAAAAATTAAATTGTGGCTGTTTATCTTAAAATGAATCGGCTGCCATAATTCAACTATGATAGCAGATTCTGATCTGCCCCGACTGACTCAGTCCATATAAAACCATCTCTGCCCCATAATCTCACGCCCCTGAGGAAAAGCTCGGAATTAAAGGGAACTTTGGGTATGACGCAATTTTTTTTTAAAAAAAAGTTCTTTCTTCGATTTTTATTCAGATCAATAAACCTCGCACACGGGCGGAGCTAGGAATTTTTCCAGGGTGTAGCCCCAATCGGATTAACTCGCAGAAATAAGTCAAAAAACATGTATATTAATGCAAAAAATTATCTCATTTGCAGGCAAGAACTTCAAATGACTGAGTATGTTTTCTCATATCTGAACCATCAATTCAAGCTACTAAATATATTCTACGTGAAAAAAATCTTATAGATGGTCAAATTTTAATGTATTTGTATTTCTATTTTTGTGAGTGTTTTTCTTAATATGAGTCTAAAATAAGAATGAAAATTGTTTGCATATGAAATAACTTTATATATTTTGGAAATCTGAAAAATATAATAGAAAATAGAAAATTTCTAAAAATAAAAATTGATTTCCTAAATATTTTGTATAGTAACATTTGTCAACTTGAATAAAGCAGTACTGTAAATGTGTTGTGATCTCAGAACATGGACCCCCTTTTCCGGAGATCTAGTGCTTCTATTTACAGGCACCTCTGGTGCAAGTGTGCAACCCAGTATTTTATTCAGTAATTATTATTCCGAACGGGATGTTATTTATTGTCCAGTTCCTGTCTTTTTCAAAATCTGTGCAGTTATTTTTCATTTTTTTTTTTTGATAGTTTTCGACCACTTCATTTGAAGAGCAGATTTTTGCTCGCTGCCCTGAAGTGCAATTCGAAGTGCAGGTGATGCTCTTCCATTCGGGCCTCTTAAGCATTAACTAATCGGACTCAAAGTTTACACAGGCCCTATCAATATTAAATATTTTTACTTCAATTGAAATGCAATTTATTATTGTCAATAAACATTAACCCAGGAAATTTCGTGTCATAAAATTCGCCACCTTGGGTATCGTATTATAAAAATCTAAAGTACACCCATAATTGATTGCACTTGTGAAATGAGTTAGTGTATTATTGGACTTAATTACTATTACGTTTTCTTCATCTTGAAATAAAGTTTCTATAACAACTACAGACCTACTACTTTCTTCATTATAGAAAACTAGTGCAAGAAGCATAATAATAACTGTATAGTATATAACTACATATTGCTCAATTGCAAGGAATCCTCTTGAGGCCAATTTGTTGGGCTTTATTTTTTGTTCTAAGGACTGATGTCACATGGTTAAAGGGTCGGTTCCATTTAAGCCGAAATAAATATATATAACTGAACTTTAGTTCAATTTGTTAAATTATGAATCAAACTAAAATTTTAAAAATAACAACCGAATAAATTAATATTTGATTAAACCAAAATTATTTTTGTTATAATGTGATGAAAATTTTAATAGTTCCAAAATAATGATAGAAGAAATAAATAGTTTAAAAATAAAATAATTAAATAAATAAAATTTATAAAAATATATATATTTCGGTCGTTCTTAATATTATTCTTATTTATATCAAATAAAACTAATTTACTTCATAAATTTTGAACTATTTGGTTTGTTCAATTTATCAAATTTTAAAAAATATATAAAATCGGACCAAAGAATAACAACTGAATTAGCTAAAAAAAATTAGCCGAACAAAAATTAAAATAAAAAATAAATCATATAATCTAAAATTTAATAATTCAGTTGAAATCTAATTAAATAGTTCCATTTGCACCCTAAACATGATGAGTCGTGAAGTTGATTAAATAAAAATACTAGCAACAGGACTGACGCGAAAATTACTGTACTTTTTATATTTTTAATATGTCCTATGAATAATTATTGAACATAACACAGAAGCATCATATACAATGACCAATGATTATGCAATAATGACGCATTAGTTTATTTGTTGTTCTCGGTTGGAGAGTGCAAATTGCGTTGATAATATCAATTGCTATGCAATTCCCCAATCTAGTGGGACAATAATAAGAAATCACAGATGAAGCAGCTTCTGATTGTTTTTCTTTTCCCTTTTTAAATGGACGGCAATCTATATATAAACTCTTCTTTTGAAATTCATTAGAATTTAGAAAGAAAATCTTTAGGAATTGTCTACATGAAATCAATTGCACTGGAGAATCAAATCTGACATAGTTTAACATTGAGCCGAGTTATTTCCATTGAAAATGTTTTGAGATTTGTGACCCTGTACCATTCCTCGACCCTAGTAAAAGAAAAGAGGGGAGTAAAGAAGACCAATTCCAATATTTAGATACTTTTCTTTTGTCAAGAAAATTATACAGTTGCAAGCAAACCTCTATGTACAAAATACAAGCTCCAATAGTCCAATTCCACCCACAATTCAACAATATGCTTCTTTTTAAATACCATATTTTCTCTGAAAAATGATGCCCCATCTCAGTATATAGTAAACCGAGCCCTTCTCAGTTTAAACAATTATGGAATCTGTTGAAGACTTGTCTTCCACGAAATCCTCAAACATTCCCTATAACTTACCATCATGGCTTCTGACTCAAGCTTCAATATAAATACCAACAAAATGATCAATCTCATGCTCAACGGAGACAATTACCTCCCATGGTCACGAGCAATTTGCATCGCACTTGGAGGCAAAGAGAAATTAAATCACATAACAGATGCTTCTATGCCGGTAACCAAGACACCTGAATACAACAAATGGCGTGCCAGTGATCTTACAGTTATGTCTGGAATATTGAACTGTATGGAACCACATATCTACGGGATCCATGCCTATGCAAATACGGCAAAAGAACTCTGGGATTCACTGTATCAAATGTATGGGCAAGCCAACAATGCTTCCCGTATTTTTGAACTGCAACAGAACATTGCCAATTCAAAGCAAGAAGCTAATCAGTCCTTCACTGAATATTTTGGAGTCATGAAAAGACAATGGGAAGAATTGCGGCAGTTACGACCTGTCGCATCTACTGTCGATGAATATCTTCAACGGGAAGAACATGATCGAATTTTTCAACTACTCGCAAATCTATCTCCTGCTTTCGAAGAAACTAAGAGAGACATATTGCTCAGAACTGAGTTGCCTTCTCTCAACTCGATATGCTCTATAATTCAAGGAGAAGAGACGAGGAAGCGTGTCATGAGTACCAATTTCAAGAACACCATTTTAGAAAATAGTGCCCACTATGTTGCCCCTGGTAACAAGTCAGGAGATAATCGCTGGGCCAAAGGGAAGATGAAAAAATCAAGGTTCTTCTGTGATCACTGTAAAAAAGAGGGGCATTCGAGAGAACACTGCTACATTCTTCATCCACATCTTCGACCAGCAAGGGGCAGATCAACAGAAGCACATGTTGCAGTTTCCGACAGCCACACCGACATGCAATCTCAGCTGAACCAACTTGCTCAACAAGTACAGAAATTGCTGGAGATACAAAGATCGGTGCGAACAAAGCAAGGAGTCGGAGGATCTTCGATCGAACCGGTAATTTGGTGAAATTCGGTAATGTTCTAGCTCTCTCTAGCGTTTTCAATTCCAAAGATTATAGTCGATTCTGGAGCTACCGACCATATGTGTAGCTCTTCTCGTTAATAAATGACATTCGAGACTAGACTTGATTGTCCAACCGTGATCGTAGCAAATGGAGTTCAAATTCCAACTATGGGAACCAGGATCGGTAAACCTTTTTCTCGGAAAAGCGATGTTCGATTGTACCCGACTTAAAGACTAATTTGTTATCTCGTGAGTAAGTGTGTGAAAGAATGGAATTGTGACATTATCTTTACTCTTGATAAGGTGATTTTTCAGGACAGGATCACCAAGAAGATGATTGGTGAAGGAAAATTGAGAGATGGTTTGTATACCCTTGAATTGAATAAGGTTGCATTTACAGCTGCCAACAAAGTGGCTTCACTGTGGCATTCACGTATGGGACATCCATCTGATAGGGTGTTACATGCTTTAGATTTATCACTTACTCATAACTCTAATAATTATGACACTTGTCATTTTGCCAAGCAACATAGGCTTCCCTTTCCAGAACACTGTAATAAATCAGTTAATTTATTTGATTTGGTACATTCCGATGTTTGGGGATATGCCCCAGTTGATTCAAGAGAAGGATTTAAGTATTTTATCACTTTTATTGAAGATAAATCCCGTGCTACTTGGGTGTATCTCTTAAAATCTAAACGAGAAGTTTGTGATTACTTTCGAGTGTTTTGTAATATGGTGAAAAATCTTTTTAATACCATTTGTTAAAATTCTACGAACTGACAATGGAACAGAGTATACAAATCACAACTTCCAAGAGCTATTGAGCAATTTAGGTATTACTCATCAAACTTCATGTGTCGGTACCCTCAAAGAAAACGGTGTGTCTCGAACGGAAAAACAGACACTTTGGATGTCACTAGAGCCCTCCTAATTTCGCCAATTTACCAAAGTTTTTTTGGGCCGATGCAATTCTCACAAGTTGTTATCCGATTAATCGCTTACCTAGTAGAATCTTGAATAACAAAAGCCCAATGGAAATTCTATATAGCCGAAAATTTAGTTTATCTCATCTACGCGTGTTTGGATGTGTGTGCTATGCACATATACAAGATAGTGGAAAATTAGACCCGCGGGCTCGAAAATGTGTATTTATCGGGTACTCAACCATAAAAAAGGGGTATAAATGCTTCGATCCAATCACTAGACGTCTTTACATTTCAAGAGATGTTGTATTTAATGAAAATCGATGTTTTATAGCTTTCGGGGGGAGAAAGATTATTACGGTGATTGGGTGTGCCATTCCTCTATATCTTGTGAAAAAATCTTGCAGATCAAACGGATCAAGGCCCTATCTCCAGTCACACGGGTCAAGTGCCAGATTCTAATTCAGGTGAGCCCGAAATTTCTGAGGAGCCCAGTGAAGTCAATGGGCCCAGTAATGCAAACCAATCTAGTGAAGTTAACGAACCGAATCAAGCAGAGCCTACTGACAGAGAAGAAATGCAACTTAGAAGATCAAGCCGAGTCACCAAAACCCCTACATACCTGAATGAATTTGTAACTTATTATTCTACTAAACACCATATACAGGAGCACCTCAGGTATGACATAATTGCACCAAAATTTCTCTGTTTTTTATCTGCTGTTGATAAAGTGATTGAACCATCCAAATATGAAGAAGCTTGCAAGCATGAAATGCGGGTCAAAGCTATGCAAGAAGAAATAGATGCCCTTGACAAAGTAATCAAACTTGGCAATTAGTTCTTTTACCAAAAGGAAAACAAACAGTAGGCTGCAAATGGATTTATAAAACCAAATATCATAGTGATGGGTCAATAGAAAGACATAAGGCTAGATTGGTTGCAAAAGGTTTTACCCAAACCTACGGGATCGACTACAAAGAAATATTTGCCCCGGTAGTTAAAATGAATACTGTTCGAGTAATACTATCTATTGCTGCTAATTGTGAATGGCCTTTATTTCAAATGGACGTAAAAAATGCGTTCTTGCAAGGAGATCTTAATGAAGAAGTTTACATGGATCCACCTCCAGGATATCCCACTCAAGGTAACAAAGTATGTCTGTTAAAAAAGGCTATTTATGGTCTTAAACAATCTCCTAGAGCTTGGTATGGGAAACTAAGCACTGCTCTAATTCAGTTTGGGTTCAAGCATAGCGCAACTGATTCTTCTATGTTTATCAAAAGATCTTGCAACAGATTAGTAGTGGTATTAGTTTATGTTGACGATCGGTAATTACCGAAAATGACAAACCAGGCATTGAGTTTCTTAAACAACGAGTTGAAACAACTATTTGACATTAAAGACCTTGGTATTTTGAGATATTTTTTAGGCATCGAAGTAGCTCGATCGTACAAGGGATTGTTCATATCACAACGAAAATATGTCCTTGACTTGCTCAAAAGGCGGCATGATGGGTGCAAGGCCGGCAAGTATCCCTATGGAGTACAATGATAAAGGTAGCAACGATGATTCGCAATTGAAAAATGTTGAGCAGTTTCAAAGATTGGTAGGCAAATTGATATATCTCACCATAACTCGACGACATATCATATCTTTGTTAGTTACATAAGCCAATTCATGCAAAAACCAACCAAGGGACAAATGGGACTTGTGAATCATTTACTCAGATATTTGAAAGCAACTCCAGGGAGAGGAATACTAATGAAGAAAAATGGGCACACTAAACTCAGAGGCTATGTTGATGCAGATTGGGCAGGTAACCCATTAGACAGAAAATCAACGTCCGGATTTTGCATGTTTATTGGAGGAAATCCGGTTACTTGGAAAAGCAAAAAACAGACAGTGGTTGCCAGATCTAGTGCAGAAGCAGAGTATAGAGCCATGGCTGCAGCTACAAGTGAAATAGTCTGGTTACGTGCATTACTTCATGAATTGAATTGCAATTCGCTCAGTGAACCAACTGAACTGTATTGTGACAACCAAGCAAAGTACACATCGCTTCAAAAAAGATACTTGACAACACTATCACAACCCCATATATTTGCAGCAAAAACCAGATTGCCGACATTTTTACTAAAGCTCTTCCTCCTGGCGTGTTTCAAGGACTAAGATGCAAGTTGACCTCAGATGAATTGTTCGGTCCAACTTGAGGGGGAGTGTTGAAGATTTGAAGATCTGATAGCTATAATTCATTAGCTGTAACATACTTTGGGAAACATGACAGCTAAAATTTATCTCTTTCTTTATTGACTAATCACTGAATATTTGTTGCTATATTCAGCTTCATTGCTAGAAATTAGACCCTGATCACTATGTCTATAAATCAGGTTGTCATCTCTCTTGTAAACAGAACAACAAATTATAAGAAATATAATGGGTGGGAGGGAATTTTACGGGAGTGCTGTGTCAATTTTCTAATTACTCTTAATTTCTTCAGAATCCGTTAATTACTTCAATATATTACTTTTTAACTGTCATAGTTATGATGTTCTCTTTTGCAATGCACAACTAGTGGGATGAATAATTTACCAATAAACCGAAGCCTTAGTTTAAAACGCTGGAAATTTCCTGACAATGCTTTTAGGTTCATTATGTTTTTCATTTTAACATGTTCATTTTCGAGGAATTAAATTCGGTCTTCAAGGAGTTGAGTTCATAGCAAAGATGTCGTTTCTCCCTAGAAAGAAGGAAATACAGGTCATGGCATCATGCCATGCACAGTTCAGCTCCTCCATTTACATGGAACTCAAAACACATGCAACCATGTTTACGGATTATTCATCTATGATCTATCCAACAGTCCAACCCCACTCTAGGTCTAGGAATGAAATGTCTGCCAGTCTGCAGTTCCTGTCAGGTTCAATAAAATAAAGACAATATTTTACTCCAAAAATTATTTGGCAACAATTGTGTCGCCTGGACATTGGTCCAACAAATCTGCTGAGTCTGTCAGTGAGATCTGAGTTTGGTATCTGTGCCAGATTGCTCTCTTAAGCACACGTCATCCTCCAAGACTTCTTTTTCCTTTTGGAAATTGTGTGCATCGAGTCTGTACAAAAAAAAAACTTGTCAATGTTTTCAAAATTCTTATTAGGTTGTTCTGGAAGACTGGTACCAATTCCATGTATCGATACCCGTATCTCCTCTGCCAAGCATTCTGGGCAGGTAAGGAGGAACTCGTATTCCTTGTACTAGAGGAAAGCTTTATGTTCCATGGCAGATTAAGTGGATGACAATGTATTTTAAAATTTGTGCCATTAATTTCCTCTTAAGAAAAAAAAAAAATTCGAGGCCGGATGAATGGACAGCCGAGACGACAAAGAAGACATGCATTTTGTATATATATATATATAGTTGGATGGATGGGGTTATATCTCACGTCTGTTTTTTTTTTTTAAATATGACATATCTATAGTTTACTCTCGGGTCAGAATATAATCAGTAGGTCTGAGTTACTTCAAAATCAAACACCCCTAAAGTTTTAAAAGTAATGTCGAAGTTGATCAGACAATTCATGATCATTATGACAAACAGGTTTCCATTACCTTCACGGCAGCAGATGTGAACTCACACAATATGCTTCTGGTAATCAAATCATATTTATTTTCTGAAACATTACCAAGTTTTACCAGGTATCCAGTAGGGTAGGCAGTGTAATCACTATACTATAGGAAGCTGGGTGGGGTTGATATTTTTTTCCTCCAGTGCCTTTGTATTGAATAAATAATATTAATAAAAAAAATCCATTCATCACAATATATAATTTGTACAGGATGACTGAATGTTAACGCAGGTGGAATCATGTTGGGTTCAAAGTTCAAACGTTTGGCAGGCTGTTTAGGCTCAAACTTTTTGATCCATGTCAGACCAAATAACAAATTTGATGTCAGTTGACCGATTGTTGGAGACTAAGTGCCAATTTTCTTGTTTGGTGGTTTAGAGTATAGACACTTTTCTCTGTTGTTCCGAGTTCATAATATTGACTGATATCTCTCAGCTTTCAAATAAATTAAAATGAATAGGTCCGTTGTGAACACAACCTAATGCTCTAATATGGTCCGGCCCATTTCTGTACAGATTAGTCAAGAAATGTAGCCCAATTAAGCTCCTCTTCACAAATATATTGTTAGAGCCTCATATCCATGCAAATGGGTCCAATTTGGAACGATATTAAATCAGTATGAGACAGTGGCAATAACAGTTTCAGCACTGAACTCCACATAAGAATGCGAAATGTATCATGAAATACAAATTGACAACTGTGTATGTTCATTCTGCTTTTAGTTTAATTAGATTTAAAACCGTTACTAAGCACACTTTTTTGTGTTTCATCGTGACAGTATTTCTTTTTAATTATAATTCTAAGTGGGTTGTTAAAATTTCTCATTGCTTGGAATAATACATTAAAACCCATAATTTTTGTTAATTCGTAAAAGAGCAGTAAAATAGAAAACTAATAAGTAGTGACTTCGGTTTTAGCAAAAATCTCTCCAATTTATGCAAGGACCGTAGTCCTTTTTACAATTCCCGAGCTATATATATATATATCTTGTTATGGTTAAATCAAGATCGATGTCGTGAAGCTGAATACTTGCTTTAGGAATTGAGAAACTCAAGACATAGCAAATGGAAAAGCCGAGACGGGTTTGTCTTTCGGATCTGCATCTTCTGCCGCGCGTCACGCAATGTAAACATCCGTGAACCGTTAGATTTCCGGGGCTCCCTTTGAGATTGGCGAAGCACGCATCAAAACACAAAATTGGACGGCTCTCATGACGCGATTGCAGCGCGTCAGAGGATGTGAATTCTTATCTTTCCCATTAGAGCTGCTCATAAACAGTGCTTAGCAAGCAAGAAACATGTGTAAAGAGTGATGTACGGCCTTGGATCCTGTCTTTAGATTTATCTGGGCAACTCAAAATGAAGGATTATCTGGACAATCAATAGAACTCTTAATTAACTCTAGAAACGAGATGGATGGCATGGCAACTGTTCAAAATGCAAGAAGCATAACAACAATAAATAGAAGGTTGTTTCACAAGTAATAGAAGGGATGCGTAACAACCATATGGAAAAGCAGCAGCAGCGTAACTATTACAAAAGAAATGTGGAAGCAGCAAAATATAAAGAGGGGCGCATAAGAACTAACAAAAAGCACTCCGGCATCACTGGAACTTGTGATTCCAATTCTGTAAGGTTATTATGCAAGAACTGCCACAAGTATACACAAACTAGACAGCATGTCAAATAATTATATCAAGTAGTATCAAATATACCACTTTGAATTTACCCATCTGCCACAAATCAAACAACAAGCTAATTGGTGAACTGAGCTGGGTACAAATACCATCAGCTTATGTTGGAGCCTGGTTAAAAGAGGAGTTCTGGAACCACCATATCAATATATCTGATCATATCACAACTGGGCTGGGATCGCTGTAATAGATGAAAACCCAAACATAAACTGAAAAACCGCAGACTATGTTCAAGTTGCAACAACTGAAACATATGATCATTTTAGAATTTGACAAAATCCAACCTGAACCCGAGATCGACTATAAGACCCAGTTTTTTGAAAACCAAATCATGCTAACCAAGCTCCAATAATAACCTGAATCCCAACATTGCAAGACCTAAATAGACCTGAACTCTCAGAACACAAATTGAAAACCACTTGAACCTGAAGCTGAAACTAGCTGAAACAAAAAATCTGATTCCAAAAGTAAACTTGGGACCAGAAGCTAACTCTATTCCAATATCAATATGACCAAAACAACTGAATCAAATTCAGTCCCATTGCATGATACCAGTATCAACATTAAACATGGCTACAAGTTTATTCAACCAAAACAAGGAAAACACTATGCCAACATGCACACGAGACCTAATTTCTTAAGAGAAAAGGGTTATTAGAACAAAGAACAGGACTGGGAAACAAAATTTCCAAGGAAAGAGATAATAATAACTACAACAGCATACCATAAAAAACCACTCTAAAGTGTTAGACAAGTGCAATCACATATTTCCTTGCACTGTAAAAAGGAAATAGAAACTAAAACATACAAAAGACTCAAGAGAAATAGAGCAGAACATAGTACAAAATCAGCTCAATAATATGCACAAAAAATTTCAGTCAAAGAAACTGGGAATAGATTGACCTTACAAATCTCAATTCCGAACAAAATCATCCTCAAAATTGTGTATCGGCTACACTCTGGCATAAGAAAATTAAGCAAGGCTGCTTAGATATCCTAAGGCCAAATTAACTTAACAAAGTAAGATCAACATTACTCCAAGATAGACCAAACAGCTACTGAAAAGCTAGAACAGTTAGAGAATTGTTGATACATGAAAGCTCACAACAGCTAAAAATCTCGTGCTTTTAAGATCACATATTCTGGCACTCCGATCCATTGAGAGGTAGAAGAGTAGAAACATCTCACCTTCCACTCATTCGTCTTCATCACTTTCATCACTGAAGTAGCTAGTTCTCTTTTCTCTCTTCTCTTTCTTCATCTGTTCTCCTCTCTCCCTCATACCAGCTGCCATCTCATCACCTCCTCTTGTATCCACCACTGAAGCCCAGCCATCCACCTCAAAACTCTCCATCACATCCCCACCATCAGATTCATCACCTCCCATCCTCTGAGCCCCACGCCTTGATTTCTTATTTGATACTGGCAGCTCTCTTGGCCCCAATTGATTCTTTGGGCAATCATATGACAAGTGCCCCAAGTCACCGCACTCGTAACACCTCGACTTGTCTTTGTACTCACTCCGGCGAATGAACTCCTTAGCTCGAACGTTGTCAGATGCAATAGAAGCAATAATCCGGCGGCCATTAAGGATCTTCCCGTGCATGGCCGAAACTGCTTTTGCAGCGTCATGCTTTGAGATAAATAGAATGAAAGCAACGCCTTTGCTATGGCGGGAAAACGGTCTTTGAGGATAGTGATGCGAGCGACACGACCAAAGGTGGAGAAGAGCTGGTGGAGATCGGAATTGGTGAGGGAGAAATCGAGGTTGGAGACGTAGACAGTGGATTTGGAGGTAGCCAAGCCACCTGATCAGCGGAGGACGTGGCGGAGGTGGTGGAGGAGGCAGAGGTGACGGGTAGTGGATAGCGGTAGAGGAAGTCGTCGTCTTCGTCGCTCTCTCTGTTGCGCTTCGCGCCTTCGCCATGGATTTGCTTCTTCTCTCACATGTCTCACTGGCCTTTCTCCTACTTCCCTGTTGTTACAGGCTCTCTGGATCATGTGAAGAGCGAAGTATCGACATTTTAGATTGGGCTAATCTGGGCAATGTTTCGGTCTTCCGTTTCAGATTGTATCAAGAATCAAACAAAAAACATGAAAAAGAGAACAAAACGAAATTTATGCAGTCACCACGTTATTACATGTGGACAGTGATTTATTTCATAATTTATTTATTTTGTTGTACATTTATCTAACAAATTTTAAAAAATACTAGAAGTATGTAACACAATGTAATAAGGACCACTAAACGTGCTTTTATCGATGCAATTCTGTAATGTACGGGTTAATAGTGGCGTGTAACCATATACCAAGCGATTAGCCACGATATATTTACTTCAAAATCCCTTTGATTTGGTTAATCTTCATATAAAAAAAATGAGGAAACAAAAAGACAAGCTAACCTTTTCCATATCAGAACGTATTTAATATCACAAATCATCAACCATAAAAATGGCAAAACCAAATCTAACCACATATCAAGTGTGTGCATATCAAATTTAACACACTTGTCAGATTCCTATTTCAAAGTTACTACACAAGCAGCCACCATATTTCTAAAAAGAAAGATTTTTCCAAAAGCTAATCAACTCGCCTCATCTTCACATTCACAGGTTGCTCCTTGTATGACGCAACCTTCTCCACAGCTCGCCGCAGAGGAAGCGGCCTGCTCAGGGAAGACCTGCGGGCAGCGGCCAGAGATGGGCGGGGCCCATTAATGGCATCATTACCAACACGTTGCGTCAAGACGCTTGATGAACCATGGATGTCTGTGTTTGTGCTTTCCTCTTTTATAAGCATATACTTTGCCCCTTGTTCAGTATCAGGCTCAGATTTTACAGAACAACTTGGGATTATATTATTGTTTTCGGTATTAGCATTATTATACTCCATCTTGCAAGAATCACTGCTAGCCCCCTCCAGTTGGATCCCACTGCCTGGTCTAATCGATCTCCTCATAGGCTTCCTGTCATTGGAGAGGTATATCTCATCAGCAAATCAAATAAGAGCATTACCAGTAGAACAAGTTCAAATGAAAGCTTACCTTCCCTCTTCATGCAAGGGAACATTTGAACCAGAGCAAGATGCTGTCTTCACACTCTGCATGTGGGAGGAGTTCACAGCATGCACTGCTGCAATACTTCGTCTTCGTATGGATTTCCTACATATTATGCACATAAGTTTTTAACAAACAGAAGGTTACCTTTGATCAAATTAAGAAGGAAATGAAAATCCATAGTAACCTGGCGCCTAATTTTTGCCTTGGTGCTTCTTGATGTAGATCTTCTGCAGTAAGTGGTGCCATTGCTAAAGTCACTAATGGTCTTGTGCTGTTGCGTATAATATTTTAATGGGTAGAAGGGTTAGTTGGATCAACTAGTCAAAGATGAGAGGAAGATAAAGGCCCAAGTAGTTACCTATCGCCTAACTTTGGTCTAGGTGCTTCTTGGTGTACATGTTGCTCTACATGCTCTACATCTTGTGCTGTAAGCTCAGATGTTGCTACAGGCACCATTAATAGGCAGGGACGGTTCACTGCATCACATGCAACCTGTTGCTCGGTGGACAGGCTTGACGAAGGTAAACGGGAGATAGCAATTTCGTCAATAGTTGTTTCTTTCTGTGCGTGTACAGGCTTGGTGATCTCAGGCTCCATTTCAGGCTCAGGTTTTACTGCACAAATAGGAATAATTGAATTGACATCAGTACTGATAGCTTGGTCCTCTAGCTTTGAAGAATCACCAGTAGACTCCTCTAGCTTTGAAGGATCACCAATAGACTCCTCCATGTGGATCCCACTATTTGGCACTATCGAGCTTCGCCTCTTAGACTTCCTGATCAAGCGAAACAATATCTTTTCATAAACTATGTACATTTTGCAAAAGGAAAAGAAAGTTAAAAAAAGACAAACATGCCATACCTTCCCTCTTCATGTACCGGGACACCTGAACCAGAAGAAGAGGCTGCCTTGACACTCAGTACATTGGATGAGCTGATTGTTTGAGCTTTCACAATACTTTGTCTCCGTACGGGTTTCCTATTAATGTTGGTCGTAATGTTGTTATTAACAGCAATATATTTATATTGAATATGGGAAAAAAGAAATACTAACCTATCATCCAATTTTCGCCTAGGTACTTCCAGGTGACCTTGTCCTGTAAACTGAACTGTAGAAACACACAGGAAATTTGGAAATCAAACAACTGAATGAGGAAATAAAATAAAATGGAAAACAACAGAAATGAAAAAAAAAAGCCATACTATTTGACTCACTGTCAGTCTTTTTCCTTTTGCCACCAATAGACGCCTCTGCTGCCAAGTCAACTTGCTTACCCTTTTAAACAAAATTCAGGGGTCATTAGTAATATTAACATGTCTTAATGTTTTTTTAGGGTTGATGAAATGAAAAAGAAACATTTATGGCCCCAACGATTTGTAATGGTACATAAAGTATTTGGTCTGTGGCAGTAGAATTCCCAATTTAATTCGTTACTTGAGGCTCAGTAGCCAGTACCTAGAACCAGCACAATAAAAGCTGATGGCATTTATGGAGATGAAATGAATACCTGTGCTTTTATTTGCTGCTGTAATTGTTTAATCATCCTTTGCTTCTCCTAATTATATTTAGATAAAAGAAGTTAATCTTGTGGAAATATTGCACTCCAAATTTGGTACAGAACGAAGTTTCATATTTTACCTGAAGTTCCAACTTCTTTTGTTCAAGGACCAAAGTAGTACACTTCAACTCATGTTGAAGATTCTTAAGCTGCACTTCAATTATCATGTTCAATATTAATCCTGGATTGATAATAGAACTAATAAACTAAGTATATTAGAAAGTGGGCTTACTCTATCCTTCCCCAAATTTAGTTCCTGCAAATAAAAGAGAAAAGGTTTTAAAATGATATACAGTTTAACAGTACCTTGTATTTGAATGGAAAACACAATGTATAACGCTGGATGATCCTATGTTAAAACACAATGTAGTTAACTTTTCAAGAGAAAACAAGCCCCCTCTATTGAATTCATAGAGTAAAATTTCTCTGAAACCAGCTAGGAGAGATATTGTGAAATTACTTCAATGCTCCAATGTAAATTATAAATTTATAATTTATTACAGACATTGATATCTGGAGGCATTATAGGTTACCCTAATTTTCAGAAATATAGTCCAAAATTAAGAAAAGGAAGTACGAGAGCCTACAGCTAGCATCTGTGAGTTGGTCTCAGCAAGCTGCCAGTTCTGCTGACGAGCACCCTGCAATGCAATTTTAAGCTTCTCTACCTCTTCTTCAGATACTTTTATCATTTTGCTGCTCAATTTCAATAAGATTAAATTAACTTGTTAGATAGATAAGGTAAAATCCACAGTAAAACATAAGTATGGGAAAAGACTACAAAATTAATATAATGACTTCAGCATACCTCTTCTCTGCAATATTCTTCACCAGTTGAGCATTTTCCTGTAATTATTAGGACACAGTAAGTAAACTCACAGAACATATGTTTTTTAGAAATTAATTTCACATTTAAAATGTACCACTGTTCAAATTTTAATAAATATAAATGACATAGTAGGCCCTTCACATGCTACATAAAAAATATATATATATATGCCACTGTTCAAATTGGAGCTTTTACAAAGCTTATTTATGTTGACATGGTTCACCTGTGAGGAACAAATCCACATACTACTGTGAACTGCGAAAACAGTTCCTAAGTGCTCACAATTTTGCCCTCTAGAAAATCGCTGCTTTTTCCGCAAGCAAAGCATGATCAAACTTCTCAGAAAAAATTCTGGGAGTGATTCAAGCAAATCCAGAGGGCGGGGAAAGAAGTGGGGAAAATCACAGAATAATCAGAAGGGATACCTTCATAACTTCAGCATAATTTATTTCACAAATCACAGAATTTCGATCTTCCCTCACAATGTTGGATAGATCCACCAGAGTTTGTCTCCTCGCCCCTAATTTCGGATTAATACCTGTTATGTCAGAATAATTGAATCAAGTAATACAATAGTTCCAAAGCAAACCTGAAACGTTCAAGGTAGCCAATACAAGAAACAAGGGATTCTCCCAATTTGAGTTAGGGTTTTAGCAAATTTAGCACAATGTTGCCAAAATCTAGGCAAGAACGGTGAAAGAGACAGGCCGCACCCTAATTGAAGAACTGGTTCAAAATCGAAACCGAAAAGCACAGAAAAAGGAATTTCCAAAGAGCAAATGTTAGGTTTAGGGTTTTTACCCGTGACATGAGCTTTGTTCTCTGTACCACGAATGCGGCCTCCCCCTTCCATTGGAGGCCAAGATCTGAGACTTCTCGGATATCTTTGTCGGTTCGCTTTGTCGTTATGGCTTCGGAGTTCAGAGAAATCAAACAAAATTCAAAAGTCGAGGGGTAAGAAAGAGAGTTTCGGACAATAGGAGAGATCGATACCACGGAATTGGAAGAAATTTGAGCTCAGATAAGCGCTCAGCTAAACCTAGTAGGTTGATTTAGGTGGGACCTTATTGTCATAGATTAAAATTTCGTACGACTGATCTAAATTCAATTAAAAAGAGTCGGCGCGTTGTCCTAAGCAAACGGGTACCGTTGTGGAATTCCCTACTATTCAAATCAAAAGATATTTAATATTATATTTCTAAAACTTTTTTAATTATGTTTTTGATAATTTATCTCTGTTGGAAATTTTTTTCTTCTCGTGATTATTTTTATTGAAAAAAAAATATTTAATATTATACATAATAAAATAATTATGCAAAAATATCAAAATATAAGTTATGTAGACAAAATTTTTTTTCATCAAATTGATTATTTATTATTTAAGCTTTATTTTGATGTTATTTTTATCAACCAGATTATTCTTCATCAACCTGATAATTACCCGATCAAAATCTTACATCCGCCCGAGAATGAAATGAGATAACCAAGGCAGATCGATTAGTAAATCCTTTCTGTCTTTTTATTACAAAAATTCCTATAGTGGGATTTGGCAAAAAAAAAAAAATCATGTTCACGCTTATTTATCAATTAGACTATTCTGTTCAGACTTTATTTGATGAACCTCTGCCTCCCGTGATCTTCTCCCCGAGGATTTGCCAGACCAAAATTTTGTGATTACACAAATGCAATTGCGCCGAACATGTACTATGTGCATGACTTATAAATTGTCCATTAGAACGAAAAAAAATACGGGGATCTCAATGATTCCCTCTATAAACAGAAACTACGTATCTAACCATCAAAATAGACGAAAATTATTTTTTTTTATTAGTTTATATTATAATCAATATGATCTCAAGTCTTTATAACATGAGTTTGCACACAAAAATAAATATAAATGTATTAAAACGTTATAGTCTACTCGAATTTTGTATATTAAAAAAATCATACAAAAAAGAAGTGATTTTGAATGTTGTTATCAATTAGTTTATATTATAATTATTGTGATATCAAAGCTTTATACACTAAAACATTAGTTCTTCTGTAGTATATTCAATTTTTATATCATTTATTAGATTTATTTCAACAAATAAAATCATCAAAATGTATAAAAAAAATAAATGATTTTTTAGTATACTTTATAATTATTGCATGCTAAAACCTTTATGACATGAATGGTGCATAAAGATTAACTCAATTATATTAAAATAATACTTATTTGTTAGTTTATTCAAGTATTGTATCATTTGATATTTCCTTTCAACACATAAAATTAAAAAATAAACTGATTTAATTTGAATGATGTATACTAATGATTTATATTATAATCATTTTGTGCTCGAGCCTTTATGGCATGAATTGCGTAAAAATTAACTCAAATGTATTAAAATAATATTTTTTTTTATTTTTATTTGAGGTTTATATCATTTATAGTCTAATTTTAACATATAAAATCATCAAAATAGATAAAATTATTTTAAATAATGTCTTATATTGGTTCATATTATAATCACTATGACTTCATGACTTTACAATACGAGTTGCGCATAAGGATTAATGTTCAAAACTATGCTTGTTTTGTTAGTTAATTTAAGTTTTATATCATTTATAGTCTCATTTTAATAAATAAATTACTAAAATATATAAAATATTAGTTAATTTAAGTTTTATATCATTTATTATTTTGAGTATTGTCTCTTAGGAAAACTTCCCTCTTCCATTAATTACAGTTTCTTAGCAAAACTTCCCTCTTAAGTACATTTTTAATGATCTTTTCAATTGACATACCATTGCCTTTGCAGTATGAATTTTTCTTGCTCAATTGGCATACAACACTGCCTTCAGATATTAGGAAATAATAAATGAAGATTTTATGATATGAAAAAAAATCTATATTATAAAGAATATATGTATACTAAATTACATACGCATGTTGTCAGGGTTGATATTAAACACATATGTGACCCCTTACTAATAAGAAGAGCATATGTATATGTATACTAAAATAAAAGGGCCCCAGCCATGATGATGTACCAACTATTGATAGAGTGGGAAGCAATGACACTGCTGTAAGGGAATTGGCAAGGTTTAGAGAGGTATGATTTTTGTGAATTTATGGTTTTCTTCGCTTATTTATGGATCTTAATTGTAAGTAGATACAATTAAGATATGATAAATAAAAGAAAATTAAAAAAGATAATGGATCAAACATAAATAATGAAGGCCGCTAACAACAAGATCATGATCTTCACCGAGCAGCAATAATGCATAAAAGTGGTCAAAAGAAACTATAGCATATAAGAGAGGTTTTCAAAGCCACTAATTGCAAACAAAATCATTCATTTTATCTGCTATAAGTTTTAGGGTACTATGAATTCTCACAACTATTGAACTATTCTTATATTTTTTCTTGAACTAATAATTTTTAATTGTTGAAATTGAGCTCAATTATAATTCCCTTTCACTCATAACAATTTGGATTGAAGTTTTCTAAGAATTATAATTATAATTCCCTTTCACTCATAAGAATTTGGATTGAGGTTTTCTAAGAATGAACTATTCACATCTGGGAGGTGAGGGAGGTTCAAAAGCTTTTGAACCAAAATTTGGGTTCAAAGCTTTTGAGAGCTGTTGATTTTGCATCGAAATTCGTAATAACTATTGAAAGTACAAATTTTGAATTTAGATTTTATTAAAAGTATGAATCTCAATACAAAATCAACGGCTCTCAAAAACTTTAAACCCAAATTTTAATTCAAAAGACTTTAAACCTCCCCCACCTCCTCAGATCTGATATCAGATGATATCCTCTTCTCGGTGCAACGACTTTTTCACTGATTCTCCCCCCTTTCTCGTGCTCCTTCTTGCGTAATTTTTGTCCCTCCCGGCCTTTTCCTTTCGCTCATTCGCATCTATTCAATCAATCCTCCTCTTCGTCTTTTCCTTTCGCGTTTCTTTTTTTCTCTCTTTCTCCCTCTCTCTGCACCCCCGGTGTTGCTTTCCCTCTCTCCCTTTCTCCATTTCTCTCGCTCAACGACACCCCAAACCCCGATCACGACACTGGCCCCTACCAAGCCATCGCTCCTTCGCCCCTCACCGTTCCGCTCCACTCATCGCCGCTCACCGTCCACTGCACTCTCCCGATCTTATCTGCATCGCCCTCCTCGCCCCTCACCATCCGCCCTATCTTCTCTACATCATCCTCCTCGCCCCTCACCGTGGAACAAAAAGAATGGGGCATCTGTTCAAGATCGTGCTGATGAAACTCTTCAGATTTTCGATTTCTTCATGCAATTCTGCTAAAATGAGAGGTCGAGTGGTTTTCTTCATGCAATTCTCAATCAATTTGCTTATTTCCAGATATGTACAGTACTTTCAGTTGAAATATAGTTATAACCTGAGAGATGGGGAGGTTCAAATCCCTTTAAATTAAAACTTGGGTTCAAAGTCTTTGGAGAGCCGTTGATTTTGCATCGAGATTCATAATAACTATTGAAAGTATGAATTTTGAATTTAAATTTTATTAAAAATACGAATCTCGATGCAAAATCAACGGCTCTCAAAGACTTTAAACTAATTTTTAGTTCAAAGGGCTTTGAACCTCCCCACCTCCTATAACCTGAGATATCAAGTGGCCGTGTCTTCTGGCAGCCAAGAAGTAGCAATTAAAGTATTAAAAACTGAGGTCTGCTAAATTAAGCATAATATTGAAATGCCACTTTTTTCTTAATTGGCCGCCGCATCTTATCTTTTCTGACATCATGCTACAATTGAACTACTCGAGCAGATAGAAGAGCAGATAGAGATTATAGAGACGGCCAGACGGGTGTTGTAACATTCCTCTACTTGTTATATACTTTTGTTGAAATTGTTTTACAAGGGTGTGTTTGGATGGTGAAAGGATTAATGTAAGAATAACACTGTTTGGGTTAGTAGTTGAGAATAATGTGAGTTTAGTTATATTTCGGAAAATATGAGAAGAGTGTTAAATTTTACTATTCCGGATTAGTAAAATGTTGTTTAGATAGAAACATAAAAACAATGGAGAGAATAGTTAAAATAATTAATTTTTTTTTTAGTATTTTATTTAATACTATTTCATATTAATATAAAAGAAAAAAATATTTTTTTATTATTTTCACTATCTTTATGGATGCTAATTCGCTAACCCAATATTTTCTATGGGTTAGCGGATTAGCACTGTTCTGCTGCTATTTTCAATTTCAATTTTGTATTTAGATTATTATTAACCCAAGAATAATACTATTATTTTCAGAACAATGTTATTTTAAATCATCCAAACACACCCTAAATGACTTGTAGAAAAGCTAATCATGAAGCTGATACCAATTTCATGGATGTTCAAAGTTAATGGTTAATAAAGTTCAACTTGGTTTTCCATGGATTTCGTATATTCAGGGAGGATGCATAATTTTTTTTTTCTGATGGTGATCAATAATATTAGTCTTCACATCTTCACATTGCACACTGTAGATTCTTGCTTAAATCAATTATTTTTAGAAGAATGGGGGTAACTAAAAACTTTTTTTTTTTTTTTTTTTTTTTTTTTTTTTTTGGGGGGGGGGGGGGGGATTTAATAAACTGATGAATAAACAGGTACCAGTAAAACAGCTCCTGTCAACAATTGTTTTCGTATAGAATATTCTATAAAGAGGATTAATATGTAATTCATGAACCTAAGATTGTTAATACAATTTCACTCCTCTTCTGGATACAGGTGCTGATTTCCTTTCATTAGTCTATTATATTACTATGTGCTTCGCTTATACAAAATATCATAGTTAAAGGCACAACAATTGCCTTTTTTTGTTATTTCACTGGCATTATTACAACTATTGTTATTAGCTTTAGCTCTATTTTGGCGATTTGCCTTGTTATGCACTGTTAACTTTGGCCTTGAACTTCATTCTTATATTTTTATGTTTATAGGAGGCATAACATAATTCCTATTTTTTAGGCAATGAAAAGAGATTCCAGTTTTGCAAAGAAAGTTAAGAGAGTGGCAATACTAGGTGGAGCCTTCTTCTGTGCTGGCAATGTTAATTCTGTTGCCGAAGCTATTGTAATTATATATTTTTTATCTCTAAATACTTTTTTCACCTTGCTGTTATAACTTTATTCATTTTCTTTAGTAATGAATTGAGTTTGAAGTTAAAATAATTAAATTGTAGATATATGGCGATCCAGAAGCAGCTGATATTAGCAAATATATATATACATATATATTAAAAATTAATAAATGTTTAATATTCATTGCAACATATAAAAATGTTGCATCTCTTTATATAGGTGGTCCCTGGGAACTAGCATGTATGAAATGGCCAGCTCAGCAATGAGCATTTACCTTTCTAAATATATTACAAGGTAGTGTCACCTGGTGTCGGGAGATGTATCTGGATATCATGATCTACTAGAATTTTGCGTTGTCAAATTGAATATATTATGTTCACAGCTTGATAACTTGCAAGTCTAAAAATACTTTCAATATATAATATAAATGAATCATCAATGCAGATAGTAAATTGGAGAACACATTTGAAATTTCCTGAGGCAAAAAGGCAAAACTAAGTTTAGAGGCGAAAGAACTAATGAATAGACTTTTGTGTAATGTTGACCAGAGACTTAGTAGTTAATACTGGGGGTGCTGATGAGATAAAGGTACGATGAGTAGAGTTTTGTGCAATGTTGATCAGAGTTTTAGTACCGGGGTGCTGATGAGATAAAGATGCAACTTTTTATTGTTTCTGCAATACTATCTTAATTGTGAGTATTAATGGGTTCCTAATTTTAAATTTCAATTGTAGGTACATCTATGGGGGCTCCATTTGTAATAACGAGTTGATTACACATGTCAACATCGTCAAATCGTCACGTTTTATGTTGGAATGAATAATTAGAGGTGGCAGAATCCGATATGATTTGAGAAATTTTCTGAAATTTCATTAATTCTTTCATTTCGATGTTGATGTTTTAAAAAAATTATTATAAAATTGATCAAACTCAATGCCGTAACTAATAACGAGTTGATTACACATGAGATCAAATAATCTATAATCCAATTGAAATCAATTAAAAAACTGAAAAAACATAACATATAAATTAACATAATCCCACCTAACTCTGATCTAATCTGATTTCTTCTAGAAAATCAAAATGATCCGATTCGACCCGTTTAAACCTAAACCATTGAACTTGGATTTGACTCGTCCGATTGCACCCCCAATGTGTCCGGATCCATAAACATTTTTTAAAAAGAGTATTTCAATCTCAACCAAAAAGTAGGACTGGATTTCAAATATAAAGAATGCTGCCAAAGGCCCAAAACTTAATATCACGTCCAATAAATTTGTAAATTTCGGTTCTTTTAAGAGCCCAAATAGTTGTATCAATCAACCCGTGCTTGATTTTCATACAGGGCCGTAGATCGGAGAATAGCGCAGCTATGCAAAATTGAGATTCCATTATTTAAATAAACCATAATTTATGATTTCATAAAGATATGCAACTTCAATAACTTAAACTTAGTATATTATTTTACTTTTTAATCGTCGTACCTAACACTTGTATTTTCCCCAGTTTACATAATTAAATATTTATTCAACACCATAAAATTATTTTTGGTCAAGTTCGCACATGCATATGTTGGATTTTGAATTGAAATGCTTTCTAGCTAACTACATTCACACTATCAGTCACTCTCACAACCAAAATAATAATTCGGTGCTTTACCATTAGTTGCACGTTAGATAGTTCATTAACAAATGAACGTCACAATCCTTTGAATTTCAATTCAATGACAACATCCTCCAAAAAAAAAAGCAGCATTAGTTAATAATATTGCATGTCTAATGATTACCATAAAAAGTCTGTTAGAACATGCTAAACTGGACGGTATGAGATAGAGACATATTGCCTAAGGATCGCTTTATGTATGTCCCTCCTAGTACATGTTAGATTGGTGCATGGGACGCGTGGTCAATTGGTCGTGACCTATGTTTTCTTCTCTTCCGAATTTTAGGTATAACATTTCGATCAGTTTAATTTGGTCAATTGGTCTAACCCAATAGGATGCAACGCCAATTTACAGGTTCGGGACCCGACGTCCTCGGTACCGCCGAAAATGAGTCTAAGAGAGCAAAACATGAAAACAGACCCGACGCCCTCGGTACCGCCGAAAACGAGTCCGAGCGCGTAAAAAATGGAAACTGAACCCGACGACCTCGGCACCGCCGAAAATGAGTCCGGAAGCGCACAACATGAAAACGGGACCCGACGCCCTCGGTACCGCCGAAAATGAGTCCGGACGCGCAAAACATGAAAACGGGACCCGTCGCCCTCGGTACCACCGAAAACGAGTCCGGGAGCGCAAAACATGAAAACGGGACCCGACGCCCTTGATACCGCCGAAACTTGATGTTGCATATATAGTGCCGGACGAAGCCAGAAAAAAAAATAAAGGAGGCTTTGCAGGCACTCGTAATATTTTCATATTTATCAAATTAAATTTACTATCATATATTACATGAATTTTTGTTACAAAATATTAAGAAATAAATAAATTATACAAAATTCTTAAACTTACTTTAGGAAATACTAGTTTTTTTTTATAATAACGAGTATAATTGATCATCAAAATATAGCAATAAATAAGACATATAAAAATATTGAAGATATTCAAACACATACTATTTTCATTCATTGCTTAAAAATATTATTCTTACTAATTATTTGAATTAATATTTGTTTTCAATATAACATTTCTTTGAAATTAAGTAACAAGAAATGAAAAAAAAAAAGCACGGTAAATATATATACCTGCAAGATCATTAAATAATATTTTAATAATTGAAGAGATGGAAAGCTATTGGAAAATTTAATTCTAGAGGAGGAAAAAGGCCCTGCTTCCGTCCTTGGTGGTACAAGTTCACGCTGAATTGTCATATAAAATAAATAATTTAGTGTTCTACCAGCAGATTGTTCATAAATGGGAGGACTGCAGCCATTCTCAAAATTTTAAAATTAATATATTTATTGAGGATTTAAGATGTTTTTTAATAATTATGCTATGATTTTATTATTTCAGTCCTCTCAAATTTGTAACTTGACATCTTAAATTATAAGAAATTATTTTATCTTTTGATAATTTTGGTTCAAACTCCATCATTTTATATAAATAATGTAAATTTTGTAATTTGAACCTACATATTCACTGCTCATTAGTAATACACATGTAGTTGAATAACGTGTGTTGTAAATAGACATTTGATTTTTGTAAAATATATATTCATTCTTTCATTATTTGTAAAATAGATAAAAAAAATGATAATGGGATCTTAAGGGAGTGAGAACTTCGAAATAAATATAATATTTTAATTAAAAATTGAACATCTCATAGATGTATAAGAGAACATAAAATTTTTCTAACCATTATTGACGGAGTTGTATCAATGTCCGCAGGGGTGCACTCATAATGACTAATCTCATTGAATTCAAATTCATAAAATTTCATAATATTTAAAAGTTGGAGGACGTGACAAAAAATTTTACCTCAAAAGCAAATTCATAAAAAAAATTACAATTGCCTCACTAATTTCTTATATATTTTTGGGGGAAATTTTGTTGTCACTCCAAAATTTGAAATTTAGAAAATTCACACCATGAAACCTTAAATTAGAAAATTACCACCCCAAACTCATTAAATTTAGTAAAATATCATGTTTATATATTTGTCTTAATATTTAATTAAAAAATTATGAAAATACAATAAATTTAGATACCCTCCCTGTTCCATTCGAAAACAAGAGTTTGAATTTGCTGCTCTGTTCTACCATTCGATCCTTTGAAATAATTTCTACGCTTAAAATCTTCAAATAAAGACAGGATGATCGATGAAATTTCCTTCCCCTCCGTTGCTTTGAGAAAACTGTCTTCAAACTTCCATTCAGCTTTTTCTTAATAATTCATCAACCACGTTACTCTTCATTCTTTGACTTTGTACCCAGAGGCGGAACCACTCGGAAGGAATGGGGTCAATTGACCCCCATTTATTATTTTTTAACATGCCACACTGCTAGATCAAATAATCATATGTTTTGCATGAAAATGTTGAAGTTACATGAGATTGACTCTCATACTTTTTAACATAAATTATATGGTTGAGCCTCATATATAGTGATTATGTGTGCCAACATAAATATTTATATCATTTTCATTTCACTGGATTGATAGAAAAAATTTATACAGTCTTATCTTCCTTTACTCTTGATCTCTCTCCAAAACTCTCATCATCTTGGGCGCCCTGGCTACAAATCTATTAGTCTTTTTTTTTCTTTTCACCGCACTTGATCGTCCTACAAATCATTATATGCTATATATTAAATTATTTTAAAATACATATCATTTTTTCAATAGAAAAGGATCGACTAATTTTTAAAGCATAGTATGTTGTTAATACAATTATTTTGATAGTTAAACATTAAATCTTTAAAATTTTATAAGTGCCATATCATTTTATACGATAATTACTCAAGATATGGAGGAACAAAGATATAAAATAGATTTATTTGTTGATATAAATTGATTGACTTTGCATATTTGCTTACTTATGAATATAGAGTCGGTCCAAATTTTAATTTTTCATACTCAAAATTTTAATTTAAGTAGCTCAGTAAAATTTGTATACCATAATCTTATATAATACTAATTTTTATCATGTTTGAAATAAGATTATATATATATATATATATATATGAGATTGAGAAAATATTTTTTCTTGGGAATTGGATGGAAACAATGTTTGACAAAAATTCAAATTTAATTAAATTAGAAGGCTAAAAGATAATGCAAATTATTCTTACTTTTTGCATTCATTTCTTGACTTTGAACTTTTAAAAGTTACTGAATATAAATTGTAAAAAAAGAAGAGTTTGATAACAGAAGTACATTAAACTTTTTCAAATGAATATGTAATAAATAATCTACGTAGGAATATCGTATTTCAAATGATTCTGTAATAAATGATGATAATAATAAATTAATATTATAATAATAAAAATAATCTACGTAGGAATCTCGTATTTCAAATGAATATGTAATAAATAATGATAATAATAAATTATTATTATTAATAATAAATTAATATTATAATAATAAAAAAATGATAGTGATTGATTCCCATTCATACATATTCCGCCTTCGCCCCTGTTTGTACCTGCTCACTTTATGCTACTTCCAAAGCATATATCTAGCTAGAAGAAAAGGGCAGCGTTTTTGCTCCAATAAAAGCATCAAAATCGGAAGAATATAAATTATTGTCAACCTTGAAGAAGCAATAAGAGTTCAAATTGACACGAGCTTGTTAAGTTCATTTGAGCTTCTTTTAGTTCTGACATTATTAATTCCTTTAGGCTACTCAAATGAGGCCTTTCTCTTAGGTTCGTTTAACAAATTAAGGAATAATTTTGAAAGAGTAGTAATTTTGGAAGAGTGATAAAATAATATCTTTTTAGAATAGTTGTATTCTTGATTATTTGGAAGAAGCGAAAATATCATTTGACAGTTGTTAATCAGAATAGTAAAAATATAAATAATTATGATACTAACAATAATGATGATAATAATAATAAAATAATAAAATAATAATAATAAAATAATAATCATAATCCATAATCATAATCATAATAGATAATAATATTCATAGTTATAATCATAATAATATAATAAAAATGAAAATATAATCATAATATAATAATATTAAATAATCATAATTCTAATAATAATATAATATAATATAATTAAATTATAATAAAATAATAATTATAATCATAATCATGATAATATTAATCATAATTGTAATCATAATAATATAAAATATAAGCATAATCATAATAATAATAATAAATAATTATAATCATAATAATATAATCATTAGGATAATAATAATAATAATAATAATAAATAATAATAATAATAATATGATAATAATAATAATAATAATATAATAATAATAATAATAATAATAATAAATAATATAATAATATAATAATAATAAATAATCATCATAATATTAATATAATAATAAATCATAATCATAAATAATAAATATAATCATAATCATAATATAATAATATAATATAACATAATCAAATAATAATCGTTATTCGACGAGAGCTAATCCGATATATCACTTATAGCTTGATATACCGAATTAGCGCTCTTCCATACTCTTCTACTTAGTCTAAAATTCGTTTGATAAATTAATTAATCGGAATAACAATTCTATTTTTACTTTTTGTTATTCCATGGATTGCCAAATAAACCCTAATTATCTCATAAGAAACTTAACTAAAAGAATGAGATATCTTTTATGCAGAAATTCATGTATAAGATCATATCTGTGATGCATCTAACTTCTTATAGCATCAAGATTATTTATGTCACTGTTATTTCTTTGATCACCAAAACTAAAAATCCTTGGTCGAACCTTGCAGCGTCTTTTGGTATAGCAATCAACCTTACAAATTTGGTATGGTAATCAACTTATCAGAGATGCCCAAGGGAGAGGTGTGGAGGTTTATCTTGGAAATGGTGCAGGTGGAGCGGGAGCGACGAAAGTTAGGGTTGAGGCGATAAGGAGGCAGAATGCTATCTACTTGGATTAAGGAATGAATGAGGATGAGAAGAATTGAGAGGAAAGGAATGAGAGGAGAAGGCTCATTGTGAAAATTATAGGAATATATTTTGTTATATATTATTTTTCAGATTTTTTATTAAATATGGAGATGAATTGTATAGTTATGACAATTTGTTAAATTTAATGAGTTTGGGGTGATAATTTTTTAATTTAGATTTTTGGAGCAATACTATTTAAATTTCATGTTTTGGAGTGGCAAAAAAAATTTCCCTATATTTTTTTTGCTTCAAAATTATTTAATTCTCTTTCTAGTGAACAGGATATCAGAATGGCTTTCTTTTTAGTGTTTTTTTGGAGGAGAGTTGCACACATATCATTATTACAGATTGCGACGTTTGACAATAGTATTTCAAATAAATTCGAAAAAAAAAAACTAGAAATAGAAAACAACATAAATATATTTTTCAACTGTAAATTAGTAATGTTTCAATTTTATGCGATTTAAATTTTATTTGATATATCATCAAAGATCATTAAATTTTTATATTATTTATAATGATTATAATCTAATAGTCATTCATGAACTACAAATGATTATTCAATAACATGAAATTTGACCATAATCAAGCTATACATTCAATAATATGTATATAATTTTTTTCTATTTTAATATTTTTAAAGACTCTTTATTTATTTATTTAAAAATACTCGATCAAGATAACCATTGTCGTCACCCACCAAAAAAAAAAAAAAAAAAAAAAAGAGGAGGAGGAGCAAACCATGTACTATTCTTAAACTCAAAAGTTGAGGCCTCTACTGTATCAAATGTTAAATTTTTCATTTCTAATTTTAATATATCCTTTAGCTGTCGTCTATTATTAGTTTATTACATAACTAAATGTACAGATCTTTAATCCCACTTAAAGAAAACAAAAAAAAATCACCACTCACAACAGCAGACTTTGATTGATTGTTGTTCCGTCCGGACGTGAAAAGCAAAAAGGACTCTTGTTATTATTTTGTTTAAAAACAATTTGAATAAAATTTCTCATTTGTACAATAATATTTTTTTCCGTACGATTGCTTTTTCACTTTTTTGAAAACTTTTTGTTAGGATCTTACAAACACTAATTAAATCTTTTGCTTCACAATTCAATAACTCATATCCCTTGTACTAAAGCAGTGGTGACTGACTGGTGTGGTGGTGTGTGACTGCCACTGGCGACCAACAAGGTAGCGTCGGCGGGAGTTAATAATTTGTTCTATGTTGGTAAGTTTGATGCAACTGCTTCCTATGAGCCAAACCATGCAGCGAGTAGAGAGCATTTCTGTTGTCTCTACTCTGTAGCATAGTAACAATATTCGTGAATAATTCATTTTTCATTAATAATCGGATGTTTTATGAATAATTCATCAATTTAATATACAATACATTTTTTCATCAAAAAACATTTTATTAGCGAATTATTCAGCAAAAAACACATTATATATTATTTTATATGAAATTTTATAGTTTTAATATATTTTTAATATTTTTTATTAAAAAATATATTTTATTTATATTATATGAAACAAATTATTCCGGAATTATATCCGTATTATATCCGAATATCAATTTTTTAACCTCGTCGAACGTTTTCCGAATCACGGATTTATTACTGTGGTCTATAGTTCGGTTACTTCTGCAAATGGACGTGATGTATTTAAATCCAGGAGTTTATATTTCTCGCGTTGCAACGATAGATCATGTAGAAGAAGTGTGCCTATGGTGAGGTGCCAATCAGCGTACATCGGTTCGATCTTTTTTTTTTTGTAAGGAGTTCTCGGATCTAAAGAGATTAAATAAATTTCTAAAGTCATATTGAATCATCTCTTACCGAATTTGCTGCTTAATCAGAAAACTATCTATAATTATGTTCTCCAAAAATAAATAACATAATTATATTATTATCAAACTTTATATAATTTAGATAATCACTAAATCATAAAATTTTTAATACTTATTCTATACATTAAAGGATCAACTTTTCATGACACATATTAAACCCGATTAATAATATAAAATTTGATCACTTCATAACCGATATAATTTGATAGTCCATTATATAATATATATTTATTACATATAAGCTCATAAATGTTATAATTAATAATAATTAATTCTAACATGTAAATCGAGGTGGTTGACGTACATTTAGATCCTTCTTAAATCTGAAGTGGTCGGGGTTCAAATTTAAATCCATATATACTTTCAGTGATGAAGTTATATCTACTTTGAACTTGGAAGCAGGGGCCAAATAAATTCGAAGTCATTAAAAAAATTGAGCCAAAAAACATAACTGTCATCAAATAAATAAAATGTCATTACAAACTTACATTATTTAGAGAGAGTCAAATATGATAATTATATTAACTATACAATTATTTCCACATATTAAGGGAGGCCATGGACCAAGGGCGGATGTAAGATTTTGGTCGAGTGGACAATTATCGGATTGTAATAGCTTATCGGGTTCAAATTTATTAACTAATCGGGTACTAAATAAAAAATTAATATTTTAATATATATTCTTATCTAATAAAAAAATTATTAAAATAATAATATTTTATATATTAAAAATAACAACAAAGTAATAGATAATCAAGTTGATGAAGAAAGTTTTCGTCTACGGAACTTTATATTTTGATATCCTTACATAATTATTTCATTATGGATGATATTAAAAAAAATTATAAAATTAATCAGACAATTAGAGGGCAAAAAAAAAAATTAGAGAGAGACAAATACCAAAAACATTATCGAAAAACAGTGTTTTTCAAAATCTAAGGGGGCAGCTGCCCCCGACCCAAGCTAAATCCGCCCCCCGATGGACCCTCCAAAATCATGTGTCTTCGTGTGTGTATACTTTCAGACCAGGTTGGTTCTAGATCCAAATGTCGTATTTAATAATAGATATTTGAAATCTACTATTTCGATTCCGAACAGATATAGATCCAGAACTTATTTGTGAATTTTCCATTCTAGTTCAGATCCTGGGCAGATACAGATGACAAGCATCTAAGCAAATCCCTCATTTCTTAATTGGGTTAAACTCCAAAATCAAGGTTATACCATTTTTCATAATAATATTAAAAAATATAGCAAAATTAAAATAATAACTTTAGATTAATTTATAATTTATCTAAGCAATACAAAACATCTCTTTTTGTTTTATTTTTTTTTTAATAAGAAAGAGAAGGAGATGATATTTGAAAAGGAATATGTCGAAGAAGTCTATTAATTTATTTCCTAACACATGATATTATTATAAATATTTCTTTCATAAAAACACGCAACAGGTGGCTGCCTCTCCGTAGTTATTAATACATATTTCATATTAATTAATTATAGAAAAATTGTATTTGTATTTTATTTAATATTTATAAAGATATAAGTTTTAAATCGAATAATTAAATTAAACTCATATCCCATCTATTACAACATTGTTTCTGATTTAGGAACCGGATGCAATCACTCTATCTGCCGTGAACTTTTCTTAACTATGTAATACGAGGCTTCATTCTACGAAATATTTCCTCAAAGAAAACAATCTTAGGAAATATTATTTTCCTCAAAGATGGGAGATTGGGATTTGGAATTAAGACAGATACACAAACCATCACAGATATTGCAGGGAGTCGTACAAAAAAAATAATACTTCGGTCCAATTAATGGTAACAAAATATGGTAACTAATTAATAACAGTCAGCTTTGACTTTGACCTGGTTTTGTTTTATAAGGGTTGTCACTGTTTGGTCATTCATCCGATCCGTATCATATTCAATAAAATAAGTATATGTAAAATTTTATTTTCATTAATTTATCGGATATGAATGTAAATAATATTTTTTTCGTTAGTTTATTAAATAAGAATTATAGATAGTAATTATACTGTACCCTATCATATCCAATGCCAACCCTACCTTAGCACATTATATTGGATTATGGGCTTTCTTTTTTTTGTTTGCATTTAGTTAGGCTTTTAGGTGTAATAGTGAAGACACGGAAGTGGAGGAAGGTGGAGAGGTGGAGGTGGAGGAAATAAGATGGAAGAAAATAATGGAGTAAAATAGATAGAAATATTTTTGAGAAAGAAAAGATTAGGCATTAAATTTAAATTTAAGTTTAAGTTGAACATTATGCAGGTGGATGCTGGTTTCAACATTTTGAATTACATAGTAGTTAAAATCCGATACTTATATGGCCCGAATTCCTTGTCAAGCTTTCAATTATATTTATTGTTGTTTAAACTTTAAACTTAAAGTATTGAAACTGTAAACTCTTTTCTACTCAATAAAACGAGATGTTTATTGAACCTGAACGGCTGAACCAATTGGAACGTCATTCGGTCTTCAGTCAAATCGATTATAATTTTTAAGAGAGAAATAGCATGATTTTTTGATTGATGACTAATATTTTTTTAAAATTTATTCTATTAAATTTAATGAGCATGATCAAATGATTGAAAATACATCTATAGTTTTTTAAAAAAATTGAATGCTATTCTTTTAAGAAAATAAAACATTTACTCCACCTAATGTACACTTGATGGTGCGATGCATAAATTTCTATATTATATCACGAAATATATTTGTTATACTGAAAACCTCATATATTAATTTTAGACAATCATTTATTATAATGAATGCCATATCAGAATGTATATTAAAAAATTTGTATATATCTATAAAAAATAAAATACTTTTGTTTAGACAGAAGAATTATTTGTTAAAATAAAGAACATATTTGTCACATTAAATTATATAATCAAAGAATGAAAGGACAATACAGAAAAAACTGAGAGAAAAACAAAATATAAGTTAGTCATGTTATCTTATTATAAATAATGTTTATTTCTTTTAAAAAATATATTATTATGACCAACCAGGTCTATATTAGCATGGAGTTGTTATATATTAATTTATGTACATTTTCTTGATAATGTGAATTTAGAGGTGAACTCCTCTACCAATTAATTTTAACTGTTGGTGCATTTAAAATTGGTACTTAGCAAAAGCGTTTCTAAAATCTAAATGAGAGAAAAAAAAATTTGGCGCGTAATTTGAAAGAAAAGAACAAACCGAGTTATCTCAATATTTAAGTAACTTCATTACGCTATGCTTAGGCACCGTTCAATGGGACCAATTATTATGAATCTCATCCACAAGTTGCTCCGCTTCCGAGCAACAAAATTGGAAGAGCATGCTTCCTGCTCAGAAAAAGCAGATTGACGCCACCGAGAATTGCCCCCAAACTTGCGCCTCATATATGGGGCCTCCGCCTCAAATGATGCTTCCAATACACTTTGTTAACCAGCTTCCAGACAAATATTAAGTTAATTAAGTAAAAACACTAGACCAGAAAGAAAAAGTGACAGCTGCTGGCTGCTTTTCAATTTTATTTTTACTGATCAATCTGAACAGTTCTTATTTGTTTTGTTGCCAATTCTGATTTCAGCGCAGCATTTGTTAGCATTCTATCATCAAAGGTGGTATTATGCAAATTTTTGTTTTGAAATCGTAGCGTCAGAATCAGAACTGCCGCTCTTTCCTACCCCTTTGAAAGCAAGGAATCTACTATGATTTCAGGAATTTGGAGTTGGGGAAATAACAGCGGATGCGTAGAGGACAAGCTCATGTTCCCTGGGGAATATGGTATATGGATAATGGATTGCATATTTGCATTAAAACAGCCTCGACAAGCGTGATGGCATGTTATGATTGGTTAGCGTGGGAATTATCCAATCGTAAAACCCTGATCATCGCCCTGACGAACCCGATCTGCTGTGACCGCCCTGAACCTCCACACGGTGTGGCAGGAGTCTGACACAGTAAAACTCGAAACGTGCATCCAGCATAGCATAGTTCCGAATTCAGATTCACACACATCTTCCTTTAATCACGGGCAATAAATAATTAAGCAGAGTTTCTGATCCTTCGGCAGGGAGAGAAACCTCAGTCGCAACTCGCATGCTGCACGCACCTGGAAGGCTGGAACCGACCACTGTCACCTCGTTCTCTGTGGGCCCCGCCTTTCTTTACATTACCGTTATTGTTAATTAAAACTTTTAGAGGCAGTAATTATGCATTTTTACCCAATGCATTTCTTCCATGCGTAAGATGTATTTCGGACATCTGACTAGACTATCTTTTTTACTGTAATCATCTCCGGACTGTTCGGACAATTTCATTCCAATAATTTTGCAAACTCAATTGACAGGTTCATTGGGAGGAAACAGTGAGTGCAGAAAATTTTCTTTTCATGCAAATGATGATGTTGTTGGAAGTGCCACAAGTATTTATTTAAAAAAATTGACACTTGGGTTTTTCAGATTTGAGGAGAGAAGAATCCGTCAAAATGACGTTGGCAAACAATTTGCTTGACATTATTTGGGAAAAAATACTTTCATAAGATCTAATTTTTTAAATGAGTTATTATGCACATTATTGATTCCGTTATTGAAACACTCTATTATATATATTGAATAAATTATTAATTTATTATGAACGTTAACGACTTGAGTCATTTTGTACCATACTTTTTTTATTCAATTAAATACAACTATTATGCATTATAATTGATCGAAAAATCTTAATAATCTTAATAATAGTATTGTATAAAATGAGTTGCATAAAAAGTCATTAATATATATAATAACTCATTAAATATCATAATAAGGAGAATATTTTGCGGACACCGTCATTGATACCACTAACACGCATAATAACCGTGATGCATATTATTTGACTTATTATGCACATTAGATGTCTTATGATGCATATTAGACTTATGATACACATTAGTTGTCTTATTATGCATGTTATGTGATTTATGATGCATATTAGATATCTTATTAATATTATGTACATTGTACTTAACTGATACATATTAGATGTCTTATTATGCATATTAGGCAATTTATTATGTGATATAAAATATGTTTAAATATAATATATTTTATTATTAAATTAAAGCTCAAGAACACGTAATTCATATAAAATAACAAAAAAAAAATAATTAGTTTGAACTCACAATTCTGAATAGCAGACATCTTGAAGCGGATATGAGCGGAAGCATAAGTATTGATCTTCAGAGATTTTTCTCAGACATGATGATGATTAATTAGGTGTTATTCCTTCAACTCTTTTCTTATTCGCTTTAGTGGACGAAATTATATTAAGTATCCAAAAATATCGAACATGAGTCTTTTTATAATATTTGAGGTAACCCCTGGGATCTAATATAACGAATTTGGACAAATGAATTTTTCCATCAAAAATACAGATGCACTCTTTAGATGCACCATTTAATTAATTATTTATAAATGAACTTGGCTCATAATTATTAGTAGTAGGTCACACATTATATATTAGAATATTTAAATATTCTAACATTATGTACATTATAATAACTCATAATGCACATTACATGTATTATTATACAAATTAATTTATTATGAACTTAATGGTATCATTCATGATATTGATATATCAACTCCCTTATAACAAAACCTATGTCAATAATGGTATCAACATCTTTATTTGTGTATTAGATCCAATGGAGAAATATGTACTTTTACAATATTCGGTTAATTATATCAATAATTTATTTTCTTTTAGTTAGATAAATTATCCCTTTTGCTTCTGTTTAAACAGTCTCCGTAAAATATATGATATAACAAGAGTTGGATTAAACAACAATAAAGCCTTTAATCCAAAATAAATTGAGCATTAAATCCAATTTATGGAAATAAAACCAAAACACACCCTTAAATAAATAAAAATGTACGAGTCCAAAACTTGTTCCTGCAATATTTTAGTGTTTACATGAGCACCTCAATTGAGAAATGGCTAAAAAATATAAAAGGACCATGTCAGAGAGAAAAAGGCATCAGAGCACAAGGCTAGTGTATATTGGAAGGGTAAATGATTAGAGAGGAGAAAAAAAAAAGACCTTGTAAAAGGCATCAAGCCATCAACGCATAAGGCCAGTGTAAATTGGAAGGGTAAATGAGAAGCAGAGTTGGGGGCGCTATAATCAGTAAAATGTTATGATGCAATTTATTATTCTGTATACATTTAGTTTGTGTAACTTCTTCTCAATCAAATTTTAATATACATTTTTTTCCTAATAAAACAAGAATGTTTTTATATATATATAAACTGATCGTAACAGAGAGATTGAAATACTGGTCATTTCTACATTTAGGCTTTTTATATACGAAATATAATATGTTTTTTTAGAAAGATGCGAATGTTTTTCTGACCTTCTTTTAGAGGAAACACAGAAAACTAAAATAACATGCACAAAAATTTTTAATTACTTGGGTTTACGTGATAGTAATTATGGAGACAGATAGGGGTGTCAAACGTGTGTAACGATCACGAAAATAAATATTTGCATTAACCGTTTCGTTGAAGAGATGATTAATTTTTTTTTGCGTTAACTGTTGCGTTAAGGAAACGCAAATAAATTTTGTTGCGTTAACTGTTTCGTTGATTCAAACGAAATAAATGAAAGAAACGATCAAGATTTTATGATCGTTTATAAAATAATGCAAGTACCAGTAAACAATTTGCAAGTCATATATCAGTAAATAATTAACAATCAATACCAGTAATTAAATATCAGTAATCAAAATTAATAAGCTAGCAATCAACAACAATCAACAACTAAAATATCAAAATATCTTATATATTACAACCCAAATCTCAAACTAATTTCTCAAATATTACCCATACCTTACATATTATAACTACCAATCAAATTAAAATATTTAAATATCTTAAACATACTAATAATTAACAAGTCAACAAAGCTAAATATCCTCAAGCTCATTTCTCAGATATACCAATCTCAGCCAATGATATATCACTTCTCAACCAATGGCTAAATATACAAGCATTCAAAAACTCTATCATCACATAAATTCATTGTTTGAGATCCAAGGAGCCAAAGAGCAATTGTCCAGGCTACAACAATAAGGCTACAAGGCAAGGCAACAACCAACAAGCTAGGAAGGTAAGAACTCAAGGCTATGTTTTGTGTTCTATCACTGGTACTAAAGTTAGATTCTGAGCCTAACAAGTACTCAGAAATACTAACAATCTCATCTGACATACTAATAAGTACTCGGAAATACTAACAAATCAAGTGCTGGCATACTAATCAAATGTCGACATATCAGCCATTTCAGATACTGCGCAAATTATAAGTGATGATAGCTAAATTTCTCATACTCAATTACTACCATACTAACAACCATTTCAGATACTGTGTAAAATATCAGCCATTTCAGATACTGCGCAAAATTTCTCAGAAATAATTTCAAGAGGACTTACTCATCATCAGATATATCAGGCTCAAAACTAATAAAATCAGAATCATCCATTCTTACACAACAAACACAGTAAGAACAAAGACAACAAGAGCAAAGGGATATGCAACAAGACCTGCATGCAAAGTCCGTAAGAACCAAAAAAACAAAATCAGTCGAAAGAGTAAAAAAATCGAATAAATAATAGATTTAAATAAAAATTTACCTCTTTCTTTCTTTCTTTCTTTCTTTTTGTCTTTATAAGCAACGATTTAATCACCTGGTTTTTGCCTGGTAGCGTTGACGGCACCTCCATCAACAACCCGTCAACTGTCTCTCAGTCCGGTTGGTCTGTTCCTTCACCTTTCCCTTAGCCCTAGGCATCCGTACTGAAAACTGTGTCAGATCGTCGAAGGGAGGCGCCAGTCGCACGCTTGGCCAGGACTTACGCACCAATGTCGAGTCATTTCTTAGCACTTATAAGAGAGAGAGGAGATTGGCTGATCGAGACAGCCAAAGAGTGGGTCGAAGGTGTCAGAGAAGATCTGCTGAGCGAGAAAGGGAGAGAGTAGGTTGAGTGGGAGAGAGGAGAGCGGCTGAGCGAGACAGAAGAGATCATGAGATTAGGGTTTGATTTCTGCGACAAGAAAAGAGGAGAGTGAGCGGCGGAAAAGATGAGAGTGAGGGTATTGGGTGAGTGAGAGACGCATACAGGTGCTACGGTATTAGGTGGGTTAGGGTTTTCTCCAGCTTTTGTACATTGAAATCGACACAATAGCAGTCGGGTAGAATTCTAAACAAAACTAACGAAATTGGCGAAACGAAACAAGACGATTTCGTTGATCGTTCCGTTCTGTGAACGAAATGTATATTATTTTCGTTAATCGTTTCGTCACTGAAACGAAAATGAAATATTTGACTGTTCCGTTTCGTTAGCCACGAAATAGAACGGTCAAACAGAGATGTTTTGACAGCCCTAGAGACAGACGCAAACATGCTAGTCAACAAAAGCTTTGTGGTTTCTCGTCCACTGGTGTAATTAATTGCGAACAGCAGAGTTGGTATAAATGATAATAAATTTCGTCGGCGCAGATTTAAGTACGTATGAAAAAAATATATTGAAATTACTGAAAACCATATTAAAAAAAGTACCTCTAATCACATAATCGAATCAACTTTATACAAAATAATTTTTAAGATATTCTGAATAAGGATCTCACAGAAGATGTATCAGTCTCCACACTGGCGGATGAGATGATAATTGATCACAGAAAAATAAGGGGTAAAAAAAAGCTTTTTTTGCACTATTAGAGATGCACATGAGTCAGGCTGTGTCTAGGACTGTTAATCAACCCGTTTGGTTTTTTTATCCGATCGGTATTATATTCGATAAGATAGGTATGAGTAAAATTTTATTTTCATTAACTCATCGGATATGGATATAAATATGAGTAAGAAATTTTTTCTATGGGTAAGAGCTATTTTGTATCCGTTATATAGCAGCAATAACAACAAAATTTTAATCCCAAATAAATTGGGGTACACTAGAAATGAAACTCAATCCAAAAGACCCATTATCTATAAAGTAAATTATATAAATATAAACTTATTTTATAGTTTAATAATAATCAAATTAAATTGAGATTAGTATTTATTTTTATTGACAATTAACAATAAGAAAATTGTATGATTTTTGTTATATCTAAAGAGTTATTTATTATTGTACTTTATTAGTATATGTATTTTATTCTATTTATCTGTCTAAATTATACAATGTTTTTTACATTGAATTATTATTATTATTATTATTATTATTATTATTATTATTATTATTATTATTATTATTATTATCCGTTATCTACATCACTCGTTTATTATCCAAAATTTTAACAGGTAAGGGTAGATGTACAAGTAAAAGCATTTTTTAATAGATAAGGTAGAATATGGATAATGAAGAATTTAACGAGTATGGCTATAAAAATATTTTCATCCGTATTCTACCCATTGACAACTCTAGCTATGTCTAATCAAGATCGTGATCGGCTTCTAGCTTAACAAACAAAACCAGTTCATTATTTTTGGTTTTTAAGTGAAAAATACGAGCTCATCATTATATCTTTAAAAAAATTAAGTTAATTAACTAATTGAGCTGATTATCAACTCTCATTTATATAGTTACAACATTTTACCAGACAATGTATACCAAATTTGCACAAAAATCAACGAAAAAAACTAATAACAACCACAATAAAATTTTATTGATTAAGTTTCATATGATAATTTTGAGCGCATGTACATAGTGGACCATGTATAACTCTAGTAAAACAAAAAGTTAATTTTAAAATATACTAAAAGTTTATAATAGAACATTATACAAAATAAATAATAATAGTTCAGTTAATCCAACGAAGCAAGCTAAGTCAGATCAAGTTCAAGTTTTATTAACTTAAGGAGTTAGTTTGTTAACAACTCAATTTATCAAAGCGCAAGTCCATTTGGAACATTTTTTGGAGCCAATATTAATGGCTCCGCTAGTTCAAGCGATTAGCGAGCCATGGTTACCGCTAGTTTCTTTGGCTGCCCCACCCTCAAGTACATTAATTAATGGCTTCAGCTGTTGGGAGGTCCAATGCAAAGCAGAAAACATTATAGACAAATTGCAGAATTTCTTTGGACATATATGTAAAAAGACCTCAGAAAGTGAGAAAGTAGAATGTGCAGCGGTGCAGAGCTCTGGCGCCTGGTGCCTGGCGCTGACGGTGGCAGCGAAGCACGTGCATATAACGGAACGGAACGGAACGGAACGACGCCAGTCGAAATGCCGCAGTCGCTGCTTAGTTCTTACTTCTTAGTTACCCAGGCGGTGGCGAAGAAACGAAAACCGTTTTTAACGTCCGTTAACTTAGCTCGTTGGGATTCGGGACGGGCCATGGTTCAGGCTCTCCTCTTTTGGTATTTAATAAGCGTTCAATTTAGATCGGACTGTTCGCATGAACTCAAATGCTATACCCATCATTTCGGTCAGCTCAATCCGGAGACTACTATCCGTTTGATGGAAATCGAAGGGTTTGGGATTGTCTAACTGTCTCCGTACAGATACGGTTAAAGTGGCAGACATCGACTTTTAAGTCTTTACCTTTTGTTACCATGGTTAACCACAGGAGGCAACGAGAGTCGGAACGGACTATAAAATTGGAGCCTGCCTCTCTCTCTTTAGGGCTTCTATAGCTTTTTATCTCTCCCTCAGTTCTCGCTTTTACCTTTTTCTTCTCCAAGGGAACGAAGAGAGAGAGGGATAGATTACAGTTAGACGCAGGGGAAGAGAGAGAGTGAGCAATAGAGGCAGTAACAATGGCGGGAGGTTTGAAATGGGTTTCTCTGGCTGTATTAGGACTTTTTGTGGTGATTGGCGGTGGTGTAGCATTGCTTGGAGGAAAAGGGGATGCAAAACTCCTAAATTCATGGTTCAAATTCTCTCAATTTACCGTTTAACTCAAACGAACAATAATTTCCAAACATTGCCGTTTTAAATTTTTTTTTGAACTTTTGCTCTCTTCTCTTCTGATAAGAGGTTCTCACTAGGAATGCAAATTCAATAGGAGAATGATTTCGTTACTGCATTGCTTTTGAAGTCGCTACTGCATTTTTTTTCTTAAAAGTTCAAGCAATAGATCTAGCAATTAAGTGAATAAAATGCTTCTGTGATTTCTCCAGTGTCCGAGCATTTATTACTCTTTATCCTGTTTGAAGTGCATTTATTACTCTGTTATTATATCATTAAGCCCAATTGGCTTTAATTTGTGCAGCACTATTGTTCTTCACTGGCTAGCACTAGAATTGTAGTAACCAGCTCCCGCTTCTCCAATGGAGCTGTGAATTGAATTGTTTATAACCTTTTCTTTAGGAAATGTTATTTAGAGATTGCAATGTTATTTAGCGATATTCACCATTCTCAAACAAAGCTACTTGAACATTCTTTACGAACTTTAGGATTTATATTTAATGAACAACCTAATATAAATATTCTTCACTGAATGGCAGCACAGCCATTAGTTCACAACGGAGTTCTGTTTGTTTTTGTTTTTTTTTTGAAATATTAAACATTAAATACTTTAGAGGGTTCAAAATGAATAATGCAATTCGGGTGGTATGCTGTAGGAGTGGCGGAGCTTCTAGAAGGTTTCTGAAAGAGGCCATGGCGAATACAATCTCTTCCTCTCCTTCTCATTCTCCGGCCACCAGGTCAGTGCAAAACGAGAATTACTTTTTTATAAATCTGATATGTTTAAATCAATGTCAGTTAAATCAGAACCGTCCAATCCCTAAACCCTAGAGCCGTTTAGGTTTTAGGTCGGTGTACGGAATTTGTATGGTAAAGGTGACGGCCAATCAAATCAGCCCTGCTTTTCGAGTGCTAGAGAGATAGAAAGAGATAACATGGTCAAACAGTCAAACCGTAAAAAGGTGGAAAGGGGGTTACGATTAAAACTTTTATTTCTTTTTCTTGGGATTATTTGGCGAACATGAACATCTCCTAAATTCCGGATAGAATCCACTTGTGGCCGTTGAGAGATTCTTCTCTCGAGGCGGCGTCATCTCTTATTCTCTTCTCCGTACATTGCACATTTATCGGTTAAATCTCAAGTCCTAAGTAAATTTATGCGTTGATGTTTTTTCCTTGGATAATTTTACTATGCGCAGATCAGTTTTTGGCGCTGTAGAAGATCCTGATGCGGTCGCCTCAACTGTAGCCCAGTAAGTGTCTTCTTTTTCCTTTGACAAAAATAAGGCTTCGGATTCGGTGTTAATTGCGAACAGTACCGTTGCAATGTGTCGGCGCGGTTTGGGAAGTTCATATGTTATATTTTAATTATTTTACCCAGTTACCTTTATTTTCCTTGGGATTCCCTCTCCTGCCAAATACCTAGTCAAATCGCGTTTGTTGGATGGTTTGTGAATACTTTTTATGGGGTCCTGTACAATAGCCTACTATTATCCTTTCCGATTGTATGAAGTGTGGAGAAGGAACCTATTAGATTACACTGTCTGCCACTTACTACTAGAAGTTATTCCTAATGAAAAAGGGAGACATATCGGCCATTGCAAGGGGTAGGGCCCCCCACACACAACGAAAGCTACGGTCTAGCTAGTGAACACCCCATCTACATGCACCAAAACAAACTATTTATTGCGATATGGAGACAGGAGAGAAAAAGAAGTGCACAATAAAGAAATAATTGTCTGATAGCCTTTTTTTGTGCTCTATGCAATGTGGGGGCAGAGAAGTTTCATTAATTTGGCCACGCCTTTTGTGCATGGATACTCCCACCCAATTTTCTGTCCCATTTTTAGTTGCCTTGCATTAATTCCCACATGGCATGCACAGGCGGACAGGCCTTCTTTCTTTGTTTCTTTTTCATTTTTCTTCTTTGCAAATCCCTTTCGTGGGTCCCTAAATCTACAGTTCAGTAATCCACATTAAGTTAAAAAAGTTTGTTGTCATTGGTAAGTGTTTCTTTCCTGTACCTTGCAAACTTCAAATGCGTTTGTTACTTTGTTTTCTACTCACAATCTCACATCCTTGAGGTATTAATTTCTCAGACAAAAACAATATATATATTTGTTAATTGTTTTGTTTATCTTCTACTTGGAAAGGAGAGCCTAATTTCATGCACTTTCACGTCTAAACCTGTTTGACTTTGACTATGTCCCGTTGTCTTTTCAACCCTGCCTTTTAGTAAGATTCACCAAATCTTAACATAACTTCAAACAAAACTTCCATTAACGATCTTTCCATTTTAGTATTCACACATGTATTTTACTGTTCAAAAAAATTCCTACCTAAAATTTCCTTTTATGCTCCCAATAGGGCCATTGTGAACAGCACAAACCGTCGTTCTCTCGGCTACCTCTCCTCATGTGGGACGGGCAACCCAATTGATGACTGCTGGCGGTGCGACCCTGGCTGGCATAACAACCGCCAGCGCCTGGCTGACTGTGGTATCGGCTTTGGCCGCAATGCACTTGGAGGCCGTGACGGACGCATCTATGTTGTCACTGATTCCTCTGACAATGATGCTGTCAACCCCAAACCAGGCACCCTGCGGTACGCTGTGATACAAGATGAGCCCCTCTGGATCATTTTCCAACACGACATGGTTATAACACTGAAAGAAGAGCTCATTATGAACAGCTTCAAGACCATTGATGGACGTGGTGCCAATGTTCACATTTCAGGTCAATATTTTTCTCCTCTCTACCGAAAATTTTACACAATTTTGATCATTATTACTGTTTTTAAAATTTTTGGCAAGATTTCTAACATACTGGTCAGAGTTGCTGAGTACATTGAATAAACTGACAACATGTAATATATTGTTTAAATCAGGGGGTGCATGCATCACTGTCCAGTTTGTGACCAACATCATCATACATGGGTTACATATCCATGATTGCAAGCCAACTGGTAATGCAATGGTGAGGAGCTCGCCAAACCACTATGGGTGGCGCACCATGGCCGACGGTGATGGCGTCTCAATCTTTGGGTCAAGCCATATCTGGGTAGACCACAATTCCATGTGGAATTGTGCTGATGGGTTGGTCGATGCTGTGATGGGGTCAACAGCAATTACCATTTCAAACAACCATTTCACTCACCACAATGAGGTGATGTTGCTGGGACATAGTGACTCGTATGACAAGGACAAGTCAATGCAGGTCACCATTGCATTCAACCATTTCGGTGAGGGTTTAATTCAAAGAATGCCGAGGTAGGTTTTTGTTTTCCAGATATTTATCTATCATTGAATTCAGTCTGGTTATTACCAGTAGAGAACCTGTTGCAATGTCATTGTCTCATTGTAGTGGTTCATGTGTCTTGGTATTTAACCTGCTGTGTAACCAAATTGGAACACCAAGTTTGCAATTAAAATTTGCTTCTCCTCAAATTAACTCTATTTGTGCTCAGGCTCCTGATAAAAAAGCATAAAGATTTTGCTTCTGATTCTGGTTTTTACTTTGGGGAAAATTTATAGGTGTAGGCATGGATACTTCCATGTGGTTAACAACGATTACACCCACTGGGAGATGTATGCAATCGGTGGAAGCGCTGCCCCCACTATCAACAGCCAGGGAAACCGTTACAATGCACCTGCCAACCTGTTTGCTAAAGAGGTAGAATTATCAAATTACTTCAACTTCTTTATCATGTTGATCGCTTTCAATTTGACTGACAGTGGATTTCTTTCTATTTTGTCCTTTAAAAGGTGACCAAGCGGGTTGAAACTGCTGAGAGTGCATGGAAAGGCTGGAACTGGAGATCTGAAGGAGATCTGCTTTTGAATGGTGCCTATTTCACCCCATCTGGTGCTGGTGCCTCAGCCAGTTATTCCCGTGCCTCTAGCCTAGGAGCAAAACCATCTTCTATGGTCGGCACCATTACATCTGGAGCAGGGGTTCTCTCTTGCAAGAAGGCAAACTCATGCTAGTATTTACAAACCGCAAGTTATTGGGTACAGTATAGTTCGGGTTGTCATAATACTTGGTTTTACATTTTACTTAAGAGTTTAACACAGTCGGTGGACTTTGCCTTCGCAACCGCTGAATGCTTCGTTGTTATATCAAAAAGCGAGGCTGTGGCAGCAGTGTTGTTGGCAATGAGAGAGTGAGAGTATATTTGTCTTCCCATTTACAAAGTATTTTTAATTGATTGCTGTTATTTCCTTCTCAGTTTGCAGTAGGAGTCGATCGTTGAGCGTCTGTGTTCTTACTTCTTAGAGTTTTGATACACTGTTTTGAGATACATTGTAACAAATGCATATTGTTCAAGGAAAAAAATATATCTATTTATGGAGGATAATTGTGATCTTATTATATTTTTTTGCTTCTTCCAGACTAAGTATGGTGGTTCTTGTTCACCTGTCCTACAACTGATATTCAACGTGATACATGAATGCCAAGCATCGTTTCAGTTCAGCAGCACAGGACATCCATTTTAGTTTTATTTTTCTAATCTGATCTTTTAGTTTATATCTGAGTTCCATTTCCTTGAAACGCTAATTGAAGAAATTTTTTAAAGAAGGGTCTGATTTGGTGTTCTGTTCAACAATATGCTAGTAACTAAGATTGCATGAAAATTGTATTATATGTAAAGAAAATTGATCCTGTTTAGATATGGGGATCCAGTAGCTGTTGTGCTTCACATCAACAACGAGAAATTGATCTTTAGGTAATGTGGTCGCTCCCATTTGTTTGCTGGTGCATCCCATGTGCAATTCTACGAGTCATTACCAAATTGAGCCATGCAATGGATGAATATCCTCCCAAATTTGCAAAAGAAAATATAGTTGTTAGTTGTTACCGAGTCCCCATCAGAAATTATAGAAGTTGTTGGATGTTGATTTGATTTAATGCTAGGACAAGCGGCCTATTAGACTCTTTTTCTTAGCACCGATGTGGATTACGCATTTTTATTATTGCAACAACATGTTAGGTACCTCATTTTAGAAGTAACATGCCGGCTCTTTTCATAATAAATATTTGCATTTTTTGGGAAATTTTATATCAAGGGGACTTTAGAAAATTAGTGATATGTGCTCCAAATTTGTTCCTGAAGTAGGATGTTAGTTTGCTACTGATAAAAGCAAGGTTGTAAGTAAAAAAAAATGAATTAAATATTTGTTTGTAGAGGGTTCATACAATATTAATTAACCCCAGAGTTTTTCTTCCAATTTATTTATTCCACAATGTGAGCTTACTGTTTAATTAGAAGAGAATTATTTAAAATTGAGAGTTGCAGAAAATGATTACGTAGCAGTTGAAATCCAAAATTTCTTTATGTTGTCAAAGGCCAATTAGTCGGCACTTTTTTTATTAATCTTCTGCAAAATTCACCTTACAGAAATTTTGTTTAATATATGAAAAAAATGATGCTATTTCTTATGGATTATATTTTTTTTTACTTTTTAGAGTGCATATATAAGTTTTGAGTTAGTTATGGATATTTTTTAACATCCTAACAAAAATTGTCAACTTATTTAAAATTCAATTAACGGTCCATATAATATCAAATTCGGTTTTCCCCAAATAGTCCCCACTAATTGCCAGACATAAACTTGTGTCGTTGCTCTTTCACTCGACTACAATTCTACAAATTAACTTGTATACGCCGTATGAAAAAGGGAACCGAATCTTCTGCTTGTGACTTGTGAACAGGATTTTCATTGCCAAATACATAAATGAACTTAATGATAAACAGTTTCTAAATCGTTGAATGATATCCGTCAAGTGCTGTATCCAGGTGATATATGCCTTTATATTAACAAACGTATTAACTTATACGCTATTACCATCGGTAAACTAAGAATTTACGAGTAATTGTATACATTCAATTTTTATTTTTATGATATATCTAATTATGAGTGAGACTATGCTACATTATAATGTACGGATGTACTCATGCATTAGCTTGAAATTTTAAATTTTACATAAAATATAATCAATCTGATCCGAACCATTCAATATAATCTCCATATCAAACTCTACTAACTAGCTAAATTATATTTTTTTTTTAATTTTTATTTTTTTTTATAAGTATAAGGAGAAAATCATTACATTGGACGATCCAAAATTTTTAAATCAAGTGGTTTCTCCTCATAAAAAAATAGCAAAAAAAAAACAAAATTTTGGAATTTTGGCTAGGTAGTAGAGTTTGACACGAAGATTATATTGAACGGTTCGGATCGATCATATTTTACATAAAATTAAAATTTTTAAACTACCGCATTAGTGCATCCGTGCATTGCAATGCACCATAGTCTCACTCTCCAATTATTACATATATTTTCTTAAGAAATAACATTGATTAAATAAAAAAGTTAAAATTATATATTTGTTTCTAAATTTACATATACCATATATCAAATTTGAAATAATTTAGAGTTTGATTGCTCATTCATCACAAAGTCATTGAAACTTCACCTTTAAAATTCTAAATTATATTAATTGAAGGAAAAATTTCTTTCAAATTGAATAAAATTTTAATGCAAATTATATCTAAATAATTTAAAATACATCTATGATTTTTTTTAATTTGAACACTATTTCAAAAAAAAAGATGTACCATCAGAGTTGAATATACAATTTTTTTAGATGTACACTAGAATTCTTTTTTTTGTTTTTTTTTTTAAATTAAAATGGGTTATGTCATCTCGTGAAAGTTAAGATCTTAAAATGACTTCTTGCAAAGTTTATAGTCTTATTACCGCAATTTGATTTCATGTATATAAATTAGTTTCATGTCATTATATGTCATCATTTCTGCATGACTAAAATCTGGTTGAAGTTGCGCTTCTCTAATTTGCATGTGCAGATGCTTAAAACAAAAATCCAAAACCATTGTGGTGATTTTGTTACGAACTTGACAAAAGCTGTTATGACCTTTTTCATTTTATGCTCTGTTTCTTATTTTTCCATTTTAATAATTTTATTTGTCTTTTCTTATTTTAACATTGTTTGGACTAATAATTTTATATGTCGTGCATATATTTGGAAGATCTAATCAATGAAATATTTTCTATGGAAGTTGTGCATATATTTGAATGATTTCATCTATAAAATGAAGGACGAAGAAACGCATGAACGAAATGTCATTTTGGTACCGTCCCTGTATTAATCGATTTTTATAATAAATGAATTATTTAATTTGAAGGGTCGTTTTACAGATGAACCGCTTAGTACAGATGATTTTTAATCCCATCTTATACAGAATGGTATGTATTCAAATTCCGAATGAAATATATAAAAAGTGATACATGTCAAAGCTATTGAAAGCCTTATTTTTTTTAAAAAAAAATAAAAAAAATGGATCTTTTTATGGAACCATCCAAGTGATGATTAGAATTTGCATGGCCCCGAGTCTCAAAGGTCACAACCCATGAGGGATCAATCTTGCAACCTTTTCAAACACCACAACGGCCCAAATAGAATTGATGTCAAAATTTGATCCGATAACCGAACAGATGGTACGCCCATCAAACCCATAAAGGGCCTACGGCCTAATTTGCGTTTGAAACCCCTCGAAAGTATTAACAGGCTTTCTGGTGCTCTCCTTCCCACTCAGAATAAGAGCAATTCTATCATTTTCATGTAATTCTGGTCGAATTACATCAGTTTAGTAACTGAGAGATCGTGACAAGGGCTAGGCTCTTGAGTCTATGTACCGAGCCTGTCAGTGCTAGTTCAGTTCTATTGTACCTAACTTGGTTCTTGTTCTGATTCGGGGTTATTTAATTTTGTTCGAATTTTCGTATCGTCAGTCAGATGCCATGGCCCATGGAGTATGGAATGGGGTTTCGTCAAGGACTTGCACCGAAAGTATTTTGCACGCAACCAGTTACAACTGTCGCAATAGGTGATTGCCTCTATGTTGTCTCTGTTGCTAAGTACTATCCTGTGGTTTACTTGTACCACCGCATCGGTGAAAGTATATGATGCATCTCTACTGTTTGATGAAATGCTTGTGTGAATAATTGAACACTGAGTGTTCACCTGAACTCTGATAAAATCTTGAGGAGCTCTTATCGGGCTGCATATTTAACATCTTGGATTCCATTTTGATATTATTCCATGCATCTTCATCTTACTACCACGTTTGGTAAACGGGGATATCCAGAGTTGATTTTCTCTTCATCTTCCTCCACGTTTCATTAAATGGGGAAACATCAAAACACGTAGGAAATTTAATGTTTTACAAACCAATGGTGCTTATTTTAACATGAGGCATCTGTGATGTGACATTCCGGATGGTTTGGGTTTCATCCTTGCTCAACCTAATTCAGGTAAACATACTAATGGAGTACTTACTCGGTAGTTAACATAATAAATTATTTTACAATTATGCATTAACATATACCAAAACAAATTGTTAGGTTATTTTAGGGGTGTCAATTCTCGATCCGACCGAAAATTAATGGGTCGGGTATGAGTTCAATTTTTTTGACCCAAATCGGATCGGGTCGGGTTCGGATCAACCCGATCCGACTCGATTAATTATATTTTTTGAAGTAATTTTATGATTTAGTACTAATTAAAGCTTAAATATACAATAATTATATACTAATTAAGATTAATTATAAATTAATCAATATTTTATTGCTTAAAATTAAATAAAAATAATTAATAAATATTTAATTATTTTACACGGATCGGGTCGGGTCGGGTATGGGTCAAAAAAATTTTACCCGAATTTAATCGGATCGGATAAAAAATAATAATAAAATAATATTATCCGACCCGAACCCGACCCGACCCAACCCATTGACACCCCTAGGTTATTCTATGCTGCTATGTGAGATGCATAATCAAATCTCTAGGTCTGTTTTTATTTATTTTTTTATTTCTAGCTCTATCTAAATTTGAAATCAATGGGGATTAGTAAATGGGATCAGTTGAAAGCCTTGTGCCAGTTATATGTGCAGATGACCGGTACAATCAAATTACCAAAGTTGCACATAACCTAGCCATACCTTGTGTCTTGTGATAACAGCAAAATCCAATACCATCCTTTGTCCACTATCATTTCTGAGTGATTATTATTTGTCTTGAAGCTTCAAGTAAGGAATTTCTGCAGCGCTGGTACAATTGCTGAACTGATGTCAGATGGAGTGACATGGATTTTTCAATGCAAACACGCTCAAGTGGCAGATATTATATCGGATATCAGAAGCATCTCAAACATGGTGGATAAATTCGCCAAAACCTTTCCTGTGCATGTGATCAGCATAGAAAAGATTATATCAAAATTTTCTAAGATTGATCCTGTCGTTCCGATATAATGAGGCTCAGGCTTGTCTCATGTAATTTTTTTCTCTTATTTGGACCACTGAAGAAATTTTCACCACACGTGCTTGACTTCTTGTTGTATTCACCAGTTAATATGGGGAAATAGGGAACCATATTTACATATGACCTGTTTGATTCGTTAAAAAGTAAGAGATACTGTGGAATAATTAATGAAGGAAACTATTTTATACTTTCTCCATGTTATTTGATTGGCAAAGTATTCAAATATATATAAAAAAATTCTCCTCCTTTTCCGTCATTTTGTTTTCATCATGTTTTCCTCATTTTTTTTAGAGAAAACAATATTACATGTTACAAAGATAATGACACAAGGGCCAAGCAAGATTTCCGAAAGGGGCTGAGATCATATTCATTAATTACAGAAAAAAAATAAAGTAGAAAATTTAAATTGAATACTAGTTATTTGCAATAATAATAACATCAACACTTCTTGAGTTTTATTTTTATAATTAAGATCATTCATATAAAATCTTCATGTTGTATAGAATTTGATGTGGTACAATGGAATGCAACAGAAAAAATCAAGCTTCATGACATAAATTTTTAGAGCATACTAATTATTGATGTCAATTGCATTAAATTTGAAGGTCCAATCAATAGGATTGTATGCCACTAACTTTATGATTTAGAAATAAAATAAATAAATTTTGAAATGAAAAATATCATAAAATATATAATTAATTAGTAAATATATTTGTAGCCAAGAAATAATGACGACTTGAAGGATTTTTAAGAAGATTATGGTTCGAACATAAAATTATATCTTGGACAATCTAACGTTAATTCAACTTAATTATCAAAAATTGAAGAGTGAATTAAATATATTAAATAAAAACTTTTGAATAGAAAATATTTTTAAACAAAGAGATTGGTGAATTTGACATAGAGTAAAAGAAAAATTGGAACATACAATATAATAATGAACAAAAACTTATAATTGGAAGATGGACAAATTAAATATTTTATCTTGTCAACTTAAAGCTTACTAAAATGATAACATAACAATAAACATATAATTTTAATAGAGGGGAAATGTATATATGTTACTAAAACTTTAATAAAAAAAATCTTACACTTAGTACATATTTTGGGAACATTAGGATTTGGAGGCCTTCGAGACCCCCTTCCTTGTAATGGCAATAATAACAACAACAACAACAACAACAACAACAACAATAATAATAATACAATAATAATAATATACATATATTATTATTATAGTTTTGTAATTATGATTATATTTAACACAATTATATTATCATCAAATTGTTTTTTTATTATAATTATATAAATGATAAGATTATTACAATTACTAATTTCTAGCATCTGTAGTCTTCTCAAATTTTGCACATCAAACATGTTAAATGGAAAAGTACATATCAAGAAATTTTGATTCTAGAAAGATTTATGTTTTTTGTACATCAAACATGTTAAATCCCTCACTGCCGACACATCAAATATATGGTCCATACTCTATAGAAGAATCATTACTTACTGCTAACGAAAGTAATATGTACGTGGTTCATTTCATTTATTGACAAATTTGGAAAATGGACATCATCCGTGCAATTGTACATGTATCAGATGCAACCCAAGCAATAAACCCGCGTGATCACTTTATAATAAATATTAATTAATTTTTAATTTTAATAATAAATATTAATTAATTAAAAATTCAATAATAAATATGACAATGCATAGATGAGGACGCGCATTCACAACACGTCAGTCCCATTGAAATTTTGACTGAAAACGCTAATGAGACTGATGCCTTTCATTTTTTTTCAATTGTTGCTGACATATAAAAATATGAAAAGCAATTAGTTTCATTTCTTTCGCCAGTAGGACATCCCACTCCAACTGATATTTTTTGTTTTTTTCAAGAAATTGACAAAATGATAAATTATAAAGACTATGCGTCTGGCCATCTGCGCACTGCGATGTCATTATTAATATTTATTATTAAAATTGTGAATTATATAATATTTATTATTAAAAAACACGGAATAAACCCATAGCCATAGGACAGTACCAACTACAAAATCACGGAATAAACCCATAGCCATAGGACATTACCAACTACGAAGCCAAACGTCCATACCTCGTCCGTAAGATCGTAATAGAAGGAAGCTAATTAGCAAAAAAAAAAAGGAATTTATATATCTATTGATGATCACATAGACATAGGTCGAGTCCGAATCTGCTGCCATAATCATATCTATGGCAGGACCCTGTCATAAAATCTGAACGGCTTATTTTCATCTAAATGATACATATTTCAATTAATAGAGATTTTTTTTTCATTTTTTATTCAGTGGGTCCCACCTGTCATAGACTCTATGGTAGGACCGCCATCAAAAGTATGGCAGCGGATAAAAATTCGACATAGGCCGAACAAAATGTTGAGTTTTGGGAACGACAATAGATATGATAATAGATAATAAACGTGTAAAATTGATAATAGATAACAAACGTGTAAAATTGATAATAGATAATAAACGTGTAAAATTGATAATAGATAACAAACGTGTAAAATTGATAATAGATAATACAGATAATAAACATGTAAAATTGATAATAGATAATAAACGTGTAAAATTTATAATATATAATAATCATTTGAATAGAATTAATTAATTTGTTGCAAGACTAATTGGAGATTTATGACACTATTAAATCCGAACGAACGAAATTTTAAATTTGAATAGAATTAATTAATTTGTTGCAGGATTGTTATAGTTTTTATAAGTACTTGGGACTCTTTTACATATAATTAATGAGAAGGGATCCAATTACCACTGTTTTGGTGCCACATCGGTGCCATTAAAATTAAATATCAAATAACTATTATTTAAATTCTTAAATAACAAAACTAATTGAAGAAATATTTTATAAATATCATTTTATATATGTATACAAAAAAATATATCATTTCGATATTATTTATATAGGCATCAAGCGTTAATAAAATCAACGGACCAAATTTTACAATTTAGACACGTTACTTGATGGCTATTCAAATAAAGTTAAATTTTTTTGATTTTTCATATACATATAATTGAGATGATATAGAATACATCTAACGGTTCACATTTTTAAATTTATACATAAATAAATAAATAGACACCATGGACACAAAAAAATGGTAATTGAATCCCTTCTCATAATTAATACATCCATTGAAAATTTCGAAGTTCTATCTGAGTTCTGATTATCTGCAAGTACTAGTTTCACTCTTTTACATATAAAAGATTTTATAAATATTTGGGACTCCTTTTTTTAAAATCTATCTGCCAGTACTAATTTCCACTCGTGTTAACGGATCCTAATTTGTACAAATCCGATTCAACAGGATTAAATCTGAACTGATCCGACACAAAATATTTTGTCAGTTGGCACTCACTGGCCAAAAGTAAAAGATCGAACCAAAAAGTCACGAAACCCAATGGCCCCAATGGGAACCTGACTGGAGGACCTTTTACGTCCTACCTTATTGCGTCGAAAATCGAGATATAAGAAGAAAACCCAACAAAAACATCGAAAAATACAAAGCTTAAAAATGATAACATTTGAAAATGGAAACTAAAACCAAACACAAAAAGTGAGATCGTGTCTACCAAAAAGGGTTGGTTGCCTTCCCTTCTGAAGACCAAAAAGGGTTGGTTGCCTTCCCTATCCCGTTCAATGCGTAATCACACCGTTTTATGTGTCGGTATTACAATTTTCTAGAGAAAAGGAATCGTTTTTTATTTTTATTTTTTTGTTTCCTGACTTGTAGAGTTTTGGGTTATAAAAGAATATTAGAGTTTGCATTAACATATGTTTAGAAATTGGCATTGTTCGGTTGTTCTTGCATAAAAGAACTCTCTTTTCAAGGGAAGATTACGTCTGAAAATAGAAACTTGACATTTGGGTACTGTTTTCTGGACATAGGGAAAATTAAGAATTAACTTGAATTTCTTATAAAAGTTCACATATCAAAGAGTGAATTCTCCCTATGTAATATAAGCGTTATGGCTTGCACGAGTCTGGACTTGAACAATTGAATTTTTCTGAGTTGTCCTTTTCTGCGATACAAATTTGTAATTTCTTCCAGACATGTCTTACATCCTGTTCCCAATTTTATTTTTATTTAACAAAAAAAAAGATTAAAATTAATTATCACTGACTCGTCTCACCAAAATGTGCTTACAGAATCAAGATTCAAGAAGTTAGGCGTTTTCTTTCGCCAAGTAATCATTCCAAGAAGAAAAATTAGAAAGTAAAAGTAAATGCCTTTCTGCAATAAATTTGTGCAGACTGCAGAGGAAGGCAGATTTTTTTATATAATAATTATAATAATTATATTATTAATAATAAGAGTGATAAAAGTAAAATTTGAAATTTATAATTAGATTCAGCGTTGGCGCGGTTTGTATAAAGATAAAATGTATGTAAAAGCGCATATGCGCTATGCGATGGCGTGTTTGCTCTTTGCTCATCCTGATCACCGTTGGATTAACATGACTACTTTCGATCAACCACCAAAAACGCCACCGATGCAAATGACACGCGTTTATAAAGAAGACATTATCGTGGCGTGTTTACGTTCCGCGCTGACGTAATGCACTTTCTGCGCATCATTCAAGTGTGTATGCTACTTCTATTCGTAGATTTTAAAATTTATTTTTATCACTCTTATTATTAATAATATAATTATTATAATTATTATATACAAAAAAAACTGAGAGGAAGGCAATGCTCCCGTGATTCAAATAAACTCGTATATTCCAAGCTGAACAAGTGAAAGTTGAGAAAACGACAAGATCATCTGTTTTTTATATATTGGCGTATATCTATTTCATTTCAACTATTTTAAAAGATATTTTTTCAATGCCACCAAAAAAAAAATGTTAGCGACCCCATCCTTTCAAAATTTTATAATTCAATTATTTTTAATAAATCTGGAAAAAAATATTTAGTTATTCTATGGAATGATCATTTCAACCCACTATATTTGATGTGCTTATTTAATTAAAAAGATTATATTTTAGATCCTTAATTTATTTATTTCACTCAAGCTTCACGATTCCGGTGAGATAGAAACACGTGACTTTATATAAGAATCATTCGAGATACAAATTGTTTCCAAAATACTGTATAGACAAGCGGGACTGTGGGGTCCGCCTCTCCAATTTTACGAAAGTTGTATATTAGAATTAAAATTTATTATATAATCTTATTTTATAAAATATATTGATTCCCTTAAATAATTATTTTTAATACTCTAGTGATGTAAATCATATCTAAATCTCTTATACTAAAATTTTAGTTTCGCCTGTACTAAAAAGATTATGATCTCAAAATAAAATGATCTATTAACGTAAAAAAAAATAACAAATTTAACATCGAGATTTTAAAATTTGAAATGGTTAAGAGGTTGGCGCGGAGCTTACTGAAGAGGGAACCCCCCCCCCCCCCCAACACACTCGCACACAAAATCAAAATCAAAGACGTAATGTCTTAAGTTTGTATCAAATTATTTTATCTCCTTATAGTTTTCATTTAATCTCCATCACCTTTAAGAGGAGGACGAACGCTTCTGCAATGATCACAATTATCATATACATTATTCATGAAGACAAATTAATGGTCTCTACTCCAACACTGAATTTTCCCATCCATAAAATTTGACGGATGCATCTTTTAGTATTAATGGGCTTTAAAACTAGATGAAAAATATTATCTAGGAATTACGGAGTTATTTAAATATTTGCTGTTACAGATTCAGAAATTACAAATGCAATAAACCCAAAATTAATTATAAGAAAGTGGGTTGTAACTTGGGCTTCGTCCCGACAATATAAATAATTAATAATATAAAATTTTAAATATATTTAATATAATTTTACATTTAAGAATAATAATATAATTAAATAATGATAATAATATAATTACATATAGTCCATAATATTTTTAAATGCTAAATAATAATGATAATTATAATAATAATTAATATAATTAAATATATAATGATTTATAAATAATTATATAAAAAAATAGATCATTTTTAAGAGTTAAGTTTTACCTTAACTACATTACAAATATTATTTTAAATGAAAAGAGAAAATTATTTTATATAAACTTTCGGATTCAAAAAAATGAAAAGATTTAAATAAAATTAATGATGGAAAAAGTTAATGATATGACATGCTTGAAATATTTGAAAGCGTAATCATCTTTATATATTAAGAAGAATTACAGATTCATTAAGAATAATAATAATAATAATAATAATAGAATTTTCGGCTCTTCGCAAGAGAATCGATGAATATGTTTTAATATGAAATGTCAATGGCCAGCTAACCACATTTTTAGTGTTTGTTAAAAATAAATGCATTCAAGGAAGTAAAGAACGCACTAACAACTTTTAACTTACCCGACAGGATATTTGTGAAAAGTTCAAAAGCTAATTTACCGAGAGTGTGAGACAAACATTTCATTTAAACCCACTATAGTTCCTAGGCAATTTTTTCTTTTTATCTTACAAAAATATAAAACGCTCCAACAAATTTCCATTTTCCTATCATGACTGATAAATAGATCATGTAAAAAGCTAAAGCACGTGGAACTCATATATAATGATAATGAAGAATATGAAGGAGCAAGCAACACTGAGGACACTGTATTAATATTTTTTATAAAAATAATTTATATCATCTAAAATACTATACCCACAAGTAATTATTTATTTTATCCGTCATATAAATTTAAAGCAGTCCAAATCCGATAATAATTATTAAAAATTCAGATAGTTACTGAAAGCATGCCGTACTGCAGATGAGCCGGACGAGTCCGACTCGGGACTCGGGAGTCGCTAGCAGACTTTTGTTGAATGTTTTGATAAGTCTTAGAAAAATACGTCAGTACCCTCCATCAAAAGTCTTACCAAACACGATGGAGTTCTTCTACAATCCATGGGGTGCAATTGTTGGATGTTCCATGAAGGCGGCTCAAATAAAAGCCGAAGTTGAAATTTGACTTGTGTGAATTCTATATAAAGGTTGGCTCAGTTAATTAGTTATATAATATAAAACTAAGCTTTATGAACGTCATGTCAATTACTAAATTATTATATTTGCTAAATACATATCTCTATCCTTTATTAATTATTTCTTATTATCACTTCTTATTATCACGTAAATGTTCTGATTCTATAACAGTGTAGATTTTTTATTAAATTTTTAGAGCTAACATCAGTTATCGAATTGAGTTATTCGTCAAATAATGTTACTTCTCTATGATCATTTGTGTTGAAGTTAAAATTTTCTCTTAATTTTAATTATTACATAAAATGCTACATAATTTAGGAGTATAATTGTTCTACTTAATTTTGTTCTTAAATTGTAATCAATTATAAATTTCATTTTTCCTTAAATTCTGAATTTTAACATTTCTCTCAATTCTGCATTATTTTATATTTATTCATAATTGAAATTTATATTAATTACTAAATTATCTTTATTCTATTTCTTTTTTTTCACATAAAGATATGAATTTTTATATTTTTAAAAGACATCATCGTAACAACGCACAATCAAGATACTAGTCACTAAAATATATTTCTTGTTAGTATTATTTAATTATTATACATTTAAGAGCAACGAAAGACCCTCAATGCAAAGTGGGTTCGAGAGTATTTTTTTTACGAAAAAACTATATCGTTTATAATTTTATAAATAAACCGAATGATAGGAAATATGTCTTATATAATTTTACGAGAAAACTCTGTCATATGAGTTCGTCAATTTGATTACTAATTTTATTTTATAGTGAAGTTTATCCGCAAGAAAAATTGAGAATATACAAAAATAATGGATTGGTTTCTTTATTATGTAAACTAACTCAACGAACTAATCATATTGTTTGTATAAAAATTATGTGATGAAACAATTTATTTCGCATGAGGTACCCTTTGTTCTTATTTTTATAGTACGAAATGTTTGTGTGAAAGGTAGGTACTTTATTCCCATAATAGGTTCAGCGTTTACTATAGACAATAGTAGTTGATATCAATTAAATATGCTAGTTGTTTCAATTTTTCTCTCTCAAACTATTATCATACAGTTAAGAATCATAGTTTTTGACCAAAGTCAAGATTGTACCGAGATCCTACCAACCAATTCTAGAGGAAGCAGACCCACCAAGTCACCTTCTTCCCCCATCCCATCTGATTTCTTCACACCATAAACCCCTCTTCGGGTAAACACCAACCTTCAAACAAGCTTTCAAAAACCTCTCACACCCCCTCTCCTTCTCTCTCACCAGCCAGGCATACGCACGGAGAGCCATGCCATCAATTTACTCTCCTCTCCTCTCCTTCCTCTTCCTCTCTCTACCCCTTCTCTGTCTTGCCTCAGACTCTGACCTTCTCCTCAAGAAGATCAAACCAGCTCTGCAAGGCAACGGTACCGTTGCTAACACACAGCTCTCCACGTGGAATATATCCACTCCTCTATGCCAATGGCGCGGCCTCCAATGGGCCAATGCAACCGGGGCCCCACTTTCCTGTGACTCGGCATCAACCCGCTCCAACATCTCTCTTAACTCCGACTCCTCTATCCAGCTCACTTCCATTCAGCTCCCTGCCTCCGGTTTGCAGGGTTACATCCCTCCAGAAATCGGTGACTTCTCTTATCTTCAATCAATTTACCTCGCGGTTAATTCTTTACAGGGGTCGATCCCTCTCGAGCTAGGCAACTCCCCTTCCTTGTCAGAGATTGATCTTGGGTCCAATTCTTTTAATGGATCTCTCCCCCCTTCAATTTGGAACTTATGTGGCCGGCTTGTTTCGATTCGATTTCATGGAAACCAGTTATCGGGTTCATTGCCTGACCCAGCTGGGCCGAACCAAACTTGTGATGCTCTGAAAATTCTGGACTTTGGTGGAAATAAACTAGGAGGAGGGTTTCCCCTGTTTATTACAAAGTTTAATGGGTTGCAAGAGCTCGATTTGTCAGCAAATCAATTTACTGGGTCTGTGCCTGAAGCTCTAGCTCAAATGAAAAGCCTCCAAAAGTTGAATATTTCTTCAAATAACTTCACTGGTAAGTTACCTACTGAGTTTGCAAGCTCAAACTTCACGGCCGAGTCATTCGAAGGAAACAACCCGAGCCTATGTGGGTCCCCTTTGAACAAATGCAGCTCTGGTTCGGGTCTAAGTCCAGGTCTGATTGCTGGCCTTGTTATCGGTCTTATGGCTGGTGGGGTGGTGCTTGCCTCAGCCTTAATCTGTTTATTTCAGTGGAAGAAGAGCAAAAGCAAAGGGATTGAGGTTGAAGAGCTGGAACTGGAGGAGGGAGAACAAAATGGAGAGGGGAAGCTGATTGTGTTTGAAGGTGGAGAGCATTTGACGTTAGATGAGGTGCTAAATGCAACCGGTCAAGTAATGGAGAAGTCCAGTTATGGTACCGTGTACAAGGCCAAGCTTTCTGATGGAGGCAGCATAGTCTTGAGATTGTTGAGAGAAGGTAGTTGTAAGGAGCCAGCGGAGTGCATACCATTGGTACGAGAATATGCACACGCACGGCATGAGAATTTGGTGCCATTGAGAGCTTTCTACCAAGGAATTAGAGGAGAAAAGCTTCTCATCTATCATTATTTTCCTCATAAAACACTACAAGACATTCTTCACGGTATGATCTGTTTACATTTTCTTTTCCATTATGTTCTCGCAGTTTATGATCAAAGTAAAAACATTTGTTAAGGTGTTAATAAAATAGGTATGCATTAGATTACATATTGGTCAAAGTGATAACTTTTTGATTTAGAGGAATATTTCCAAAAAGGACTTTTAAGTTCTTAATATGGAAATGTGATAGCATCAGAAAACTTCTTTAAAATTATCTAAAATGTCCAAAAATTTAATGCAGAGAGTACAACAGGGAGGATTTTATTGAATTGGCCGAGGCGCCATAAGATAGCTCTTGGAGTTGCCAGAGGTCTTTCGCATCTCCATACCGGGCATGACACTCCGATCACCCATGGTGATGTGCGGTCGAAGAATGTGCTAATTGATGAGTTATTCATACCGAAACTGATTGACTATGGCATTGGCCAATTGATGATTTCAGCAGTGGCTGATGAGTTGCTCTCTGCCTCACGTGCCGATGGCTACAAGGCTCCCGAGTTGAACAAGATGAAAAGGTTCTTTCAACATAAAATCAAAATGCATCTATAAATGATAAATGGAGACTAATTGGAACGATTGTAAGATGTATCTGTACATAATTAATAAGTCTACACTACAAAATTACATCAATTTAACCTTTAACAATGTGCTAGTGATACTTCTGAAGAACCAAATGGTCAGTCATTATATGTATTAACCATAAATATGTAAAATTCTCTTTCAGGTGTAATCCCCGTACGGACGTGTATTCATTTGGGATACTATTATTGGAGCTACTAATGGGCAAGAAACCGGGAGATGGGAAAAACGGGGGGTTCGACCTGCCATCGCTGGTCAAGGTTGCTGTACTGGAGGAGACCACGACGGAAATCTTTGATCCAGAGGTACTGAAGGGGATACGAAGCCCAACTGAAGAGGGGCTTGTTCAGGCACTGAAGCTAGCAATGGGGTGTTGTGCACCAGTGGCACCAATGCGGCCGGACATGGCCGAGGTTGTAAGGCAGCTGGAAGAGAATCGGCCAAGGAATCGGTCGAATTTGTATAGCCCCGCTGAACGGAGTGGAGCCGCAACTCCATTCTAGGATTTTGAAAGGCTGAGCTTGGAATTTAGGTTTTAGTAGGGAAAGAATGTGATAGGGGTTGTTAAGATTGTATAACAATAGAGATTTGTTATATTTATGTACATGCAACAGAAATTTATCTTCTTTTATTTATTTATTTTTCTGCTGAGCGGTTATTAGGTTATATGAAGTGTGTTGGTCCTTGGCAGGCTATGATGCCATCCATTTCTTGATAAGAAAAGGGGATAAAAAGGAAGTAGATGTTGCAATAGGCGACAATTATGATGTCATGCTTTTGGAAACAAAGTTTTATTGTCATGGTTGAGGTACAAATTTTTTTTATTTGGATGTTGGATATTTGGTCCCCTGATGTTACTCTCAGGAAAGATGTTTCCTTGTAAGTTCATGATGGTGAATGAATTATTATTTTTTATGGGTAAAGTTAAAAAGATGAACTTTAATTAAAGGATGTGTTACTTGATTTGATGGTATCAACTGCACTTGTTAGGATGCTCTTGTGGCCAATAAGCTTTTTTTTTTTTCTCGTGGTAATTTGTAAATTGTAGCAAATAAGTTTTGGGTTCTATTTGAAGGTGGTAATAAAGAAAGTAGTAGGTAGGAAATACCGAAATAGATGGCGTGCTGCTTATATTCTCTCAAGGGACCCATGAAGGCTCTTTTACTATTTTATTAGCGAATAAATTTATCGGTCAACAATTACTGCCGAAATTAGTCAAAACGACCAAACAATCATTTGGAAAAGAATAACGGTTTAGTTTATTTTACACTTTAAATAATACCAAAGTAAATATAAAAGATAACAACTAATTCGTGCAGAGTTTGGATTTCATCTTAGTTATGGACATAGGATAAATTGAGCTCGATTAATTCGCAGCTCTAGTTCTATTTTATATGGATAATTAGTCTGGAGTTGACATCTCCTGGCTCAAGTTCAATTTGTTTACCAATCTAGTTGAAAACATGACTTAATACTTTTCCAACACATGATCCTCATTATTGAAAACATGACTTCTAGCTTAAATTTAACATGATATTTGACTATAAATTTAGCATTTTCCTCCATTGAATTTTTTTGGATGTGGTTATTTGTTCTATTTGCAGTTAATTTTGCATCAAAAATAAAAAAAAAGTGCCAACTCACACGAGAATAAATAATACTGATGCTATTTGAATTGGTCAGAATTTGAAAAATACAGTTGCATATTAGAAGCAGTGTGGGTTGGTGTTCTGACTCTAGTGGCGGCTGTTGTGTTCTCAAAACTGGTAGATAATTATGGTATTTCTGAACGAGAAGTATTGAAAACTTAAGAGTATATCAAACAGGTTCAGAAAAATAATATAGTCAAATCATGAATTTATAGTATTTTTTTTTAGAGAAAGATCTACCTCTGAAATTATTTTTGTGTCCATAGAGAATTTTGATATTTTTGAACGAGAAATATTGAAAACTTAGAATTCAACAAACAGGTTCATAAAAATAATTTAGTCAAGTCATGAAGTTTCAGTACTTAAAATTAAGCTGGTGTTATATGAACTAAAAGAATTAAGGTCACCAACACCAAGTTTTGGTACTTCAATACTGGTGTTCAATGAAAGCGTTGTGCCTATACGTGTGAAACAATCGCATATCACTTGGACGTATTGTGTTCTACCATTTTAATTTTCTAATTAAACAACACTTTTCAATATATTAAATAGATGAACATAAAATTGAATGTAGCTATGCGATGTTGGCGTTAAGGAAAACAAATTTACTAGACTGATGGAATTTATATAAACACAATTTTATATAATTTCTTCATTATTTTCTAGACCATCAAAATTCATCAAAATGTTATGCACTTTGTAATGATTCTAATTTAACAATCTTTGATGGAATATTAAATAATAAAATTATATAAAATTTAAATCATTATCAATCTATAAATAAAAAATATTTTTATAAGATTTTTTATTATAATTTTTTTCGTATTTATTTAAAGATTTATTGTCAAAATAATCATTTTCAAGTGATACATTCCCTATACGAATCGAGCCATGCCAAACTTATGATAAACTCATTAACAGTTCAATTCATTAACCAACAAACCAATATCTAATAATCCACCAGCCGATTTCCAGCAACAGCCACAAGTTTTTACTTAAAACCATAGTAATTAATTAATATGATGCCGTATTAATAAATGTTGTTCGTTGAACTTTGAAAACAATGTTTCTTGGAAAGATAAGCATTGACTTTTCAAAGAATCAGACAGGGACTGATATGTCATTTGTGGCAAAACGGAATCTAGAGATTGGTTGTTTGAGTTTGTGTCATTGTGTATTTATGTGGCAGTTTCTTTGACTTTGACCTTTTGTCCTTCTTGGAATGGGATGTAGAAGTCATATAATGATCAAAATTCCTATGTATGGCGGCTTATTTCATTGATTAATGAAAATTATAGTTTTTATGGATGCAAGACCTACGAAGATTCTATTGAATGTGTTTTTATATAATTTCCTTGTAGAGTGTTATTGGGACATATTTTATCAAAATTCAGAGGCTTTTTTTTTTAATTTATCATGCGTAGAAAAAATAGAATATAAGAAAATTACGATTTTATAATATTTTCATAACTTTTATATTAATTATGCCGGAGTAAAAACTCAAAATTTGTGATGGATTGCAGTACTTAAAATCTGCATTAGCAATATAGATGTGGGCTATATATCAATACTGAAGACTTCAAATTTTGCGGGATGCAACATTTTATTAAATCACGTAAAAGATTTCTATTAATTTTATACACGAAATATAATCAAGTCCCTCTTCTCAAAATTTGCTAGCGCAAGAAAAAAACTATTTTCTTGAAACAAATTAATTTATTTCAGTATTGCTTATCCACTCTAAACATACACTAGGCATTTTTTAAGCTTGATATTTTAGGTGCTTAAAGCATAAAAATGAAGGGTGAATATCCATTAATAATACATATTTTGATAATGTTTTGTCTAAGGTTCTAGTATTAATCAAGCACAGTAAATAAATAATAAAGTGAAGTGTTTCTTATGGTTTGATTGTGTTTCTTATAATTTAAATATTATTCAATATTTAATCAAATGGTATTAAATTTGATGAAGTTTTGAAAGAGTCCTTATGGTTTTTAATTTGTTTCAAATTGATCATACATTTATAATATTTATATTACAATTGAATAATTGTTTATCAGATTGAATTGATTCAAATTTGTCAAAAAGTACGAGTATATTCGACAATACAGTGAGGATTGAACATTATGATTGATTTCGATTAAGGAGCTCATGTTCGGTTATGTTAATCCATGAAGAATAACTAAGGAAGCATAATTCAGCAGTAGAGGTGCCTGAATGAATCAAACAGAGATTTTTAGATCGAGATAAAAGAGGTCAAAGAGAAGTTATTATTCTGTACTAAAGAGAGCACATGTTCAGAAAAATTGCACTAAGAAGACTGAAAGCTAGCTTAAAAAAGAAAGCGTTTTTTAAACGGCACCCTAATGAGCTGAATGCCTGGATAAAGTTCCATCCGATCTAAAACAAAAGTTTCAGTTTTTAGTAATAATATGTTTCATTAAATTAATATTATTAAAAGTAAGAGTGAGAAACGTAAAATTTTCAAATATACGAATGACAGCGCACCACAGTCAGTGATGTGTTTCATTATTTTTACGAAACGCGCCACTATTAGTAGCACGTTTGCTTATTATATATATAAAACGCGCAGCGCCTCTCCATCTCACTTGCGCGAGGTTTGGACGAAAAACGCCACATGCTGATGTGTTTCGCGCTGCGCGCTACACTTAGCCATTCGTACGCATTCGTATTTGAAATTTTACGGTTCTCACTCTCATTTTTAATAATATTAATTTAATAATAATAATTATTATTAAAAACTGCAAAATTTTGAAACTGAATATCTGGATAATCATTCAGTTCCTTCAAAAGCTGATAATTGGAGGATCCATCAAACTAGCAGTACGGCCATGTGCGTTTATGACTATGCATAGTTGTCTTTTTTTTCTAAGGAAACTATCCGTTGTTGTCAGCTGTAACTTCGTGTTTGATCTGAAGTGGATTTTTAGATAGTTTGACCAGTTTTTAGTAATAATAAATTTTATTAAATTAATATTATTAAAAATAAGAGTGAGAAATGTAAAATTTTAAATATATGAATGGCGGTACACATTTGGTAAGTGACGCGTTTCGTTCAAACCCCACTCAAATAAGATGGAGAGGCGCTGCGATTTTGTATATATAAGAATAAACGCGCCATCGCGATGACTGGCAGTGACGCGTTTCGTAAAAATAATGAAACGCCACTAACAGTGGCGCATTTCGTGGAAGTGGTGCGACCGTCATTCGTATATTTAAAATTTTACTTTTCTCACTCTTATTTTTAATAATATTAATTTAATAAAACTTATTATTACTAAAAACTGTAGCTTGACAAAATATTTTTCAAGATACGCATAATTTTAGCTTTGTTATTACTGGTATGGGCTCAAAAGAGCCCGACATTTTCTGGCATTTGTTTGCACAATTGCACTTGATCATGCAGAAGGGAGAGAAGTCTATGCCTAACCCTGTAACAACAGTGTTAAACTGTGCTTCTTTTATGTTGGAGTGGTGAAAATTTCCGCCTACTTTTACAGAGACTTAATCACCACGGTGCCTTTTGTCCTTTTCTTTTTCATTTAGTCAACTTCCTTAACAGTTGACACTTATTGTTTTTTTCTTCAAATTTGTGTTAAACACCTTCAAAATTTGGGATTAAAGGCTTTGATTTTGATTTTGGATTTAATTTCATTTCTAGCCTATCATCATTTATTTAGGATTAAAAGCTTTATTATTATTGTTGTGTTGCAGCATTCAAAATTTGAAATTGAGTTTAGACTATTCATTCTATAAAAAAATATTTCGATTAGGTACCGGATGCAGTATTTTGATAGAGACAATAATCAGATTATAATAATTTATCAGATTCAAATTCATTAGCTATTCGTATACCAAATAAAAAAATCAACAATTTAACATAGATTCCTACCTAATAAATTTAGTGGGTGAAATTAACAAAATTTTAGTCCAAAAAAAAAATACTATTTTTCAAAAACTAAGGGTCAACTAGAGATCGTATTTTTACACTGCTACACGCAAGTCTGAGCCCAATATAAATTCAAAATCAAACGAGCCCAATGCATACGAAATCGGTCAATAACCCAAGAATAAAACAACTTGCTTGAGAAGTTGAAGAACTTAATTTTGGGCCTGATCCATAGGCCTAAAGAAGCACGCTATTGATATAATTAGAGTCTGGATCTGATATGTTCTGCACCCCTGCTATTTGCCCAGAGTTGCATATACAAGGAATCCAGCACATGAATAGTAATCCATTGCTTACTATTGCAAATATATACTTCTCTGTTGCATAAGAAAGGTAGAGGGGAGCATATATGGCATATATATAAGTTGCGTGGGCATAGTTATGATTTTTTTATTATTTTTGTATAACGTTTATATTTAAGCAAAATTTTACTAGCATGGAAAAAACATTTCATAATAAATTTGATGAAATTTATAAACAAATTAAAATTACTTCCAAATTATATTTGTATTTGAATCTATATTCATGTTCGTATTTGTGTAATTTGGAGCTAATCCGTATTGAAGTTTATTCTGTATACATCGGAAAAATTAATTAAGAAGGATACATATATGATTTGACCATCGTAGATCCATTTTTACCCTAATCAACCCCAGAATGAATCAACAAACAAAATAAAGAATGAAAAATTAAGCTGTTACCTGAAATTCCAAGAAATTTTTTTATTTCATGATAACTTTTTCATGTAAATGAACAAAATTATTTCTTTAAACTAATCTACTTTTTAATTAGTTTAGAAAGCATTTGGTTCTCATTAATCAATCTAGTTAATTAACTAATGATAGTAAACATAAATAACTGTTATCTACACGCCTTTATTATGTCATGCACTAAATTATGGACAAAAACTGATAGTATCACAGTGCTTATCTTTCAAGAATGTCATAGCGGGGTTATAGTGACCGTTGCGAAAACGTCATAGCGGGGTTATAGTTACCATTGCGAAAATATCATACCAGTGTTATAATGACTGTTGCAAAAATATCATAGCGGGGTTATAGTTATTTTTTGCGAAAATATCATAGCAGTGTTATAGTGACTGTTGTAAAAATATCATAGCGGGGTTATAGTGACCGTTACGATCGTTGTTTAAGTCTTTGCATGCATGATATATAATTAATTAACATTAGAAGATGCATATAGATATCATAATGGAATTAAAAACAAATGGAGGCCTGAATATTCTTCAGAAAATTTCCTTGTCATAATTATTTGTTGGTCCGGAAATTTTGTTATTGATATAATTTGGAGACTTTTTTTTTTTTAGAAAATAGGACGTACATGTTAATCACTAGTTTTCTTCCAAGAATATATTATTAATTTTCCTTTTAATTTGGTCTATAACAGCAAAAGAGAAATAACGTATAATGAATGAAAATCCCAGTAATAATGAAAACAAATTCAGTATATATACAAGATCTAAGCCTGAAATCAAGAAACATTGAATCTGAAGTAGTATTCATTAAATCCTTCGGTTGTGCTGCCTAATAAGAATTGCTGAGTACATAGTTTCTGAATAGACTAATTTATCAATTCAGATATGATAAGCGAACAGCTTGAAATTAGCTCCCAGATAAATGAACTTATCAATTAAGATATGATAGGTGAATGACATGAAATTAATGGCAGCGCTCCTGACCCAATTGGACCAGTTTCGTTTAATTATGATGTACTACATTAATCTTTCCTAAAATAAGTCATTAAGTTTGAAAATGCTGATGTGGCAATAGATACACTTGCATTCAAAAAATTGAATTTGTCTATGAAACTGGATCACAACACCATCTAACCAAATTTGTCCCTAAATACAGGTGCAAAGATAAGGGGACTGGGGGTGCTCCCCTCCCAATCGCACGGAAGTTACATATAGGGGTTCAATTGTAATATTCTAGCAACGTAATTTGTATCTGCGTACCCCATATGAAAATTTTGGCTTCGTCCCTTCCTGAATACGCCACTCATTCATTGATATATACAAATTTGATACTTATTTTAAACTCTTTAGTTTTGATTAAGTTTTTCCAGATTTATTGGGATTGACGACTGTTGTATTCTAGTTTACTTCTATATGACTAACAAAATATCAATGTCTAAGAACTGTTTCTATTTGAGGTCTATCTAAATTGTCTGCCTGTTTAAGTTCAATGTTTCTTGTTTTATTTGATTTTGTTTTCATATGTGGCTATACAACTTAGGTTGACATATCAATGTTTTCACCTTACCATCAAACGAAAATATGAAATTTGTAAGTGAATAAGAACACATTCAATAATTGAAATGCAGAGTAATTACACACATTAAAGGAAAGACAGGATGTCACATGTCAAGCACATATCTTAGGAAATTTTTTCTTTAATTATTATACAAATATTTTTTTCTCAAGAACTATATACATGTAAATCTAGTTTCTTTCTAATTAACTCCAAACAAAGCTTGGGCCGACATGTAATACACATCTACTATAAATCACACTATAAAAAGAGGAGAAACTATTCAACTTTCATAGATTACCTCATGACCTTTCCATCCATTTTCTCAATTCTTAGTGTAAGATTTGTTTTGCCTCTAATTATCTGGTTTAATACTTTTTTCAAGCCATATTTTCATCTTTTACAGAAACTTAGCACTTGCTTGAAGATATTTATTCTCCATTTTTCATCTTTCTTTTCTTTTGTAAGATCTTTTGCTTTTCGTAGATAGTACTTCAATGGAGAGAAGAGGAAACACCGAGAAAATGCACCCTTGTCAATTTTGTGATCAGGTGTTTGTATCTGCTCAAGCATTAGGCGGTCACCAAAATTGCCATAGGCATGAGAGAGAGCTCATGAAAAAGGCAAAAGAACATCAGCAGCAATTATCCATGTTAGCACCACATATGTCCAGACCTTTGTTACCTCCAACTGTACCTACCTACCATTACCATCCTAATTTTTCAAACCATCAAAACCTTCTTGGAGGTGTTTCTCATTTCCATGGACCAACTTACGTACCGAACCGTAGGGTTCCAAACGAATACTACTCCCAACCTTCTGCACATCAGCAGCAAGCTCGTCCAATGAAGAACTTTTATTTTGGTATGAGAAATCATTCCAATAATCCCTTTCAAACCCCAGTTGGAAATGCTACTCTCTTCCCAAGGCATCATGCAGGTTTTTCTAGTTATTACGAAGGGATGCCAATGCAAAAGAAACCAAGATATGAACCTCAAATTTATGATTTTTTTGCTCATGATGGTGAGGGTATGAGCACAACAAAGATTGTGAATCAAGCTGAGACAAATCCGCCATCCTCTATCATAGAAGGAGAAAACGCAAAGGAAGCTGGAAGAAATATGGCGGGGCCCTCTGTCGCATTGACGATGAAGCATACCGATGAGAAAGCAAGTGATAACAAAGATGGAAATGATGAGACATGCACCGAGCTTGATCTCACTTTTCGTCTTTAGTTGAATAAACTAATTTATTTGTAAACTCCATACTAGGAATGATATTTTATTTTCCAGTTATTATTGAAGTCATGAAAATATTCATGGCAGTGTGTAACGTATTGTTATTTCGATATGAGAGTTGTTATTTACACCGAAAATTTTACTCAATACACCAAACGAAAGTTTTTTTGGACAATTATAACCCTTCTAATGGTACTAAAAAAAAATATTTGTTCAGTGCGCGGAGTAAAATTTTCAGTGTAAATAGCGTCTTCCTTTCCATAATGCTCATTTGCTTATTCAAGACTTTCATCTTTATTCCCATCTTAACTTAATCTGTTGTATAATTAATGTATGACGTCAGTGCGTGCTTTTTGTGGTATAATATATGAATAAGCACCCTGATAATCTCCGAACGATATTAATTTATATTTTAATTACATATTTGCTTCATATTTCATCATAGAGAGAGATTTAAAGTATATATATCCCTTAGATATGGTTGCTTTTAATTCATGAAATGGTTTAACACGTTCAAACTTGATTCGAGATGATTTTCTTATTGCTTAAGAGTTTGATAAAAAAAAATTGTATCGCTCTATCATTGTTCTTGGCTTGACTTTAATTTTTAATAAGATTCTTTTTTACAAGACTAAGAGGCTTGATGTGATGATGTTGCAACCAAAGGAACGAAGCAAACGGGATTATTTTCATCGATAATATTCAATTTTTGGCCATCTACAAATAAATAAATTGTGGTAACCAGAAAAAGCAAATGTACATAGAAAAAAAATCAGCAAGGTAATTTAGTTTGGTACATAATACTGAGAATTAATCTTCACTTCAAATTCATATTTGACAATAAAAAAATTCCTCTTAGCTGATAGCTAGGATTAATATTGTTTTATACTATACAACTAATACTTTCTCAATGCAATTCAAATTTTGATATCAATTGAGATATCCTATTAAGCTCAACATGCTTAAACTAGTTGATTTTTGTGTACTTTTCTATTGAGAAATAAATATTTCTCCAATTATATGATGGTAAACACAATTATAATTTTCACAAAAAACTTCTTCGATATCTGAAATAAATATTTCTCCAATTATAATTTCCTTCAGATATTGCATTCATAACGTCCAATGAGCATATACACAATATATTTCTTTTCAATTTTGACAGACCTTGATATTAATTTGTTGTCACCATTTTCAGATCGATCGACAGATCTTTCTTTTTTGTATGTTTTATTCATCAATTATGACAATAACAATTGTGTTCAAGTAAAAGTTTAATTAAAAGTATGAACAATTGTTTCTTACCTAATATTACAACATGTCTAAATTCGTTCAGTGTATCTCGATATTTGATACTCAATGTGCAATTCATTGTACAAATAAAATGCAATAGTTTGCTCATCAAGTTGAATTTTAAATAAAATGGCGCATCTCCTAAAGATCTGTGTACACCATGCATAAATCTTATTATTATATACATGTTCATTGTTTTTAAGTTGTCAATAGCAGGTACGAAAAAAATATATTTTCCAATTAATTTACCAAACTTTTAATTAAAAAGAAAAGTTGTTGTTTTCCTAAAATTTTCTTTTAAACAAAATTGAAAGTATTTTTCCCCGTTGACCTAAAAACGTAACATTAATATTCTGAATGATGATTTAGATAGACAATATATAAATAATGCAAATAATATAATGATGATGAATTATAATATATTTCAATGATGACACTACTAACTAAAATTGGTGGAGTTACCATTATATGTTGTATGTATCTTGGATATTCATTTATGACTAAAAATATAAATTTAATCAGAAATAATTGACTCATTAATTGATGTAGACAAATGGGAGAATGCACGGAAGTAATTAGATCGCCAAAAGTTGTCGCCTGCTAAGATATTATCTGAACGGATTATTTTCATTGACTCTGATATAAATCTTGATCTCAGATACAACTTCGCAAGCTCAATATTCATGCACAAGAAATGGAAATTAAAATTTAATTTAAATATTTATGTGCATAAACCTTATCCTACGCGCGTTGGCCGATTCTACTATATATAAAATGCCTTGCAGCACACAAGTTTCATATATCCTATATATTCATCATAAGTCTCCTATTACAACACACAAATTTCAACCTATATTCATCATAGCCTGCATTTTACGTAAAATTATTTAGCAAATTGACAGTTTTCTCATATTTAGTATAATAATCTTGCTGCATATTCATATTTTTCTAGATGATTAATTATTTTCTTTCTTTCTTTTATTTGTTGAAGATATCTCAATGGAAGGATCTGGTGAAAATCAAGAAAGATATCCGTGTAACTATTGTGACAAAGTCTTTTTCAGCTATCAAGCATTGGGCGGCCATCAAAATAGCCACAAGGATGAAAGAGATATTGTTGTGATGAGGGCAAGAGAAGCACAATCGTCCTCTCCAACTGCACGTACTCACATTCCTAACATCAATAATATGCATGCTACACCTCAAATGCAGCCCAATTTGTTGCCTCCAACCATACGTACTCATGCATCTAATAATGGAAATGATCAAATGCCTCACCATTCACATTACTATTGTAGAAGACCAACTTATTTACCAACTCGTTCAGTGTCTTATTTCCATCCTTATACACATCCTCAAAATCACTTTTACCAGAATGTCATTCCCTACAATGGCTTCAGATATCCCTCCACCAATCCCTTTCGACCCACGTTCGGATACCCTATGTATCGCTTGCAGTCGGCAGTACAACAAGTAAAAACATATGCAGAACCTCGAATGTATGATTTCTTTGCTGCTGAAAAACATCACATGAGAGCTACAAACAGTCAAGTTAATATACATTCCTCGAGCTCCTCTAATGGAGGAAATGAAAAAATCAAGGAAAATATTAGCATTGTGCCCTCAAATGCGATCACCCCAAAGCATGTCAGTGAAAATGTCAGTAATCATAGTGAAGATGACAAGAATGGAGTTAATGATGAACATGATCTAACACTCTGTCTTTGAAAAATCAAGGATGATTAGAGTTTTTCTTTCTTCTTGCGTTAGCTCTTGATGAAAGATTGATGAACTTTAATATTAATTACTTAAATTCATTTATTCTCAGATTATTTGTGCTTGGATGTAAGAAATGGCAAACTTCTAATATAATATGTGATGCATTTTCATGAGAATGGTTACTTCTTTTAATTCATGGTCCTTCTAAACTTTTTTTTTTGTTATGACTCGTTATAGAAGAGTTCGATACTCTTATGTGATTATAATCACTCAGAAAATATAAATGCCCAAAGTTCAAAATCTAATACTGCACACATTATCTAAAGCGAGCACAACTACATCCACAAACCCGCAAACGTACATGGTTAATCAGATTTTATTATAAATAATTATTAATAAAATAATATTATTAATAATAAGAGTGAGAACGGGTAAATTCCAAATCTACGAACCAAACCGCGCCACTACCAGTGGCGTCTTTCACAAACGCGCCACTGGCAGTGGCGTCTTTCACCAAACGCGCCATCGGCGTGGCGTCTTTCACCAAACGCGCCACTGGCAGTGGCGCATTTCCTCAGACCACGCCAGTGCCAGTGGCGCCTATCTTTGCTATAAATACCAGCCCCCGCGGTTCATTTCTCACAACCACAAAAACAACAAACATCCAATTACAACAAACATCCATTTTTCTTCAAAATGCTACCGAATTTAAATTATAATCCCGATGAAGAAAATTATACCGCAGAACAACCGAGCGGCAGTAAATTTTTGACGGGAATATTTCCAAACCAGAATAAAACCAATTCCTATCCAACCCACGATCAAATCAATTCCTATCAAACCTACGATCAAACCAATTCCTATCCAACCCACGATCAAATCAATTCCTATCAAACCTACGATCAAACCAATTCCTATCCAACCCTCGATCAAACCAATTCCTATCAAACCCACGATCAAAACAATTCATATCAAACCTACGATCAAACCAATTCCTATCAAACCTACGATCAAACCAATTCCTATCCTACCTACGATCAAACCAATTTATATCCGTATCCAGCTATTGACAGTAACAATATAATTTATCAACAACCAAACCCAGCGGTGCCACTATATAATTTTTTTGGCGGTAGTAGTAGTACTACGTATGGCTGTAATTTAGCTGATAATATTGATGACAGAAGTAGTGTTGATCCAACGATAATGGAATTAAGTGATGATCAGGATGAGCAAGATGATGGCGGTCCGTATTATTCAAATGAAGAAGAAACAGGAGAGGATTACACTGACCAGTCGATCGATGAATCTGAAGATGAGGAAATTCAGAGATGCGATACCACATTGTTAGTTACCGGACGAACTGAGAGACACCATCCCGTAGAAGCGTTAAATAATTTTGAGATGTTTGACCGTTTAGGCGCGAATGAATATCTTTTAGGACTCGATGATGAGTTAGCTGAAAATAGAATATTTGCTTCTAAATCGGCTTTAAATTGGGTAATTTGTGATTGGAGTGTTAGGAAAAACGTTCAATGTTGGGTACAAGAAAGTTATAAAACTCGACTTATTATGAAATGCAAAGAAGGTAGTTGTCCTTGGAGATTATACGCTAGACCTGAAGAGGGCTCGACCACATGGAGGATCATCACAAATAAAAACCCCCACAACTGTAGAAGACCACCAGGAGACCGCAAACACTTACAACTCACATCTAATTTGATTGCAGGATGTGTTCGACAACATTTAAAGAAGGATCTCTCTCTAACAGTTCAACAAATCGGTATGATTATAGAAACAAAATATCCCGGTGTGGCACCGACGTACGGTAAACTTTGGCGTGGCCGAGAAAGAGCAATTGAACAATTATTTGGCACTTGGGAAGGATCATATACATTGCTTCCACAGATATTGGAGGCGATTGCTCGGACTACTCCAGGTACAAAATTTAAATTATTGACGTGTGATACTTCGGATAATAATGTAAAAATGTTTAAATCCATAGTTTGGGCTTATGGACCGTGCATTGCAGCGTTTAAACATTTAAGGCCCGTTATAACTATTGACGCTGGATTCTTATCGGGCCGTTATAAGGGTAGATTATTGATGGCGTGTGGATACGATGCAGAGAATAAAATCATTCCTCTAGCATTTGGAATCGTGGATGCAGAAAATGTGGACAATTGGGGTTGGTTCATGCGATGGGTCCGTAATGAAGTGATCCAATGTAATATGAAAATATGTGTTATATCCGACCGTCATAGGGGAATAAAGGGAGTTTTTGAGCGACCGCATTTGGGATGGTCTGTACAACATGGAGAGGCGGTACACCGGTATTGCATGCAACACGTCGCAGAATTTATATAAGGAAGCGGAAAAACTGGAAAGAAAGAAGATAATCTCGAGATGATTTCCGAAACGGACTAGCGAACAAAAAGAAACCGCGTCGTTTCGTAGAAAGATGGCGAATTTTGAGGAAATCAAATAGAAAAGCTTATGATTTTTTAAAAAAAGTCGGCGAGAAGATTAGAAAATGATGATAAAGAACCTCCTAATTTTGCTTCGTGGGCACAAACGTATGATGGAGGACATCGATGGGGTATAATGACCAAGAATGGTTCGAAGCTCGAATAGCGTCTTCGAGTTGAACGAACTTTACCGGTTGCAAAGAATTGTGGAGGGAACATGGTATAAATGTGCTAAATGGTTCGATAAGAGGGAAATGGAAGCAATGAACCTGCATAGAGCATGCAAGCAATGGCAAAAAAAAATTGATGACATCTTGGCAAAACGTGATGATGTCTCCAGTTCATATTTTTTTTCTTGAATCCAAGCGCAGATAATTTCTGATGCTCCTCCAGAAATGCCTGTAAAATTAGTTAGTATAATTGTGCAAATAGTTAGTATAAGAAATAATACATATAAAAATTATAAATGGTAGAATACCTCGGGAAGTGGAGGCGGTACTGACTGAAGTAAGCCGAACTGTCGCCTCACCCGATCCGGATAGTACCACTCTACTATCGGAAAGTAAATAAGTGGAAGCCGACAAGTATACGAGTCCATAGAGTCGTCTACGCATGTCGGCAATAAGTGACGAACCGACTCGTACGGCCTCCAATTGACATGCGTGTCCGACAAAGATAATCAGTGATCCTCACGTACTTCACACCGACGTGTGACGGATTGAGATATCTCGTTCTTATCAAGCGTCCATTTCCTATTATCGATTCAAATTATAATTAGTGATTACACATATATTTTCATCGATTGATTGATTATTTTTAAATTAAATTATTACCGCCAAAAGGCGCACAACTATCACGGTCGGTGTACCCCAGTCAGTGAAAATGAATGCATCTGACGCAGGTAATGGACGAGCGGGGGCAAACGCGTCCAGCTCCACAACAACAACAAAAGCCACGGACCACCAATACTCCTCGTCAGTCCTTGACATGCCACATCAAGACGCCGATACAAATAACCAAGTACCGTTAGCCGCCCAATTTCTTCTTCTACCGAATTGTAAATCTTCCGTAAATTAAATATTAGTAATAAAATTATTTAATTATGAAACATAAATTATTTTAAATTCCTTAAAATACTTACCGTCAAAATCGGCAGAAGAAACGCCGGTACAGAGTCTCCACTGTTGTCGGGGAACATGATACACCCCGCCAACTCCAAAGCAAAACCGATCGCATATTGATTAAGACCCGATGATCGTCGCCTACGGAGCGTGATCAAAGTGGGACCGTAACTCTCGTAGGGAAATAGAACGTCCGCAAAATTTTACATTTAGCTTAATCACGATTTGTGAACGAAAAAAATTTAAATTTTTGTACGGTTTAATAAATTACCTCCCATCTTTGCGAGAACGTCGATATATCATCCTCGCCTAAATAAGCGACGGATGTATCCTGAAAAATCTCCATCAGTATATCCAATCACCGGCTCACCAATGGTGGATAAACCCCACAGAATTAATCTACATAATTAATGTACACAATTAAATTAAATTATAATTAATCTACACAATTAAATTAAATTATAATTAATCTACACAATTAAATTAAATTATAATATACATAATTAAATTATAATTAATCTACATAATTAAATTAAATTATAATTAATCTACATAATTAATCTACACAATTAAATTAAATTATAATTAATCTACACAATTAAATTAAATTATAATTAATCTACACAATTAAATTAAATTATAATATACATAATTAAATTATAATTAATCTACATAATTTCACATATAAATTATAATTAATCTACATAATTAATGTACACAATTAAATTAAATTATAATTAATCTACATAATTAAATTAAATTATAATTAATCTACATAATTAATCTACACAATTAAATTAAATTATAATTAATCTACACAATTAAATTAAATTATAATTAATCTAGACAATTAAATTATATTTATATAAAATTACCTTTAATTGCAAAATCCAAACACAAAAATGCTCGCGTACGTTTTTTCCTCCTCTTCTCTTCTCTTCTCTTTCCTTCTCTTCTCTTCTCTTCCCCTCTCTCTTCCTCTCTCTTTCTCTCTCTTCCTCTCTCTTCCTCTCTTTCTTTCTCTCTTTCTCTCTTTCTCTCTTTCTCTCTTTCTTTCTCTCTTTCTCTCTCTCTTCCTTTCTCTCTTTCTCTCTCCTCTCAACACCGCGCATCATACCTGCGCGTTTGATATTTATATGGGTGAAACGCGCGCCATGTCGCGTGGCGCGTTTCCTTATAATAAGGAAACGCGCCACGCCCGTGCATGCGTTTCACCCGCGCGCCGAGCGGTGGCGCGTTACGATTCGTATATTTAGAATTTAACCGTTATCGGTCTTATTATTAATAATATTATTTTATTAATTATTATTTTTAATAAAATCTGATGGTTAATTAAAATATTTCAAATAATGCTTGTATTTGTATTTCATAGGTATTGTAATTTTTTTTTTTTTCATTTTTATTAATTGTTAACAACATATATGTAAAATACTAGTAAAAATCAGCATTCATATAATCATATCTAATACTTTTTAGTACATAAAAGATTAAAAGTTATCTATACCTATCCTTTGTGCTTAAAATTAATGAATCATTTCCTTGACAAAAGTTGAATGCCGAAACTTTTATTTTGAACTAAATATACTGCAATGAAAATTAAGAAATAGCTGGTGATAAAAAGAAATAGAACTCAGTTTTCTTATAATAATACGATGTATAAATTAAGATTACTTATTGAAGTGATTGGAATTCTATCCACTGCAATGTTTTACAATTAATTCATAATCAAGAATGTGAATTCAACAAATGAAACTAATTAATAAAATATTTCGTTCATACATAAATAATTTCTCTAGAAATAACAAAATAATAAGATCCATCTAAGGGAGGTCATAATTAGTTAGTGATTCCTGAATCCAATAAAATACATTATGCAAGTTAAAATAATTCATTGAATATATTGGTTGTCGTTGTTAATAAACAAGCATAAAAATGGCATTCATATCAGTTTTCTAATAAGTCCTATATTATGCGCCTTCGCTTGGAAATAATTATTTCTTACATATGGGACTTATATATGTTCATTCATTCTTGTAGCAAAACTCGGTGCACACAAATTACGGGTCGGAATTGCCAGAATAGCAGTTGACCCAAACGAGCAGTACCTGTACATCTAGCCCTCTTGTACCTCCGAGAGACCCAAAATGCGAAGAAGCCCAAAGAGACTGAAACTGCTTGGGTTCATTTACATTTGAAATTCATGCAAACTCCAATGAATAAAGATAAGAATTCCATACCCAATCATTAAAGGTGTGAAAAAAATAAAACAAAAAAAAATACGGAACAAAGAATTATCTGCTGAGCAAGTTTTCAGAAAAAGTAACTGAATCAGTGTTGCTAGTAGTTCAGGCATACCCCCATTTTCGGTTGGCATGTCATTTTCCTGTCCTAAAGAATTTCGACAAGCTTTTACAAATTAGTTTTTCGTCATTTCTGCCAAAATAAGATTTTTTTTTCACCTGACCTACTGAGTTCCTCAAAATTCAATAAAATTGAGTAATTTTTGAATGATTTTAATAACAAAAAAATTAAGATTTTTTATGTCCCCAATCCTCAGTCCTCTTCTACGTCCTCTCCTCTAATTCTGGTTCGTCCCTTTCTCTAAATCGTGTATTGTATATAGATACTAGTAATTAATACCGATCCAAAACCTACAAGGCTGCATAGTGCACACTGCACAGTCTAGTTCCAACATCATTGCTCCCGAGGAAAAAGAAACAAAAAAGTAAAAGACAAATAATCAGGGTGCTTTGGAAACTTTCCTTCAAAATTCACCTTCACTGTTAAGTGTTTATTGTTAACCCCAAAAAAAAAATCACCTTTCATTGTTCTCCAGGATCTACTCAAAGAGTCTCGAACATTTTACGAACGATATCGTGCAGTGCCCGCATAAGCAAATATGAAACCTGGCCAGTGGCCGGTAGCGAAGTAAAAGTAGGTAATTTTCTGGGGTGCAAGATCCAAAATTGAACAAATCTGAACGACATGGGGCCTCTTGATCCCTTCTAACCACACACGAGAGTACCAGCCATCATTTATCAGTTCCTCCTGATTTCCCATTTTGCAAGCTCAGCCATAAATGCGCCTGCTTGCCCTACAGATGTAACTAGTAGTCTAGTGCTCTGGTGAGCAGTAGCACTGGCCCACTTGTTTACCCCTCAGGCCCTCAGACGAGTGGGTGCTTGGGTGGGTGTGGGTGGGTCTACATCCAAATCGGCGAATTTATCAAGGAGACCTGAGAGGCTGAGACCTCTCAGTCGCATAATTATTTCAAACTGTAGAATAGCAGATGGCATACAGTACATGGGATTTTGTTCCCACACCCGGAGCAATTATTTATACCTTATGTAGTTGTTGAAAAATTAGAGAATTTTTTGTGGGGACAAAAGATATTCCTGAACCGCGTCCCTGAATTGTGGTTACACGCTTATATATTGACGTGAACCGAGTTCATGCAGACAAGTGCACGCATCCCAGAACTCACTGATCGGTAAAAAGTTATCTCTTGGTTTGGAAACTTTAATTTGCTCGGGGACCATGATTCTTTACATGGGCGGGTAGCCTATTTGGAATGAATTTTTCGCGGAGATCTCCGCCAACAAATTTGGATGATTTATTTTAATATTTATAATTGCGATAAAGTTTAAATATAAATTATAAATTTTAATGTTCTAAATTATTTATTATTATTAAATCAGAATTATTAATTGATGATCAGACAGATCAAAATAAAAAAACTACACAGCTTCGTAAAAAAAAACTCCTCACAAGATATCAATCTTTGTATTAGGGCACCATAAAAAAGTTAGGCTCGACTCAAGCTTAAACTAATATGGCTCGATCTATTATGTCTCGATCATTAAATTAATAATTTATATGTTTTTTTTCTACCAAATTTTAATATGATAATTTATCTTTTATTATCTCTCATCATCTTAGCAATTTAAGGGCTTTCTTACACGCTAATGAATCAACTCGTATATTTAACTCGATAGTTTTTTGTTGGTCCATCTGTTCATATTAGTACAACAAATATGTCATTGAAAATATATTTTGTTGATATATTAATTTTGTACCAACTCATGTATTAGTCTTATAGATGTACAAACTTTATAGTTTGTAAATGTACTAAATCTAAATATCAAACCTAGCCAACATATATGCATTGACTCATGAGCCAGCTCGCGAGCTAGCTCAAATAGTAACGAGCCAACTTTGTACTAAAATTTTCAACTCGAAGCGTATCACGAGCTCAACTCGACTTGATTCGAATTTTTATAAGCCGAGTTTGAGCTAAACTTGGCTCACTCGAACTCGACTTGTTTGCAGCTCTACTCTTACACCATTATCCCTCCAGACACTCGTAATAGAGATAATATTTCATATATTATAGTTAAGAGTGAGGTTATGGTGCTTTGTGAAGTATAAAATTTTCGGTGTTCGTATTTTAGATTTGAAAGTTCAAATAGTTGATTCAATCGTTGAACATGATCTTTATATCGAAATATTTTTTTGAGATTAAATTTATATTTTTTATTATTTTTAAATGGATACAAAATTTATTGATATAACAAATTTTGTACTATCCAATACTAATAATTTTTCACTAATCTAAAAAGTAAAAAAAATATTTGGACCTTCAAATTGAGAAACGGACATGAGGCACGAAAAATTTTATACTTCTGAAAGCACCACTCTTGTAATTAATTTAGAAATTATTCATTCCGTCATAAATTGATACTCCAATAAATAGTAATTTATAATGCACGCACAACGTATGTGTTTTAGAGTATTGTGATTATATTTTAATAGTAGATGAAGTAAATATAAGATTATAATGACAAACTGAATATATTAAAATAAAACACGATGATTAAATTTATGATTCAAATATAATATAGATATTATCGGGCAATAATTCTTTTTGTCTACACTACGAGCAACTTATTAAAATACAATACTTCAGAAAGCGAAATAAAAATTATAAATTTTGATAATAATATACAGAATTTAGTAATGTTAATGATTTTTCTAAAAAAAAAAATTAATGACAGAAAAAAATATTGTTCGCCTTATATATAATTCCAATGTGAGGTATAAATAAAATTTGAAAGTAAATAATTTTTAACTTAAATTTTATAATATATATTTCAGGAAAAATATTTATATCTAACATGGGCATCAAGGGAGGATGCAGGATTTTGGTCAGTAATTGGATTCAGTAGTTTATCGGATTTAAATTCATTAATTAATCGGTACTAAATAAAAATATTAAAATATTATCTTTTATATATTAAAAATAATAAAAAATAAAAGTTAAAATAATAAATAATCATAGTAATAAAGAAAAAATTTCCCTACAAAACTTCATATTTTAAAATTTTTACATAATTCTTTTTATTATCCGCAATATTAAATATTTTTTCTTAACGAAAAATAATCAGATAATTCAGAGGTCAAATTAACAAAATATTAATCTAAAAACACTATTTTTCAAAATCCGCGGGGTCAACTGACCCCTGGCAAACACTAGGTCCGCACCAGTCGGGCATAATAAGGGTATGTAACTTGAAATCTAATAATGGTTTTTTTTTAAATATAATCAAAAGTGGATCAAATAAAACGTTAAACGTAATTTCTACACAAATTAGAGACAACATAACGAACCACGGACTTGACATGCATTTAAAGTACGAAGATCAACAAAAAAGAAACACAAGGATAACACACTTCACAATTCCAGTCAAAAAGCATGTGTTGTTTTTTCTCCAGGCAAATTAGTGAACGTGGCATGTCAAATAGTTGAATTATTCAGAAAAAAAAAAAGAGGTCAAAAGATTTCTCGCTCGCAAGATGAATTCTTTGATAATTTGGTCATGATTTTAACACTAGAATTATATTATCAAAAATAATTCACAAATGTAAAATTTACATTGGCCAAATTAATTATTGATTGTTTCCATAAAATGCTAAAAACTTAATGGTCCATGTAATTAATTAGAAAGTGTTGATCATGAAAGCATGCTGGAAAATTTTAAATTTAATTAGGATAGCTAGCTTCAAAATGAAATTAAATAAATAATTTGAAATCACTACATAGGTGATTTGGAATCACCAACTAGAAAATTTGGATTCATTAATACTTGGGCACAACCTTTAGAACGATTGAAGATAACACCACAATATTCAGTGAAAATATATTGAAATTTAATACAGAAAAGAAACTGAAGAAATAAAATTACTATTTTTCTGTGTATATGTTAAGAAAATATTGGGCACGGGGGTATATAGGTCTAGAGAATGAGTGGACAATTTCCTCCATTGTTTTCTCAAATTATATGTATTCATATGAAATTTCTGATTATACAAAATTATTTTTTAAGAGAATTGATATTTAGATCCCATAAAATTATGAGATTATTACGCTATTGAATTTTAATTATTAATTTTCATATGATCATTATATCGGCATTGATATTCAATATGATAATTGGATCTCATTTGAAGATCTTTTAGCTCATTTATATAGAGAACAAAATAACTATTAGGATTAGAAATGTTAATTTTTGATCCGATCTAATATGATCTAAAATGATTCATGAATAAATGAGTTGAGTATAACCTTATGAGTCAAGATTTTTTTGATCCATCTCGAATTGTGTTGATACGAGTCGACCCCATCTGACTCGTTGATTTGTACTTTTTTAGATTTATTATGTGATTTAATATTAATTAAATCTTATATACACTAGTTAAGATTAACTAATTATAATTGATATTAAGTTGTTTAAAATATATAAATAATAAATAATAATTATTAAACACTTAATCGTTTTATACAGATCGGACTGAGTCGAAGAAAATGTGACCTGATTTTAAACGAATGAGCTTAAAAAAATAATAAAATAATGATGAGCTGACCGACCCGATCTATTGACACCTCTAACTAGACAAGCTAATAGACGATATTAACGAGGCTCAACATGCCACTTAAGCTCATAATGACATTAATAATTCAAAGATCATAAATACATATATATATTTTTAATGTAGATCATTCGGTGCAGTACATATACAACTTTAATATGCGTATGTTTTGTTAAGAAATTAATAATTTATGTTTTATTAATCTTCAAATTAGAGTGCAATGAAGATTAACAAAATAAAATATAAATTATAATAACATTCTGCATGTTGATTTCCCTTCCTTCTACTCTTTGTACTGTGTTCCACACAAAGTTAGAGTAGGGAAAAAAAGTGAAGAAAAGAGTGATCCATTAATATTTTATTTATCTAAATAAATTTATTTGCTTTGTATAAAATTTTACTCACTCACTCTCTTAATCACTCATTTTACCTTTTTTTTTCCTTCTCCCTCCTCTTTTTGTGGAGCATAATATTACTTCTCTTGCACTTTTTATGCAGTATGATCCAACACCAAGATACCACGGTTTCAAAAAATATTGTGGAAATATTTTATTTATTTTTTATAGAGGAGTTGGAAATCGAGTAACGTAATAGGAGTGAAACATATGAGAAAATTAATTGGATGAAAAATCTGAGTTTCACTATTATTATTATTATTATTATTATTTTTTTTTGAAAACAAGGGTAGAGTATGGTGTATGGAGTTGTTAGATGCAACACCGAGAGCAGCCTCAAACATAAAGATATCCGCTTCAAAAAGTGATCAGTTCACCTCTTCCCATCTTTTCTTCTCGATTCTCCCTTCTTCGGTTCCACGGTACTTCCACTCCACTTGCAAGGGTTCCAAGTTCCGAGTTCCAACCAACCGGCCTCTTTCACCTGGCTGCGAAATCTAGAAAGAAAGAGAGCGAAGGAGACATGGGAGGAGCCTCCGATGATGACGTGGAAGAGAGAGGCGTGGAGCTGGGACTGAGCTTGGGAGCAAACAAGAACAACAACCGCAACGCCGCACCTGCCAGACGGGGCCCAGCGTGCAGGATACTGACAGCAAAGGACTTCCCTGCCTCAATCGCTGGTCGCTCACGTGCCTCACGTGCTTCTCCGTCTCCGACTCCGTCTCGGTCATCCTCCGTGTCCTCTTCCTCCGTACGGGCCGTGGATGCGGATTCGGGTACGGACGTGGTAGTAGGATCCACTCCCCCCGAGACCGGTAGTGGGTCCGCAAACCCGTCTGGGTCAGTTCCCTATTTCCGTAGTAAATTCGTATCTTGTTGTTTGTTCTTTATTTTTTCCTTTGGTTATCTATTTGCAACAATCTGTGTTTGCAAATAAATAGAAGTTTTTCATATGTTCCATTATCTTATTATTATTCTTTTTAATCAACCTGTGCATTTAATATAGTTGACGATTTTATTCTTATAGACAAGTTAATGTATTTGCTACAACCTTTTTTGTTGTTGGATGTTTAATTGCTTATGATATGATATATCGTTGAGGTTACCTAAAATAATAATAACTTGGATACAAAATAAAACTTGGTTATAATCAATATATGTCAGTTAATAAGCTATGTGAACATTTCCTACTTACCTTTCGTTGCTCAGATGACCAAATTATTTGCTGTTTTGTCGAAAAGTAGTGTACTGAAAACTTTGCTCTTAAAATTATTGTGTTCTTTTATTTTAGCAGCCAGGCTGTGGTAGGATGGCCACCGATAAGATCATTTCGGATGAATAGCCTCTTCAATCTTTCCAAGGCAGACCGCACCAATGACACACCAAAGAAGGGCAAGCAGAAAGGCCGCAGCATGGGCTGCTTGAATGGCCGGAGTCTCACTGATGACCAGGAGAAAAGCGGATTTGGTAGCAGGTGTCTCTTTGTCAAAGTCAACATGGATGGGGATCCAATCGGGAGAAAAGTTGATTTGAACTTTCATGATTCTTATGAGAGCCTAGCAATTTCTCTTGAGCTCATGTTTTGGGGCACTGTCACCACCTCTACTGGTAAATTGAGTTTAACTCATCTAAATCCATTTACCAATAATCCACTGTGTTATTACAACCTGTATGTATTTCTGAAGTTTTGTGTAAGGATTTGTATCATTGTATGTCACATGCACCAATTAGTTTGTCGTACTACTGACTGGCTCAGTTTGGTGACCACTTAGTGCAATAAACTGTGTTAAATATTGCACAGAAGTTGTTCGTGATCTGAACTATTCCATCTGTATTGTACTGGAATGTTATTTTCTTGACTACCAAAATCCTTAAATATTGCACAGAAGTTGTTTGTGATCTGAACTATTTGGGGGTAATAAGGAGCAGGCATGATCATCAATATATTCTGTGTATTCACAAAAGCAAATGTTTTGAAATTGTCCTGCACAATTGTTTAAGTCAAGGAAAGATAATTTGGAAACTATATGTTACTTATTAGCTGGAAATGAATGCATTAAATTTGGTGTAGCGAAAGATTCTAATTGTTTGGCGTAAGTTGACAACATATGTAATAATGTAGGTTATACAAAGGGCTCATGGTTATTAGATAATTCGTCTGAGTTTGTACTAACATATAAGGATAAGGATGGTGATTGGTTGCTTGTTGGAGATGTCCCGTGGAGGTAAATTCTATTATTTGTTTAGGTTTGCTCATTTTTTGTTCTACTTTTTGAAAATTATCTGCATAAATTTTGAAGAAGATTTAACTAAAGCTTCCATTTTGGGGTTTCTTCCTTTTTAATATATTTCTTTCCGTGTAGAATGTTTTTGGAGACGGCTAAGCGGTTGAGAATCATGAGAAATTCTGATGCTACTACGCTTCGTAAGTACTTATCTTCATTTTAACACCTAAGTTAATTTGTCCTAAATCGTACCGAAACCGGAGTAAAAAATAATGCCACATTTGAAACATCTTCAATATGCTAGAAGCTTTTCAGTTCCAAATATATAATCTATCTGCACTATTCAAAAGTTAGTTCCTTGCAATTAGTTGAATAGATTTGTGTTAAAATGTTCTTAAATTTCTTGGTTTAATGCTACAATTATTGGCATCTTTAGTAAATTTTCTCATTCAATTTTCAGTCAATGTGGCAATTTGATTCACTGAGATTTCAGCAGTCAGATGTTCATGGCCGACAAGAACAGAGATTGTATTTTGCAAGCAAAATTTCCTCGAGACTGTTTATTCAGTTATTTATGAAAAATTATATGCCACGCTCCCCTGATTACAATATGCTACGTTTACTTGCGTATATATTTCATCAGTCTTATCCTAAACTAACTTTAGAGTCGCGTGACGTTTTTCTAATTACACCGTCTGATACTTCAAAAAGAATAAAATGGAAAGACTTAGACCGCGTCAAAGTCGCTAAATCTGTGCTTAATTTATGAGTAAACTTGTTATTTAGTTTGTATTTTAAAACTGCAAAAAGGGTTTCTGTTTTGATTATAGAATCCGTGGTGGCAGACAGTTGCTTTTGATATTGAGAATGGTTAGACAAAAGTGCATTGTTGCCTCTGCATTGTGCGACAGGAACTCGTGAGTCGTCATATCCCCCCCCAACCAGCATTATCATGGAGAACATATCATTGCGTTACTGGGGTGCCAGAAAAAAAGCATCATCACTGCTTTTTCTCTTTTCCATTGGTTATCGCGTCGTTTTCATTTAATTCTACAATTGATTAATGGTCGAATGAGAAAAATGTCTGTTTATTTCATACGGACGGAGTCCTTGATCCTCTTCCATTCGGCTCGTTTAGAAATTCAGTCTTTATACGACTCTCTTATCTCTTTTAATCCGACACAGTCTTTATACGACCTCGTTTTTAAATAAATGAGTTCTTTTTAATTCATATTAAATTCGATCCTTAATAAATCCGGCTTGACTCTTATTAAATTCGATTATTTTTAAGTACTTAAATTTTTTCAAACACAAACATTTTCAAACTCGTGTTCTAATTGTATTTAAAAAATTTAAAATTTTTAAAAATATTATTTTTATACATTTATAGTTATTAAATTTACTTTATTTTTTAATATTTTTTGTTGTATTTTAGTTATGTTAAATAAATAAAAAATAATTAACAAAATTCCTTTCAAATTCGATCATTATCTGTTTCATACCCGGCCTTAAAGTCGAAGAACCTGATAAGGGTCGTGTCTCTCAAGACCGAGATTACCTCTAAGAAATCAAATCATTTGAATTTGATCCTCTAAAGATCATTTTTAAATCTGAATTTTATCCGACTCTTTTGTAGGTTCGTTAGGTTCGACTATTGAGAAATCTGATCTATCCTTACGTCGTGCTCTTCAGTCTGAGGGAGAAAAAAATGGATGTGAGGGAAGAATATGAAAAGAAAGAGGTTTAAAGATTGTAACTTCAAAATTGGGGATGAAATTTTTTGAGAAAATGAATAGAATGCAATTCGTGTTAATCTCATTGTACCTCCTTTATCTTTTCATTATGAAACTCAGGAGCAAATCTGATCTCCTCTCCCTCTTTTTTTTTTCTCCGCTCATTCTCCTTTTTAAGCTCAGGAACACAACGTTAAGGACGATGTCTATCCGTGATGCATGTACAATGGCTAAGTAGGTGTCTAAGGAAACAATATTTTACTATTTTTGTAAAGTTTTTTAGAGTGCTGATAATGATGAATTCGAGTCCTCTATACAGACTAAACTGCTTTAGGTACTATACGCTTTGGACATATTGGATGGGTCATGGGTACGCTCCAACACATGAGTTCAAGGGAATATATGTGTTTACTCGAATTAAAGATCTTATGATTTGGACCGAAAATTTTGCCAACTACACAATAACATAGAGTACCACAGGATATGGCACATTAAAAAGGAATTTGTCAACAAATCAGATTTTGTGGAAAATAGTAGGTTTGAAGTTTAAATGGAATATTATTTAAGAATAAATTCAAATGAAAAATATGATTTGTGAATATGTAATTCAAATTAAATATTATTTATAAATATTTAAAGTTGAATGATTTAGATCATCATTTTTATTTTGAAAGATAAATTTTCAAAACATTACAAAATTTATAAACCTAGAGTTACTATGAATAAATACAAAAAGAGCGAGTCCACAGCGAATCATTTTTTTGGAAGAAAATAATTTTTGAGAGAAATTTTAAGTGATTTGCACCGCATGATGAAATAAAAATAGTATGGAAATGAGCAAATACATATTTATTTAAAAAGTAATCTATGATTCAGATTTAAAGATTGATTGCACCTTTCATTTTTAGTTTCAACATGCTCCATCTAATTAAATTGTAACCGTTTGATCAAAATTATTTTGACCATTTAATTTTGCATGGTGTACTAGAACAAATCCGATAAAAAAATAGAGAGGTCTGATGGTAAATTGGTAATGATATGACGATAAGATTTTATATCAATTAAGTTGTTTTCAGTCTCTCAGATCCTATGTCCATGGTGCGATTATAGACAAAGATGCGAAAATAAAATAAAATAAATCTGATGGCTTTTTAAGTTTATAGCTTATTATTAAAGCAGATAAATGCAGTACTATTTGCAGGATAATATTCCGGAGACTTCATATTGTTGTTTGTGACTAGCTTCCTAAATATTAAATTCTGACAATTTTTAAGAGTTATACAATTTGTGAGGGCGTAATTAGATGAAATATTAAATGGCATTGCACGCAATTAGTGATATTCGACAATTATATGTGAGTTATATAATTAGCAGCCTTTTGATGAAATACTAAATAATAATCAATTGCATGTAATTTTTAAGACACTCAATTTTTTTTTATAATAGTGAAATGACTTCATCAGTTTTCTTGAAATCTTTGAAAAATTACAACCTAAATTGTCTTATCACAGTATCAAACAGCTGGCACCAATTAAAGACGAGTGTTTGTAGAGTAACTAATATAAGTAAATCAAAACTAAGCCTAGAGCCCTAGACCCTGACTTCTAAGACTGATATCTAAACATCAAAGTATCACCACAATATAATGCAGATAATACATAAGCAATATAAAACAACACAGAGACATAATCAAAACACAGTAGAACATCCAGACAACGCAAACACCACATATCAAAAGTTCATGAAAAAACTATTGAAATATCATCACAACTACTCAATGCCTGCGCCCCATATAGGGAGAGAAACTAGTACCAAAGTCTAATATGCCCGTCTGACCTCTCCTCATCTCCTGAGTGTACTCTAAAGCTAGAGGAGAGGTGGGCCCCTCTAAAACTTAGATATACATCATCTACAAATTGTGGAAGAATTAATGATAATTTTAACATATTATCATTACTAGTATGAAAATACCAAAAAGAAGTAAGACTAATAATGATTTGCAAATCAATACTTATTAGTTCTACAAAAAGATATATTAAAATATATTTTTTTTTCCTAACCATACAGTCCAAAGTATTGCTCCCCTAATAGTTTCAACTAGAGCAAAAAGAACACACTCAACTGATCCTTGCCAGCCGCTTTTTTTGTTAGTTAGTTTGGTCAGTACCTTATTCCTTTTTTTAACAAGCCAAAGAAAGAGGCTGATATGGGTCCTTTGTATTTCATATAGAAGTAAACTCTAAATTAGGTATCCCGCCAAACTCTAACCAGTCATACAAAAAAAATGTACAATAAAGAGGCCGGTATGGGTCCATCTCCAAGGAAGAGAATCTTGAGACAGAGGGTCAATATGAAAAGAGAGTTCCTTCTATAAATGATTCCATTCAGAGAGACACATCATCTAAAGAGAAGTAAAAAAGTAATTGAAGAGAACCAAATTGAAAGGCCTCAGAAATAAGAATATAATTATATTGTACCATAACATAGAGATTAGGATAGATATTAGCTAGAGTATTATTGTAAAATCATATATCATGCCAAAAACTAACTATAGAATCATCACCAATTTTTTTTTATCTACACTTATATCTACAAAACCTTTAGTAGTCATTACACCCAATCAAAAGGAAGAATAATTTAAACTATTTATGGTATGGTTGTATTTATCAACTAAAATAGTTTTTCATAAACCTTGTATTTGAGGGTTTAAATACCTCACCAGCCACTTAGTCAATAAACTAGACTTCATAATTTTCAGATCGAAAACTTCTAATTCATCTTGATTTTTATTTTACACATTGTATTTCAAGTTCCAAGAACTGTCTACTAGATATGTTCTTGTAATATTCATAATTATTTAATTGTTTACCTAAATTTATATATATATATATATATATATATATATTTGTAAAGCTCTCAATGTACTCTACAATCTCATATATCTTTTTATAAGATTTCTAAAAGTCATTAACTTTAAGATTCTAATAAACATCACGTTATTTGAGAGTTGAGACTATAATAATACTTTTTTCATATTTGTCCAATTAACGAGTTTGTATAGTTAGTGCAGAAAATCAAGTTATTTGAACGAAGAAAATATATGAACGTCATTTGACAGCGATTATTTTGACAGTCTTAACAATAAATTTGTCATAACTATAAAATAATTTCTAAAAAAAGGAAAAGTTTACAAAATTTATTAATTGATAGTTATTTAAATTTTACACAATTTAAATGTTATTTGATTTTTTGATCAAATATCACTAAAACAGTAAAACTACATAACATTTGCAAGTAGTTTATCATTGATGGTTTTTTTCTTGAATAACAAATGTACTTAAATTGAATGAAATTTAAACCAAAATCATCAAATTTATAAGAATATATCTATACATATATTTTTTTAGTTTGCCGAATTTATTTTAAAATTTATCATCAAGTTTATCAAAAAATAATGTCAAGTAATTCCCCTTTTAATATTTAATACGTATATAATTATATTACATTACATATAAGATTGACTTTAAACGCATTGTATTAAATGAAATGCATTAAATTTTGATACTTTCTTACTATCAGTTTAGGGCAAGATAAAGGGCATCGGTCATGGAGCTAATTATCAAGATTCATATAAAAACCCAAAATTTATAAAAGATATATAGCTGCCGATCAAAAACTTAATTACACAAATATATAACGAATAATCAAACATTTGTAAATTAACTGTACTGATAGAATCCACCTTTATTTTTTTATTGCAAACTTTCAAACATATAACAAGAAGATATTTGAAACGGAAGAGAACGCCATTTCTGTTTTTTTTTTCTCTCTCTTTTGTACATAGATAGGAGCAATCATAGCCTTGCTTGGACTTCAATTTTATTTCCATTAGAAATCCTTGATCTCAGGCGCCACATTAATATCTTACCAGAAGGCGATCTTGGTATTGATTCCAAAAACATGGATTCCTACTGACACAAAAAAAAATATGGCAGGATTCTGCCATCGTTTTTTTAGGTTCATTGTATTTGTTTAAATGATCCGGATTTAATAATCATATTAATAAATTTCAAATTCGGAAAATATTCGGCAAGATAAAAAATTCATGATTCGGATATAATTTAAGAATAGTTTGTTAAATTTTATAATATATAAAAGAATATAAAATATCATTTAAGATGATATATAGTTTGTTTTTTGACGAATAAAACATAATATATATTAAATTGATAAATTATTTATAAAACATCTGGTTAAAAAGTAAAAAAAATTATTCATCATAATTTGCGAGTCATATTAGTATGTTAATAATAAGGGGTAACTCATTAATATAGAAACAAAAAAGATATGACAGAATTGCGCTATAGAAATAAATATGACAACGGATGTGAATCCCCAAAAACATCACTCTTCTTATCTTCTTATATGGCGCTACTTAAATTAGGGGAGGAACAGAATATTGACATAAAATTACATGGTATTTTAGAAAGTTAAAATTTTAATTTTCATTTTTTGACCAAATTGCCCATTTTGAGGATAGACTACAAGCGCAATGTAAAAAAATAAATAAATCGAGGGATCACAATGCAATGACTGACTCTGTTAAATTTTAGTTTAGTGTTTCAACAGAAACAATTCTTCTGGGTACAAACCTTATCTTGCATGAAAGCAATGACATCACTCTGCTTAATTTTGTTTCCCGGTTTTCGAAAGACACGTGCCATTGAGATTTCACCAGCCTCTTCGTCCAGGTGTCTGATATTTTAACAAAAAAAATGACAAGTAATCCATTTAGATATTCGAGATGAGAACTTGTGCAGACTTGACTTGTATAAAATTACAAAATACCAATGAAAAATTAGGATATAATAAAATCAATTTTAGGAAGTATTCACTCGCGAAGTGACAGTAACGTTCCAAATTTCTTGACGAGACAAAAAGAATTTCTTCACGCTCTATTGGGGCTACCTGAAAATTATTAGTGCATAGAGTTTTGATTATAAGAATTCTGAGAGACAAAGAAAAGAGCGAAACTCAAAAGAGAGAAAACCCCTCAAACTCAAAATTCTAGATGGGGAGGTGATGTCGCCGGCCTCCCCCGCCCCCTCCCTCTCTCTTCTCCTCCCCACTCTACCTCCTCTCCTCTACCTCCTCTATCTCCTCTCTTCTACAGCAACTAGGTACAACAACATCAACGTCAACGCTGATTCGAGCCCCACCACCAGCGCCTCCGCCTGCACTTTAGTTGCACCTCCCCACCTGTACAATGACGTCGATCAGTGACCTCATCTGTGCCTCCATGCCTCCGTCTCTGAATTTGACCTCCACCTCCAAATCCAATGTACAGCGACGACGACAACCACCTCACGATTCAGCAACGACGATCCACCACCTCGATAACTGACAAAGTAACGAGATCAGCTTTATTTTTATTTTTGCTTCTCTTTCTTTTGAGAAAAATGCATGAATTGCATTTCTCTTGTAAATTCAGTTTTTTCTCTTTCTTTTTCTTTCTGGTTTGTAAATCCTCTTCTTTTTTTAATAAAACATGAGTAGGCTTTGCCTCCCTTCAAAAAAGAAAATTATAAATAGTGAAATGCGATCCACAAAACATGACAAATACTAGCTAAAGACAAAGTATTACAATTGATCGATTACTGGCAAATTAAAAAATACCATTAGTTGTTTTAATATGCTGGAAGATGATGCAAAGAACACCTTTTATTTTCAATTTCTACTCGCATTTCAGAAAAAATCCAAGTACTTATCAAGAGCCCTTTGCTGAAATTATCAAATTGGAACAAGCTTTTGAAAAATTTCATTTAACCGTTTAAACTTCATTTTAACTTTATCTGTTAAATAAAAAGATTTCGTTTAAATCGTTAAAACTGTTAAATAATCCGTTTAAATTATTTTAACTCAAAATTATTATTTTACCGTTAAAAATTATGAAATATTTTTTAAAAATTTGGATTGGACGGTGAAAATGTGCTTTCCACTTGATGAGTTGATTCCGTTTTGACTTCTTTCAACTCCCAATAATAAATGACAGGAAAAGTGCTTTAAAAAAAAAAAAACAAAATCCCCGACCCCGGTCTGGGCCTTACTGTTGCGAGTTATTGATGGTCCGGTATTAGGGTCCGTTTGACAAATTAAGGAATATATTTGGAAGAGTGATAATTTTGTAAGAATGATAGAATGATATTTTTTTTGGAAGAGTGGTAGAAGAGTGATATTCTTGACTATTCGGAAGAGTGAAAATATCGTTTGACAGTTATTACTCAGAATAGTTAAAATATGAATAATTATGATACTAATAATGATGATGATAATAATAATAGTAAAATAATAATCATAATAGTAAGATAATAATAATAATAAAGTAATAAAAAAATAATCATAATAAATAATAATATTATAATAATAATATAATAAAAATATAAATATAATCATAATATAGTAATATAATAATAAAAAATATAATTACAATCATAATTATAATAGTATAATAATAATAACTAATCATAATTTTAATATAATAATCATAATCATAATCATGATAATAATAATTATAGTCATAATCATAATAATATAACCATAACCATAATCAGAATAATATAATAATAAAAATACAATCATAATCATAAAAATAATTATAAATAATTATAATTATAATAATATAAAAATAAATTAATCATAACTATAATCAACATATAATAATGTAATACAACATAATAAAATAATAATAAAGTAATAAAAATAATCATAATAAATAATAATATTATAATAGTAATATAATAAAAATATAAACATAATCATAATATAGTAATATAATAATAAAAAAATATAATTACAATCATAATTATAATAATATAATAATAATAAGTAATCATAATTTTAATAATATAATCATAATATAATAATCATAATCATAATCATGATAATAATAATTATAGTCATAATCATAATAATATAACCATAATCATAATCATAATAATATAATAATAAAAATATAATCATAATCATAAAAATAATTATAAATAATTATAATTATAATAATATAATAATAAATTAATCATCACTATAATCAACATATAATAATATAATAAAACATAATAAAATAATAATAAGTAATAATAATCATAATCATATTCATCATAATATAATAATATAAGAATAAATAATCTTGATCATAATAATATAATAATAAAATAATTATATTTATATTCATAATATAATAATATAATATTAAATTTATATTTATAATAATAATAAATAATGTAATAATACTAATGATAACGATAATATAATAATAATAATGATAATAATATTTTAATAATAATAATATAATGATAATAATAATAATAAATAATAATCATAATATGAATATAATAATAAATTAAAATCATAAATATAATATAATAATACTAAATCATAATCATAATATAATAATATAATATAATATAATCAAACAATAATCGCTATTCCGACGAGAGCTAATCCGGTATTCCACCTATAAGTTGGTATACCGGATTTGCACTATTCCACACTCTTCTACTTAGTCTAAAATTCGTTTGGCAAATTAATTCGTCGGAATAGCTATTCTATTCCAATTTTTTGTTATTTCATTGAGTGTCAAACACTCCCTTAGAGAAGCAGGTTATAATATTAATTATAGTTTTAAATTTAATTTTAGTTATTTATATATAAAATTAATTAAATAGGATCTATTGACAATGAGTTATTTTGATAATTTTGATAATGGATATCTAAATAAATATAAAAAAAATTAAAAATGAATTTTTTTTATAAATGTGTTATTCTACCTTTAGATTGATGGTCATTTAAATTTCATACAATTTCATTATCATTTGATAGTTCATCAAAAATCATCAAATTTTCATGCAATTTGTAACGGTTTCAATTTAACGGTTTTTGATGGGCTATCAAATGATAATAAAATTATATAAAATTTGAATGACTATCAATCTAATGGTAGAAAAAAATATCTATAATCTTTTTTTAATTTTTAAAATTTTTATACTTATTTAAATATTTATTGTCAAAGTTATTAAAATAAGTCATTGTCAACTCATCCCTTCTCATTACTTTATTTGAAACACCGGAGAAGACTTTAAATATGTCCGTACTTGTCAGATCCCTAAGGTGCAGCCATATCCTTTGTTCCTTTACTATATATCTGATCAAAATCTAACGGATAGAAGATCTTCACATACCTGAGACAATCTAACTCCAGGAAACACTGTGCAAACAGATCCATAAGCATTGTTTATGGGAAGGTGGGGAGGTTCAAATCCTTTGAACTAAAAATTGGGTTCAAATCCCTTTGAATCAAAAATCGGATTCAAAGTTTTTAATAACCATTGATTTTATATTGAGATTCATATTTTTAATAAAATTTATATTCAAAATTTATATTTTCAATAATTATTACGAATCTCAATGTAAAATCAATGGCTTTCAAAGACTTTAAACTCAATTTTTGATTCAAAAAGCTTTATACCTCTCTCACCTCCTGCTTATGATGCACCGGATGAAATTACCTCCTTCAGGAATCTGGGGTTAACTCCTCCGGCTATGTGTCCTTTCCTTGTCAACATCACCTAACACTGGCGGTACCACTGGTACGTGTGCAACGCCATACCTCCTCACTGCCTCCATTATCTGATCAGGTGAAAACCGATCTGGTACTATCACTGACGTGGCTCCCATTGTCAGAACCCCGTTATAAAGACTGAGAAACCGAACATATGAAACAGAGGCAAAACACATGCAAACAGTCTCTTGTACTGGCACCTCTACCAGTACTGATACGGCGATACCACCCCATGCGTGACTAAGGTCATGCCATTGTTATCATATTAGCATGTGTGCATACTACACCTTTACTTTTCCCAGTGGTGCTGGATGAGTACATGAGAAGAGTGGGATGCGATGACTGAATTTGCTCAGTTGGCACGTTTGCAGAAGGCTTCACAGCTGATTTTGGAGTAGTTAGCAGATCTGAGACGAAATCTTCAATGAAAAGCAGGGGCTTGAGCATGAGGTTTCTCAGCTTGGAGGAAAGAGCCTTTCTGGTTAAAATGAAAGACCATGAGCAGTTACTGATCTGAGACTCAAATTCAGATCGGCTGAGAAGTGAGTTAACAGGGGAGAGAACCGACCCAAGAGAAAGGGCAGCAAGAGAATACATGGAAGTAAAGAGAATTGGAAGTACCACGTCACCTGGTTTGAGGCCGTGGTGGGAAGCGAGGGAGGAAGTGGCAAGGGAGACGAGGTGGCTGAGGGAAGGGAAGGGAAGGCAAGGGAGGAACCACTGGAGCAGGGGTGCCACTGTATATTAAAAATTCGAAAATTAGAACTGAATTTGCATAAATTGATCCACACATAAATAAAAAAAATTCAATAATTTATTAAATTCACATATAGATCTTGAAAAAAGATCCATTTTATTCTTTGAATTTGCATTTAAATCTTATATAATATGAATTCAAATCTGTTATAAATTTGATAAAATAATTACCATCAATTTTTAATACCATGATGTATATGATAATATTTTTTCTATATAGAATTAATAATTATAATAATTATATAAGTCTAAATAATTATTAATATTATTATTTAAAAAATATATCATGCAAATTAGTTCAATTAATATTTTGTATTATATTATATTTTATGATGCATATTGTACATCATGTTAAATATTTAAATATAAAATTCGACAATGAGATTTGATTCAATATCCATTATATAAATGAATATGAATTTGTATTTCAATTCTCAAATTTTAAATGAATTTGAATCTGTATTTGAATTCTATAAAATTTAATGAATTCACATTTAGATTATATAAGATCATCTAAATTTAATTCATTGACACTCCTACATTGAAGACAACAACAAAGAAGAGTTGTAGAGGGAGGGGGAGGCAAGGGAGATGAGGTAAAAGGAGAGGGTGCGTTCAGGGCAAAGGACCTAAAGGAGCGGTGGTGGGCAGGGGACAGTTTTTTCATATATAATTATTATTAAATTAATATTATTAAAAATATAAGTGAGTATTTTAAAATTTTAAATCTACGAATGACAGCGCGCCACTGATGGTGGCGCGTTTCATTTTTTTCTTCTCTTCCTCTTCCTCTCTCTTCTCTTTCTCTCTCTTTTTCTCTCTCTTCAGCAACGCGCAGGGGGTGTGAGAGACTATCTGTACGTTTGATTTATATAAGAGACAAACACGCCACTAGCAGTGGCGTACTTCCATTCATATATAAATCAAACGCGCCACTAGCAGTGACGTACTTCCATTCGTAGATTTAAAAATAACCGTTACTCATTTTTATTTTTAATAATAATTATATATATAAAAAACTAGCAGGGGAGGAGGCTGTGGCTTACACCTCGAGGGTCTGTACCCTAAGGCGGCGTGTTCTTTTGACAGTAATTTGGTCTCTCTGCTCTGGGAACCAGATATGCTGTCGCGCGGCACCGTGCAGCGCAGTACGTGGTCTGTTCGATTACTTTGAAATTCGTGCTAACTCGAATCTCGAAGTGATCGAACGGACCACGTGCTGCGCGACAACGGATCCGGGTCCCTCTGCTTTGATATCTGTAAAATTATTAATTCCACCACTTAACGCAGCATAATGTGAATTTTAAATATAACTTCATTATTTCATAGATTAAAAGTTCCAATTTATTTGTCTTTAAAGTTTAAATTTAAATATCTATCAAATTTTGAAACTAATAATGGTGTATGATATTCAATGTTTTTCAAACATTGAATATTGTACAAATTTGACATGAAAATTAGTAGTAAAAATTAGAAGTATGAAAATGGACTTAAAAAGTAAAAGAGGGAAGAAAAGGAAAAAAGAAGGAACAATAATAAAAAATTAAACGGATTCACAAGAATATTTTTGTCGAAATTTTTTTATGTAAGAATAATTTGTTTAGACTTTTGTACATGAACCGCAATTCGTAAAATCCCAATTTTGCGTAGCATCCATACTGTTTTTTGTTTTAATATCTAACCCTATTTTTAAAGCAATAAACTGGTTTAATGAACGAATATCACGGACAAACCAGCTTTTTCACTTTTCAGCTCAAGCAGCTTAACGTTTGTTAACAACTTCCATCGAACAAAATGGTTTTGTCAGCTATTTAAATTAATTTTCTTACTCTGTACTCACAAGATACATTAGATTTGAAAATATCTAAACATAGAAACAGAATATAATATGTTCTAATATCTCATTCATTATAATAGATGATTATCGAATTATCATAAGATTTTAATTTAACAAATATTTCGTGATATAACATGTAAACTCATATGCCGCGTCATTAAAGTAGATAAGGATGGATTTCAAATATTTTTTGTAAAATGATTACGGGGTATTACTTCTCGCCAACAACATGGAACTGAAGTCTATAACCTGGCGAGTGACAACCATTCAGCCATTGACCGACCAAGACCCTTAAAGATATTTCTATGAAATAATATAATGCCAATTTAGATTAAAACTAAGATGAACAAATGCTCACTAAAATAGTTTGCGAGATTCTCCAATAATCATATTGGATTCAAGCGATGCAATTGAAATGATAATATTATTTTCCTTCAAATTAAGCATCAATATTTCAATCCTATACTATATTTGAGCATTAGTTTTTCAATAATGTTCAAAATCTGTCTTATATGAAGCCAACTCGAAAGAAGAAAAACTTGAAATCTAATAGTTGTCTCACCAAGTAGACAAAAGATAATGGCTCAAATTCTCGTTCAAAACCAATTAACAGATTCTCTAGTTAAACTAAGAAACCCTTTGATGAGCTCGATGTCTCCAAAAGTAGACAAAAGATGATGGCTCAAATTTCTCGTTCAAAATCAATTCACAGATTATCTAATTAAACTATGAAACACTTTGATGAGCTTGAGCTCACACAGTCGCACTAGCATATAACAAACAAATTTATAGAAACGGATGTTCAACTACATCTACAGCACAGCTCTCTTCTCACTAATCTCTACTGTACAGGGTCCGTATCGGCTATGATCCAACTGCAACAAGGGTCCTGCAATCCCGAGTAGAACCGTCCAATCGGAAATGAACAGATGGGAAATTGATTTATCCCAATTTGATTTTTAGGGGTCGGTTTTTGAAATAAATCTCATCCATTTGGGTTTGAATCAGACAGCCTGACCTCAGATCTCAGGGTCCTGCAATCAGATTCCTGATCATAGGTGATTTCATCACCTACTGTTCAGGCTAAAACCAAAATCCTGCACAACAACACCCTCTCCCTCACTCTCTTATCTACACTGATAAAGTCCCTTCAGAAGATGCACCATCACTATCTAAAATCACCAATTTATTTGATCTCAATGATTCCTTATTCAAATTAAAGGAAGACGCGCTATCCAACTTAAAGTTTGGTTCAATTAATGATTCAGAAGCCACACCATCACACATCCCTTTTCTTTTTATTTTTCCATGGTTCAGCAGCTCCTTAGATGCAAACCCAGGCCCACCTGTTAGTCCCAAAGGAGCCACTGTCACCTCCCTTAACCAATGAGGAAGCTCAGAATCTCTAGTGCTATTGTTAGTGTTACCTGTTAGATGGTTAGTTATGGGCGGACTTGGTGTGCGAGCTACTGACTGAGGCTTGGGAGCTCTTCGGATCTGATACTTGGCTCTTCCCCGACGTGGTATCAGGTCAGGCATCGGCACCATACCAGAACCAACTGACTGGTGCCAATAACTTCCAGCAGAACTATTATATGCTCTATAGCCACTCCCCTCAAGGTATTGTTCTCCAAAAGGATGCACTGTTTCTGAATTACTGTACCAATGAGTGGGATGGGATGGAGGAAGTGTTACTGGTACTGGTATAGGGCAGGCGAAGAGCCTCCTCTGCTCAACCTCCCATCTCAATGCAAGATCCTCAACACTCTTGAATTTTGTGAATCTGAAACGTGGGTCTCGCAAAACAGCATCCCAGTTGTTCAAGCCATAGCGACGCACCCCTATCCACAGAAAATCCAGCTCCTCCTCTGACCAATCATGTAGCTTATAGCTGCAGGCACCAAGGGTGCTAGTGGTACTATAGGTACTATTGTTTCTACTATTATATTTCAGTTTGTCTTGTAAGATTCTGGACCCAGTATATATATTCTCAAGTACTTGTTTGTGCATGTGTTCAAAGGAATCCCTTACTCCAGGGTTTGCAAATAAGTCATGAGTAGAAACAGAATTTACATTCTTATCCTTTGGGTCCATGGTACTTGTGGGGAAAGCTAAACCAAAGCGACTAGTACCTGCAGAGAGGGGTTTTGGTCTTGCTTGGCTTTGAAGGCTACTGAAAATATCCTGCAACAGATTTGCGAAGTAGATACATATAAGAAACATGACATTAAATTACAGGTACAACTGGTTGTATACTTGTATTGGCGCCGCACTAAAGGGTCTAGGAAAGTAGTAACAGTCTCATATTGATAACTCAAACAGAGAAAATGCACTTAGATACTTGTCAATGCCTATCTATAGCAGCATGAGAAATATGAACCTTTACCAGAAATTTGGCAAAATACTGAAATGGGGGTATGATAATACTGCATCAGATTCTACAAGACGGATACCAAATATTACAATATAGCTGGTACAAAACTAAAAATATAGTGCTGCCTGCTGCATACAAATCATGTTATGAAACTGACCTCTATGGTTATCAAAGGACCAAAAAAAAAAAGAAAGAAAATGGAAACGCTAAATTTCAACTACTTACGAAAACGTTACCTGATCAAGAGCAGATTGCAGAGACAACAAGTCAGGAGCCGGTGGAAGGTCAAAATCTAGCTTACCCCCTTTGGTTTGCCTATCTTTTGCTTTCAGATCCTTATCTAGGGATTCGAGGAATTGCACCTCCTTATCCCTCCTACTTCCATAAATGCTTTCTGTGGTAAGTGCCTCCATTTCAATCCCCAACTCAGCTTCCACTGGCAGTTTGGTTAGATCAATAATAGGTCTTGCTTGCTTGGATGACAGGATAGCTTTGTCCTTATCACAGCTTAGTTTTTTTTCATCAGGTAATATATGATTTTTGGTTTGGTCAGACTTTGGTAAGCCCGCAGCCATCTCCTGTTTGGCTCTGTTGAGGCAGAGAGAAAAGAGAGAGAGAGAGAGAGTAGTCAGAAACAAGGAAATATCCAATTTTCTATAAATGGTTCAACATCTGATCCTGCAATGATGTGTATTGCATACTGCATATGAATGTCAAGACTCATTAATAGTAAACCAATAAGTTATCTTCTTTCTATTAAGTTCTATGCATGCTTATGTGTCCACACTTGGAAGTTGACTGTAGAAAAGTGGGTGTTACTTGAACCCAGTTTATCAAATTTTATTCCTTTTTACTCAACATGGTAACCTGGTACAAACAATGCAGTCAGAAGCAAAAGGACCATTTAAAGCCAATGATGCTAAACTGTCTAGGTGCAAAGCGCAAAAATAGTGCACATGGTGACATAAAGTGTAATTCTTATTAATGTTAATAAAGCACTATAATTATTAATTTGTATATATAATATCTATTAATAAATTGTTTCTTTATATTTTCAGCCACTCCCTTTTATTTTTCAGACAAAAGTATTAACAAAGAATGTAAACAAATGATAAAACTAACTGATTAGGAAGGAAAAAGGAAAAGCATTTTGATTTCTAAGAAACTAAATTGATGACTATTAAATAGGAATGTTAAAGCAATTTAGTTTAGCCAGCTAAATTAAATGTAATATAAGTTGAAAGATTATTATTCTATCGGAGTGCACAAATGAAGAATAAATGCAGTTTAAAGTGCATCCTCTTTTTATTAAAAGTAGAAAAAAATGACCAGCTCCAGAAAAAGTTTCCGCAATATTTTTATAAATTTTATTTCAACATACAAATGTGGTTGTACCTCAAATGACAAAACTGAGCTTCCGCTCACGACTAATGTGTCATTTTGAGAAAAAACAAAGAAAAATAAAAACGCTCACGACTAATGTGTCATTTTGAGAAAAAAACAAAGAAAAATAAAAAAGGAGGTACTATAAAAGAATTGAAGTCCAGAATGTTGCATGGTGCAGATCAATTATCATGTGCTTAGCACACTAAAGTGCTTGCCCCAAGAACCTAACCTAGCCCACTTCCCCTTACCAAAAACACCAAACTCTTTCAATCTAATCTCACAAAAATTCTGATTTATAAAAGCCAATTAATATGAGTTTTTGAAACCTATGCTGGATGCTAACATCCTAAATACGGGGATGCTATATATTTCCAGCATCCTGATATAAATACGGACAGTGGCGGAGCCACTTTATTGCAGGGGGAGGCAGTTGCCCCACCTTGGAATTTAAGTTTTTTAAAAAATAGGCTTGTGGTTCAAAAGAATTTTTAAAAATATGCTTAATTCTTAAAGAAATTATGAAAATATGCCCTACCCTGGAAAATATTTTCAAAAATACACCACTAAACCATTATAAAAAAATAAAGAAATATACTCAACTTTCAAAATAATTATAATTACCTATGCAAAAAGTTTTTGATCAGCCCTGTTTTGCAGGTTGGCTCTGCCCCTGAATACGTACGATCTTAATTAGAAATGTCCTTGAGCTTTGTCAGAGGATTCAATACAAGGTCGTCCTTTTCAAATCTAAATATGATGCCTTAGCTAACATATGCAATCAGAGCAACACTTTTTACTTCCATGCAATAAGCAATTCTGTAACTACATGCTACATTCCTTTCATAAGTGCAATGTGCACAAAATGGTCCACATGGACCAAGAAAGGAAAAAGAAAAGAAAAGAAAGGCAAACATAAAATGATACTTTGACCATTACTTCAATCAATGAACAATCTGGGAGCCATCACTTATAGAAAATATGATAAGTTCTTCACAACACACAGGACGTCTGGAGAAATTTAGTGGACACAGTTATTTTGCAGCGTCCAGTAATATTTATGATGCTATGATTATGAATGATCATTGTTCAACTTCAGAACTCAAAGATTGAAATACATGTCCCCAAATTATACCTAGGACATCGGCGTCCAGCTTAAATTTGAAAAGCCCATATTAATTGGTTTAATGTATAAATCATAATTTTTGTACGCTTAGATTAAAAAAATCTGGCCAAAAGCACTCATCCCTAATATCACTGCACATTACACTTAAATGCAAGAGGCATGCCTGTGACTGCACTGGCCACTGGGTACTACTGATATTTGTACCACAACACCCTATTTAAAACTTAAAACAGATGTATAATGTACCTATCAAGATCTGTGGAGGTTTTCGGGGACGTATGGATACATGCACCATCTTCTTCATTATCTATTTCCTACAAAGTAAATGAAATATTCAAAACGACCAACAACAAAGTAATGATTATAATAAAGTGTGCTGATGTTAACAAGTGAATCTTGCTCACCATAGAATCTTCATTGAGTTGCTCTCTGCAGGTTTGCGATATAAGTCTGCAGTCAAGTTCATCAGATGGATCAGCGATCGGAGGCTCAATTGAAGGACCAGAGTGCAATTTATCAATCTTTTGGGGATCATTTTCAAACTTCTGTTTTTCATTATGTGATTCTTCAGCTTTTTCCTCAACTGGATTATCAAATTGAGTTTCATCAAGCTCTTTAGTTTCAACTTGGGGCTCTGATGATTTATTGAGTGATTCTTGGATTTGAGGCACTTTAGTTTCATCACCCACCTTTTCATGTTCTTTTTGGGTTTGATCCTTTATTTCCTGCCCCAACTGGGGTTCAAGCACTTTTTGATGTTTGTATTGCAGTTCATCTACGCCTTCCAGTCCATCTGCTTTTTGGAGCCCAGATTGATGCTTGTCATTTTTTGGCAGCTCAACAGGAGGTTCTTCTATTTTATGCATTTCATTTCGGGAATTGTCTCTGTTATCAGGTTCAAAGGGGCACTTTTCTAAAATTTGGATTCCATTTATTTTTTGGAGCTCATTCCAGGGTTCAATTTCTGGTTCATTTATGTCCAAAAGCTCAATTTGGGATCGCTCTATCTTCTGAAGTTCGAACAGTGGATTTATGTTAAGTGATTCTAATTGGAGTGCATCTGTTTTGCATAAATCAGTTTGTGCTAGATCTATTCTATGGAGCTCAACTTTTTGTTCATCTGTCTTTTGAGATTCAATTTGGGATTTTCCTTTGTTAATCAAATCTCCAACTTGAGGCTTGCATGTGGGATCAGACTGCAATCCTTCCATTTTATGGGGCTTACTTGAGAAACGCCTCCTCTTGTATGTAAAAATCACTGTACCACCCATCATTAAAGTAACTGATAACTCAATATTCGAATTTGAGATAATCTATCTGCAAAAAATAGGAATAAGTAAAAGAAAAAGAAGTTGTTATCAATATGCATTTCACATATAAAGGAATTTTAATGAAACTAGGTATTTGTAAACGGCCTGATTTGGAAAGGACTTTTCTCAATTGCATGCTCATTTGAGAAATGTCATAAGAAACTTAGTCATAAATTCATTTCCAAAATAATACAAGTAAATAAATAATTCAGTGAATACAGTCCAAAAGTACCTTTTACAATTCTTGTATGCACTAAAAAAATCAAAACTAGATTGGACAATGGCAGTAGATAAGAGACTAAACAATTAAGCAGTGATAGCAATAATTAATCCATGGAGAAAATTATCCATTCTTAATTAATTCCAGAAGGATATTTGTCTAATTTCAAGAGAGCGCTCCATATATAAAAGGGATGAATGCGCTCCATATATAAATAGGGTTCATGAATGAAACCTTTATTTTATTGTTATTTTAATATATAAAATGTTATTATTTAATAAAAAATTTATTAGTTAACAACAGCGAAGTATGGCTCCAGTTTTGGGTACACTTTGAAGAACTTCTCAAAATGTACCTGCACTGAAAAAAAAAACAAATAAAAATAAAAGAACTCTAGTATCAGAAGCGGAGCAAGGGGGTCGGAACGGCCCCCGCCTCCGCCCAGCCAGCACACACAGACACAACCACAACACCCCCGGCGCGCCAGTTCTATGAAGTACTACAATTAAAACTTGGACCTCGTACAGGAAACAAGCAATGGTCTATTGTTTCTATTATAGTTCGGAAAACCTCTCCGGCAGCGCACGATCTCATTATTTAGGCAATTTCTTGAAACGAAAGAGACTCACCGTCTGAGTTACGTTGATCCTTCCTTCCAATTTGTTAGTGACCGGTTGTTCGGCTTAGACTTCTCAATTCTTCTTACGGGCCTTACCGATTCTTCAAAGGTGGATGATGTGATTGATTGTCGGAAAAGAGAGGTTTGGCCGTTTGGGGTAGCGTGCAGCATGAAAGAGCTCAAATTTGATATGGTTTGGACTTTGGAGAAAGAAGCCCCAAGCGGTCTGCTTCTTTTTCTTTCCTTTTTTTTTTTCTTTTTCTCCTTGGTTATTTTAATCTCTCTTCTTTTTCTAGGGACAGGCTAAAAAATAAAGCTGCTCTTTTTGACACAAATGCCCTCAGCTGTTCCCTCTAACGTCGCTTTTAAGGACGCGGTTGTTGGTCTTTTTACCTCATCTTTGTTCGAGTTCGAAATTCTCTGAGGTCCTGCGGCTCCTGCTATGCTCCTGCCTGGACGGGACAGGATAATATAATAGCAACATGCACCTTCTCCAAGGAAATTTGAAATTTCTGTGATATACTTTGAAGTTCCGTTCGATAAATTTAGAGATATAATTTTGAAAAAATATTAAAATAATATTATTTTAAAAGAATGATGGAATAATAATATTTTTGACTATTTAAAAGAGTAAAATATATATTTGACAATTGATAATTAAAATAATATTTTTTTAATAATTATGATATCAATAATAATGATGATGATAATATAATAATAAAAATTATAATTATAATATAATAATAATCATAATACAACATAATTAAATAATAATTATTATTTTATAATATATAAATCTATATATCATTAGAATATATTTAGCGTACTTTTACATTCTTTTTTCTTAATCTAAAATATATTTAATAAATTTATTTATTGTAGTAGTAATATTTTTTTTATTTTTTGTTATTTATGGTAAACGAACCCTAAATACTAATATCACAACTCAGCATTAAATACCGCTGACGAAAAGAAAATTCACGATTTGAGCGGGAACAGCAGGCGCGCGTTGCTTAATTTTCCTCCCATTTTATTGTATTTTGTTTATTTCTTTTCTTTTATCTTTAACGTCCTTTTTCTCTCTCACTCACAGTCACCGAGAGTGACCTTGAATTACGCTTCCGGTCCGAGCTATTCTTTGTTTCTTTCTAAAGCATTATAAAACAAATTTCTCTCCTTGTTAATTTTTACAATATTTTATTCATTTTAAAATAATATTCATGTATGCAATTGTTAATATATTGACATTGACATTGACGTAATAATAAAATTGTAGATTTTTCTTAAATTAGAATAATTTTATTTTTAATAATATGAGTGATTAAATTAAAATTTTAAAAATATAAATGACTGTGTGTCATTGTGGGTGAGGTTTTGCAAACGCGTCCGTCCGCTTTTTAAACACACTGACATTGACATTGACATAATAATATTCATGCATGTAATTATTATTATTATTATTATTATCAATTTAAACTTTTTAGTTGAGTTTATCTCCTTGTTTGCTTTTGATTGTGACTCCTTTACAATTTTATTTTTTAGTTGAACTTGACTTGTCTCTGAACAGTTCGGTCCTAAATGATGCCATACACGTACAAGAATATTTTTCAGACTCAAAAGAACTAGTCATCCATTATGCATGAATAATAAATTCTAATGCATTTGCTGTTTATTCTTTTTGTTCGTGTTCTTTTAATCAATTTAGTTCAAATGTGTGATCTTTAATTAAATCACCGAAACTAACTTATAATATTTCAATATATGTTTTTAAAGCTTCGCAAACCTTTTGATGCTAAATGTATCAATATTCATATTTATGCATAAAATCGAATTGCAATGAATTTTGCGACGTTTTTATGTGTTTTGTTTTTTTAACCAGTATATAAACCACATTTTACATTTATGATGTTTCGAATCACAAAATAGAGGATACTATCTTAATATATCCTTAATATATTCAGGAACATATTTCATGCTAAATCAAAAAAAAAAAATACAGCGCTAGCGAAGAGTGAAGACAAAAGAAAACCCAACTCACTGAGTATAGCAAAGCATAGATAGACTCAGTACCATCAGCAACAGTTCTTCGTCATTTTGTTACCTGTAAAATGTTAATCAATGGTTTGTCATGCTCTCTCTCCATTGCGTGGCATTGTGATTTCGCCGATCGAAAGAGAATGGCCATCTATCTTCCTCTTCCTTATATCGATCGAAACAGAATGACTCCATCTAGGGTTTTGACCCTCTTCCTTCCTGTTATTTTTTTTGTGGGCGATGATGGTTTTCTTATTTAAAGATCGAGAATGGATTCCTAACGTGGTATCTTGTTGCCTCATTCCTTGTTTCTCAGTTTGGGTTGAGAATTGTGACTTGAATTAATGGCGAGTTTATCTTCTTTTGGGATCTAAAAGTTTTGAATTAGATACCGCTGCAAAATTTAGAAGTCAATTATTTGGAAATTTGATGAACCCATGAAATTCTACAAAATCATGACCAGTACTGATCTGTAACAATTCAAAACCGTAGTTGTTTGCTCTTTCTTTTCTTTTTTTTTTCTGGTGCGACTTTGTTTTCAAGTTCCTAGTTAACAAACTATCCTGTTGCTGGTCCGAATTACAAAGGAGAAAAGAGAAAAAGGAAGAATGAATATGGATACTATGGCTAGAAATGAAGATGAAATTTAAATAAAGAAGATGAAAATAAAACTACATGGTGCTTGGGTCGACAGAATCTCGAACTACAACTGATTATGAATAAGATTTGAAACTTGACAACTAATTTTGATAAATAAACTAATCCGGCTCTGGATTCATTACAAGTGATGGATAAAAGGAAATATTAACTGTGGTTGGTTAAGTTGATCAAGAATTAATGAATGAACATTTGATGACGATCTTGAGAGTTGATTAAGTGGATCAAGAATTTAAGATTTTTATTTGTTTTGAATTTATTTTAAATTTCATTGTCAAGATTTTCAAGTGACCGCCCTAATTTCATGCTGAACAACTATGAGCTTTGTCCACTGGATTTTAATTTTAGCCACAAATGACAAAACACAAGATAAATCAGGGGTGTTCAAAACCGAGAGAGAGAGAGAGAGAGAGAGAAATTAGAAAATGAGAAATATGCCGCTTCCGTGTGAATGGACTGCTAATGATACTAGACAAGTATGGTAATACTATGGCATACTTTACTCATCATCGTGATAAAATATGAATTATGTATGCACAATCTGAATATTTAATAACCTTTATATTATATCAGTAATAAATGTAAATATATATAGTTCAAGAGTTAGCATTATTAGGCCGACATAAGAATGACCTAAGCTAGACAACTCATATGAAATTCACATTAGAAAAGAAATTTGTACGCTATTGTAGATTTACTTCTCGATTTAAAAAAAAAAATATTCATCATCTTTGTCAAAAGTTCCATACAGAAACATTCGCTATGATTACATTTACTAGTAAGAGCCACTTACACCTCTATGTCCATAAAAAAAAGAAAGCAAAAGTCAAAGGGACTTTACATGCCAAAGTCACCAAATCCGTCCACAATAGGACCAAAAAAAACTCCGGGAGGGAGGGAGAGGATACAAAAGTTATAATACATACATGAATAACCAAGAAAAATAAAAATGGAACAACCTGCACAGGTCCCAGAGAGAGATATATACCCAAGAACATTCGTTAAAATAAGGAAAAAGAAAGAGAAAAAAGCTAGGTTCAAAAGTAATAACAACAAAATCAATTCACTTGTTTTGAGCAGACTTCGAATGGAGAGAGATGGACATGGCTCGCAGTCGATCTGTTATGGTCGTAAAGGAAGGCCTCACATCAGGATCCGCACTCCAGCAATCCTCCATTAACTGTTGCCAATCTGGATCACACTTCTCAGGGATCGGTGGTCTCAGTGTATTACTTAATATTCCTCCTACATTGATAAGTTGTTTGGTGCTGTCAATTATGTACATTTCAGAATAAAAAAATTCTGTAGTGGTTAAGAGATTCTACTGCCACCCATTGCGTGATTAGTTATACCAACATTTTATTCTTATTAGAACACACTAAAAAAAATCTGCAGCATATTACAAAATAGTCAATTACGTGCCAAATACATAAATAAGAAATTCAATGATATATTTGTGTAAAAAGTCACTCTCACTAGGGTAGAAAACATAAAAGTACCAATAATAGTTCCGCAATGCATGTTTTCATAAGGCTCCTCGCCAGTGAGTATCTCCCACAGAGCAATCCCAAATGAGAAAACATCCACCTGCTTTCAACAAAAGTATTACATTTCTCATTTATAATTATATTACAAAAACATCCACTGATTTGGGAGGTCATAGGTCTGAAACCCTGTGCATGCCACTCCTCTTGGGGTGAGCTGAGGCCTTGAGGGTTTTGACCCCACTTCTCATGCTTGAAACAGAATAAAATAATTATTTTTGATATTGGATCTTATAACCTATAATGTCTAACCACATTTCAGGGGATCTTGTTGTGGTTAGTATCAAATAAGTTATTGCCAATAGTTATATAGGAAAAAGTTATATTACTTTCAAAAAACATGTAAGAAGTCATGTTATTCAATACTTTACAAAGGTAAAACATTTAGCTATCAAAAGAAGATTTTGCTTGCTAGTTCGACAGCACTGTTCCACTACTGGACAAATTACAAGAAAAGATCAACATAAAATAAACCGATTAATAGCGAAATGAATAACTATTACCTTCTCAGAAACCTTATTACTGCTACCATTTAATAGTTCAGGGGCCATCCAAGGAAGGGTCCCACGTACACCTCCTGATACAAGTGTATTCCTCTTTATCCTTGACAATCCAAAATCTCCTACCTAATATTACCAAACAAATGTTTATCACAAATTTTATAAATGACATGCTCATATTCTTGACATAAAACTAATAAAGTTCAGCACAATCCAACTTCTGACTAATAATCACAATATCTACTTACCAAATAAAATAATGTATATATGCTAACTCATACAAGGGCAAGCACTGATTAGTAAGGTAATTGTATACCTCAATCAAAGATTGCAATGCTTTACTTTTGACAGCACTTCATTTTATGTTTCTGGGTTTATATACAGGTTGAATTAAAGCTGGTATTAGTTCATAAAATTGTACTTTATAGAACTTGAAATGAGGTCATTAATATATGGAATTAATTCTTAATCATTATAATGCTCAGCATTTACTCTAAGCAAAACTAATACCTACCATCAGATGGTACAAAATAATACAATACCGCACAACTATTTGACATCTGTTTGCTTTCACTAAGTGGTACTAAGGCATTATGGTCATAAATACAAGTATAAACCTTGCAAATGGGTCTTTGTGGGTCTCGCAAATTGACAAGGAGATTATCACACTTGAGGTCAAAATGGACAATATTTTTTGAGTGGAGGTACTCCATGCCGCATGCAGCATCCATAGCTATCATTAATCTCTTTTTCTTATCAAGTGCCCTGCACCAAGTGTTATTAAGTCAGCTCTACAAATGAATGCATTTGTCCTTAGCAGTACTGTAATACATTTAAAATGAAAGACCATTGTATTTTGTCAATGTTGTTGTGTAATTATAAATATTTCACAAGAAGCTAGAGGAGAAGAAAAGTAAAAATATATATATATTTATATACTTCTCTTTTTTGACGAGAACATGACGAAGAGATCCATTGACCATGAATTCAGTTACAGTAGCCAACGTGCCTTCAGGTCCATCAGGCACCACACCATAAAATGCCACAACATTTGGGTGATGCAACTTCGATAAAATTTGTGCCTCCCTCCAAAAATCTTTTGTCTGTTTTTAAGAAGAAAACAAAAAATAGAGAACAACAAACTGTCAAAATCCAACCCCAAAATAAAATATTATAGTAGGCTATTTGTCCAAACATAAAAGAAATAGGTTTTATTAGCACAAACCCAAAAAGAGAGAAGTAATAGTTATGTACCAGCTTATCCTGTTCTGATGATCTTCCAGAGAAGCAACTTTTCTTGATACGCTTTATAGCAATATCACTTCCCCTCCATTTTCCATGATACACAGTACCAAATGTGCCAGAGCCCAGTTCCCGCAACTCCTCCAGGTCAGTATTTTTTATTATCTACATTTAATTGCATGTCAAGCTCTTAGTAAAAACTCAAAAGCATCACATGTACTGACAAGGAATGTGCAAAAAACTCCATACCAATCTCTTGGATTTTTGCTACCAACTGGTACTGGTGCACATAAATTACAAAATTTTATCAGTATCAGTTCTAATAATTCCAGATATATTATAATTTTTTGCAAAGTACAGAATTCTCTGTCTTAAAAGTTGGTCAGTGCCGGTACTAATGGAAATCACAATTGTTTATTAATTTGCCAAAAGGTACCTGTAAGCCATACATTCCAGCCTCAATTTCTGCAATTGTAGCATCATCAATGGACCCATCCATTTCTATCTCCACACTATTATCAATCCCCTAAACACCATATTTTGAAACAAAACTATAATTATGAGAAAGTAATAGAAACAAATCTTGTAGAAAAAAAGCAGAATTATTTCTTGGCAAATTGAACCACAAATTCTTATTAGAAACTTGCAATAGAATAGAAGGCAGAAAACAAGAACTTTTATCTGAATCATCTGATTAAATAATCAAAGTACTTTTACCTGCTAAGGCTCAAACACTCATATTTTGGAATAAAAACTTAAAACATTCTAATTCTAATGTAGAAACTTAAAGTAATCTTTGTTAAAATTAATCTTTGTTAAAAGGGACTATTCTTGTAATGAAGTTAAAAAATTAGCTAAGATTACACGCATTTCCTAATTAATTTTAAATATAATAAATTATGAGAAGAGGAATATCTACGAAGTTCTTTATAAAAAAATTCTCACAGAGAAGTCACAGATTTGTCTCATTACCTCAATATTGAAGTCATGACTACTATTAGTCACTTCAGCACACTCAACTATGTGTGAGACACCTTCACTGAAAGAAGGCACCCCCAAAGTGACCTCATTGGTCACATCTTCTATCTTTACCATTGGTTCCAGAGGGATGAAGCATTCATTTTCATCTCTAGAAATTATGTTATTGTTATTTGACACTTCATTCAATCCAATGTCAGTCAATGGCGTGTTTTCAAATGGGTCATTGCTACTCAGATTTGGCATCACTTCCATGCTATCAAGGATAATTAGCGGAGCGGTGCTTGAAGAATTTATCACAAAAGATTTCTCTGCACGTGTTAAGGTTTCACCAAATCCCATTTTGGCTTCCATGAGTTCAAAATTTCCTTGCCGGTTTTCATTCACAGGATTTGAGACAGGAAAAGGCGATGTAAGGACATGATTTTCCAGTGAAAGCAAATCATGAGAAGAGATTTGTGTCTCATTGAACTTATCATATGTGTTGCTGTAATTTGGATCAACTACAAGAGCAAGATTGTCTATTTTATTCTTTGAAATTGGACCCTCATTTTCATGATGCAAAGTCAAATCCAAATTGGACCTCGAGAAAAAATCATCTTTTTCAAATGGATTTTGCAGAAGTGGAGGTACCACAAAATCATGTTCACTCATTTTTGCTTCTTGAAGTTGTGAATCAGAACAAACATGAGGCATGCAAGGGGTATTTTCTATACGTCCATAGCATTTCTCAGAGTGATAGCCACTCAAATCACTATCATTTCTAACAAATATCTCAGGTGTGATATCTTGATTAATTCCTACGTGTGTGATTGGGGATGCATTGCCAAAATCAACTGCACTCAACTTCCTCAGGTGGAGAATGGGTACTGGATTCTGAAACCCAAAGCCATTACCTGTATCGTAGTAATTCTTATTGGGTCCTGGCGAAAAAGGAGGGGATTGAGATGTGTAAGGACTTGGATAAAACCCTTGTCCAGACAAATTATCCCCACTGTGACTCCTTTTTGGACTGGGCTCGACTGTATGGTTAACCGCAACCACATAGTCAGTAGATGGAGTACATTCAATGCCTTCCCTCTCTAGCTCATTAGTAGATATCAAGAAAATTCTGAGCCTCAGTGAACCATCTGATTTCTCCAATCCCTCATACTCTTCCATCATATTTTGCAAATCTTCATCACTTGACACAGATATCAAAGCATCCAAATCTTCACCTGGTAATTGGTATTTTATAATATGAGGCTGGTTAAAGACTTTCCAAGTCCTGTTAGCAAACTCTGCCCATGTGAATGTTTTTCCTATGGACACCAGTCGTGTCTCACCTCCTACATATCGTAATTTTCCATCACATGGTCGTGGTAAAATTTTACCGCCAAAACTGCACATGAATTTTACCTTGTCAGATTGTGGGCTCTGGCCTAGATCTGATGAGGATATCTTGTTATTCTCTGAGATATCTTCAGTGCAAGTCTCTTTCTTTGAGGATACACGGCTCAAGTTACTCTTTGGCTTTGTTTCGGAGGCTCTTTTGTTTAAATTCATATTCAAGTTTGAGCATGAATTTGAATATGAGGAGCTGGAACAACCACCGGAATCAGACCGTCTCGGACTAAGAATATCAGCTATATCTTCATGTAGAGGACTGGAATTAGGACTGGAGTTGACAATAGCAACTGCAGCTCCAATGGAAATTGGAGTTGAAGGTGGCAAAACATTGTCTGAAATTCTGTATGTTGAACTGGCTTCCATCATACTAGGTCGGTTGTTTGTTACTCTTGGAGATCTTTGGTTCTGATTCCAATCCATCAATGTCACTGAAAAATCTGTTGTATCGAAAGTCCCTCAAATTTATGTAATTAAGCCAAAACGGCTCGCATTATGCTAAAATAAAAGCCCTGAGATAAATGCAATCTTCCAAAATGTCGGTTCCTGTATACAAACTAGTCAGAAAAATAGAAATTAAAAATACTAAAGAGAAAGATAAATAATATAATTATTAAAATTTCAAAAAAAATAGAGCAGAAAAATATAAGATGAAAAACAATGAGTAATGAGAGAAATCAGAAATTTGTATCAATTACACCCCATATTCCAAGTTTACAAATTTAAGAAAAAAACAAGAATAGAAAAGTTGAACTATACACAATAATTAATTGATTCCGAACCAGTCCAATAAGAAAGCACTTTTCCAAAACAAAAACAAAAAAACAGTAGTTATGTTAAAACAATTTCTCTCTTAGAAATAAGGAGATAATTGTGCAACTCAATCAACAAAGCAATTCCAATATTAAATCTTTCATTCTGAATTAATTCGCACATTAAAGTTGTTCAATCAATTTAAACTGAAGGAATTTATTGCAGTGAAATGAATTTTTCTAAAAACTTTTATAATAAATTCAGACATGATCATAATGCGTTGGAAGAAAGAAACTCCAGTTCCAAAGATGCCTAGATACAGGGTCTAACGCACCACACAAATGTCTCATAATCCCATTGATTTTTTTTTAACAGAAGAAACGATATTAAAAAAAATTAAATATATGTCTGCAAAAAAAAAAAAAAATCGAACCTGAAAAAACCGATCACTTGGAGAAATCCACCCCTTGTGCTTCCCTCGACAAATCAAATCGAGGAATTGAGGAGAAACACAAGATGGTGGTGTTTGCACTATGAATTCAGATACGAAAGAGCGGATTTCGGAATACTAAAATGGCTATCTTCTTTTTTATAAAGGTCAGTTTAATTTTGGGATTTGTATGCGTGTGGTTAAACTCAGAGCGAGAATTTTCAGGGGTGGTGGAGGTAAGAGAAAGGAAGGAGTCTAATTTTAGAAGAGAGAGAAGCATATTAATCGACAATGCGAGAAATACATAACAGAAAACAGAGAGAGAAATTGCACTTGCTTAACTTCTCTGGTTTGGATTGAAATGGAGAGCTTCAATTCATTAGAGAAGGTGCGGATTTTTTCCCCAAAGACCGGCCTATCAGCTTATTAAAATGAGCAATTTTACATTGATGATCAAGAAAATAAAGCAACTTTAACTTACGCTATTTAAATTGTATTTTATGTCTGAAAGTTGATTGCGTTAAATTTAAATTAAAAATTAAAGAGCGTAACTATATTTTAATGTTTTTTAATTTAAATTTAAAAAACGTGAGCATATTTTAACATTGTGTTTCAGATGGAGGAAGAGGAGGGAAAGGAAAGAGAAAAGAAGATGACCGAGTAAATTTTTTAATTGTCCAATTTATGTTACTTGCTTCACAATTTTAATATTTAAAGAGGGAGAGTGGGAAAAGGAGAGAGGGAAAGGGAGAGGAGAAAAGAGGATAAAAAATTCTAAACAAATTTCTCAAAAATTTTACCTCCTAAAATAGAGTGTAAAACTTTACTCTCCCTTTTTCAACCATTTATTTTCAGTTTTTTTTAATAATAATTATTATTAAATTAATACTATTAAAAATAAGATTGAAAACGGTAAAATTTCAAATATACAAATGGCAGCGCGCCACTGCCAGTGGCGTAGATCAAACGCGTCACTGTCAATGGCGCGTTTAATCTCTATAAATTATCACAAACACAAACAGATGAGCATCTGCACGTTTTGTAGGTAAACGTGCCACTGACAGTGGCGCGCTGCCATTCGTATATTTAAAATTTTACAGTTCTCATTCTTATTTTTTAATAATAATTATTATTAAAAAAAACTGATTTATTTTACATCCCTTCCTTTCCCCTCACTCTTCTTTCGTGGAGCACAGGCTAAAAAAATTGTTAGAAAGATTAAAAAAAATGAGAAATTGAATTAAGTGGGAATGAGTTCCTCTCTTCCAATTATTGGGTTTCCGGTTGCTTTTGGGGGAAAAAAGTCCGACCGAATTAATTTTTCCCAACAAATAACGCATATTTGATGGGTTTGCGTGGGTACAACTTACAAGAGTCTAATCCCATTTAGAAAATAGAACTACTGAACAGCAAATGGGTCACATTCCCCAGTTGATTAAATTTCCCTTGTATTCCCTTGAGAAAAATGGTAACCGAACACGTCCTAAATGAGTTGGACATAATTTTATGTTATATGTTATGCACATAAATAATTTATCTCATTAGTCATTAGTGTTAATAAGTTGGTGGACTAGCCATTTGTGAAAAAAAAAACCCGAATGTGCTGAAACTTATGCTTTTAATCGGATTTCATGTCATTTGACGTTACTTAATACTTAGGAAGTACAGTTGCCAAAAAAAATGAAGAGGAAATGGAAGAGAACTAAAAAAGTTAAATACTACTATCAAATTATCCGTTATTATATGTTAACTTTGTATCACTTAAATTTAAATATTTAAATAGTAGATCATGGCCTACTCTAGTTGAACTGTTTTGGACATGATCTTCTAACATATTGTAATTAATAATAATTAATTCCAACATTTATTTCAAAAATAAATTGGTAAATAAGCGAAGTTGGTCCAATAATAATGCAAATTGGTACATAATTTTGATTACTGACCTCAAAAAAATCGGATATACAATAATAAAATCTTATTTAAGTATTAGAAAAAATAATAGTTTAAGTGTATGTTGTATCCGTATTGCTGTGTTACTAGTGTGCACGTGCTCGATGTGCTTCTTCTGTTTTGCAAGTGATGTAAAATACAAACGCAAAAGAACCAAAATAATTTTGCTATTAGATTTTCTTTGTTATCATTTAGCTTAACTTTTTTTAAATAACGTTATTTTCGTTTGTTCTATTATTTTTGTCGAAATTAATAAGATATTTTGTGTTGTTTTATTGAGATTTCATAAGAAAACTTAATTCATGAAATAAATGGTGCAGAATATTTGTCCTTATAATATAAATTGGTTTGTAACTATAATCTACTACATCCAACGCATGAATATATAAATTGGTTTGTAATAGTACCTTTTAATCTTATAGGAGGAACTGATATCATATTATTTGAGAGTATACAATAAATGCAACTATTTTTTTTAGTTTACATCTAAAGCCTGTCTTACAAGCACTTATATACAAATATATGAATGAAATTACAAAAAAAATACGGTTCAAGTATACAAAGAAAAATATATTTAGCACATATAATTAGCTTATCAATATGATATTAATCCATAATTTTAAATACACTAAGATCATCTGTATTGGTGTTGATTGTCAAAATTAAAATTTTCATTTCACATCATTAAATTGACAACTCTTTTAGAACAAAATTAAAAGTGGCATTCATGACTAGAATGTAATTATTAAATGGCACTTTTGTGATCAATTTAATGCTCTCTCCATTGACGTGGCTTGTCAAATGAACTATCAAATTTATATAATTATTTAATTTTATCTAATTTCTGTATCTCTGAAATTAAAATGACAATCATCAAATAAAATTTGATAATTAATTTAACAGTGGATTCTTTAATCGTGAAAAAAAAACGCTCAGCTGCGGAGAGGTAGCAGCAATAAATTGAAAGTTCTGCTCTCCAGTTGAGTAGTAAATGAGGCGTCCATTTGTCTGTACCAGACTGGCGCTGGCAAATTGATTAGCGCCGGTTCTTAATTATGGTAATGGACTAATGGGATTTAGGATTGTAGGTCCTAATTTATTGCTTTCTTTTTTTTCTTTAGAGTGCCTGCCAACCTTCCTTCTTTCTTTTTCTTTTCTCAAATGGGCACCCATCGCAGTTTCTACGGTGAGACTGATTTTATTTTGTCTGTGCGTTACTACTGTGATACTTTTTAAAAATATAAAAATTTATGACTTCACATGAAAAGAAAGAAAATAAAAATAGAAATAATTTAGTAATTAATATAAATTTTAATCATAAATATATAATTAATATAAAATAAATGCAGAATTAAGAGAAAAATTGATATTCAAAATTTAACAAAAGTTGAAATTCATAATTGATGACAATTTAAGAAAAAAATTAAAGTAGAGCAATTGTACTCCTAAATGGTCATAGAGATAGTAATATTATTTGACGAATAACTCAATATGATGGCTGATATTAACTCTAAAAATTCAATAAAAATAATATTTTTTAAATAAATGATATTTAACTAATGTTCCCTAAATATAATATGAACATAAATATAAATACTAATATACGTATTTAAGAAGCACAAATATAAATATGAGCACTACACTTCACAAAAAAACAAAACAAAAAAAATACGGGCATTAACTTGAAAAGGAAATGGATCCGCTATCTTATTTGACTATAGCAGTCGGTTATCATGTGAGTATGTAAATAAAGTCCACTTAATAATAAATCCTTCAAAATTTAAACTGAACCGTCTAAATTCATCCAATGACCGAAAACGTATGTCATACTTTCTCAACCATAATATGGCAGCGGATATTGATCCTTTAAGAAGCAATTCAAGAGCACCACAGCGCACGTGCAATGATTTCCAGAACCCAGTTCATTGACTGCACATGCTCAAAATATCAAATTTATAATTTATAATACACGGTTAAGAATTAAAGATTAACTTTCTAGTAGATCAATTACTTGGTATTTCAATATTTTTTTTCTGCTTTGATCGATCTTATTGTCTCGATCTGAAAATATATGCAGATCCTAGATTAGAGATCGAGGACCGAATATGGATTGTATTGTTTGGCACCTTAAGTATTGTGTTTAGGCCGAATTCTAATATTTTTTTATTTAGTTTTAGGTAAATAAGTCTTTATTACTACCTGAGCTTGTCTCTCCTGGTTAATTGAAAAATGACAACTTAGTGTTAGAAACAGTCTCTGTGATGGACACCTTTTTTTACTATTTCGTGCGGTTTTATGCTTGTAAACCAAAAATACTACAAATTAGGGTTAAATTATTAACTACAAAATAATCCCTTCCACTTTTATGTTTTTGAATTTATGATAATTTTATTACATATCATTATACATGTCTAAATCTGGCGAAAGTTGACCCGACCGAAATAGTACGTCCGATAATTGATTAATCCGAATCCGACTCGGATCTGCTAAAATTAGATAATTGAATGATCCGAACTTATAATTGACTGACTCTGAAGAAATCTGAATCTAAATAAATCCGTAAATATTAGGTATCCAAATATAAATTATCCGATCCGATGTGACCTATTAACCGAAAAAAAATTTGAATTCGAAGCGATACCCGAACCGATAATTATCTAAATCTAAATTAATCCGAACTGAGAAGAATCGATATCCGACATATAATATTTTATTCATATTTAGTTCATATGATATTCAACATATGTACAAAGATATTTTTATAGTTAAGATTTTTATTAAGTGTGTTTTTCTAAATCACTAAAATTGATCATAATTTTTATTTTAATAAATAGACACAATTCATAAATTTGTTATAATCTCTTTATTAAATACATATATACAATCATGATATTTTTATATTTTAAATTTTATTAATTTAACTTGATTATTTGACCCGATAAAATCCAAACTCATACAATTGAATTGAGTAATTTAATTTCAAATGCAAAAGCACATAATTTTTATAAAATATTTGTCTTAGCATAACTCAAAATAAAAAATAATTTGAGTCTAAATAAATCATATAATGTGATCCAAATATAATTTAAAATACTTGATTTATATATGAAATCCGCATCTTATTATTCGTAACTTACTGTGGTCTGAATCAAAAAAAAATCTGACAAATGAAACAACTACTATCCAAATTGGCCCGGAACTTGATAAATCTGAACCCTGACTATCTGAGTGATATAGTTGTTTATTGAATCGAAATTGATTAATCTGAAACATACCAAATTTGATATCAATTTGTATCCGAAACTAAACTGTATATAAACTTATCTGACTCGAAAATAATCCGATCAACCCAATCTACCATGTCTATACATGTCTTAGCATTTTGAAGAAATTTATTAACATGTAGATTTACTTATATAAAAAATCATTTTATAGAAAAGTTTTTCTCATTTTAAATATTTACTTTTGTTCAACAATATATTTTTTTTAAAGTCTGATTAACAAATATTACTTTATATCATTAAAGAGAAGCTTCACTTTTAATCAATTATATTGAATACATTTCTCCAAGTCAAAATATGTTATAATTATTAAATAAACATATAATGTTTCAGTTAAATAATACATATATTTTTGTTTTTTTAATGCTTCATAAGATGTTCAGTCATTATCCAACTATATATCTTAAGAATCTGAGATTTAATTTGTTTTTCAATTTTTTTAAAAGAACAATATAATCTCGATCTTTTGCGAGCATCTCCAACGCTATAACTTTCATATAATTTTATTTAGTTCCATGACAGTTGTTAACTAAAATTTGTTGAATGGTTTTAAGTGCACTTTAATGCAGAAATATTTTTGAGTTTTTAAACTCAACCTAATCACTCAAAAGGGAATGAAATAGATTTAGCAAAAATAATCTTAATGCTGAAATTATTAAATTGATAATATGACGTAATTTTTAAAATTGAGTTTCTAATTTAATAACTCTCCTTCATAATTTTTAAATTAAAAACTCTCTTCCAACTCAATTTCCAACTCAGTTAAAATAGTAACTATCACATAAAATTTAACAACTCGTTAAAGATATGATCTAAGCATCAATGTATTCACCGTGTAGATGCATCGATTACTTACAAAAGTTCGGAAGAAAGGACAATGAAGTTTCTTTCAGAAGATATCTTTTTCTATCTAAATTCGGAACAAAGGACCTGAAGCCCTGATTTCTAATTTGGATACGATCTTCAGAGCACATTTTAGGAGGTCTACACTCCTTGCTTTTTGAGAATGAGAACCCTCGGTCTAATTTCAGAGGATTTGAACAAAACAATTTCGATAAAAATATACATGGAAGAAGGGAAAATTAGATTTATACCACTCTAAAATTTTAAATTTAGTAAAATACCATCTTAAAACTTCAACTCCCTTTAATGTCACTCAAAAACATATTTATTTAGTAATTTGTTACTAATACTCAATTTTTGTATATCTCTAATTAAACCAAATAAAATCTGACTGTATTTGAAAGATGTATTTCTATAATTCCTAAAATATCTCTTATAAAAATTCTGATTTTGTCCTCTCTCACCCCCAAATCGGTCAATCACCAAATCTAGCATCTCTTTTGCTGCCTTGACCTTGATTGAGCTTTATTTTGTTTACTTTCCTTCTCTTCATTTTTTGGATGTATCATGAGTTTTTTCTTGCTGGCTTAATTGTACTATTTCGCTCTTTTCTTCAGAATTCTAGACATCAGTCTCGAATCTTGGAGCCTCTTTTTGTTCTTCATTTTCATCTTTCTCACTGGAGAAGCCAGCATCAGCACCCAATTCTGAATCATAATCAGTAAATGTGATCTTCTTATTTGAGATCTTGGGAAGGTTAATCCCAGATGTTGTTTTTGGATCCTTTTTATAAAATTGATATCAAAGAACACAAAAATCAAATTCCATAAGAGTGATTCAAAGCGCCACATAATTATTGTATCAATACTGATTTTTTTTCAACTTATTTTTTTGTTAGGAACTACTCAGCCCAAATTTAATTACAAAAAGAATAGACAATAAAATTCTAAGAGAAATATGTGAAGCAAAATCCTATTGTGCCGATGAGATTCATAAGTTCTCCAATATTTATTTTTCCGGGTAATAACTTATAAATCCTAATTTATACCGTGTCTTGGTAAATTAAGGGCTCCATTCGTGGCTTGTCTCTCGCGATCACTATCGCAAGTGAGAAAGAAATTTTATACACCTCTTCTTTCCTTTGCTATTGGCGCTGCAACAACCTTTCTCCTCGCCAGACATTCCTAGGTTCCCACTAGTGCTTTTGATGGTTTACTTGTAATGATCAGTTAAATCGTGGTTAAGTCACGTACTGGCTGTAGAGGCATGCCTATTGAATTTACAAGTTCCATGTCCTTGTGCCGACCATGTGCTATGAGAAGTGATGAACATATTAGCAGGGTATTTTGGTCAGAAGAGTTATTTTCTGTATTTTTATTCATTAATTTATTATGTATACAATATTAGTGACAAATAGCTAAATAAATATGTTTTAGAGTGGCGTTGGAGGGAGTTAAAAGTTTTAAGATGATATTTTACTAAATTGAAAATTTTAAAATGGCATAAAACTGATTTTCTCATGGAAGAAAGGCGAACCAAAAACTTAGCATCAAAGATACCTGTGGCCCCATCATGATGATAACTATTACATGGACGTCTGTCCTGTTTCGAGGTACCATTCCAAACCGACAGCAAATAAATGGTCTCAGCAAGATGGGCGGTCGGGCCAAAGGTGATTGCGTTACAGAGAAAAATCGCTATGCTCACTGATTCTGCTCTATTACTTAATTAAATAATGAATTCTGCTGCTTATCATAGCATCTTCAATGAGAATTTCATTATTCTTATGCGTCACAGTTCATTTTTTATTTTAATATTGTAGGAATAATTTTTAATTTAAAAACTTTAATTATAGTTTTTAATTTAGCAAGTTAATTCTAATTGTCACGTCAGATTAGCAACTCAGGCAGGCGCAGAGACACAATTTTTTTTTACAATTGTTGTTTGTACGAGTGATAATTGTCCATTTGATACAAAAACCGTCATCACACAATTTTAATGTTAGAAAAATTAATTATAATTAATAATTTTTCTAACGTAATTTAACTAAAAATTTAAAAAGAATTTCAACATTAAAGATGCTCTCAGTGGAGATACTCTCAGTTTCTAATTTAGAAATATTTTTTCTGACGTAATTTAACTGAGAGTTAAGAGTTTAGAGATGCTCTTCGCTCTTCAATATTTTTCATCCGAAGAGCATGATCATACTCTTCATCCCGAAGTGCAGTAGATTTTCACCTTCCATTAAACACTCTGCACTCACTTTTGGTTCTGTTTTCTTTTCAGCTGAAAGTTCTAGTTAAAAAAAACAAAAACAAAAAATGAAATTTTCATAAGATGATGGATATATTGAGGTGTATTTTATGAAAGGAAAGGTGTACATGAAGTTCAACCACATAACGGACGTGCCAAGTTATAGTAGACATTTACATAAAGTCAGAAGGACAGATTGACGACAGCTATCCTTCCAGTAAAAATATTCCCCTGATCTCTCTGGCACAAGTGTCTGTCTTTCTAACATAGCCATCTTACAAGAGGTTCATGTAATCAGTTTATTGTCTGTAATATCAACATAGAAGTCTTCCACAAGTTCCTGATCTTGATACGCTTCAAAAAGGACATGAAACACATTAAAACCTCTCTTCTTATTCTGTAAGTAAAGAAAAGCATCATCCTGATCTGAACCAAATGGAGAACTTAGAGAAATCTACACACCAATTCAAATCGAGGGTTTTTATCTCCCAAGGAAACATATGTTGTTTGGCAGCAACACCTACCAAAGAAGAAAATAAACCAAAAAGAAAAAAAAAAATCTGAAGCCTATAACTCAGAACTTCTCAATTTCTCACTGACAGTGGACCCAAAAGCAGGCCCGCCTTTCCGGTAGCAGATAAGGAACTCCACAGGGTACCCCTTCAGCTCCTTTGGTACGATACCGAGATCTTTAAATGTCAAAGCTGCACAGTATGTTTAAGGTTTGTGTAAAGGATGACTGTGGTTTGACTTGAATAAATAAAATAGACCTTGATTAAACAAAGCAAGCATTTCTAATAGATCCACTGATTCCAGTGTTTTGAATGTACTTCACAATCAACACTGATACCTGAGGTCATAAATAAGAGTGGGGATCCATTGACAAGGGTTATTTTGACAATCTTGACAATGGACCTCTAAATAAATATAAAAAAAAATCTTAAAATAGAAAATTTTTTATAGATGTGTTCTTCTACCTTTAGATTGATGGTCATTCAAATTTCATGAAATTTCATTATCGTTTGATAGTCCATCAAAGACCGTTAATTTGGAACCGTTGCAAATTATATGAAAATTTGATGGTCTTTGATGGACTATCAAACGATAATGAAATTGCATGAAATTTGAATGACCATCAATCTAAAGGTAGAAGAACACATCTATAAACTTTTTTTCCATTTTTAAGATTTTTGTTATATTTATTTAGAGGTTCATTGTCAAGGTTGTCAAAATAACCCATTGTCAACTGATCCCTTCTCCATAAATAAATATCTAGCAATCTTTAATCAAAGAGAAAATTCTGCCATTTTCGGGCTAGACTCTTTCAACAGAGTGCTTAAAAAGGATAACAACAACACTTCAACAAAGGTTAACAAAAATATTGGCAGTCTTTCTAAATATACTGACAAGGCAGGTGCCTCTGCAAGCATAACTGAAGAACTTTCTTGTTTAAGATTTTGCAGAGTACCATACAAGCTTTCTATGATTTCCAATTTTATGGAGTAATTTAATTGCTTTATTACTGTTAACAAGAAGAGAGACTATCAATGCGTGGTATTACTGGAGGCAGTTAATTGATAAACATGGCCATTAATTAGTTATCTAATAGCTCATTAGGCTTACAGACCGAGATAATGTTTTGTTCATACTCTTCCACATATAATGAATAATAGAACAAAAAAAAGGTTACCGTTTGGAGAGACAACAGCATCTACTGTCAGAGCATTGATCTGATCAAGATTGAACAGTTGAGGGCTGGGTAGAGGGAATGGTACTTTTTTCAGAAGGAAGTCACGTGGAGATGCAATGGCCTGAAAATTGACAGATAATTTGTAAAATGAGTTGCATTCAGCCATGGGACTAAGAGATGAGTTTATTAAAGGACGTCATTATCAGATGTCAAGAGCCAAGCTGTCCTTTGGTTAATTACTAGTATAATGTCATTATTTTGTTTTCTATATTCTTTGCTCCTGTCTCTGTTGGGGTTCGAGATTTCATTATCGGACCAGACTACCATCTTCTATAATTGTACTTCTGCAAAGGTAGAAGTACAATAATCCCTACAGATCTCCTGTAACAATACTTAGATCACCTAGTCTTCTGTTAAATATGCAATTAACCAACAAAGATGCTAACACAAAGAAACAGACAAAAAAAGAACTAAAAACATTAAGAAAATTATCTCCCTGACAGGCAGACAGATCAAAGTTTGAGACAAGTTAGTACCAAATCTTTGTAGCTTCCAAACTGCTTGCTTGGAACTTGCGATACTCGACTACAATTCAAATAATACCCCTAACCTTTTATTTGAAGAAAATAACTTATTAAATTAGTTAATACAGACTTACTTTTGCAATAGGGAAAGGAACCTTGACATAGTGTGGCCACTCACGTATCATGTCGTACATTATCTCAGCCTAAAATGAAAGTTCACATCTCATAACTTAAAGAAAGTAACATTTTATGCAGTTGTTGAAGATAAATAAAGTATAGAGACATATAAAAAGTTGGAAGTAAATAGAAGTACAGAGATGAAATAAATCAATGACAGATTGCACCTGACAAGAGTCAATGTCAACAAGGTTAATTTAGACCTTTTGTTTAGGAACAAGCATCCTCATTGCCAAACTTCCATATTACTTTTTGTATTGCAATCTATTTCTATCAATACAATATGTGGTGCAACAGTATAATCATGCAATAATGTACTCAGAGAATGAAAGCATACCAGCTCATGTACAGTCATTATTTGGGGGCCGCCAAGTTCGTAAATCTTACCCATGCTAGCACCATCATCCTTCAAAGAGGCCATAATAGCTGAAGCCACATCTATCACATAGACTGGTTGAATCCTATGTTTTAAACCAAATTATAAATTGCTGTAGTTTTAATAAAATGTAAGGAAAACAGTAAACAAACTCATAAAACATTTCAAATTGCAGTTAAAGCCTGATATTACCATCTGCGGAAGACCCATATTTTAATAAAAATTGAAAGAAAACTAAATATGATCTTACAAAATTGGTTTTACCCAGAACTACGTAAATATATTCTCATGAATTGAGAAAACCACTTAACAGGTGATAACTACATTTTGATGTACATGTTATGAAAACAATATTAAAATGGTAAATTTTGTTTCCATCAAAATCAAGTCTGTACTTTTCATCATACTAAACCTTGTGGTAATAGTGAACAAGCACACTTGCTAATTATCAGACTGAACTACAAGATTCCTTATCAGTTTCTCAATGAAGCATGACACTATTTGTTAATAATGAAATTTTAGCTTTATGGAAAGAAAATGTATTCTGAAATCTGGAATATACTTGGTGGAGCCATCGCCAAAGATAGGGAGAAAAGTCCAGCTCTTGGCAAAGCGGGCCCATGTGTTCATTATCCTATCTTCTGTACCAATCATAGTGCCCGGCTTCATGATCGTTGCCTAACATTATTAATGCACAAAAGCACATAATAAGTAGTTATACAATTTATTTTGTACTATTTATCAGAAATAAAAAAAATTGCATTCCCATCATTCGCTCTCAAGTTCAAGGAACTATCTCTGTACAATCAAAAGGAATACAGAATTTTTTTTTATTGTAGACCCTCTTTATAGTAGAGGTCGGGTACGGCACCCAATTTTTTTAAGGTGTCAATGTCCCCTCCCAGCGTTCACTAGGGCTTGAACCCACGACCTTAGCGGTAGCGGCGGTGTCACTAATCATCCATATTGGACACCACGTTCAGGAATACAGAAAATTGATGCCTGGAAATATATCACAGTCGATAAGCAAAAGAAGAAATGGCACTGACAGAAATGATTGGTTGGGATGTTCAAGTCAGCACTTCTAGCTAAGATATCTCCTAAGCTTCACATTTATCATCACCAAATTTTCAAATCATGTGAAGTAATGGTTTAACAATAGCTATAAATTTGTTGCACAACAAGAAGCTGAGAACAAAATTAGAGAATGGTACCCTTATTGTTAGCAAACAATGTAAAAATAACATTTTACTATAGCAATGAGACGTCATATTACAAAATCCAACAACTTCAGCAAACTTAAGTAAAAACAAGAGGTAATCACCATAGGAAATTCTCTTAAGACGGACTCTTCAGCAGCAGCCTTAGCACGTAACATCCTAGAAGGAGATGATGGAGAGGCACCAAGGCATGACATTTGCACGAACCTCATAATACCACCATGTTCTTTTGCTAACTACAGAAATTACAGGAGAAGAAATCAATAACACTAGCAATAAGAAAACAGTATAAGTTTACACGTTTATATTTATAATTCATAAACTATCTATCATTTGCATACTTAATATAAGTTTTTATTCATTGAGTTATTCCTTGTTAGATTTAGATCCTCTTATTATTCGTTGATTTCGAGTTATAATTATACATGGATTTTGATTTTGAATGATTTTATAAATAAAATTTGGTCCATTTTATTTTTACTTTTCTTCTTAAATAAGCCCAAATATCAGACAGTGGTATTTTTGTTATCTATAACATAATGTTAATGTACATAACCCAAAATTCAAAACAGAAATAATACCCCAAGCATTATCCGGAAAAAAAAAGCCATAATCCACGAACTTTATTTTAACTTTTTGAGACAATAACTCGGATGCTAAACCTAGTAATTGCTCGATACCTGCTCTTCAAAGCAAAACCTAGTAAATTATTTTCTGGCATTACTTTCAGATGCTAAACCTAACAATAAAATGAAATGCTAAAGAAAATAGAAAACAAACCAGGGCAAGTTGTTCAGCCATCCCATGGTTCACCTCCTCAAAACTGTAATTTCTTGTTTCATATTCCCGTCCTGTGAATGTAACAAAGAAAAATCTCTCTTAAACCATTGTCTGTCTTGCATGTGCATGTGTCCTTAAGAAAGAGAAACGAACCAATGAGATTGATAACAACATTGGATTTGGCCATGACAGCCTTGATTGAGCTCTCATCCCTTGGGTTATAGTTCATTGGTACAATCTGTACGAAACAAAAGAGACCAACTGATTTTAGAAATGAATTTTAGTATATATTTTAGATATATTTGTTTACCAATAACAATATGAAAAATCCTACCTGGCCAAGGTCACCCATGAGCTTCAAATGCCGATGTGAATCCTCTGATCCACGGAAAGGAACAAGCACTTGAGAACCCATTTTAGCTGCAGCAATCATAAGTCATCTCATGTTATTATGTGCTTATCTTTTCATCTATTAATTGGATTTACATATTATACCTATAATTAGATATCTGAAAGAACAAAAAACATTTTAAATATTAGCATGTTAAGATTTAAATCACTTGGTTTGTTTCTAGTAAAAGAAGCTTCTATTGAGTCACAAAAAGGTATCTCTCAAAGTTAGTTTAATATAACTTTCTCTATTAGGGGCATTGTAACTAAAATAAAGCTTACTGTGACATACTTAATACTTTATACTCTTAACTGAATCATTGTTCCCACTTCCCAGGAAATTGATAAACTGAGAATAGGAAAGAATAAAAATTAATACGGCAAATCAATTCAGAATCTCACCCAGCTGTTGCACGACATATCGACCAAGGAAACCGGTAGCCCCAAACACAGTAGCAACGATCCCACTAATCAGGAACAAAAATGTGAGCGTCTCACATTAAAAATCCAACAAATTAAGAAAGATAGGTCTAAAAAGAATGATCTTCATTGAGAGATTCAAGGACAGATATACCTCACTGACGAGCGACCCCCAGTGCCTTTCCTCACAACATGTCCAGTCCCCTTAACGGAAATATCTGATACATATCTAGACTGATCGAGCGCATAGCCTGAAAATAAAGCAGAATATCTCCATCTCTAAACTTAATTGAAGACGACTGAATCTCTAGGAACAAATCAGCAATGCTAGCACAAACAGAGAAAGAGAGAGAGTGTGAGTACCAGATGAAGTGATAGGGTAAATGGATTGGACGGAGGAGAGAGACGAGCATTGGTCGAGGAAGCGGCGACCGGAGTTCCGTATCATCGCTGATTGCATCTTTCCGATCGGAGCTAACACGAGAGATAGTGAGGGGGAGAAAGCAAGAAAGGGTTTTCTTTTTCCTTTTCCCTTCTTTGTTTCCTTTGCTAAGGATTTTCGGGACGAACGACGTGAATGTAGGAGCGCAAGAGCGTGTTGGGCTCGGAACTAGGCCCAATATCAAGCGGCTTCCAAGTGTAGATATGGGCTCCAATTTTGAAGAAAGAACTGAGATTGATTTGTTGAAGAGAGGGGATCATTGACATTATTTTGACAACATTGAGTCATTGACAATGGATTTCTAAATAAATATAAAAAAATTATAAATATATTCTTTTACTTTTAAATTGATGGTCATTCAAATTTCATATAATTTTATTATTGTTTAATAGTCCATCAAATACCGTTAAATTAGAACCGTTATAAATTGCATGAAAATTTGATAATTTTTGATGGACTATCAAACGATAATGAAATTGCATGAAAAACACATCTATAAACTTTTTTCTATTTTTAAGATTTATTTTATATTTATTTAGATGTCCATTGTCAAAGTTGTCAAAATAATCCATTGTCAACCGATCCCTTCTCTTTGATGAAATATAAAACAGGCTTAATAACAGAACCAATGTAGACAGTAAACTTTTTCAAAGAAGAAAGCCTAATTTTGCCCTTCAATAATCCTTGTTTTCAGTCCATTTTAATCATTTCATACTGCTGAAATTGAAACAAAAAGGTTATACTTAACCTCGACTTAGAATAATTCGAAATTCACTTTACTTTTTTCCTAATAGAGTAGAAAAAATAGATACGAGTCGGAAACGTTTTTTGGAATTCAATAAGAATTGAGATATATACATGTATATATATCAAAAGAGGATTGAAGAAAGTCAAAAACCTTTTTTTAGTTTACTTAAGATTGCACTTGAGATCTTGATTGTTTATAAGTTTAAAGAAACTTTCCAAATCATCAGAAATATATCAAACATTAGAGAAATTATTTTTTATCTCAAATTCTGCATCGCTTATTTAACACTTGATATTAGATGTAAATACTTTTAAAAAATATATAATTTCTAACTTAAATTTTAAAGCATGTATTTTTTTTAAAAAGTAGTTCGTACACTTATTTACTCAAAAAAGTATTCATACTTTATATTGAATGCAAATAAGGGATTCATATAAAGAGTGCAATTAGCTGAATAGTTAGGATATGAAGACTTATCAGGGATGAAAATTAATTTTGCTAAAAGTGAGTTAGTGCCTCTAAATCTATCAGATTAAGAGAGTACTCAATTAGTTGAACAGTTAAGATGTAAAATATCTACACTTCCTTTAATGCATTGGAAAAAAAATTGTCGGTTGATCAATGAAATTTGTTAATTGAAAAAAAAAATAGAAAATTTGTAAGGGTAAGTTATTATCATTAGTTGGTAGAGTAGTTTTACTAAATTCAGTGATTTCTTCCTTACCATTGTATTCGATGTCATTATTCAAGTTGCTAGTCAAAGTTACAACAAAGATAGATTAGTTAAGGAAATATTTTTTTGTGATATGGAGGAACTTCTGTCAAGAAAAAATATACTTTAATTGCATGGCCAATTGTGTGTAAAAATAAAAAGTAGGGAGGGTTAGGAGTTATGAATCTAAAGATTATGAATACTGCATTGTTAGCAAAATGAATGATAAGATATAAAGACCCCACAGTACAATGGGTATTGGAAAGATATTTTAAGATTTATATATCATAATGTTCTAAATCAATTAAAATTCTCTACTTTTTAGAAAGATATTCATAGTATCAATGAAATAGTTGACTTTTGTTTGAATAGAAAAGTAGGAAATAGACATACAACTTTGCTTTGATTAGATAGGTGGTTAAATGATACATCATTAGCTTATGAATTTCCTAATCTTTTTTCTCTAGCTCAGGATCAACAGATAACTGTTGCACAAGCATTCACGCAGGGAATTACTTCTTTGTTTTTATCAGTTACAAGAGCTGCTTCTTTTCAGTTTGAAATCCATGAGTTGCTATTACTTCACAAATATCCTTGAGACCTACTATAGAAGACGCAATCTGTTGGAGGTGGAACAATATTGGGTTATTTACTGTTCACTAATTATATGTCTGGTTAAACAATGGGGTATAGTTAGTAAAGATTATGAAATAATTTGGCACTCTAAGTTATCTTTTAAAATATAAATATTCATGAGGTTGGTTAGAAAAAATAAAGTTCTGACAAAAGATAATTTAGTTAAAAGTGGTTGGCAAGGGGATACACATTGTTTATTTTGTTTAGCCAAAGAGATCAGTGATCACTTGTCTGTTCAATGTCCTTTTGTTAATTGTTTGTGGTAATGGATAGCTCTATATAATAATTTTCACTTTGAAGGTGTTACTTTAGATGATTTGTAGGCAATTGATGCCTCTATACCATTCAAAAATGGACAGTTGATAGAAATAATTAGAGGAACTGTCATGTGGACAATTTAGCTAGAAAGAAATCGCCTTTGTTTTAATACTTATAGTATCCCTAAACAAATTCAGAATGTAGGATTTAAAATTTTGAGTTTATTTTTTTTTTGGTGTAGGCACATTGATGAATCTTTGATTCTTAATTTACAAAATATAGTACTACAGGATATATAAAACCTCCATTTACAAGTTGGAAGTCAGGAGATGGCTCAGGTGGTGATGGTTCAGGAGCTAGATCCCTTGTTTGACATCGAGAATGAGATGCACCAGTAAAACTACAGTATCTGTCATTGCTGGTACTTTGCATCAACAAGCTGGAATGAGCATAAAAAAAATGTGTTTTTGTTTGAATAAATTGTCCTTGCTGTTTGTGCTTATATTCTAGTTTGTTTTTAGTTAAGGGACATATTTGAGATTTAAAAACACTTATCATGTTAGTTTTCTAGTAATTATGTTTAGTTGTCAGGTTAGTTGTTTTTTCTTTCCGTCAGTATGTCCTTTTGTTAGTTCTACTTGATTGTAATAGTCTTAGGGATTGTCTCTTGTACCAGAAGTTTGGTTCACTAGACATAACAAAACACTCTTAGCTGTATTTAGTCGATTTCAATGAAATCGGTGGATATCAATTCAACTTTTTTCAAAAAAAAAAAAAAGATAAAGAGTGCAGTTATCACTTTTGTAACCAAATATATTGGTCGGAGTGTGTTTATAGTGTTTAAGCGTGTGTAATCATATTCTTTTTATGTTAAACCAAGTTTTAAATTCAGAAGTAATCAGAGATAACAAATATCTGGAATCATTGGTATCAAATGGATCCACAATTGATGCAATTGTCTACAGAAAGAGTTATTTACATTGCGGTAATTGATATGTGTATCACTTAGTTGTGAATAATTATGTTGCTTTTGGATCTAGTTTGCTCGAACATTTATGGTAAGTCCAAGTTTGTAAAGTACTGATTTTGATTTTATGGAAATTCATTCAAATTTCGAACTATCACACGAATATATATCATTACATTTACTTTGCCATAAATAAAAAAAATATGAAATTATGGTTCTCATATTATATCACTCATTATACTAGCCATTTACTTGCTATACGGCAGGGATTCTTTTTTTTTTCTGTTTCCTCCTTTTTGAGATAAACGGTACGACTGTGTTCATGTTCATGATATACCCTGACTTGATCAGAATGTGAAATTATATATGCTCGTTGTGGTGAAACGATAGCAAAGTATAAGAATCCAACAATGATTGGCAATAATTGGGACACATGCATGACCAATCTGACTCACAAGTCACAAACTCACAATTCTCTGCTTGTAGCTACCGGATTTTGAATAACCTGCCTTTCTATAAGGCGGAAATGGAAACTGGTTTTCTTGTACTGACTTTTGACTTGCACCTTTAATCTGGACCCAAATGAAAGTTGATATAGTTTATATACTGACTAGTGAGGTGAAGGTGCTCGGTTTAAAAAATTTAAAAAAGATTAAGAATATGTCTTTATATGATTACGCATGGAATCAGCACTATTCATCACTATGAGAACGTTACCCCACGCTATACATAGATATACCGTTTTGGACCTTATTAAAATCAGGATGTGTATCAAATTGCTAGAAATATATGTCTATACATTAGTTTTATTCCTTTTTAAAAATTAAAAAAAATTATAATTCAAAAGGTATCGATCTTTATATCCAACTGGAAACTTTGCAGAAAGAAATATATTTTATATTTCTTTATATCTTCTCCGCGCCCAAGATGATAAGAATGCAATGCACTGGAAAAGCTGAGAAAATGTGCCAAGAGAAACAATGAACCTAGAAAACAACAAATAGTATGAGGGGAGACGCTGATAATCTGCCTGAGATCTTGCATCGTCACCTTCTATTGTTAAGGTCATATCTACTGCAAGATATCATCAATTAAGTTGCCTCAAAAACAACACCAAATCAGTAAGAATCATGCATGGTGTTGTGGACTCAACGACTTGTCAAACAAATGGAGTTTAATTATACGGACTCAACCAGTTGGCCTAACAAAATGATCTTTAATTATTTGGTTTAACTTTTTTGTTATATATACGTTTTATGTCTTTTTTCGACACTTTCCTCATGCTTAAAATTTTTGGCAGCTTATAAAAAAATGATTGAAAATCAAATCATGAAATATAGCCGTTTCATTATGCATACATAAAAGAGTTATGACATTTCGGTTTCTTCTTGATGACATCCAAAAACATTCACATCAGCCAATTATTAAGGTTTTTGATGACCATAATGTAATTTTTTTAAATTCGCAGCTGTAATGTCCTTATAAGAAAGTGATATAAATCAACAATTTTATTATATTAATATATAAATTTTTGACAATCATAATGTCAGATCGATTTAATAAATAAAGAAATAGTACAGATACTATATGTATCCAACTCTTCCCTTCAATTTTTTTTAGTCATTGGTGGCTAGCCAAGCAATGTGCTAATTTGTTGAGACGAGTCAAAGGCACATGCAGAGAACATGGATTCTAGAATCAACCCAACTGCCAATAACGGTCAGATAAACTGAATATATTTGGTCGAGGATTTTTATTTGAAATAAAAACCAATGTAAGATAAGGTTCCTGTCTATTAATTATTTTCTTTTTACATCAATTAACATGCACTCAATTATTAATTATTCCATCAATTATATAATGTTAGTTACCAGACATTTAACTTGATGCACTTGAGATGAAGGAATCAACTCATGGTCCTGAGCAGATGGTTTTGAATTTTTATCATCAATATTCCATGACCTACACAACTCTAAATATTCGTACTTATAATCGATAAATATATGAGATGTTGACCGATAATTAGTTCCTTGCAGTTGCATCTGTACATATAGCGCGTACCACGTAAGCTAACAATCAATGGAACCTGACACAAAAGAAGGCCAGAAACTCAGAAACTCAGAAATGGGCGTGGCCATCAACTTGTAGTGTCTTGTACTAACAAGTGATACGGAAATCTTGGATTGGTTTCAATATCCAAATATCTTGGATTTGTTTATTCAGTTGGGAACAATTCAGAGTTTCAGGCTGAATGTGGTCTTTACTCACGGAAAATTTTGACAAACTAATTAACACATAAAAAAAAAAACTTTACTGAAGAGTTGAGGTTAGAAAAAAATAAATTTTCATTGCAAGTCTAAAATAAACGATAGTTAAAGGGGAAAAACAATTATTTTGGTGTACTTTACGGGATCCGTCAAAGCATGCACTACAATAAAAAAATATTTAACAATGATTATTGATTAAGTTTAATAATGATTTTTGAACCGTTATTAAATGGAGGGTTAAATAACCTTTTAATAATCATTATTAAATCCATTGTCAAATCATAAGATATTCAGAATATTTAAAAAAAAACTTTAGTAACAGTTCTATCATCGTTGTTAAAGGGATATTTAACAATAATTTTGGACTGAAAATCATTGTTAAAAGCACATTTAATAATAATTTTGTGATAGAACTGTTGCTAAAGATCTTAATTTTCTATTTTTAAATTTTAACATTCATTTAATATGCTAAGAACAACCTAACTCGAATAAATTGAAAAGAAGACAGATATAGTAACTATAAGGACAAACTAAGAATAATAATATGATATATTATTCATTCATTTAATCATTAAAGGTAACTATCCATCCAATGAAAAATATTTACTCAATAATACATACATCTTACCCATGTAATATTATGAAAACCTATATAATTTCTAAGAAAAAATTCAAAGAAAAATATGAAAAATCAGAAGTTAAAACTTTAAATATGTTTTTGAGCTTCAAGATGAATTTTTTTGCCCTGAAAATGACTGTAATTGCATTAGCATTTAATCTTATATATCTCGTCATAAATTTTTTTAGTTGCGTAACACGCCTCAATTGAAATTTTCTATCAAAAGTTATGACTATTTGAAATTAAAATGATCGGATTTCAATCTTTCTCTTTCTCTCTATCTCTCATCTCTCTTTTATATATGAAACAGATGGTAATCCGTGATATTTTACTTTTTAAATTTTAATTATTGGATCTTTGAATTGGGATAAACGAACGGTTAGATGAAAGAATCTGATAATCCATAGGAGCAAATGTCATTGATGGGTGGGAGCAAATGTCATTGGCGGGTGGGAGCAAATGTCGGAGTCAAAAAGTAGAAGAATCATTTAACAACGGTTTCTTTTAAGGAACTATTATTAAATCGTTGTCAGAGTAAAAAAAATAATTGACCTTTAACAATGGTTACTTGAAAGAACCGTTGTTAAATTAAGTTTAAATTTGTATCAAATCTGTCAGGATCATTCAATGACCTTTAACAACGATTTAGGGCCTAGAACCGTTGTTAAAGTATGTGTTTAACAACAGTTCTTTTAAGGAATTATTGTTAAATGAGTGTTATGTTTTTTGATGTTTTGGGACTGTATTTTAGTAATATTTTTTTATTAAAAATTATTGTTAAAGAAGTTCTCAATATTTCAGTAATGTCACTGAGTCATTTTAACAATGAATTTGATATATGACCGTTGTTAAAGGAGTGTTGTTTAAGATTATTTACACATGACTGATCTTATTTACCTTCTTAATCCAAGTGGATTTAATTTAATTCCAATATTTCTCAGGACACCATATTTTGGTTGAAACCTTTCTAAATGAAAATATTCGGTCAATTTTTTTTAAAAAACAAATCTTGTTAATATATATTTACACATGATTAATCTAGCTAGTTGTGATACATCATACATGCATCAAGGTGCATGGCAGATCCACAAATATAAAAGGCTAATTATAGACCTAACCTAACCGAGTTTTATTACCTGACCTTATTTCTTTTTATTTCTATTTATCATGAATAATGATCAAATTCCTTCAACTTAACACTGTTGCATCAGCACCCTCTAGGCAAGATAAACTTCAAGCATCGTGTGGTACTCTTTTTGGGTATCTTTCGAGCTAGAGGTTTCAAGTATGTTATGTTTTGCAGCTAAATTTCAGATGTTCTGTTTTTTGTTGTTGTTAGAATATATATATATATATATATATATATATATATATATATATATATATATATATAGGTTATGGTGCTTTGCAAAGCACAAGAGAGTTGTGTGTTTTACGCTCTATTTTTAATTTCAAGTCAGAAATAATCGATCCGAACCATTCAATCTAATCTTCATATCAAAACCTATTAGTAAACCAAATTTTATATTTTTTTATAGGGGGAAAACCGTTATTTTTGAATAAACCATAATTCTCAGATCAAGTCATTTTCTCCTCATCAGAAAAAAATAGCAAAAAAATTCTAAAAAATATAAAATTTGGTTTACTAATAGGTTTTGATATGAAGATTAGATTGAACGGTTCAGATTGATTATTTTTTACTTGAAATTAAAAATAGAGCGCAAAGCACACAACGCCTATGTGCTTTGCAAAACATCATAATCGGACTATATATATATATATAATTGCTAGTTGTAGATACGGTTTATTGACTATATATTTTTTTAAGATAAAGATGTAAGTTTAAATTATTCAAATTTAAATGTTCATAAAAAGAAATTATTTAGATTTCAGGCTTGTAATTTTCCACGCCGGAGCGTAGTCTTTGCCATTGACAATATTGATATCACTATCTTAAATCAAGTCAAAAATTAATAAAAAAAATAGAAAAAAGATTAATAAACATGCATTTTAATTTCCTTATAGACATGCACGGTTGGTCTATATAAGGTGTCATCAATAGCATAAATGACTCTGTGCTATGGATCAATTTATTATTTTCATAGTCCAAATAGTTATTTTAAATTGCTCAACATGATCTTCATAGACAAGTTACTTCCACACCAAATTTTAGTATCTTTTATTATTCTTTTAAATAGTTAGAAAGTCGCCCTCATGCTATATATATAGTTTGGCTACGGTGCTACGCGTAGCACCGATGGTCCGTGTGCTGCGGATTATTTCTCCGTCTTTAAAATTTAAATGGTCGATCGACCGGTCAAAATATTTTTCATATAAAAATCTAGTGGGAGATCAAATTTTATATTTTTTAGATTTTTTCACTATTTTTTAAGATAGCTACAAAATAACTCATTTTTAATGGCTCATAATAATTAAATAAAGTGATTTTCTAGTTATCTTAAAAAATAGTAAAAAATTCTAAAAAATATATAATTTGGTCCCAATTATATTTTCATATGAAAAATATTTTGACCGGTCGGATCAACTATTTAAAGTTTGAAGGCGGAGAAATAGTCGTAGCACACGAGTCATCCGTCCTACGCATAACACCGTACACAAACTCTCTCTCTCTCTCTCTCTCTATATATATATATATATATACTCTCTATATATATATAAGAGAGAGAGAGTTAGACTATTGTGAAAATATTTATATTTCGAGCCCAAGTATATACGGCTCAAATTTTATCGTAACACGTCCGAAATTAAAAATTATTATTTTCATTAAATTCTTCATATCAAAATATTAGGGGATACAAAAATTTGGGGTATGTCGAGTTTTCTAAGTATTTATTTTGGATTTTTGAAAATCAGCACTAAAATAATAATAAAATATTGAATTGTTGTTACTGATTTTCAACAATAATTTTTCATATGAAAAATATTTTGACCAGTCGGATCGACCATTTTAACTTTGAAGACGGAGAAATGATCCGTAGTACATGGGTCATATGTACTACACGTAGCACCGTAGCCAAACTATGTGTGTGTGTGTGTGGAGAGAGAGAAAGTTATGTTATGGTGAGTCGCGAAATATAAAATATATTTTATATTTTATGTCATATCTCTTGTTTCTGAATTTAAAATATTAATCCAACTGTTAAAAATAATTTTCATATTAAAATATAATTGAAGACTAAATTTTATATTTTTGAAAAAAAAATTATTTTTTTGAAGGATAAAAATCATTATTTTTGAAATTTTTTAGCTCAATGCATGTTCTAACTCTAAAAATCCAAAAAATATAAAATTTAGTTTCTAGATATATTTTAATATGAAGAATATATCGAACGGTTGGATCATTTTTTTAATTCAGAAATGAACTGTTCAACATGATATTCATATGAAAATTTACTTATAACCAAAATTTATTTTTAAGTAACTTATTACTTTTTCTAGATAATTAGAAAGCTCATTTATTTGGATGATTCTTAATAAATAAATTAAGTGATTTCTATATGTTTGGATGGGTTCGGAATAGTAGAATAGCTATTGTTCTCATAATAAAAATAGAAGTTGTGCATTCAAATATAAATCTACTATTCCAGGACAGTGAGAATAGTTACTATTCTGCTATTCCATGGGGGAGATAAAATATTTTTTGTTCTTCTCAACTCTTCATTACTATTCTAAACAAACAATCCAAATAATATTTCTACCATTCGGAGTAACATTATCTTTTTACTATCATCACGCTAATTAAAAAATCACTATTTTTTCACTATCATCATGTGTTATTCTCTATTATTTATTCTTGCATTTTTCTTTGCATGATCCAAACATAAAAAAATAGTTAAAAAATCTAAAATTATAAAATCTGATCTAATAGTAAATTTGTTTATAAAGATCATGATTTCAATCAACTATTTGCTTTAAAATTGAAAAACCACGGCACCGAGCGACCCGTGTTGTGCTTGCGGCACGGTGCGGCGCAGCACGTGGGCGTTCGATATCTCGATGTGATCGAACGGACCACGTGTTGCGCCGCACCGCCGCGCGACGCTGACAAATAGATCGATTCCGCATAGCACCGTAGCTCCATAAATATTCTAACCGAACTTTGAATGCGTGTCTTCACATAAGAAGAATCATTCTTATTTACTAAATCAAAGATTAATCCCACTATTCATTCGCTCTTAAGTTTGTGTTACAAAGCTTCTCAATGATGAGTCGCATCTTTCTTATTTGCAATAAAAAGTTGACATTATTGTTCCGATAATATCTCTGACTTGCGATTTTCATATCGATTCCTTTGAACTTCATAATGATACCTATCGATCTGATGTAGTACTGAAAGTTTGGTATATCATGCAAATTGCAATATTTATCAGTACTCATTGCTAAGCTTTTGAAATCTCTTTTTAGTTTCTAGGCCTACATAGCTTTTATATATATGCTTAATTAAGCCAATTCATTGAGATAATTTAAGAGCCCGCGAAGCTACAAGGAATTGTTATCAGTCCCTACTTTTCTAACTTTTGACATTAATTAAGTTCACCCGCATGTACAATAGAAAACACTATCCATGAGACCTTTTCACAAATATACAATGTGTATGTATCGTACCCTCTTCTTTTAATTAAAATATCAGGGTCATAGATACTCTTCATTTCATATATTCTAGAAGTCGGTGATCAATGCACCGAATATTTTTTTTATTTGTTGTCTGCAAAAGTTAAAAAACAACGAAATAGCTGGAGATGACTGAGGGAAATAAAAGCCAATTATTCAGTAATTGACTATTAACTGATATTTCTTTTTGCATGGCAGGGAGATATTTTCCTTTTAGATTATTCGCTCGCATTTAATGTACAAAATGAATTTAGTATTTTTTGAATAAAAATGGACTTTACTGTTATTTTTAACAAAAACAAAATCATGAATTAAAATCTTGATACATTTGCTTGAGGCATCTTTGTGCTTAACATTCTAATCTAGTATACATCTAAGTTATTGTCTAAATCATGTCGTTATGTTACTTTTACATTAATCCTTTTTGCACTTTGTCAAAAATGGGACTTCTCACTTCTCAGTATTGGAGTCCGTAAGTTTTCTCTACAATCTGTACCTTTTCTTTTGGTCTTCTTTTTTTGACACTATTTAAGTACAAGGACAATAGAAAGTGATCTTCAAGGAAGTTCAGCATAGGAAGGCAATCATGTGATCTTCAAGGAAGTTAACAGTATATGAGCAATCATTAAAATTCGCTTAGTAGTTCATATGTTATGGATCAATTATTTATTTTTAAAGTTTAAATAATTTATTCAAATTTTATATTTTTTTAATTATTTTTTAGATAATTAAAAAATTACTTGATTTAATTATTATGTGTCATTCCAAATAAGTGATTTTCTAATTATCTAAAAATAGTAAAAAGAATCCAAAATATATAAAATTTGATCTATAACTAAATTTTTTATATGAAAATTATTTTAAACGGTCGGATCAATAATTTAAACATTAAAAATAAAAAAAATGATCCACAACACACAATCACCAATGCTACTTTAATAGCTAACTCTCTCTCTATATATACATATATATGACTTAAAGGCCTTCGTAGCTAGGTAATGCAAATAATATAAACTATATATATCATCTTTGTACTTTGCTTTTGGAAACGCATATGTTAAGCAGAAAATAAGGTTTACAAATATCCAAATGAAGAGGTAGGAAAATATTGCTTTTGATCATACATTCATCGATCCCCATGCCGTAGCTAGCTTAGACTTGTGACTTGTGATTTTGTGAGGAGAAAAGCCAAATTTCTATCGGATCCTCCCTGTTCTTTATAACAGTTTTATAGTAAAACCCTTGGGTCTTTATAATTTGCAATTACACATTCATATAATGTTCTTGGAAAAAAAATTCAAATGAAATCTCTCCTTCTATAGAACATCAGAAATTTTGGAAGAGTTCGTGATCTAATTATCATATATAATATTTCTAATTTCTATTTTATAACTGACCTCAAGTACGTACTTCAATAATGCATTCATTTAATAAAATAAATTAATTAAAAAATGCATCAATGTTTGAAACTTATCGATTGGTTAGAAGTATTAAGATGTTTGATAAAAAGTTTAAATTTTACAGTGATGCAAACTTGATATATATATATATATTGACAATTTTTATTTTTGTAGTACATAATATTATCAAAATTATCGAGAGACTATTATTTGAAAAATATAAGTGCAGAAAACTATCCATTTTAGGGAATCTCGAAAATGGACAATGGTTGTGGCAACAAAGGAACAATGGAGCTAGAAAGAGGAAATGATAAAGAAATATGATGTAATTGGTAATATCTTTGGAGATAGTTGGAACTCGAATTCTACTTCCTCTAGGTCTTCAGCAGATCAACGCGTTGTGAGTTGTCATGCTGATGCAGAAAAGGACACTGGAATGAATGATGGAATCTAAAGTCGCTTCAGAAAAGAGAGCAAGCATGGAGTTAAATTCTCGAGTTAGTAGAACTCACGATTGCTTTGCCTCTCAATTCTAGGGTTCTAATCTTAGTACTGAGTGGATTCTCTGTCCTTTTCTTTCTTTTTTGACTCTACAGTCTACACTAGTACACTGCATGCACCTCCTTTAATTTTGCAATGTAAGGTTTTAAATGCTTTCTTTTTTATCTCTATCATACTTTCGTTTTTAAAATTTTTAATAACTCAAAATATTAAAAATAAAATCATTCAATTTGACTTATATATATCATTTTATTTATGTATAGATAAAAATTATGATATTTAAACATTATTTTATGTGACATCAAAAACTTAAAAGAAATGCACTAAATTAAATAATTTCTGAATATTGATTTTTAACTCATTGAATCACATAAAATGAATGTGAAAAAATAATTTAATTTATAAAAAGAGAAATAGATCAAATTTAATGATTTTATTTTTACTATTTTAATTTCATATTATGAGTTACTAAAAATTTAAAAAGTGAAGATATGATGGAGATAAAAAAAATAGAGACATTTAAACCTTTATCTAGGGGTGTCAATGGGTCGGGACAGGTCGGTTCGGGTCAAATCATCATTATTTTTTTATTTTTTTATTCGACTCGAATCCGATCCGATTACATCCGAATTAAAAAATCTTGACTTATACCTGATCTGACCGGGTTACGGGTCGACCCAACCCGACCAGGTTATGGCTCGATCCAACCCGACCCATAAAAATAATTAAATATTAATTAATTTATAATTAATCTTAATTAGTATATAATTAATGTATTAATATTTAATTAGTACTAAATCATAAAATTAATTCAAAAAAATAATTAAAAAATTTGACCCTTATCCGACTCATTTATTTTCATATTATATCAGATTGAGTCAAGTCAATAATTGAAACCCTACCCTCATCTCATAGTGAAATGGAAAGTTGCTAGGATTTATGTGGCAGACACCAAAGAGATGAGTGAAATGGAAAGTTGCTAGGATTTATGTGGCAGACACCAAAGCTGATTAATCGAGAAAAACATTTTTTTTGTAAGGACATTAGAAAATGAGGGGGTTTTAAGTACATATCAATTCGATCTCTAGATCTCCAATATAAATTTTTAAAAATTTTGATCGATAACAGAATTTGTTTTTATATAATTAATCTCTTAGTTAATGAAACAGACAGTTTTTTTTTAAAAAAAAAAAGCAGAACAACTCGTGTAAATATATTCTTGTCAGAGAAACAAGGTACGGCAACGTATGTCGTATCTTGTTAGCCAGTACAGGGGAATGTAGAGGTGGCAATTGGGCGGGTCGGGTTGGGTTCGGGTTCGGGTCAGACGGGTCGGGTCAGTTTGACTTTCTAAAAGAAATCGGGTCGGGTCGGGTCGGGTCAATTGATATGTTGTGTTTTTTCAGATCGTTGATAGATTTCGATTAGATTAAAGGTCATTTGATCTCGGGTCGGATTGGGTCGAGTCGGATCGGGTCAGATTAACTTTCTTAAAAAATTAGATCGGATCGGGTTCGAATTGGATTTAAATCCGAACGGATCGGACGGGTTAGGTTGTGCCACCTCTACATAGGAATGAATGCAATTTGAATAAAGTTGAGATAGAAATGTGCTATATGATATATATATATACATGATCCCCATACTTTTCTGACCGTCTCAAAGCGAGAGAAAGCTATGATATGAGTTGGCTCGCTTTTAGTTGATCTCTTTGCCGAGTGAAGAAAAAATGAGCGGTGGTTCCGTGGATGGGATGGGAAAAACAAATAGAAAAGACGAGCTGATATGTGTTTTGTTGATTTTGAATTTTTTTTTTATAATGTTTTTAGTAATTTGTCTCTTTTGAAAAAAAAAATTGCTTTTAAATTATCTAATTATTTTTATTAAGAAAAAAATATTTAATATCGTGCATAATGAAATAATTATACAAAAATATTAAAATATAAAATTATGTAAACAAAAACTTTCTTCATTATCTATTATTTTGAGCTTTATTTTGTTGTTATTTTTAATATATAAAATATTATTATTTAATATTTTTTTATTAGGTAAGAATATATATTAAATTATTATTATTTTATTTAATATTCGATTAGTTAATGAGTTTGAATCCGATAAACAATTACAATCCGATAATTGTCCCTTCTGACTAAAATTCTGCATCCACCACCGATTATTTAACTGCACAGACAATCTTTTATGATAAAAATACGATATACATCCTCCTAATACTCAAATAAACCGATAATATCTTCAAGCACAATACAATTTAAATATGTTTCTGTCATGAAAAGAAACCAAGTTATATTTAACAGCTAGCCTTGAAAGGATAATTTATATAAGTTGATTCCAGCTTCGTTCTGATGTAACTTTTTTTTCTTTTACTTTCTTTTAGGAGAAAGATATATAAGGCGAGGAAGGCATGAAGCCGTGGCCCGTGCTAATTAATTCGACTCGCTCGTGTCATGGTGCGTACTGCGAATGCTTTCGTAGGTTGATCGAGTGGCTAGGGGCATGGCTCATGCATCCTGCCATCCTGCCATCCTGGTCACAAAGAATGTCAGCAAGGACCTTTTCTATTCAGCTTTTTGTGCCAGTAATTAAAAAGGAATTAATACTCATTACTCAATACAGTCGCCTTTTACAAAGCGCGAGGTCTGATGCTTTGTTGCGGACTTGCTGCTTGCAGTAAGTTCCTTATTCGAACCAATGTGACACCAACCAGCATATCGACTTTAATTATTATAGCTTGTCTTTGCAAATTGCAAAATTGCATATGAAAATACTGACAGGAATAGTATAAGTAGCTATGACTGAAATCTTTCAGCGATTAGAATTTATCGCGTCATCATATGTAGGCCTATTGGGATTTAGTGGCAACCCTCGGCGGTTGAATGATTTGTTAGTTGGCTACTAGGAGGCATGTTGCAAACAAACTAACGAGAATCGATCTCCTCACCAAAATATAATAATTAGGCTAATCAAATTTCAGTTCGGATATTATGTAATTCCATCTTTACCACTACTCTTATTAAATATGTAAGTGCTTTAATTCTGTAGCGGTCTAGATTCTTTATGGAATTTTTAAATCTAATATTAGCCACCGGATTGAGTTATTCGTCAAATAATATAACTAACTCTATGGCCATTATGTTGAAGTTATAATTTTTTCTCAATTTTAATTGTTATACGAAATACTGCATAATTTAGAAATATAATTACTCTACTTCATTTTCTTTTTCTTCTTAGATAGCTATCAATTATGAATTTTAACTTTTCTTAAATTTTAAATGTCTATTTTCCTCTCAATTCTGTATTTATTTTACATTAATTATGTATCCATAATTAAAATTTATATTAATTATTAAATTATCTTCATTTTTATTTTCTTTCTTTTCACATAAAAATATAAATTTTTATATTTTTAAAAAACATCACCGTAGCAACGCACTAGCAAAATACTAATATACATATATACGCATCTCCCAATTATCTAATTGAGCAGTATTGATGACTTTTATAGTTAGCCGAAACTTTGACATACACATATACCAGATTTTTTTTATTTTAGTAAATAAAACAAATAAATATAGCAAACTGACCATCTCTCTCCTCAATTTTGCACAAATAGCCAGACCCGAGTTTGAAACTCGGGTCCGGGTTTTTTTTTTCATTTTGTGTAAAAAAAAATAATTACCCGGACCCGAGTTTGATTTTTTTTTACGTTTGTGTGTTATATTAAAAATAAAACACAACAGTCAGTAGATTGATCTAAAATATTACAACAAAAATTAAAATAAAATTTTATAAAGCCAAATATAAGCACGATTAATACATTGTTCTAAAATAGTGTCAAACAAATTGAAATATTACAACAATAATTAAAATTCAATTGTTCTGGTAAATATAACAACAAAAAACATAAACACACTGGTAATCTAAATCATGCTCTGTTGGAATGAGCTCGACCTCGAGTTGGCAGCATGTTGATACGACCCTCAATTTCATCCATAACCATTGGAATGCGTATCTTCCTTCTTCTTCCTTTGTTGATTTTTGCTTTGGATCTGGCCTGATGACCGGACCATTGTAAATTGGTCAATCTCGTTTATTGTCATAACTACGCCAATGACCAGACCATGTGTTAATGTAATACTGTATGGTATAATATGGACTAACGTACTGAGTGTAATCTAGCCTTCTGAATGAACAAACAACAAGTAAGTGATCGCATGGGATGCCAGTCAATTGCGGTTTCTGACACCAACAATTATCAATTCCCGTCATGGCTAATTCAACCTCATATTTCATTTCACCCCTTTGTCCCTATTATTTCAAATAGAAATAATAAATTATTGCTTAAATTTTAAAATTAAATAAAAAATTATATAAACATAGAATATTACCGTCTCGATAAGGCCATTTCTGTTATAAACATCGTAGTTGTTAAAACCACTCAACACATTTGTGCCATGTGTTCTCGACGATAGCACATATCGGAAGTTGTCTGGCGATCCTGAATACATTGTTCAGTGATTCTGAACCGTTGCTTGTCATTATTCCCCACCGATTGAGACCCTCGTCTAGATGTTGTGCCCATCTTTCTTGATGCAATGCGGCCACTTGCTCTGGGGTTAACTCCTCATAATGGAATTCCTTGGCTAACACTTCCTCAGCTGCGGCGGGTTGATTATTGCGGTTTCTGTTATTTTGTGTCCTTCTATTGGACACTTATTCCGTTGGGAGATTTCCTTGCATGATTCTTGCTTTTCTGACGAATTTATAAGATGCCGGTCTAATACTGTTAAAATCTTTCCATGAATAGTTAGAATCTTTACATTTCATCACTAATTTTGATTTGCTGCTATTTGTTACCTCTAATTCTATATTCCGTTGAACATGAAAATCAGCGATTTTCACTTTCAACTCTGATTTCGTACTGAACTGCTGACCGACACCAAATTGTTCATCAATTCTAGGTGGTTTGCGAAAATAAGGCTCGTCTGCATACGGCATTGGCGTATTATCAGCAAATTGTGCACACGGGTGCTTCATTCCCCGATTGATAAAAGGAACAGATATTTGCCACTCTCTAACTATTTCTTCGACATCTACCGCATCATCAGTTTCATCAATATTTATATCTGTTGCATCCTGGATGTCATCCTCCTCGACATCCAGGTGCCACTCTTCCTCTTCGTCATCCTCATCCACATCCACATTTTGTACCGAAACACGGGATGGTCGCTGCTCTCGAGCTCGGGAGTGGGTTCTTTCCTCAGCCATTACTGGATTACTACTTCCAGGAATACTAGTTGGATCATAGTTATCAGAACTGGATATTAGTTCGGATTCAACTACTAGCTCCAGTGTTTTATACCCGGGTAAGTGGTACGGAGCTGTTGTTTTAATCATTCCCCAAATTTCATCAGAAATAACCCCAATAGCATGATGCTGGGACCGAGTTTAAAACTCGGTTCCAGGTGTACTGGGCCGAGTTTAAAACTCGATCCAGACACCTGTAATTTTCAAATGTACTGCGTGTGTTTATTTTAATTTTTGTTGTAATATTTTAGATCAATGTACCGATTGTTGTGTTTTATTTTTAATATAACACACAAACGTAAAAAAAAAAAAACCGGACCCGAGTTTCAAACTCAGGTCTGACTATTTGTGCAAAACCGAGGAGAGAGATGGCCAGTTTGCTATATTTATTTATTTTATTTACTAAAATAAAAAAAATCTGCACATATACAACTGGCTACCTTTTATATGAATACAATCATTCTTTATATGTATAAAAAAATTGAGTAAAGATGAGAGTTTAAACTATCCATCATACATACAAATTAGATTGTACATATATTATCTGAAGCCGTTGCAACAGAACTCCAGTTCTTCTATGGTAGGAACATATTTGTGCAAAAGCTCCACCATTTTTGACATACAAAAAACCCCAAAAAAGCTTGAACATCTTACCAATTACCATGGTGTAGTTTGAATTATTAGCCTCAGATTTTTTTTTTTTTATAATTATTCAGAACCAGGATCGCTGATATTGCACAGATAAGTAGAAGACCTCACAGCTTGAGCTCGAAAGAACCAGACAAATAAAAAATGCACTAGCTAGACGGCTACATTTATCATTCAATATTTTTTTTCTTTGAATAAGATATACCACCAAATTAACCCCTCCCCCCCACCGCCACATGGCCATCTCTCTCTCTCTCGCTCTCTATTTATACCATTACCACTCCCTCCCTCCATAATTCAGAATCCCCCCCCCCCCCTGAAGCCAATTATCATACATCCATGACACACTTCTCTGACCTTGAAGACCTATTCAAGCGCCATAGCAAATGGGTCAACGGGCCATTAATCGTAGGCGCGGGTCCGTCAGGCCTGGCTGTAGCAGCCTGTTTAAGAGACTATGGCGTGCCTTTCGTTGTACTTGAACGCACCGACTGCATTGCTTCTCTCTGGCAGAAACACACCTACGACAGACTCAAACTCCACCTGCCTAAGAAATTTTGTCAATTGCCCAAAATGCCCTTCCCCTCTCACTTTCCCGAGTATCCGACGAAGTTTCAGTTCATACACTACATGGAATCATATGCAAAACATTTTGACATAAACCCACAATTTAATGTGACTGTGCAGTGTGCCAAGTATGATGACACATGCGGTATGTGGCGTGTACGTGCCATAAATGGTAATAAGAATAAGCCAGTGGAGGTGGAGTATATTTGTCAGTGGCTGGTCGTAGCGACTGGAGAAAATGCAGATTGTTATGTCCCAGAGATTGCTGGTATGGAGGAGTTCAATGGACCGGTGATACATGCTGCAGATTACAAATCTGGAGAAACGTATCAGGGCAAGCAGGTGTTGGTTGTGGGTTGCGGCAACTCTGGCATGGAAGTGTGCCTCGATTTGAGCCACCATAATGCGTATCCAACTATGGTTGTTCGTGATTCTGTAAGAGTTCTCTTTCAAATTTTCTTCTTTAATTTCCTTTTTGTTTAGTTCACAGAAGAAAGTATAGTAGTGGATAATTTGTATTAGTAGGAAAAATGTGATATGTGAAATGCTCTATTGGTAAATATTTTTTTCCCATTTTCTATTCTATTTTTGTTTTCAAACTTCAAGTTGTTTTTCTCTTGAAACAATTTCACACAAGCACTATAACATTAGTACGTAATAATAAATGGTAAATCATTATCTTAATAGGTGCACGTACTGCCACGTGAGATTCTTGGAATATCAACCTTCGAGATGTCGCTGGCAATGATGCGGTGGCTGCCCGTGCAGGTGGTTGATAAAATCTTAGTTTCTCTGGCTAGAATTCTGCTTGGAGATTTGGAGAGGTATGGCATCAAGAGACCCAAAACGGGGCCATTGGAGCTCAAAAACAAAGATGGGAAGACGCCCGTTTTGGACATTGGTACACTTGGAAAGATCAAAACAGGGGAGATCAAGGTGGTCCCCGGCATACACAGGTTTACTCATCGTGGGGCCCGTCTAGTAGATGGGCAGTTTGTTGATGCAGATACGGTGATACTAGCGACTGGTTATAGAAGCAATGTTCCATCTTGGTTGAAGGTAAGTCGAGCTTGTCGAAAAATAGTTTGTCACTTATTTAATTTATCTACTTGATAAAAGACTTCAAATTCAAAACTTAAATCACTAAGTTTTTTAAAGTTTAGTATTTTGTATAATTTCATGCATTAATTGATAACCATCACCTAAATTATTTCATAGATGAATCAAATGGTACTTAAGCTCAATCATCCTATTGTCTAGCTATGAATTGGATGTTGAATAGTCCGACTAGCTTGACCCTTTTACTTGTTTGATTTTATTTCGACCCAAAACCACATTTTATTATACACGTAATTGTAGAGAACACTAACATGAGTAATTTTCTAAATAGAATTTCATCTAAACAATTGCAAATGGGCAACAAAACTTCTTTTCAAGAAGAGACGTTTGACAGAATATTTTACTTGGAGGACACATGCATTGATGCATGCACGAGGCATGTAAACTCTTAGTTGCATTCACATGGATGCTAAATAATATTAAATTTGTTTGGTCGTTACTGACCGTTGGGTTTACCAAAGAGGAAATTGTTTGTGTGACATTTTTGGATTCTCTTGTATCCAACGACTAGTTGACACACTCTTACTTTGGTGAATTATATAGGAAAGTAACTTCTTTGCAAAAGATGGATTTCCGAAAATGCCATTTCCAAATGGATGGAAAGGGAAAAGTGGACTCTATGCAGTTGGGTTTACAAAGAGAGGCCTCGCTGGTGCATCTCACGATGCAGTTTGCATAGCCCAAGATATCAGCCGGATATGGAGAGCGGAAACAAAGCAAGATAAACACAACATAGCTTGCCATAGAAGATGCATCTCTCAGACCTAAAAAATGGGTTTTGAAACAGATCCAACATTTGGGAGTCTTTATGTTCTTCCTGATCTCTTTTTGACGTTGATTAGGACGCTTATTGTGTTTACTGTAGAATGTGATGTGTAGAACGGGATTGATTTTCTTGGGATTACTTTACTGGCTTCTTTTTATTTTGGAGAGAATTAACCTTAGCATGTAGAGTGTGATTAAAACGAGTGACATGTTGGGTACCACTGGTTTTGTAACTAAGTTTTAAAATAGAAGTTTCAGTCCATGATTGCCTATTTTCTCCACTGATCTTCGATTTTTATCTTAATAGGAGAAAAATAAAATGATAAACATAGCTGACTTCCAATTTTTATGATTTCAGGTTCAAATTTCGAAAATGACATGTGATGCTATACTAATAACGGAGAACATGAAAATCCTAATTTCAAATTTACAAAAAAAAATAATAATAATAATAATAAAAAACTGAAGCCTGCCGGCCTTTTTCAGAGGCCACAATGAATGATAAAGTTTAAACTTCAAAAATCGCTAGGATGTTCGCTGCAACTACAATTACAACGTACAAAAGGAGCAACAATCAACATTAACCATATGATTAAATACTTGTTTCTTTTTTTATTGTATGCCCTCTTTCTTTTACAGGCCGGACTCGGCACACAATTCTTTTAAGGTGCCAATGTCCCTCTCAGTGTTCGCTAGGTTTTAAACCCACGACCTTACACCATGTTCCATATGATTAAATACTATTCACAAATTAGAAAAATTAACTAGTATAACAATAACTCATAAAGGCCAACCCAGCTTTACAAAACCCATCTACCCTTAGAATCTCCTAATATATGCAATACCTTACTCTAACAGAAAACAACTGAAAGTTTATGGTAACTCATATATTTTCGAGGTGATCATAATACACAGAAATCAGAAGATACAACACAAAAACATGGTGTCATCATACAATAACAAAGGAGTCTTCAGGGTTGACAGTCTGCCATTTGATCATTTTGGAGATGATACTGCCACCACCAAACTGTGCAGCATATTCCTGTATGACCTTTCGGGCACAGTTGTCCCATGTACATGCAATCTCCTTCAAAGACATTGGCTGAGACAGGCCCCTGATAGAGATGTTAAACTTCCTTCGAGCCCTTGTTGAGAAATCGTCAATTTCCCTATTGGTTATGCTCGTTTATTAGAACGTAAAAAGTATTAAACAAAGATACACATGATCCTCCATTTCAGGAAGGAACAACTCATGGGATTGGAACCTTACCAAATCTTTTTCAAAGGTCCGAGTCATTACCGGAACTGCACCAGAATGGACATATCAAAAATTGCTTAGTGTCATCTAATTATCAATCAAACACACACAAAATATCGTTCTACTCAAAGGCAAGAGATATCTAACATGGACCCCAAAACATGGGACATCTCGAGCATCTAACCCCTAAAATCATTTCTGCTAACAATCACTGTTGAAACTTTGCTCGTCCAGAAGCATGAGATAAATGTGCAGGACTGACAGGACTCATGTGAAGTTATTATAGTATATAAATGAATACACAAATGTTTAGATGCTTTTTAAGTAAACTTTCAAATTTCAAATGGAGTTCAAACCTTCGCTCATCCAGAAGTTTGTCCAAGATGACAGGAGAGCATTCAGGATACCGAGCAGGAACAAGCAGCCTCAAAGGCAAAATTGGGCTCTGAGTTGAAAAAGAATAAAAATATTCAATATATAGTATTTGATGTTAAAAAAAAACAGTACCGGACCCAACCCCAACCCCCAAGTATAAATACAACAACAACAACAACAACAACAAAGCCTTTAATCCCAAATAAATTGGGGTAGGCTAGAAATGAAACCCCCAAGTATAAATATACTTGATAAATAATTGTCCGTCTCACATCTATGGAATTGGTGACTAGCACAATGGCTAGGGTTTGTAGGTTACTACGCATGGGCTGTGGTACTCTCTCTCCTGTCTCTCCCCAATTAGTTCACCAACCTAGGTCAGGCAACTGGCAGCAACCTACCCCTTTCCGGCTAGGGGTGTCTCTGATTTGACGTGTTTTTTAAGTCAAATTTAGGTCCACCACCTCTAGAAGATCCTAATTGGTTAAGACTTGAACCGAGAAAATTTTCCATTTTCTTAAAGTAGCAAGACAAATAAATTGTGGTTTCCAGGCTTGGAACCAAGCTGATTGTCCCATGCAAACCAGTACCATGATGAAGAAACTGTTTTCCCCCTTTTATTTGGGATAAGGACACAAATGCGTCAAGACTTGAACAAATCACAACTAAAGTAAAGGTGCACCAGAACAACTTGCACTTGCACATCAATTGACAAAACGGGCAAATTTTTGGAATTAGCAGTTAACTGTTGTCACCACCAGTAGACTTTAGAAAACAAAACAAAAACAAAAAAGCAAGTCTAACCAGCTGAGAAGAGGTGAAGTGGGCCTCCAGACCAGGGCTGAGTGCGATTGCGTTGTAAGTGCATTTTACAAGAATGCTTTCACCAGCTTTAGCTGTCATGTCGGCATCATCTTCATTCAAGGTCAGCTTTGTATCTATCAACCTAATGTTTATCTCACGCAACTCCTCAAGCAGAGCATGGTACATCTATATATTAAATCATGTCGTTGGAACAAGTCAAATTTGGCACAGTTTTTTAGTATTGATTACAAGCCAATGATCTAGGGTTCAAAAATATTTAAACATATTTAAAAATATTTTAACAATATCAAGATTAAGCCACAAATTTCCATAGAAATGGCTATGCAGGTACAAGCCACACTATGACTACTACTGGAATCATCATATGAGGGGGGGGAGGGGGTCCATGACATACCTCGCTCTTGAGCCCCTTGGTATTGGATATGGCAGTGGATTGCATCTCGGATGCATCTGGGCTACTGACCTTAAAGTTATCAGTGATGCTGCCAGCATCAGGGGATAATCCATCTTTGTTGTCGCTATTAAGAGGCATGGCACTGGTGTCACGCTTCATCTTCTTGGTGGGGGGTGAAGCTCCTGCACTCCCATCAGGATGGACCAAGTGCTTTGCCTGGAGGCGACACTTGGTCATTGCCACCAAGTCTTCCCCTACTGCTGCCCGCGAACCATTTCCGGGTGCTGACCCTGCTATCCTATCAACCATGCTCACTACTGATGCTATGTCTTCCACTGATGCACTTCGCTTATTGCGCGGCATTGTTCTCATCTACAACAACAACAACAAAGCCTTTAATCCCAAATAAATTGGGGCAGGCTAGAAATAAAACCCGATCCAAAATCACAGAGATTATAGATCTCAAAGATAAAAAAAAATCAATGATAGTAATAGTGATAATGATAATGCTAGTAATGATGATGATGATGATGATGATACTAATAATAATAATAATAATCAATGATGATGATGATGATGATGATGATGATACTAATAATAATAATAATAATCATGATGATGATGATGATGATGATGATGATGCTAATAATAATAATCAATGATTGTTCTCATCTGAGTTGCACAAATTAGATTATCAGATTCACAGAGAAATTTTTTTTGCATAACTTTGGACATGGTGGTCCTTACAGAAAAAGGAAATATATTAGAAGTGTCAGGAAAAACTAACCAGTCGAACAAGCTTTTCAATTGGCTTCTCAGTCTCTGGAACTTGAATTGAGAGGTTTGTACCGTGGCCTGCTTCAGGGCTGGTAAATTCAGCAAGCAAAGGGGAAGCTGATATCCCTGGTGTACCAACAGCTAGCGATCCTGCTTGAGGCTGACCCATTTGGCTAGTCTGTGCACTATTTGCAGGTAGTGCCTGACCTGCTTGAGTAGCAGCGTTTTGCATCAACCCAGCACCCAGCTTTGTATCCTCTATCATGGGAGATGGGGCAACTGGAGGGGATGGAGAGGGGACAAATGGAGATGCAGCAGCCTGAAGAGGAGTCCCACTTTTCAACTGGGTTGGAGGGATAACCCCTGGCTGATCAACTTGAGGAGATGGGAGGGAGATCTGAGGAGAAGATGATTGTATATTCTGAGGAGAAGAGATGGGTAGATTTGCACCTGGTTTGAGCTGAGAATAGTAGCTGTTACGTGGGCCTATGCCAGGGTAGTGCTGTTGGTACATAGAACCAGGTTTCATGCCAGCTGCTCCTTGCCGGGACTTCAAGTCAGCCGGGTCACTTGGCTGACCAAGTTGCTGCATCTGGTTCTGCTGTGAATGCTGCAACTTTTGTTGCTGGTCTTGTTGCTGCAACGGGAGTTGCTGCTGCAACAGCTGCTGCTTCTGCATCAAACGCTGCTGCAATTGGCGTTGTTGCATCTGCTGTTGCGTCGGCATCATACGCTGCTGCGCCTGAATCTGTTGCTCCTGGTGTTGTGGTTGCTGCTTAACCTGTGCAGAACTTGTGTTTGTTTGCATCCCAGCCATGGTGAGAGTGTGCTGCATGTTGCTTGAGCCTATGGGCGCACAAGAACCAACCATCTGGGGAGGGTTCATAGTGTTCTGCATGGTGGCTCCCATAGCACCCTGCGGTAGAGAACCAAATCCCGTGCCACTGGCCAAAAGCTGATCCGACTGTAATGTATTCTGGATGCCCTGCTGCATAGCATTTGAAATGCCTATGTTATTGGACTGGGGCATGGCAGTGGAGTTCAATTGCTGCTGGATCTGATTTGGGTGGTTATCTATCTGTTGCTGCTGTGGAGGCTGCTGAGACTGCATGCCAGTCTGCGATTGTTGGAGAGAAGGGAATTGTGGTTGGTCAGAAGAGGCTCCAGACTGAGGTTGTTGCTGAGGAACTTTCTTGTGATTCTGGAGAATATTGAGGATTTGCTTCTCATAAAGAGGTAACTTATCTTTCAAACCAATCTGCAGGTTCTGCTTACCAAGCTGCAGCACAGCCATCATGCGCTCAAGAACCATCTTAAACTGCTTCATTTTCTCTACTTGGTCCCCTCCTCTAGCATTTGGCAGTACCATATTATCCAACTGCACCAGAAAGGGGAGAAAGGGAAACTTGTTATTACTTGTACCTGATCGTAGTCCAAGGGGTAACAATTCAAAATTCGAATACCAAACCAGTTATGTTTTGTACTACTGTCAGCCGTTGTCGAGATACCAAACAATATCAGATCAAAAGACTTACAAAACCAAAGAAACATTTTCCCAGTTCAGTGCCAAAATTAATTACCCACTTTACCTACCAGGACCAGTATGAATTGGCATATACAAGTCCTATAGACAATTTTAGTACAAGAAAATAAAAAAAGAAATCAGAAAAAGCATACTTGGCTCAACTTAATTGAAAGCTTCTGATGAATCTCTCTCAGATCAGTTAAGTAAGTGTCCTTCAAATACTTCAACTATTATAGAAGAAAATACAAAAATGAAATTTAATCAGTACAGAAGTAAATATTCAAAAAGAAAAACAAGGCAAATGAAAAGTAAAAAGGCAGAAACAAGTCAAATAACACAGATTCAACTATTCTGAAAAATAAATTTGCAATAGACCATTGAAACAGAAGTATGAAGAAAAAGTGCTCATAAGTCACAATTATGATCATAGCCATTTTAATCCAAACACATGGATTCCAAATAAGCACCTTTTGGTATAAATCCTCCTGCCAATCTCCCGGATGACCTGTCTGAGCTGTTGAATCCATTGATGCAGCTGAAGATTAGAAGATAGCACATTTTTATCATCCGAAGATCAAATGAAAAACCAGCACTCCAAAACAGAGTCAATAATCTCAAAGTGTTACCAACTCTGAAGGCATTAGATAATTTTCAGAACTTCCTGTCATGATCACATCTGAAAGCAAACTATATATAAAGAGTGCACAGCTTACGGCTGGAAGCAACATCCTGGAGTACTCTTTGTTGTTGTTGTTGTGTCTGTTGCTGCTGTGGGATGAACTGCTGCTGTTGCTGCCTCTGTGGATCCATAGAAGTACCATTCTGTGTTTGGAGGAGGGCTGAGGATCCCTGCATCCGCTGCTGCTGCATCTGCATCTCTCTCTGCTGCATCATGCTTGGCTGTTGCTGTTGAGACAACTGCTGCTGCTGCTGTGATTGGACCTGGGATAGCAGATGCTGTTGCTGCTGTGGTTGTTGTTGTTGCAGTAGCCCTGCCTGTCTTTGCATTTGCATCTTCCTTTGCATATTATTCATGCTGCCACCCCCACTTCCCAGCATTTGGTTTTGTTGTTGGCCTAGCAACATCTGCTGGTTCAGCATCTGGTTCTGTTGCAGCTGGTTCTGCTGCATCTGGCTCTGTTGCATCTGGTTCTGCTGCAACTGATTTTGTTGCATCTGTCTCTGTTGCATCTGGTTTTGCTGCATTTGCAAACGCTGTTGCTGTAAGTCGGTCACATTGTTGGTCTGTTGCATATGAACAGTGGAATTCTGCATGGCAGCTTGCGGCTGTTGTTGCTGCTGCTGCTGCTGCCGCTGCCGCATGAGGGGCTGCTGTTGAAAGGACCCAACTTGTCCCACTGGTTGTTGCTGGACTGAGTTCAGTTGACCCTGTTGCATCCCACCCGTTGGCATAGTTGACATCATCCCAGATCCTCCTGCGAGTGCTGAAGACATCTGCATCTGGGTCTGCTGCAACAGATTCTGCTGCTGCTGCTGCAGCTTTTGATGCATTGCTAGCTGCTGTTGATGGTACAGCATTTGATTTTGTGATGTCAGCTGCTGCGGCTGTTGCCGTCTCTGGGTGTTCGAATACATATCAGTCTGGAGTATACCAGTGGGTCCACCAGGACCAGCAGTACCAGCAGGTCCTGACATGGGATTGCAGTTGTTTATTGATGGCCCTGACATTGGGGGGATGGTAGCTCCACTAGGTCCACCAGGGAGAACTGCAGGAATGTTAGGAGAACCCTGTAAGAGTTGTTGCTGTTGTTGTTGCCTTGAAGCAGGAGCTTGGTTCATTGTTTGTGGCATGCCAAGAGATTGGCCAGGGTTTAGAACTGGCTGTTGTGACGCCATACCCACGCCTGTTTGTAATTTACATTGGAAGGAGCTTAATTACAAAGAACGACTTAACAATATAGAGTTATACTAGGAAAAAACAAACTCATCCGTTGTGCGGAACTCTTTTACTTTTAAAAATACTTGTATGTTTTTATTATAAATAAAAAAAATATTTTACTTAGATATAATTTATGCCAAAATCAATTACAAAAACTCTTAAATTTGTAAATAAAATTAATTCATTGTTTAATAAAATACGATTTACAAAACATAACAATTTTCCTTTTTTAAATACAGATGTATAGTAGATAGTTTCCTTTTTTTTAAAACTTAAAAATAGTTTATTATTTATTTGATAGATAAATTCTTTTTTCTAGACCTATTAATGCATGGTAAAAAATAGAAAACGAAATGGAGTGAAAAAATGACATTGGTCAAAATATGAACCGTTAGTTTTTAAAAATATTGATTCACGACATTCAATTAGAGGTGTTTTTGTCATTAAGAAAAGACTGAAAAGCTGAATATTACTGGACAAATATAGTACATACGCTCTTCATAATATAGTATAGATAGATATATACAACTTTAAAATGTAGTATAGATATAGATAGATAGCTAAAAATAGGTCTTCCGGTGACATCTGACTGTGACCAAACATTCACCTTTCATATATGTTTTGTCATTATGTGCACTTGTCAGTAGAGAAACCACTTCATCATTTCACAGTACTAGAATAATTAACTGATTGTGACTAGTATTGCATTTGCTCATGACAAAAACTCAAATCTTCAATTGAAATTCAAAAGAAATTGTTATTGGAACTAAAAAGAAGTGTCATGAAGTGTGATAAAAAATTGTGTATGTGGATTTTAACATAGAGAAGTATACTGATAAACAACAAATGCATGCTGAAAGAAGTAACAATTCATTTTTTTACTCATAAGTCATAACAACAAATCTTGATTTTCAGCAATTATTGCTTCATGCCGGTAATATGTTTTACAACATGTCGGCTCATTTAAAATGTTACAGAACAAAAATGTTTATAATACACTTACTCATAAACTAAATAGGAAGCAACTTATTTTGAAAGTATGTGCAAATGAAGAGATTTCATTAATACCTGGATCAATCCGATTTTGATTGCTAAGGGGAGCATTTAATCCTGGTTGTGTCTTTGTTTCCATTGAAAGCATCTTTAGAGAAATTTTTCTAAGATAATCAGGCTGAAAACAAAGCACAAACAATAGAATGAGAAAGACAATAGACATCAGTTTCAATCTACGTTGCACGGGTGCGGGTGCGGGTGCGGGGATACGAAATTTTTTTAAAATCACGGATACAAGTGCGGCTATGTATAATAAATATTTATATAAAAATAAAAAATATCAAAACAAGCACCTGCAAGAAAATACAGTAAGATCGCTTATATATATAATGGAAAACATGTTATAGCACAAAAGAAACTGTAGCCTAGTGGTAGTGTCAAGAGATGCGAGCGCTCTTGTCCAGGGTTCTCGAATCCCTTGATGGTGCTGATTTTTGGGGGAGTTTTAGAACAATTATTAAGGATCCAGTGTGGTCTAGTCTCTGCAAGCAACGTGTAGAAGGTTGTTCCCCATGGGATTTAATATGGCATAATTTGTGCCACAACAAGCATGAAAGTTACTTGAAATGAGACATATCCTAACCGAATAATGACCGTATCTTGGCGTATCGGGACCGAATCCGACAGTCAAACTTAATAAAATGTGGCGTATCGGATACACACCCGTATCGGTCCCGTATCCGATACTTGTTCGGCAGAGTCTGAGAAGTATCGGGGTAACACAGGTTTCAATAAATTAAATGCCAATGCTGCTACACAAACTACATCTATTACAGCAGGGGTGTCAATTTTGACCCAACCCGACCCAAAATGACCGAAGAAAAAAAGGGTAGAGTACAGGTGAAAGAATTTTGACCCGTCAATTTATTTGGGTTGGGTTGGGTCAAGAAAAATAATAAAATAATGCTGACCTAACCAAAATGATTTCAACTAATAATGTCAACATAAAAAGGTTTCAACTCGAATGATTTTGTATAATTTCCAAACACTTAAATCTATTTTCAGAATATAAATTGAAGAGACACGGCTCTGGAGTTGGGTGTCACAGCCAATTGTTAAATTACAATTTCTTGAAGCAACCAAAAGCTCTTCAATAGTTTCCATTTATGTATTGCAAAACCCAACAAAGATCCTCAATTGAAATTAGGATAAAAAGAACTACAAAATTAACAAACAGTAGTACAACTGCTTTTGTGAACGTGTCATACTGTGTCATGTCCTAATAAAATGTTTAAAATAATAAAATAATTAAAAAATAGTAAAATAAAAAATTACCTGACTAGTAGCAGCACTGTAGATTTTCTCCTCAAATCTCACAGCAATTTTCTGAAGCTCATTTAATCCCTCTGGTACTGGCATCGGAAGATGCCTCTTTAATGTATCCATTCTAAAATCACAGAACAATTCAATAAACTAATTAACAGACACGAACTAATAATATAAATCTAAACAGATAGAATACCCGAGATTTCAGATTATTGCCTTTCTGATATTATCAATTGATAATAGTCAGATAAAATGCTCGTACAAGAATTTGACAAATACATGGATTGTATGAAATAAGACATTTGAAGATCATCCCTTTATAGAGAAACAAAAGACCTACAAAGATCAAATTGCAAGCAGTTTGAAATAGCCAATCAAATTTAACAAAGGACGGAGAAAACTACTTCAAAGGCTTTGGAAGAATTACTCCTTGCTTAATTACAGCTCTTAATTAAATACTTCTTTCCGGCCAAAATCCACATAAAATAAGCTTCAAAACCCGAAGAAAGATCGGTGAAAAATCTCACATTTTGTTCACAATTCTTTGGCGAGCGTCCGGCTGTAGTTGCAAGCGCCAATCAAGGTTAGCGTTGGAATCCGGTCCAGCACTAGAACTGGGGCCCGTAGCAGCGCCGCCTTGCGCAGCATTCCAGTTAGAGTCCATACTTGGTCTCTGTAGCTCCTGTATAGAAACGAACGAAAAAAAGCCTCAATATACACAGTCATATTCAGGGGTTTAAACAAAGAGAGATGGACAGCAACGGAGCAAGAAACCATCCCAGCCGCTCGCCCTCCACCGGCATCGTCGTCTATGTTTTCAAGGGAATAACTCTTGAATCGCAAGAGGCTCACCGTGAGATCTGCAACGAAGTATTTCTTCTCTGTTTGCAATTGACTAATTCTACGGACTTAGATATCCGTATCGCTTCTTCGATGGTTTATGATCGGAAGAGCCGAAGAGAGGAGAGCGGTTGCGTAAAGTCGGTCCCTGAAAAAAGAGAAGACGGGGGACGTCGGGTGGGATCCGAAGGTTATAAATAAGCTGACAAAAAAAGCGATTTGTGGGCAGTGCTAATTTTAGTTTAGACCAAATTGGTATAAATCTCTCTGCATATTTTAATTTGAATATTTATTTTTAAAATTTAAAAATTTAATATTTATCTCTTAAAATATTAAAATTTTAAATATTTATTCATAATTATTATTATTCTCATAAAAATTAAATTATAATTAATTAAAATTATAATAGAAAAAAAATACCTTTTCTTTTATTTCCGTTATTTATTTAAATCTACAGCAGTCTATTTAAATAGTCTTTGTCTTTTATTTTTTCATAGATTTCACGAGCTCGAGAAGAGATAACCAGCAACTTTCCGCACAACCATCAACCTCCCCCAAAACACTAATTGAGCTCCGACAATCTCCTTGAGACATATGTGACTGGATATTCTAGATAGAAGAAAAAAATATGTGTTTGTTGAGAGTTTTAGATTTGAGAGATGGAGAAAATTAAAGCTTGAAATTCGTACTATTCAACTTCATCAGATGGTAAAGATGAAATTAACGCTTCTCAATTTGCTAGCTCTTAGCGAAATTGAGGCGAGTTGTTGAATGATGGAGTGATATTTTGTCATTCTATAATTTTAATTAATTTTTACGAGGATAATAGTAGTTTTAGATAAATATCCAAAATTTTAATATTTTAAGGGATAAATATTCAAATTGAAATGTGTTAAGAGGTATATACCTAATTTTGTATTAGTTTTATTGGGCTGGCTACTTCTTTTTATTTTTGTTTAGTCGAGTTATTAGTTTTCTCAAAAAAATGATGGATTTTTTCGATAATATTCAGGTTTTTTTATCTTTTCTAAATTAATAATGAGAATCGAATATTTATAATAAAGAACGATTCAGTTTTTGATAAAAAAATTCAAAATCGTCATTTTTCTTTTTTTTTGTTATTTTTATCATATATTAATATGAGGTCTAAAAAGAAAAATTATACATTAAATATATTAAATATTAACTATTAATAATCCTATTCAGAAAAAAATATTATATTTTATAAATTATCTTTATTAAATAATAAATTAATCTCATTTAAAAATTTAAGATTTTTATAATTAATTTAGACATAAATTATAACTAAGTAAAATATATTATTTTTTTATAAAAAAATAGTAAATACAATATTTTAAAATTAAGAAAATTTTGTATAACCGAAGGATTTTTTTCTAATCAATATAACGGACAGATTTTTAAATGCCATCAAATTTGTTGCTTTGATGTTCTTCGCCTAATCATATAATTTGAACATTTATCATTATTTTTTTTAGGAGGCTGATAATAGTCCCCAAGTATTTGTCCCCACATTTTGTCCCCAAAAATTGATTGTCAAGAGTCAAAGTAATGTTTTAACTGCTATTTATATTTAATATTTATGTTATTAATACTAAATGAAGGAGTCATTGATAATTATTTTTTTCATCATGGAACTAATTATATTTATTGATAATCTTATTTATATTACTGTTAATTATCTCCCTAAAAGTTGACTATCAAGGGTCAAAAAATTAACTATTATTTATACTAAATGTTGGTGCTAATAATACTAAATGAAGAAGCCATCAATAGCCATTTTTTTAGCATTTAAATTAAAGTATTTATAATTATTGATTATCTTATTTATATCAATTATATTAGTTACTGATCATTAGTATTAATATTTTTTTATATAATGCAAGGCAAAGTCAAAATGAATGTCAAAATAGATGTATATTTACATGCATCATAATTCAAACATGATACAAACATAATTCAAGAAAATTGGTGATCACGAACCTGAAGTAATACATGAATTTTATAGGAAAAAAATCTCAGCAAATTATATAACAATTTATAACTACTAATAAACAAATATAAGGACCAAAATCTTAGGCATTCGAGTCGGAAATCAAAACTGATTGATCTGATAAATGAAATCAGTACCTGTCATCAAATCCCAAAAAAAAGTAGATGAATAGATCAATTATTGGAATAAACAACAAGCAAAAGCCGATGAAAGAGAGAGGAGAGATACAAAGGGATTAAAATCTTGCTGATTGAATGTTATGTCATTAATCATTCTTGTTGAAAGAGAGATATGAATTCCCTGTCAAAACTGAAGAGAAGAAGATTGAGAAAATGAACCATGAGATAAATTCATAAGAAAATAAGGAGACGCCAGTTATTTTTAACTTTTAAATTATGGGTGCTCTGAAGAGCTCAAGTGCATACGCCCTTTCGGCTTTCGCCAACTCAAATAGATTTATGTTAAAAAAAGAAATGAGAAAGTTAACTCTTTGCAAAAAATAGAAAATTCTATTTTGGGGACGGCGCATGGGGATGAGGAGCCGGGGATAATAATATTTATCCTTTTTTTATTGTTCTTAATATAACCCCATAAGTTAATTCTAATAATATTAAGATTACTGATTAAAGATACATTGGACAAAAATACCCTTTCTTTTTTGATAAAAAAAAAAAGCTTTCCTCCCTTAATTGGTGGCGGTATGGTTTTTAAGTTTTCGCGTCGTATTGAGCCCAAATGTCAATAAATCACAAAATGCAAGTACGAGATTTTCAATTTTTAATAGATATTGTATGATTTCGTGCGCTCAGTAACTCACGAGGGTTAGCGCTTTTGAAAGTAGTAGTATAATTTTATTTCGCCAACCTGAATGACCTCACAATGTGCATATTCCGGGAATTTCATTTATGATTTATCACTAGCTATGTTGTGTGATTCCCGTCACGTTGTGAGATATAGTAACAAAATTTATGAATTATTGAAGAATAATTTATTAATAATTCATATTTAATTATCAACCGAATAAATTGATGCTTAATTCATTAGTTTGCGAGTTACTCATTTAACTCACTAAGAGCATCTACATCTCACTGTCAAATTACTTGTCAAATGAAATTTAACAATTGTCATTTTAATTTCAGAGATGTAGAGTCTAGATAAAATTAGACAATTGTCTAAATTTGACAAGTCACATAGACAGCAACGGAGGGGAAAAATCTTTGCTCGCGCGGAAAAAAAATGGATCCCAATTTGTCTCCTCCCTCTCACCCCATTCTCCGTCCCTCCCTTCCTCTTTTTATTATCTGCACCTCAACTCTCCACCACTCCCAACCCGCACTCCCTTCCCTGCCTCCCTCGGAGCTTCAAACTGAACCCGAGATTCTTCCTCCGCAACCCAAACTATCACTGACTCTCGTGCTAGAGCAGACAACCCGATATCGCTCTCCACCTCCCAGTCTCAGATATCCGTTGAATCTCGCTGCCGCCACCCAGCTGTCAAGGACGCCGTCAAACACGCGATCCTCAAGGTCAGTGGGATATTTCATCTCACCCCTTCACTTTGCCTCTGATTTCCAACTAATTTGGAAAGGATATCTCCTGTTCTCTATTGGGAAAGGATTTTTTGTTCTCTCCATGAAATATTTCACTATAAACTCTCTGAACATTTATATAATATGAACCTCATCTTTTTAAATACAGTATTCAGTTTTTCACCAATCCTTACTAGTACTGACACACCAACTTGGTATGATATAGGTCTCCAATTTGACAGATTTTATCTTGGTTTTGTGAAGTTATGCTTAGTTTTTATCTTTTTGGTTCATCATGGTGCATCAATTGAGAGCCAATAAGTCTTAAGAAAGAAAATGAAAAACAAAAGCAAAATGGTTTGGTTAATCTCCTCTTCTATCGAGTGATTTTCTCTTAAATCTTGTATACCATATATATATATATATATATATATATATATATATATATATATAGAGAGTGGAGATTGAGCTTAAGCTCACGGAGGCTTCCGTGAGCTTAATCAAAAAACATATTAAATGATCTTAAAATTTTAATTTATCATTTTCATTAAATTCTTAATATGAAAATCTCATGGGATGCAAAAATTTGGAGCGTTTTGAGCTTTTTAAGTCGCCGTTTTTAATTTTTAAAAATGATGTTCAAGTATTGAATATATTATTATTATTTTTAGAGCTGATTTTCAAAAATTAAAAACGGCGACTTAAAAATCAAAACGCTCCAAATTTTTGCATCCCATGAGATTTTCATATAAAGAATTTAATGAGAATGATAAATTAAAATTTTATATATATACGCTATCTCCACTCTATATATATATATTACATTTTTGATGGACCAGAGAATAGGGGATCATATAACCTTGCAAGCAGCAGCAGACTCGGTATATTTCTTAAAGCAGTTAAATTCTTAATAATTTTTCTGTCAATGCAGCAACTACTTATATATATAATTGTAAATTTTGAATCATTATTTTTTCTTCATTGTGTTTGGTTATTGCTCATCTCCATTTAAACACTGAAGAGGCACTACAATAAATTTAAGATCTATATTTTCATTGTTCAGTATTTATATGCCCACTTTAAATGTAGAAACAATTTATACTTTTGAATTATGTGTGACTAGACTAGACAAAAAGAAATGTATGAAAAAGAATGGGGCCAAACAAGGTTGTGGTATTCCTCTTTTAGTTTCCATTCATCTGTATAAAATCTGATCTTGGAGGTACAAGGATTAGTTAATAAGGATTTTATTTCTCTTATTGCAGTATGGGGTGAAAATATTTGTGATAACATCGTTCAAGGATACATCTTACATTGAGATTTTACCAAATGTTCAAAAATCTAAAAGATGTTTGTTGCTTATTACAGCAAAATTAAGATAGAATAGAAAAATAAACTTCAATTTGTTAATGAAACACAAGTATTGCTACGTGAGGGTAAGGACTCCACAATTGTTGACTGTTGTTATGAAAGTAATTGGTGCCCAAACTGCATGTAAGTTGTCATATCAAATTAGGCCATTAAGATATGATTAACATTGAAGCTTCTCGAAAGATAAAAGTTAACTATATTATACCTTAATTTTCAGTTAATTGTATTCATGGGGCTAATTAGAAAACTCAATTTCTCAGTTATTTTCTTGAGCTTCTGGGCTGAGTGCATTACAACTCCATATACCCTGAAGGAGGTTAGCATTTTAAGGTTTATTTTATTCTAAAGCCATTATTATATAAGAAAAATAAATTATAAAAGTATTACATATATGTGTGCTTGATATTTTGTTCAAAATCTTCCTTGGCAAAGTAATTATTATATACAATCCAATCCAATCATTTTGCTATTGAGTCATTATAAAAAGTAAATTTTTGGGCCTTTCAAAAGATGAATTAAAATATTCTAAATTAAAACATGAATGAGCTAATTTTGTTACTCATAAATTGTTAATTGTTTATATTCTGAATTTGCATTCTATTTTCCTATTCCTAAATATAGATTCTCATATTATATGTTCTGAATTTGTATTTTATTTTTCAATTATAAATTGCATTAATTATGGATATGATAATTTTAGCTAAAATAGTTCTAAATATGTAATCTATATATACAAGTTAATGTAAGTAAAGTTACCATACAATAAATTCTGAAAATTAATAATACTTAATCACTGATGAATCTCAATCAGTCACCCAATTCTTTTTCATACCCTAACAATATTAGTTACAACTAATGGTTTAGACCAGATGTTCAGTACTCTAAAAACCCTAGTGTTGTCAATTTTAATAACCCTGAAGGCAATCTCCCATTCAACCCATATCATTTTAATAATCATAATTGTCAAACACCACCATAATAAATTAACCAATCCCTTTCTTTCTTACCGTCCAACCAACCGTAAATTCCATTACCACCAAATCATTCTTACAATAGTCCTATCGCACCTATAGATAATACCCAAAGCTCTCAATTCCCTAACTTTTTTACCCAACAAAGACAATCACAAGAGCCTCCACTTGTTAGTAATAGTGAAAAAATATTGGACAATTGATGATGATAAATTATTGTGCAGCGCATGGCTCAATGTAAGCAAGGACCCGGTATTCGACTGATATCAAGATATATCAACCTTCTAGACACGAATATTGAATTATTATGAAAAGTGGCGCCCCAACAATCAGGTAAAGAGAAATAAACAGGCACTACAGACTCGATGGACTCGAATAAATCGTTATGTGAATAAGTTTGTTGGGTTTTACAAACAAATTGAATGTCGAAGGGAAAGTGGGTTGAATGAAGATGACCAACGAAAAAGAGCAATAGAACTATATAATAACACAAAAACGGATCGGTTTAATTTATTACATGCTTTGGAAATAGTTAGAAATGAATAAAAGTGGTTAAGTCAAGTTGAAAAAGCAACTAGTACAGCTGACCAAACAACATCTTCCCAATCAAATCAGGAAGTATCAATTAATGATGATTTAGATATGCATAATCGCCCCTCGAAAGGAAAGCTTTCAAAGTTAAAGATAAAACAAAAGCTATGTCATCAGAATCAAATGAGATTATGAGTGAAGCAATGGAGCGACAAATCGCTGTTGACAAGGAGAAGATAGATGTCATGCGCGAATACACAGCAGCTATACAACGACGATCAGATGTAAAACAAAAAAGGGTGAAAATAAAGGAACAAAATATGATGATGAAATTCCTGCAGGTAGATGAAGCATCATTGTCGGAGACTCGGTCCAAGGTTTATTGGAAGCAAATGAATAAATTTCTGAATGAATAATGATGATCTTTTTTGAGTCAACCTTTGTTTGTTTTTCCATTACAATATATGTATACTAATTACTAATTAATATTTTAATTATCTTGTTAATTATATTTGGACCCTTTCATGCTGTCACGCAGGTTTACTAGTTGAGCTGGAAATATATACCTTTTGGACAAATTTCTGTACCGAATTAAAAAAATATATATAATATCAAAGTGTGTCGAAATTCACATGCTTTTATCAGATTAGTCTTGTTTAAAATATCAATTTAAAATTAGGTCATTCTATTTTAAACATAAAAATAAAAATATCAATTCCTATAATCATATCATTCTTTTTTAATATTTTTTAAATAAAATTAGTAAATATTGATGTATAAAAGCAATAATATTTCTCATTGTCATAATATTATGTCTTTTATGCATAACTTAAATGCATTTGTGGTATGAAAAATCCCTCCTCGTCCTCATCATCGTCATCTTCATCCTCCTCCTCATCTCCCTCTTCTTTTATTGCGGATAACATTGTACAATGGTTTATGAGTGATTCATTGACAAAATCACTTCTACAAAAGCAACAATTTGAAGATGATGCCTCTTCCTCACATGGCATGAAACGACAAAGGCGTTTTATTGAATGAGAAGGGCTCTTTTCCTTCGTATCGCAGAAGGTGTGAAAAATCATGATTCATATTTTCAGAATAAGGTAGATAGTACTAGGAGAAAGAGTCTATCAACCATGCAAAAGTGTACGGCTGCGATGCGCATGTTAGCATACGGTGTAGCTCCGAATGTTGTTGATGAATATTTGAGAATTGGTGAGAGCACAACAAGAAAATGCACGGAAAGATTTGTACGATCTGTTATAAATGTTTTCGGGGAAGAACACATGAGAAGGCCAAATGTTGCTGACATTGAACGCTTACTACATATGGGTCAACAACGGAGATTTCCAGGTATGTTAGGAAGTATAGATTGTATGCATTGGGAATGAAAAAATTATCCGATTGCGTGACACGGTCAATATGTTAGGGGTGATCATAAATGCCTAACCATTATGCTTGAGACTGTTGCTTCACAGGATTTATGGATATGGCTTGCGTTTTTTGGTCTTCCAGGTTCTTTGAATGGTATCAATGTATTGGATCGTTTCAGAGAAGATGAGAATGATGAATGAACTAGTTTTTATAATGTTATTAATTAATCCAATATTATTTAGATATTGTTTGTTTATTTTCTAATACTTTTAGTACATTTTCTACTATATTTTATAGTTTCATATTATATTAATTCTTGTTTTTATATTTATATTTTTTTCATAACATTTATTGAAAAGCTTCCATGATTAAAATAAATTGACAGAAGATAACCCAATATACAGTTATTTTGTCTTATTTGATTGATTAAAAAATAGACAATTTTCATTGAATGGAACAGCACTCTGTTCATTTTGCTGCGACAGGAAAAAAAATTGGTGGAATGTGTTGCGAATTTTTTTTTCACAAAAATGCCATTTGGACAATGGCAGCGATGCAGTGCTCAACCATCGATCTTGGAAAATTGTCAAATTAGATGACGTGGCAAACAATTTAAATTTGGCAATAGGAATTAATGTAGATGCTCTATAATATGCTAATTTGACGAATTTCCGTTTAAAACGCTGATAATACGCGTTCTTTTTGACAGAAGTAATTTGTTTTTTTTTTCGTCACTGTGACTATTATATATCACGTGATGGAACCATAGGAATCAGGAAATAGAAGTCAAGCATATGAAATTACAATTGGTCTGCGTCTCATCATCAGGCTTAACAAAATTTGCAGTGTTGAGTGGGTTACAGACTGCTACCAATGAGTAATGAATAGACATCACTAGCTAGTCATAATTATTAATTTCTATCTTTTATCCTTTTAAATTTTTGTTAAAACGTCTATATGAGATTGTACACGGTCACACGGTCATCGGAATCTGGGGAAGAAATTTTGAATAAATCAATTAGATTTTCTGCATGCGGCAATTTAATTTTATATTTTATGTTGTGATTAAGTTTCCATCAAATATCTCATCGTTTAATGAAATGCATTTAGGAAAAACGCTATATCAGAAATCGTAAAGAAAAGAAAATGATAATTTAATTGAAATTTTGTATTGCTTATTTTACACGCATTATTTAAGAACATAAATAATTAAATATATATTTTATTTGACTTCTAAGTAAAATTCTGATATCCGATTTTTAATAATCAGACGTCGAGTTACATAATATAACAGACAATCAGAAATAAAATTATGTTGTAATATATGGTGTTTGATTTTCCATTAATCATGACTTAAATTAAACTTCACAATTTAGTGTTTAATTTTTTAAACAATCAAGAACTAAATTATGTGAAGTAATGGATAGCTAGAAATTATGGTGAGTTATGTTTAGAAATTATCTATATAGATACTATATTATAAAGAGCATATATATTGGAAGTGTCTATCAATATTATCAATTAATATGTAATGACTAAAATATTTATATTCAAATTAAAATTGAGATTGATTAATTTTATAAAAGCAGCGGTTCATATTTCAGCCAAATTTATTTTTTTTCTCCATTTCATTTGCTATTTTTTTTACCATGCATTTATTGGAGGTCTAAAATAATTATATAATAAATTAATTAAATATTTACTGTTATTAAATTTTTATTATAAAAAAGAAAACTACGCACTGGATTACCTTATTCAGAAAAGAAAATTTATTATAGATAGATTGTGTATTATCTTTTATTAAAAAAATAATTTTATTTAAAATTTTAAGAGCCCTTATAATTAATTTAGATATAAATTATATCTAAGTAAAAAATAAAACTACACATTATATGACCTTATTCAGAAAAAAAACTATTATATTTTATACAACGTCTTTTATTAAATAATAAATTAAATTTATTTAAAAATTTAATTTTTTTGTGATTGATTTAGATATTAATTATATTTAAATAAAATATGTCACTTAATTATAAGAAAATTAGTATTATACGTAAATATTTTTAAAATTAAAAGAGTCCGTACAACGAGTGGTTATATATTAGTCTATATAAAAGAATATTATTAAGGTAGTAAAAGAAAGAGACGTTATATATAACTGACGGAAATTTCCATATCACGGTGATTTACAAGAGACTGGCTCTTTGGTAAATAGAAAATTCATGAAAGTTATTTGAACTAACTCTAGACCTTTTTCATGATATAAATGTCCAAGGGTTAATTGCAAAAGTTAAAGAAAAAAAAATGAAACGGCAGCTCAATAGCTCATGCATATTCCTCGGTACGTGTCATAATTCCTTAATGGTGACTAAGCACCATAAACAAATAGAAGTAGCGACTCTCTCTGAGTTCGAACAGGAGAAAAATAAAAGGGAAATCAGAAAAGAACGGAGAAGAAACGGAGAGAAGGAGAAAAGGAAAAAAAATACTGGAATGCCTCTTTTTTTAAGGGGAGGCGGAAAGCCTACTCAATTTTTTCATTAAAAAGAAATAAATTATAAAAGTGGAAACAGAAAAAAAAAATAAAAGGAAAAGAAAGTGAAAGAGAAAGATGAGAATTTACAAAAACAGCAGTTAGTGGAATATTTCAGAAGAAAGAAAAGTAAAAATAAAAAGGAAAAGGAAAAGAAAACTGATCGTCGTTGAGGAGGGGGTGAATGTCGTCGTCGGAGGCACATACGAATGGAGGCGGGCGTAGACGGGTGGAGGCGTAGGCGGGCATCACTATACAGGTGGTCGTCATGGTGATCGTCATGGTGGTCGTCGCAGGTAGAGGCGGAGGCAGAGGCAGAGGCAGACGTCGGTATTTGTAAGCGATATCAGTGCAGCAACTAAATCAGCATTCCCAGCCAAAGTTGACTTGTGTAACTGTAATTATTCCGTGAGTCAATGAATCTATCAAACCTATCAGGACCTGATACCATAGCTCCAATAAATAAATTAGGCTTAGGGTTTTTTGTGTCACGCCACTTAAATCCACCAATGCATGAGTATTGAACTCCATCATGTGAAATTGATGTGCTTCGATGGTGTATGTGCTTTGGGTAGTTCTTGTCATACCTTATTATATTGGACGAAGCCTCTTTAATGTATCCATTCTAAAATCACAAAACCATTCAATAAACCGATCAACAGACTCGAACTAATATTATAATTCTAAACACACAGTTCTAGAACTAATATTATACTTTTCTGATATTATCAATTGATAATAGTTAGATGAAATGCTTGTACAAGAATATGGTTAGGACGGGCAAAGAGCCGAGTCGAGCTAAGTCAAGTTCGTACACAATTCATTAGCTTAACGAGTCGAGCCGAGTCAAAATCTTTGATTTGAGATTGACTTGTTAAGTTAATGAGCTAATCGAACTAACTCGTTAAGACTTATTTAATCGTTAATGATATTTTTTATAATATTTATATCAAAATTTGTATAAAAAATAATAAAATAATTAATAATAATATATTTCACACAAATTTGATATAATAATTTAATATATGTCATACTATAAATTAATTACTATACTAAATATTCATAATATAAATAACAAATACTATAAGAGCATTCGCATTGGTGTCGATTGTCAAAATTAAATTTTCATGTCACGTCATCAAATTAATAATTCATTTTAATAGTGACATCCCTGAATAAAATAAAATTATCAAAATGACACATTCATAATTAATTTTATGTTCCTTCGCTGATGTGACTTGTCAAATGGACTGTCAAATTTAGATAATTGTCTAATTTTATCTAGTCTCTGCATCTCTGAAATTTGAATGACAATTGTCAAATAAAATTTGACAATCAATTTGACAATGATATGTGGATGCTCTAATAGTTTACCGAGTCTAACGAACTGAGCTAGTCAAAGCTCAAGTTCGGCTCATTAACGATTCAATCTACTAACGAACGAGCCACGAAATCAAACTAATTGAATATCATCCCACCGTAAAGAAAAAAACAAATAAAAAAAAGGGACATACAAAGATTAAATTGAAAGCAGTTTGAAATAGCCACACGATTTTGACAAAGGACGGAGGAAACTACTTCAAAGCTTTTGGAAGAATTACTCCCTGCCATTTTACAGTTTCTTCCCAGCCAAAATCCTCCTAAATAAAATTCCAAAACCGTGGAGAAAGATTGCTTTAAACCATAAAGAAATGAAGGATTTGTTTTAGAGATTTTCAAAAAGACACTTGACAAAAACAAGTCATCTAAATATATTTAGCAAGTTGGGCTCAATCACACGATTATACTTCTCAGGCAAATTATATATCAAATAACAATCACGCGATTTTGAGACATTATATATCATAGACAATTAAATTTCTAATTTTTTTAAGCATACCGCTCATTACTTTTTTCACTATTAATTTTATTTAAATCTTTTCATCTTTTTGAATCTAATGATTTGTATAAAATAATTTATCTCCTCATTTAAAATAATGTGCGTAATATACTTAAATTAAAATTTAACTCTTAAAATGATCAAATTTTTTATACGATCATTTATAGATTATTGTGTTTAATTATATTATTTATTATTATGATTACTATTATTACTTAATATTTAAAAATATTATATCTATATTTTCTTTAATGTGAAATTTTATTAAATATATTTAAATTTTATATTATTAATTATTTATTTAAAGATTATATTATGGAGACAAAATCTAAATTACAACTCTAGTTAGTATAATGTACTAACATGATATGCTGCGCACGGCGCACCAAATAATCAAATGGATACAGCAAAGCAATATCCACGCTTGATCAACTTTTAACCATTTCTTTTCGGCCAATGAAACAACAAATTCAGGAAAGGTGCACGATCACCTAAAGGAAAATTAGCCAACGATTTGCAAAGCATTTAGTTTTGTTTATAGAAACTACGTGGGCACATGCATGATATATATCTGAAGTTCTGAACCAACCAATAGGTATTACTGACTAAATTTTACATATTCAGATTTTTCAAAAAAAAAAAAAAAGATTGACATATTCAGTTGCGCATCTTCCCCCTGAAATTCATCAAATATGTTGTTTTTCAGTTATAATTCCTTCTCTTGTGCACACAATCCCCACATATTTTGCACTTCCTCGATTTCTCTACGGTCTTGTCTATAGAAAAGATAATTTGGTCAGAAACAGACACTAGTTAGCACTTAACATTCAGAAAAGCATTGATAAGGAACAATAATGGTTAAATTATTGCTCGCCTTCTTGGATGGGAGTAGTGGGCTGTAATCCTGGTTGTGTTTTCATTTCCATAGAAAGCATCTTTAACGAAATTTTTCTGAGATAATCATGCTGAGACGTAGAAAGCATCTTTAAAGAAAATTTTCAGAGATATAGCAAAAAAAAAAGTACAAGGAAGAAGATACAAACATCAAGTTTTGCTCAATAAGTACCTCAAAAATATGCATATGCAATATTTGTCCGAATATAATTAAATTCAATTTTTGCATATCAATATGTGGATCATACATGTAAATATTCTTCTACCGGATTCTTTCACTTAATAAACTGGAACAGAATAAAAACATTTAATGATATCCAAAAGTTTAATAAAAAAAGAACCGAACTTCTGCAACGGACAATAAAAAAAACTCAAATGATAAAAAACACACATTTTCTAGAATTTAGGTGTTATCAATAATGTCAAAATATCGCACTAAAAGTTCTAAAAAACAAAATTGATTTTAATTATTTGCAACTTATGTATAGATTTCTGAAGCTCTTAGAAAATGTTGACAAGGGTTAACAAAAGGGTGGGGATCGGTTGACAATGGACTTCTAAATAAATACAAAATATTATAAATATGTTCTTTTATTTATAATTGATAGTGTTTCAAATTCCATGCAATTTTATTATCATTTGATAGTCCATCAAAAATCATTAAATTAGAACCGTTGCAAATTATGTAAAATTTTAATGGAGGTATTTGATGGACTATAAAATGATAATGAAATTGCATAAAATTTAAAACACGGTCAATCTATAAATAAAAAAATACATCTATGTAACTTTTTTTTTCATTTTTAAGATTTTTTTGTATTTATTTCAGAAGTTCATTGTCAAGATTGTCAAAAAAATCCATTGTCAACCAATCTCCACTCTTAACAAAATGCACTCCAAAAGATGTAAAATACAAATAAAAACCAGGAGAGCAAAAATTGCAACATGTACTACTTTCCCAAATTAGCACCTTTTATTCCACCTACATAAACTCCAAAAAACAATAAAAATGCATAAAGTTTAAAACAAAATTATCATAGAATTAGAAATAGGACAACTAATTACCTGACTGGTTGCATGTTCATAGATCTTTTCCTCAAACCGAATTGAAATTTTTTCAAGCTCAGAGCATCCCTCTGGTAACGGCACTGGGAGATGCCTCTTTAATGTTTCAATTCTATAATTATCATTTAATGAATGATTTTAGAATAAATTTGGTACATAAAACATAAATCTAAATTAGAGTTTTCAATATTCTGGGCCTGTGGCTCCAAAAAAAAAATTTTGAGCATTCAAACTAAGCACTTAGAAGAAATTAAGTTAGCAATTTTAATGGAATGAACATGAGGATGGTTAAGGGTGTGCAAATCGCCTACCACATCAAAAAAAAAAAAAAGGTGTGCAAATGGTCGGTTCAAAGCTTAGCTCTAAACTATCATCTTTATCGAGGTTCAAAGCCCGCAATAATGGAATTATGGAAAACCACTCACGGATAAAAAATTGAATGAATAGAGAACGAATGTAGTCTAATCTAATCAAAACATCCCTATGTAAAAATCTCACATCTTATTGACGATTCTCCGGCGAGCATCTTCCTGAATTTGCAATCTCCAATCAGGGTTAGGGGGGTCGGCTCCAGCTCCGAAACCCGAACCCGACGAGCTCCCTTGCATCGCTGACAACTTCGGGTTTCGGTCAATAAAAAGGTCTGGGGTGTTTTTAGGAGAAAGACTGAAAGAGGAGGTGGTAAGATTTCAGAGGGTGAGGTTTTAGAGAATGGACAGGCGATAACACAAAGGAGGAACTAGGAACTAGGAAGAGATCGAGACGAGGGTTTGTGTAAGCTACAGGAGCAGAGAATGGATATATATATATATATATATATATATATATATATATATATGTATATCCCAGTTAACTAAAAACGTTCATAAATAGGATTCTAGGCGGTAAATAACACATGAGACGATGGAAGGTTTGGAACAAATAAAATAGATTTAAAGTGGGTTAGTTTTGTCTAAAAGTTAAACATAATCAATAGGCTGGAGTGCTGGACTATGTCCGAATTAGACAATTCTCCGCCCTTAGCGTTGGCTTATTTCTTTGACAAGCATCACTTTCTTTCAAAAAAACACTAGAAAAATATATATATTATATTTATTTGTGCTTATCTTAGATGGCGCGTGTTTATAAATATATATATAAAAGTAGGCAGATTACAAGGTATATTAAGAAGATAGCATCACTGTTGTTATTGAATCGTTCGTTCATTGTTACTCGATGAAATATTATCATTTAACTTATTTTTGTATAATATCTTATAGTTTAACTTAAATATCACAAATTCGGACTGCAATTTGTAATTAATTGGATAAATAACTGAACATTGTATGTAAAATGAACTGAACAATAAATCTAAATATTGATTTATTTAAATTAATTGAGACGAGAATGTCAAAGATGACGTCCATAATGACATAAATTCTCATAAGAGACGTCAATGTTTACAAGAACAGAGGAGGCTTTCCAATGAAAAGGTGGGACAACGAGCCCCTACTTTTATCAACAACAAAAAAAAGGAAGAACAGAGGAGGCTTTAAAGACTAGCTCAGACCGTATGTTGAAACCCACAGCTTAGCAGCTATGTGCATATTTCCAGCCATATGAGTGGTGGAAACCAGGCCGTAATATTATTCAAAACAGGATGATATTGATGGCCAGGATCGTGAAATGAGTCGTCGTCATGTACTCGTTACGTCTTTGACTTATTTTCAATTTCCGCCGTCATGCATGGCGTCATCATTATCGTAATCAGAGGCTAAGCAGTTTAACGTCCGCTCTGGTGCGCTCGAATGAAAAAACGTTACGACGCTCCTGAATTTTTTTTTTTCACAATATGGACATACGGTGTCTTATAAAATAGATAAAATTGAATATATACACCTTAACACATTTTATTTTAAATATTTATTCTTTTAAATTTGAAAATTAGTTATTTATTTTTGAAAATATCAAAATCTTGGATAGAGCGGAATCATAAACGATCGGTAGGGGTGCATAAATTAAGAAAATAAAATATTTGAGTCAAAAGAAATTTTATTTTTTTACTGTACAAACTTTATTTTTCAGAGAACCAAGAGGGTGCTCGGACGCCTACTGGTACATACCTTGGTGCCACCGCTGATCTTGGATATTTACCTATAACTAGTATTATCCTCATAATAATAATTAATTAAAATTATAATAAGACAAAAATACCTCTAAAATTTCAGATATTTTTATTTATATGTAAATCTTCTTACTAATTTTATTACTTCAACGATGCATAAAATTATCATAAAATCATAATTATGAAAAAATTTTTATCGCTCTCAATACCAATCTCATTGATTGACACTAGTGACAGTTAGGTCTAATTCATACCAATTTTGGATTTTGCTAGCTCACGTTCATAGAAATCTGTTATTTTATTTGTTGTTGTATTTGCGCACACTTGAAACTCAAAGAGAGAGAGCATAGATAAGTAGCAATATAACAACAACATAATATGTATAGTAAAATGAAATAATTAATGCATCATTGCTGACTTTGTCACGGTACAAACTGTATAGATGATTCAAAAATTTTGAGAGATAACTTTGTTCTATTATAATTTTAATTTATTATTAATTTAATTTTATTAGGATAATACTAGTTATGGGTAAATATCTAAGATTTTGACATTTTCAATGATAAATACTCAATTTTCAAATTTAGAAAGGTAAATATCTAAATTAAAATGTATTGAGGGGTATATACCCAATTTTACCTATAAAATAAGAACCAAGATAAAAAGGAGTCGTGAGATTTAATGCCCATCTATGCTACTTATATGTTTTACCATCATCTGGAAATGATTTTTTTTTATGAAAACCAGCTATTTTTTAAACTCGTAATTCATAGAGAAATATGTTTTATTAAAAAATACATTAGTACAGATTTTTTTTTCCTTACCATTTACATGAAAATTATTATACATAGTACACTAGTGTGATTTAACTTCTGGGAATAATATAAATAACTGCCAAAATAAGTTCGTAGCTTATCTCGGTGTAATTTGGAAATATTTGCTTATTGATTTTTCTTATTATTACTTGATAGATAAACAATATTTTCCAAAGTGAACTGAACGTTATCACGATGTCATCTGAATTGTAAAAGAGCTTTAACATTTTAATATTGATGGGGTGAACGGTATGGAGGGTCATTTTTTATGGGAAAATGGGGCATTATGTGTTTATTTTTAATCTTCTAGTTCTCTTAGATGCTATTTTGTATTACTGATTTTTTACTGTTGATGATTATTTAGTTATAGTAAACATCATAGTTAAATAATTCATAATACATAATGAGAGTTAACTTCTAAATCTTTTAATTACATCACATTATAATATCATCAATGTTTTTATCATTGATTTTATTTAAATCTTATCAACTATCTTGATTCAATGACTAATGTCAAGTTATTTTATTTAAAATAGACGAGCATAAATATTGAAAGTACAATTCAATACTTAATATGATCAATATTTTATGTTATTTTATATAAATTATCGTATATATAATTTATATCATTTATTATTATTTATTTATTCAGGTAAAGCTCAAGTGACAACTCTATTGAATAGAACGTGACTGACTTTTCAGATTTTTATCATCTCTTGTTAACTAATTTCATTACACTTACAAAATATAATCAAAACGCTCGTGTGAATCGATAGCATCCATAAACCATAATAACATTATTATCTGCCATGAAAAAAAAAATGCTTCATGCACAGTGAATCTGTCGGTTAAACCTTTGATGACACAAATTATATTATTATTTATGTACAAATTAACTTAATGTCGTCAATTGTTCCTGCTTAATTTGAAGAGATAATATACAGAACCTCCCTATATTGTTAGTTTGCAACAAAAAGTATTGCAAAGTTTTATTCTTCACAATTACCTTCTCAAATCTATCAAGCTAAGACAATCAACCTCTAAATATTAATCTCACTTATAATTGACAAATGCAGACGACATATTATCAACTTTATCATTGAAATAATATAGCGTCAGTGATTGAAATTAATATTCATATAATTATACATAAATGGACTAGTTTAAAATAATAATAAAATGAATGTTAGACCAGAAAAATATGTGAAAAATATAATAAATGAACTATTTAAAAATAAGTATTTATCTTATTTTAAATGCTCAATTTGTCTTGTACTTGTAAGGTTTAATTTATTTTCAAAGAAATATTTTCTTCGGGAACAATCAAAATGCAATAGTTATTGATGTGGAGGCTTAATGTTAGAAATAATAAAGAACTTTCATAGAAGAAACTTGGGGGGCATAATGTACCGCCTTTTTGTTCAAGAAACAAGATAATTCATAGAAAAATTAAATTACTGGATGTGTTATAGCCATTTTGTACTTTAATATTGAGTAAGTTTAGTGCTTGAGCCTTAATTTTTTTAGTGAAGTAAAAATGGAGAGTAAAAGTGATTTAAAGTGCTTTAAATCATTTTAATGCATCAAACAAAAGCGATTTAAGATAAAGTTAAAATTTTCATAGATGTTTATTTTCATTCTTTAAATATATTTTATTTAAATTATTTTATCTATTTATTTTACTATTGTTAAACATCATTACTTTAAGATAACTTAACATTTACTCTGTTTAGAAAGTCAGAAATTAATTGTCAAAGGGTGAAGAGTTATAGAGATTCTCATAAATAAATGATTGAATAGCGCTTTTGTTTCCTTAACGATACTTAATTTACTCTTCATCTCTTTTAATAATTTTCGAGGATTATGATAGGGAATTGTTTTCGAAGACCAATTTACCATAAGTTCGAACACTTAACCCTAAAATACTAGTTCACTAGGCCCTATAAGGTCTTATTTATTCCCTATTCATTTCAAATAGGCTCACCTCGAGTTGGGTATCCCCGAGCTCGAGATCCCTCGACACTCATCTCAAGTATAACTATCTTTGCAATCACCCATGATCATATATAGTGATTATAACTAGTCATGATCTTATATAGCATATGGTTGTACATGGCAATCGCACGCGGATAAGCATACCGACATGTTATTACGTGCACTTATTTGTCAAAGATACGACTAACCATATCAAATCAAGTCCACTAACCGCCCATAATTTTCATGATCTCTATGGTTGTCTTGCCCTATATAAGGCATCGCCGAGGACAGGGGGCGAGAGATGCTTTCACACACACACGCACGGAGCTTATAAATCAGAGTAACTCTCGTGCGCCCTTTACACATACTTTCACCTTCAAACACTTACAAATACTCATCTTCTTCATATGGTCTGGTGCCCTAACCCATGACGTATCATCTACCGTGGGCTAGCTTGCAAGCAAGACTTAAAACTTTGTAAGTTAGTGCTTGATTCCTGAAGTAGACATGACCAACGACTCTGAAGAAGAGCATGTTTTGATACATAATAAAGAATCAACTAGCAGCGGAGGACTTCCCAACAATGAGGGCTCGTAGAACATGATAGTACGAAGCCTCTTCCCCACCATAACTCTTATCGGTCCGTCTACACCGATAACATCAACAACTACATCTACAATGACATCAGTGGTCGGTACCGATACCACAGATCACGCCCGACATAATAGGGGTCGCCTCTCCATCCACAACAGGTTAGAGTCTATGTTCCTCTACAACCTGTGGTTGGGCCGCCTCCTACGTAAACCTTACAACATGTGACTGCCTATCCTAACAATTGTTATACACAGTACCACACACCATAATATCTCCAGTTTTTCAAATATGGTATGAACTTATCGATAACACCATTTATTGGACATCAAAATCAAACTTTTCATGGTATTCACCACCTCATCTAACCTATAATAACAAACTGCTCCAACCCTGCAGTAATCGATTCCTGAGATCAATCGCACCCTCCAATATAGAATCACTGCAATAGCTGATACCTCCGACTAACCAAGCCTTTTCACTATATCGAGAACTCTCAACACTCTCGAGCGTAGGAGTATTCTCGAACCCAAAATAGTTCACCTACCTACACCCATTCTCACAACCATGTCAAGTTGCATATCTCACCACAGATCAAATTGAGGAGATTGGCTAAAAGAAAGTTGAACATTTGATGACCAAGTACGAGAAACCATAAAACCCCAAGCAATTTACATTAGCCTCAGGGCCCTTATTACCCAAGATGTATCAATTGACTATGCATGACCTCAAAATCTCCTTCTAGCTTGATACATTCAAAGAGAGTGAGTGTTAAAAGGATGTCAAGGCATTCATATACTATTTTCGAGAAAAGAGTCTGTTAAGGGCAAGCGATAGTATCATTTGAAGAATTTTTTCGACATATTTGGTGGGAGAGGTAAAAAAATACTCTCGTCAAGTTCCATCAAGTCTTTCGATAACTTTTCAGAACTGTTTGTCAAAAGGTACAACCATATTAAGGTACTCCGAGTTGAAATGGAGACTCTTCTAGATATAAAGTAAGACCCTATCGAGAAGATCAGAGAATATGTTAACAGATTTATGAGGCAAATGAGGAAGGTTAAGTATTACTCTGATAAGTTCACCGTAATTGCTCTCCAGCAAGGTCTAAGAAATTAGAGTCGACACATTGAAATATGATTCATATTGAAGAAACTGCATAATTTTTAACAAATTCATATCCTTTGTCGAATGTTATATGAAAGGAGAGATAAACATTAGCCCGATCAAAAAAATTGAGATCTCCTTAAAAAATTAAAGGAGGTTATAATTCATCTAGAAGGGAAAACCGTAGAGGTGACTCCATAATGATGGTGCGATGATAACCGCAAGAAAAGGAGGTATAATGATGACATCAAGTACATGCCGTATTTTATCTCTTATGCCCATTTTGACCATTCAACCTAGGACCTTCTTAAGCTCATCAGCTGCAAGTTTGAATTACCGATGCCTATGGACATGCGGATGTTCGAGATCCATGATGAGAACAATAACCGCCAGTATCACCGTTTCAAAGGACATTCCATCGAGGATTGCATGCAGCTTTGAGATATTCTCGAAATATTGTCTATCAAGGAGACCTTACTCAGTATCTAAGTCTAAGTTTTATAAGAGGTATCCATCACGGAATAATGATAAGGAGAAGAAGTACCATCGGGAGATCTCGAAGAAAGAGCCATAGATTTTGGGAGAATTCGATGAGAGGATCTCATACTATGATGATGATAGCGAGAGTGGTCGAAATATTCAGCGGGACAGATAAAAAACCCCGACGGTCAATGTAATTGCAGAAGACATTACTTCCGGGGGAGATAAAAAAATAACGACAAAGTTATGTCAAATTCATCACTAACTGTAGAGTTCTAGAAGTAGACAAAAAAAGCTCATTTTGATGAGACGATAACTTTCTCCGAGAAGGACAAAGTCGAGATAGTCCAACCCATGATGATGTCTTGTTATTAAACCTCGAGATCAATACATATCGAGTTTGTCGAGTTGCCATCGATAAAAAAGCTCAGCATATTTTATGTATTTGAACACATTTATCAAAATATGATACATTCCACTCCATTTGATAAGGATAAATATTCCATTGGTGAGGTTCATGGATATTGCGATGGTGCCGAAAGAGCTCATGTATATGCAAATCGAGTTTGGAACCCCACCATGTATTGCCTCCCTCATGGTAGATTTTCTGATTGTCAATACTCATTTTCATTTAACATAAAGGCTTTGTATGAATTTGGTACAACCATTTTTATTTCATGCCCGAAGATGAAGTTCCTCACTCCCAGTGATATTGGAGAGAAGAATGGTGACCAACAAATGTCTAGGGATTGTTATGTCTTGTCTTTAAAGGGCAAGAGTGGCCAGATAAATCAGATAGGCAATGTTAAAATTATGTTCTAAAAGTTATATTTTGATGATTAGTTTATGTTATATTTATGAATTGAATATTATTTACATTTTATTCCATGAATTCTATATTCATATTTAAATGTGTTTGAGAAGATACACTTATGGTTTGTTTGGCAATGCTTAGAATAGTAAAAAGTAAGAATAGAATTGTTATTCCGATGAATTCATTTGCTAAACGAATTTTAAACTAAGTAGAAGAGTGTGAAAGAGCGTTAATCCGGTATACCAAGTTATAGGTGGTATATAGGATTAGCTCACATCGGAATAGTGATTATTGTTTGATTATATTGTATTATAATATTATATTATGATTATATTATGATTTATTATTATTATATAATTATATTATGATTTATTATTATATATATTATATTATGATTATTATTTTATTATTATATTATATTATGATTATAATTTATTATTATATTAATATTATGATTATAATTATTATAGTATTAAATTATGATTATGATTATATTATTATATTATCATCACTATTAGTATTATTATATTATTTTAGTATGTTATTATAAAGATTGTAATTATTATACATTATCATCACTGTTAGTATTATAATATTATTTATATTATTATATTATTTTATTATTATATTATAATAAATATGATTTGATTATGATTATAATTTTATTATTATATTATATTATATGATTTTTATTATATTATGAATATAAATATGATTATTTTATTATGATTATGATTATTTTTTTATTATTATTATATCATATTATGATTATGGTTATATTATTATTATATTATTATGATTGTGACTATGATTATTATTATTATTTTATTTTGTTATATTATATTATTATTATATTATTATAATTATAATTATTATTATTATTATTATTATTATATTATGATTATATTATTAAAATTAAAATTATTTATTATTATTATTATATTATTATGATTATGATTATAATTTTTATTATTATATTACTATATTATGATTATGTTTATATTTTAATTATATTATTATATTATAATTATAACTATAAATATTATTTTTTATTTTGATTATGATTATGAATTATGATTATAATTATTATTTTTATTATTATATTATTATTATTGTACTATTATTTTTATTATCATCATAATTGTTAGTATCATAATTATCCATATTTTAACTATTCTGATTAACAACTGCCAAATGATATTTTCGCTCTTCCGAATAATCAAGAATATCGCTCTTCAAAAAAAAACCTTATTCATCACTCTTCCAAAATTATCTCTCTTCAAAAGCTATTCCTTAATTTGTCAAATGAACCCTTAGTCTTGAACCACAGAATTTTAAATATAATGAATATATAATTCTAAAATATTTACAGGTCTTGAATATTAGTAGGAACATTAATATGCCATATAAGACCGTTATGTTGAATAAAAGTACGTTGTTGTTATGCAAACATTGATAAAAGGTGATCATTTAGTAACACGAATATATAAAATATTTCATATATTAAATAGACTAATACATAAAACATTATATGAATTGTGTTTGTGTCATTAATATTTTTATCGTGTCTTTGATTATAAGATTTAGACATGAATCTTTTTCACATGAAAAATGTATAATGTAATTATTATTAAAAGTTACTTGCAACAAGTAGTGATAAAAATAAAGTTCTTTATATATAACTTATGCGGAAAAAATATATATATATCAATAATATCATTATCACTCATTAATAATGAGAAATAATATATTAAGAACCCCTTAATAAAGTAGAATTATAAACATATCCAATATAATTGAAGGGCGATTATAATTTTATAATTTACTTAATGGATACAAAAAATAATTATAATACAAAGATGATACAGTCCTACTTTGTATATTAATTATAATATCATAAGGCAAGAAATAGATATAAGTAATGTTAATGATAAAATTAATAAAATGATCGTGTTTTGTAGAGATATACTAAACATATGTGTTATTTGGGTAACTGTAATGTATCGCTAGAATATCACTTACAGTTTATGAAATAAAATATCTTATCTCATTGCCAACATAATATAGAGACTCAACATTGGTCACACCAACTGAACGGAAAATAATAATTAATATTTTTAATATATTTTCAATGTACTAGATTTCATGTTGCATGAAATAAAAGGTATAAATAGGAATTATTAAAATATTATGTCACATGATGTGACTTTCTAGAGGAAAATAAATTTATTGAAATGTGCATATTATGAGTATAATATAAAATTTATTATTATAATAATATGAGAATATTATTATGAGATATAAATTTATTTAAATCCTAAAGTCCAATATAATTTATTTAACAAATAAAGAGACGGAGAAGAGATTCATAATTAAGGCCATAAATTTGGGTCAGATTTTAAGGCTACTTTAAACATAAATTTGAAAGGACAAATGATAATCCAATATGAATAAATGACCTATGAAAATTATAGCTCTTTGAGTGTAGAATCTAATGTGAAAATTTGAGGTCATTTAAAATTCTCTAGAGAAAGTTATGATAATTTTAATCTTAAAATATTAGCAGCTATTGAGCCAGCTTGAGTTTCATTTCAAGTCTTAATTTCTAAATGAATTTGAGGAGTATTGATATGATGTTTAGAACCTATAAATATCATATATGGACAGAGATTATGTTGGTTACTACTTTCAACTTAGTTTTTTCTCTCTTCCTCTAAATATTTGCTAAATAGTTATCGATTACGCAAACAATCATGTAACGGACGATAAAGCTAAGAACGGACGAAAATGATGTTAGCACGAACTCGACGCCGTTCTTATTTTGAGTAGGTGGTGTTTGCCGAAGACGCTGAGTGAAAATTAATGATAATATTTATACTTATATCACTATGATCATTTTGTTATGTTCTGACTATGTCCTATGCTTTAGAAATTAATATTATTTTTATATTTCTATGATCTATGTTTAAGTTAGTATGTGCTATTGTATTTTAGTAAGAGTATTGAATTTAAGTGAATTGTTATGTGGTAGTCACTGATTAATTAGTATGTTATTTTTGCATGTAGTGATCACTGATGCAAGGGATAGTCGCTGGTTTGTTATGTTATTTAAAAAGTACTGAATTGTTATGTGCTATTTAATCTTATAGAAGAAACGGATAGGGTAGTCACTGTTGCAAGAGGTTCTCCACTGGTGCTTTTAATTGCTTATGATTGTGTACGATTGTCTATTGCACTTAATATTAATACAATTAACGTGCATCTAATTGCTGAAGGTAATGGAACTAGAACTATGCTTAATTTACCCCGATGAAAAATTCCATACGGCTTAGTTAGCTACTGACAACTTACTTTTACTTATATATGGTAATACTGGAATATTTTAGGATCTTGGATATTTGCATAGGGTCAATTTTAAGACCGAGCATAATTGAATTTCATACTAATAAACCTGACCATACCCCAACTGATTCTCCAGTGAATAGAGAAATAAATTTCATGCATTTTGATATATAATGAGATTTTTATTTATTTATTATAGCCACATCCATATCCTGAAATTTTTAAAAATTTTCGTATCGCCGCCATACCCGTACTGTATCAGATACGATACCCACACTAGTGCAACACAGAAAAATAACAACTTAATTTGAATTAACTTAGCCTATGCATTTAATTATAGCTCAAAAACACTAATTTTTTTTTTATTTTCTGAACTTGTTATATTTACTTATTTTAATTTAGAATTGAATTTACTTTCCTTATTTTACTTTAGCATAACATTAGAATTAAGTCACTAACTTTATTTGCTACAATTTAGATAATTGAATTTTGAATATCTTAGTGTCACAAGCTGTTTTTGTAGATTGACCCCTAGTTATACTACAATCATTAAGTTTATATGCATGTAAACCCAACTTTCAGATATATTTTAGGGTATATTTATATTAGTCCCCAACACATCAGTGAAATAATTATTATTGATTGCTATTAGTTATAATAAATAATTATAATCACTATTATTAATCTTGATTTTTAGTAATATATTGATGCTAAGCATATTAGAGCAAAAAAATGCCTGCTATTAATCATGGCATTATGATATTAGTTCTTATTTTTTTACTATCAAGTAATCATCAAAAAACTTAATATTGATTGTACCAATATAAATTAATTCCAGTCAAGAATTATTTACTGATTATTTGCTTTTCGCATTATGAAATTAACTTTATATTTAACTATTGATTATTAGGATTAGTTGTCTAATTTGAAAGTTTAAACTCTTATATAAAAGATTGTTAATTATATACACATTTACGGTACCTTTTTCATTTAAACTAGATTAAAAATAAGACGATGAGTATAGATACCAACTACTTGAAAAGGAAAAAAATAAAATTCTCATCATATTTCCATGATACAAATGAACAATCATTTTTGTATATCCATTATTGTTTCCGTGAGTGTGGGTTCCCATTAAACTACTTGGGCATTTTACGATGGTACACTTTTTGATGGGAAAAGAACACACGTGGACAGATGATTTAAAATGCGGTTTATACGGTCGTGTATATATATGTGTACGGTTATTTGAATGTGACTAAGTTGATATATGGACGAAAATATGCGGCTTTATATGCATATGTGAATATATGGGTGTTTGTTTGAATAAAAACTGAATTAGTTAAAATTTTCAACCGAATTGATATTTTTGAACCGAAAAATCGAAATAAATACTTTAAAATTTAATGGTTCGATTCAATATTAATTAAATCAATCCGTTTGCACATCCTTAATTGTAATCCAAACATCTAAACACAATTTTTAGGACTCGTTCGGTGGGCAAGCTAGGATGGGAAATAAATTGAGATTTGAACTAAGAAGCTACTGTTTGTGTGGGAGAAAAAAATTACTCTGAGGCCCACGTGGTGGGATGAGAAAAAAATTGAACTAGAAAAGTACTATATCGTTGGAAAAAAAAATTAAGCCCGAGTCAAGTTGTTTTTTCCCACGGAGATGGGTGTGCGCCGAACAAGGCCCGAGCGATTTGTTTTTTTTGGTGATGGGATTTCCCATGGTGATGGGATAGTCCGGACAGAACCTTAGTGAGTTTCCATACCTATATAATCCCCTCCTGTATAACAAGGCTTGAATGCAAAAAAAAAAAAAAAAAAAAAAAAAAAGGAAAGAAGGAGAGCGACGAAAGTCGCTTCGCAAATTGTAAGGACAGACATAGATGATGATATTTTTTGTATTTGATTTTCTTTACTGCAATTTTAATTTGCGAAACAAGGAAACATGATTTGAGCAATTCAGGCGTGCATGTCCTCTCTCCTTTCTTCTTGAGTTTATGAAAAATAAGTTGCTGAAGATGTTAATTAAAATAAATCTGTAATCAACATTGTAGAAAAATTATCAAAGGAATATTTCTACAGACTACTTGGACGACTGGCATTTAAATTCTCAAAAATGTCACCGACTAATTTTGAAAATGGGAGATGAATGAGAAAGAAAGTGAGATAAAATTAAGGAAAAAAGTAGAAGAAAACATCAGCACAACTGCACGAGTAATAGATTTTGATTATAACTCAAAAATATGGAATGAAATCCCCTGTGTTTTTATTTTCTCTGTTATTTTTGAAATCCTCTCTTTGACAACCGGGACTCACTTGATCTTGATTTGTAGTGAGATCTATTGTCAGATTAAAATTTAGTATTATTATATTATTATATTATATTTATATTATTATTATTAAATTATTATTATTATCATTATTGTTATTATATTATCGTTACCATTAGTATTATTATATTATTATATGTTGATTATAGTTATGATTAATTTATTATTATATTATTATAATTATAATTATTTATAATTATTTTTATGATTATGATTATATTTTTATTATTATATTATTATGATTATGACTATGACTATAATTATTATTAACATGATTATGATTATGATTATTATATTATGATTATATTATGATTATATTATTAAAATTATGATTACTTATTATTATTATATTATTATAATTATGATTGTAATTATAATTTTTTATTATTATATTACTATATTATGATTATGTTTATATTTTTATTATATTACTATTATAATATTATTATTTATTATGATTATTTTTTATTACTTTATTATTATTTTATTATGTTGTATTATATTATTATATATTGATTATATTTATGATTAATTTATTATTATATTATTATAATTATAATTTGTCAAACGGACCCTAAAAGAATAACAGACATACAGTGGATTCAGATCCCAAAAACATAGCTTCTCTTTCCTCTTTGGCATTCAGCCTTTTTATAATCTAAACAAAAGACAAAATAAAAACCAAAACAAAATAGGGTACAATCCTGCTGTACGTTACACATGCTCATCTCTCCCTTCTCTCAATGACTCGCTCATCTAATTGCGCATAATTATCACGATGAATTAAAACGTACTTACAAAAATAAAGGAAGATTATAATATTTTATAAACTAGAAAGAAAATTACGAAATTAAATGATTAATAATATATGAGAAATGGATTTAATTACCATTTTTTTGGTGCCTATAGTATCTATTTATTTATTTATGTATAAATTTAAAAATATGAACCGTTAGATGTATTCTATATCATCTCAATTGTATGTATATGAAAAATAATTTTTTTAACTTTATTTGTATAGTCATCAAGTAACGTATCTAAATTGTAAAATTTGGTCCGTTGATTTTATTAACGCTTGATGCCTATATAAATAATATCGAAATGATATAATTTTTTGTATACATATATAAGATGATATTTATAAAATATTCCTTCAATTAATTTTATTATTTAAGAATTTAAATAATAATTATTTAATATTTAATTTTAATAACACCGATATAACATCGATAATTGAATCCTTCTCATAATATATGGCATTAATCGTTTTTACAAAAATACGGTTCAGTCTCGTGGCATCAGCCCAGCAGGCCGCCAAACTTTGGGCTTTGGGCTGAGGCTGAAACTTAGACCGAGCCCCGTGCAAGCATCCTGCTCGAAGTTTCCGGTCTTGCTTTCATAGGAAAAAACTCGTTATTTTCTCAAACAACGAGGGTTTTTTTTGTCACAATAAATTCTCTTTCATCCGTCTCACCAAAGCCCTAGTCGCCAGTCGCCAGTCGCCATTGCCATCGAGCGGAGCCAAAGAGTGAATAGGGAAAACTATTTAAAGAAATAGTGAGAAAAAGATATTGGAAATCCTGATACCTGTTCATTTCCACATATCCAGGCCTCCAGGGTAGCTGTTGCTCACACTACGAGCATGGCGCAACCACTTGAGGTGTTGCGAGCTGCTGATGAGGATGTTTCATCTTCCTCTACTAAGCAGCGGATCTTTCTCTTTCACCAGAAGCTTATTCCTCTGGTGAAGGACTCAGGTGATTTTCTTTTTCAACTCTTTGGTTTTGATTTTGCGACCCTATTCCATGGATCGGCCTAGAGAAATGGTAAAGAGATTTCATTTTGCTGTAATAGTTTATATCTGTTCTGATTTGATATGCCACGTGTAAATTATAATTGTGCTTTATGCACCCGCTTAGTTATGTACAAGTGAAATTCTATAGCTAACTGAAAACGATTACACAATTTGTCCAAATAGTGTATAAGTTATGAAGTTTTATGCAGTGTTGTAGTATTTTTTCTGCTTACATGCATTTGTTGAAATGAAATATTTACAGCAGAATTGGCTACTAACAGTGAATGGTTACACTTTTGTGTCAGTTGATGCCAGGTCGCAATATTTTGGTACATATCAGTAACTGAATCTTTACCAGTCAGTCTCAGCTACTATTGAGTTTTTACTATTCTTTTGGCTAAGAAGTGCTCAATGCTTGCCTCAGTACTACAAAAGAATGAAGAAAGAAATACATGAATCAAAAAAAGAAAAGAAAAGAAAAGAAAACAAGGATATGTCCTTAGATTTTTAAAGGTGCATCCTATGGCTCTTTAGGAATTTAATATTGACCTTTAGATTTTTTGTCACTTATCCAGAGTTATCTCCAGAAGCAGCGTCATTGTTAGTAGAAATAATTTTTCAAACAGTAAATTTATACGATGACCGACCATCAAGAAAGGCAGTGGATGAACTTATCATGCAATCTCTAAATCAATCGGCCTTCATGAAATCTTTCGCTGCATCTCTGGTTCAGTCGATGGAGAGGTTTTCAAAAAATCAGAGCCCATTTGGGTGCTATAGGCTTCTGAAATGGTCTTCCTTCCTTCTGAAATGGCCTGTTTCTAAGGGAGGCTTCTCGAGACTTGCTTCTGCTCAGGCAGTTCTCTCTCAAGCTGCCATGCAGGGCTCAATTGGCACGGTTCGGGCATGTAAGAGAATGTTCTCCTGTCTTTTCTCTGAGGTAGTTTCCCTTTCATTTTTTCTTATGAAATAAGCAAAATAAGATGGATTGTGTAAATCAGGTCTGGTATATTGAGAATCTTAAGTAAACATAACTGAAAACAGAATGAATTGTAAGAAATCTAAGAGTTAGATCAGAATGTTGTTGTCCAAGTAGTCTTCAGGTACTTTATTGGTACTTTTCTGGGTACTGGTTATGGCTGCTATGGTGCCTGATACTTTGCATTGTAATTTCATATAGTCAGAAGGACATAAATGGTCTGTACCTGATTGTTTGATAAGTGCCAATACTCTTCCTTTGACATAGTACGATTCTATACCTCTGTTGCAGCAATCTGGCAAAGCTTATAAGCTCTATGTGGAGGAGCTTAAAGAATCAAGAATTTCTGCTAGAGATAGTCCCGCATTTATAACAGCTTTACTTGAATTCTCTCTGGCTTCACCTTCTCTTTTTATTGAATACAAGGTAAACCTTGCTTGCATTGTTTCTTCTTATATTTTTCAAGGTTTGCTATTTGCTTTGACTGAGACCAAGAGAACTGTCATTGTGCCTGTACCAATTCACAATTGATGCAGAAGGGAAATGGAACCACATCAAGGCCTGAAGTATGCGGTTATTTACCACCATGTACCACCTGGCAGTTATAGTATTTAAAGATAAAAAAAATAGCTTGATTTATTTGCAATTTGTGGGCCTAATTATTAGCACTTATCTTTCATTCTCCTATCTCTCTATATGCAGACTGCATTCCTTGATATGTACATGAAATTGGTACTTAATGCAAAGGAGAGGCCTCCACAAGCACTAGGTGAGGCCTTCCTTCCCCTTTTCATGCACATGGAGCATGAAGATTTTAAAACCATATTAGTACCATCATGTGTCAAGATGCTCAAAAGGAATCCAGAGATTGTATTGGAATCGATCAGTTCTTTGATTAAAAGTGTCAACCTCGACCTTAGCAAGTATGCTATGGAGTTTTTTCCGGTTGTTCTTTCTCAAGCTAGACATGCCGATGAAGATAGGAGGGCCAAGGCGTTGAACATTATTGGACTTTTAAGTCAAAAGTCAAGTGATCCGGATACTCTTCCGTCAATGTTTGATGCTATAAAGGCCATAATAGGAGGTAAACTTTATTCCTTCTTTTATTGTATTGTTTGGTTTGGATGCTTTTTATTTATCATTATGTTCCCTGGTTCCATTAATGAGAATAGATCTCTTCTCAGCCTAGTGCAGACCTGCTTTCTGCACTACTGATGTTAATATGTCACAAGTATTGTTATTGCCATTCTTTTAGTTATTTGCAATCCATTGGCACATCTGTAAGCTTTATCTTACATATTCATGGAAACAATTTATTTATGTGTTTCTTATAGGATCGGAGGGGAAACTACAACTACCATACCAACGAATTGGGATGCTTAATTGTATACAAGAGCTTTCAAAGTCTCCAGCTGGAAAACAGCTAAACAAAGTTGCTCCTATCATCTCTGCTTTCCTTCTCTCTTGTTATAAGGATGATGGTACCTTCCTTTATATATATATATATATATCCACCCACATATCATCAATATTTGTTCCTAAATCTTGTAATGTCATTTCTCATCCCTCAATCATGGCTAATTAATAGAGCAGATTTTTTCCCAAATTTACACTCCTCTATCATGCTTAACTATAGGTATCGAGGAAGTAAAGGTGGCAATTTTAGGAGCTTTGGCTTCTTGGGTCTCTGTGTCTGTTGAGGCTGTTCAACCTGATGTAGTCTCCTTTATTTCATCGGGCCTCAAGGAAAAGGAAACTTTAAGAAAGAGCCATCTTAGATGTTTGCGAGCTATGTGCAAACATTCTGATTCATTAACCAAGGTGAGATTTACTGTTTTATGTTTAACATTGTTTGTGCATACAGTATCCACTGCACCTTTCAGATTTGAAGTAACTCATTCAAGTGCGTTTTGCCAGGTTTCTTCTTTAGTGGATTCCTTAGTTCAGTTGGTTAAAACGGGCTTTACCAAAGCAACACAAAGGCTGGATGGCATCTATGCTCTATTTGCTTTAGGGAAGATTGTTTCTGTTGATTCAAAAGCAGGTTCTGTCGCATTACGTGATCTTCTCCAACAAAATGTTATCATTTTACTTTTGTTATTTACTTGTAATCTTGCTTATGCATTCATTCGTCTGTGTTTTCTTCCCGTATTTGATTTTACAGAAGGAACTTTGGTAAAGGAGAAGATTTGGGCAGTGATTTCTCAGAATGAATCTTCACTTGTATCCCCTCAGCTGGTAAGTTAATAAGTTAACCTCTGTTTTCTAATATGCATTCTTCTCTACAGTATAAGGACTTGAAGTCATCCTTGTACTGCTAATGACCTATTAGCTCTGAGCAGAACAGATGTTTACTGGTTGGATCATTTTGACTCTCCAGTCAGCACTGTTCTTTTCCATTTCTTTCTCTCTCCCCTTCTTTCCTCTTTACTATTGTGGAGCTGAGTTTTTGAAGTAATTGAATTTGTGAAATATCTAAGCATCCATGTGATGGTACCAGGTTCCGAAGCTATCAAGTGAAGACTGTATGACCTGTGTTGATCTCATTGAAGTATTACTTGTGGATCATTTATACAGGTCTTTCTCTTCTCTTGTGCTTATCTAAAAAATTATTTGTGAAACTAAAACTGATCTTATTTTACATCTTCAATTACAGAGTTCAGGAGCACTTGTCTGTCAGGCCATTACTGCAGGTGAGTTAGCTTAATGTTGCATACTTATAGTGACCAATGGTAGTGCGGTACGGATAACAAAGTTATAACTGAAGCCCTGTAATGCTCTAGTATTGTTATACTGCACATGTTGACGGCTTTTTTCTATTCACTTGCAATTTGAATGAAGTAATGAACAAAGCCACAATTAAATGGAATCCTTATGGGCTCCAATCACGCAATGATTGTCAAGCATTACACTGTTTGTCCATCTTTAGTGCAGATAAGTGTGCCTGTTGTGTTTTTTTGGTTCATCTGTCTTGTTTTTGGTGTGGACAAAAGATGCGTGATTTAGGTTTGTTGCAGGTGGGTACATAATGCATTTTACCGTATTACATAAAAATATTACTAATATTGAGTAATTTCTGCAATGGTAGTTGCTGCTTCATATGCTATGCCATCCGAGTTGGGATGTGAGAAATGTGACACAAAATGCAACCAAAAGGATTTTTTCTACCTCTTCTGGACTGGCAGTAGATTTTCTTTCTGAACTTTTGAGTTGGTTCTCCTTAGTTGGAGAGAAGATGGAACTTGGTAAAATCAGGTACCTTATCAAGATTACAGATTGATTACACATTGCGATAAAACAATGAGATAACCAGATGATAAGAAATGGAAATAGCACGCTTTATTAATGGATATATATTTCTTTTCTGGAGCGTGATATGCTTTTTTATAGTTATCATGATTTAGGTTTATTGTACTTTTTCTGGTGTTAATTTCATAATATGCAGTTATTAGGAAAAAAAATACCATAGTGGCTTAATAATGTTGCAACTTGGAAAGGATTGATCGGTCAGGAAGTTATGAAAAGTGGAAAAGTTTCCAGCTAGTAACCCCGAATGATATAGCACATAATATATGATGCCAGTTTAATGTTCTCTAAATCTACTAAAACCTGGCGTTCTCTTATTTTTCTCATTCCTTTCTAGTGAGGTGGAAAGTTCAGGGGACCTGCAGCTACCTTTTGTTCCATCTACTGAGGTACTAGTGAGATGTTTACTTTTAATTGCACCTTATGCGGTTGCCTCCAGCAAATCTTCTTACTCCCGTGTCATGTTATGCTCTCATCATCCTTGCATCACCAGCTCAAGTTGCCCCAGCGTTGTCTGGAAGGTATAGTTTTTCTTTCCATAATGTGATATTTGTTTCAGAAACAAGCATCTTAATTAGACATAAGTTCTTGGATCTTAATAGGCAATATTTGTCTATTTATACTGACAAGTACCCCTTCAGCCTTTGGAAACATGTAATGTTTAATAATACTTAACTTGAAGTTGGGTTCTGTTGGATGATATCACCTTTGTATGTGACCATATTTTGATGTTATGTGTGTGCCATTTGATACCACTCTCTGAGGACCAAAACTTTATTCAATCTAGTTGCTTATAGGTAAACCAACCCAATTGCATATATATTTCATAGTTATTTATGCTTTCTGCTGTTGACATGCCCAAGTAAAACTGGGAGACGACAAACCATAAAAGTAGCATAAATTTTAACTCGGCACAGTCCATATAAAAAATTCTCAAATTTTCAGAAAAAAAATGAATGTAAGAATCTGTTTTCTTTAATGACACTTATCACTTATATTATATAATATAGATTCTATTGATTCCTATGTTAATAGTCCATATAAAAAATCTCAAAATTTCAGAAAGTAAAAAATAGTGACATAATTTTACTAACTGTTTTCCTTCACAAATGGAGAAAAAAGGTAATCTGTGTGTTTCTTTTCTATTATTACTAGCTATATACCCGCGCGTTGTAGCAAAATTTTTTATTTAAACATTAAAATATTATAAAATAAAAAAATTCACATTTATCTAATATTAAATTATAAATTCACCAAATTATAGAGAAAACATATAATAAAGACTATATTTAATCATGGATGAGATTTTTGCACAATATGAGTTAATGATTCATGTTTTTTATGGCAAGAAAAGTAAATTATTCTAACATATATTATCACCATTAATTTCTTACCAAATATGCACAAGGTTGCTAAATAAAAAAACAAAAATATGGAAATAATAGTATATAAGGGAAAGAAATGGAGAGAAAGAGGGGATCAATGGACGCGATCACATACGTTCGATCAACCAACAATAAATATTATCCGTCTAATTGAGGGATAAAATGGGAATAATAAAAATTTACCATGACAAAAAATGGACCCTCCAATTCTTAGATGCTTTATATAATAGTATAGATTGTTTTGCACATCTCCACAGAGGCTTCAGAGAGCTTTGCGATTTCATGGCCATGATATACTTGAGCTGGCGTCTGCAAACATCAATTCAATTTCTGAGGTAACTTGTTACATTCTTTTCTTTGTTAACAGAGGTACCTTACTGATTCAACCTAAGGTATGTTGTGTATTACATCACATAGTAATGCCTGGTAGTATGTGCAATAGTTTGGATGGTAATTATACCAGAGACATTTCTACTGGCCTTTAAAGGCTTGACAAGCATCATAGTTGATGATATTTATTTTTGCTACGTATACTGGGCTCCTGTTTTTCTTGATTGTTGGAAGTATTGATCCATGAGCTCTTTACTTCAAATGGTTCTTTTAAATAATACACCTAAATAACATTTTCTTTTATCAGGAACTACTTGGAGAGATGGGACTATTTAGCCCCAATAGCCTAGAACAACGTGCAGCATGTTGGTCATTGGCAACTTTGATGTCGATAACCCCTAATGATACTTTCCGAGAGTTTGAGAAGGTTAGTTCCTCTCTTCTCATGAAGATGGGCGGGTCTGTGTTGTTAGGGCAAGAAATACTGATTTTGAGATATGTGAAAGAATATTCATGTTTGCTCTGTCTTTCAGCAATTTAGCAAACTTCCGGACCGCTTGTTGCATGATAATTTATCAGAGAGTGATGTCAAGGTAAATTCTTTTATGTCATATTTCTTCATAGCGGGAATGTGTTCTTGATATCCTGCACTCAGAAAAAGGAAATAGAAAACAAAAATTGTTATCACATGAATTTGGTACATGAATTTGGTTGAAACCTTCCCTGTGATCATGACAGACAGTCATCCTTCTGATTTTGTTTTTCTGTGTCCTGGCTTTTCTTGTGCTACCTTTCATAGTTCTTTTTTAATCTTTACACAAACAACATTTATGTTCTTGAATAAGACCTGACAGATTATCTGCTGATGTAGATATTTTACACACCAGAAGGGCAGCTATCGAGTGAGCAAGGGGTTTATATTGCTGAGACCATTGCTACAAAGAACACTCGCCTTGCAAAAGGTCGTTTCCGAATGTATGATGAGCAAGATGGGGTACATTTCTTTTCCACTTCTGGGGTTTCATAGCTGGTCGTCATTGAATTATATAGGTTGATATCCTGGATCAGTCAGGAACCAGCACTTGGTTTTTACTTTTTAGGTTATATTATTGACCAGCACCAGATATTTAGGTTATATTGTTGAATAGAAAAGAAACAGATATAAAGGCCTTGTATTTACCTGAATAGCAAAATTGAAGCACATGTTAAGAATTTTTTTTTTCATATTGCTGATCTGTGTTATTGCAACTGTTGGTTTTTTTTTTTTTTTTCATATTCTGATCTGTCATTTTCCTTACTTTGAAGCAATCTAATAAAAGTAGTGCTCCTATGCAAAGGGAAGCAGTCAGAAAAGAAAATACTGTGACAGGGAAGAAAGAGACAGGAAAGCCAGCTAAAAAGACTGGTAATAACCTCACAGCTTTTCTGTATAAATCATACCTTAGTGGAATTACTGTACATCAAGTGTTTTACAGCTGGTGCAGGTGACAAGGTTAAAACTGCAAAAGAGGAGGCTCGTGAGCTCCAGTTGAAAGAGGAAGCTATTGTAAGAGAGAAGGTTGGATCAGTGCAAAAGAATCTGACTTTCATGCTTGAAACTCTTGGTGAGTTGGCTGTGGCCAATCCAGTTTTCACACATAGCCAGCTTCCTTCCCTGGTAAGTGAATTTGTGTTCTTTAGTGATCATCCACCATTGTTTATGCTTTATTGTATCCACAGAGGATTATAGCTTATCTGGACTTCTTGCTTTTGGTATGAATAGTACAAATAAATTTCTACCGCAACTTGAATAGAGCTGGTATTCTAGGTTATGCGAAATTAGGATTGCATAGAGTGAGAAAAAGAAAAGAAATAAATATTTTGCATTTAGCTAAAAAGATAATAGTAATATATGTTGAAATATAGGAAACTGTTGAGATATAGAAAGTATTAATTAGTATCAATAGCGATTATCTAATTATGTAGTTTCCTATGTTTCTTTCCAATTGTATTTTGTTGTACGCCTATATAATAGGCTTGTTAGTGATTGAATAAAATAAGGGTTCAGTTTTCTACTTGGTGTTAGAGCCTTAGGGTTAGGGTTAGGGTTAGCCAAAAAAAAAAGAGAGCTACAGTAGCCGCAGCTGTGCACCTCTATCGGCCACCGCCGCTGCTGCCCCTCCAGGCCATCACCGCTGCCATCAGGCTCCGACTCCCTTTCCGCTGTCGTGTGCTTCTTCTGTTTTTCTTTCTTCTTTGTTTATTCCTTCTTTCACTCGGCTTTTAGTTTTCTCAAGTTTGGGTTTGTGTAGACGACCATGATTACGTAAAAAAAAAAAAAAAAAAGAAAAGGGGATGCTGTAAGTTGTATGAGAAGACATTGATAAATTGAAGGGTGAGGAGATAACACAAGTGAGATTGATGGATGAACAAGGTGAACCAATGGAGAAACTTATTGCTAAGCTAGATCCAGCAGATGTGAAGACATTGTTCGAGTTCATGAGAATGTCGAAAGGAGCCGAGGTTTCGATGCATCCACAATCAGTGAAGTTAAATCTCCCACTCATGAGTGGAAGACCACACATCTTACCCGGCTTCTCAACTCTATGGTTCGTCAAGTGCGGTCACGATGGATGGCATTCAGAGTGTGAAGGATATCTGGGCTAAGTTGAAGAGGATCTATGTAGGTGTTGAGAACAACATGATGGTGTTTCAAATCGAGTGCGAGATAGAAGCAATAGTACAAGGAGAAATGTCAATTCAAGAGTATGCCACAGATCTGGAGCGACTGTAGGCAAATTATGACTACTTGTCGCCGATAGCATGCTGCAAAAATCCTGAGTGCAAGAGAGGGGAGTGAGATGCACAGAGAAGAATTATGCACTTTCTGAGGAGGTTGAATCCGGCTTTTGAGCAGAGAAGTGCGGTGTTACTGGCTCAGGTGAGGATCCTTTCACTAACGAGGCTATTGCGGCTTATGATGTAGGAAGAGAGTCGCGTGAAGTTGCATTCAAAGGCGAAAGGAGATGTAAGAATGCGCTCAGTATAGGCATTCACAAATTCAGGTATGACATGTATTTAAGGGGAGACTTGCAAGTGCTATAGTTATGGAGAAGTGGGGCACTTGAGTAAGGCTTGTCTTAAGCCACCCAAGGAGAGAGGTGTGGACGCAGGCAGACTTGAGGCTTAGTACAAGACTACATTAGGAGTTGTTGAGATGTTGTGGTCGAAAATATTGTTAGAAAATCTTAGGTGAATCACGGAGAAAAAATGAAGTTGTGGTGCGATAGCAAATCAACGATTAACATTGCCAACAATCCTGTGCAGCATGACAAAACCAAGCATGTAGAGATCGATAGGTTCATAAAGGAAAAACTGGAGAGTGGGCTATAGGAGCTGAGTCATGTAGCTATGGGAAATCAAGTAGCAGACTGCCTCACCATAGGATTTAGCTCAATAGATCTAATTATGTTATGTGACAAAATGGGCTTGATGGATATCATATATCTTTTGCCCGTTTTGCCCGTCTTGAGAGGGAGTGTTGAAATATAGGAAATTGTTGAGATATAGAAAATATTAATTAGTATCAATTAGCGATTATCTAATTATGTAGTTTCTTATTTGGTTTCTTTCCCATTGTCATTGTACGTCTATATAATATGCTTGTTAGTGATTGAATAAAATAAGGGTTCAGTTTTCTACTATATGAACAGTGTGAGTCAGGTAGTTCAGCCCCATCATGACAGCAGTTGCCAATATATCACAATGTTGTTATATTTTATATTTAGTGATATAGTTCAGCAGCCCCACTATGATAGTAGTCTTTTACTTTTACCAATACCATGCAGTATTGTTTGTACCTGCAAATAATTGGTATGAGAGTGCTAAGCCTCCAGTACAACCGTCAATAGTGTAGTGGACCAAACTAGAATATAATCCCAAGCCAATATTTTTTCCAGGATAATAGGGTTCATGTATCATTCAGCAAACCTGACAGAAACACCTAAAATATTAGAAAAAAACAAGCTTTTGACTAGAGTCAGGCAGTTCTTCAAGTCTGAGTTAAGTGCAACTGAAAGGATCTGCTATAGATCACAATTGGTGGCAATAATCGGTGATGCAGTTTTGTGGTGAAATGCTAATGATAAAGCAAAAAACTTGACACACATGATGTGACTTCATCTGTACTGGTTTTTTACATTGGACTTCCATTCTGAAATAAATAATTAAGGCTCAGACTTCATTACCTAGTCCTAGACCCGAATATATTTTCTTTGTTTGTAAATGTGTTTCTCCTGGTAAGCATTTGCAATACTCGAAAAGGAAAAAAAAATACAGAACTTGAAACCTATCTTTTTGTCTGGTTCACAGAGTGCCATATCCCTTGTTCCCATCCCTTTGTTACTGATAGGCACTCAACTGTATCCTCACCAGTGACAGTATTTTTAGCTGTATGCATAGCCCATTGCTGCTATTTTACCATTTGGCTCTATCTCCAGCCGTGTAATACCCTTGTTCAGTGTTGTTGGTTTGGTTGTTGATTTCAGTCTTCTGCATTTGTAGTCTCTCACTTCCATACTGCTTTGAAATAAGAAAAAAATGGTGTACTTTTGGATGTATGGTATGTTCTATTAGCATAATCAATGTTATATCGTGTTTGAAATTTGATATTAATATGTCATGTAGAATTGATGTTATGCTCTGCTATTGTTTTTAGATTTATAATATATTTCATTATTCTGTTTTTAAACCATGCCAGGGTTTTGTTTATTGTCCACCTTGCCACCGGTAAACTGCTAACCCCTGTGAACTACTAAACGCCAGTTTAAATGGAAAGAAATTAATAAATTGAGTTCTGTAGTGCTGTCAGATATTACTGGCATGATGTTAACATCCTTTTTATTCTTTGTAGGTTAGGTATGTGAATCCGCTACTGTCTTCTCCAATTGTCAGCGATGCAGCCTTCTCAGCCATGCTAAAGCTTGCTCGATGCACAGCCCCTCCTCTTTGTGATTATGCAACTGAGATAGCAGCTGCTTTGCGCATAACTTCCACCAAGGATTCTCTGTTGGTACTAGACCTGGGACCAGTTAATGATGAAGGGGAGAACCATACAAAAAAAAGTTCGCCTGGCCTTTTTGATCAGATAGTTACTGGGCTATCTGTTGCATGCAAGTCTGGGCCGCTCCCTGCAGATACATTTTCTTTCATTTTTCCGGTAAAAATGCTACAGGCCTCGTGTTTTTTTTTCCGTGTGTTTGTTTCATGCAACTGCAGTATTGAATTTGCTTATAATTGTCATAGCATATCTACTATGACATAGATTTTCTTAATTGTGATAGAATATCTTTATGCCCATAAACAACCACAAAACTTTTGTTGTTAATCACAAAAAGAGCAACACTTATTAATGTTCAGATGTAGTAATATGAAGTTACCAGCAGGTTATGTTTACATTTTTTGCTATTAAAATGTGCTAAGTTCTCTGGCACCTGATAGCATTGAAGCCTGTTGTCACTGTCAACCATTTAAAAAAAAATTGAAGCCTGTTTTGGCTTATTTGAAAGATTTGAGTGGCGTGAGTTTGAAAGCTGTCTTTGTACTGTATTTGATTTAAGTATGTGTTCTATATGCCATGTTTGAGTGGTTTTTGCTATTTTCTAAATAGATAATTGAGAAGGCACTCTTCTCATCCAAAAAGACAGCACTTCATGATGATCTTCTTAATATTCTATCATTGCATTTGGATCCTATATTGCCTCTTCCCAGGCCACAAATGTTAACGGTAAGCAACTATTTACCTATGTACTTTAATTTGAAGCTGAGAGTTGTACCCTTTCATGGACAAGCAGGACAAGCTGTCAGTGCCACCTAGATATTGAGCTGAGATTCTCCATTTAAATAAATTTGGCCCATGAAGATTAAGTTTTAGCCTCCTACACTGTACTTAAACTTTTTTACCATAAATTGTACTGCTCAGTTCCTTTCTTGTTACTGCTCAGTTCCTTTCTTGTTACTGCTTCTAATTGATTTTATCCATCACTGAACAGGTCCTCTATCATATGTTGAGTGTTAGCCCTTCTTATCAACCTTTGATCAGCCCTATGCTGAATGAACTGTGCTTGGGTTTGCAAAGTGATGAGCTGGCAATTGTAAGCTTACTGTGTAAATTGTCAAAGTAGTGTTCCTTTTTCTTGTTAAGGATATATTTTTTACATCTCCTGGTTTTGTGCTTTATAGGCGTTGGGTGGTATTTATGCAAAGGATTTGCATGTCAGGCTGTCCTGCTTGAATGCAATAAAATGCATCCCTATTTCCTATGTTCGGTCTCAGTCACAGAACCTCCAAGTGGTAACGAGCCTTTGGATTGCATTGCATGATCCAGAAAAGGTAGGTTTTGATTACCCTGCTGCTCTTTTTGCCCTTTTAATTTGTACAGAATTCATCTGTGTCAAATATTTTATCCTTTCATTTGTTACAACACAAGTAAAAAAAACAGGTCCCGGATTAAAAGAGTAACACAAAAGATAAGGGCATTACAACACAACTAACAACTCAGTGAAATGCCCTTACCTTTGGTGTTACTCTTTTAATCTGGGACCTTAATTTCTGTGCATGAAAAATTGCTTCAACTTTATTTATTATTTCTCCTGTCCTTGCTAACTACTTGTCCGCCGTGTATGTTCTCTTTATATAGATTTAAGTTTGTTCAACTATAGTTTTTCTTTTTACTCTTGAAAGCTTGCTCGTTCAATTTTATTTGTGTACAAGTAACATTTCTTTTGCTATAATGTACTCCTTTGTAAATACACCTAGGGGGTAGCTGAATTGGCAGAAGAGCTGTGGGACAAATTTGGTTTCGAAATGGGGATGGATTATTCAGGTATTTTTGACAGCCTTTGCCATCCAAATTACAATGTTCGAGCTGCTTCTGCTGAGGCACTGGCTGCTGTCTTGGATGAAAACCCTGGTACTATGCAAGTAAGTCTTCTTCTTTTTCATTTTATTGAAATCTTAAATTTGATTTTCTTAATTAGAGTATTATGATATAAAAAGGAAGCATTATGAGAACTTGCCTATATTATTCTATACCGCCTGGTTCTGCTTTGATCTCATTGAAGAAATTTTATATGGATGTACATTAAAAGAACTTGCAAAGACCCTCCTCTCTAGCTCTTTCTGAAAGTAAAAAAAAAACCTATCTAAATATCACAAGGACAAAACAAAAATGAAAACTAGATTGTTTTTATCGATTTTGACCTATATTAGGGAATATAGCTGCATGTTTATTTGGCACATAATTATTTTGAAGCCATGATCTTTCTTTTCTCTTTATCTTTTATTTATTTTTATTTATGCAAGTTTTTGTTTTGTTTTGTTTTTTCAATGCATCAATGCAGGAAACACTTTCTACTCTATTTTTGATGTACATTAGAGACCTTAGTAACAGGTCAGACTTGGTTGATTCATGCTGGCTTGGCAGACAAGGGGTTGCCTTAGCTCTACTTTCTGCTGCTGATGTGTTGACAAGTAAAGATTTGCCTGTAGTCATGACTTTTCTTATTTCACGAGCCTTGGTGAGCCTTTCCCTACTTTTGTTGATATAAATTCTGTTTCTCTTGTCTTCTTTAGGTTTTTAAAGTATTTGAAGTGTTCTCTCAATCGATATTGAACACTAGGGTGATTTAGTCCAGGGGCGGAGGCAGACTTTTGAACTATGGGGCCAAACATATGAATATACAAAATTTAATAATCCTCCAATCTACACACATAGTGTTTTTTATTTTTAAATGTATGGGGGTCAACTACACAAAAAATATATATGGGGGTCAATTTCTTAGTACCCGTAGCATTTTAAAAACATTACAATATTGCACATCGGTATTGAAAATTTGAAAATAACGGGGGTAAATTGACCCCCATTGGCTGGCTTTAAATCTGCCTCAGATTTAGTCATTCAAGGAACTCCATCTTATTTAGGACACATCACACACGTAGAAAACACAGTATTTCAGAGGTAAGTTTGGTCCAATTTTTTAGCGCCGGTCCTTTTGATTGACTTACTAGAATGGTGTCAGTATTGAAATAACAGGAGGAGCCCCTTTTGAGATCTGTACTCTTTGCTTTTTTTATCATGTCTTATCATAAGCTTTTAAAGACTACATAGAAGGCTATTAGAAATAGTTAGTTATAGAGGCTGTTAGAACTGTGGTTAAGATATAAACCACAGTTAGATAATTAACCCATGTAATAGGAATAGCACTGCCTATATAAAGAGGTCAGGTTGTATAGCTTAAAGGGAACAATTAAAATAAAGATTTAGTCTTTGCATTCTCCCTCTATTTCTTTTTAGCTTTTATTTTAGATTCATAATTAAGGTGCTTTTAGTCATAAACATGGTTAAAATGCATTAACACTTCTATGTTGTCGAAATTTTATATAATTATCATCAATTGCATTTGTTATTTGTATCTATAAACTGAAATTTATGAAGTTCGGCATGTAAAATGTAGGCGGATCCTAACATGGATGTTCGTGCTAGGATGATTAATGCTGGTATATTGATTATTGACAAGCATGGAAAAGATAATGTGCCCTTGTTGTTCCCTATTTTCGAAAGTTACTTGAACAAAAAGGTACGAGTTTCCTCTATGCTATGTCATTTGTTTGTTTTGAACTTTTATAGAAAGTGTTTATTTAATCGTGTTGTACTTTTGCAGGCTTCGGATGAAGAGAAGTATGACCTAGTAAGAGAGGGCGTTGTAATTTTTACTGGTGCTCTTGCAAAGCATCTAGCTAAGGTGCTGTCTCTTCTATCTTATCTTGCATATTAGGTTAGTAACTGGTTTTGGCTGTACCAGTTACATGTTGAACAGCTTTGAGTTCCTTGTGGGTCCTTACATTTGGCCTGAACACTGGAGTTTGGTCTGTTTATAAACATTGAGCAAAGTCAAACCAAGCAATATGAGTACTTATTTAGTCATGTGTGGGTTCCAAGGTCAACCTTGACTAAATCCTTAGCTTGTTTATAGACTCGAAGCAAAGGAAAAACAACCCTAAACAAGAGAAGGTGGCACACTCTTTTTTCCTGGAAAGTTGTGTGATTATGGTTGGAGCGTAAATATTTATGTTCCATAATTTAATGGCGATTATAATGATAGGATGATCCTAAAGTTCACAATGTTGTTGAGAAGTTGTTGGATGTTTTGAACACCCCCTCAGAGGCTGTTCAGAGAGCCGTATCAGATTGTTTGTCTCCCCTTATGGTTTTCAAAGAGGTAATTTTCATCATGCTTGCCTTTTTTCTTAGGAAAAAAACATTGGTATTTTTGGTGCAGCACACTAATTTAAGATGCTTTCTTCTAGTCAATTGCATCGTCAATTGCATCAATTTTGGTTTGATATTTTGATTTACTCATACTATTGTTAACAGAAAGAAGGCCAAGAACTGGTGAATAGACTCATGGAGAAGATGCTGAAGAGTGAGAAGTACGGGGAACGCCGTGGAGCAGCTTTCGGACTTGCAGGTGTTGTTAAGGGGTTTCATATTTCTTGTTTAAAGAAGTATGGTGTCGTGACTGTTTTGCGCCAGAGCCTTTTGGACAGGTTTGTTCTTGCCCCTTAAGCATGAAATTTGTTCTCGCATGGCATCTCTTGGTTCATGTTCTCTTGATTCAGGATCGAGTCGATTCTAGAATTGTGGAGAGAGACTTGAAAATTGAAAGGTTTTACTTAGTAGGACTAAAATCGAATATATGAGGTGACAGTTAAGCAGTGACAGTTTAGATGTTGGAGATGTTAGTTTAGACGGAACAAGTAGTACTCATGAAGGGCACATTTCGATGTTTGGGATCGATGTTGCAGAGTGATGGGGGATCAATGAAGATGTAAGCTATAGAATAAGAGCAGGGTGAAATGACGACAAACATCTGGCATTCTCTGTGACAAAAAGGTCCAAAATAAACTAAAAGACAAATTCTACGGATGACGATTAGACCTGCGATGATGTATGGTGCAGAATGCTAGGCTACAAAAGGACAACACATCGCGTTGGATATGTGGCCACACAAGGAGAGATCGAATCAGAAATGATGATATACGCGACAAATTTGGCATAACACTAATTCAAGAGAAGCTGGTCCAACACCATTTGCGATTATTTGGTCATATCCAACGAATGCCCCTTGAGGTACACAGTGGTGTTCTAAGTTGTCTTAAAAACACAAGAAGAGGCAGAAGTCGATCGAGACTAACATGGAAGGAAACAATAAAAAGAGATTTGAAAAAATGAAGTATACCTAAAAAGCTCGCTTTGGATAGGAGTGCTTGGAAGACGATAATCCACATACTAGAACCATGATTTAGGAGTTATAATCTAGTAGTAGAGTATAGACTTTAGGTTCTAATATTTTTTGTCTTTTTTATTTTTAGATTCTAGGTTTTTATTTAGGAATTTAGGATTTAGAAGTTAAAGATAAAGAGAATAAAGGAAGATACAAAGACTAAATCTTTATTTCATATATTGTCACTTAGCTGTACAATCTGACCTCTTTATATAGGCAGTGCTATACTTACTACATTGGTTAATTATCTATGGTTAATTATCTAACTAACTCGTGGTTTTATATCTTAACCACGATTCTAACGACTTTTATAACTAACTATCTCTAATAGTCCATTGTGGAGTATTGTCTTTATTCCCCCATGCAAGTGGACAAAACAATCGACTTGGATGCAAGATGAGAGAATCTAGGTGAGGCAAGAGGCTTAGTGAATATGTCAGCAAGTTGATCCCGAGAGGAAAGATAGCGAATCTGAAGCAATTTGGAAGCAACACGTTCACGGACAAAATGAAAGTCAATCTCAACGTGCTTAGTCCGAGCATGAAACATCGGGTTTGATGCCAAGAATGTGGCACTTATATTGTCACACCACAAGATAGGGGAAGAGGATAAGGGAACATGAAGTTCGGCCTAACATGTCGAAGCCAAATAAGCTCGAACTCGTGATGCCCAAGGCTTTGTACTCGACTACACTGTCTTTGGGCGCGCATGCTTCGGTTGCTTCTTAGCACCCCATGAGATGATATTCGGACCAAGAAATATACGAATCCCGAAGTTGAACGCCTATCATCCAACGAATCGCTGATCGGCGTCATTGTAAGCATGAAGTGAAAAGGAGCGGGCGCTTGAGAGAGATGCGTGTGTAATGGTGCCGCCTTAAGATAGCGAAGAATACGCTTAATAGCGCCTTGATGATGTGTGGTAGGAGATTGCATAAATTGGGAAACTTTGTTTACCGAAAAAGCAATATCGGGACGAGTAAGAGTGGCGTATTGGAGAGCACCCACAATGGATCGGTAAAGATCGATCTTCAAACGGATCACCATCATGGCGAGAAAGAGAGGAGTTAGGAACCATTGGAGATGGGTATGGATTGGAAAGGAGCATATTAGCACGAGTCGATACATCCTTGATGTACTTTGATTGAGATAGATGCATGCCATAAGATGTGGTTTGAACTTCAATCCCAAGAAAGAAATGAAGACGACCAAGATCTTTGAGAGCAAATTGTTGTTGCATAGATCGAATGAATTCTTGAATGAGCGCTAGGCGGGGAAGTCACCTGATAATATCATCAACATAGACAAGAACTATAAGAGTGTCATTATGTGAAGAGAAAATGAAGAGGGAAGGATCATAGTTCGAAGCTTTGAAGCCATAGGTGAGAAGTGCTTGAACTTAGAGCATGAAACCAAGCCCTAGGACTTTGTTTTAGGTAGTAAATAGCCTTGGACGACAAGCATACGTGATTAGGTTTGTTTTCATCGACAAACCCGGCGGTTCTTTCGCATATACCTTGTTTCGTGAAGAGCACCATGCAAAAATGCATTTTGAACGTCAAGTTGTCGAAGAGGCCAACCGTAGGATAGGGCAAGAGTAAGCACAACCCGAATCGTAGTGGGTCGCACCACCGGACTAAATGTGTCAAAGAAGTCAACGCCGCTTCTTGATGAAAACCTTTGGCGACGAGTCGAGCTTTGTATCGTTCCGATGAGCCATCTCGCATGCCTCTTAATTTTGTATACCCATTTACAACGAAGACCACATTTTGTGCGGGTGTGGAAGGAACAAGAACCCATGTATGATTGGCGAGAAGGGCAGCATATTCCTTTTGCATAGCAACAATCCAATTGGGATTCGATTTGGCTTGATTATAAGTTCTTGGTTCGGAAGGAAAGGATGAATCAGTCAAAAGGGGAAGCACCCAACTGAGGCTTGGAACGTCTAGAGTAAGTGATGATGGGAGACGGATGGGCTGCAACTTGAGAAGTACCCGCTAAGGAAGATGGTGGAACGAGAATGTGAGGTGGGGGGATCTGTGGCGGCAAGATTTTCTCGTGGATAGAGAAGAGGTGGGAGCGCAAGCGATGGTTGAGAAGAAACCATAGGAAGTAAGCCAAGCCAGGTGGAAAAATCGGGAGAAGCAAAACCTTCCGAGTAGTCCCATATTGGTTAGTCCGAAAAGGAAAGTGGTTCTCATCAAAAATCACATGTCTTGAAATAAAAATTTTGTTAGATTCAATATGATAACACTTGTACCCTTTTTGAGAAATGGTATAACCAAGAAAAACACAAGGTTTAGAATGGGCTTGAAGTTTGTTGTCATTATAGGATCTTGTGTACGGAAAACACAAACATCCTAAAACCCGCAAGAAGGAATAATCAGGTAACTTATGAAAAAGTGTAAAGAAGGGAGAGGAAGCTTCACTAGATGGAGGTTGTCTATTAATTAAGTACACCACGCTTGTGAAAATGTCATCCCAAAACTTCATGGGAAGAGAAGCATGAATCATGACGGTAAGTGCAAGTTCGATTATGTGGCGATGCTTGCGTTCGGACACCCCGTTTTGTTGAGGTGTGTAAGGGCACGTTGTTTGATGGATGATAGAAGGAAACAAGCGTGTGATAGGTTTATACTCGGTGCCTCCATCCGTGCGCAAGATTTTAATCGATTGTTGAAGTAAGTTCTCAACCTGTAGCTTGAAAGAAGTAAAGACATGAATTACTTCATCCTTAGAACGCAAAAAATAAATCCATGAATAACGGGAATAATCATCCACAAAAATAATATAATAGCGAAAACCATTTCTTGAAAGTAAAGGGGCGGGACCCCATACATCTGAGTATATAATTTCAAGAGGACATGTAGAAGAAGAAGTACTAGAAAGAAATGGCAAACGATGTGCCTTAGCAAGAATACAATGATGACAAAGTGACATCTTATTATTGGTACAAGGTAAAGAATTGGAAACCAAAATCTTGTGAGTAGTAAGTGATGAAGGGTGCCCAAATCTAGCATGCCAAACATCCATCGATACGCGCTCTCCAAGAAACACTTGAGGCTTGAGTTTAACGGGAAGATGTAGAGGATAGAGACCCCAATGAGCTTGGCTTGAAGAAGTGTCCTTAAGGTGAGGCGGTCCTTAATTATACAAAAATCGAAGAAAACTCAATAAGCGGCTCGTTCATTATCATGCAAGAGTTGAGACAAGCTAACTAGATTCTTGGTGAAAGAAGAAGGACAAATAAAACATTCTTTAAAGAAATTGTAATATCGAAAAACAGAAGATAGTAGAACCAATGTGACTAATTGTCATACCCGCACCATTACCGACATGAAGTTTATCGAGTCCATCATATGGAAGAAACGAAGAAAGATTATTCAAGTCATTAGTCACATGGTGTGTTGCACACGAATCAAGATACCATTCATCACCCGTAGCAAAAGGCATGGTTTGGGCATTGTTTGCTTGAAAAGGTGCATTTTGAACTAAATGTGCTTGAAACACAAATTTGGACTTGCTCGGGATAATTAACCAAATCGATCCGATACCAACAATTGCGAGCACGATGTCCTTTTTAAAACGAGATCGACAAATTGTTTGTCGGTTGAATTTGGCGAGAAACGAAAACCGATTGTGGAGGCCGAGAAAAAGAAGGTGCGGGGTTGGAGAAAGTGGGCGAGAATGAGGGTTAGGCGATAACGGGGGGAGAAATGATCCCCTGCCCATTTGGTCGAAAACCCCTCTCTTGAATTTGTATTGTTCCTAGACAGACCCGGTTTAGAAGAAGCAAAGAACGCAACTGGGTTTTGAGGAGAAGGGAGAGAAGGAGAAAAAGTAATCCCTGTTTGAGACTGAAGAAGATTTTCATGGCTTTGAAGCAGCGCCTGAAGTTCATTGAACGACAACTGATCCTTCGTGTTGACAGCGACAACAAATGAGTTATAGTCAGAACCTAGACCTCCGAGCACTTGGAGCACCAGATCGTCATCAGAAATTGGCGATCCAACAAAGGCAAGCTCATCAGCTAAAGATCTCATCTTTTGACATTATTCAGCACAACTCAAATCTTCTTTAGTTGTAGTTTGAATAGCTCGGCGAAGCTCAGAGAGGCGTGCTCGAGATGTTCTTTGAAAAACTGTTGAAGTGACTTCCATAGAGATGCGGAGGTGTCGCAAGAAACAACCCGACCGAGAATTGTGTCGAAAGAGTCGATCGCCCAACTTAAGATCGGTTGATCTTGGCGATGCCGATGAGAAAAGAAAGGATTTGATTTCGTACTCGTCGACTATCACCTTCTCTTCTGGAGTAATCTCGGTCAAAAAATGATACAAGCCATGCCCATGTAGTGCTTTGGAGTTATCGTGATTTCCATGAAAGGAAGTTGTTGCGATTCAATTTGGTAGAAATAGGAATATTCAAGATTACCAATGGATCAGCGAGAAGAGGTAAAAGACATTGTTGAATTGGAAGTGGCTTCGGGAAGAATAGAATTGGGAGAATTGAGATTCATGGCTCGATACCATAAAGAGAATAAAGGAAGATACAAAGACTAAATCTTTATTTCATATATTGTCACTTAGCTGTACAATCGACCTCTTTATATAGGCGTGCTATACCTACTACATTGGTTAATTATCTAACTAACTGTGGTTTTATATCTTAACCACAGTTCTAACAGCTTTTATAACTAACTATCTCTAATAGTCTGCTGTGGAGTATTGTCTTTAGAAGTATATTTCATAGTATAGATTTAGTGTGATCATTGTTATTATTATTATTAGCATTATGATTATTACTATTATGGATGTCTGTATTATTATTATTAGTAGTAGTACTATTAGTATTATTTATAGAGAAGGAGATCCCTTGACAATGTGTTATCTTGACAATCTTGACAATGGATCTTCAAATAAATATGAAAAAAAAAATCTTAAAAATAGAAAAAACCTTATATATATGTTGTTCTACTTATAGATTGATGGTGATTAAGATTTCATCCAATATTATAATTGTTTGCTAGTCCATCAAAGACCATCAAAATGTTATGCACTTTGTAACAATTTCAATTTAACGGTCTTTGATGGACTATCAAACGATAATGAAATTACATGAAATTTGAATCACACATCAATCTATAAATAGAAGAACATATCTATAAGATTTTTTTTTCTATTTTTAAGAATTTTTCGTATTTATTTAAAAATATATGTCAAGATTGTCAAGATAACCATTGTCAAAATGATCCCTTCCCTATTATAGATATTTATATTATTATTAGTACTATCATCATCATCACTATTTTCAGCATCATCATCATTTTTTTTTCTCATTTTTTTTGATTTGAGATCTATCTCTGTACTTTCGGATTGAGTTTCATTTATAGCCTATCCCAATTTATTTGGGATTAAAGACTTTGTTGTTGTTGTTGTTGATTCTATGAAATTTGCTTCATGAAACTCAATAGAGGCTTGCCTGCAGTAGTAACTGTTTGGGCTGGTCCATAACAAATGGTTGCCAGTCTAGATATCATACATATGATCTGAAAATCTGTATTTGAGATTTGAAATTCCTTTCCCATTTTTGATACATTTTCCAGTAAATATATATTACTGTTTGCTTGAATTGACTAATTTGTTATATCCTAATGGCATTACATTTTCTTGTTCAGAAATTCAGCTAAAGCACGTGAGGGGGCCTTACTTGGATTCGAATGTCTCTGTGATAAACTTGGGAAATTGTTTGAACCGTGAGTTTCTAGTTTCTACCTCAATTTGTTATTTAGTTAGGTAAACTTGCTATATCATTAGGATAGAGTGTTGGATTGAATTTTTTTTTTTGTTTTATTTCTTCTTTAGATATGTTATCCAAATGCTTCCTTTGCTTCTGGTGTCGTTTTCTGATCAAGTTCTGGCAGTGCGTGAGCGGCTGAGTGTGCTGCCCGTGCAATGATGTCTCAGCTTACTGGCTATGGAGTCAAGCTCATTCTCCCCTCTCTTTTGAAGGTTCTATATCTGAGTTCTTATGGATACTTGTTTTTTCATGCCATATGGTGCTTGCTTTACATTGCTGACATTACCTTGTGAACTAAATATGTTATATATTGTATGCCATGCTTACAAATGCTTACATTTGCAACCACTATTAACTGTTCATGAGGTGTCCTATTTTGAAGGTTCTATATTTGACTTCTTATGGATACTTGTTTTTCATGCCGTATGGTGCTTGCTTTACATTGCTGACATTACCTTGTGAACTAAATATGTTATATATTGTGTGCCATGCTTACAAATGCTTACATTTGCAACCACTATTAAGTGTTAATGAGGTGTCCTAATGTGCTTTATAAAACACAAAATGTCATGTACTTCATGTTTAACTGTTTGGATCATTTGTTTAAATTTTGAAACGTGAGATATTAACATGAAGTACGGGACATTTTGTGCTCTATAATAAAGTGCATTAGCACACCACATATATATATAGAGAGAGGATGAATTATAGTGGTTTGCAAAGCAAAAAACTGCTTTTGCTTCGGCAAGAGATTTCATATCCTGATGGCTCAAACGGTCAATCTATGTTTCTCATTATTTTTTTTATGTCAAAATCTCATGGGATATTAAATTTCATCATTTTTTTTAGCTTTGTAGCTATTTTTTAAAAATATTTTTAAAAACAGGACAATAATAGACCATTTTCTTATGTTAAACAAGGCTGTTTTTAAAAATAATTTAAAAAATAATTAGAAAACTAAAAAAATTATGAAATTTAATATCCAACAAGATTTTGACATAAAGAAATTATTGAACAACTTAAATTTGGGCCTTTGGGATATGAAATATCTTGCCGAAGCAAAAACTGTTTTTTTTTTCTTTGCAAATCAATCCATCTCCCTTCTCTCTATATATATGTATAGAGAGAGCGCCATTTGAAAGGAGTGAATTTCTAACTATCTAAAAAAATAGTAAACAAGTTTTAAAAAATGTAAAATTTGGTGTACCACTAGATTTTCATATGAAAACCATTTTGAGCGGTTGGATCGACCATTTGAACTTTGAGAACGGAAAAACGATCCGTAGCACACATGGCCTAACTCATATATATATAGAGAGAGAGAGTAAAACTATGGTGCTCCTAGGAGCACGGCACCCCTTCGTGCTTTTAACTCAAAAATGTACCTAATCATCTCCAAATTTTGATTTCTCTCTCTCAATAAATCCTTTGTATCAAAGTCTTATGAAATACAAAAATTTAATTTTGAGTTTCTTTAGTATTTATTTCATATTTTCAAGATGAAACTAAAAAAAATATAAAATAATCAATCTTTGCCTATGAAAATAAGTCACTTTAAAAAATCTAAAATGAGTGCTTAAGAAACTCTAAAAATGGAATTTTTTTATATTCCATAAGATTTTGATATAAAATTTTTATTGAGACACAAATCGAAATTCAATGATCATTAAATACCTTTTAGATACGTTTTTGAGTTATGAGAATGAAGGGACTCTATGTTCCTAGGAGTATATTAGTTTTATTCTCTCTCGCTCTATATATATATTTTGTGTAGCATTTTAAATTTTGAACAGGAGACTGACTGTGCTTGTTCCAAATGCATGAGCTCTTGTTTTGATTAAGATGAATCTAATTATTTCTTTTACATCTTACAAGTAGGTAATATGTATTTCATCTGGTGTTTACGCAAAACGTCGGGTTTGTCTTGATAAATTGTTTGGTTTCTCATCATATATCTTCTTGTCAGGGACTTGAGGATAAAGCATGGAGAACAAAGCAAAGCAGTGTACAGCTGCTTGGTGCGATGGCATATTGTGCACCTCAGCAGCTCTCTCAATGCCTGCCTAAGATTGTTCCTAAATTAACTGAGGTTTCCTTTTGATGTTAAATAAAATATAAAACAAAACAAATGCAAGTAAAACAAAATATTGATGGAATTTTGTGCACCCTCAACATGCAAGTATAGCTTATTTGGATCAACATGTTGGTCAAATTTGCTTTAGAGGAACTGGTCTACTGTAATTCGAGGCGTGGCCTTCTATTTCGTATAATTTATGCTTACATTTATCCACATATTGAGGGTGTTAGTAATCTCAAATCGTAAAGTGATCGTTCTCAACAGACCGGCCTTTTGGAATTGGTCATTAAAATAGGCCTTCTTCAACTTACTGATCTATTCTTATGCTTGGTATCATCTTAGGTTTTGACAGATACACATCCTAAGGTTCAGACAGCTGGTCAAACAGCTCTTCAGCAGGTAACCTAATTTTGTTCTAACTTGATTTCAGTCCAATTCATTGAAGTTCAATATGGCACCAATTTTTTTGTTATGCTGAGAACATTTTTTTCTTTTCTGTCAGGTGGGTAGTGTGATAAGGAACCCTGAAATAGCTACTCTTGTTCCTACCTTGCTGATGAGTCTCAATGATCCCAATGCATATACCAAGCATTCTCTTGATGTCCTTCTTCAGGTTCATTTAGCACTCAAACTTAAATTATTTCCGTCTTTCTTTGCCTCTCTGAAAATTTTCATGCCAATATCTGATTGTTTATTTTTTCCAAAGTAATTTTGTTGATACAGAAGCAAAAAAAATATATATCAACTTTATCTTAAGAGGTTGGTCAAAAAAGGAAGATGCGAGTCCCTTATGGTATTAACCTGCTTAAGAAGTATCAACTTCAATTTAGATATATAATAATCTTTATGCCAAAATATTATTTTATGAGTGGTAACTCAATCATTTCCATGAAAAATATCTACATCTAATATTATCCTTCAAAAGTAAAAAAAATAAAACTGATGACAAACTTGAAAACCAATAAAATAAAATAAAAAACTGAAATTGGTTTATGGACATCTCTTCCTTGATAGTTGGTGTTATATCATTAGTTTCTCTTTTTTTTTCTGGGCATTGCAGACAACATTTATTAACTCAATAGATGCACCTTCACTTGCTTTGCTGGTGCCAATAGTACATAGAGGCCTGAGGGAGAGAGGTGCTGAAACAAAAAAGAAGGCTGCTCAGATTGTTGGAAACATGTGTTCACTTGTAACTGAACCCAATGACATGATACCATATATTGGTCTGTTGCTTCCTGAAGTCAAGAAGGTAGACTACAAATGAATATGGAAAGTCATGGATTCACAAATAGCAACTTACATAATAGAAAAGACAATATAAGACCAAAAGGTTAAATAACGGGAGTCTGTGAGTGTTAACAACAGAAAGCATATACAAGGATAAGTTGATAAGTTCAGATATATTTGTTAACAGCCCATTTAAAACTGCTTGTTGTTTTCTAGTGGATTGGTTCTGTATGGTGACATATTACCTCAAATCTTGAGGAAGAATATTTTTAGACGCACTGAAATATAGCAAAGGGCAAAATAAATAAGACTTGAGAATAAACTTGGTTATATGCTACACTTTCTGAGAATTATCTACCCATTCTGATATAAATATCTGGTACCAAAATTTGGTATACCATCATCCAACTGCTTTGTAATTCTAGGCATCATCTGGGGCTGTTGTATTTGCTTTCTTCATATGATTTACATTGAGCTGAAATTTCTAATAATTGATGTGATATTTTATTTCTTTTAGGTTTTGGTAGATCCAATACCAGAGGTCCGATCTGTTGCTGCCAGAGCGATTGGATCCCTTATAAGGGGGATGGGTGAAGAAAGTTTCCCGGATCTTGTTTCATGGTTGATGGAAACACTGAAATCTGATAACAGCAATGTTGAGCGGTCTGGTGCTGCCCAAGGGTTGAGTGAGGTCAAGACTAAAACCAAAGTTTCTTTTGACCTATGTTTCATTTCAAGACTTGAGTTTTAGAGTTCAGATCCTATGTGTTTTGGATCATTATTTTGGGTTATATATTTCTTCTTCCGTTTTTGCTGTGGTTCTGGTTTTTGTTAAGCAATATACTTTAGGTCAGGTTTAGGGTTACTGACTTCATGATAGGGGAAGAGAAATTTGACTCTGCTGCTTGCGGGGTTTGGTTTTTAATTTTTCTTATTGGTAACATCCAAGCACTAAATTTAGATGCCAAATATGTGTATCTTTAAGGTTATGCAATCATGAACTCTCACGTTGTTTTGATAACCTAGGTATTGGCTGCTCTGGGGAAAGGATACTTTGAGAGAATTCTTCCTGAGGTCATTAAGAATTGCTCTCATCAAAAGGCCTCTGTTCGCGATGGTTATTTGACACTTTTCAAGGTTAAAAAAAAGTTTTCACACTTATAGTTCTTTTTCATAATCCTAATTGTGAATCCGGATATCTGACCAAAGTTGAATGGATGCAGTATTTGCCAAGGTCTCTCGGAGTTATGTTCCAGAATTATTTGCAAGTTGTGCTTCCCGCTATATTGGATGGTTAGCTAATTATGTCTTTGTTTATTTTCTTTTTCTCAGATGTCAGTGTGAATGGCATTGAAAGTTTTTATTTAGGGATCTCTTACCAGATTGTTTTATATTTTTAGGGCTTTCGGATGAGAATGAGAGTGTTCGTGATGCTGCCCTTTGCGCTGGACATGTCTTTGTGGAGCATTATGCAACAACGTCTGTATTTTTTTCTGAATTCTCTCGTTTTTCTGTTGTTCAGACTCAGATCTGTCTGTCTTTTGAAACAAAAGTCAGCATACCTAGAAGCATAATTTATTATCTTTTTTAATGGTGTAGTCTATGATTATTCTGAATAAGGATTGACTTGTAAAAATGTCTCTTTCCAGATAATTACTACTGTCTATTTGAAACAACTAAAAGTGTGTTTTCTCATACTGGTGTTGATCGTAAAACAGATCATTGCCTCTGTTACTTCCTGCAATAGAGGATGGCATTTTCAGTGACAACTGGCGCATACGTCAAAGCTCTATTGAACTCTTAGGGGACCTCCTTTTCAAGGTGGCTGGGACATCTGGCAAGGCTATTTTGGAAGGTGGTAGTGATGATGAAGGATCGAGTACTGAGGCCCATGGGCGTGCTATTATTGAAAAACTTGGTAGGGATAAGCGTAATGAGGTTCTTGCTGCCATTTACATGGTTCGCTCTGATGTCAGCTTGACTGTTCGCCAGGTAACTTTATTATACTACTGCAAGAATAGCAGACTGCTCTCAATGAAAATTGTAGTCAGATATTTATATCCTGGACAACATTGTTTGGACTTAAAATTTTCATCGAATATTTTACTAGCCTGTCCAGTCCATCAATTTTTCAACTTCCTCGCTCCGAATATTTTGGCATATTCTTATTCTTGTGACTTTTCTTAATGCCCGATTTATTAGGCGGCATTGCATGTGTGGAAAACTATCGTGGCTAATACACCAAGGACTTTGAAAGAAATAATGCCAGTTCTGATGAACACCCTCATCTCCTCTCTTGCTTCATCTTCATCTGAAAGGCGCCAGGTTTTATATTGTATTTTTTAGCCTTCTTTTGTTTTTTGTCTTAAGAAAGTTGCTTGTTTATTCTATTGGTCCAGAACCAGTGGATAAGCTTCCTGTGCTGTATGCATTATTTGTCATTTTATCTGAAGCTGGGTTTAATTTGTGTCGACTTTGCATAAATAGTTACTTGACGGTAACCCCTTACTCAAGATTTATCATGGAAAATGCACAGATGTTTGTGGTATTAGGTATTATGGCACTGCATTGTTAATTGGTTGAGATCTGAATGAAATGCCATGACCAAGTAGATTAGCCTGTTTTATTAGAAAAATTCTACTGCATTGCTCTGAACCAGTACTATATCAGAGCTAACCAAGTTTGGAGGGATTGGATATAAGCGTTAATATGATCTTGGTTGTTTACATGGAGTACCTGTTTTTATTATCTTTGAAGCAACTTTACTAGATACAAAATACCAACCTTTGTCATCCTTTGTCAACCATACAACCCTAAAATAGTCCTCTCCCATCCATTCGACGCAACCTATATGTTTCAGAGTGCTTCCTGGGTTTAAATGCTTGTGGACATGGATGCTGTTTATTGTTTGATTCTTTAATTAAAAAAAATCAGGTGGCTGGTAGAGCTCTTGGCGAACTGGTCAGGAAGCTTGGAGAAAGAGTCCTCCCATCCGTTATTCCCATCTTATCACGAGGACTCAAGGATCCAAGTGCTAGCAGGAGACAGGTAAGATTATCAGGTCCAACAAAATAAACTTCTATTTTTTTTTTACATTTAATGCACCATCATTGAATTTATCATTGGATTTATTTGCAGGGTGTTTGCATTGGTTTGAGTGAGGTGATGGCAAGTGCTGGTAAACACCAGCTATTGCATTTTATGGATGAGCTTATTCCAACCATTCGTACTGCTCTCTGTGATAGGTTTGGTTTCTCCTTTAATTGAACTTCTGTTTTTTTTTTTTTTTTTTTTATACTAAACCCGAGAAATGACAGCTCTCAAGAAGTTCGTGAATCTGCTGGCTTAGCATTTAGTACCCTTTACAAGGTACTTTTTGTCAACTCTTTGTATGTTACTATAGTTATGTGCACATTTTATGTACATTATAATCTTTTAAGTCTCGTGAATCTCTAAAATGTGCACCTCATAGAGTTCAAGTCTTACATAAGTTAATTTTACATGAATCTCTAAATTTGTGGGGAATTTATGCTGATTTTATAGTCTTTTTCATTTAGACATGTCAACTAAAATTTACCAAGTGTCTGCACAAAGTACAATTTTTGAACATTGCGACTGAAATAATCATTCATTCATTCTTTTCAAAATTTCTATCAGAGTGCTGGAATGCAAGCGATTGATGAAATTGTTCCTACACTGCTACGAGCTTTAGAAGATGATGAGACCTCTGACACGGCACTTGATGGCCTTAAACAGATTTTAAGGTTATTTTAAATTCTGTTTCACCTTATTGCTGTTACCTAGAATAGAAGGTGACATAACCATATTTAAGTTCCTCCTGCTGTAGTTGATTCCCATATCTTTATTTTATGATTGTCATTACTATACCAGCATACATTGTTTACGGAGAGTGCTAACAACAGTTTGAGTGGCTGAATTGCAAAAACTAGCAGAGCAATTTTTGATCCTATTACACGTCGCAGTCCTTGCCCAATGGACAAGGCCTAAGTGCAATCTCTATTTGTTTTAAACTTAATCCACTTCTTTTTTCAGTGTCAGGACTTCAGTTGTGTTGCCCCATATACTGCCCAAGCTAGTTCAACCTCCCCTCTCGTCAGTGCATACTTCAATGTTCCATTTCTTATTTTATTTTCTAGTTAAATATCTCATGCTGTGTACATTCTGACATTTTCTACACGTTCAGTGCTTTTAATGCACATGCATTAGGAGCACTGGCAGAGGTTGCTGGACCAGGTCTAAGTCCTCATATTGGCAGTGTTCTCCCAGCCTTAGTAATTGCTATGGCGGATGAAGATGAGGTATACTCTTTAAAGATGACATGTTTTGTTGGGAAAATCTTCAATCTGTTGCTTTGATATATTTTATACACTAGTTTAAGTGTTTAACATGTATTAAGGAGAAATCAGCTTGTTGTCTCTTTACTTCCAAAAAGAACTTTCTTGGAAATCCAAAATTTTAATAAAGATTAAAGAGAACAATTTATGTGTTATGTTGATATAATGCATTGTTAGGAGGTGCAAAGTTCGGCTAAGAAAGCAGCTGAAACAGTTGCACTTGTTGTTGATGAAGAAGGCACTGAGATCTTACTATCGGAGTTGCTGAAAGGATCTTCTGATTCTCAGGTCATTTCTCTCTGTCCCTCTTGTTAAAAAAACCAGCCGTCTCTCTTTGTTCCTCCCTATCTTCGTTCAGGTCCTAAACTAATGCCTACTTGTTTTTCCAGGCTTTGATGAGAAGGGGTTCATGTTACCTGATAGGTTATGTCTTCAAAAATAGTAAACTCTATCTGGTGGATGAAGTTCCTGATATGATCTCTACTCTTATTGTTCTACTCAGTGACAATGACTCAGCTACTATTTCTGTAATCATCCCTGCACCATTTTCATTTCATATGACTCTAAAAAGTTCAGAAAATTTGTTTATTTTTTCTTGTAAATATGTCTCATGCATGTTGACTGAGACTACTGAGCATGTTTCTAGAAAAAAAACATATTTGACGAAGCTGCATGATTGTGCACAGTATAAATTTGACAAACTAGTATTCAGAGACTTAGAATTTACTACAGCAGTTCCAATCTTTTAAGGAAATAATTTAATGATTTTTAAAGATAGTTAATGTTGCTGCATGTTTGTAAATTAGGCTGCATGGGAGGCACTAAGCAAAGTGATTGGCTCAGTTCCTAAAGAACTACTTTCATCTTACATCAAGGTGGTACGTGATGCAGTCTCCACTGCCAGAGATAAGGAGCGACGGAAGAGAAAGGTGATCTAAGTTTCAACTTTAGTCTGTCTGGAACCTTATGGGAAATTTGTCTCACTTTATATTAAAAGATTCTGCAATGATTTAAAAGGTGTTAGTGTCTATGTATGTTCAAACCAATAATATCCAATTATGGAACCCCAATCAGCTTTGCTAAAAGTATTTGGATTAACAATTTAAACATCTGCTTTGCTAAAAGTACTAACAGTCTTAATTTTATGGTTGTGCTGATAATTACCACTAATGTCACAGGGTGGATCTATTCTTATACCAGGATTTTGTCTGCCTAAAGCATTGCAGCCCATTCTTCCGGTTTTCTTACAGGTATGAACTTATCTGTGTTGTTGTTTTCTTTTAGAAGTAGATTTGAAGAAGCAAGTAAGGTTATATCTTATACTTCAGATGCTTGGTATGTTTTTCTGGACTCAACGGAATTTTTTCGTTGTCTTTGTTTGATTTGGGCCTTTATTTACTCGTATGTTCTCATGATCAAGCATGCATTATGGTTAACTTTATTTTGTTATTATTTTTGTTGAAATTGCAGGGTTTAATTAGTGGTTCTGCTGAGACACGTGAACAAGCAGCTCTAGGATTGGGAGAGTTGATTGATGTGACAAGCGAGAAAACATTGAGAGAATTTGTTGTTTCTATAACTGGGTATTTTATCTTAATGCTTCCGCTTTTATACTTCTATAGTAGTTTTGAAAAATCTGGCTCAAGTTTTCTGAACTAAATCAGGTGTTCTGGATTGACTAGGTGTTGAGAAATTAACTCATGCAAGATCCATGGTTATATTATCTTGAAAGTTAACAGTCCAAGAGATAACATACAAAAGGTTTCAAAAATTGTTATTTAGGTATATGCATGAATAAAGTGTCTTCTTTCGTAGGCTCTTAGTATCACTTGAAGGAAATCGAATTTTAGAGAGAGAATGCATTGCACTTTTTTACAGAGCCTTGATTTATTGTTTATGTCTCTCTCCAGATTAGGTTCGGAAACACTTTAAAAGTACCACAATGCTTTGTAAACTACAGCCTCTGTAATATATCTTCTGCAGGCCTCTCATTAGGATAATTGGAGATAGATTCCCTTGGCAAGTTAAGGCTGCAATCTTGTCAACTCTCTCTATCATGATAAGCAAAGGAGGAATTGCACTTAAACCCTTCCTTCCCCAGCTCCAGACTACTTTTGTGAGATGCCTACAAGATAGCACTAGGTTTATTTCTTTCATGGCCCTATTGTTTTCTATTGTTAAGGTTTGCTACTTCATTTTAATTTTACAAATTACTGTGCAGAAAAATAGTATTGTATGCTTTAAGCCTCAATTGGGTGCATAGTGTGCAAAATGATAAGTTTAATTGATTTTGAACCGAACCATTAAATCTTGGACTATTTGGTTCGGGTGCATAGCGTGCAATGATAAGTTTAATTGATTTTGAACCGAACCATTAAATCTTGGACTATTTGGTTCGGGTTTTCGGTTAAACGGTTGAAAATTTTAGTAACTCGGTTTTTGTTCTTGGTTCGGTTTAAACTTTTATAAATCGGATAAACTGAATTGTCCAAAATTTATCAAGCAAATTCATTTTACTTAGTATAAGTAAGGATCATATCAAAGATAATTCGAATATATTTATTTTCTATAGGTTTTATTTAGTTATTTGTTTTGTTTTTTTAACTATTTGTTTCTTCTATCAAATTTTGTAACTATCAATATTTTTCATTCCTCTTTAATTAATATAATTTCTGTTTAACTTTAACCGAATAAATTGAATAAAATTTCAGTTTATTCGGTTGATATTTTTATAAGTTTGGTTCAGTTCATAATTTGACAAACCGAATAAAAGTTGGATGCATATATTTATTTTGCTTTGAACCCAACCGATTGATTGCACACCCAGCATACCTGTATACCAGTACAGCATGTGAACCTTGACAATTCCAGCACTGACATTTAGCAATAGTCTATAATACTAATATTGTTCCCATTTTCAGAGCGGTTCGTGCAAGTTCTGCATATGCACTAGGAAAGCTTAGTGCACTTAGCACCCGGGTTGATCCTCTTGTTAACGACCTTGTGGCCATGCTGCAGGTATGAACTAAAAGAATAAATTTTCTTATTTCAATAAACATGTTATTATCCCAAGTTTTCATGCTTGAAGCCCTTGGCTTGTTTGGATATATCAAGTTTATTTTTCTTTTGTTTTCAAAGCTCGTTCCTTATTTAGAGTAAAAGTATCCTCAGAAAATAACTGGATATATTAGCAAAATTCTCTAATGGGTTTTTGGTATTGTCAAGAAGAATATTGGTATGTTACTATATTGATTCATAGTGGGTGAAGAAAAACAGAATAGACCCAATACAATTGTCTAATGAACTCTGTAAGTGCTTGGACCTCAGATCTTTGATATCAAAATAATTGGGCACATAACAAACTTACTAATTTTCATCTTAAATTTGTAGGGGTCAGATGGTGGTGTTAGAGATGCTGTATTGACAGCTCTGAAAGGTGTCATAAAGCATACGGGAAAGAGCATAAGTGGTGCCATCAGGTCGCGTGGTTGTCTTCTCCTCAGAGATATCTTGGTACTTGAGGATGATGATGCTCGCTCTTCAGCTGCTAAAGTCATCGGCCTTTTATCTCAGGTCCAACCCCTTCCCTAGCAGGCCAGCACCCACAGGGAAAAAAATGGAAAAAGAAAAAGAAAGCAAAACAATTGAGAGCCCCTAATTAGCACTTGTGCATTCTTGATGCTGTAAACTCAGTATGGATAATAATTAGCACCGGTAACTACAGTTATGTGGTTTGTGGTAGTGCCTAAAAAAAATCTCAATGCCAACTCCATTAAGAAATGAGAAGTTTTGGCACCAATCTGCAAATTGCACTCAATTACAGTTTGATGACTATATGTTGGTACTTAGCCTGACCAAGTCACTAAAGAGTTCTTAGATAATGCTTTGATTCATTTAACAGTCAAATAAACAATGATGCTGCTTGCTTTTCTTGTATATGTTGGTACTTAGCCTGACTGATTCACTAAAGAGTTCTTAGATAATGCTTTAATTCATATAACAGTCAAATAAACAATGATGCTGCTTGCTTTTCTTGTATATGCTAACCTGGTTTGTGATGCACAGTATATGGAAGAGAGTGAGTTCACAGAACTGCTTCAAACACTAATTGATTACAGCATGTCCTCTTCTTGGTTCATTAGACATGGCTCCATTTTGACCTTCTCATCAATATCCATGCATTGTCCTTCCCTGCTTTGTGCCTCCCCTCTCTTCACCTCCCTCATGGATCGCCTTAAAGACGCCTTGAAAGATGACAAGGTACATTAGCTACATTTTACCTTTTTAGTACAGTAATTGGGCCAAAGGGTGTTCCATTTATGTTTCTGCTATTCAATTTCCGTGCTCCAGGTCTGTGTTCTGTGTTCTCCAATTTGGCAATTTGTTCATTCATTTTATTGGGTATTGTATCTGTTATATAATTAGTGCACATGTGCAGTATATAATACCTACAAGGTATATTGATTTCAGCATAAATTTATCCACTGTTTCTGGTATTCATCTTCACTGGTGCTTTAATCGACCTGTCATTTAACCATTACTCTTAGAGCAGGACCTGAATTACTCTCCACTCAGTAAATGCAACTTAAATGAGATTGATTGCTTTTTCAATATAATCTGGCTTCCATCAAAGCCTCAATAATGCAATTATGCCTCACTTATTTACCTTGTTGTTGGCCTGATTTTTGTTGTCCTGTAGTTATCCAAACACTGCAATTAAATGCAAAACAATCTAATACCAAAAGAGAACAACCAAACAAGAGGAACTATTACTAGTATATTCAGGCACCGGACCTATATTACTTATTTTGGCACAAGACCATTTCCTATATTTTATGATCTAATGATTTCATATGGTTTAAAACATTCTTGTGTTTTTATGCATGTTAAAAAGTTCCCCATCCGCGAAACAGCTACCAAGGCAATTGGAAGACTTCTTTGTTACCGGGTTCAGTCAGAAGACAGTCTTAATACTCTCCAGCTTCTCCAGCTGCTTGTTTCTGCCTTGCAGGATGACTCCAGTGAAGTGAGGAGGAGAGCACTGTCCTGCATAAAAACTGTTGCGAAGGTTCTTTTGGAAACCTTTTCATTTAAACTATCAATAAAATCAAAGTTAATAGTCATTTATTACAGAGATCCTCTTTATATTTGTACAAACCTTTTGGATCTGAGAAAGCTCTTCAAAAAATTTTAATACGTTCCTTGGACACTATAATGCTATATCTGGGTACCTTTTGAAATCTATTCTTCTTAGAAAGATATTTAAAGTACCTCCAATCCCTCTTTCTGAATTCACTATGTACAGAAGATTTAGAACGAACATCTTATTTTCTGGATGGTGTTTGGGTGGGTATTTATGATTTTCTCGAAATGTTGTTGGTTTGTGGCTTTGTGCTATAAAAGGATACCAGAAACAGTTGTCTGGGTGACGTTTGTAGAGCGAACATCATATCTTGTGGATGGTGTTTGTGAGATATTAACTTTTATACTTTTGTTAAAAATTAGGCAAATCTATCAGCTTTGATGCCAAACATGTCATCGTTGGGCCCTGCAATTGCAGCGTGTTTGAAGGATGGTAGCTCACCAGTTCGCTTATCAGCCGAACGGTGTGCCTTGCATGTATTTCAACTAACGAAAGGTAATACCAAAATGTCTAGACTCTTCTTCTACTAGTGACTTAGACTTGTCTTCTATTGAAGTGTTTTATCGGGCGAACGGTGTGCCTTGCATGTATTTCAAGTCTTGTTCCTTTATTGCTCCTAATCTTAGTAAAAGGTCTTGATTGTGACAGCTATGTTTAACAATCAGGTTCTAGTTATTTAATGTGTTTAGACAATTAGGACTTGAATAATGGCATAGGGCAGCCCATATATTATGTTGTCCTGCAGCTTATGGTTAATTCTATTGCCAAATGGGATCCATCCAAAGCTAGGAGTGTCTCAATATTTTTAACAGCACATCTAACGGTGCAAACTTTCTATTATTATAGGAGCTGAGAATGTTCAAGCAGCACAAAAGTATATTACTGGTTTGGATGCAAGGAGACTTGCGAAACTTCCGGAAGAGAGGTATAACGTGGATCATAATAAAATGGCTTACTTAGTAATGAACTAATGCTCAATAAGATTTGCTGCCACGTATAGACTTGCATTCTCAGTTGAAAATCACCCAAAACCGTCTGGTCTTACATCACAGTTGTGGGCATATTTTTTTTCTGAAAGCAGTAGGCTATTTTAATTTTTAACTATTCATTTCATCCCATAAAATGTCCAGTGACGAAAGTGAGTGGTAATGAACTGATGCTCAATATGATTTGCTGCCACATATAGACTTGCATTCTCTGTTGAAAATCACCCAAAACCATCTGGTCTTACATCACAGTTGTGGGCATATTTTTTTTCTGAAATCAGTAGGCTATTTTAATTTTTAACTATTCATTTCCTCCCATAAAATGTGCAGTGACGAAAGTGAGAACAGTGATGATGAAAAGATAGCCTCATGAAAATACAGGTGGTCTGATCGCACACAAGTTCTGTTGTCTTTGTGGAATATAGATAAATTTTATTTTGAGGTACTATTGCGGCATTTTCACACTTTGTGATACATTTTTGTTCAAGCTCGAATTTGTATTTAGTGCATAATTTTATGAAATCTTATGAAATTTTATGCCCATTTTTGGGATTAGTAAAGCATTAAGCAAACCAACAACAACAACAAAATCGATTAAACCCAAATAAATTGGGATATGTTAGAAATGAAACTAAATCTGAAATCATAGAGATTAGAGATCTCAAATATTAATCCATATATAATAAATCAACAAATCATTAATCAAAACATGAAATAAAAATATATAACTGATTGGGGTCTGGGATTTTATAACTTGCTGTAACATTTGTATGACTGCAAGTCCACTTGTACTGAGTCAATCCTCTGTTTTTCTAATTACAACTGTTGGGATACCTAAGCTAGTCAGCTGCAGTTGTATGACTGCACTTCCACTTGGCGACTATAAAAAATGGCTCGTTGCGCCATGAATCGTGACCTCGGATGTATTCGGAAATGAATGTTTAATGAAAGTACATGCTTTTTAGCAACGGTTGACGAAGACACTACAAGATTCATAGAAATTTGTTTAATTTTAGTTGTTTCGCTGATTGATCACAGTATGTAGTTCCCTTTTATTCGTTACTGTTGATTTTCAAATAAACAAGTGTAAATTTCTATTTGATTACTGAATTTGAAATTATTCATTGTTTAGTCATGAATTTTAAATTATACATTTTTTATCATTGAATTTAAATTATTTATTTTTAATCACTGAATTTTTAAATTATTTATTTTTTAGTCACTGATTTTAAACTATTCATTTTTAATCACTGAATTTTAAGTTATTCATTTTTAGTCAATTTTAAATTATTCGTTTTTTAGTCACTAAATTTAGATCACGTAGGGTGTGATATCGACATTGTTAGAATTTTAATTGAAGAAAAATGAATAGAATGATTAAAATTTAGTGATTAAAAATGAATAATTTAAAATTCAGTGATCTGCAAAAAAATTATCCAATAAACAATTTAAGTTTGTAGCGTTACATCTAGCTCTTAAGCAACATTTATTGCATGCATCCGGTTTCAAATTCATAGCTTCTCTTTTACAATATGACGATCAGTTTATCATTAGACTGTTAATTTAAAGTAATTACTTATAATTTTGTAACATTACATGTAGTTATTAAGGTATTCACCTCCCAAACAAATTCCCAATCGTATTTTAGTTAATTATGACATAGAACGTGCGCATCAACATAATAGGTGTGTTTACAATGTTTGAAAAGTTGATTGTGTGTGCGTGTTTGGATGGATTCATGAAATATGCGAGTGTAGAGAGCTGCTCCCGTTCATTTCCTATTTGAAATTGAATTCATACTCCATTGAGGTCATGGCTTGCTGACTTTATTTTGTTGCAAGCCACGTCTTTATTGGGACAAGAGAAGCCACCAAAAATCTACTCATGAGTGAAAATTTGAGAAAGCACAACTTCAAGCTCAAAACAACGGTTTTGAATAATTTTATTGCAGCATACGTTGCCATGCTATGGCTTTTAATTAAGAAATGGAACGGACAAAAAACCTCATACCTGAGCTTCTTACAACTTGCTATGCAAAAAATGTAAAATCGAACGGCCCTAAAACTCTCCTCCACCATCTATATTTGTAATAGAGGAGTGTTTTTCTTAGTTGTTAGGATATAAAAACAGTGCCTCAAGATTAGAGATCGAAGATTTTATCTTATTGATGATTTTTATTTATTTCTTCTAAATCTTCCAAAAAGAATATGAGAATAATAGTAGTTCCTTCCAATGAAGTTATTTGCATCTACATTCTTTTATGTCTTTATATTTGCCATATCATCCATGAGTATATTATTTTTACATTTCCCAGCTACAAGTTCTCTATCTAGAATATGCAAGTCTTTAACATATATGTAACATTAATAGTATGAATATCACACTCGCTAAGAATTTTTTTGTAGCATATTACAAATCTTAAAACTAATACAACTCAAGTTAAAGAATATATATGCAAAATACTTATAATATGAATACCAGAAGCAACAAAACATTGTAAATCTTAATACTAGTTGATACTTTCAAACTATTATATGTTTAAGACCTTGAGCTTTCATTTGTTGAAGACATTATTAAAGCATTGGGGGGATGGTTGCTCCACTAGGTCCACCAGGGAGAGCTGTAGGCATGTCAGGAGAGCCCTGTAAGAGTTGCTGCTGCTGTTGTTGCCTTGAAGGAGCTTGATTTATTGTTGCGGCATGCCAAGAGATTGGCCACTGGCCAGGGTTTGAGACTGACTGTTGTGACGCCATACCCACGCCTATTTATAATTTACATTGCAAGGAGCTTAATTACAAAGAACGACTTAACAAATTGTCATTATGTCACTTGTCAGTAGAGAAACCACTTCAGCATTTCACAATACTAGATTAATTGATTGTGACTAGTATTGCATTTGCTCATGTTAAATTTTCATTTAGAAATTCAAATGAAATTGTTATTGGAACTAAAAAGAAATTTCATGAGTGTCATGAAAAGTTTTGCATGCGGTTTTAACATATAAAAGTATAATGATAAACAAATGCATGTTGAAGGAAGTCACAATCCAATTATTTACTCATAACAACAATTCTTGATATTCAGCAATGGATGCGATTTTGCTGCCTTAGTTGATACTATCAGCCGGCTGCCATAAGATCCAAACAGCTCCTCTCAAAATCAATGGCCACGATTTAGCTTATAGGGTGTTTTTTAAGATGTATTTTGTGGGCCCCATGAATCATAGATTCAATGGCAGCCGGCTGTCATAACAAGTATGACAGCCGACTGCCATAACAAATATGGCAGCAGATGTGTTTCCATTAAACAATAATTTGCTTCATGCCAATAATATGTTTATTTACAACCTATCAGCTCATTTAAAATGTTACGGAACAAAAAGTTTACATTACACTTACAAACTAAATAGAAAGCAACCTATTTTGAAAGGATGCACAAATGAAGAGATTTCATTGATACCTGGATCAATCCGATTGTGATTGGTAAGGGGAGCATTTAATCCTGGTTGTCTTCTTTTCCATCGAAAGCATCTTTAAAGAAAATTTTCTAAGATAATCAGGTTGAGAACAAAATACAACCAATAGAATGAGAAAGACAATAGACATCAGTTCAACAAATTAAATATTAATGCTGCTACGAACTACATATATTCCAACAGGAGTGTCAATTTTTACCCAACCCAATCCAAAATATCCTAAAAAATTGGGTAGGACAGGTGAAGAAATTGTGACCCTTCAATTTATTTAGATTGCGTTGGGCTGAATTAAGAAAAATAATAAAATAATACTGATCTGATGAGAAACCAATCCAAACCGATCCATTGACATCCCGAATAAGTTATTTTCTCTATTTATGTAAAGAGAATGGAAAATATAAAATATCATGGCTTGTTGCGTTCAATTGTTAAAGCCAGGGTCCTAGAGTTCACTTCCGCGGAGTTCAGTGCCACGATTCTGGAATTGAGCCAATTGTTAAATTACAATTTCTTAAAAAGAGGCAAAAGCTCTTCAGTAGTTTCCACTAGGGTATTGCAAAACTCAACAAAGATCCTCAATTGAAATTAGGATAAAAAGAACCACAAAATTAACAAACAGTAGTGCTACTGCTTTTGCGAACATGCAATGTCCTAATAAAATGTTTAAAATAATTATATAATAACTAACAATAAAATAATTAAAAATTAGTAAAATAAAAAAATACGTGACTAGTAGCAGCACTGTAGCCTCGAATCTCACAGCAGTTTTCTGAAGCTCATTTAATCCCTCTGGTACTGGCACCGGAAGATGCCTCATTAATATATCCATTCTAAAATCATAAAACCATTCAATGAACTGACTAACAGACTCAGAACTAGTATCATAAATTTAAATACACATACAGAAATGTCCCAATATTTCAGATTATTGCCATATCAATTGATAATAGTCAGATGAAATGCTTGTACAAGAATTTGACAAATAAATGGATTGTATGAAATAAGGGTTTGTTTGGCACTCCATGGAATAGTAAAAAGTAGGAATAAAATTGCTATTCCGACGAATTAATTTGCCAAACAAATTTTGGACTAAGTAGAAGAGTGCGGAAGAGTGTTAATCCGACCAATTTATAGATGGAATACCGGATTAGCTCTCGTCGGAATAGCGATTATTGTTTGATTATATTATATTATATTATTATATTATGATTATGATTTATTATTATTATATTATTTATATTATTATTATTATTATTATTTATTATATTAATATTATGATTATTTATTATTATATTATCATCACTATTAGTATTATTATATTATTATAATGATTGTTATTATTATATATTATCATCACTTGTTAGTATTATTATATTATTATTATTTATTATTAGATTATAATAAATATTATTTTAGTAATATATTATTATATTATGAATATAAATATAATTATTTTATTATTATATTATTATGATCATGATATTCATTATTATATTATTATTATAATTTTATTATTATTATATCATATTATGATTTGGTTATATTGTTATAATTATGATTATTTAGTATTATTATATTATTATATTATTATATTTTAATTATGATTATGATTATATTATTATTATATTATGATGATTATGACTATGATTATTATTACTTATTATTATTATTATTTTATTATTTTATTATGTTACATTATATTATTATATTATGATTTATTTTTTTTTTTATTATATTATTATTATTATATTATTATGATTATGACTATAATTATTATTATCATGTTTATGATTATGATTATGATTTGATTATGTTATATTATATTATTATATTATGATTATATTATTAAAATTAAAATTATTTATTATTATAGTATTATTATTATTATTATTATTATTATTATATTACTATATTATGCTTATGTTTATATTTTGATTATATTACTATGATTATAACTATGAATATTATTAATTATTATGATTATTATGATTATTTTATTATTATTATTATACCGTGAGTTTAAGCTCACGGAGGCCTTCCGTTAGTTAACTCAAAAAGTACATCAAATCATCTCCAATTTTTAATTTATCATGCTCATTAAATCCTTTATATGAAAATCTCGTGGGATGCAAAAATTTGGAGTGTTTTGAGTTTTTTAAGTCATGGTTTTTTTTTATTTTTGAAAATTAGCTCTAAAGATAATAATAAAATATTTGATATTTGAACATCATTTTTAAAAATTAAAAACGATGACTTAAAAAACTCGAAACACTCCAAATTTTTGCATCCCACAAGATTTTCATATAAAGGATTTAATTAGCATGATAAATTAAAATTTGGAGATGATTTGATGTACTTTTTGAATTAAGCTCACGGAAGACCTCCGTGAGATTAAGCTCACGGTATCTTTACTCTTATTACTATAATTATTTTACTATTATTTTTATTATCATCATCATTATTAGTATTATAATGATTCATATTTTAACTATTCTGATTAACAACTGTCAAACGATATTTTCACTCTTCCGAATAATCAAAAATATCACTCTTCTACCACTTTTCCAAAAAAAACACTATTCTATCTCTATTTTAAAATTATCACTCTTCCAAAACTATTCCTTGATTCGCCAAACGAATCCTAAGAGATTTGAAGATCGACTCTCTATAGAGAAACAAAACACCTACAAAGATCAAATTGCAAGCATTTTGAAATAGCCAAACAAATTTAGCAAAGGACGGATGAAACTACTTCAAAGGTTTTGGAAGAATTCCTCCTTGCTTAATTGAAGCTCTTAATAAATACTTCTTTCCGGCCAAAATCCACCTAAAATAAGATTCAAAACCCGAAGAAAGATAGGTGAAAAATCTCACATTTTGTTCACGATTCTTTGGCGAGTTTCCGGCTGCAGTTGCAAGCGCCAGTCAAGGTTACCGTTGGAATCGGGTCGAACACCCAGAACAGGGGCTGTAGCAGCGCCAAACAAAGTTAGCTTACAAATAAATTACAATTGTTTTTTGGGAATGGATAATTCAGATGTCTAGGATCGATTCTGGTATGATATGACATCGGACAACGAATTCAGACTCATACTAAAGAATCATCAAACAAATATGGATTCCGGAGTATTATCTAAATCTTTCCAGCAATAAAAATATCGATTTATTTAATAATTTGTGCGAATCTCACAGCAACCTCAGGTAAAGGGTACTGGAAGATGCCTCTTTAATGTATTCATTCTAAAACCACAAAACCATTCAATAGACAGATCAACAGAGTCGAACTTATAAAATTGTTTAATGTCACAACTGAAACTCTCTTTATTCCACTCTCTTCAACATTACATCAATATTTTTTTATAGACTTAAGTTTACACACGAGTCAGTACTCTAATAGACTCAGTTGCTACAGTGTTAACTAACTAACTAACTATCTTCAACTACGTTTCCATTGTCTTCTATACTGGAAGTGTCCAGTTCTTGAGTTTCTACACGCCCCCTCAAACCCAGCATTGTGGAGCAAATGGTGAGCTTAGATCTTAGTGATTGAAACCTTGATCTCGATAAACTTTTTATAAATACATCTGCTATCTGATCCGCAGAACAGATGAATTGGATTGACAACTGTTTAACTGCCAATTTCTTCCGAATAAAATGATAGTCCAGCTCTATATGCTTCATGCGCGCATGGAACACAGAATTTACAGCCAAGAACGTGGCACTGAGATTATCACACCAGATTGAAGAAACTGTCATAGTAGCATAGCCAAGTTCCTTCAGGAAGCCTGAATCCACACAACTTCAGTTGTAGTGACCGCCATTGCACGATATTCAGTTTTTGTAAAGGATCTAGCGACTGTAGCTTGCTTCTTTGAAGACCATGACACAATGTTAGGACCAAGAAAGACTGCAAAACCTGTAGTGAATCTTCGATCATCAGGGCATCCACCCCAATCAGCATCACATAATGCTTGGATGGGTAGTTCTGTCGAGTGTTGCAGATGTAAACCACAGCCAATTGTACCTTGAATATATCTCAGGATGCGTTTGACTGCTTGCCAGTGAGTATCAGTCGGTTGTGCAAAGAATTGAGAGACCTTGTTAATTGCATAAGTAAGATCTGGATGGGTGAGTGTGGCATACCGAAGCATGCCCACAATGGTTCTGTACAGGGTTGGATCAGCAAGCAGTTTGCCATCAAACTTGGATAGTTGTACCCATGTGGCAAGAGATATCTGACATGATTTTGCACCTGTCATTTTAGTTTTATCCAAAATAGAAGTGAGATATTTAGATTGAGAGAGATGAACACCATTATCAAGAGATGTGACTTGAATACCAAGGAAATAATTAAAAGGACCCAAATCCTTGAGAGAGAACTGAGCATCTAGGGAATTTATAAGGCTTTGAATGGTTGTCTTGTTGTTCCCAGTGACAATAATGTCATCAACATACATAAGTATCAAGATAACACAATCAGGAGAGGAATGTATGAAAAGAGAGTGGTCTGACTGAGATGAGTGGAAGTTTTGAGATAGGAGAAACTGTTTCAGTTTGTGAAACCAAGCCCTTGACGCTTGTTTCAGGCCATATAGCACTTTTTTCAATTTGCAAATATAAGAAGGGTGTAAGGAATCAACAAATCCAGGGGGGCTGCATCATGTAAAGAGTTTCTTGAAGGTCACCATGCAAAAATGCATTAATGACATCAAGTTGATAAAGGTACCAGTGATTAGAAAGTGCAATGGTGATCACTATCTGTACAGTAGTTGATTTAATCACAGGGCTGAAGGTGTCAAAATAATCAAAATCCTTCTCTTGTGTATATCCTTTGGCCACCAAACGAACTTTATATCTTGCAATACTACCATCAACCTTTTTCTTGATTTTAAAGAGCCATTTGCATCCAATAACATGAGTATTGGCAGGGAGTGGTACAAGGTCCCATGTAGAATTGAGAGCCAAGGCAGTTAATTCACTAGCCATTGCTTGGCGCCAGTGAGGGAATTTAGCTGCACTGGTATAACTAGTAGGTTCAACTCTGCAGTGGTGTACACCTGATGATTAGGAAATAGTCTTGGCTTGAGAGAGTTAGTTTTGTGTCTAGTTTGCATGTGATGAGTAGAGGAGGTGAGAGAAGGTGATGGAGTGCTGGTATCAGGGAATGAGGGAGAGAGATGAGATGAGGGTAAAATAGTAAGAGAGTGAGAAGGCAGAGGTTGAAGAGGGGACAATGAAGGTTCTGACACATTCTTGAATGAGAATTGTGTCTCATTGAAAATAACACGTCTTGAAATGAATTTTTTTTGTGTTGGAAGGTGAAGACACCTATAGCCCTTGTGTTGCTGAGATTAATCCATAAAAATACATTCTTCAGATCTTGATTGAAGTTTGTGCTCAGTATAGGGTCTAAGTAGTGGAAAATAAGCATAACCAATGGTGTGAAGAAAATTATAATCAGGTTTTTGCTGAAACAATTTTTGAAAAGGAGAAATAAGAGTTGTATGAGTGGAAGGAAGGCGGTTAATGACAAAATTGACACTAGAAAAGATCCAGTCCCAGTAAGAAAGAGGTATACCAGCATGATACATTGTTGCTAGACTTAATTCAACGAGGTGATGATGTTTTCTCTCAGCCAAACCATTTTGTTCTGGTGTATATGGGCAAGATAATTGAAATTGAAATACTGGATATTTTGTTTGCAACGGTTTAAACTCCAAACTTCCATCACACTGAACATTTTTAATAGAGCAAGAGAGCAAATTTTTAACTTTTTCTTTGAATTTAGTAAAGATATTTACAATATCAGATTTGCTGGCACATGTATAAAACCAGCTAAATCGAGTGAACTCATCGATAAAATGCACATAGTACTTATAACCATTATTGGAAACAACAGGAGATGAGCCCCATAGATCAGTATGATGAGCCCCATAGATCAGTATGAATCACTTGGAGGGGTTGAGAAGTATGAGATGTAGAAGGTGTAAAGGGAAGCTTATGAGCTTTTGCTTTATTACAATCTGAACAAAAGGAAAAATTCAGACTAGAAGAAGAAATGGTTTTGTTCTTGCATATTGAACTGATCAAAGAGGGAGAGCAATGCATCAACCTTGAATGCCATGTGTCAGGAGAAAGAGAAGATACTTAAAACACCTGATGATGCTAAGTGAAAGTCTGAACTGCATAAAGACCATTAGTGAGAGTACCATGCAGAAGAACCTTCTTTGTTAACTGATCCTTGACAAAGCAATGAGTGGGTGAGAACTTAATAAAGAGAGAGTTATCTTTGAGCAATTGAGCACTCAGTAAATTCTTAGTTATATGAGGTACATGCAGTACATTAGTAAGGTGAATGGGTCCAAAAGCAGTTTGTACAGTACCATGCCCAATATGATATATAGACAAATCTGTTCCATTGGCCATATAAACAGTGTCAGAACCTTGATATGGCTGAGTGTAACTCAAGTTATTAATATCAGGTGTAACATGTGTAGTTGCTCCAAATATTTAGTTTGAGTTGTAGTGTCTTGATATTCCTAAAGAGTGTTATTAAACATACATGTAGGAGTGTTATTAAACATACGTAATCAATTAAAAAGAAAAAGAGAAGTAACATAATATTTCTAAACATACATGTATCTATTTTATCTTTCATGTTGCGGCAGGTGCAGAAGATTGAGCAGGAACAATAGGAGTTTGTGCTGCTACCGGAGTTGGAACTGGCTCAGATAGTAATGCCTGAGGTTGTGAAGATGTGGTACCAACATATCGTATGTCAAACCGATGGTAACAAGTGACAGCAGAATGACCCCATTTATAGCAGATCTGGCATGCTGACTCAGTGTGTTGTGACTGGTACCGACCTTTACCCCTACCTCTATGACCTCCTATTCCTCTATAATATTGTGATCTCGGTTGAGTTTGACTAAAATTGCTCTTGAAAGAAGGATTGGAATTAGAACTAGATGTATAGAGAGCAACAGGGGTAAAATTATCAGAGTGTGAGGAAGTGAGGTTGGCAGAAAAGGAGGCAGATGATTTGGAGGTAGCTTGGATGCGTGCTTCATGAGACAATAGTAAGCTTTGAAGTTCTAACATGGATTGTCAGCTGAGCGCATGGAAAATGCAGTGACAAAGGATTCATAATCTGAGCCAAGTCCTTGGAGTGTATACAAGACAAGATCTTGATCAGAGATTTGACATCCAATGCTTCGTAATCGATATGCTAGTGATTGGATATGTTGAATAAATTGTGCACACGTAGAACCACCTTTCTTCAAGGTTTGCAGAGAAAGTTTGAGTTCAAGGATTTTCGCCACCGATTGTGAGGTATGAGATATTTGAAGTTGTTGCCAGAGCTGATGAGACGTTTCAGCATTAAGCACTTGTGCAAGAATTGGAGCTAAAATAGAGCTGAACAACCATGCAAGACTCAGTTGATCCTATTGATTTCATCTTGCAAACTCAGGATTAGATGTACCGACACCGTTGGAATTGATGAAGCGATCTGGCACACTTCTTGATCCATCCACAAACCGATTAAATCATGATCACGTAGTACTGGAAGTACTTGAGATTTTCATAGCAAGTAATTATCGTGATTCAAGATTGTGTGAATTTGATGGGAAAATTGGATTGGTTGCTCTGATCGCACCATAGCTATGTGAATATTTGGTGTAGTTAACATGACTCAGTAAAAGAAAATAGAGACTAATAAATGTGAGCGCTGGCTCAGTTGAAGGCTGCTGATACCATATAAAATTATTTAATGTCACAACTGAAAATTCTCTTTATTCCACTCTCTTCAGCATTACATCAATATTTTTTTATAGGCTTAAGTTTACACACGAGTCAGTACTCTAACATACTCAGTTGCTACAGTGTTAACTAACTAACTAACTAAGTATCTTCAACTACGTTTTCATTGTCTTCTATACTAGAAGTGTCCAGTTCTTGAGTTTCTACAGAACTAATATTATAATTCTAAATACACAGTTATAGAACTATCCCAAGTTTTCAGATTACTACCTGTCTGATATTATCAATTGATAATAGTTAGATGAAATGCTTGTACAAGAATAATGCTAATACATGGAACGGTTATGTATAAAATAAGACACTCGAAGATCATCCCACCGTAGAGAAACAAACCAAGTTAAAAAAATAAAGAGACCAACAAATATCAAATTGCAAGCAGTTCGAAGTAAACAAGCGAATTTGACAAAAGAGAGAGAGAGATTTTGGAAGAATTACTCGCCATTTTACAGTTTCTCCCCGGCCATACAAATAGAAGTTTATTCTAAGATATGTAAACTTTAAGACTTTTTTTTTTATAAGTTATCATATAAAAATAATGAGATACCATATCGACATGATTTAATATGAATATGTTAGAAATAGTTACTTCAAAGTATTAAAATAATTATTATTGAAATATATTATTTTTAATATATTTATCTCTACTCCTTATTAAGCAATGATTCAGATTTTTTTTATTAAATTTTTAGAGCTAATATCAGTTATTGGATTGAGTTATTCGTCAAATAATATTATTATCTCTATGGCCATTTGTGTTGAAGTTATAATTTTCTCTCAATTTTGTTTGTTATATGAAATGCTGCATAATTTAGAAGTATAATTGCTCTATTTTATTTTTTTCTTAAATTGCCATCAATTAGGAAATTTAACTTTCCTTAAATTCTGAATGATGATTTTTCTTTCAATTTTATATTTATTTTATATTAATTATGTATTCATGATTGAATTTTATATTAATTACTAAATTATCTTTATTTTACACATTAAGATATGAATTTTTATATTTTTAAAATACATCATCATAGGAACACATGGATAAAATATTAATAATCCATTACATGAAAAAATAATTAAACTTTGTGTTAAAGATGAAAGCCTTTTTTTATAATATAAAGAAACATTAAAAAAAATGTCACACCCCAGAATAAATGAAACGGATTAGGGGTGCTAAATCCCGCCACGTACGCACGACGAGACGTGCGTACGAAAGACTAAATGAATAAAATAAGAAAAATCACGGAATAAACAAAACAATAATAATAAAATATACATGACCATACAGTCCAGAATGAACAAAGAGAATACAACGCCTACATAGGTGGGGGCTAACTCCATCGGAATGGACAGCAATCTCTCAAATAAAAACCCAAAAGAAAGAAATAAGACTCAAAACCCGATGGATCCTATCTGACTACCCGGCTCACATACAAATGCAGCGAAGCATCCCTATCATCGCGCAGGACTGTCCCTAAGCACTCACCCTAGCAAAAATCCCGAACCTGAAAATACCTGGATCCCACATCCACCGTGGAAACGTGAGTAATTTTATAAATTACTCAGTACGGATTTAGATCCAGCCTTAAGATTTGATCTTCTTTCCTAGACTGGACCTAAAAACCGATACTGATGTTTGAAATGTAATATAATATTGATGAGTAAATATAATAATATTATTATACACATTTGACCTACATGATATGACATGATATGGTAAAGAAACCCGAAATAGAAAATTCTGTGGAAATAATAATATAATATAAAGTATAAGGTACGAGAGTCAAACACCCGTAATAAATACCCAGATTGTAAATTTACCAGACTCAACCCGAACGGGCACTACCAGGGCCCAACTTACTAACTCGGGCCTTGCCTAAGCGGGCACTACCATGGCCCAACTTACTAACTTAGGACTTTATATTTGTGTAGCGACAACGACGCGCAAACGACAATTCGGGCTCCCGAGGCGATAACGCCCTAGGAGAGTAAACGGCTATAAAGCACGTACTCTGGTCTGCTGAATCTGGTAATTTACCTTACAAAAATAGAAACAAACGGATATAGTATGTCTTCAGTTGTCATATCGTAAAAAGGAGATAACTACCCGTGAATTAACAAATCGAAAACAAATGAGAGCCTACACTGTACCAACCAAGGGTCAGAGGACCGCATCCCGTAAAAGTGTCAAAACGAAATATAAACAAATGGGAGCCTACACTGTACCCACTAAGGTCAGCGGACCGCATCCCGACTTTCTCTGTATCAACTAAGGGCCAAAGGAGAAAGCCCTTCGGACAATACTAGGATCCTAAATAAGCCGGATAGATATAATAATATAGTACCACGAAATAGATTCCAGTCTCGGATATGGCCGCCCACACTAAACACTGAAGTACACGACATCCTAATCGCTCAAATTTGGATTAAATATTTAATCATATAAAGAATAATAATAAACTATAATAAGAATCAAAAGAAAACACTCCGACACAGCCGAACCCGCCAAATGACGGGATCGGTGGATAACCCGACATGCGAGGATGCGCAGTGCATATACAGACCGGTGGGTCCCACGGCCTATGGGTCACCGTACGTAACCACAACGGTCTGGTTATGCAAGGCAACTCCGACTGAGAATTACCCGGTCCGCCTCTCAGCACTCCCATGCATTTAATGCATGATTAACTGCCTGACTTAATTAATAATTAGTGATAGTAATAATATTTTCCTAATAATTATAATCTATAATTTGAATTATTTAATTCTATCTGATCCTATCTCGGGACTATTTCCGGATCCTACTCCTATCCTATCTACGTGCAGTATGACATGATATGACATGTAAATGCGGGTATGTCTCAAACATGCTGGTCAATTTACCGGATGCATATGACAGGTCAGATTTAGTCTCTACAAATTTTTGGTCAGAAAATATCGCAATTCAGATTTATTTTAAAAATAATTTCAATTTCGGTTTGGGTTCCTATTTCTGAAGAAAGAAAATTAAATCCCACGAAACCGTACCTAGGAGTGCTGGTGAGGATCACGGAGTCGCTCTACTCCGGAGGTAGATCACCGGCCTCGGGGTCGATGTCCGCGTACGTCTGGTCGGGAGCGACCTCGTACTCCGCGAATGGATCCGAGTCGACAGTATCACCTATTTTAATTAGACGTTTATTAGTTTTACTTGATTTACTTAACAATTAATAACTAAATTAGATTGATAATTTATTAAACGGTCGTTCGGGTTTTATCGTCTTTTCTTGAAAATTTCGAAAAGATTCTTCTTCGCATCTATATATGTGTCGAAATTTTAGTTTATCGCATATTGATCCGTTTAGTTGTGTTTAACATTCTTGATCGCGTTTATACGTTCATACTTTATTTTAAATTTCGAGTTTATGGATTTAATTATCAAATCATTTAATTTAAAATAGAGAAATTGATTAATATATAATATATAATATATCTAATATTTTATTCTAATATTTTTTTATTTATTCAAAAATAAAGAATTTAATTAATATATATTTTTTTTTATGTATATTCTTTATTTCTAATATTTTTTAAATCTAAAAATAGAGAAATTGATTATATATATATATATATATATATACTAATATATATTCATTATATCCTAATTATTATTCTTATTAATTTTGTTTTTATTATTATGTATATATATATATTAAACATTATATTTTCATAAATTAGCAAAATAATTTAAAATAAATTAAAAAGGAAAACTTAAAAGAAAAATTAAAAATAAAAGGAAGTAAACCAATTTAAGAAAATTATTATCGTTTTATTACTGTGTTGGTGTTTTAATGTTCAGGATCATACGCTGACTACCAAATCGTTGGTGCCAATGCACCGATATCCCGAATCGGGAGCAGTCGGGGAATATAATCATTTCCCGATTCTTTAAGTTTACGTATTAGTCTATGGATACCGCCTAACCTTTCGGGGCGGCTTCAATTAATTTATCAAGTTTTCAAGTTATTTACATTTTATTATCTGAGTACTTTTAAATATTGGGCCTTATTTATTCATGTCTAATCCTAATTATTTTAAGTTAATTTTAATTTCATTAGTCGGCCCAATCCTTAATTTAAATCCTGAAAATTTCAAAGGGCCCAAATTTCTCATCTAAAGGTCCATTTGTCCTTATTCATCTAATTATTCCCATAGGGCCCAAAAGCAACCGGCCCATTAACCCATTCAGCACACAACAATAAAAAATACAACAGACCAGCATAGCCACACGGGCCAAGGGCGGCTTAGCAACCAGGGACAATGAACAGGTCAAAAAACCAGCAAGACAAAGGTGGTACCAGCAACTGATTTCGGTACAGCACCATTCAATACAAACAGAACCCGAAATTACAAAATAAACCACTATCCCGAAATATCAGCACCACCCACCAAGTATTTAACCAACACCAGAATCCCAGTAAACCAAGCAGTCTTATGTACCAGCAAAGTAAATCAAATCCAACCCATCCAACAACTCAGGTGTAACAAAAATAAATCAGCAGGACAACCCCATAAAGCAAGGCAATCCACACTCAGTACTAGTATAAGGACGATATCAGACCCACACCAGTCAGAAAGGACAAGGCAATTGAAAGGGTAATACACCAGTGCACAGAACCATAACCCAGTAACAGATGACAGGGGTAAGACCCATATAGGCTCAGACAAGCTAGGGGCAGTCAAGACCACACAAGGAGTTCCAAGTGCAGAACCAAAATCCCACAGTCAATAACAGACAAGCAAACCAGATTCAGCAACCAAATCGAGAACAGAAATCAGAATCACCACGACAGTCAGACAAATTCAGGGGCATGCTAACACATAAATACCCCAAATTAAATATCAGAATCAGTAACTGAGGGGGGACAGTTTAGTGTAATACCAACATTTTGCCAGCACAACTACAAACCAACAAAATAACCACAATACAGAATAGGCACAGCCCCTCAAGCAAGTCACACACAACACAAAAGGAAAAACCAGGCTAGGGTTTACCAGCAAGGAAATCAAGCAGGCAGCAGAAGGAAAAATGGGTGCAAAGCAGAAATCTCAACGAGCGGGTCAGGGTCTATCAAAGCCGAGCCTCTCCTCCTCAGGGATGCCGACCACAACCTTGTTTCCCCTCTAAAAGAAAATAGATTTTTCTTGTACAAGCACAGTATTGTTCTCACCAGTAAAATTTTGGGGTCTAATCTCATCGCATGAGAGCTTACGCAAACCAGAGGGGAAGAAGGGGGCCAGGCACCTCCTTAAAAAGGAAAGGACGGTGAGTGTACAGGGCAGCAAGTGGGCAAGTGCGGTCGGGGGGCTTGATGGCCTAGGGTTTGATGGGACAGCCATCACAGCCACCAAAATGATAGTGAGGGTGGAGGAAAAAGGGTGAGGGTAGTCGGCTTCTCGTGGAGAGCGAGTAGGGTTAGGGACGGGGAAGCAGAGAAACCGAGGCGGAAAAAGGGGGCGAGATCGAGGGGTTTTAATGGGATGTGACCATGCGGGTGGGAGGAGAAACGAGAGAGAGACAGCATGAGAGAGAGAGAGAGATAAATGACAGAAAAATTAAAGAGGAGAGAGAGAGTCGATGAGAGAGAGGGGGTGTGGGGGCGGGTAATTAATAGGGGGGAGAGAGAGATGAGTGAAAGGAAGGGATTCTCTGTGGCCGAGGCTTGCGGCCATTGGTGTGGTAAAAATTCGAATTTTAAATTAACAATCAAATTAATTTTTATTATTAGTATCTATATATGCATTTATATTGCGGCTTACGTTATTTACTAATTTGTTTTAAATTATTTTATTTAGCTTGATTGATTTATTATTTCTTTCAAATTTAACGTTTATTTGTATTAAATTTTTAATTTCAGTTCCTTTAATTTAATTAAAATTGAGTTTGTATCTACTTAATTTCGTTGGTCATTGATAATTAAACGATTTATTTACCTATTTAGTATATATTATATTTACATATATATATATATATATATAATTATATTCCCTACATTTTTTAGTTAAGTTATTTATTTACTTACGTAAGTTAAATTTTGTTCATTGTCTAATTTTTTTTTCCATTAATGCCTAATTAAAATTTACAGTTTGACAAAAAAAAGAGAGGATGGCTTTCAATGGATTAAAAATAATAATTTCTCAGTGGAGAAAGATTGCTTTAAACCATTTATGAAGGATTTTTTTAGAGATATTTTCACAAAGTCACTGGACAAAGTAAGACAAAGTAAGGCTTCTAAATATACAATAAGTTGGGCTCACACACGATTATACTTCTCAGGCAAATTATATATCAAATAACAATTATACGATTTTGAGACGTTTGTATATCATAGGCAAAACTGTACTCATCGAAACATTACAAATTGAAGTTTTCTCGTACAAACTTCATATTCACTATTCATCCATTAATATTTCAAATAATCTATTATTTATCCTTAACATTTTTTCTTAAATAATTGGACATAACAAATTTATTGAAAAATATTAAACTAAATTATTATTTGTCTTCTCTTTTCTTTCTGATACTCTATCCTCTCTCTCTGTCCGTTCTGATTTTTTTTTTTTTTGCTATATTGGATTTAATCAACGGTTAATGCAGATTATTTTAGTTGCATTTATTCCTTCTGTAATGGCATCCAATTAGTATAATGTACTAACATGGTGCTGCGTACCAAATAATCAAATGGATACAGAAAAATAATCTCTACGCTTGAACAAGTTTTAACCATTTCTTTTGGGCAAATTAAACAACAAATTCAGGAAATATGCACGATCACGTAAAGGAAAATTAGCCAACGATTTGCAAAGCATTTAGTTTTGTTTATAGAAACTACGGTAATAATGCCACTAATATTACCCACATGCACGATATATATCTGAACCAACCAACAGGTATTACTGACTAAATTTACATATTCAGATTATTTCAAAAAAAAAAAAAAGATTGACATATTCAGTTGCGCATCCCCCCCCCCCCCCCCCCCCTAAATTCACATTCATCTTCCAGCCAAAAAGCGAGCACAAGATCTGACTGCTCAAGAGGTGAAATTTTCATCAATATCTTGTTCCTCAGTTATAATTCCTTCTCCTGTGCACACAATCCCCACATATTTTGCACTTCCTCGATTCCTCTACGGTCTTGTCTATAGAAAAGATAATTTGGTCAGAAGCAGACACTAGTCAGCACTTACCATTCAGAAAAGCATTAATAAGGAACTGTAATGATTAATATACATTGCAAGGAGCTTAATTACAAAGAACGACTTAACAATATAGAGTTATACTAGAAAAAAATTCATCCGCGATACTTTTCTACTTTTAAAAATACTTGTATGTTTTTATTATAAATAAAAAATATATTTTACTTATAAATAATTTATATAAAAATCAATTACAAAGACTCTTAAATTTATTAATAAAATTAATTTATTATTTAATAAAATATGATTTACAAAATATATTTTTTTAATACTGATGTATAATAGTTAGTTAATTAATAATTTATCTGATGGATAAATTCTTTTTCGAGACCTATTAATGCATGGTAAAAAATAAAAAAAATTGAGAGAAAAATGATATTGGTTAAAATCCGAACTATTATTTTTTAAAAATATTAATTCACACAGTTCCATTAAGGGTGTTTTTGTCATTATGAAAAAGCTGAAAAGCTGAAAATTACTAGACAAATACAAGACAAGCGCTCTTTATAATATATTGGTATAGATATTGATAGATAAGCTAAAGGTAGGTCTACCTGTGGACATCCGACTGTGACCAGACATTCTCCTTTCATATACTTATATTCATTATGTGCAATTGTCAGTAGAGAAACCACTTCAGCATTTCACAATACTAGATTAATTGATTTTGACTAGCATTGCATTTGCTTGAGAAGAACTTAAATTTTCATTTGGAAATTAAAATGAAATTGTTATCGGAGCTAAAAAGAAGTGTCATGAAGTGAGATAAAAAAAATGCATGTGGATTTAACATATAAAAGTATAATAATAAACAAATGCATGCTGAAAGAAGTCACAATCCAATTATTTACTGATAACAACAAATTCTTGATTTTCAGCAATAAGTTGCTTCATGCCAGTAATAGGTTTGTTTACAACCTGTCGGCACATTAAAATGTTACGGAACAAAGATGTTTATAGTACACTTACTCATAAACTAAATATAGGAAGCAACTTATTTTGAAAGAATGCACAAATGAAGAGATTTCATTAGTACCTGGATCAATCCGATTTTGATTGGTAAGGGGAGCATTTAATCCTGGCTGTGTCTTTGTTTCCATTGAAAGCATCTTTAGAGAAATTTTTCTAAGATAATCAGGCTGAGGACAAGGCACAAACGATTGAATGAGAAAGACAATAGACACTAGTTTTCAATAAATTAAATACCAATAGCTGCTACACAAACTATGTATATTCCAACAAGGGTGTCAATTTCATTCAACCCAACCCAAAATGACCTAAGAAAAAATGGGTAAGGTACAGATGAAAAAAAATTGACCCATCAATTTATTTGAGTTGAGTTGGGTGAAGAAAAAATATAAAATAATAAAGACTTGATCAGAAACCAACCTGATCCGATCCATTGACATCCCAAATTCCAGCATAATATGACTTCAACTTGAATGATTTTGTATAATTTCGAAAACCTTAAATCTGTTTTCAGAATATAAATTGAAGAGACATGGCTCTGGAGTTGGGTGTCACAGCCAATTGTTCAATTACAATTTCTTAAAAGCAGACAAAAGTTCTTCAATAGTTTCCACTTATGTATTGCAAAACCCAACAAAGATCCTCAATTGAAATTAGGACAAAAAGAACCAAAAAATTAACAAACAGTAGTACTACTGCTTTTGCGAACGTGCCATGTCCTAATAAAATGTTTAAAAGAACTATATAATAACTATCCATAAATTAATTAAAAAATAGTAAAATAAAAAATTACCTGACTAGTGGCAGCACTGTAGATCTTCTCCTCAAATCTTACAGCAATTTTCTGAAGCTCATTTAATCCCTCTGGTACTGGAATCGGAAGATGCCTCTTTAATGTATCCATTCTAAAATCACAGAACAATTCAATAAACTAATTAACAGACACGAACTAATAATATAAATCTAAATAAACAGATAGAATACCCGAGATTTCAGATTATTGCCTTTCTGATATTATCAATTGATAATAGTCAGATAAAATGCTCGTACAAGAATTTGACAAATACATGGATTGTATGAAATAAGACATTTGAAGATCATCCCATTATAGAGAAACAAAAGACCTACAAAGATCAAATCGCAAGCAGTTTGAAATAAACAAACAAATTTAACAAAGGATGGAGGAAACCACTTCAAAGGTTTTGGAAGAATTACTCCTTGCTTAATTACAGCTCTTAATTAAATGCTTCTTTCCGGCCAAAATCCACATAAAATAAGATTCAAAACCCGAATAAAGATCGGTGAAAAATCTCACATTTTGTTCACGATTCTTTGGCGAGCGTCCGGCTGTAGTTGCAAGTGCCAGTCAAGGTTAGCGTTGGTTTCCAGTCCAGCACTAGAACTGGGGCCCGTAGCAGCGCCGCCTTGCGCAGCATTCCAGTTAGAGTCCATACTTGGTCTCTGTAGCTCCTGTATAGAAACGAACGAAAAAAAGCCTCAATATACACAGTCAGATTCAGGGATTTAAACAAAGAGAGATGGACAGCAACGGAGCGAGAAACCATCTGGTTCTGCTGCAACTGATTTTGTTGCATCTGTCTCTGTTGCATCTGCTTTTGCTGCATTTGCAAATGCTGTTGCTGTAAGTCGGTCACATTGTTGGTCTGTTGCATAGGAATAGTGGAATTCTGCATGGCAGCTTGCGGCTGTTGCTGCTGCTGCTGCCGCATGAGGGGCTGCTGTTGAAAGGACCCAACTTGTCCCACTGGTTGTTGCTGGACTGAGTTCAGTTGAGCCTGTTGCATCCCACCCGTTGGCATAGTTGACATCATCCCAGATCCTCCTGCGAGTGCTGAAGACATCTGCATCTGGGTCTGCTGCAATAGATTCTGCTGCTGCTGCTGCAGCTTTTGACGCATCACTAGCTGATGTTGATGGTACAGCATTTGATTTTGTGATGTCAGCTGCTGCGGCTGTTGCCGTCTCTGGGTGTTCGAATACATATCAGTCTGGAGTATACCAGTGGGTCCACCAGGACCAGCAGTACCAGCAGGTCCTGACATGGGATTGCAGTTGCTTATTGATGGCCCTGACATTGGGGGGATGGTAGCTCCACTAGGTCCACCAGGGAGAGCTGCAGGAATGTTAGGAGAACCCTGTACGAGTTGTTGCTGTTGTTGTTGCCTTGAAGCAGGAGCTTGGTTCATTGTTTGTGGCATGCCAAGAGATTGGCCAGGGTTTAGAACTGGCTGTTGTGACGCCATACCCACGCCTGTTTGTAATTTACATTGGAAGAGCTTAATTACAAAGAACGACTTAACAATATAGAGTTATACTAGGAAAAAAAAACTCATCCGTTGTGCGGAACTCTTTTTAAAAATAGTTGTATGTTTTTATTATAAATAAAAAAAATATTTTACTTAGATATAATTTATGTCAAAATCAATTACAAAAACTCTTAAATTTATAAATAAAATTAATTCATTGTTTAATAAAATACGATTTACAAAACATAACAATTTTCCTTTTTTAAATACAGATGTATAGTAGATAGTTTCCTTTTTTAAAAAAACTTAAAAATAGTTTATTATTTATTTGATAGATAAATTCTTTTTTCTAGACCTATTAATGCATGGTAAAAAAATAGAAAACGAAATGGAGTGAAAAAATGACATTGGTCAAAATATGAACAGTTAGTTTTTAAAAATATTGATTCACGACATTCAATTAGAGGTTTTTTTGTCATTAAGAAAAGATTGAAAAGCTGAATATTACTGGACAAATATAGTACATACGCTCTTCATAATATAGTATAGATAGATATATACAACTTTAAAATGTAGTATAGATATAGATAGATAGCTAAAAGTAGGTCTTCCGGTGACATCCGACTGTGACCAAACATTCACCTTTCATATATGTTTTGTCATTATGTGCACTTGTCAGTAGAGAAACCACTTCAGCATTTCACAGTACTAGATTAATTAACTGATTGTGACTAGTATTGCATTTGCTCATGACAAAAACTCAAATCTTCATTGGAAATTCAAAAGAAATTGTTATTGGAACTAAAAAGAAGTGTCATGAAGTTTGATAAAAAATTGTGTGTGGATTTTAACATAGAGAAGTATACTGATAAACAACAAATGCATGCTGAAAGAAGTAACAATTCATTTTTTTACTCATAACAACAATTCTTGATTTTCAGCAATTATTGCTTCATGCCGGTAATATGTTTTACAACATGTCGGCTCATTTAAAATGTTACAGAACAAAAATGTTTATAATACACTTACTCATAAACTAAATAGGAAGCAACTTATTTTGAAAGTATGCGCAAATGAAGAGATTTCATTAATACCTGGATCAATCCGATTTTGATTGCTAAGGGGAGCATTTAATCCTGGTTGTGTCTTTGTTTCCATTGAAAGCATCTTTAGAGAAAATTTTCTAAGATAATCAGGCTGAGAACAAAGCACAAACAATAGAATGAGAAAGACAATAGACATCAGTTTCAATCTACGTTGCACGGGTGCGGGTGCGGGGATACGAAAAATTTTAAAAATCACGGATACGAGTGCGGCTAAAGAAAATATAATGGAAAACAAGCACCTGCAAGAAAATACAGTAAGATCGCTAATATATATAATGGAAAACATATTATAGCACAAAAGAAACTGTAGCCTAGTGGTAGTGTCAAGAGATGCGAGCGCTCTTGTCCAGGTTCGAATCCCTTGATTGTGCTGATTTTGGAGGGAGTTTTAGAACAATTATTAAGGATCCAGTGTGGTCTAGTCTCTGCAAGCAACGTGTAGAAGGTTTTTCCCCTTGGGATTTAATATGGCATAATTTGTGCGACAACATGCATGAAAGTTACTTCAAATGAGACATATCCTAACCGAATCATGACCGTATCTTGGCGTATCGGGACTGAATCCGACGGTCAAACTTAATAAAATAATCCGATACGCCATGTGGCGTACCGGATACGTACCGTATGCGATGCGCACCCATATCGGTCCCGTATCCGATACTTGTTCAGCAGAGTCTGAGAAGTATCAGGATCAGGGTAACACAGGTTTCAATAAATTAAATGCACAAACTACATCTATTACAGCAGGGGTGTCAATTTTGATCCGACCCGAACCAAAATGACCGAAGAAAAAAGGGAATGACCGAAGAAAAAAGGGTAGGGTACAGGTGAAAGAATTTTGACCCGTCAATTTATTTGGGTCGGGTTGGATCAAGAAAAATAATAAAATAATGCCGACCTAACCAAAATGATTTCAACTAATAATGTCAACATAAAAAGGTTTCAACTCGAATGATTTTGTATAATTTCCAAACACTTAAATCTATTTTCAGAATATAAATTGAAGAGACACGGCTCTGGAGTTGGGTGTCACAGCCAATTGTTAAATTACAATTTCTTAAAGCAAACAAAAGCTCTTCAATAGTTTCCATTTATGTATTGCAAAACCCAACAAAGATCCTCAATTGAAATTAGGATAAAAAGAACTACAAAATTAACAAACAGTAGTACAACTGCTTTTGCGAACGCGTCATACTGTCAGGTCCTAATAAAATGTTTAAAATAATAAAATAATTAAAAAATAGTAAAATAAAAAATTACCTGACTAGTAGCAGCACTGTAGATCTTCTCCTCAAATCTTACAGCAATTTTCTGAAGCTCATTTAATCCCTCTGGTACTGGCATCGGAAGATGCCTCTTTAATGTATCCATTCTAAAATCACAGAACAATTCAATAAACTAATTAACAGACACGAACTAATAATATAAATCTAAATAAACAGATAGAATACCCGAGATTTCAGATTATTGCCTTTCTGATATTATCAATTGATAATAGTCAGATAAAATGCTCGTACAAGAATTTGACAAATACATGGATTGTATGAAATAAGACATTTGAAGATCATCCCTTTATAGAGAAACAAAAGACCTACAAAGATCAAATCGCAAGCAGTTTGAAATAGACAAACAAATTTAACAAAGGACGGAGGAAACTACTTCAAAGGTTTTGGAAGAATTACTCCTTGCTTAATTAAAGCTCTTAATTAAATGCTTCTTTCCGGCCAAAATCCACATAAAATAAGATTCAAAACCCGAACAAAGATCGGTGAAAAATCTCACATTTTGTTCACGATTCTTTGGCGAGCGTCCGGCTGTAGTTGCAAGCGCCAGTCAAGGTTAGCGTTGGATTCCGGTCCAGCACTAGAACTGGGGCCCGTAGCAGCGCCGCCTTGCGCAGCATTCCAGTTAGAGTCCATACTTGGTCTCTGTAGCTCCTCTATAGAAACGAACGAAAAAAAGCCTCAATATGCACAGTCAGAGTCAGGGGTCTGAACAAAGAGAGATGGACATACTTATTGTTTTTTATGGAATATATAAATAAGAATTGAAGCATAATATATATATATATATATATATATATATATATATATATATATATTTATAGTTCAAACGGCCGATCCAAACCGTTGAACATCATCTTCATATTGAAATATCCTTGGAGATCAAATTTTATATTTTTTGAATTTTTTGATATTTTTTAGATGGGTACAAAGTTTGTTGATCTAAGGATTTCTGCACCATCCAAAACAAGCGACTTTGTACCCATCTAAAAAATATCAAAAAAATTCAAAAAATATAAAATTTGATCTCCAAGGATATTTCAATATGAAGATGATGCTCAACGGTTTGATCGTCGTTTGAACTTTTAAATTCGAGAAACGGACGCGAAGCACAAATTTTTTTTTTTAAAGCATCACTCTATATATATATATATAAAATAGATTCAGTGCTACGCGTAGCATACGGATGACCGTTTCTTCATTTTTAAAGTTAAAATAGTCAATCCATCTGACCGATAAAAATATTTTTTATATAAAAATCTAGTTGGAATCAAATTTTATATTTTTTTAAAATAGCTAGAAAATCACTTGATTTAATTATTATGAGCTATTTAAAAGGAATTATTTTCTAGTTATCTTAAAAAATAAAAAAAAACTCTTAAAAAATATAAAATTTGATCTCCAAGTAAATTTTCATATGAAAAATATTTTGAGCGGTTGGATTTTTTTACTATTTTTTATAATAGCTAGAAAATGACTCCTTTTGAATGACTCATAATACCTAAATCAAGTAATTTTCTAACTATTTTAAAAAATAGTAAAAAAAATCTAGAAAATATAAAATTTGGTCCCAACTAGATATTCATATGAAAATCATTTTGTATGGTTCGGATCGACTATTTAAACTTTGAAAATGAACAATCGATCCATAATACGGAGGCGATCCGTACTATGCATAGCACCATATCCCAACTCTCTCTCTTTCTATATATATATTTAAAAAAAGCCCTTATGCTAGTATAATATTAATATTACTATGTCATACTTATTGTTTGATGGTTGTGGGCGATTTGGACTGTGTTTGAGAATGAGATAAAAGAGGGAGGGAAGAGGAGGAGAGAAATAACTAGTTTATTCAGTTTTTTGTTTTTTGTTTTAAAATTTTAAATTGTAATATAGAAAATTTGTTTAAAAATTTAAATTTTAATAGAGACAGGATGGTCGATGAGAGAAATAAAGCACAAATTTTATATAAATTTTCTCTTTAATTTTTACGTCTCAATTTAAAAGATTGCTTCCCTCTTATCTCTTTCTTACCTTCTCTTCTTTTTCTCCCTTTTCAAACTTCATTTGTAGAGCACGTCATTGATAAAGAAGCATGTCCTCATGCGGAAGCACAAAAGCATTTCTTTTATTTTATACGCATACAATAATATAATTATTTACTTTATGGAAGGATAACTAAACCCATAGTGGCTTCCAGCATTTTTGCGCATAACTTTTCCAAAACAGAATAGGTTGGATGGCCACTATACCAAAAGTTAAAACCAGTATTCACCTTTTTCATCTCGCAAAAGAGAGAGATGAAGATAAATATATTTAAACATTCTGGTGTTGTCATTTTTACGCATGCATTGAGCATTATCGTTTGATAGTTCATCAAAAACTATCAAATTTTTATATAATTTATAACGGTTTTAATTTAACGGTCTTTGATAAATTGTCAAACGATAATAAAATGTAATGAAATTTGAATGAACATCAATCCATATGTAGAACACACATCTATAAAAAAAATATTTTTAAGATTTATTTTCTATTTTTTTAGAAGTCTTTGTCAAGGTTGTCAAAATAACCCATTGTCAACCGATCCCTTCTCTTTAAGAGAGAGGATCAGTTGACAATGAGTTATTTTGATAATCTTAATAATATATCTCTAAATAAATAAATAAATAATTTAAAATAGAAAAAATCTATAAGTGTGTTCTTCTATCTATGGATTGATGCTCATTCAAATTTTATTATCGTTTGATAGTCCATCAAAGACCATCAATTTTTCATATAATTTACAACGGTTTCAATTTAACGGTCTTTAATGGACTATCAAACAATAATAAAATTGAATGAAAATTGAATGAATATTAATTCATAAGTAGAAGAACACATCCATAAATATATTTTTTTCAATTTTAAGATTTGTTTTCTATTTTTTTAGAAGTCTATTGTCAAGGTTGTCAAAATAATCCATTGTCAACCGATCCCTTCTCTTTAAGAGAGTGGATCAGTTGACAATGGGTTATTTTGATAATTTTAACAATAGATCTCTAAATAAATATAAAAAATCTTAAAAATAAAAAAAAGTCCATAGACGTGTTATTCTATTTATAGATTGATAGTCATTCAAATTTCATGTGTTTTGACAATCTTGATAATAGATCAATTGACAATGAGTTATTTTGACGATCTTGATAATATATCTCTAAATAAATCCAAAAAAAATCTTAAAAATAGAAAAAGTCTATAGGTGTGGTCTTCTACCTATGGATTGATGCTCATTCAAATTTCATGTAATTTCATTATCGTTTGATAGTCCATCAAAGACCATCAAATTTTCATATAATTTATAGTGGTTTCAATTTAACGGTCTTTGATAGACTATCAAATTATAATAAAATTGAATGGAATTTGAATGAATATCAATCCATAGGTAGAAGAACACATCTATAAACTTTTTTTTTAATTTTAAGATTTGTTTTCTATTTTTTTAGAAGTCCATTGTCAAGGTTATCAAAATAATCCATTGTCAACTGATCTCTTCTCTTTAAGAGAGGGGATCAGTTGACAATGAGTTATTTTAATAATCTTGACAATAGATCTCTAAATAAATACAAAAAAATCTTAAAAATAGAAAAAAAAAAGTCCATAGATGTGTTCTTCTACCTATGGATTGATGGACATTCAAATTTCATGTGATTTCATTATCGTTTGATAGTCTAACAAAGACCATCAATTTTTTATGTAATTTACAACAGTTTTAATTTAACAGTTTTTGATGGACTATCAAACGATAATAAAATTGAATGAACATCAATCCATAGGTAGAAGAACACAACTATAAACTTTTTTATTTTTAAGATTTGTTTTCTATTTTTTTAGAAGTCCATTGTCAAGATTGTCAAAATAACCCAATGTCAACCGATCGCTTCTCTTGAAGAGAGGTGATTAGTTGACAATGGGTTATTTTGATAATCTTAAAAATTGATCTCTAAATAAATATAAAAAATCTTAAAAATAAAAAAAATCTATTGATATGTTCTTCTACCTATGGATTGATTGTCATTCAAATTTCATTATCGTTTGATAGTCCACCGAAGACCATCAAATTTTCATACAATTTATAATGGTTTTAATTTAGCTATCTTTGATGGACTATCAAACGATAATAAACTTGAATGAACATCAATCCATAGGTAGAAGAACATATCTATAATTTTTTTTTCATTTTTAAGATTTATTTTCTATTTTTTTAGAAGTCCATTGTCAAGGTTGTCAAAATAACCCATTGTCAACAATGAGTTATTTTGACAATCTTGACAATAGATCTCTAAATAAATAAATAAAATAGAAAAGATAGAAAAAAAGAGAGTCTATAGATGTGTTCTTCTACCTATGGATTGATGGTCATTCAAATTTCATATAATTTCATTATTGTTTGATAGTCCATCAAAGAACATCAAATTTTCATATAATTTATAACTATTTGAATTTAACGGTCGTTGATGAATTATCAAACGATAATAAAATTAAATGAAATTTGAATGAACATCAATTCATAGATAAAAAACACATCAATAAATTTTTTTTCACTTTTAAGATATATTTTTTATTTTTTTAAAATAATAATATTATCAAAATAATTCATTGTTTAATTTGGTTGAGAGAAGCATAGAGGATCAATAAAAATAAAAAAAGATAAAGATTAGACTGACATGTTTGTCAGTTGTCACGTCTCACGATTTTCCAACGCCTTCATGATGTTGTTCTTTTCCAGTTTATTTAATAATAAATTTAACCAACCTATCTTTGGTGTAAGATATTTGCATATATGCCCTTTCAAGCTTACATCTTTTCATACCAACCACTGGGATTTTACAATTCTATTCCATAGTTCCATCCGACAGAGTTCCTTGAACTTCATTGGTGTAGCAAGGATTTTTAATCTGTCTTATCCAGTTAAATAGTATTTTATAGCTTAGAAACCTTTTATATTTCTAATTTTTAATTTCATGTCCCATTTAGGATTAAGGTTTGACCTCCTCGAGACTCCATAGAGCTTCTTTAATTCTCAATTTTATATATTTACTTTAATCAATTTATTTTTTGTTAAAAAAATGGAGGTTGATGTCTCCAAATTTTAATTATTTTTATGTATAATATATTTCATCGTATTTAATCATTTTATACTGTAATATTATTTAATTAATAATAATAATTATAAATACATAATTATTTATATATGATCCAACACTTTAATTGGTATCGAACTTCTCTGATTCCACAATTTCGTCCTTAATTTTTGGAATTAATAACTGCATAAACAATCTTTCATGATAAAAATACGATGTGCATCCTCCTAATTAGTACTCAAATGAACCGATAATATGTTTCTGTCATGTAATTAACAGCTTCGTTCTGATGCAATTTGTTTCTCCTTTACTTTTTTAGGAGAAAGGTAAGGCGAGGAAGGCATGAAGCCGTGGCCCGTGCTAATTAATTCGACTCGCTCGTGTCATGGTGCGTACTGCGTATGCTTTCGTAGGTTGATCGAGTGGCTAGGGGCATGGTGCGTACTGCATCCTGCCATCCTGGTCACAGAGAATGTCAGCAAGGACCTTTTCTATTCAGCTCTTTGCGCCAGTAATTAAAAAGGAATTAATACTCATTACTCAATACAGTTGCCTTTTACAAAGCGCGAGGTATGATGCTTTGTTGAAAACATGCAGTAAGTTCCTTATTCGAACCAATGTGACACCAACCAGCAGATCGACTTTAATTATTATAGATTGTCTTTGCAAATTGCATATGAAAATACTGACAGGAATAGTATAAGTAGCTATGACTGAAATCTTTCAGCGATTAGAATTTATCACATCATTATATGTAGGCCTACTGGGATTTAGTGGCAACCCGGGGCGGTTGAATGATTTGTTAGTTGGCTACTAAAGGCATGTTGTCAGGGGCGGATCCAAGGTAGGCGCCAGCCGGCGCCCGGACACTCACTCGGTTCACTGAAAAATAAATATCGTATGGTAAAAAATAAATTTTCTTTTGACATGAATATTTTATTTATTTGAACCGGACACCTCCTATCGATCGTTTCTGGCTCCGCCCCTGCATATTGCCGTGACATTTGGGGGGATGGTTGCTCCATTAGGTCCACCAGGGAGAGCTGTTGGAGTTGTTGCTGTAATTGCTGTTTCTGTTGATGTTGCCTTGAAGCAGGAGCTTGATTCATTGTTTCCCATGCAAGAAGTTGGCCAGGGTTTGGAACTGGCTGTTGTGACGACATACCTGTTAAATTATGAAATTTAATTAAGTAATAATAAAAATTTAAACAAAAATTAAAATAATTTAACACAAATTTATAAATAACATAAAATAATAATTAAAAAAATATAATTATACAACTATAAATAAACAAATAACTAAAAATAACAATAAAGAAAAATAAATAATAGATCAATCAAATTTGGGACTAAATAAATTTAAATAATACGAAAGCTGACAATGACGAAAATAAAGTCAAAATGATAGTAATAATCACATAAGTAATTAGGAGTGATTTAACTTTAAGTAAACGAAATAAATATCTTGATCCAATGATTAAATGATTGGATGAAAAAAAAGTTAATAACGACGACAATAACAGTAATAAATTAATTACTTAACTGAAGTACTTTGGATTAATGAAAGAAATCAAATTAACTAACTTCGATGAAATCTGATAATCGAATTATCATGAAAATAAATAAACTAATCGATTAAAATTAAAAATCAATCGGGTATACGAATGACCATACGTTCTCGATCACAGACAATCTGATCGAGCCAAAGTCAATATTTGTCCTCTTTCCCTTTCTTTTCTTTCTTTTTCTTCTTTTCTTTCTTTTCTATCTTTTCCCCTCTCTCTCTCCTCCTCCGTGACCTACCCCACCTTCCCCCTTTTTCTTTTTTTTCTTTCTTTCTTCCCCAGCGCAGATAAAGCACTTTCCTTCTCCCCAGCGAGAACCCAACTCCCTATCGCTAAAACCCAGGGCCCCTATCCCCTCTTATCACTCGCTCTCTCTCTCTCGCTGGGAGAGGCGCCCAAGCACCTCTCTGCACCGAGCCTTGCCCTCTAGTCTGACGCGCGCATGACCTAAGGCCGGCCACTGGCCAGGTTTCCCTCCTGTGCTGAGCTCGGCCGAGCCCCTGGTGCCCTTTGTACTAACCTGTGCTGCCTCTTCTCTGACTGCCCAAACTGAGGACGACCATGTGTCCGATCGGGTAATCTCTTTCTTGTTGCTTGGTCGTGTGGGCCCCCTATTTTGCCTTGTGGCTGTTATGCGCTGAATCGATTGATTTTGTACCTTCGTGCCTTGTGCGATCTGGTTTGGTTTGATGGTCTGTGTTGTTTGCACCTTGTCTTGTGCTGCCGAGTGCCCTTGTTCACCAAGACTAGCCTTGTGCCTTTGTTTTGTGTGGTACCCGGTTTGCTTTGTGTTTGGCTCTTGTGCCTTTGCTTGTGCAAGGATATGGTCTTGTTGTTCTGACTTGTGCTGGTTACTTGAAATTGTGGTAATATCTTTGTCAAAAGGATATATGCGCGAATATGCCTCATGTTGCCTTTGTGCTTGGATGTTCTGGTTTCTCTTGGCTTATGCCTTGCTGACCATACTATCCTTGTGTACTTGTGCTGCCTTTGTTGATTCTTGGACTGTTGGGTTATCTTGCTCAATTTGTGCTATATTCTATTTTGTTGGTTGTCATGAATTCCCATTTGGGATGATAGAAATAATTTAAGGACCAAATTGTATAATCTGATAAGTGGAGGGCCTAAGGTTAATAAATGTGGTGATAATCTCTTTTGAGAGTTGTATGCACAAAATAAACCTTGGCGGGAAGTTATATCTAAACGGATTCGGAGAATGAATTGATCTAAACCAAGTGGGACGAAAGATTAATTTAGATAAAAGTGAAATTGATTAATTAGAAAGTGCCATGATTTAAAATGTGCGCGGCTAATAAATTGATTAATACTTAAACTTAAATTTGGGAGATGATTATATGATTTGCCTCAATAATGAAAATCCGAACAGATACAGTGATTTCGGAGGCAGCCTATGATCCCAAACACATTAAAACACCAACACATTTTAAATTAAATAAAAATATTAATTAAATTTAAGTTTAATTGAATTTTTTTCTTTCATTTTGATTTTGATTTTTAATTCTAGTTTTACATATAATATATTTTCTAATTAATGAAAATAATATTAAAATATAAAATGAGATATAATTAAAGAATATGATATAAATAGTTAGAGATTATAAAATAATAAATAAAGTATAATAATAATTTATAATATAAAATATATATTAATTATTTTTTTATTTTTAATAAGAATAATATTAATTATATAATATTATATATTAATCAATTTCTCTAATTCTAAATAATTAATTATCCTAATTATAATTAAATTAATTAAGGGATAACATTAAGCTAACTTAATTAATCTAAATAAATTAATTGAAATAAATATAATCTCAAAACACCAACACACTTAATAAAATAATAATATTTAATTTAATTAAGTTAATCGAGTTTCATTAATTCATGTCACATCTATTTTATTTTCATATAATAAATCTATAAATTATAAAAATAATATTAGTATGTAAAATAAAATATAATTAAAGAATATAATTTAAATAATTAAGATTTATAAAATAATAATTAAAATCTAATAAAAATTTATACTATAAAATGTATAGATATTAATCAATTTCTCTAATATTTAGAATACAAATAGAAATAATAATGATAATAATAAATACTATAAACATATATTAATTAAATTCTCTATTTCTAAATAACTAAATTTTCTAATTATAATTAAAATAATTAAGTGATAATGTTAAGATAACTTAATAAATCTAAATAAAATTTAGTTAAGTATATTTATCAAAATAGTTATAAGTTAATTATCAATTTTAAATAATAACGCTCCCGTCTCCGAGTCTGGTATACCCTGACCCCAAATCAGACCCAATGTGAATAAGATACTCATCAATTTAATCTATTTTGACTTCATAGGTTTTCAAAAATATCTTGACGAGCCGACAGACGAGTACACTCAGGATGAGACGACTGACGAGATCGTGAGCGTCACCGGAGACTAAGCAATTTGACGCTACCGACCTGATCGAATTATTCTCAGGTACGGTTTCCTAGGATTTGATTTTCTTTCTTCAGAATTAGGAACCCAAACCGAAAAAATAAAAATGTTTTTAAAATTGTTAAAAATTATAAGCTCTAGGATGGTGGTATTGAAAAGTCAAGAAGGTGCAAGAATGTAAAGAACCTAAGGTAGAAATATATAAATCGGTTTGGGGCTTAATGTTCAAATATAATGGCAGCGGAATACGATTTAAAACAATTCAATTCTCACAAGAATATAGCAATCAAAGAAACGTGAGAAAAGAAAGTAAAGATAAAGCAAGAACACAAGATGTAACGGAGTTCGACTTCAACAATGCCTACGTCTCCGGGACCCTCAACCTCTAACAATTGAGTTTGAGCCGATATATTTAAAAATATTTTTTACACTTGTAGAACTTGGTCCCTTACAAAAATGGGCTGCCAAGCCTATCGGTAATAAGAGTGACAACACACTCAAAAAGGGTGAGTGATAACACACTCAAAATGTGAGTGACAACACACTCAAGAAAAGGTGAGCACTACAGCTCAAAAGAATGTTTTCAAGAAGATCACGAAGGATCAAGTTGGGAGAATAGAGAGAAGCAAGATTGAGCTTAAATAAAGATTTGGCTAATTGAGTGTATCAATCTATTGAATTATCTCTCTCACTTTGTATATGGCTAGTAAGCTCTCTGGAGTAATGATTTTGCTAGATTAGTTAAATTCCAACTCATCCAGATAATATTCAGTGAGAGAGGTGATCCTTTTAAAATAGATTTTCTGAAGAAACTATTTTCCGGTCTGAACCGTTATAACGGTTTATGAATCGTTATAACGGTTTAGAAAGAATAGCCGTTGGATCAACTGAACTGAAACGTTATAACGATTTATCAAATCGTTATACGTTTCCCAAATCGTTGTAACGATTACTGAATCGTTACATAACGATACACTCTGGTTTCTTTTAGAATATTTTTGCCTTGGAATAGTTTTGAGTATTGAGATGAACCGTTATAACGTTTACTGAATCGTTATAACGATTTCCTGGGCAGATGCAATTTTCTTGTTGTTTAAGCTCAATTTATCTTGACCAATTCAACCCAGTTTGAATCTAACTAAACCTAAGCCTAATGCAGTCTTGATTAAGCTCTTATATCCCAACACCAGTCTTGGTTCTTGTGCACTAGTCCATTTGCATGTTAATCCCTGCACAAAACTCAAACAAGACAAATTATAAAATTCAAGATTGTTTTGCAAATCGACAAATCAAAGAAGATGTTAAGTGTAACAATCTCCCCCTTTTGTCGATTTGCAAAACATGCATGGGTGCATAGATATAACATATGATGTGGATTTCACCCAAAAACTTCTCCCCCTGTTTGGAAATCGGGCAAAAGGGTGCGAATAAAGAATTTATTTCAATTTAGTCCCCCCTAAATTGATTGCTCCCCCTTAATATATGCACCGTGTATAAGATAAAAAATTTAAAATACTTCAAAAAAAAATATAATACATTAGCTAACTCCCCCCTAAATATGTTGCATATATGATTTGAAGGGACAATTAAGAATTGTGGGTCTCTAATTTTTAATTTTAGGAACCCAAACAACATTTATAATGTTTTTTTCTTTTCTAAATTTGCAATCAAGTGAGATATGACCAATATGACAACAATAATTGCAAAATATACATGTTTGAGACTTTTTACTACCTTTAACAAATGTATTTTGGTAGCTTTCTTTTAATCCTTGAGCTTGAGTCTTGGGTTTTTCTTTAGAAATATTTTTATGTTTTTGAGAAATAATTTGTTTATGCTCATATCTTTGAGCTTTGGTTTGAAAATTATTTTGATTTTTAAACTCATAAAACCAACCATCGGGTCCTTTAAAATACAATTTGTTTGACCAACTAGGATTAAAAAATGTAGCATTGTTGCTTTGAAATTTTTTTTTCCTTTGTTAATCTTTTTATCAAATTGCTTATATTGAAATGCATAATTGTGTTTCTTATTGAAAGATTTAGCATTAGTAGATTTCATAATTTTTACATTTGACCCTTGACTTTGTTTCTTTTTTGATTTAGGGTAATTTAAAATCTTAGAAGATTTTTATATCCAAGACCCGACTTGTTGCTAGACCTTTGACCTATAACCTTGTCTAAATCCATTGAAGTAATGCTTGTTGAAATACATGAGGATTTTAGTGCCCTATTTTCAGTTTCTAAAGTTTGCAATTTCACTTTTAATGTTGCTATTTCACCTAAGTGCATTTGACAATTCTTTTCCAGATTTTACAATTTAAAGTCATAAGATTGAACCTTTAACTCAAACTCTAAAATTTTATTTTCAAGTCTCTTAATTATTTCTTTTTGAGATGATGAATCATGAATAAGACTCTCTAAACTAGATACAAAAAATTCAATTACATCCTCATCATCAAAATTATTTGTATTTTCAACAAAAAAAATTATCATTCTCAACATAATCATCATCACTATCATCCCAAGTGGATGTAGTGCAAGGTACTACTAGATTGTGAAATTGAAATTCTTGAGAAGTTTGTACCTTAGGTGCATATGAGTTCATCTTCATATTCTTAGATATTGCAATGTCGTGTAGGATCTCCAATGTGCACAAGTCGGTGATGTTGTTTTTAGCTACAATCTCATCAACATCCACCACGGATGAGCTCTCCTCTACTCGCGCAATTAGGGCAAGATTAAGTTGATTTCCTTCATCTTTCTTTCTCTTAACATGGTAGCATAGCATCAATTCTCTCAAAGTTTTGCTTCTTCTTATTTGGAAAGACCAAAAAATAATCGTGTGTTGTGTGACCTTCCTTATGGCATGAGAAGCATATACATGACATTCCTTTCTCATCTCGCTCTTCATTATGCTCCTTTTCAAGATTTAGCATTCTTTCAAACATCTCTCGTAATGACTTGATCATTCATAGAAGATGAGCTAGATGATGTCTTGCTCAAATAGTGGTGCGATGGAGATCTTTGAGCTTGAAGAGCGGTTTCTTTGAGTTTTGGTGTGAGCTCTCCGTTTTGTCGTAGCTTCTCCTCAAAGCATAGAAGATGAGTGAATACTTCTTCATGTGTGAATTCACCAAAAAAGTCTTGCATTGCTTCTAAAGTGCTTATCATGCTCTCCCATCTTGGTCTTTTCATCATTGCCCGAATTGTCGTTTGTGTGGCGTTGTCACTGCACAAACATAAAGTCCTAAGTTAGTAAGTTGGGCACTGGTTGTGTCCGCTTAGGCAATACCCGAGTTAGTAAGTTGGGCCCTGGTTGTGCCCGCTCGGGATGGATCTGTCATATTTACAAATCTGGATATTTATTACGAGTGTTTGACTCTCGTACCTTATATATTATATTATATTATTATTTTCACAGAATTTCTATTTCGGGTTTCTTTACCATTTCATGTCATGACATATAGGTCAAATGTGCATGAAAATATTATTATATTTACTCAACAATAGTATATATTGCATTTTAAACACGAGTATCAGTATTTGGGTCCAGTCTAGGAAAGAAGATCAAATTTTAAGGCTAGATCTAAATCCGTACTGAGTAATTATTAAAATTACTCACGTTTCCACGGTGGATGTGGGATCCAGGTATTTCAGGTTCGGGATTCTCTTGGAGCAATTGCTAGTGACAGTCCTGCGCGATGACAGAGATGTTTCTCTGCATTTACATGTGAGCCGGGTAGTTGGATAGGATCTATCGGGTTTTTGTTTTTTCTTTTGGGTTTTTATTTGAGAGATTTGTTGTCCATCCCGATGAAGCTAACCTCGCCTATGCAGGCGTTGTATACTTTTTGTTCATTCTGGACTGTATGGTCATGTATTTATATTTATTATTATTATTTTATTTATTTTGTGATTGATTTATTTTATTCATTTAGTCTTCCGTACGCACGTCTCGTCGTGCGTACATGGCGGGATTAAACACTCCTGATCCGATTTAATTATTTTGGGTGTGACAATATCCATGCCTGTTTATAATTTATGTTGCAAGGAGCTTAATTACAAAGAATGACTTAACAATATAGAGTTATAAGCTAAAGGTAGGTCTTCCAGTGACATCCGACTGTGACCAGACATTCCCCTTTCATATATGTTTTGTCATTATGTCACTTGTCAGTAGAGAAACCACTTCAGCATTTCACAATACTAGATTAATTGTTTGTGACTAGTTTTGCATTTGCTGATTGCAACAACTGAAATTTTTCATTTGGAAATTCAAATGAAATTGTTATTGGAACCAGAAAGAAGTTTCATGAGTGTCATAAAAAGTTATGCATGCGGATTTAACATATAAAAGTATAATGATAAACAAATGCATGTTGAATATGTTTATTTACTCATAACAACAATTCTTGATATTCAGCAATAATTTGCTTCATGCCAGTAATATGTTTATTTACAACCTGTCGGCTCATTTAAAATGTTACGGAACAAAAATGTTTACAGTACATTTGCTCGTAAAACTAAATAGGAAGCAACCTATTTTGAAAGGATGCACAAATGAAGTGATTTCATTAGTACCTGGATCTATCCAATTTTGATTGGTAAGGGGAGCATTTAATCCTGGTTGTGTTGTTTCCATTGGAAGCATATTTGGAGAAAATTTTCTAAGATAATCAGGCTGAGAACAAAACACAAACAATAAAATGAGAAAATCAGTTCAACAAATAAAATACCAATGCTGCTACAAACTGCATCTATTCCAACAGGGGTGTCAATTTTGACTCAATCTAATCCAAAATACAACAATAACAACAACAAAACATTTAATCCTAAATAAAATTGAAATAAACTAGAAATAAAACCTTAATCGAAAGCATAGAGATTAGAAATCTCAAATATAAAAAAATAATGATAATAATAATGATGATGAGGAAAATAATACTGTGTGTGTGGGGAAAAAAAATTGCTCAAACTCAATTTTTTTTTCCAGATGCACAATAACAACGCCAAACATGACCTTAATGTTTGGAAAAGAAGGATGTCCTCATGCGGAAGCAAAAGAAGGCTTTCTTTTGTTTTATATATACGCGTAATTCTTTACTTTATGGAAGGATAACTTGACCATCTTGGCTTCCAGCATTTTTGCTCATTACTTTCCAAAACAGAACACGTCGGATGCCCGCTATATAATACCTTGATGGCTTGATCTCACACGTTTGCCACTTTATTTATCAATTGTTTTATAACGCTAAGGTAGGAAAGCACCAAAAGCTAAAACCAGAATTTACATTTTTCATCGCTCAAAGAGAGATCTGAAGATAAATATATTCAAACAGCCTTATGTCTGTGTTGCGCTTGATATCATTCTCACGCATGCATTCATGTGCCGCATTATTTTAATTTGGTTCAGAGAAGCATAGAGGATCAATAAAAAAGATAAAGATCAGAGTGACATGTTTGTCACGTCTCGCGATTTTCCGATGCCTGGTTCATCATCTTGTTCTGAGTGTTCTCTTCCATTTAAGGAATATTTAATTTAACCAACCTAACTTTGGTGTTAGATATTTGCACATATGCCCTTTCAAGCTTACATCTTTTCATATATACCAACTATTAGGATTTTTCAATTTTATTCCATAGTTCCATCCGGCAAAGTTCCTTGAACTTCATAGAATTTTATATATTAGAAACCTTTTATGTTTCTAATTTTTAATTTAGATGATTAAGGTTGACCTCCTCGAGACTACTTAGAGCTACTTTAATTCTCAATCTTGTATATTTAATTTAATCCTCAGTACTTCAATCCATTTTGTTAAACAGGCTCAATAACTTTTTTTCCTACTTTATCGTCAAAATTGCATGATCTATTTCTATTGATAAATATAATACCAAGCTAGTTTTTCACTGCATTATATATATAAATGTCACAAGTACGATAAATATAAATGTTTTAGAAAAAAGACTGAAGAACTTTCTTGCTTTCGAACGTTACAAGGACGATCAATATTTGTCATTTCTTTTTCTAGCATATCAAACATTTACTAGAAATTTTGCTATTATTTTTATTAAATTGTGTAAGAACCCCACAAATTTTGAATAATATGCCAAGAGTGAGATATGATATATGCATTAATGTATATCACAGATCAGTCTGTGATATGAATTTATATCTATGTTTTTCAAGTTCAAACGGTTTAAATCGATCAACATTATCCGTATAGATAAATTTATTCATAGACCAAATTATATTTTAAAATTTCTTTTATTATTATTTTAGATAGTTAGAAAAAAAAACGATAAAGTGGGAAGAAAGATAGATGACCTGGTTGATTCAATAGGTGGATTAACAATGATGCACTTATGGGCTTGCCTTACACCACGCTAGAGAGCAAGATAAGATATCAATAGACTTCTTCTTTGAGAGCATGCTCTATGAAAAAAATAAAAGAGGAGGGATGAATATTAAAAATGAGTTTATTTTTTCTACACCTCAATTTGAAGAGGACAAATTGTATTCATTTGAAGGATATAAGAGATAATTTCTTTCCTTCTCCTCTCTAAATATAATTTTATGAAACAAATAATAAATTAAGTTTCACCTCCTCTCCCATACCCTCCCCTCCTCTACCACGTTATGGAACACAATCTGAGTGGATGCATTCACTACTAACCCATTCGTTGGGGGGCCAGGAAGTAGGAGATAACACAACGCCATACTTTTTATTAACAATGTAAAATGCTTTCAGGACTGCGATTACATTGATTTACTCCAGAGAGAACAAAGTTTATCAGACAGCTAAGAGATCAATCATCCCTAAATGGACATATATAGAACCCACTGTTACGTACATCTCCCATCATGAAATATATATGGATAATCTCGGACCAAATCAAAATATTGAAAGGCGGTGAGCTACTGCTTACTAAAGGATTAAGCTCAAAATAGATATATTTATGGAGATCCTCAAAGAGACCTTCAACTATCTATCTTACACTGTGTTTTTCCATATAGCGAAGGGGGCTAGCAAAACGTTTAACCATTTAACTAGTAACGTTAGTGCAAATAACACCTGCTAGAGTAGCATCTTTTAGTTATCTAGGAATCACTTTTTTGATGATTTATAATGTTTAAATCAAGTGATTTTTTATATTAGAAAAAAAATATAAAAATATAAAATTTAATCTACAATTGCTAACTAAATATTTAAGTTATTTTAGTGGATAAGGAACCCAGGTAAATTTGTCTTTAAAAATTATATTGAATTGTTCAGAAATATGAATTCATATCACAACCAGATCCATAATATTACGCATATTATCATAACTTCCTTATATCCCAATATTCGAACTGTTCAACAATACGAATCCATAAATTTATATATTTAGTTTATTTGTGTACATTTTATACCAAAAAAAATCGTGGCTAGATAAGTAATTTTACATTTTCCAATGATATTTCAACAAAAATATTTATTAAAGTGAAAGTACATCCTTTTTCGAAAAAGCAGCAGTCCGAATTTTGTAATCTATTTTCGGTACAAATAAAAGATATTTATTATATTTTATTTTATCAACTCTCTCATTAAGTTTTCTAATGACGTATTTGAATTTCTACAAGAAACTTTTGTGGACAAAACATCGGTCAAAATCAATGACTCATTTAACACTGAAGTGTTTATTTCTGTTAACTATATTGCGTCCTTTTGTCTGAGCCTCTGAGGTGTCAATTCATTCATTCATTTTTTTTTACTAAGTGAATTGACATGTTCTACATAAATTAATGAATGAATGAATTGACACCTCTGACGAAAGAGGCAATCTAGTAGATAGAAATAAAGACTTCAGTGTTATTGAAATGAATTTAAAAAATCATTTATTGAAATGAATTTAAAAAATCATTTATTGAAATGAATTTAAAAAATCATTTATTGAAATGAATTTAAAAAATCATTTATTGAAATGAATTTAAAAAATCATTTATTGAAATAAACACCAAAAATTTATTTACCAAACGTTAACAAATAACATTCGACTTTTGCTAAGTAAAATATCTCTTTCTATGTCTTGTCGAGATTTTCTGTGACACAAGATTGTTTTAAAGGAAAGAAAAAAAATACAAATATTAAAGCACGAATGCTATAATATATACAAATTAAGCATTCAAAATTTAAAAGAAAAAGAGAAATTAAATAGAAGAGCATATGCTTTTCCGTTATCAGCATTGTCCACCATCATTATCATCATCATTAGGGGCGGATTCAGTGTATACCTGGGGTAGCTCTCCTCTGGATTTTGAAAAATAGTATTTTTCAGTAATGTTTTTTGTCCCTTCGTGAAAATTTTTTTGCCCCCCAATTGTCTGATTAATTTTATTGAGAATTTTTTTTTAATATCGTGCATAATGAAATAATTATATAAAGATATCAAAATATAAAGTTCCGTAGAGAAATTTTGTTCATCAACTTTATTATCTATTACTTTAAACTTTATTTTGTTGTTATTTTTAATATATAAAATGTTATTATTTTAATAAATTTTTTATTAGATAAGAATATATATTAAATTATTATTATTTTTATTTAGTATCCATTAGTTAATAAATTTGAATCCGATAAACTATCACAATCCGATAATTACCCCTGATCAAAATCATACATCCACCCCTAATCATCATAATAGTCATCACCATTAAAATCGACAGAGAGCTTATTGAAAGGGAAAACAGCTTGATCGGGAGAATCGGTTCCGATGTAGAGAGATGGAGACTCGGGCCACTCGACACCATGAGAGATAAATTTGATGTCATGGTGGTGATCAGGCTTTCACCAGAGATTTGCTGCTTTGTAGATGCTTGAACCCGACGATAGTCGAAGATGGTTGAATTGGCATCATGAGAGAGAAGCTTTGTTCTGACGCCATAGATACTCATATCTAGCCATGAGAAGAACCGTTGACATGAATGGAGAAGATGGCCGAAGAGGAGGTTCTGAGGTGGCTGAAGAGATACTCAGAGATGGCCGGAGAGAGATCCAAAAATGATTGGAGAGAACAAGATTGAGAGAGAGATCCGAAGATGGTCAGAGAGAATAAGATCCGAAGATGGTCGGAGAAAATTGCTAGATTTTAATTTGCTGTGGGGTCAGAGGCAGATTTAGGGAGGGTTGGGGGCTTAGCCCCCTCAATCCTACATGAGTTACACGTCGGGTTAAATTTATCATGTATTTTTATTTTGTACAATGTATTGACCCTCTCTAATTCATCAATTTCAATACTCTAGTGACTATATCCGCATCTTGGCCCTCCATATATAAAAATCTTAACTCTACCCTATGTGGGGTTGACACTGATGTTTGAACTCATTGTTTGAAAAACTAGTGCTTACTCTTCAAATTGGGAAGATATTGAAGAATAGAATAGACAAAAGGATTAGAGATGGTGGGGGAGGTTGTCGCCGACACGACCTCTCCGCCCAGAATTTTATTATTGTCTTTGTTTTTTTTTCGGAGCTTTGCTTCATTAGAAACAATTGATTCATGATGATGATTAACAATGATTAACAAAAAAATCACAACACAAAAATATATGTTTTGAATTAATCCACCTTAAATTATTTTCATTTGATATAATTTAAAGTACTTAAATTATTTTACTCCACCCGGCAAACAATGGTTACAATGAGACAAGTGTCTTCAAGTTTTTTAATGGCTTATATAGTTATATTCCATTTCGTTTCTTTTAAATATAAAACCAAGTTCAGTAAGACACATAAAAATATGCAACTCAAATATATATATCGCCTTATAAAATATTAACGATGTTTAATATCTCATGAAGATATATGACGTGAAAGTTTTTCAAGTTGGTGCTATTTTTTCATAAGGCAAAGAATATTTCTTTTTTAGTATTGTTTTTTTTTTTGTTTAAGACTCTAGCTTTTTTGGTATAAAAGTAGAATAATATTTTTGAATCATATCCAGTGTACTTTGGTTAAATATTATATATGCTATCGAAATATATTATCTTGATACATTTGAGTTTTCATAATATGTGCTTGTTTTCATGACTTGCATGCATTGTAGACATAGTTGAATCAGCTATGTTATTTACTCCTTTTTCACTAAAACCATCTGATTAATTCCATGATTATTAATTAAATATCTCAGTCGTTCTTTATGTGATTGCTCATTGAGAAATTTCTTTACTCACATGTACTGATTTGTGTCTAATTTGTATATGATTTTTTTCCTAAGATTCCGCTCCTGAGTTCGAAAGAGGAAAAGATAAAAATAAAATAAAATGAGTGCCATGTGAACATACGAGTGAGCTGAAAGATGATTCTCCTTTTCTTTCCTTCTACATGAGCTCTTATTCAAAATAATACACTATTTAATTTAGAACAAAATTGAGTTATTATTGCGTGCAAGTTGATGTTTTATATATGATAGAACTCAATTCATCATGATCTATATATTTCATGTTTGTCAACTATTTTATCTCCTTTCTTTGCTCTCGAATTTTGTGATATAAAATCAACAATAATTTCCTTCTTTGATCCATGGAAATATTGTTCAAATTAATTATTCTGAAATTTAGTATAAATTATCTATAAAAAACCAATAGTATAAATTTGTTTTATGTGAAAATATCCATATGTAATTTTTACTCATTCGATATAATAAAAATTGTTTACGGCTTCTTTTGAAGAAAAATAGTATAAATCTGTACGTACTACCGCCATAACAAAAGCACACGCTGGAATTCTAACAGGTAATATATTCTTTTTTTTTCTAACAAGCATAGTCATATCGAGTTATCCGTGAATTTTTTATTTTTTATTTTTAGCCGAATATTTTATAAATTAAATATCTAGTTAATATATAATATATTTTATTTATAAATAAAATATTTTATTCGTGAGTTATTCACAAATGGAACACATTATATAAAATTTAATATGATATTATTTATTTTATATAATTTTTAAAATTTTATCATTATAATATTATTTTATTTATATTATATGAAATAAAATATTTTCAAATTATATCTATATTACATCTGAATTTTGAATTTTCAATCTCGTCGACGAATTTTTCCGAATCACATACTTATTACTACGCTAACGCTAACAAGTGAATAATACTCGCGAATAATTCGTTTTTCACCCTTAGCCAGATGTTTCGCGAATTATTCGACAAAAAACACATTATATATTAATTTATATAGAACTTCATACTTTTTAATATATTTTTAATATTTTATCAATATAATATATTTTTTATTTATATTATGTGAAATAAACTATACCCATATTATATCAGAACATCAAATTTTTAACTTCACCGAACGAACGTTTCCCGATACTATCAAACGAACTTGTTACTATGCTGTCAAGTGATACAAGACGCGTAGCAATAAGCTACACCAAGGCTACAGATCATACCGCCCCACAAGAACCAACGTCCGTACAGTAAATGTACAAAAGAACAAAACCCAGAACGAAACGTGGTGGCATACATTATCCATAGCAGGCTAGCTTTCACGTGGACCCCACTATGCAGATAGTATGCGTTGGTCCCTACTCCCTAGTCCCTAGTGCCATGCATGGTCACAGACTCACACGTATATCTCAGGCCGCAGCTCATCAACTCTACGCCGACCACCTTTCGTCAATCGTGCCTCGTGCGACGTGCGTGTTCATCCAACTCTCCTCCATTAACACCAAACAAACAAATCAACGGCGACCCTCCTCTAGCTTTTTGTCTCGAATTGAAATGATCTGAAATTAGGAGCAGTTTCGTAGGGATTGGATCTTTCCCGTTCTTGTTTTGTATTTTGAGTTAAAGTTCAACTATTTCCGAAGAGTGTATTTTGTACAAAAGCAACTCTCAAGTCTCAAGAAACTTATACGGAATTAGAAACGATTGATAATAGTGGCCTGTTTAAATAAATAAAATATTTAAATTAAAAAAAATATTTTTTACTGAATAATTTTTATTTTTTAGTAAATCGAAAAAGTGTTCGAACGCCAACTGACGCCTACCTTAATTCCGCCACCAAAAAAATTACATATGATGATATGAATTGTGAGACAACCGTATCGAGCACCTCCCTCTAACTAGCTTATTTCCTTTTTCATACTAGTACTGCTCCTGATACTTTGTCCGAAAATAAAAATACACATTGATAGATTAATTTTACAAACTGATAAAATTAACAAAATATAAAATGGCATACAATACTAGTTACCTCAAATTATTTACAAAAAATCATGATAAATGCTCATAAAAATTTGATATTGTGGCTCATTGTATTCGTTATTTTCCTAATATAAATTAAAAAATGATAATCATTATATCAATGTAAATTAATTATTACTGTAAACTCAAATGATTAATAATGTAGCTGATGCAATATGCTTGAAAGACTTCAATACTCACTCTCTCTTTTTTTTGTTTATAATTTCAATTTTTAATTGATCATTTCCTATGATAATTTACTTTTTATTTTTCCATGCCCTGTTTTAGATCAGAATTATAACTCGTTTGCATTTAATTTGTTCAATTTTTAGAATTAACTTGTAGTTTGTGCATCATATTTTGCACTGAGGATTGCATACGACGATCTAATTTAATAGATGACAACAAATGTTATTAACCATTCAAGAGAAGTCTTTTGAATATCCACAGGAAAAACATCCAAAATTTCGTATGCATAACATTCAAATGTAAATTAATTATTATTATAACTCAAATGATTAATATTGTAAATGATACAACATGTTTGAAAGATTTGAAGTCTCTTTTTTGTTTATAATTAAGTTTTAATTGATCCTTTTCTATGATAAGTTACTTTTTATTTTTTTTATGTTTTGTTTAGATAAGAATTCTAACTTAATTAAATAATAATTAGGTAAAAAAATTATAACCTTGTAGATTGTAGGAGTCTTTGATGGACAAAAAGAGAGAAATAAAAAGGTGAAAAAAATTCCGCTCAAAATCTAAACTCTAGACGGAAGAGGTGACGCCACCGGCCTCCCCCCCCATCCTCCTCCTCCTCCTCTCCCTCATCCTCCCCCTTCTATTTTCCTCCCCGTCGTCCTTATCTACTCTTTCTCCTCTATTAGTTTTTCTCTTTTCCGTGTCCGAAAACACAAGTAGGTCATCCCCCACCTCCTCACCGTCATCGTGAACTTTCATCCACCTCCCCCACCCCGCCTCAGCGACCCCGATGATATGGTATGCATTTTTGGTACTGATGATCTGGCATGCAAATTTGCCACGATCATTACCACAATGTATGACCGCCTTCATCACCACAACCACTGACGATCTGATATGCAGATCTGGCACGATGCCCGCCTCTGCCCGATCACCACAACGCCGCTCACGTCTAGATCTGACCTCCCACATTCGAATCTAATATACAATGACCACTAAGACGACGACAACCACCTTGCCGACGACCACCTCACCGCCTCACTGACGACGAGTTTCATTTTTATTTTTATTTTTTTTAAATGCTTCTAACGTATTCTTATAAATTCCCATCTTTTCTATTTTTTCTTTTATTTTCTTTTCTGACTTTCAGCTTTTAAATACGCTTCTTCTTTTAAAAAATAAGGTAGTTTTTTTTGCCTCCCTTCAAAAAAAACAATTAGATGGGAATTGTTTTGCATTTAATTTGTTCAACCTTTAGAATTAACTTGCAGTTGTGCATCACGTTTTGAACTGAGGATTGCATAAGATGATCAAATTTAATGAATGAAAACAAACGTTATTAACCATTCAAAAGAAGTCTTTTTGAATATCACAGGAAAACATCCAAAATTCCGTATGCATAACATTCAAATAATATTTTAAGGTCGAAATATTTCCGTATTACAATTACTTGTTGTATTTCTGTAAGTTTTGCATTTACATGAAGATTCAATAGGACTCAGAAATTTACTGAAAAATCAATAATATTGTTCATATTTTATCACTATTAATAAAAAATATAACTGAAGTTGTTAGTTGGGCTTTCGCCCTCCAAAAAAAACGCTACATGTATAAAATGAAAAAAATCAAGCAAACTTTAAATACAAATATATTTTTTATAATGCTTATATAATGACAAATATTATGATTATTTATGTAATAGTTAATAAAATATACAAAGACTTGTATTGCTTTAACATTTAAATTGTACCTCAGATAAATCACATTTTTTTAAATAATAAAAAAGAGAAAAATGATATGAGTCATTTCTTTAAAATGAATGAAGAGAGAAATAAAATCAATGAGAGTGACTAGCGAGTATGAATAATGCGGTATAACTAGAAAGTTCAGAAGATATCCGTCTATGTGAATTATAGATTTATTTAGTTTATAATTGTGAAAGTTCCTCAAATAGTCAAGTTATGTAGTAATCCTTGTATGCTTCATGGTGACAAGTTATGTAGTCGGGCATGATATGAATATTAAAAATAAATCATTTTCTGTATCTGAAATAATACACCAAAACATTGATATATGAAAACTTCTGGGAACAAATATTTCCGCACTAAAGCTCCATTCATTTTCTTATTTAGTGGGTTGCATAAATTATATTCAATCATCTATTGAGATTTAAAAAAGAAATTAGATAAATAAGTGAAAAGTCACATGAGGACTTGCCAGTTGTTAGACTAGATCTACATAACAATACTATAATTTTTTGAATCTTGAAATTGATCAATACAAAATACAAAGTTATGAGGGAGGAAACGCGAATCAGAAATAAAATATCTCTTTAAAAAAACATGATCGGAAGCGTAGAGGAGGTAAAAGTTAATTTCAATCGGGGCAATTTAAAGAGGGCAAAATCACGCGATCAATTTGAGCAAAATAGTTATATTTAATAAGAATCATATGAAAAAAATGTGATTCGACTTCTCCTCCTTCCGTAAATGATTGTTGTATATATCACTTCTCCATTTTAATCCCTCTACGTCGATGCAAATGTAACCCTAATTATTCTACTCAATGACATATAAAGTAAATTAGATCAAATTTTGGGGATTGTAGAATTTTCTGAGAATGAATTCTTTTCTATCAATTTTAATTTTGATCAAGAAAACAAAAATCCATTTCTTCTCTATTTTATTTAATTGAATTCTCACATGTTTTTCATTTTAATAGAGTATAAATCTACAATGTGTATAGTCAACTATACTGACCTTGTTAAAAAAAATGTAGTACATTTTTTTAATTAGCGGTTGCATACATTATATATACAACCATCTACTGAGAAAATTGTGAAAAATAAATAAATAAATGAAAGGTCACATGAGGACTTGTTAGTTGTTATACTAGATCTAGAAGTAACAATACCTTAATTTCTTAATTTTGAAATTTAAACTTATAAATCTACAATGTGTATAGTCAACTATACTGACTTTATTTTTTTTAAAAACCCGTAGGTTATATTGAAATTTAAATTTGTTCAGTATTACATCACCATTCAATTGAAAAGCATATTAGCGGTTTACTCTCAAAGTTGTTTCCGCCTTCCTGAGGGTTCGTTTGGCAAATTAAGGAATAACTTTGGAAGAGTGATAGAAGAGTGATATTCTTGACTATTCGGAAGAGTGAAAATATCGTTTGACAGTTGTTAATCAGAATAGTTAAAATATGAATAATTATGATGATGATGATAATAATAATAATAATGATAATGATAATATAATAATAATAATAATAATAATAATAATAATAATATAATAATAATAAATAATCATAATTCTAATAATATAATCATAATATAATAATACAATATAATATAATTAATTAATAATAAAATAATAATCATAATCATGATAATAATAGTCATAGTTGTAATCATAATAATATAATAATATAATAAAAAATTATAATCATAATCATAATAATAATAAATAATTATAATCATAATAATATAATTATAATATAATCATAGATAATAATAATAATAATATAATAATAATATAATAATAAAATAATAATAATAATAATAAAATATAATAATAATAAATAATCATAATAATAATAATATAATAATAATATAATCATATTTATAATCATAATAAATAATATAATACTAAAATCATAATTATTATAATATAATAATATATAATCATATTTATAATCATAATAAATAATATAATACTAAAATCATAATTATTATAATATAATAATAATAATAAAATTAATCATATAATAATAATACTAACAATGATGTTAATATAATAATAATAATTATTATAATATAATAATAATAATAAATAATTATCATAATATTAATATAATAATAAATCATAATCATAATAATAATAATATAATTATAATCATAATATAATAATATAATACAACATAATGAAACAATAATCGTTATTCCGACGAGAGCTAATCCGGTATACCACCTATAACTTGGTATACCGGATTAGCACTCTATCCACACTCTTCTAATTAGTCTAAAATTCGTTTGGCAAATTAATTCATCGAAATAGTTATTCTATTTCAACTTTTTACTATTCCACAAGTGCCAAACAAACCATATATCTACTGCAATAACTACCCACCAATCAGTCCCTCTCTCTAATTTGGCTCTCTCACAAATGACACTCCTATTCTTAAACTCTAGTGTTGTTGGTTTTGGACTCTTGCAGCAATTGTCCATCTTCCATTGTCTCCCTTTTTTGCCTCGTCCAATTTGCTAGCAAGTGTACCGGCCTCATCACCTCTCTGTGATGGTATACTAGTTTCACCACGTCCTCCAGTTGATCCATCTCCTTTACTATGTTCAATATTAATTCCACTACCTGTCATGATGAAATGTCTTCTATATCTACAATATCTATACTGACTTTATCATAAAAAAATGCAGTACAAATATGCTGGGTATTCCCTCTCTGGGAATAAGTCAAAAACCTTTTCTTTTTTAAAAAATAGACTCGGAGATCTTTTTCTTTGCAAAAAGTTGAACAAAGAGATTCCTTGGCAATAGCCAAAAAGCTATTTTTCCTCTCTTCACGAGTTAGTCAATATCGTACTTAACAGAGTTGAGTTACAATATTAGAAAACTTCGACAGAAAAATATTTGGATTTTTATTCGCCAACGAAACAGTTTTAGTTATAAAGTTCACATGATATGTTATTTATTCACGAAGTTAACGTATAATTTATGGATTAACGAATAGTTGGTAGATTTATTCATTAGGATTCTAAAAACGAATTATTTGTCAATCTTTTCTTTATGACATGATGCAGTAGTCCGTAAAATTTGAAACTAAAAATGTTATAATTTTCTTCATTCGAAAATTTAAAAGGATTTCTTTCTATAATTTTTAAAATAAGATATCCGTCCTTCCAACAAAATACATTTCAAATGTAAATAAAATTCCTAATTTTAACAGGCAATTCATTATTTTCTAAAAAGGACTACAGTCACCCACCAAATCACCAATTGACCCCGAAGCTAATCCAGTTTGTTGAGAGGGGAGAGTCGAGAGACTCTGCGTCCCAAGAAATGGTGTCAGACACCTCAGACTCAGAACACACTCGACTCGCAAGCGGCATTTGATTTTGATCCGAACTAGGCCGCATTAGAGTGAAGCGCCACAACACAGAAGCAAACAGAGAGCGATGGAGCAAAGGAGAAATATCCAAGGCTAATTTATTTACCTCAAAACGAAAAGCTTGTCCTTACCAAACTAGAGCTCAATTTCAAGTTCGCCACTCTTCCTCTCCACCCCCGCCCTCTGCACCTCTCCCTTTGCTCTTGAAGGGAGAAACAGCCTCGACTGTGACGAAGAGATTGGTGATAGGACTTGGCGAAGGCCGATCCCTATTGGATTCTTGCGTTGCTGATTCCAGGCATTTAAGTTAAACCGAATTCATTCATTCCATTTGAGTCTTTTTCTTTGCCTCACCTCCTATTTAAGTTCCGATTTCCAGTCGAGTGAGATGCTCTTTGAAGACATTCCAATTTCTCTATTAAAGATCCCACCTTTTCTATGGAGTTCCTTCAGTTTCTTGTATCCCCTCTCTCAGTCCTCGGTCCCATTCGTTGCTCACGTCTTCCCCAGAAGCTTTCAATCTTTGTTGACTTGGGTTTTGTGCTCCTACTTCTCCTGGTGGCTTTTGCTAAGCGGGCCAAGCCCCGACCGACATGTGCTGTCACTGCCGTGCATATCTGGTTCAAGCTGCTGGCTTTCAACTGCGCCTACATCTTATTCCTTCAGGTGCTTGTGTTGGGCTATGAGATGGTACAGGCTATGAAGGAGCAGTTCGATACTGCTGACTATTCTGCATTGTATAGAGCAGTCGTACATGGGGTCTCTTGGGCCTTGTTCTCATTCATGGTACTTCGTTTCAGAACAAACACGCTAAGAAAGGTCCCAATCCTGATCAGATTTTGGTGGTTTGTATCCTTGTTGCTCTGTATTTATACTATCTTTGTTGATATTATGGCCCTTTTGCACAAAACTTCCCACATAAATTCTCGGATGATCGTGAATTTTGCGGAAGGACCTGCACTCATATTCCTTTTTATTGCCTCAATCTGTGGCATTACTGGTATCGATGTTGATATAGATCCACTATGCATGCAAGACCCCTTGTTGAGTGATGGGGCAGAAGAGGAAGAAGAAGAGAGACAAGTTGAGAGACCAGTGCCAGGTTGTGAGACAGTTACTCCATATTCCAGTGCCGGGCTGTTTAGCATCATTACACTTGGCTGGATGGACACATTACTTCGAATGGGTGCAAAGAGGCCACTTGAAATGGATGATATACCCAAGTTAGCCAAAACTGACCGTGCCAAAACCTCTTATAAAACTGTCATATCTGAGTGGGAAAAAATGAAATCAGAGGACCCATTTAGGCAACCCAACCTCATAATAGTTATCCTCCAATCTTTCAAAAGGGAAGCAGCAATTAATGCCATTTTTGTTCTGTTAAGTACCCTTTCTACCTATGTTGGCCCATACCTGATCAGCTATTTTGTTGCATACCTGAGTGGCGAAACCCTGTTTCCGTACGAAGGGTATTTGCTTGCTTTTGTCTTCCTTCTCTCCAAAGTAACTGAGACACTTTTCACTCGACAGTGGTATGTTCGGGTTGATGTGATGGGCATGCACGTTAAATCAGCTCTTACTGCCATGGTTTACCGCAAGGGCCTTAGGCTTGCGGTCACTGCTCGTCATAAGCATACAAGTGGTGAGATTGTAAATTACATGGCAGTAGATGTGCAAAGAATAGGGGAGTTTGCTTGGTACATGCATGACACCTGGATCCTACCCCTGCAGATTGCACTGGCCATGTTCAATTTGTATAGGAGTGTTGGTGTAGCATGTATAGCTGCCTTTCTGGCAACTATCCTCTCTATTCTACTAACTGTACCTTTAGCTAGTCTTCAAGAGAAATTCCAAGATAGTTTAATGGAGGCCAAAGATGAGAGGATGCGAAAGACATCAGAATGCCTAAAGAACATGAGAGTTCTGAAATTACAAGCCTGGGATGAACATTTCAGGTCTATTCTAGAAGAAATGAGAAGTGTGGAGTTTCAGTGGCTAAGGAAATCTTTGTACACTCAAGCCTTGGTCACATTCATATTTTGGGGCTCACCCATTTTTGTCTCAGCTGCCACTTTTGGGACTTCCATTTATCTGGGGCATGAGCTGACAGCTGGGTCTGTGCTATCAGCTCTGGCCACTTTTCGGATTCTTCAAGATCCTTTAAGGAATTTTCCAGATCTGGTGTCTAATCTCACTCAAACCAAGGTTTCTCTCGACCGAATTGCTAAATTTTTGGAAGAGGAGGAGTTAAAAAATGAAAAAACTAGCAGAATTCCTCCTGGGGATACTATTAATGCCATAGAAATTGAAAATGGCTGTTTTACTTGGGACCCAGTATCTTCAAATCCAACCCTGAAAGATATGCATTTGGTGGTCCAGAGGGGAATGCGGGTTGCAGTTTGTGGGGCTGTTGGTGCAGGCAAGTCGAGTTTTCTTTCTTGCATACTAGGAGAAATGCCACAAGTTTCTGGCCAAGTATGCATTTCTTTTGATAGTTATCTGTTTTCCTTATTTTGTTTTAGTGATTTCAAATCTGACCGCTATATGGTGATTTGTAACCTGGTACTGGTAGGGATGAGGTAACAGGGGTTTTTGATGTGACATTATTGTTTGAAGCTCCCGTTACTTCCTATTCCTCAATTAAAGCCAATAAAATTATAAATAAAAAAGTAAAAAACTATATCAGTAACGTAGTTCTCAAAACAAAATCTAATAATATGGAAACCAAATTAAAAGAAACCGCCTAGATTGGGGACTAAAATAAAATAAAATAAAAGTCGGTTATACAAAACACAGATCAAATAAGTTAATATGAGAATCAGAACAACAGCTATTATAAATGAAAGAAATAAAACAAAGTAAGGCATAAGTGGACAGAGTTGGTCAATTCCCAAAATAAAAATATATATGAAATGTGGAAAGGAAAAAAGAATGAGAAAAATAATTCAAGAAATTAAATTATATCCAGCTAACTTTGCAAAAATTTTTGAAGGTTTTTATAAGCCAACAGAAAGTAAAATTTCAGAATAGCATGATTAAATTTTCCACCAAAGTTTTCAGAACCATTACTGAATGGTACAATACAAAATCTACTTGCCTACTGGTTAGTCCAGTATTAAGTAACTGACAAAAGTTTGAGATGGAAATCTTAAATGTTTTTTCCATCTATATTTCCACAGGTCAAATTATCAGGTTCAATTGCCTATGTGCCCCAATCTGCCTGGATTCTATCCGGTAACATTGAAACAAATATACTATTTGGATCTCCCATGGATCGAGAGAAGTATAACAGTGTGCTTCATGCATGCTCTTTGCTCAAAGACCTGGAGTTGTTTTCCCATGGAGATCAAACCATAATAGGAGACAGGGGAATTAACCTGAGTGGCGGCCAGAAACAGAGAATCCAATTGGCCAGAGCATTGTATCAGGATGCTGATATTTATTTATTGGATGACCCATTTAGTGCTGTTGATGCAGAAACTGGAAGTGAACTATTTAGGGTAAGTTATTACTTTCTCTGTTTTACATTTGTTAAATTTAAAATTTGTTGATTGTGGTTGATATGATTGTGCAGGAATATATAACAGCAGCATTGGCAGAAAAGACTGTTGTTTTTGTGACCCATCAAGTTGAGTTTCTCCCAGCATCTGACCTGATTCTTGTAAGTACCCCCTTTTTCTGTATATATTGTATTTAATTCGTCATTGATGGCATCTATAGTTCTCCTCTCTTTTTTATGATTCATATATTCACAAGGACCTGCAGCAAGTTACATTAGTTGAAAACTTGAAATAAACTTTTTTTATGCAAGCCTGGTATGAACCAACAATTATCAGCTGTGGCTTAATTGTGGGAATAAATTACTTTTAGGTGTTCAAGGATGGCCATATCATTCAAGAGGGGAAATATGAGGACATTCTAGATGCAGGCACTGATCTCAGCGCTTTGATAGCTGCACATCACGATGCAATGGAGAGCATGGATGTTGGCACTTCTGACTCATCTGAAAATAGCAGTGAGAGTGCTTCAATAAGTGAAGACCATTCTCTTGAAGAAGAAAACAATGATGACAACATTACCATCAGCAGCATGGGGGAGAGGACTCTCATCTCTCGAAATAGTTCTGTTGACCATATGGCTGAAGAGATTTCAATCACTGAAGAAAAAAGATTGAAGAAGGAGAAAAAAAAGGCTATAAAAGCTCAAATGAAGCAGCTGGTGCAGGATGAGGAGAGGTTGCGGGGAAAGATCAGCTTCAAGGTGTACCTATCTTACATTGCAGCAGCATACAGAGGGCTGCTGATACCCTTAATTATACTTGCTCAGACAGCTTTCCAGGTATGATTTGTACTCTACCAGAATCAGTTAAAAAGACTCTGTTCTGTTGTACAAGTTAAATAAATCTTAAAAGACTGTTGTACAAGTTGAATAAATCGTAATTAAGTAATATTTTAATATTAGATATTTGAATAATAGGAGCACATTCCACAATGGTCTTTACTAGTACAGTGGATTTCTGACAATTGCAGCATACTTCTGTTGCTATATGCTAGTATACTCAATTATATATTCTGTTAATTATAAATAGGAAATTTCACCATGGTTTACTAGTATAGTGAATGTTTTATCAAAACAGCACCATTCCATTGTGTGCCATATTGGACAGCTGTATATTAGTACAGTTGATTTCCTACCACAATAATAGCGGTCCATTGAATTCCATATAGATGGTGTTATTGAAATTTCTTAGCTTAACATATCTGACTAATTAACCACACCACTTGAGAAGCATTAGGACCCCAGATGATGCATACCAGCTTGATCGTGCAAAGAGAAATCATAAACATGTATTAATACTATTGGATTATTCAGGTGTTGCAACTAGGGGGAAACTGGTGGATGACATGGGCCAACCCGCTAGTAGAAGGAGATGCACCAAAGGTGGACAGCATGACTACTCTGATTGTTTACATGGCATTGGCTTTTGGTAGCTCCTTGTTTGTCTTCGTCCGGTCGATACTTGTTGCCACATTTGGTCTTGCAGCTGCTCAGAAGATGTTTCTCAAAATGCTGACGAGCATCTTCAGAGCACCTATGTCTTTCTTCAATTCCACCCCTGCTGGCCGCATCCTCAACCGAGTATATCTCACTCGTTTTTTTTAATTTTGATTTTTTATGACTGAAATTACTATCATGGTAACATTGTAGTAACACTAATTATAGTGATATCATTAATTTGAATATTCAGGTCTCAGTGGACCAGAGTATAGTGGATACGGATATCCCATTTAGGCTGGGGGGTTTCTCTGCCACGACAATTCAAGTTTTTTCTGTAATAATTGTCATGATGAATGCCACATGGCAAGTGGTATTTGTCTTTGTTCCAGTTGTTATCATCAGCGTCTGTGTTCAGGTAAATATATCAACATAAGCTTAAAAAAGTTGTTTACATTATTTGTCATCATGTTCTATTAGCAACGGTCAGCTTCTAGTTAATCATACACATAGCAAATTAGTTTAACCAATCAACACCCATTGGGTTCGCTAAGGTGGCTTACCTTGTGTATCCCAATATAGATATTTTATTATTTTTTAATTATATTAGGGGGAAGGACCCATGTTTTCACAGTGGGCGGTATGAATGATATTCAGTTTGAAGGGATATATGGAATATAATGTCCTTTTGTTGGTGTTCACATGAATTGCTTTTGAGTTATAAAAGTTAAAAACTAGAAAGCAGTAAATGAAGTGCCAGGTAGGAAGATGTTTTCAGATTTTTGCCCACCCATTTGCTGTAATTGGGATTTACACCCAACATTTATTTCTTTACATCTGTTTCCCATGTATCTTCGTGGTAATTACTAAATGCACCAAATCTTTCAAAGTGATTAATCAGTGTAGAATTGAGTTAGTTAGTGCATACTCAATCCCGTTATGTGTCTATTTCGGACTTGTTAAGGGAGCATTTTTTCCCATTCCTGTCAAAGTTACAGCCTATTTCTTAATCTTTAAGAACAGGCAAGTAAAAATGAAAGAATGCCAGGTCCCTAGAATATGGTTGAGATAAAAAAACATATTAGTAAGGAGCAAAAGTTGATGCACAAGTAAATACTAAAAGGAGCTAAGCTTGGATAAAAAAATGTAGAATATACTTTCAGATATCATCATGTATGGAAGTTGCAGCTGAAGGATAAGTATAATTAAATTAGTGATGCTGACAGTTGTTAGGGCGAGGCCACCTCCAGCTCAGCCACCAATGATGTTATGCCATGTGGGGCGGACATCTGGAGAAGGTGGTAAGGTACAGAAGCACATTAGAACACAAGCCATGGGCAATTATATTAATACTTCTTTTTTCTTTAACACCTAAAATTTGCATTGTTCGATTGAGGGTGATTGTTGCAGCGTGAATAAGTGTGGCAGTCTCGGTTTGTTTATATAGTGTGTATAAATATACAGACTGTTGTATACATTTGTTGACCTATTGTGTATGTGAAAGTATGATTATAATATTTTTTATTTATATGTAGAAATATTACATGAATTCATCAAGAGAGTTGGCAAGAATAGTGAGCATTCAAAAATCTCCAATGATTCACCTATTTGAGGAGTCGATAGCAGGGGCATCCGCAATCAGGGCTTTTGGTCAAGAGAAGAGGTTTATGAAGAAGAATCTGCACCTTATAGATAGCTATAACCGCCCATTCTTCTACAGTTTCACTGCCATTGAGTGGTTGTGTTTGCGCATGGAAATACTATCAACACTTGTTTTTGCATTTTGCTTGGTCTTTCTTGTGACTGTTCCTCAGGGAACAATTGATGCCAGTACGTGATGACTTTTCCTGCAAAGTAGTGCATCAACTGCTATAATTCCCTTTTACAATCATGATTTTCATGGTGGAAAACAGTGTCCTAAAAACCTTGTTTGCCTGTGAAAAAATTTATAGATGTTATCTATCTTCTGAATGTTGCTTATCATTGTGTTTTCAATCAACAGGCTTGGCTGGATTTGCGGTGACAACTGCATTGAACTTGAACAATAGGCTGTCAAAATGGATTCTGAGCTTTTGTAAGCTTGAGAATAAAGTAATAGCTATTGAAAGAATAAACCAATACAGTGAAATCCCTCCTGAACCACCGCTTATCGTTGAGAACGGCAGACCTCCCGCTTCTTGGCCTCAAAGTGGCACAGTTGAAATCATAGATCTAGCTGTAAGCTTGAGTACTTCCCTAAAAATTCTACATAATGCTCTAATTTCTTATCATTGAACTTCTAAAGTTTTTATGTTGTCAATGAAACTTTCTGAAATTTGTTAAACAGTTGAACTTATATTCTATGTTCTTCATACGAATTTTAATTCAATTGTTAAATATGGCAAATTTACAGGTAAGATACAAGGAAAACCTACCTGTTATCTTGCATGGTATCTCATGCACCTTTCCTGGTGGGAAGAAAGTCGGAATAGTAGGGCGAACTGGGAGTGGCAAGTCGACTCTTATCCAGGCACTTTTCAGGCTGGTTGAACCTCTTAGAGGAAGAATTATGATTGATGGAATAGATATAGGTAAGATGGGACTGCATGATCTCAGGTCAAGGCTTAGCATCATACCACAAGACCCAACCCTGTTTGAGGGTACCATTCGAATCAATCTTGACCCCCTCAGTGAACACTCAGACTCTGAGATTTGGCAGGTGAGGATATTTATTTTAATATTTGAGATCATTTTTAAATTTTAGAATATATACTCGGAGGCAATAATGTGGAGTCTCCACAGGCACTAGACAAGTGTCAACTGGGAGATGCCATTAGGGACAGTGATAAGAAGCTGGATGCCCCAGGTACTAAACAAAATACCTTGCCTGCAACTTTAAAATTGTAGAATCTATTAAATTAGACAATGATAATGTGAGATATGTCGTTTCTGTTGAAGTTGTGGAAAATGGTGACAACTGGAGTGTTGGGCAGAGGCAGCTTCTCTCTCTAGGCCGGGCCTTGCTCAAGCAAGCACAGATTCTAGTTCTGGATGAGGCTACAGCATCGGTGGATACCACCACCGACATTCTGATTCAAGGCATCATTCATTCCGAGTTCAAGGACTGCACTGTCTGCACGATTGCACATCGCATCCCCACTGTTATTGATAGCGACTTAGTCTTGGTTCTCAGCGATGGTATATCATTTAATTTTACTCTTTGTAAATCTGTCATTCAAAAGGCCCATATCCTAGCCTGCCATAAGCTCGATGGTTTTTAAACACTTTTGAGCATGTTTAGCCCCATTTGGTTACCAGTTCAGCACCACTTTTAACTCTTCTTGCTCTTGTTAATTTGTGAACTAGTATACAACAACTTTCTTATTCAACACTACTACATCTAATTGCTACATACTCCCTACTACCAAAAAAATATTTTTCAAAAAATAACTCCAGTAAAAGAAAAAACCAATGTATGTCAAGTTGTGTTTCATCATCTTATTTAATACATGAGCAATTTTTGGTATAGGCATATTTGGAATAACCAGGTTGGGCAAACCTTTGCATTGCTTTTTGTTTGATGATACAATTTTATATTCTTGTTGTATTGCAGGGAGAATTGTGGAGTATGATACCCCCCAAAATCTGCTTGAAGATAGGAACTCCATGTTTTTGAAACTTGTGTCAGAATATTTGGTGAGATCTAGTTCTATTGCTTGAAGGATAGCTGCATTGCATGCTGTAGAAGCAGGAGCAGTGAATACCACATAAATCTGAGGTATCCCAGAGGAACAGAGGTGAATGCATGCTGAAAAGGGAGAAGGGAAGTTCGTAGCTGTCATCATATTCTTTTTTTAGTTCTGCGGTCTTTCTACTCATTAGTTAAAGAGAAGAGGCTATTTGTCAGCCTGTATTAAGTTTTTCCTTTGATTAGCTCGGATCCTGTAAAGAAACTGAGACGAGGAAAATTGTATGGTGCGGTTGTATATAATCTTCTGATTTATCCCTGCTTCTTCTTGGATCTTACTATGATCTGCGTTGTTTGCCCCCTTTCATTCAATGTACTTCAATAGAGTATTGTAAATGTTCTTTTCTATTTTATTTTTTATATATAGAGAGTAAAGATACAAAGATATGTAAGTTTAACTCAAAAAGTACAATAAATTATTTTCAAATTTTAATTTATCATGTTCATTAAATTTTTTATAAGAAAATTTTATAGGATGTAAAAATTTAGAATTTTGAAATTTTTAAGTCATGATTTTTAATTTTTAAAAATCACTTTTAAAAATAATAATAATATATTTAATGTTTGAACATCATTTCTAAAAATTAAAAATGATGATTTAAAAATCTCAAAACACTTTAAATTTTTGTATCTCACAAAATCTTCATATAAAGAATTTAATGAGCATAATAAATTAAAATTTAGAAATGATTTGATCTACTTTTTTAGTTAAGTTCACGATATCCTTATTCTCTCTCTATTTATATATAGGGAGAGAGATAGTAAAGCAGTATGCTCCTAGAAGCAAGAGATCACATTTGTGATTCTAACTTAAAAAGTGTATCAAATAATTTTTAAATTTTACTTAATCACTCTCATTAAATTCTTCATATGAAAATCTTACGGAATATAAAAATTTAAGGTGTTTTAAGTTTTCTAAATCACTCTTTTTAAAATGTGTTTTGAATTTTCTAAGTTACTTTTTTTAATTTTTGAAAATCAACTTTAAAAATAATAATAAAATATTTATATTTGTACATTATTTTTAGAAATTAAAATAATAACTTAGAAAATTCAAAACATCTCAAATTTTTGTAGTTCACAATATTTCAATATGAAGAATTTAATGAGAGTGATAAATTAAAATTAGACATGATTTTATATATTTTTTGTGTTAGAATTATGAAGAGACTATGTGCTCCTAGAGCATGCTAGTTTTACTATATATATAGCGAGAGATGGTTTATGATACTTTACAAAGTATAAAAAAATATTATTATTTTGGGGTAAAATTTTATATTTTAAGGTCTCAAATGGTCAAAATCTAAGTTGTTCAATTTTTTCATATCAAAATCTTGTGGGATAATAAATTTCATGATTTTTTGAGCTTTGTAACTATTTTTTAAAATATTTTAAAAATAGTTCTAAAATAGACTATTTTCTAATGTTAAACAAAATTGATTTTAAAAATAATTTAAAAAATAAGTACAAAGCTTAAAAAATAATAAAATTTAATATTCCATAAAATTTTACATAAAAAAATTATTAAATAATTTAGATTAATTATTTGAAATGTCGAGATATGAAATCTTACTCCAAAGTAATAACATTTATTTGCTTTATAAAGCACCGTAATGCAAAAAAATAGAAGCACTATTATTCTTTTTTTGTCTTTATTCTCGTTCAAGTTCTTTTGACGTGAACTCAAACATGAGGCACATAAGACAATAATTAGAGTTTTTTTTTAGTGTTTCATACTTTCAAAACAAATATTTATAAAATTTAAAACAAACTATACAACTCTCTAAATAAAAAAACTAAAAGCTAAGAAGAAAGAAATAAGTGTTGACAAATTATTTGGAGGGAGATATTTTTTTTTTGAGAAAATATTAGATTATTTGTCAAAATTATAAATATTTTCAAATTTAACTCTTATGAGTACTAATAAACACCTTGTATAATTATCTCTTTTAAAATTATCCTTTTCGCTTGATTTTGATGTTGATATTTAAAAAAAATATACCTCAAAGAATCTTTTAAGAAATCGCTTTGTCTTTATTCCTAAATTCCTTACTTGAGAAAAATTTTTCCTAAATAAAACGTGAATTACCACTATATACAATTAAAATGAAAATTCTAAATACAATTAAATTTAAGATTACTATGCAACTAAATGTCATGATGTAATCCTAGATACAATTTTTATTGTGTTTGGCTAAGCCTGAATATTGTATTGTTCTCAATGCAACATTCGTTAGAAATTAAAAAATAAGCATAAAAGGAATAAAGATAACTCACAATGTCTCGAGTGTCGGGAGGAGTCAATGATGAAAGTTTGCCTGATCTCGCTCGCTTGTCTCATTTGGTGTCTATGTTATCCATAATGTTTTATCTTTACTTTATGGCATGCCAATGCGTCATAATTTTTCTAATAAATTTTGAGTGGATTGCTCAAAATCTTCTCAGATAAATCTTCATTCACAGTCTTGTTGGATGCATTGATATTAAGAGCGAGTTTGAGAGATTTCAATTTTATGATTGAAATTTTAGTTTCTTCTTTGTTGCTAGGCATTCGAATCAACACAATTAAAAAATATTGTTTTGGTGTAATTATGTGTTTGTGTTCTATTCCAATGCTTGGTCATATTCCATGGTTTCTTCATCACATTTAATAGTTGTATCAACGTTAAGAGTCAGAGGCTTGTAGGAAGTGAATTGGATGATTTTTTTTTGGGTTGAGTTATCGTCTCCCTTTTCTTTTATAGTTGTTTCCGACATTTGAGGTCCTTCACCTTGTCTGTGAGGTTTATTTTCAGGTGTTTCAGAAAATTTATATTGACTGCTTGAAAAGGTGATAGATTCTTGTGCAAGTTAAGTGAATTAATTTGTTAGCATATTACTTTAATATATCAACATGTCAATTCTACTGTTCATGTTACTATTACTTTTCTCTTGTGTTTCTATGAATTTTTTCATCCTCAATTCCAAATTTATTTTAGGGTTTGTGGTTGCTCTAATTGATATTGTGAAAATCCTAATCCATACTAATTTTTGTTGAGTATGTTGTGGGTAACCATGATCATTATCATAATAAAATTTTTGTTGGCTCACCCAATTGCGATCATTTAAAATATTTGCATATTCTTGTTCAATTTCATTTGCAAAATCACACTCCCTGGTGATATGATCATTCTCACCATAAACCTCATATTGATATTATTTTTTGACAGCAAAGTCTCCTGCTTGCTCCACTTTTCATTATGCATTTTTACCTTATCCTTAGTTATAATAATATTCTCCTCGCTCACACGATATCTCCCTGCTTGATACATCCTTGCTTTAAATTTTAAGATCAAAGAAGATTGTCTTGTATGCCTATAGAAAAATAAACACTAAAGAAAAATATAAAAAGAAAAAACAAAATAAAAATCTAGTCTAATTTACTAAATGAAAACCTAATATAAAGTACAAGATCATAAGAAAGTCCTTGTGCTATCTCTGGTAATAACGCCACAAAATTTGACCTGTGTCAGATACTAATATAAATATGTCATAAAATATACTAAATTATCGGGTTTCATTATTATTTATTTATACACTTTGTCATTGAAGTACTACTTGTACACTTGTGCTTCCTTTTTATCATTGAATTTACGTGTGTACTGCAACAATATTTAGGGGTATCAATGATACTCTTTTACTCATTTATTTGATTCGCATCGTATTTGATAAGATAAGTATGGATAAAATTTTTTTTGTTAACTTATATAATATGGGCAAGGGTAGAATTTTTTTCATTAAGTAAATGGGTAAGGGTATGGGTAAATGTCATTTCGTACCCGTTTGTCCTATAGGATAAATTATTAAAAATAACTTAAATTATTTTAAATAATTATCTCATGTAATAATTTTTTCTATGTTAGTTGCCTTGAGTTTCATGTCTTAATTATTATGAATTAAAATTATTTCTTCTCCAAATTTAACCATCTTATAAATTATAATATTTAAATAATATTTAGTAGAGTACTTATTAAAATGATTGAATGAGATAATATAAGATTTTATTTTAGATAAGATATTATTTTTATTTTTAATATATTTTATTTTCTCGTTAAATTTTTTGACAAGAGATGTTTGCATTTTTTAAATTTATTTATTTTAAAATGACTTAAATTAGAATTGATTTTATAGTTATATTTTGTTTCTATACTAACAAAATAAAGATATATTTGTATGAAAGAAATGAGTTTGTATTTTTTTTATATAAATGATGATAAACTAAGTAATATATTAATATTATTCGTTAGCATCCGTTATATTTTCGTTAATCATTTGTTTTAACAGATAATGATAAGATATGAATAAGTCTTATTCATTATTTTAATGAATAAGAGTAATTTTATATAAATATGATAATAAAAATATCTCTATCCGACCAATTTTGTATTCATTGACACCTCTAATAATATTCCGTCCTCCGATGGTGGTATTAGTAATTGCTCCAAGATTAATAGTAGTCACAGACTTAATTACAATTGACATGGTCAGTCATATACTTCTTTTCTTTTTTTCGTTTCTCTCTGGAGGGTGATTGCAGATTGCTCGTTTGTCTTGAACTTCAGCAATAATCATTAATTGTGTAAGCATGTTTTGCAATAAGCTATTGATAGCTGTTAACAGAGATCGAATTGAGCAAGAGATTGTACAGTACGTACATGTATTTCCTAAAGTAAAGTTCTATTAGCTCGAATAAAGGTTGAACAATATAGTTGTCGCATCCCGAACTAAAAAATACAGTAGGGGAGAGTGAGACGACAGCCGCAATGTCTACACTAAGACGCGTATACATGTAAGGTCAGACAAAAATATAAGTCATGTATTTATCTCAACAAAATAAATAAAATCCATAATACACACCATATAAATCAAGCACTAGTAGGTAATATGTCAGTGTCTGATCAAAATACGGAAGCATATAAAATAGTACAAAAGGAAAGACATGGATCAAATGTGTCATCAAGTCTAGCTAAACCTCCCGACTATCCTAACCACCCGTGATATGACATAATGGACTTGCCTATACTCATCCTCACTGTCTGTAGCCTCGCTCCAAACCTAGAATCTCACAAACAATGCAGAATCTGAGTGACAAGTCACTCAGTGTGATCCTTAATCCAGCCACCGAGATATGAAATATTTCTAGACTGACAAAAATATCTTTTGTTTTAAATTATAATAGATATATATTAATTATAATATTATATAGTTAATTAAACCTTATAATCAGATTTTTTTGGTTAGAGTGAAATCAAGAAAAAAATTTAAATGTGGGCTACATGAATGACATGACTATTTTTGTTCAAAGAAATAAAATATGTCTGGGATATAATAATAATATAAGTATGAGAAATAACCCCCATAACACAGATATATATGTCTCCACGAGATCAAGAGTTGCAAAAGAAAAGTCAAATATGATAGGACAAAGTCATGTACACTATGTTGGTATATTTTTAACAACGGCAAAACGAAATCACGTACACCGTGTTTTATAAAATAATTTTTTTTAATTGATCCCATTCGGCCCTCTACCAAAAATCATAAAAAAAGAAAATATAATAAAGTCTCAACTTGTCATATGTCTAACAATCTGAAAAAAAGGGAGACTATCCATGTGCAATGTATTAAATCCGGAACACCTCATGAAAAAAAGGGAGTTGCCACCCCGGTACAGAGTAGTGACAATGATGTTAGAGGGTTAGCTGATATAGCTCCTTGGTCTCAAAAGAATATCACGCCTCGTAATGCAGTCAAGCCCAATCTACTGTTCACAAAAAGAAATGTATGTATATACAAAAGAAATGGAGAGTGATAGGAGAAATGTAAGACACTAGACCCTAAAATCATCAAGTGATGATCTCGGTAACCGATTGAACAGACGGGGTTTCTTAAAGGCGATGATAGGAAGCAACTACCGACAAAGGCTTGGGTGAAATATAATTCCTATCATCTACTCGAAAATACCCCGGCCTAGAGCAATCTGGCCCGACGTCACTCTTCCCAACTCATATTTAATTATACATTTTTAAATTATTACCAGGTATACCATCACTTGAAAATCCTAATAGTTTATTAACTATTGTGTTTAGTATTTAATAACATATATTTATTTCTTTATTTTATTTAATTATTAAAATAATATAACTAAGTTCTTAATATTAATTCACAATTGTCATGTTTAGTGTGTCTTATAAAATTCTTTAATCCTAATTATTAATGGAGTAATTAGATAATTTAAAGTAAAATTTATTACTTTCAGAAAGTATATATATATTACTACTATTATTATTATTACTTACTAATAATTTCCTATTTTACTATTTTACTTAGCATTATACCAATTACTAAACATAAATGAAATGCACATGACATGAGTATATTTATTTTTCCGAATTATGATATGCTAGTTCAATCCTAACTAGAGAAATCGAAATCTCGATAGAAACCGCACCTGAGGGCTCAACAGGCAATGAGATCGTCGCGCTATATTGTGGGAACTCCGACGAGTCCTATATTCCCGTCAGTTGTCTCGTCTAGCGTGACCTGCTCGGTGACGGGCTCGTCGAGATACTCCTGTGAATCTATGTTTCGAGATCAATCAGTATTTGAGTTATTAATTACGTTGTTATGATAAAGTTGGGTTTTACTGAACTCATATGCGGTACGTCACTTATTGTGAGAGATAACTTCTAATTCATTTTCGTTATGACGAGAGGGAATTAGCAATACACACAACCATAACGATCAAGCAAAATAATTAACTTTATTTATCTATATTTATACTTATTTAAAAATAGAAAAAAATGATTAATATATAATTTATAATATTTATAATATTTATAATATTATCAAAATAAATTAATGTATCCATTAATTATTATTTTACTTATTTACACTTAATTAGTCTATTGTGTTATTAATAATTAGGAGTAATACATACATATGAATATATGAAAATAGATAGTAAATAAAAGCCAATATTAAGTGCTACATATCAATGCCTGCCTTTATCAAATGCCTAATTGATGATAGTATTATTTATAGCACCGTTCAATTTAATCCGTCACATAGATGTAAGTTGGCCTTTAAATTGAAAAAAAAAAAATAAAGCAAACACTTGTGCCAACAGTCCAACACTGAAAATCATTGGGCCACAATATCCATGTAATTAAGTTCACTCATAACTAAATCATGTCTGCAATTAAGTACTGGTAACTCCAATTGTACCATTTACCAACTGGCATCTCGCATCTGTACCAACTAGTGTGAATATTGATGGTTAAACAAAAAACCCCATCATATAGCAATTGGCGTCTAACCTGATAAAAGCTTTCTTCCTCATGAATGAGGCCACGACAAGAGGGCAAGGTAGGAAAATAACAACCCCTACCTTTGTACCAACTTACTATCATATTTAAATCAACAAATAATAACGAAAGGAACAAAAAAAAATAAAGCACAACAGCACAAAAGTCTAATGAGGGGCGAAGTACAATACCTGAAAAATAGGCTTAATAGCAAGCAAAATGTGTCCAACACATCTATTGGTAGTTTTTTATTTTATTTTTAAACTATTTATTTTTCTATAAATTTTTATAATTTTTGATATTTTATTTCTCTTTAAATAATATAATTTTAATTGAACCGAATAAATAAAAAAATTGATTTATTCAGTTCTCGGTTTATTCGGTTGATATTTTTAAAAATTTAATTCGGTTTATAATTTGACAAATCGAAAAAAAATTCAGATGAATATAATTAGTTCAGTTTGAATCGAACTGACCGTTTGCACACCCCTACTATTGAGTACCTTTGCACATTCACGGTGAAATCAATTCGTCACTTGCATGAGAGAGATTAAATATGTAAGGTAGTTCTGAGGCCTAAAATTGAACTCCATTTTTTTTCATTTGAACCACAAATGTTTCACCCTAATAAAAATAAAAATAGTGACAAAGCACTTAATTCAACCATATTAAGTATAATTAACTCCCGTTACCTAAGTGCTACTTACTCAATGTCCATTTAGCCAGATGGCCAGAATTATTTCTAAACTATTATATTTGTTGAAAACTAAGTTCCCGTCCATTTCAACCTAACTATTCAATTATGCACAAAGCAAGCCAGGACACAAGAAACAAAGCAGAGAAAAAGAATGAAAGATTGTCAAAAATTCAATGAACAATTAAGTTTTTGGATTTACCTGTATGTTAAAATGAAGAGGAGGCTGAGACCAGTGTAGAGGCACCATTGAAAGGAGAGACGTTTAGTTGATGTAATTCCTCTTCTTCTCGTGAAGTGAAATCGGAGAGACGCCAGGCGACCAATTAATAGTGATAAACCATATAAAAAAATAATGAAAATAATCATTAACAACACTATGGGTCCGTTTGACATCCAATGGAATAGCAAAAAGTTGGAATAAAATAGCTATTCCGATGAATTAATTTGCCAAACGAACTTTAGACTAAGTAGAAGAGTGCGGAATAGTACTAATCCGGTATAACAACTTATAGGTGGAATACCGGATTAGCTCTCATCGGAATAGCGATTATTGTTTGATTATATTATTATATTATGATTATGATTAAGATTTAGTATTATTATATTATTATATTATATTTATGATTATAATTTATTATTATATTAATAATATGATTATTATTTATTATTATTATTATCATTATATTATTATTATCATTATTGTTATTATATTATCGTTATCATTAGTATTATTATATTATTTATTATTATTATAAATATAATTTTAATATTATATTATTATATTATGAATATAAATATAATTATTTTATTATTATATTATTATGATCAAGATTATTTACTATTATATTATTATATTATGATGATTATGATTATGATGATTATTATTTATTATTATTTTATTATGTTGTATTATATTATTATATGTTTATTATAGTGATGATTAATTTATTATTATATTATTATAATTATAATTATTTATAATTATTTTTATGATTATGATTATATTTTTATTATTATATTATTATGATTATGATTATTATATTATAATTCTATTATTAAAATTATGATTACTTATTATTATTATATTATTATAATTATGATTGTAATTATAATTTTTTTATTATTATATTACTATATTATGATTATGTTTATATTTTTATTATAATACTATTATAATATTATTATTTATTATGATTATTTTTATTATTATTACTATTTTATTATGTTGTATTATATTATTATATGTTGATTATAGTTATAATTAATTTATTATTATTATTATTATAATTATTTATAATTATTTTTATGATTATGATTATATTTTTATTATTATAATATTATGATTATGATTATGGTTATATTATTATGATTATGACTATAATTATTATTATCATGATTATGATTATGATTATTATTAAAATTATGATTATTTATTATTATATTATTATAATTATGATTTTAATTATAATTTTTTATTATTATATTACTATATTATGATTATGTTTATATTTTTATTATATTACTATTATAATATTATTATTTATTATGATTATTTTTTATTACTTTATTATTATTATTATCTTACTATTATGATTATTATTTTACTATTATTATTATCATCATTATTATTAGTATCATAATTATTCATATTTTAACTATTCTGAGTAACAACTGCCAAACGATATTTTCACTCTTCTGAATAGTCAAGAATACCACTCTTCCAAAAAAATACTATTCTATCATTCTTTCAAAATTATCACTCTTCTAAAGCTATTTCTTAATTTGTCAAACGGACCCTATGAGAATACACAGTGCATTGAAACACTGAAAGTTTTTGAGATTGCTTCTTTACTGATCTAGATTTTCAGTCCGAGAAAGGGAGCGAGAGATATGTACCGTATTGATAGAGGAGGAGCGATGCAGAGGCGATCATCAATAGAGATGGGGTGCGAACGACATAGAGGCCTTGAGGAGGAGATGGAGAGTAGAATGGAGAGAACCAGCCGAGACAGAGAAAGGGAGGGGGTGATGGGGTTTCAATAGACGGGCGAGAGCGGAGTGGCAAGAGATCGGTGGAGCGAATAGAGAGAAAGGAGGGCTGGCAGGGACACGAATAGAGAGAATCAGAGAACCGAGAAAATGGCTTTTGAGAGGCAGCGAAAAGAGCAAAAGCGAACCCGAGCGAAAAAACTATCGGGCTGGAGAGAGGATAAAAGGCTCGTGAAATCAGAACCGTGATTTTAGTTAATCTGGACTGTAAATTGGTGAAAGATAAGAATCGTCTCTAATAATTAAATCATTGTACCACTACTGGAGAGTCCAGTCATTAACTCCATTTTAATATAGTAAGATAAGATAAGACTCTTGGTATGTTGGTTTTCTCGAAGAATTTCAAGAGTCGCAGAAATTCCTCCGACTCCGAGGATGTGAAATGGGGCCTTTTCAGCTTCTGTCGCGCACTTGGCGTGCAATGTGGGGAGCAGAGTGTAGGGTATCAACAAAATGTGTTTCGTTATGTTTTGTTTCATTTTGTGATAAATGAAATAGTTAATGAATCGATATTTTTTTTATTTATTAAATGAAATAGTTAACTAAATTATTTTTTATTTTATGATATTAAATGAAACGGTTAATAAAATAGTATTTTTTTGTTTCGTAAAGTGATTTCAGTGTCAAATACATGAAATTTCATGTTTCGTTTCATTTTACGGTGAACGAAACGGTTGATGAAATGATTTTCTATTTCGTTTATTAAACGAAACGGTTAAAGGATTTATTTTCATTTTGTTAACGCCACGGTTAACAAAAGAGACTTTTTTCGTGTTTGTTTACCACATTTGACAGACCTAACGAGTAGGTATTCACAAGTCACGAACGAGTATCATTTGATTGTGCATATTAAATTTTGACCATTCGACTGGAAAAAAAGACTTCTAGATTTGTGTTGCTTGATAGACGCTAATTGGAGATGGAGACTTCTTAGGCGTTGGTGTTACATGAACAAAACCTAGACGGAAACGAGAGAGAACCGATGGACAGCAGACCCATCTTTGATTTGATTGTCCCATTCACTCTTGAATATTTTAAAAATTCATACTTCAAATTCTTTATTGCTTTATAAATCACATCTTGTTTGATCGTATAGTCTAAATCACCCATCGAACCGAAATGGATCCGATGGGCATCACTTCTCCCATGTCCCAACCTAGACCAAAGTTTTAAAATGTGGATTTCAATATACATGCGGTTGATCACTACATAACGCATATGCGATATACAGGTGCATATACGGTTCAGTATGCGGAGTATATATGTGAATATGTATTCTAAAAAAATCTTACAATATTTGAATCGATCATTTATTTTTGAAGAATTTTAATGTAAAATAAGAAAATATAATAAAATATTAATATGATTTTGAATATTTTGCATGAAAAATATAATATAATTAATTTTATAGACTAAATATGATAAATATTTAAAAAAAAAACACGTATTGTTAAATATATGAATGCATATTTAATTACATGCAGCATCGCAGCGCATAAATATAATTGAACCGCATATATAGTCATGTGGCCGCATTTTAAAACAATGACCTAGACAATTCTCAAATTCTCAATCGATCCTTCAAGTGTCGTTGGTCGTCACTCTACTTGTTTCTTCTTCTCTCTGCGCGGTTGGCTAATGTCTCTTAAATGTCTGGCCGTTAGATTTCTCCGCAAGTTATGGCCGAAGCTTCGCCTGGCTTTTAAGCGTTTAACAACAAAGCAAGAAACCAGGGTTTATACTATGCGAGCGATGGTTATAGATACAAATGAATGATCAAATGGCCAAAAAATAATGTGCACAATCAAATAGTGTACATGAACACGTACCCACTTGCCCTGAGCACAACTTATGCACAACACATTTTTTTTTTTAAAAAAAAAGTAAATAAGCGTCACCCATTTTAATTGCTTTCAAAAATAATACATGACAAAATAAAAACAAACAGTAGCTAAATCTAATATATGGATTGGCTACACTATCACAAAGTGATACTATAAACTCTAAAATAAAGCAAGACATCAATAATTATAAAAAAAAAAAAAGTTAGAACAAGATCCAAAAAGTATCAGTAGTAGACCCCCTCCCCAGAGAAGAACTCAGTCACTAAGTAAATCTTCATCCTCCAAACTATCCGAAATTACTACCACTTCTTCACGACAGAAATGGTCCATACTACTAGAGAAATTTGTGTAAAACTAGAATGAACTTAAAACAGTACTGAAACAATACCATCCCCGTGTACCAACACGCCCTTGAAACAGATTTTTTTTTATTTTAATAAATAAAATAAATAAATAAATAAAAATGGTAAGATTATCCCGAAAATTAGCCCATATAGTCTGGACCGAGTTTGAAACTCGGTCCCGTTTTTTTTATATTTGTATGTGTTATATTAAAAATAAAATACAACAATCAATAGATTGATCTAAAATATTACAACAAAAATTAAAATAAAGTTTTATAAAGCCAAATATAAGCACGATTAATACATTATTTTAAAATAGTATCAAACAAATAGAAATATTATAGTTCTAGTAAATATAACAACAAAAAAACATAAACACACTGATAATCTAAATCATGCTCTGTTGGAACAAGCTCAACCTCGAGTTAGCAGTCTGTTGATACGATCCTTCATTTCATCCATAACCATTGGAATGCGTATCTTCCTTCTCCTTCCTTTATTGATTTTTGCTGGATCTGGCCTAATGATTGGACCGTTGTACATTGACCAATCTTGTTTATTGCCATAACTACGTCAATGACCAGACCATGTGTTAATATAGTACTGGATGATATAATATGGACTAACGTACTGAGTGTAATCCAGCCTTCGAATGAACAAACAGCAAGCAAGTGGTTGCATGGGATGCCTGTCAATTGCGGTTTCTGATACCAACAATTACCAATTCCCGTCATCACTAATTCAACCTCATATTTTATTTCACCCCTTCATCGCTATTATTTTAAATAAAAATTACAAATTATTGCTTAAATTTTGAAGTTGAATAAAAAATTATATAAGTATCGAATATTACCGTCTCGATAAGTCCATTTCTGTTGTAAACATCGTAGTTGTTGATACCCCAATCCAGTGATATGACATCATAAGTTTTCCCCTTATCACCGTGATGTTTTTATCAGTTCAGTGACATTTTGGGAGAACACCAGACCTTGGGCTTCCCATCTGAACCTGCTGGTGCAGTGTTGATCTGTGCTCTAATACTAATGTTGAATTGGCTAGGGAGCAACTCCAAACCAGCATGAATTTGTCTCTTCAAGTCACGAAGATTGATTGTCTCGTCGGTAGAAAATATGCACGCGGTATGAATATCGTAACCCGTGATGGTTGAAGTGTTCAGGATTTGACCTCCGTGATACACATTGATCAACAACATTTTCGTCTCTACAGTATGAACGATAAACCCTACTATTAGTGTATTTTAATTTTACAGAAAAAATTAATAGTCAAAATAGAAAAAAAATTATAATGTTGATGAGACGAAAGTGTTGAATACGGGTCAGCTCTGGATCTGTCGAAAAATAAATTTCCAGTTGAAAGCTTTTGTAACAGTAACAATGGCGATTTTGAAGAAATAGTTGGCTGAAGGAAGATAAAGGGGAAAGGTGCTTGGTGTGCTATATAATAGCAGAATGCTGGGACTGAGTTTAAAACTCGGTCCAGATGTTTGGACCGAGTTTTAAACTCGGTCCAATCACCTTCAATTTTTAAATACACACAAACGTTGTAATTTTCAAATGTTGGGACTGAGTTTAATTTTTGTTGTAATATTTTAGATTAATCTACTAACTGTTATATTTTGTTTTTAATATAACACACAAACGTAAAAATAAACCTGAGACCGAGTTTCAAACTCGATCCAGGCAACTGGGACCGAGTTTGAAACTCGGTCCAGGATATATAATCTAATTTTCGAGATAATCTTACCATTTTTATTTATTTATTTATTTTATTTACTAAAATAAAAAAATCTGCCCTTCAAAGACCTTGTTATTTCGCTTATTCCACACTGTCCAACACAAAATTGCACATAGAGACAAAAAAACCTGTGAAAATGCTATGTAAAAACCATAAATCATAAATTGCAGTATTGTTAAAAATAGCTCATAACTCCCTCGTATACATGTCATATTATAAAGCCAATTTCTTAGTTCCAAGTCTTAGCTTACATTTCAAGAAAATGAATTATTTTCCTTCATTTTTCCTACAAACTTCTTAGTTCTTAACTTCCATATTATTTCTGAAATAAACAAAACCCGATACATTCGGTCGGCCGCTGCTTTTCTTTTAATATGGTCGACCTCCCGAACAGGAATATGCCGCAGCTGTTCAGGATCTTTGGCGGGAGGCCCTCCATCCAGCAGATTTTGGTGCGTCGTCCTTTGAGTTTGTCGGATCCACTCATTGGAGAGACAACTCCTTCCCCTTCAGCAAAGATGGGGGGTGAGCCGATGGTGGCAGGAGGAATACTTTGAGATTTACTTCGCTGTTGGGACTCGCGATGGGACGAAGATGTTTCTTTTGAATTCTTCGAAGAAGAGACTCGGGATGATTGAGATTGAGATACATCCTTCTCTTTCCCCTTCCCCTTCCTTTTTTCTTTCTCCTTGTCTTTCCCCTCCCCTTCTTCGCAAGTCACTATGACCGTGCTTGTTCCTTTATCTTGCACCGCCTCTTCAGAGGTCTCCTCCACCAGCATCACCTCGGAGATGATATTTTTTTCCTTTGTCACCAGACGCAAGTGGAGGGCATGGAATTGAAATGACAGCTGGTTCGAGGGCTGGTGACACGCTGACCGCCTCCTTCTGTGATGGAGGATGTATTGGCGAGCCCACCCTGAGCCTTTTTGGGCCAGGCCCTGGACCACCACCTTCTCCTCTTCTCGGTAGAGGGAGAGGCCTCAGGATTTTTCTCTTTTGGGATAATGGTGTGCCCCTCCACACTCTTCTCGTAAAAACCCCACTTCATGACCCCAGCCCCTACATCAAGCAAATAAAAGTCAGTACAATATATAAAGTAACTCGTTCTAATCAAACCTTCTATTATGTCAGTAAGGATTGTTATCACTTCGTTATCTGAATATTCATCTGCAAAGTTTAGTATGGGCTTCGAGTTACCTTGTACCGGCCTCCAGTTCGGACACAACTTTTTTAAATATTTGTGGGATCCCGAATCGGGAATGTAAACCCACCTTGAGTTCCAGGAGTCTATACGTTGAATGTTGGTATTCTTCGAGTCGAATACCTCTATCCCCCTTGGCTTATTCCTAATGGTATAGTAATCGTTACTAGCTACTAAGGAGAAGTAATGATTAAATACACCTAAAGTCGGTGTCCTACCACCCAATGGCTTAGACGCTTCTTCATATAATTTTTCGAAGCTGGTGATAGTACACCATGCCACTCATGTTAGTTGGGTAGGTGTAACATCCCAACTTCGGAGTAGTAATTTTTTAAAAGAGGTAAAAGGCAATCTAAACTCACACTTAGACATTTTCCAATATATACACCTTCCCTTATTATGGTCGTGGGCTCGGTCGTCCTCAGATGGGGAAATAGCTACCGGTCTATACCCGTCTCCTGGGTTATGAAGTAATTGATCTAAGAAGGTTTCCACCCAAACAGAGTTGTTACAGATGTGGGGTTTCAAGATAATTTGGGAGACATAAGGAAAATTTTGTCGGCAGACATGCCTTCTCGAGGTTTCGAACCTGGTTTGGCATTTCGTGATTTTTCTTTCCTTTGGTTCCCGCATTTGGCCAGCCAACGACCTATCTTCCCGTGCCTGCCTCGACCTCATGCTTGTAGATTGCGAGGTCGAAGTTTCCAGCACCTAGAGTCTTACCCTTTCCTTTGTCTTGTCCTCGAGATCCTCCCATATTTTATGGTCAACAAAGTGACTCGAATTAACAAAGCGACTGGAATTAACAAAGTGACTCGAATTAATAAAGTGACTCGAATTAATTCATGGTCTCGAGATAGTTTAAAATTTATTATAGATAATACAATTCAAGTTACTCCTACATTCTCGAGTTATTTTTTAATTATCCATTATATAAAACACATTCTCGACATACATATTTATGAACCTAAAGGGTATTTAGTCTAATACTTTGGTTTCTAGTTATGTCGACTTCGTTTTGACTAAGTAATACGAGGTTTTATGAAGCATTCATGGTGACTCACAAAGCATTGTCATACTACTACCATTTTTAGTTTGAAGGTGGTACTGGTGTTTCTATTGGTATGATTTTTGGTTTTCCTAAATCAATTACAAACTATGTTGCTCTTCGAGGGATTCAAATTACTCAGATAACAAAACATAGATCATTAAAGGCTAAAAAAAGGTTAGGTTCTATAAGAAACTAAACACAATCCACAGGATGACGAATTTTATAAGAAACTAAACACAATCAACGGGAAAACAACGAAGGTATGATAATAATTCTTACTGTTTAAATTGGTTCTTGAGAAGAGTTCTGAGAATTTCGTTTTACTTTGGTGCTACACTTAGGGCAAGAAGAGCTCTTCTTTCGCTTCGTCGGAGGCGGAGATGAAGAAACTAAACACAATCCACAGAAAAACAACGAAGGCACGATAAGAATTCTTACTGTTTAAATTAGTTCTTGGGAAGAGTTCTGAGAATCCCGCTTCACTTTGGTGCTATACTTAGGGCAAGAACAAATCTTCTTTCACTTCATCAGAGGCAGAGATGAAGAAGAAAGAAAATTTGAGATTAGAGATTTTGAATGAGTTCAACGATGGAAAGTTTCTTATGTCTCATTCGTATCGATTTTTAAAGGGGAGGTGATTCGTAACAAGTAGTAATCTTAAAGTATGCTCTTTATTGACACATGGCATACGAACATTCATTCAATATTCGCTCCGTAAAAAATCATAGTTATATTTTGTATATTTCTCACCTCGAAGGCAGAAGGTCACGGAAATCTGACGGGGTCAGGTTACTTTCCACGTCTTGTTACCCCAACAATAAATTTTCAAAATTTTTTACAATACGAAGTTGTTATCTTTGTTTTCTGTTTCTGACATTCGGTTGTCAGGTCATTTAATGCCAAATATTTAGCATTTATAGCTCTTATTCGCGCGTATATCTAAGAAGATTTTCGCGAAATAATCATTGGCATTTATCTTATGTCATCTCGAGATAAAAAAAATTGTGAGATGACTACACTAATTTACACTCTTTAGCTATAATTAAAAGGTAATGATTATAGATTAAAAGTTTCAAGTATAGTTACGAAAGAATAACCAAGAGTAGTTCGATTTCTTTTTAAGCTCGACAAGCCTGCATGTTAGTTCTTCTCGAGTTTCGAGGGCTAATGATAGGGCTACACACCATACTCCCACCTATCCACACAAGTATTAAGCTGAAAGTGTTATTGCTAACACGATTTCGATTTCGGGGCTAATGATAGGGCTATGTTCTAAAAGCTCAGATATTACGAGCCCATACACTTAGCCCAAAAATGATATTTCATAAAGGTTTTATGCATTCCTCTACGCAATATACATCTCGAGCTATATATATCTGACCTCGAGATCACTTCGCTAGTTCATCTCGAGATAGGTAACTGTGAGCTCGAAATCACCCTATAGTTCTTGAATCTGACTATACTAATAACCGCTCATTACTATGAATAACGATCATAACTGGCCACATCCTTGATAACCGTCCACTACTATGAATAGTGGACGTCACCGGTCACAACCTAAAATAATATAACTAAATAAGACAATTACACCGACTTGCCTCAACAGATAAGTACTATTTTTAGCACTATCCACTAATGTCATGAGAAATCGATCATGATTCCCACATCCTCCTTCCCCCATATAAGGTCTCGCCTAGGACAGGGAAGGGGATCCAGCTCTTACACACGCACAAGAGCTTATTGATCAGAATAGATTTTGTGCACTCTTAACACATACTCTCACATCCAGTTTTTCTATTGACACGGCCTGCTCCCCATAAGGCACAACGTATCACGCATATTTGATAATTTGAAGTGGGAATCTTGCTGGGAAAAATCTTCTCCAAGAATTGTAAGGTCATTGATTTAATTCTAGATGGAACCATTTATGCTCTTCATTAAAAGATTTATTATTAAATTCATCACGTACTGAGAGAGAAGATTGTTCTTCTAGGCTGATCTTACAAAAACAGTGCCTTATCCTTCTTTAAGGTTGTATTGGGTCTATAATCCATCTATACTATTATTGTTGGTTGGTGCAGCACATAAAAATATTGGACCCAATTTAATCGAGCGAATTCAATCCCTTTATATAATTAGTTGACGTTGGCGCTTCGCCGCCAAATGAAGAAAACTTTAGGCTAATTATTATTTACAATAAGATATAAATCATAGAATTATTGTATTGATTATAAGGTTGTTAAAATGATATTAACAGATGGCACTTATTAATTGATGATATAATGTTTATTTTGACAATTAGTCAATGTTTATATAAATATTACAAAAAAATAAAAATAGAAAAAATGTAGATATTTTTGAAGTTATGAATTTATAGTGTTTAAAATTTATACTATTCATTATTGTTTGATTGTCCATTAAATATCATAAATTTTATGCAAAAAGAATCGTTTTGTTTGCATAGAGTTTTAATTGTATTACATTTGGTGAGAGTTTTCATCATGGTAACTGTAAACTTTTATATTGATAATTAACGTTACTCGTTCTAAATTTAAATATTTTATGATTGCACTGCCATTGGAAAAGAGGAAACTGAAACCTCGTAGCTTGATAATCGGTTATGTGACAAACCAAATATGTTAAAATTTTATTAATAAAGGCTCCGTTTAAGAAGCAATCTCCAATTGAACATATAAGTTGCAATTATGAAAATAATTTAAACTAGTATCTTACTTGTGCGTTGTTATATTAATGTCTTTTAAAAATACAAAAAAATATATCTTCATGTGAAAAGAAAGGAAATAAAAATGAATATAATTTAGTAATTAATGTAAATTTTAATCATGAATACATAATTAATGTAAAATAAATATAAAATTGAGAGAAAAGTTGACATTTAGAATTTAAAGAAAGTTAAAATTCATAATTGATAATAATCTAAGAAAAAATAAAATAGTCCAATTGTATTTCTAAATTATGCAGCATTTCATGTAATAATCAAAATTGAGAGAAAATTATAACTTCAACATAAATGGTCATAGAGATAGTAAAATTATTTGACGAATAAATCAATCTGATGGATGATATTAGCTCTAGAAATTCAACAAAAATCTAAATCGTTACAGAATCAGCACACTTACGTACTTAATAAGGAGTAGAGATTGAGATTGAAAGAATACATCATAACTATTTCATAAAGGAACAAACATTTATGCACAATATTGCTAATTAGCGCTTACATTATGTAGACTTTGTTATTATGCTAAATAAGTGGTGTGAACGGATTAAGCGGGAGTGGATATATATGTAGTGGTCTTATAGCTCAAAGATAAATGGTTATGTTAGTATCTTCAATAATATAATATTTTGGGTGTATATTTTATAGTATTTGTGTTATGAAATATGAGCCCAATGTGATTTTAATTTCTTCTTGTATTTATCATTATCTGATTGAATCTTGATATTATTGGATGGTCAATGTTGTTTTTACACGTTCAAATACTCTACACATGAGAGTACCAACTCCTTTTTCGAGTCGAATAGTTCTAAAATAGATAATTAGTAACTCATATATAGACTTCTTCAGCAAGAAAAAAAAACTTCGACAGACAAATTACTGAAGTTAATATGTGAGATTATATTAAAATTATAATGATTGAGCTAATCTAGTGTTGAGCTTAAGGTTGAGTTCAAACTAACTCGACTCAATTTTAACTCGAATTTAATTTAACTCAACTTGATTTTAACGGATTTTAACCTGTGATTTTGAGTGACTTAAATTATTTGATTTAGGTCTGCTCCTTTGCAGGCCTGACCACGACTGTAAGGTGTGAGTAGAGATGTAAATGAATAGTAAAATATTCGATTTGATTCATGATTCGATATGAAAAATAATAAAAATTATCTGATATGGACCTATATTTGTATCTATATCCGAAAAAATTTAACAGATAAAAATACGATTTAGCCATTACCTATTCGTATCTGACCCTATCATGTTTTTTTTATAATTCATTAATATATTTAAACTGCTAATATAATAATAATAAGTATTTAATTTTTATAATTATTGATTCTATTAAAAAATAATATGCATATTTTCATTGATGTATATAATAGTTTTATTTAATATTTAAAATATATATGTATATGTATTTCTATTCGTTCGATATCCGTTTTATATTTGAATATCTATCGAATATCCGATTCATATCCTTATCCGGATTGTTCATATCCAAATCCGTATTTAAAAATTATAATAAATATAAATACGATAAAACTATTATTATCCGTTAATATCGGATTCGTTTTACATCTCAAATTTGATTTGGTTTGTGTCTCGGATCGGCTAAACAATCATTTACTCATTTAATTTATTTTTTATTATCATTGTAGGAATTTTGCAGCGTATTTGGGCGACAACTATGGACGACCTTTTTCTCAAGGGGCTTGCTAATGCTAAAAAGGTAATTTCCACATTTGCTCAAAGTATATATGTAACATGTAAGTAAATAATTTAATCCGCAAAGGCTAAGACTATAAAGTGCATGGTGATGGTGGCTTCTTCTTTAATGTGTATGTTTTAAGCTAAAATTGAGCAAGTATTTTCTACTTTTGTTTATTTTTATTGGCATTTGTTGGTTTTACAATAGAATATAATATCACAATTCTCAAAGTGCATAAGCAAGTCTTGTATGTGGCAAAATTTTGGTTATTTTATTTTTTTTGTCATGAATTGTAGGAAAGCAGTATCTTTTAAAATTTACTTTTTTTCTTCCATTTTCTTTCTAACTTTCTTAATATCAATCAGATCATCACTATAGCTTATATGATCTAATTCTTAAACTTTATTTTATTATCTCGATTACCTTCTTCTTATGTCTCTTTATTTAATATTTTTTATTAAATAAATCATATCGAGATGTAGGTAAAAGATTTCCATATTGCATTTTTTGCCACAAAGGTTTGTAAATTCTTTTCTATTTGTATATATGTTCATAGAACTGTGTTGGTTTTGTAATCCTTTCTGCCATGTTATGATTTTTGTTATTTTTTTCTTGTTTTAGTGTTTCTTTTATGAATAAATTATAAAGAATATCGAACCCTCTGCTTTTTTTTGTTCTGTATGATGTTTGGCAAGTATCTAGCAAATTCTTTCTCTGTTTTCCCTCATATCGTTACCATTCCATATTTAATAGGTTACTCAAATATATAATTTAGGTACAACATTTGGTAACTCTGGATGTTTTATAACTCTTGGAAAACTTACATATTAGACATAAAAAAATGTGATTCTTATCAAATTGAACTTCTTCAAGTGTCGTTAATATATTTTATTTTACTTATTGGATTTCATGCAATGATGCAAAATTTAGTATATCTGAAGTGAAATATATCCGGTTGGATTTCATTTTGTTTGATCTGGTGGATATCACTTTTATTCCTATTTTAAATTGTTTTACATCTCTGTGTCTCGGATCAGAATTTGCTGCTTGTTTGAACCACAAGCAGGACCAAAATTAGACATGTGTTAAAAAGTTTTTCGTAGAAATCTTAACATAAGCTACAAAATATTTTTTATCAATATTTTATTTTATTTTTTTTTTTTTCAAATCAGACCATCAAAAATATTTAGAAAAACGTGTGAACAAATCCAAAAAAAATCAAATTAATTTGCGTCGAGGCTGTCTGATCAGCAGGATGTCGAGCAAACATCAACGCCCTTTTAAATAAGGCAGTGTCAGGAGTCATAACAGCAGTCCACTCGACGAGTGACAACATATATTTAATCAATCGAACGGTCTATATCAATCCACGCCAGTACGTGTAAAAAGGGGCAGATTCCTCCAGGTTCAGAACTCTCCGCATAGAACAAGAGACCACCATTGTGTAAGTGACAGTGGGGACCGCGCTAGCCAGTGTAGTTGCCACAGTAAACGATCTTGAGCACCAGGAGCAAAAGCGATTTTTTACCTAACGTCTTGAAACCGCCCGCTGGGTCCGAAATCCGAATTAGGGCTGCACAAACAAAATTCGGGTTTGTGGCACAGCTCGGTCTCGATTTAGATTCGAGTTAATCTAGTTCGAGCTAATATGGTTTGATAGTTAAATGAACTGAGTTTGAATTGAGATTGGCTCGGCTCGTAGCTCGATTCGGCTCGAATAATAATAGTTTATTTTTTTTTGTTAAACTCTAATCCGATAACTCATCTCTCATCATCTCATCACAGATTAACGACTTCTCATATTCACTCGCGACTTGGTTCATATATATGACTCAGTTCATATATATGACTCGACAGATTTGTACTAAAGCATGTATCATTTTTATAGATTTACCGAATTTATAGTTTGTAGATATACTAAATATAAATGACAAATCGAATAAACGCACATGCATTGGCTCATGAGCTAGCTCGAATAGTAATGAGTCGAGCTTGATCTAAACTTTTTAGTTCGAAGCGTTTCACGAATTTAACTCGACTTGACTCAAATTTTCTTGAGCTGAGCTTGAGTTAAGCCCGACTCACTATAAACTCGACTCATTTGCAGCCCTAATCCGAACCCCATCTACCCGACAATTTTTCCACCTACCCACTTTTACCTTGATAGGTTCACTGAACTAGTGGACCCACACATAGTGATAAGTTCGTGATTCGAAAAATGTTCGGTGAGATCAAAAATTCGATGTTCGGGTATAATTCGGGAATAGTTCATTTTATATAATATTAATAAAATATTAAAAAATATAATAAAAAGTATAAAATTTCATTTAAAATAATATATAATGTGTTTTTTTGCCGAATAATTCGCGAATAAAATATTTTTTATCAAAAAAATACACTGTATATTAAAGTGATGAATTTTTCATGAAACATTCGGCTATGAGTGAAAAACGAATTATTCACGAATAATTCGCAAATCTTGTCATTATAGACCCACATAGAATAGATGATACTTCCTAGAGGTGACAAAATCCGACCCGACTCGAGAAACTCACTCAACCCGCCCGGACCCAAACCCAACCCGACCTGATTTTTTCAGAAAGTCAAACTGACCCAAATCTGACCCGACCCGGAATCGAACGACCCGAAACTCGAGATGGCCCGAGATCAGACAACCCGAAATCCAACCCGATCCGAACTCGAACGACCCGAAAACCCAAGATGACCTGAGATCAGACAATCTAAAATCTGACCTGATCCGAACCCGAACGACCCAAAACTCGAGATGATCCGAGATCAAATGACCCGAAAACTCGACCTGATCCGAACCTGAACAACCCAAACTAAGCGGGTTGATCAAAACTAATGTTTTTAAATGTGAATTTCTTCATGCATGCGGAATGCCACCGCACCTTACCGCATATGCGGTATGCGGTCACATATGTGGATTTTCATGTGAACGCATATATGCACTTTTTTATTATTTTTAAATAGAGAATAATAAAAAAAATACTCAACTATAACATTATAAACTGCATGGACTCACATATAAACCGTATAGATCCGCATATTAACCGCATGGACCCACATACATACTGCATGAATCCGCATATAAACCATATTAACCCACATATGAACAAAAACCACATATCTTGAACCGCATGACTTTATGACAACGGATTTCATACTGCATACACATATACGGCCGCATTTAAAAACACTGATCAAAACATTTATACTTCCCAGTTTTTTTTACTGGCATCAACGAACTAAGCGGGTTGATCAAAACATTTATACCCGCAACCAATTCTAACATGAGAGAAAGAAACAGTTCACGGGAAAGAGCGCTTGGAGCTTGGTCTTGCCGCCGGGCTCCCAGTCCCACCCATTCTCTACTTTTCTCCTTATAATTATAAATAATCGCAGTGCTCTCCGTTTACTTCTTCATTGCCATTGATGCGACTCTTCTCCTTCTCACTTGTAAACCGCATCGCCCCCTTCGATTTTCTCTTCTCAAGAACCCGTGCGAGATCCAGAGGCTTTATTGGATCCAACCGCCTGTTTGTATCCGATAGTTCCGTCCGATCGGAGAAGAGTGAGAAGGGAATGGCGGTGGTTGAGGATGCGTCGCCTTCTAGAAGGTTCTGGAACGAAGCTAGGAAAAGGGGGGCCAATTTTGCTCTTCTAAGCCCATTCGTGGTTGCGCTCGCCTCAGGCGGTTTGGAGAGAGATACCTTTAAGAATTATGTTCAACAAGATGTGTATTTTCTTAAGGCATTCGCTCGCGCGTAAGTCCAGCTGCTTCTTTTATTTTAGAGTTCGGTTGGATAGTTCGGCCTATATCTGGGATCTGAGTGACTGAGTGGATGATGAAGTAATTGTACTTAACAGTCATAAGTTTGAGTCAGATTGAGTTTACTTAGCTTTATTCCAAGTCAGCCAATGGTAGAGATGTTAATTTGGTTTACAAGTGTCACTGCAGTAACTATGCAATCTTGATTGGTGATTTTTCTTTGGTTTCTTGATCTCTTATCGATGCTGTGTTTTTTGGCAGCTAATTAAGTGTGGTTAATTAACTTTAGTATCTGGAATAAAAGAGTATCAGTTATCTGTAATTGCCACTTATGCTTCTTGCTAGCTTAAACTGTTTTTCTTTGACCTGATTTGGAGATTAGTTGTTTGTTAGATAATTGTTTCTTCTGTTTCAGTAAATTTGGCTTGCTGGTAGCGTGGATGAATTTTTTGGAGCTAGTCTTAGTAAAAACAAGATAATTATGGTCATCATTAACCAAGATTTTGCCTTAAAAGTTTTCTTTACTGATTTACAGGCAATAATTTGAATATTTCATGCCACTGTTGTTTAATCCCATATTAGTGATCCTTTTGGAAACTTCTATTTCTCTTTTTCCTTTGTGAAGGAAATATAGTAACAAGTTGCTAGAGAAATACCTCCACTTCCTGACAAAAATGCAGAAACATAAAAGGCTGCAGGAGGGAATGACCAATTTGTAAAAAGACAAATATAAAGAAAAGACAAAGAATGTAGCACATGACTAATGGATATCACAGTCCTTGATAAAAGCTCTTTGGTTTTGGAAATTGACAAACTGTAGATATGAAATGGCAGAGGAATGTGCTGATGACGATGACGACAAGGGAACCATAAGCAAGCTGAAAAATGATATACTTGATGAGCTCAAGATGCACAATTCTACCCTGCTAGTAAGTTTCATGCTCTTATGATAAGACCATTTCTTTTGCTGTTGCTTCTATAAGTTACTTTTTTATAGTCTTGGCTGGTAATTTGACTGAGTAGGGTGTTTCTTGTATTTATACACTGGGTGAGATGATATAAATAAGGTTTATATTGGTTTAGGGATGGGGAGTTGATCCAGCAAAGGAGACAACCGTCGCGAACGCTGCAACGACCAGATATTGTGATTTTCTTATTGCCACAGCATCTGGCAAGGTGGATTGTGGTAAAGGCCCTGGCAAAATTGCAACCCCATTTGAGATGACAAAGATTGCAGCATACACGGTCGGTGCCATGACCCCTTGCATGCGCCTTTATGCTCACCTCGGCAAAGAGCTTGAGATTTTTCTTGAGAGGGAGGAGAATGATCCCCATCCTTATAAGAAATGGATCGATACTTACTCCTCCAAAGCGTTTGAGGTTTGTTCATTGTTTAGTTTCTGGACCATGCTGCAATTTGTACTAGACCAGCAGTGAAGACTAAAAGAATTTAAAAGTAAAACTGACCTAGAAATTTTGTCCGGTTGCCTGTTGGTTTGAGATTTCTATGTCACAGTGCACATCTACTGGATTGTACTTCACTGAGTTTGCTGAAACAATAAAAAAACAACAACCAAGCTACTATGTTGTTACAGGATTCGGCCAGTCAAATAGAGGAGCTACTTGACAAGCTAAGCATCTCACTTACTGGAGAAGAACTTGATGTAATAGGAAAGCTGTACCAGCAAGCCATGAAGCTCGAAGTAGATTTCTTTTATGCACAGAGGAAAATATATCGATCAGTCGTTCCTTTGGTTCAATTTCTCAACCCGAAAAGCAAACTTGTTATCTTTTCAGACTTTGACCTGACATGCACTACTGTTGACTCATCAGCCATTCTAGCAGAGATTGCAATCTTGACTGCACAAAAAGCTGATCTTGCTGCAGGTGGGTCTGTGAAGTCATCAGTAGAGGCAAGAGCCTTTTGGAATGACCTTTCAACTTTGTACACAGAAGAATATGAGCAGTGTATAGAAAAGCTATTATCCTCTGAAGAAGGTTTGCTATTCTGTTCTCAACATGAAGAAAATTTTAAGAAAAAAAATCGGTACCTGTTCTATTTGGTTCTAACACCTTTTTTCAATTCTTTCTTCTTTTGTGGGTTCCAGCAAAAGGATTTCAGTTTGAAAGTCTTTGTGAAGGATTAAAACTGCTGTCAGAGTTTGAAAGAGCTGCAAATGCGAGAGTTATAGATTCAGGTCTTCTCAAAGGGATAAATGTTGAAGACATTAAGAAAGCGGGAGAGCGCCTAATCCTTCAAGATGGGTGTAGAAACTTCTTCCAGAATCTTGTAAATTTGAAACAGCACCAGGACTTGGATGTACATATTCTCTCTTACTGCTGGTGTGCCGACCTTATCAGATCTGCTTTCTCTTCAGGTATCTTTATTCCTTGGGTGAAACTTTTGTATCGCTATAGGCATGTTGGTTCAGGAGTCCTTTTTCTTCTTATTGCAAAAACTTAGCTAGCAAATTTGTCAAATTGGTATGGAAAATTATGAGTATTTGGGCACTCTCTAATGAAAAATTGCTGATGAGAATTTGGGCCATCGTCACATTCTTGTTGCCTACTTGTTGGGTTCCGTCCTTCATTAATTTAATTACTTGTTGTTTGGAAAATTATATGAATGCGATATCTTCTGTTTTCTGTCCAGTTGGTTGTCTAGATCACTTGAGCATACACTCGAATGAGTTCTCCTACGAAGGATCTCTTTGCAGTGGAGAAATTTTGAGAAATATAGAGTCGCCTTGGGACAAAGTAAAGCAATTCAAGAGCATCCTCACCAGCCTTAGTAGCACTGCTAAAAGTGGCCACAAGTCAGTGTATATAGGGGATTCAGTTGGAGATTTGCTCTGTCTACTTCTAGCCGATATAGGCATTGTGGTTGGTTCCAGTGCCAGTCTCAGGAAAGTCGGTGAAAGTTTTGGTGTCTCTTTTGTACCATTACTTCCTGGTGTGGTAGAAAAACAAAGGCAGCTTGACAAAGATAAGTTGCCTATTTGGAACGGATTGTCAGGTGTCCTCTATACGGTTTCTAGCTGGTCTGAGATACATGCTTTCATTCTAGGGCCGTGAAATTTTATTCCATGTCATCTACTCCTTTTGGTTTTTTCATCTTTTCTTTTATAAAGCAAGATGATTTTCTAAATTCTTGTATACAGAAGAAACGTGCACTGGTTTAGGGAGCTGTGGCTGCTTTTATGAAAGCTACAGGTCAAATTATCAACTTTTGTACTATCGTCTTTTGTGCAATATTCTTTTTGAATGTTTTATATTAAAATACAGCTGGCTTTTCAAGTGATCTATAAATTTGTCATTTTTATTATTCTCGTTTTGTTGAGTGTTAATAGCAGTTTGTATGGTATAATTATACTATTATTGAGTATATTTATTAGGGCATGTTCGGTTGCATCCAAACTCATTGGATTGGGTGGGATTTTAACATCCATTGATAAATGTTCCCGAAGCTGTTCAGCAATTTGTTTTTGCCCAAGTTGGTTTGGAAATATTCTCCATGTTTGTTCTCATATCTTCACAATTTCATGGGGAAAAATAATTAGATCGAACCTAATTTATTTTTTCCCACGAGTTCTCAAGCCGTGCTTTCCGTCTCTCCTATCTAAAGCAAAAAAAGAATTAGATCGAACCTAATTTATTTTTTCCCACGAGTTCTCAAGCTGTGCTTTCCGTCTCTCCTATCTAAAGCAAAAAAAAAGGTCTTTACCATTCATCTGGGAGGTTGCTCGGAATAAAGCAGAGATAGAGCATGCCGTCTGACCAGAGGTAGAGAGCGGGCCAGTATAAGAGGCTAAGAAGGTGGGGTGCTGGAGTGGTTCGGGTGAGACAGGTGGAGTTAGAGCTGTCAACGCAAGGGTTTTTTGCGTTTTTACGTTTCGTTTCGTACGAAACGCAATGCAACGTTTGCAGAATTTATTTGCGTTAAATAAACGCAACGTTAAACGTAAATTACGTTGGTTTCGTTAATTAAACGCAACGTAAACGTAAATAAATTGTTTCGTTTCGTTTAATTACGTTTTACGATCAAAATTCTACGAGTCTGAAATATATGCAATTGCAGGCTTCGCCTCTTTTCTTAGGGTTAAAACAATGAACCCTAGCGCCGCGCGCCGCTTCGCCTCTTTTCTCCCTCTTTTCTCTTCGTCTTCTCCGCTCTCTCTGAGACTCTGACTCTCTCGCTCTCTCTCTCTCTCTCTCTCTCTCCATTGTATGGCTTTGTCGCTTGAAATCTTCTCCCGTCGGCCGATGCTTGACGTGGAAAGTACTGTTTGGTCCCCTTTTCTGAGACCCTCATGATTTTATTTACCTTTTTCCCTAAACCTAGCCGGATTTTGGCGATGTGGTCCTGATTTCAACGATCGTTGCCTTGTATTCTAGCGATCTAGCCTCTAGCAAAGGCCGATTAGGCTGAGAAGGGTATGATTTCGGTTGCCACTTGCCACTACCAGTTGCTAGGTTACTGTGAGTCTTGGTGAGTAGATTGTTGTGTAGGCCTCTTCGCCTCTTTCTTGGCTTTGGCTATATATCTATATATCTCTGTTGAAGGGGAAAAATGACAGAGAGAAAAAAAGAGAGAGAAACAAAAAAAGTCACAGAGAAGGAGATATAGAGAAAGAAAGAGGAAGTGTCATTGTAAGCAAGCAAACAATTCTAAGGTATTTTATTGTCTCTAGTTTAATTTTTACAGTTTATTTATGATGGTTTTTTAACTTTTCTTTTCGATTTGCATGCAGCAATTTTTGTGTCTCTGGTTTTATTTAATGGATGAGTCAGGCAGAGAAACTGTAGATGATGTAGTGTCTGAGCCCGATTTATCTTCAGATGAGTATGTTTTAAATTGCTTGCTTGTTTACTGTCACTTGAGTCAGTCAATAGAATTGCTTGCTTGCTTGCTTGCCTTACTGTCGCTTGATAGAATTGCTTGCTTATTTACTGCCACTTTATATAATTGCTTGCTTGCTTGTCTTACCGGCACTTGATAGAAATATTTGCTTGCCTTACTGGCACAGTGGAACTTGATAAAATTGCTTAGTTGTCTTACTGTTACTAGCACTTGATATAAATGTTTTACTGTCACTTGATTGAATTACTTAGAATTATTTGTTTGCCTTATAGCATGGGGCTAGATCCAAATTATGCACCAGATGAGTTGTTCTGCCAGCTTGTTGTTTGTTGTGCCAATTTATTGCTTATTTGTCTATTGGTTAGTGGGTGTAATTCAGGATGAAGCCTGGAGAAATGATCTCTTTGGCTCCTTGGATCTCAATCCATTATTCTTCAGTGATGAACTAATGATCAATGTGTTTTAATTTAGCAAATGACTGAGATTGGTATCTGAGAAGATAGTTTGAGATCCGGGTTGAGCCGGAGATCATTTTTCTACGGTTGGCATCTCTGAAGGAATTGCTAATTTGCTGGGGTTTGCTTGTTTGTTTAAGCACTGGTTTGCTTGATTGTTTGATTACTAGGGTTGAGCATTGTTTACTGTTTGATTGTATTTGTTGTGAATTGAATGTTGGGGAGTGGGGACTGGGGTTTGCTTGTTTGTTTGAGCACTAGGTCAGGGGTTGAATATTGTTTACTGTTTGATTGTATTTGTTGTGAATTGATCACTGTTTACTAGGGTTAAATTGTTTGATTATTTGTTGTGACTTGGACGCAAAAATTTTAGACGTTTATTGCGTTTTTAACGTTCTCGTTAAACGCAACACAAATATAAACTTTTTCCCTTGCGTTTTTCAAATGAAACGTTCAACGCAAATTAAACGCTTCCCGTAAATTAAACGCAACATTTAACGCAAATGAGTATTTGCGTTAACGTTTTCAACGTTTGACAGTCCTAGGTGGAGTGCAGCGGAGGCACAATTTTATTTTATTTCATTCCTTTTCTTTCTAATTGTTTATTTTACTTTGTTCAATTTCTTAAATCACTATTAATTTTATTAAGGTTATTGTCCAACTAAGACTTTGGCTCGTGGTCCAGGATGAAAAACGGAGAAGCGAGAGAAGTATTTCAAAAAAAAAAAGAAGAAGAAGAGAGAGCCGTGAAATCCTTGTTATTTTAAGGCAATCACAATCTCACTTTTTAAAGTTTTTCATTTTGTATAATATATTTATTGTAAATCAAAATGACGGAATGATATGTTATGTTTTCTAAATTGGTTTGACAAAAGATGATCGACATTGATATTGGTACAAGTATCATCAGTACTTATTGCTTGTGCTCTTTTTTTTTTCCGATAAAAAGCGGATTTATTCCACGGATTTTAAAGAAATCATATAACCATACAAAATCATTACCTATAAAGATAGCAAACGGCTGGTATAAAAACTAAGTATAGTCTTAAAAGAAATCTAACTAGCAAATATCATTGCACTACAAAACAGTCTACTAAACTACTTCTAAAACAAGCTTACAAAATAAAAAGTTTCCCAAAAATAATAAGTAGGAACTAGATCATATTGAGAGAATATCAAAAAGAAACACAAATGATATCCATAGCAAGCTTGTTAAGATGGCAACATTGCATCAGTTTTTTTTCCACACGTGTGAGGAGAATGCAAAACCACCGACACCATTTCCAGTATGAAAGAATTCTCTTTCAGTCCCACTGAATCTACTTCTACCAGCTCATCTTTTGCCAGAACCTCCTTTACAACAGGCAGTACCTGCACTTGTATTAAAAGAGCTCCCACCTCCTATGATAATTGCTTGTGATGTTTTGATACGGGTACACATGCATTTGCAAAATTCTATTTTTTTTTTGCTATGTATCAGCATGACAGCATATATATTCGTCAATTTTATGTTTTTTTCTTTTCCGATAGATTGTAGCAATTTTGAATTTTAAGTTTTTATTCTTATTTTTGGCTGATTTTTTGAGTTTCTGATTTTGAAACAATGAGATGATAAATGTCTCAAATTTTTGTGCTGGTAATTTGACTTTTGATTTTTTAACTTATTTATTTCTGTTTCTTGAGTGAAGATTTATATCTGACTTCATAACAATACAAACAATCTGGTACTTGTTCAGAGAGAGGAAATTAATAAGTATCATTGCGCGTAAGACAGTGAACAGATAGAAATCTGAATCCAATTCAGATACTGATATATCTCAGTTTTTTTTATATATAATTATTATTAAATTAATATTATTAAAAATAAGAGTGAGGATTGTAAAATTTTAAATCTATGAATGACAGAATGCCACTAGTAGTGGCGCGTTTGGGGCAGACGTCACTGCTAGTGGCGTGTTTGTTAACTATAAATATTCAGCACCCGTCAGTTTTCTCATCTCACTAACACACACTCCCCGTAGTCTTCTCATCTCACTAACACACACTGATCAAATATCCAATTTTTTTCATTTCTTTCAAATGATATCAAATTTAAATTTTTATCCTGCTAATGAAGAAAATTACACTGTGGAACAACCAAACGGCAGTAGCTTTTTGGCGGAAATATTTCCAACCTACGATCAAACCAATTCCTATCAAACATACGATCAAACCAATTCCTATCCAACGTCCGATCAAACCAATTCCTATCCAACGTACGATCAAACCAATTTCTATCAAACCTACGATCAAATCAATTCCTATTCAACATATGATCAAACCAATTCCTATCCGTATCCAGCTGTTTACAGTAACAATATAATTTTTATGGCAAACCCAGCAGTGCCACCACATAAATTTTTTTGTCGGTAGTAGTAGTACCTCTGGCTGTAATTTAGCTGATGATCTTGGTAGGATCGAAGAACAAAGTAATATTGATGGCAGCAGTAGTGTTGATTCAACGGTAATGGAATTAAGTGATGATTAGGATGAGCAAGATGATGGTGGTCAGTATTATTGGAGTGAAATAGAAACAAGAGAGGATTACATTGAGCAATCAGATATTTTAATTGGTGAATCTAAAGATGAGGAAATTCAGAGATGCGATAAGACATTATAAGTTACCGGACGAACCGAGAAGCAGCATCCCGTAGAAGCGTTGAATAACTTTGAGATGTTCGACCATTTAGGTGCAAATGAATCCCGATTAGGATCCTATGATGAATTAGCTGAAAATAGAATATTTGCTTCTAAATCGGTTTTAAGTTGAGTAATTTGTGATTGGAGTGTTAGGAAAAATGTATAATGTTGAGTACAAGAAAGTTATAAAATACGACTTTATTATGAAATATAGAGAAGAGAGTTGTCCTTGGAGATTATACGCTAAACCTGAAGAGGGTTCAACTACATGGAGGATCATCATAAATAAAAAACCCCATAATTATAGAAGACTACCAGGAGACCGCAAAATACTTACAACTCACATCTAATTTGATTATAGGATGTTTCCGCCAACATTTAAAAAAAATCCCTCTCTAACAGTGCAACAAATCAATATGATTATAGAAATAAAATATCCCCGTGTGACACCAACGTAAAGTAAACTTTAGCGTGGTCGAGAAAGAGCAATTGAACAATTATTCTGCATTTGGGAATGATCATATACATTACTTTCAAAAATATTTGAGGTAATTGTTTGGACTACTCCAGGTAGGAGTTGGTGCAGTCTCGGAATCAACCGTCCAATTCGAAATAACATCAATATTCGTGGGTAATCCTACCGTATGTAGAAGCTCATCCATCTTATGAGGCATATCTGCATCCTCAAAATGCCCCTTGCACTCTGAGAGCATAAACTTGTCAAATCGTCTTCATTCCGTGGTGACCGCCCATCGGACTGCCTTCAATATATTCTTGATAACTCTAGCGATCTATTAATTACACATTGATTACACATATATTACTTATTATCGATTAGTGTATATAGATATATAAATTTTATAAATTTTAGTATACCGTCCGCTATCTGTGAGGTACGTGAGTAATGTAGCTCACGTCAGGGATCTCCGTTGCCGATGGTACAGGAGGTATCGCATCACTCGACTCAAGTGGTATGCTAGCGGCTCCATAGACGTTGAACCACCGTCGATACCTCTCATAGTGCTCTGTATTTCACTCTTCTTCATCCAGGTCTCGTGAAGGCTGCTCATCCTATCTGGTCCACATACGCCTGATGGTATTGTCTCTAGTTAATATTCTTTTTCTTGAACCCAAACGCGGACAATTTCTGATGCTCCTCCAAAAATGGTTGTAAAAATAGTTAGTATAAATGTGCAAACCTACCTTGAATGTGCGAGCTGTATGGTGTCATCGGACGGTGAGTGCGAAAAACATTGCTATCTCTCTATAATTTTCATTTCATAATAAGTTTCTCATATATATATATATATATATATATATATATATATGTATTTTATTTATAATTTTTTTTAAATATAATGTACCTCTGCCTGACTATAGTGTATCTGATTTTTATCGTTAGGGAGATAAATGATGACATTTGCATTTCATTGATCGCCTGCCATTATCTATTACAAAAATTATTTTATTCCAATTAATATTACATAACTAATTTTACTGATATAATAATTTATAATTAATTTATAATTACTTTATAATTAATTTCTAATTAACCTTCATAATTAATTTATAATTAATCTAAATAATTAATTTATAATTAATCTACATATAAACTAATTAAATAAAAAATTAATTATTAATTAATATATAATTAATCTATAATTATTCTACATAATTAATTAATAATTAATATATAATTAATAAATAATTAAAACCTAATTAATCTAATGTACAATTAAATAATATACTAAATCTATTTTATTGTACATAATTAATCAATAATTAAATTATTGATTAAAAGATAATTTATCTATTCTATAATTAAATAATAAAGCTAATCTATAATTAAATTATAATTAAAAGCTAATCTATAATTAAAAGCTATTTTATAATTAAATCAATAACTGATCTACAATTAAATAACAAATTAAATCTATATTATTCTACATAATTAATTAATAATTAATTCATAATTCTATAATTGATCAATAATTAATCTATAATTAAATTATAATTAAATAATTCTACAATTTAATCTACATAATTAATTAATAATTAATCTATAATTAAATAATTCTATAATTAATCTATAATTTATATTTCAATTCTAATTATTTACATAAATAAAATTTACCTTCGATAGCAAAATTCAATAATCTCCCGTGCTCGATCACGTCCCGTACGTTCTCTTTTCTTCTCTTCCTCTCTCTTCTCTTCCTCTTTCTCTTCCTCTCTCTTCTCTTTCTCTTTTTATTTCTCTCTCTTCATCAACATGTAGGGGGTGTGAGGCTATCTGTGCCCTTTGTTTATATAAGAGGCAAACGCGCCACTACCAGTGGCGCGTTTCATAGAACGTTCCACTATCATTCACAGATTTAAAAATAGTCGTTACTCACTCTTATTTTTAATAATAGTTATATATAAAAAAAACTGGATATATCTTGATGAATGTATTGTAAAGAAAATGATATTTTCTCAAAATATTCAATGACACATTCAAACACCTCTCTTACACGCAAGGGTCAGAATTCTTTTTATGATGGATTTCCATATATTAAAAAGGGGGAACACGCTCACCGTAACTCATTTTCCATTAGAACTAATTGCTGCGGAACAGGGCCTTACGGATGAAAGAAGACGCAGTTACTAACAGACACTTTAAAGAAGAAAAGAAAAGAAAATAAAGAAGTATGGTCTGGTTATTTGATCGGAACTACTTAATTCAATCCTATGATTGATCAAATTTTACATACGATTTGGCTTGATATTACTCGTGCATATCCTTCGAAACCTCGCTGACTCTATATTTACTAATTTATGTTTTTTACAAACCATGCCAGGCTACTGCTCTCGGAAATGGCATTGGAACTTTCGAAATTTCAGCACAGTGGCAACCCTGTTGTGATTTTGCCACGTCGACCAATCCATCCTGGGGTGTTGCTTTATGATGATGATCCTTATATATTAGGCATTGGACATTGGAGTAACTAAGTTGATGTAATACCTAATATAACTTGCAGATATAAAAGATAGTTTGAATGTTTAGAAATAAAGAACAAAAACTCGATCTTGAGCATTGAAGGACTGGTGCATGTAGTTCGTAGTTTCATGGACGAAGTAGAATATGGTATTTATTAATCGGTGATATTTCACCTCAATTTTTTTTTAAAACAGTAGTCATTCTCTTAATTTATTCTCAAATGCGACTTGTTTGTTTAACAAAATCAATCAAACATCATGATTGGAAGAACTAAAAATAAATAAATTAATAGCTCCATAACTGCTATATAATACCATAAATCAGCCGAGCAGGCTTAAAACAGAAAAACTAAACAATAAAAAAAAAACATGAAAGCACTAGATAGGAACTACACGAATTCACATCCGCTGCCATAGAGCCCGCAAATTAAATATTAAAAAAATCTCTCTATTGTTAAAATCTAGATCATTGTGATTGGCCTTTCCATGGTTCAAACAAGCAATCCTGGGTTTGTGGGGTTTGAATGACAAAATTACGAACAGTTATACTAGAGACCTGTTACTCCTGAAGCTCACATGCATCTAATATTATTTGAATTCAAAGGAGAAAAAAAAAACGGGAAATAGGGAAGCCCCTCAAAGCGGAAGGCCGAATGTGCTCAAATGAAATAAGACGAGCCTAAGATTGTATAGCCCCTGAGTTCTGATAGAGGATTAGAAACAACAGAATACTTGGCTAGATGAATCTCTGTATAGATCTCATTATTATTAAGCAGCATAGTTTGCCTGTGATGGTTCCAACAACAACAATAACAAAGTCTTTAATCTCAAATAAATTAAGATAGATTAGAAATAAAATCAAATTGAAAAGCATAAGATCAAAGATCTCAAATATCAATGATAAGGATGATGATGAAAACAAATAATAATAATAACAAATAAATAAAAAAATGAGAATGATAATGGTGATAATATAATAATGATGCTGATAATATGCTAATAATAATAATAGTAGTAGTACAATAAATCTCTATTATAAAACATATTTCTAAATTCTAAATTCTAAACTCTAAAATTTTAAAAATCTACGAACTAGAAGTTTAAAAAACCTGAAGTCTATAATTATACTATTAGACTCTTAACTCCTAAATTATAGTTCAGATACATGAATCGTCATCTTCCAAACACTCATATTCAAAGCAAGCTCTTTGAATATATTTTATTCCTTCAAATATTTTTTGATTGCTTCCACCCATGTCAGTCTCAGTCGATCTATTTCTCTTCTTATGTTTTCAGGACGACTTAGAATACCACTGCGTAATGGTACCTCAGGAGGCATTCGTTGAATATGACTAAACCATCGCAAACAGTGTTGGACCAGCCTTCTTTGAATTGGTGCTACCCCAAGTTTATCCCGTATATCATCATTTTTGATTTGACCTCTCCTTATGTGGCCACATATCCAACGCAACATCCGCATTTCAGCTACACTTACTCATTTTATGAATGTGTTGTCCTTTTGTAGTTCAATATTCTGCGCCATACATCATCGCGAGCATAATCGTCGTCATGTAGAACTTATCTTTTAGTTTATTTAGGACCTTATCACAAAGAATATCAGATACTTGTCTCCATTTCATCAATTCGGCTTTTATTCTATGACTAACATCTTCATTGATATCTTTGTCACTTTGCAACATCAATCTCAAATACCGAAATGTGTCATTTATGAGTATTACTCGTCCGTCCAAACTAATATCTCCATCATCTGAGTTTTTCCCACTGAACTAACACCTCATATATTCAATTCTGATCCTATTAAATCTAAAAATTTTCGATTCTAAAATTTATCTCTAGAACTCTAATTTATGATCGATTTCAATTCTGCTCTCGTCAATCAGCACCACATCATCAACAAAGAGACATATCAAAAAATATTTTCTTATATGTTCTTAGTGATCTCATCCATCACTAATGTTAAAATATATGGACTAATTTCTACTCAGTCTGTCTCAAGTAAGAATAAATAAGAAAAGTTACGGTGAATATAGAAAATTCTACACTAAAATAACCATTTTTTATGAAAATAAAACATAATCAAATATGCTAGTGACGGCTCCATTTGATAATTTGATTGAGGACATGAACGTCGGAGAAAAGGAGAAATGTTTTAACAAAGATGACAGAAAAAAGAAAAGATTGATAAAAAATCAGGGACGAGGAGAGATTGCAACCATGATGGGAGGGAGAGGGAACAAAAGGAGAAAATACTTGCAGAGAGAAATGAAAGAATGACCGAAATCAACAATAATACCGAAGTTCTGATCGGAAAACCCAAAATTGACAAGCAAAACATCCTGAAACTGAATTACAAATATCACTAGACAAGCCATTTATCTGGGACTATGGAAACCATTGATACGATCCACTACTATATCACAGAGCTGCACAAGTTTGCACACACAAGCGAAGCTAACCCAGATCATCAAGATAGAAACCGCGCCTTAGATTTTGACATATTATTAGATCATGGAAAAGGTTTCAGAAACATTTCAGTTCATTACAACCAAAGGCATTCTTTTACAATCATTAAACCAGAGATAAATAACACTAGATAATTCACCAGAGAGGCTTTGAAACCATGTTAAATAATCAAACAAAAGCCGACCTAACAAAAACAAGAGTGCAGACTACAAAATGCAAAAGAAAAGCAAAAAAAAAGATACCCATAACTCCATTAGTTTCCCATAGTTAAACTCTTCATCTGATTATATAGCCTTAATGCATATTTGAGCTCTTTATTTTATCAGTTCTTTGTAGTAAGATTCAACTCGGATAATATTTTTTTCAGCTCTCCATCCTGGTGCAGCTTTACTGTATCTGCACCATTTTACAATATTGATGTCAGTAAAAGAAATACTTCTTTATTTGTTAAACATAAGAGATTAACACAAGTTCTATAGCACATAGTTATAGGATAAGTCTATTTCAATGTAAAAAAAAACTGAGAATATTACCTGTACAGCCACCTATATGCTTTCCACCTGAAAAAAAAATTGAAACAAAATAAGCCAATAAAGTTGCTATTGAGTCGACAAATAAGGTTTTGGTATGTAAGCCAAGGATAATCTCAGATATTAACCTGACATGAATTACATAACTATACAAAAGTTGAAAATTCAACAAGAACGTTTCTCAATTTCTTTTGAAGTGCAAAAAAATAGTGATTTTCATTTCACCAGACTTCATTTAATTAAATACACATCTTTCTCGACAAGCTCAATACATAATTCGATATTGAAGAATACAGCACTATAACTTTCTTAAATTGAGTCCTATTTTCATGGTGAAGGCATATCAGCAAGAACCATGCCAATATCCAGTACCCCTACAGACCACAGCACAGTTTTCTTATATCAAAATATAGAGCTTACCAATGAAGATATTAGGCACAGTAGATTGTCCTGTCATCCTTTCCAAAACCCTTTGCAACTGTGTACCTTGTGCACCTGGAAAATTAAAATAATAATGCAAGGTTGATCAGCTCAAGATATGATAAACATAAAGTCCAGGAGGAATTCCTAGTTTCTTTTTCTTTTTTCTTTTCCTTTAAAACTTGTTAGGTTCTGTGAATGAATCTTCATAGTAGTTGGGACTTTAAAAAAAAAAACACACCAGGTTTCTCTTCCTTTTCCCAATATTTGTCAGAGAGATCATAAATGAACAACTCTATTACTATTCCATATTCAAGGTTGGTCTGGAAATTGAAGAATCAGACATTCCATGTTGTTTATCTTGATTGTAAACCAGTGTACAAGAGCCAGCTTGTACTTTAACAGTTGACAACTGGATCTTATTCCTATGTTTATTTTTCTGCTGTACTTGCAATGAAATAAACTGAGGCCTATCTAGTTCCCTACTATAGCATAAACTATGTTTGACTAGGGGGAAGCTCATAAAAAGTTGCATTGTACTCTGAGGTTGCATTAGACATCTAATAAATTGGTACAACCTGTAACCCCAATGGCTTTCACCATTTTAATCTTACAACATCTGACAGCCAAGCTGAACACTAGAAACAATAATGTGCATTGTAATCTGCAGGATCTCAAATACATCTGTTCAAGTATTACTAAAATTGTTTAAAGGAACGGGTAGGGTAATACTCCAAACTGGTGTCAGCTCATTTGGCATATAAATTAATTAAGAGTAATCAGCAATAATGATTCACATCATAAGTACTGTAATCTGCATGATCTCAAATGCACCTCTTCTAAGTGACATTTTGATAATTTAAAGATGAAGACAATTACTCCAACCTGACATAGGTCATTTTGGTGTCTGCATTATTTTCACTAAACCACAACAGTAGCTACACAGATAAAAACCGTAAGACTCCTTGAATGAAAATATCTATATACAAATCACATCAAAACAACAGAATTGTACTCTTCTTTCTAAATTTCAATTTCCAAGTAAATTTATAGAGCAAAATTAAATAGAATTGTACCCAGTTGGTCGAGCTCAATCACATGGGGTTCCACACCAATACGCTTGAAAAGTGATTTCACTTCTGATGAATACCTTCAATCCAAAGTTTAAATTGAACTTCAGACATTGTTGTTAAAGTATACAAGATTATAAATTTCGTACTTTAATTAGTAGTGCAGACAAACTCTATCGAGTAACGCGTTTTAACGGCAAAATGCAGAAATTTCAGCTCTATAATTGGACACCTGAGCACTTAACTATTTAGATTTTGGAATCAATTATTAATCTTTTTCACTAAAAAAGAAATCTAAGCGATGCCAAGTTTCTCAAGAAACAGTTTCCTAAACAATTTCCAAAGTCCAAAATTTCAGGCAACTTACGAGCACCAAGTCTTGGAGTAGATCACGACGGGGTGATCTGATACCGTTTTTTTCACCGTCTCCTCCATTCTAGCACCGAATGATTGCGAAGGGGAAGACATGGACTGGACCGGGAAAATTCGACCTCGGGATACGTGCGATCCCGAAATTCGAGATGGAGGGATGAGATGAACGGCAGGGAAGGGGAGATATAAGTGGCTGCCGAGTCGTGCGTGCTTGACGCGAGGGCAAAAAGGCGCGCTTCCGCGCACCAAAGCGCAACAACTCTCCGCCATGGAAAGGGAAGAATGGAACTAGGGAGGGGAGGGAGCGGAAAACACAGCGGAGAGGGGTATGGATGGAATGAAGGTTGTAAAGTTTCCGAATTATGGATGGATGGAATGATGGTTGTAAGTTTCCGAATTATGGATGGATGGATCTGGACGAGTACATATCCTCTGTAGTTAATGGAACTTTTTCTGGACGAGTACATATCCTCTGCAGAGAACTATATCACCTGAGGTTTTTTTAATTTATACAGTCTAATTATTTATCAACGTTTTCGATTTAATAATAATAAACAGTTCGTGCGTTAAAATTCATATTTAGACTTCTCTACAATCATTATAATTTTTGATCGTTATGTAATTTCTCTACGAAGATCTCCGTACAGAAAATATACAAAGAATATCGATCCCTGAATATTTAGAGGGTAGCAGACGGTATAAAAATCTGTGCTACGGGTGCTATAAAAATTATAGGATGAATATTTAGAGGGGAGTATTCACCCAATGAAATACTTCAGAGGAAGTGAACTGGAGACGTCTGAATTCCGATGGGCGCTGCTGTGGCATTCGGAGATGCTATTTTGTCAAATTGTACTTGGCAGAAAAATTATATCAAGTGAGGCTGGTGTATTTTTTTTTTTTCTCTTTTCCTTTTTTGAGGTAAAATATATACTTCAATAAAATTTTGCAATTGATATGATAGTTTCTTTTGCATAAAATATCGTGTCAACTTTAGTAAAATGTTGATATATTTTATAAAATTATTTGGTATAAAGTAAGATAACTTCATTGAATGTTAAAATATAAGATTTTTTTGTCATTCTTAGCTCAAAATAATGATATTGATCCAAACATCAACCGCATCCTAAAACCGTCTACCTGAGGTGCTGGTTGAGAACTCATGGTCATCACTGGCGCTGACGTATCTAGTAATATCAAATAGGGTCAATAACCCCCATTTCTTTTCTTTCATTTTAGAAAAAAATGCACATTTATACATAATATTTTAGTATATTATTTGTAATTTTCTTAAAAATCATATTTGAACCCATACAATTTGAAAATCATTCCATTGACTAACCCATAACATAAAATCTAACAATTTTGACGTGATCTTTATATTAACATTAATATTTGTTTGACCCTTCAGAAGTTTTTAGCTCCGCTGCTGATATTAAGGATACAATCCAACAAAACAATATAAAAATAGTTAACCTTGCAACTCTAAGCTCCGCCATGTTTTTTCTTGGCAAATTTAACTGATAAAACTAATAAAGGAAAAAAATTATAGATACATTATTTTCCTTATAGATTGGTAGTGATTCAATTTTCATCTAATATCATTAATATTTGTTAGTCTATCAAAGATCATTAAATATGAATCATTATAAATTATATAAAATTTTGATGGTCTTTAATGAACTATCAAACGATAATGAAATTATATAAAATTTGAATCACTATCAATCTATAAGTAAAAAAATATATTTATAATTTTTTAAAATATTTATTTAAACATTCATTGTCAAAATCATCAAAATAACCCATTGTCAAAGGATCCCCACCCAAACTAGTAACATAAAACTGCCGCTCTAAGCTCTGCTTTGATTTTTCTCGGCAATCTAGTATTTCTAGCGTGGAAAGATGGCATTCCCTACCATCTTTCCGATGTAGTATCAGGACAAGCTGCAGTCTCCTCTCAGGTAACACTATTATAAGATCCTAGGTGTCTTCTTCATATTTCATAAAATATCCTGATGCGAGTTACCATAATAGTTCATATTTTAGTGCTGATGTTTCTAATTTAAATGTTGCAAGTAAAATTCAGATTTCTTACTATAATAAGAAAGCCGAAAGAAAGGGAGGGTAGTGTTCTGTGCCCATATTTTCAATTAAACAATGATTAATGTGTGTGATATTGTCAGGACGTGAAGTTTCTTCATTGATGGAAAAAGAAGATGGAAGGAAAAAAAAAAAAAAAAACTAGAAGTATGATTTTACAGTCTCTCAAAAAAGAGTATGATTCTGCAGTATATGCTTTTCATTTCTTGTAATAGTCAACTTGCAAACGCATAGTTTTCTTTCTGCTTGGGTATAAATTTTCTGAATTACAGTGCTTGACTAGAAATTTAAGAAAATTTAAGAAAACTTAAAGCAAGAGCCTTTGATAAAACCCCTGATCCTGTTATTTCAATAGTATACTAAATTGGGCTTGGTATAGAGACATACCAGAATGATCACTCGTTTTTGAATAAATAATCATCATCAGTTTTTCTAATGCAATGTATGCTAAATTGATCCAAAATTCTAAATACTAACATCTTGCTAAAAAGAACCATTGGGAAATTATTTCAACAAAGCTCAAATATCAGTGCCAAATTGTTGGTACCGCTGTAAATACCATTTTTTATTCAGATTTCAGAGCACAAAATAAACCTCTCATTGCTTCACATCGACGCAGGACAATTATCATACAGTAGAGGTGTATGGGTCAGATCGTGTCGGGTTCAAGTTCGGATGGATCGAGTTAGGTCAGTTTGATCTTCTGAAAAATATTTGATTAAGTTAGGATCGAACAGAATCGGATCAATTTATATATTAATTTTTTTTTCAGATCTTAAATCGATTTCAATTAAATTACATATCATTTAATATCGGATTTAAAGACTCGAGTTAGTTTCGGATTGGAATCAAATTAGTTTGATTTTTTTTAAAAAATCAAATTGAAGCTGATTCAGCTTCAGATCCAAACAAGTTAAATGAATTTCGGGTTTTGCCACCCCTACCGTATATATTATAACAACGATATGTCATATTTTTCATATGGGCCGTCAATCAAGCTCACCTTTTCCAGAAGATTAACATCTTGTAATACTTAATTTAATTATGATACTGCATATAAACGTAGATGCGGACAAATCAATAGAGATAGTACTCAGGAAATAAACACTTACCAATTAGTGGGATATAATATGAAAGAGTTAAACCACTATATATTCTGCAAAAAGAAGCTCGGGCTCATCGCTCAGCTTGGGTTCGAATCGGGCTCGAGCTAATCTGATTCGAGCTAATATGATTCAAGCTAATTTGATTTGATATTTAAATGAGCCGAGTTTGAGTTGGGATTGGCTCGACTCGGCTCGAATAATAATAATTTATATGTTTTTTCTGTTAAATTCTAATCCGATAATATATCTCTTATTATCTCTCGTCATTTCACCATCTCAGCGGTTTAACAACTTCTCGTACTCACTCGTAATTCGGCTCATATATCTGTCTTAATAGTTTTTTGCTAGTTCATCCATTCAAATTAGTGCAACAAAGATTTTATTGAAAATATAGTTTGTTGATATATCAATTTTGTACTAACTCATGTACCATTTTTGTAGATATACCAAATTTATAGTTTGTAGATATACTAAATATAAATGTCAAACTAAGTCAACGTATATGAATTGGCTCGTGAGTCAGTTCGTGAGCTAGCTCGAATAGTAACGAGCCAAGCTTGAGCTAGACTTTTCAGCTTGAAGCGTTTCACGAGCTCGACTCGACTCAAATTTTCATGAGCCGAGTTTGAACTAAGCCCGCTCGCTCGAACTCAACTCATTTACAACCCTAGAAAAAGGTGAACTTGATTGTTATAATAAGATGTTAATCTTCATAGATAGTATTTTTTTTTTTGAAATAACAGATAAATTTCTTACTATTTGGGCGGAATCAAGGTAGGCGCCCGACACCCTCTCTGTTCACTAAAAAATAAATATCGTACGGTAAAAAATAAATTTTAGTTTAACCCGAACATTCTATTTATTTGAATCGGACACCTCTATCGATCATTTCTGATTTCGTCCCTGCTTACTATATATACATTCATTAAATAAAGAGAAATATTACATGATATATACAACGAAGTTGGCGAGAGGCAAGAGCTAGCGTTCGGAAACAGTGTGAACCAGGTCCAGAATTAGCTGTTAGGCGTGTAAAACGCCAGCCTAACAATTGCACATGCTTAATTAACATAAGTATACTAGCAACCAAATATCTACCAGAGAGAAGGGGAGAGGATAACATGGAAAGCGTCACGGTCTCACGGACCTCTAGCGGGGGTGTGATTCATAAACTTTGGAAACAGAGGGACCATTTCAATCAGGAGTGACGCTTAAGTCCGATTCGAGATGCTCTGGAATTGAACGTCTTGATTGATAGCATTTGCTTATCAGCAGCAGATTTAGAATTTCATTCTGGATTAGATATAATTATATATAAAAATTAACAAATATAAATTTCTTTCAAAATATTGAATACCATTAAAAAAATATGTTTTACATATTAAAAAAAAGCAAATATAGTTAAAATATAGTAACACAAATAAAATAAAATTAAGATGTTGACGGTAAATCGAGCCGGTCTCTGTGAGTCTTCATATTTTGAAGTCTTTACATAATTCTTTCATTATCAACACCCTTAAATAAATCACTCTCAATATAAATAATCATTCAACCATTGATCCCCATTTTATTTCTTAATTCTTCTTTGACCACAATCATCGCTAAAAATGTCCTTTCAAGACTAGTGGTGCTCACCGATAATATCAATGTCAATGTCAGTAATTTGTAAATAAAAAAATAAACAGTATTTTTTCTTTTCTACGAGCTTTTGAGAAAGTTCATTCATTCTCTTTACATCTAAAAAATCACTATTACCTTACATATTCAAATGGAGAGAAGAGCAAGCTCTTGCCGATTAATATAGAATCTGAAAAAAATGATATCTCAAATTAACCCGGAACATTACATTGACCAACTCAAATTATATGTAATAGTAATACTATACTATCATTACTTTCACAAAATTGTATCTATCATTACTGGCTAAAGATGTTGCCATATTGGGTCTATAATGACCAGAGCTATTTAATAGTTAGTTCAATGGAGCTTTCTATTATTTGTCCGGTCATCCGGTGCTCTGGTCTGATTAAACTCCTAAACTATTGTATTTAATTAGCAAAACAAAGGTTGATATCTACTATTTCTCATATGAATAGTATTTGTCTATCTTTTTTTAGACCCTCTTTAATTGATTCCTCATGCTCATCTTAAATAATTGTCACTTTTCAGATGGTAAGAGGTAAGCTACAATTAAAATGATCAGCTCTTTTCCTTAATTAATTATAATTAATTTCATGATGTGCATTTGTTAAGAAGATACCACGGATTGGTATACTATTGATACTTTGACTTCTAAAATTTTATATTATTGGACAAAATTTCAGTTTATAACATACTATTGGATAAAATTTCAGTTTACAAACCACAAATCACAATACAGAGCAATTATCAGTTTACAAATCACAAATTACAACATCATAGCAATTTTCAGTTCAATTTATAAACAAATTAATAAATTATCACTTACCAGAATCAGAGAAGGGCGGCCCGAGCGGAGATCAGAGAGACCGGCGAGCGACGGAGGTCACTGGCGAGTGGCGAGCACTGAGCGGAGATTAGAGAGGCAAGCAAGTAGGCAACTGGCGAACGAGAGCGGCGGAGGCACAAGCAAATTCATGATTCGCGAATCGCCAGGGTAGGGTTTGTCGTTCGCGTGAATTGGAGTCATGACTCACGACTCAATCGATCTGTTTTTTTTTTAGTTTGGCGCAACCGACTAGCGGACCCAGGACCCGTTAACTCCAGTAGATATCCACGACGCGATTTTGGGCTGAATTTTTCCATCCAAAATTTATTTTGGGTCCAGCGTCAGAATTAATTTGAGTCCAAAATCGGACACTGTTAACAAATATTATTAAACATTGAAAAATATCAAATTCAAAGTCAGACACTTGCCTGACTCTGAAATATCCGCCCCTGTACTTATCACATGTATGGTTCGAGGGAGACTGACTTTTAAGTATACCAGCTGGTAACGTTGTATAGGCTTGTGCACCGGGAAAGACTAGGGTGAAAGAAGCATCCACACACACTAGTCTTTCAGGCCCAGTCCTGATTAAATGCTATCGGAAAGCGAAGCACCTATGGTTGCAGCCTTAACTCTACCTTCGGAAAACTTCCGTTGGAATCTAGAATCCAGACGTACTTGACTTCTATCGTATCATATTTGACAAGATATTACAGGTAAAGATATTTTGTTAACTTGATTATAGATTTTTTTAAATAGATATAAATATGAATATAAATTATTTCGTAGTTGATATATATCATAAGGCACACAATGGGATAAATTAATATGATGTCCCTAACGACATAGATGATGAACAATAAAAAAATTTTGGACTAATTTTATAATTTAATATCAAAAATTAAAGTAATAGAGAGAGATAAAGAACACATAAATTAACGGAGTTCGGATATAACGAGCTTACGTCTCCGGAATTCACAATCTCTAACGTCGATTGTGCCGAGTCACTAAAACACAGTGTACGTATAACTATGAACCTTCGGTCTCTTACACCAAGTAAACGGACAGCTGTCGGCTAAGAAAATAATGAAAACAACACCTCTAATAAGAAACAAATCTTACGAAAGAGAAAACACTCAACAATCACTCTAATCTAATTTATTAAAGGTTTAATGAAATAATCTTGAGATTAGAACAAAATATTTCTAGGTTTCAAAGGTTTATCAATGACAGCTAGTGTTTCTCAAATGTATGGTTGTCAAGAATCGTTTTTTGGAGGAGAGGGGTTATTGTTATTTATAGTCGGGCAACAAAACAAGTAACAAATCAGCAAATCCGATAAGAAATCGGCAGAGTCCGTTGTAACGGTTAGGTGATGCGAATTCTAGCGAGGTTAGCCGTTACAACGAATGTGAGATCCGTTACAACGGTTAGGAGGAGAAAATTCTCTAGAAGATCTTAGATAACAAAAGATTTATTCCGTTACAACGGTTATAGGAATCCGTTATAACGGTTGTTACCTGACAAATAATGAATAAAGTTTCAAAGTCATCCGTTGCAACGGTTAGGACATAATATCTATGTTCTATTTGATTTAATCTCAAATTTGCTTTGATTACCTTCGTATAATACAATTCTAATCTAACATAAGTCTTTCTTCCGATCTTCATGCAATTTGGTCCAATACTTTATACCTACATTTCATAAACTCAAAAAAGCTATTAAATTCTTATGTGATTATTTTGTAAATTGACAAATATAATTTTATATAATTTTGAGAATAGTTTACAACAACATAATACAAAAATAATATATAAAAATTATTTTAAATATAATTATTTTTTTCAATACAAGATTAATTATTTTGAGCCTTGTGAATTAATTTTTCTTTTTTAATATGAAAAATAAATCTAATTAATTATAATTTAAAATTTAATTTTATATTAGCGAAATAGAGATGTATTTATATGAAAGGAATGATTTTGATTATTTTTTCATGAGTGATAATGAAATTAATTAATAGATTAATTTCATTACATATTTATTTTAATGAATAAGAATAAAACATGTGGGTCTATTTGACAAATCAATGAATAGTGACAATAGAGTGGTAGAAGTGGTAGAAGAGTGATATTCTTGACTACATGATGAAAAATATTGGTAATTATGATATTAACAATGATGATGATAATAAAAATAATAAAAATAATAATAATAGTGATGATAATAATAATTATTATATAATAATCATGATCATAATTATATAATAATATAATAATAATAACAATGATAATAATAATTATTATTATATAATAATCATCATACAACATAATTAAACAATAGTCGTTATTCTACAATAGTTTAACCGGTATTCTATCTTTGATAAATTTATTTGTCGAAATATCTTTTAATATTCGTTTGATGCCAAACGAACTCCTATCAAATTAATCTTAATGGATAAAAATAAGATAGGAGTAAAATAACTTAATGGATAATAATAAAAATATTTCGCTCGGCCCAAAAAGCGACATTGGGTCGCAGGTTTCAAGTTCTAATTGACACCCTAGCTGCTAGAAAAGCGACACTGGGTTGGGCCAAATTCTACACTAATTGAATCCATAACAGAACGATTAGCTATATGTACCGTGATTTTTATTTAATAATATAATTAGTTGAATTATTAATAAATAAAATTTTAAAAATTATAATTATAATATTAAGAATGACAGTTCGTCGGTGATAATGATGTTTTGCAAATGAGCTAGCCTCACTGACGTTTTTATGCAAAGACATTATTAAAAATTATGTTTTTTTTAGTTACTTTTATATTAAAAAAAAAAAGAAACTACATAAGTGCAAGTGACGTATCACCACTGATGTACAAACAATAAGTTGCAATTTACAATATATTCAACTTTTGAAAGTTTGAATTGGTTGTAAAAAAATGAAAAACGTCATGAGAATGACGTATTTATACAAACGTGTTAGTCCCAATTACTCGTTTGAAAAAAGTCACTATCATTTTAATATTAAAAATATATTTTTTAAAATCTTATTATTAATAATTCTATTAATTATATTATTAAATAAAAAATCACGACTATATGTATATACAGAACATGAGAAGGATAACGATACACCAAATGTGTACAATTTACGGTTGGTATATTTTTTTGCCTTTCTGTATTCGAATTTTTTTCTTGAATTTTATTTCTTTTATAACGAGCAAATCTTCATTTGGATTTGAGTTTTGTTCGGTTGGAAACGAGCAATTAATTAATCTGGCCCTGTCCTGCTGCGCGCTTGGTTGAGTGAGATGGAGCGCACAGCAAAGTAGCTGCCATCATGAAGTATAGGCTCCGACGCCCGCCGCACCTACAAGGCTACAACACCCATCCAAAGAACTTCAAACACAGTCCAAATCATTTGAATTGGTCTCTGGAACATTCTGGAACTGGAGAAGAACTAAATAATTAAATTCCTTTCTTTTCTATATAAATCGAATCGCATGGTTAGGAAATAGCGACGGAGATGGTGCTGCGATGCTCGACCTTTCCGTTGACCCGTTGCAGTCCGTAGAACCATTATTGGACTTTGCGCTTCTTTATTTAAACAATACTCGATTCATCTTTCGAATTGATTGATATTCTAATATTTTAAATGACACGGTTAAAAATCTCTTTGGAGTTTGGACGATATTTTAAATGGCCCGGTTAGAAAACTCTTGGACGATAGTGGTGCTTCAGAGCTGGGATGTACTACGCTCCCATTATTGTACACAGATTTACGAACAAAACAGCAAGCGCGCAGAGAAAAGAATTATCGTGTATGAGAAAGAGAAAAAATATCCGGAAAGTTCCATATCCGCTGTACTATTGAGAAATGAGAAAGATCAGGCCAGCCGAAAACGAAAAAAAAAAAATAGGCGTTGCGGCTCGGCCAATAAATTTGGCCCAATATATAAGAAGGATAATGCTGTAGGCTGTAGCTTTCAACGTTTACGGTATATCCTAATTAAGAAAAAAAATATTATTTAAATTAAAAATAAAATTATAGACGTATTTTAAATATGTTAAATACAATGTGTATTAAATTTGTGGATCAGTTTCAAAGAGGTTCCTCCCGCCCTCAAACAATTTAAGATTTTTTATTGATTAAGTTTTAACAATTTTATGATGAATGATCAATAAGTTTTTTTTTCAATTTAAATAGTATTTCTCAATAAATAAGAATTGAATGTACCATATAAGTTGGACATATGCTAGAATTACCCACATAAGAATATAGAGAATTAAAAAAGCACCGAGTGAAAATAACCGTCAGTATCAAGTATTAAACAAACAAATGATAATTTTCAATTGTTAAGTATTATTCGAGTTTAAGGGTTAGTGGATATCTAGTTTTAAATAATATCAAGGTACTATTATTTAAGTGATTCAAATAGAAAATCATAAAGTTTCTTGTATTATGTACAAACTAATAAATTCAAGTAGAAATGACTAAATTTTTTTTATAATTATTCACATTAATCATATTTGATATATGCGAACAAAAAATTATTTCTTTATTGACAATATTCTACAAGACTTTTCACATAAAAATTTGTGAACTCATTGGATGAATCATGTACTAATTAAAATTTTTAACTTCACATATTAGTTCATTATCGATATGTTGATATTGGCACATTAACATAATCCCTAATATCTGTGAAATAAACTCAGGTAAATTATACAATAAATAATGTCTGGTGTAATATACTCTACAATTTAGAAAAAAAATTAGTCGGATCCATGTCTCAAATCGGATCAAATTTAGGTCGACCTATATAATTGTATTTTTTATTAATCTTGTAATTTAACATTTATTATATATTAATTGATATTAAGTTACTTAAAAATATAAAAAACTGATAAATTTTAATGAACTTATTTAAGCTGGATCAGATTAGGTAAAAGAAAATAATAATAAAACTATCTGATCCTGTCCTCTGTTGACACCCCTACTTTTGAATAATAGCAGCAGCCAAAGAAATCAAGCTCCTCCCTTAAGCTTTCACCTCGTACCGATTAGCTCTTCCAAATTATAATTTGAACAACAATATAATTTCCCTGAGTTGACACTCCTATTTTGAGTTTGACAGTATGATAATTATCTCCGATCAATAGATTTATAATGATAATTGATAAGCAATTGAATGCTATTTATTAACAAATTACATGTTATAAATCTAAAAATAGAAAAAAAATGTTTACATTGCATTCATATTGTAAACTTTGTTGAATCAGAAAAATAATTAAATGAGTATTATTAACTATGCTTTCAGTTGAAAATAAATAGAATTTCTAAATAAAATAATTACTTCAACAGATACTAATATAGCAACATTCATGAGTGTTTTCGTCAATATTGCTGATACAAATTAAAGTTGTTAATTGAATTTAATTAATATGGGGAGGCTAGTTGTCATAAATTTAGCCTATTTTATTAACTATCCAGGTTAGAAGTGGCAATTGGCTGAGTCAAAGTTTGGGTTCAGTTTCAGATTGGGACGAGTCAAATTAGGTCGGTTTAACTTTTTTAAAAGAAATCGGTCATGGTAGGGCTTAGTCAAGTTCTATGTTGATTTTTTGCAGATTTTTGGTTCATTTTAATTGAATTGTAGATTATTTAATTTCGAATAAGATCAATCTGATTTTTCTATAAAATTGGAGTGAAAAGGTCGGGTTCAGATCCTGACAGTTCGGACAGATTTCTCAAATAATATCGGATTTTTCTATCTCTAACTATCCTGTTAGTTATTTACTTTTCCATGTAAAGTTAACATGAAATATATACTAAATATTTATAATATATTTATAATATTTTGTGGAGTATAAATGAAATAGCATTGAATAGAAGACTAAATTGTTTTAATATATTATGTTAGTATTTTTATTTCACTCTAATCCACCTCATGAGCACCTCAGAATCAGATACGACTTAGTTGTTGGTGTATAGATTTGCGTGTGGCTGTAATGTTGAATTTTCATTTTTCTGAACTACTCAACGGTCCCTATTTACGACACGGACACGCTCCTACTGACTGCATATGTGAGTCCCAATAACGTACTGAGACGCCGTTTAATATATATAAACGTCATATATGACAGAAGCCTGACGTGAGGTCTTGAAATGGGGATTTAGAATTTAATATTAATAATTATTAGTAAATTAATATTATTAAAAATAACGTATAATTTTAAATATACGAATGGAAATGCGCCATAAAACGCGATGACGCGTTTCCTTATTATAATGAAACGCGCCACTGACAGTGGCGCGTTTGTCTCTTATATATATATCAAACGAGAAGAACAGAAGGAAAAAAGAAAAAAGAAAAAAGAAGAGAAAGAAAGAAAGAGAAGAGAAGGAAAAAAAGAGAAAAAGAAAGAGAAGAGAGAGATTGGAAGAAAGAAGAAGAGATACGAAGAGAAGAGAGAAGAAAGAAGAGAAGAAAAAACGTACGAGTGTATCTGCGTGTTTGGTATAGCAATTAAAGGTAAATTTTATTTATGTAAATAATTAGCATTGAAATATAAATATAATTTAGTTGTGTAGATAAAATTAGAATGATTTAAATATAATTTAGTTGTAATTTATTTATAGATTTAATTGTAAAATATATTAATTATAATTTAATTGAAGATTAATTATAGGTTTAAATGTGAAATTATTTAATTATAGATTTAGTTATTCATGAATTATAGATTTAATTGTCTATTTAATTAAAAAAATATTTAATTATAGATTAAATTATAGAATTGTAGAATTGTGTAATTATAATTTTAGATTATTTATTAATTATTTGTGTAAAATTAATTAATTTATTATTTAATTGTAGATTAATTATTGATTTAATTGTAGAATAATAAATATTTAATTAGGGTTTAATTTTAGAATAAATTATAATTATCTAAATATAATGTAGTTGTAAAATCTTTTAATTGTAGAATAATATATATTTAATTATAAAATAATATATATAATTAGGTTTTTAATTGTAGAATTCATTTATTATTTAATTATATAATATATAGATTAAAAATGAAGTACAAAATAATTATAAATTAATTATGAAATTATTTTTTGTACTAGATAATGGCAGGCGGGCAACGAAATGAAAATATCATAATTTATCTCCCTAAAGACAAACATCGGACACATTATAGTCAGGCAGAGGTACATTATATTTTTAAAAATAATAATAAAATACATATATATGAGAAGCTAATTATGAAATGAAAATTACAGAGAGATAACAATGTCATTCGTTTCCGCACTCACCGTCCGACGATACCATACATCTCGCACATTCATAGTAGGTTGCGAGTTATGAGATTTTTTCATCTTGCCAGGCTGCGTGAGATTTATGTGCAAGAAGCGGAGGCCCGTAAATGACCGTGACTTTAGAGGTAAATACTAAAATATTATTAATTTAATTACAATATTAAAAAGATGGTATAGTAATATAATTTTTTTTAGGACGTCACATGTCTATGGGGTTTATCCACCATTGGTGAGCCGGTGACTGGATATACTGATGGAGATTTTTCGACATACATCCGTCAGTTATTTGGGCAAGATGATATATCAGCATTCTGCAAATATGAGAGGTAATTGATTAGACTCTACATGAATTTTAGTTTTTTTTTTGTTAACAAATTATGATTAAGCTAAATATAAAATTTGACAGATGTTCTATTTCCCTTCGAGAGTTACAATCTCACTTTGATCATGCTCCAGAGGCAGATGGTCATCAGGGTCTTGATCGATATGCGATCGGTTTTGCTTTAGAGTTGGCGGGGTGTATCATGTTCCCCGACAACAGTGGAGACTCTGTACCGACGTTTCTTCTGCCGATTTTGACGGTAAGGATTTTAAAATAATTTATCTTTCATAATTAAATAATTTTAGTACTAATATTTAATTTATAGAAAGATTTACAATTCGGTAGAAAAAGAAATTGGGGCGCTGCAGTACTTGATTATTTATATCGGCGTCTTGATGTGGCATGCCAAGGACTAACGAGGAGTATTGGTGGTCCGTGGCTTTTATTATTATTGTGGAGCTAGACGCGTTTGCCCCCCGCTCGTCCATTACCTGTCTTAGATGCATTCATTTTCAGTGACTAGGGTACACCAGATCGTGATAATTGTGCGTCTTTTGGCAGATAATAATTTAATTATAAAATCAAATCAATCAATTGATGAAAATATATGTGTAATCACTAATTATAATTTGAACTGATAATAAAAAATGAACGCTTGATAAGAACAGATATCTCAATCCGTCACACGTCGGTGTGAAGTACGTGAGGGATCAGCTGATTATGTTGTCGCACACGCATGTCAATTTAGAATCTCGTTGATAGCAAGACATCTCGAGAAGTTTGAGTTATTTTGTTGTTATCTCTTGGATCATAACTAGTTGAGTGTCTCGCTGATTGCAAGACATATCGAGAAGTTTGAGTTATTCTGTTGTTATCTCTTGGATCATAAATAGTTGAGTGTCTCGATGATTGCAAAGTATTTCGAAAAGTTTGGGTTCTTCTGTTTGTTGTGGAACTTGAAGGCCTACTCCTATGCCGTCATGATTGTAATGTATCCATTGGAAGTGACCCACCTTCAAAAGACTGTATATTTCTCGTTCTATCTTGATCTCGTATCCCGCCCTCCATCTCATCCATTACCATTCAACGTCTAACCTTCGCACGTCGGCTAATTTTTATCAGTTCTTTATCTGGTATTATAGTTTTTCCAAGATATGACGGCTAAACTTGTTGATCACCGTAACAATGAAATTAATCAGACCAAGTATTCAGTAGGTGAGCTGTATTGTATCGCTCATCTATGAAATCGTACACATCAAAGTTTCTATGTTGGCATACAGCAATCACGTGAGAGCAAGGTATCCAATCAGTTGAGTTTTTGACAATCACACGTGCAGTGCGGTTCCGCCAATTGTGGGTCATCTCGAGTGCGTCGTTCATTCAAAATTATAACAATGTACTTGAACGGTCCATACTCTCCGCTTTCGATCCTCTCACCAAGCACATGAACCTCATATTCTCCTCGAGCAGTTCCGAGTGAAATTACGTTCATACGAGCTGTAATTATTGAAAAAAATACAAAAGGTATCACGATATGTTGAAAATTTTATAAAATATAGTAAACTAATAACAACACGAACCTGCTTTGTCGTCATGTTTTGCCAAGATGTCTTCAATTTTTTTGGGTCATTACTTGCATGCTCTATGCAGGTTCAATATTTCATTTCCCTCTTATCGAACCATTTAGCACATTTATACCATGTTCCCTCCACAATTGCTGCAACCGGTAAATTTCGTTCAACTCTGAAAACGCTATTCAGAGCTTCCGAACCATTGTTGGTCATTATACCCCATCGATGTCCTCCATCATAAGTTTGTGCCAACGAAGCAAAATTAAGAGATTCTTTATCATCATTTTCTAATCTTCTGTCGATTTTTTTAAAAAAAATTATAAGCTTTTCTATTTGATTTCCTCAAAATTCTTCATCTCTCTACGAAACGACGTGGTTTTTTTTTGTTCGCTAGTTTTTTTCAAAAATCATCTCTCATATTATCTTCTTTCTTTCCAGTTTTTCCGGCTTTCTTATATAAATAAACCCTAAACCCGACCCGACCCAACCCGATTTCTTTTAAAAAATTAAACTAACCCGACCCGAACCCGAACCCGAACTCGAACCCGAAAACCGAACCCGAACCCGACCTGACCCGCCCGATTGCAACCACTAATTTTTAAGGATTGGATTAGAAATGTGGATTGCTCGTCCGTCAGGCAGGCGGATAGGTTTGTTTATTAATTTATGACAATTTTTAAGTTTCTGCTCATTGTTCACGGACAGAACATAGAGAGGCAAATTGCGGCTCATTGGTTTGTCAACCGCACCGTGCACTGAACCTAAAATAAATTATAATAAATAGTTTTAATTTAGAAAGGGTGAGGAACATTGACCATGAATTATTTTGACTATCTTAATAATAATTTTTAAATAAATATAAAAAAATTAAAAATTAAAAAATATTTATATTATGTTATTTTACTGGTAGAATATTAGTGTTTCAAAATTTTATGTAATTTTATAAAAATAAAATATTAAAGTATTGGGTTGAGCCATTATATAATAGTACTCTCGATCATTTTTTTTATTTCTTGAGACTGGCTATGTATTGAACTAAGTCATCGATCAGGTTTTACTTTCTTATTTTGACTCCAGTTTACTCTTTCAATTTTATAAAAATAAAGTTCAAATGAACCTAACTATTTGTAAGCACTTCAATCTCTTTTCTTGACTTGCAAATGCCCAAATAACAAGTTTCGTAATTAAGCAACCTACAACAAAGTCTCACAAAATAAAAAGTAAAATTCAGGTTATTATTTTGCAATCGACAATCAATGAAATTATTTAGTACAACAAAAGTTAATTGGGCAAAAATCCATGAAAAAAATATATTTTTCAACTAATTTAATATAAATTTATCAAAATCATTAAAATAAAAATTTAAACATTTGGATTTATTATGTTTTAATTTTTATGCAATTTGAGAGTCATTTAATATTCCATCAAAGGCCATTAAATTTAAATCGTTAAAATTATCATATAATTTTAATGATCCTTGATGGAATATCAAATGCACTTAAATTGCATCAAATTTGAAACACAATCAATTCATAAGTTTGATAATATATTTTTAGAAATTTCTCATTTTTAGAATTTTATATAAATTTATGTTAAGTGGGTTGTCATTTTTTTTTGACAAAATATGGCAAAATAAATAGTTGTCAGGATCCCACCCAAATTAATTAGTCCCGTGAGGGTTCTCAATACATTAATTAATTAATTCATTCATAAAACATAATAGACATCTCGTGTTTCCATTGGGTTTTTCCATTCCTCTTGGAGTCGCATGTAAATGTGATAATTCCACTTCAAAGATCTTAGTAGTTAATTACCTGCATATTAAGACTTGCGAATCATGGTATATATCATGATATATATGTATTTAATTATGATCATGCTGGTGGCTTGACTATCTGCGCATATATAAAATGAGGAGTGGTGTGTGTTGATCTTGTAAATTGACTCAATTTCTTATGCAATTTATCCCGTTGTAAAATAGATCATTTCGATCTGATGGATGTAAAAATGAAAATGAAAGATATTTGAAATTAAAAAAATAAAAACTTCAAGAATAAATTGACTAAAATTTCTTTTCATACATTTTGTAGAAATATTTAATTACATTTACTTTCCAAAGAAATACATTAGACAGTACGCACTGGGACAACAGGCAAAGGAAGGCTGACTAGGCACCCCTAGATTTAAAATTTGTACCATTTTCTCCAAATTTTATATTACTTTTAAATACAAATGCTCTTCATTTCCTTATATAATTGAATTATACGATATTTATGATTGAGCCCTCCTATTTCGTTTTTTATTCTGACCCCTTGTTCATATTAATGAAGAGTTAAACCATACTTGGACTTTGTTTGCAAACTTCGATTCCCTTCTCTTGGCCGATAGTGGTGGTTCAGAGAGAGCTGTGATGTACTACGCTCCCATTATTGTACATAGATTTACGATTCACGGACAAAATGGCAAGCGCGCAGGGACGGTACAGAAATCGTTCGGTCTACTAAAAAAGTGTCATGTCAGAGAAAAAGAAAAAAAAACGTCCGGAAAGTTCCATATCCGTTGTACCATCGAAAAATGAGAAAGATCAGGCCTGCCAAAACGAAAAAAAAAAATCGGCGTTGCGGCTCGGCTTATCAATTTGGCCTAGGACTGTCGAAATATTCTAGTTAAATTTGACTCACTAAACTCGTTATATTAATATTAATTATTTATATTATTTTATTACGTATTATATATATTATAGTTTAATAATATATAATTATTGTAATAAATATAAGACTATGGTGTCATTAATTTCTATTATATTTTAAATTTTGATGTAAAATATTATTAACTATTAAAGGAGTTGTTAACGAACAATTTGATTTGCTCATTAACTTAACAAGTCAATTTAAAATCAATATTTTTAACTCATTAAGTTAATGTGTTGATCTCAATTTTGACATAACTAAGCTCGACTCGACTCGTTTATAACCTAATTTGGCCCAATATATAACAAGGATAATTATGTTACTTCCAACATTTACGGTATATCCTAATTAAGAAAATATTACTTAAATTAGAAACTAAAATTATAAATGTATTTTAAATTTGTTAAATACAATATATATTAAATTTGTGGATATCAATTCTCAAATAATTTAAAATTTTTAATAATAAAGTTTTAATATTTTTTGATGAACGATCAATAAAATAATTTACATTGACATACATTAAATATATATTTTATCTAAATAAAAATACATCTATTGTTTTATTTTTTCAATTTAAATAGTATTTCTCAATAATATATTCAATAAGAATTAAATGTACAATAAAAATTGAACATATGTTAGAATTATCCATATAAGAATATACAGTAAAAGTTGGACGTATACTTGCTAAATATTTTTAAATTATTTTTCAAAAATAGACTTATTTAATATAAAAATGATCTCTTCCTATTATTTTTTAAACTAATTTGAATAATAGTTAGAAAGCTCAAAAATAATGAAACTTGATATTCCACAAAATTTTGACAAAAAAAATATTAAGCATCTTAGATTGATCGTTTATTTTTTAATGAATTAATTCGAAATTGATTCTTAATAGTTTGATATTTAAATATTTATTCAATAATATATGTAATCATATAATTATTTTAGTATAAAACTAATAAAAAATGTTAATTTATTATTAAATTTGAGTAAATATTAGTTTTTTTTACAATTTTTAATATAAAAATAATAAAATTATATTATATTAGTTACAATAATATGAAAATAAATATAAAAAATAAATAATTAAATTCATTTAGAGTTTAATTTTAATTTGAACTTGATTTAGCATTGAGTCTGATTTAATTTGAATTAATTTCAAATCAAACTCAAACATTAACTAATTCGATTGAATTCAATTCATTGGCAACCCTGCTTGATGCCATTTTCATATGACGTTTGAGCTATGAGCTTAAATATATTAAAATATTTTTAAGTTTTAATTGATCATGTTCATTAAATTTTTTATATTTAATATTTTATGAGAATTTATGAGATTTTATGGGATTGAGATACAAAAATTTAATGTGTTTGAAATTTCTAAATCACCATCTTATTTTGCTCAGCTGATCAGCTCTGCCTCGAGAGCCTGTTTCTTTTACAATTCCTCTATTATACAAATTGAAAACTTGCAATTTCGAGACTCGGGAGCCGGTTTCTTTTTACGCTTCCTCTGTTACACAAATCGATGTACTACTTCGACACTCGAGAGCCGGTTTCCCTTGGACGACTCACGACGCAAAATAACTTGCGCCAGAACTAGCAGGATGGGAAGGACTCTACTGAGCCTTCGCTGCTACCTACAACACAAATATATAAAAATTGCAAGAGTTAGATGCCATTTGAAGGAGAGGCACTGATGTAGTGCAAGCCGGGTTTCTACTGCCGTAAAAGTGATGTTACTGATGGACATCTGACTTAATCCACTGATATCTATATCAGATGACCGGTGGCACCAAACAATTTTGTACCGACATTTTCGAGGCTCCGTTAACACAAATTTTCAAAGTTATTTTAACACGAAATTAATGTTTAGGCCCAATACTGCATATGTTGCGCTAAATAAACCCCATAGCGTTATGGTACACAAGGGTTCTGAATCGGTTTCTATTTAATTCTCGCTGTGCTATGGGGTTTATTTATTTTTTATTTTTTTTCTCAAAAAAAAAACCCATTAACTTAGCGAGAATTAAATAGGAACCGATTTAGAAACAACTGTCGTTTTGGTACCTTTGTGTATCAAGCCTAAGAGTATCTATATTGATAGTTGTTAAAATTAAAATTTCATTTATGTTATCAAATTGATAATTCAATTTAAAAATGACATTTCTAGATAAAATAAAATTATCAAAATAACACTTTCATAATTAATATTTTATTTCTTCATTGACGTGACTTGTCAAATGAACTATTAAATTTAGACAATTATCTAATTTTATTTAATCTCTATATTTTTAAAATTAAAATAACAATTATCAAATAAAATTTGACAACCAATTCGATAATAAAATGTGAATGCTACAATTTTAGCAGTTAAGTTCTTACTCTAGTAGAGCTCACTATAATTCAGAAAATTCACTCCTCAAAAAGGAGAGAACCAACACATGCAAATTGACCATACAAGGGAAATAAAAAAAAAAGCAGGTACTAGAAAATCATACTTACTTTCAGCCTATTTTTTCCATGTCTTGTTAGTGCAATGATACAAAAAAAAAATGGGAAAAAAAGAAAAAAATCTGCACCGTCATTGAAAGAACTATAAACTCCAATAACTGAAAAACAGGACGATAACATTAACTTTCCTTTCTCTTTGCTTTGCCATCTAAGCTAAGAAGTCTAAATTCTACTTGCAATATCTAAAACTGAAAAATTAAGCACTATGAACTAGTATGAGATGCACATTCCAATTCCCTGAAAATAAATATGAAGAAGAGACCTATGGGCAGGGTAAAATAATTGTGTTTACCTCATGAGACGCTTCTCCTGGTGTGACACTGGGAAAATGATATGGATCTCCAACAAGCGAATACGGAAACATCCCCGCTGCCACCATGTTCTGGCCAGGCATTTGCAATATTGAAGCTTGAATGGGTTGATTGATGTGTGGGTACGGCATTGCCAGTCCAAATGGTGGCATGCCTGGTCGGATACCCATGGCTGCCATATTCATGCTAACCTGTATGTCTGTGTTCATGCCCATACCAACACTCAGGGACGGCATCAATGGCATGGATTGGATGTATGGTGGTCCTCTGGGAAATAGCGATGGCCTTACGGGAAATCCCATGGAAATTATCTGCAAAAAAAAGAAGGAAAAGATACCATACCTTAGATTTACCATAAAAAATAATCGGCACATTGTTAATTAATGCACACAGTAAAGCAAGGTCAATTAGTGCGCTTAATCATGACCTTGACAACAATTCTCTTTGGCCGGAGCTGGGAATTTACAGGAACATAACATCACATACACAATGTAATGCAAGCATGAATGCATTATCATATGGTATGAGGTTGTATGAGAATGAGCCAGACCAATTTGAAACAGTTTCAGCAAACCTGTATCTGGGGGGAAAGGAAAGAAAGAAAACATAAGAAAAGAAAGGTGGAAGCAACATAACTTGGACATCAAACCAGTAATAACTACACTGTCAAATGCATACACAGGTTATTCAATTTATGGCCATCTGAATGATTGTGTATCAGAAAGCATGTAAATGTTCATCCATGCTTATTTTGAACGAGTCGAAACTAATTGAAAGTACCTTGACCTGATTCTGGAGAGACTTCACATGTGCAATTGTTGCATCCAATATCGACGCTTTATCCAACTAAAAATAAGAATATATAATATTTGAAGTTTTTTAATTGTGTGCAATAACTGAGTACTACTAACAGCATAAAAGGTTTCACGTAGTCAACCTTGCTGCTTTTCGGAATGAGTCCTTGTAGTGTCTTCATCCTCTCATTTATCCTACTTCTTCGTTTCTGTGACAAATTTTCATGTAAATAAAAACTTTTACTAATTGCATTTGGAATTCAGTGCAAGGATTTTAAATGACTGAAATCAAGTCAGTTACACAGATATCCAAATAAAATAATATTTATATTATTAATTTTTCTAACATAAATTAGAAATATCTAATAGGAAAAACTCTTGGATACTTTTTGATTTGGCTAGGCAAAAAGAAATAATTAGAATGATTCTAAATTCTAAGAACTGATAATTCTGAATAAACAAATCCAAAATTTTTGTCCATTTTTTACCTAAAAAATATATAAGTAATAGTACATCAAAATAACAATAACTAATTTTTTAAAAAAGTAAACAATTGTAAAATCGATAAAGTGAAGTACAAGTTGTAGCATGAGATCTCTAGCCAGTCTAATTTCTGAGCAAAAAGAAATCCCTTGCATATCTAAGTACCTGCTCCGAAAGATTGTGACCTTTAGTTATGTGTGACTTTCTTGAACACAAAGATCGGGGAAGAGCGTCCTTTCTTTTTTTGTCAGAATTAATTGTAGAATACTTCAATTCAACAAGAGAATCCTGTTTTGATAACCGTGACAGAACAAAAATTTACTGATATAAATTTGATTTACTTCATCAAATTAAATAATAAAAATATGGAACTATCAATGACTCAATGTGAACTTTTCTCATTTAGTTAATCTATGTACATCCTTTTCTTTTGTTAAACAAAAATAAAAAAATTAATTAATAAGTCTTCTGTTCAAAACAAAAAATTGGAACAATTCGAAATTCAGAAGCATAAGCTTTCAACAAACCTCATTCTGCGCTTCAGAGCCGCTCTGCGCATCATCTTTATCCTCTACGCCTCTTTGCAGGGCCAAAGCTCCAGCCTTCGTTATGTGCATACTATTTATTTCAACTGGACCCACTTGACAGTCAGATTTTGCTTCCTTCCCCAGTACCACAGATGGCAGTGAATTACTGGACTCGTCCCTTGTTTGTCTGTTCAAGTCGGTTCTAGCATCAGGCATGTCAATTGGGTAGTGGAGCCATGCTGCCATCTCATCCTCCCCTATTAGCCATTGCTCCTCTGTTGGTGCCAATAGCTTTAATGCGGGCCAAGGTTCGGAAATTGATACAGGGAGGCCCCTTAGAGAATCTTCAAAGGGACCTTTTCTCCATAACTCCAGTGGTTCAAACTCAGGCCTATATTTATACATACAAGTGAGCACATCAACAGAAACAATAAATAGTTTCTGTAATTTGAAAAGAGTCATTAACAAACGAATATGCTCAAACATGGGCGAGCACGATTCCTTGTATATATAACCATGTCAAAAACTCATTCTCAAAATAAAATAAAAAAAGAAAATTTCATATGAAACCGTATCAACTATAGTACTAGTCTGGGAGAGAGAGTTGGCGAGCTGTGTAAGAGAGTGAGAACAAACATTGAAAGCATCACTTGGCTGCTGGTGTCGAGTTGATTTAGATTCGTTAAATCCATATAACTAGATACAAAAGAGATGAAAGATGCCTTGCATATTAAAGGTTGGATAGTGTATATATATGAGAAAGTAGAGAGTCGGTTGGTGCTAAGAAGTTGTTTAATAGTTGGCATATCCTATGTATATCTATACAGAATAAAATGGTTTGGCTTAGATTGATCTTAATCTTAATCAAATTTTTTTATCAATTATTTCTATTGAATTGAATTCAAAAGAAATAATTGATAAAAGAACTCAGATCACTAATCAAACTAAATATTTTTTTTTTTGGCATTATGTGATCGATAATACCATAATCCTTAGCTTTTCTGCGGACATAAAGTTATCTCTTTCGAGATCTTCTTGTATAACATTTAAAGGTTTACCAGTTTTTTGTGCGTAAATTAAGACAATCGACATATTGCAAAAATTATAATCAATGTTATCAAAATAACGAGACAACAATCAGTGGCGAAGCTATCTTACAACAATGACGGATCCAGTCTGTTTTATAAGTTTGAGCACAATTAGTAGGTAGATCTTAAATTCTCAAATATTTAGATATAATTAATTTAAATTTCAATTAAAACTTGACACTCATATAATTTTTATTTATATTTTTTTAATATAAAAAATTACTACTTTATATATACTTTCAAAAATTAAACCAAAAAACTGACCGAAACTTGCTCTATTATAGCTCTACCCTAATTACAGGTATAAATACAAATGACCTTAATAAGATTTATACATTTATTTAACAATTAAATATAATTTAGTTAATATTTCTTAAAATTAATATAAATATATGTAATGACATCCTAAACTTTTTTTTTCCTCACACCGCCACTGCTTCAACCACAGAAAAAGATCTAATTATAGATGGAGCTAAAACTTCTATTTTGTATAGCCGAAAGTCATTCATTTTCTTTGCGGTTTTCTGAAACATTAATTGTATGGATGTTGTCAAAAGTGCATTTGAGAGTGATTGAAGAGGTCTCCATTTATCAGAGTAACGGGGTCCAATAACAATTCATGGATTTGGTTTTTCGAACTATCAGAAATGGAGAAGGATTTCCTTCTTTGTCCCAAAAAGAGTTAAAAATGAAATTGATATTCGTACACCAAATCCACGGCTTGTACGATACAAACAAAACAGGAAACATGCATAAAATACGGATTGATTGGACAGTAAATGAACACTAAATCCACGGCTTGTACGGTACAAACAAAACCGAAGCATGCATAAAATACGGATTGATTGGAGAGTAAATGAGTAATATTAAAAAATTTAGAGGTGACAAAATTTTATTGAAATCGAAACTGAGAAATAGGGTTCTTAATGGATCGGATTCGAAATCGGATATCGGAGAATCTAATTACGGATCCATTAAAAAATTATACGATTCATATGTGGATCTGTATCCAATAAAATTTTGAGAATCCAAATGTAAATTCATATTTACTATTATAGTGGATTTCGAATCGGATTCAGATCATATTTCAAATCTTATATTATAATAATTTTAAAAATAACATAATTAATATATGACAAGAGAAAAATTATTATGTTATCTTAAAATTATTTCAAACGTAACAACAATCATAATTCACATTTACTATTATAACAATCTTAAAATTATTTATTCCAATCATAAACGTAGCAACAATCATAACTATTTATTTTAACTTTCAAAGCATACAATAAACATCAAATAACATAATAACATCTATCTAATTAATACAATAACTACTATTTAACTTTATGAATCAACATAGAGTGAAACATAAACATTGCTCTTCAATTTAAACTAAATTGAATATGTCTATTTTATAAATTGACATATTATATAATTTTATTTATTTATCGAATTCATAGCGGATTCGAGTTTGAATCTTATAAGATTCAAATACGGATCCATTATATTATATGAATCATTTTTTAGAATTCATATGCAGATCTAATAAATTAACGAATATATTTTAAGGATTCATTTGTATGGATTCAAATCGGATTTTCAGATTATGAATATCCATTGACTGCCCTACTGAGAAATCTATCCGACATAATTTGATTTTTCAAAATAAATTAAACTAATATGATCGAATTCAAATATGATATGATCTAAAATCAAATGACTTATAAAAATCAAAATGTAAAATGATGCAATCTGATCTGATCTAGTCCGACTCGATTTCTTTCAAAAAATCAAAATAATTAAACTCGATCTATCTAAATCATAATCCGAATTCACTACTAGAATCTAACTTTTAGGCTTGGGTAAAAAAAAAAAACCTTAGGCATGGGTAGATGCACACCAATGAATATTCAAATCTTAACTCAATACGATCCGACCCACCGATTGCTACTTCTAATCAAAACTGTAAAATTGTCGTCTTGCAAATGTTCCAGAAAATTCCATTTTTGAGAAGGATCAGATCGGCGGAGGAAGAACAACAACGTTCCACAGCTGCTTAAAATATTTGGAAAGGCCATCAAGCTATTTACGAGGGGATATGGAGTCACATGCAGACATGCTTCGAAAAAATTAGAGGGACAAGGGAGAAAAAAGAAAAAAATAAGTAGCGGCTGGCCTTATCAAGGGGACTCATGTTCACACTACTTAGTTTTTTTAATTATTAACAAAACACCACTTTGTTCCTTCTTAATACTTCTTTTTTCTTTTAATTTCTTTATGAAGGGGACTGATATTCACACTACTAAGCTTTTTAATTATTAACAAAACACCACTTTGTTCCTTCTTAACACTTCATTTTTTTTCAATTTCTTTTTTTTTTCTTTTGAACTGAGAAGGTCCGTAGTAAAGAATATGATTAGAAGTTGAGGATAATATAAACATCCTATATCTCCTAAATTTACTAAACAAAAGATGTTATAATAAATCTAAAAGCAAATATAAATCATACAAAATTTTTGTTTAAAAGAATGTGATTTATTAAATAAAAAACAATCATACTAAATTTAAAAGTAAATACAAATAGAAAATTTTCTCGTACAAAACAAAATGATTCAGCTTAATCGCTTTGATATTATAGCTCCGAATAATTCTTTTGTGTTGCTCCATCTAATTATGCTGAATAGTTTTGTTTTGATATGAACAAGAAATTCTTCAACCAAATATTCATCAAATGACCATCTTAAATCGTTCATCAGTCTGACATAGTGTTGTACTAAATAAAAATTTTGATTTGTTAATTTACAAAATAAATTTTGAATTTTATATTTTTCACCTTATGAGATATGTTGTAGGATGCTCAATTGCAAAATCCATTGATTAGATGTGTATACAAGTCAAGAAAAGAGATTGAAGCACCTACCAATACTTATGTTTACTTTAACTTTATTTTGGTAAATTTGAAAGAGTACATATGAGTCAAAACAATAAAGTAAAACATAATCAGTGATCTAAGGCATTGAGCCATTGCTAATGTTTAGTTCAATATTTAGACAGTTTTAGAAAAAAAAATGACAGAGTTTTATTATATAATAGTTTATAAGTCATTGTAATGGTTCGCCACATTACTTAAATACTTAGTCAAAAATCAGAGATAAAAAAGTATGAGAGATTAGATGTATAACGAGTTCTAAGACATTATAATAGCTCATGTCAATACTCAATAGTTTAATACTTAATCAAATTTTGAGATTTTTTTTCAAGAGCTCCGTTATGTGATAGTTTAGATCCGTTATAATGGTCCAAAATAGCATTTAAGTATATACTTATAGTTAGTCAAAATTTTGAGAAAGAAAATTTTCGAGAGCTCTATTATTTGACGGTTTAGAGCTGTTACAATAACTTACGAAAATGTCTCATTACTTCACTAAAGTTCAAAATTAATAACTAAAAAATGAGTTATAACAATAAAATTCTGATTTCAAAAGCCAAATTCTAAAAAAACGACCTTGTTTTTAAGCGATTTTTGAGCATTTCATAGAATGGCAGCCTTTCAGATTTTCTTGTTTTGCAATTTCTTTTGATTTTTTTCTATTTTATAGTTTCCGTTTTTTGCTGATTTTATTCTCTGGCGTAAACCAAAGGAACAAACCATGTGCGTGCGTCATTTGGTCAATATCGTCATTTGTTTTCTATGTTGATTTGGTCAATATCGTCCTTTGCTTTCTGTGTTGATTTGGTCAATATCGTCATTTGTTTTCTCCCCATTTTGAATCATATATCCACCTACTTCACGAAATGCTGCACACATCTTGAATTGTCAAATAGTAGGCAAATTAAGTCGTCTAGTTTAAATAAGTAAAACACAAATTCTGAATAGTTTGTGATACGGATGATCTCCCGTAAAATGGGACATACCGATCACCAAGATGAATGTATAGATAGATTTTTATTCTTTTCTATTGTTTGTCAGTGTTATGTCTATGAACGTGTGTGCATGCATGATCAACATCGAGTGCTGATCTTATATAGGCTTACAAACCGCCTTATATCGGCGGTCACGAGATCACGTCTCCACTAGCCGTCAGTGGACGGTTACAGTCCGCTATTTCAGACTGGACAGTGACTAGGCGATTATGACGTATTATTTCGTACATAAACAGTTATGACGCATTATTTCGTGTCTGAACTACTATGACGGTTAAGAAAATTTATGGACTTGAAGAAACCCCAAATTCGTCCAGTGAGCCTACTCGAGGTCCCATCAGTTGTCTAGCATCAATGATGATCGATCTTGTTTCTTTATGGAGAGATAAATTCAAGTCAGTACAAAAATTAGATGAGATGGAATTTTATATTAAGTTTAATATAATTAAAAAACTAAATTCACAATTAAAACAATTTTATCCCGAGATCCAACAGATACAAGTTCACTAGAGCTCTCTCTAAAGTATAAGCTGAAACAATAATCCCTAAAATGACCAGAGCGCGTGTAGTATCTTCTCCATGAAATTCCTTCCAGGACCATCTAGAGGCAGCAGGACGTGAGAATACCTAAGTGTCAAGTGGGGTAAAAAATATCCTTCTGCGCCCTCAAGCCGAAGATTCTGGAGTCAAATAAACAAAAAATTAGGAGCGGGTTAACATTTCTGCTTCTAAGTATTCTAATTTCATTCAGGGCGAATATAAAATTATAGTTATTATAATAGTTTATCGGTTTAAAACTTATTAAATAATTAAATATTAAATAAAATAATAATAATTTATATATTTTTTTATTTAATAAATATTATCAAAATAATATCATTTCATATCTTAAAATTAATAGTAAAATGAAACTCAAAATAATAAACAATTAGGTCAATAAAGAAATTTTTTCTCTATGATATTTTATATTTTAAAATTTTTGTATAATTTTTTCATTATCTTTAGTATTAAATATTTTTTCTCAATAAAAATAATTAAATAATTCAGAAAAGATAAAAAATTAATCTAAAAGAAACATATTAACAAAATCTTAACGTAAAATCATTAATTTCAAAGTTTGATGGACCAAATTGTTATATGTCAAAATATAGAGTTAATATTATAAAATTGATCATAATTTATAGTATTTAGATTAAATTAGGATTAAAAATATGTAAGTTCGTGATACTATCATATTTTTGTGTTTAAATGTAAGTACAAGAAGAATAAAGTCAAACCGACCCTGAATTAGAGCCCGAGATTTCAAGCAGAGACAAAACAATACAAATTTTATAAGTTTGCAACTCGTAAAGATTTCTTTACGGACCGCAAAGAACTACACAGAGGCTAGGAAATTCTGCATATCCAAAAAAGTCAAGTCCAGAAAATTTATGACCCGCAAAGATTTCCTTACGGGCTGCAAATAAGCCATAACTCTGACAAAGTTGTCAGAGCCGTTTTCTACATGGTTTTGCTTTGCGGGCCGCAAATATTACATTGGAAGTCAGAAATGCTAAATTTAATATGATAATTATTTTAGGTAAAAAACCGAATTAGATAGGATTTTTTACTTCTTTTTTTCTCTGGTACATAATGGAGAGCAGTTTTTAAGTTTTTTAGAGAGGAAAAAAGAGACGGTGGCTAAAGAGAGAAGAAATGAGAGATAGAAATCCCACCGTTGATGATTCTCATTTTTTTAATTCCTCTATATTTTTTAATTCTCTATACTCAATGATTTATCCAGAGTTATTTTTGCCATGATAGATTAAACACCTTTCTAGGGTTAGAGTTACAACATGAAACTTGCTTCCTTATATTTGAATTTGTTAAGTTAATTATTTATTATTATTATTTTTTCTATTTTCGTTATTATCTTAGGGTTTTGATTTAAGATTGTGGAATTAGACACTTGAACCCAGATAAAAAAATATCTAAGTAGTAATTAAAAACTAAAATGGGAGATTAATTGCTTAGAGGATTGTTGTAGATTGCGTCAAATCATTTTATGAAATACTTAATTGAGAAGTAATTTGATTTCGTACAACACAACTAAATATGAATTTTAGGTCCTAATTTGATGAAGGATTAATTTAAGATTAAGTCTTAATTGTCCTAGATATGATGTCAATCTAAGAAATTAGTTCTTAACATATAATTTGTATGACAAAAATTTATAACAATTAAATAATTAAATTAGCAAATAAATTTATTTTCATGAGCAAGTGGATTGTAGACTCATTAACCCTAAGTCTCTCGTATTGATTTCTAAAAACTTTAGAACCGTGCCTCTTTTATTTAATTGCTTAATTAAATAGTCCCTTAATCAAACCATATTAATCAAACGAATGATATTTTAAATACTTAGGATTAAAATTGTTAGATTTAGAATAAGTAAACATTGTCCTGTGGATTCGACACATTAAGTACTACTTCACACAAGTTGTACACTTGCAACTAACATTTTTCTTTATACAAAAAGTTTAAAACTTACACCACACTATTATTCTCACATCAAGTTTTTTACCCTAAATATAACTAGATCCGCCCTTACATTTCATCTTCTATACATATGTCATGTCTATATCAACCGATCAGTCTATTTGTACTCCTTTTCTCTTCCTCTCTTATTCTTCATCCGAACCTTCATACTTTATGATATTTAAAAATATAAAGGTATATTAAATTAAAAAATTATAACCCTATCTCAAATATTGTGTCATCTTAACATCGTTTCTGTCTTCACAGATTAGGATATTAGCACATATAATTTTAGATATGAATATGAATTTAAGTATTTGACGGATAGCCCGAAGACAGATCAAATTCAAATATATTTTGGATATTGAATAAATATGAGATATATCATCGAAAAAAATTTATATAGAACCATTTATTATAAAAAAATAATTTTAATTATCATTATATTAATAATTTAAATATTTTAATAAATTATTATAAAATATGATACGCATGTTAGAAATCAGATATACAAATAATTATAAATATATTTTATATTAAAATTTTAATAAAAATATATAATAAATTTTTTAAATATAAATTTGAATATAATCGGATAATATTGAATATGATACTTTCAAATAATGTCAAATATTAATAAATAATGGTTAAATAATTAGATACAAATAGATAATAATAATTATATATTTATTCGTGATAATATTTAACTCCGCCCGTGTTGACTAGTTTCTACACAGCTTATCCCAAACCAGGATAAAGGAGGAGTGTTGTAGTGGGTGTGGCGAACTTTGCACTTAAACAATCGATCATTATGGAAATAAAAAGCCAGTCAAATTTTGTTGGGGCGTCACCCTCTTAGCAATGCGCCATATTGGAACCCAGATATTGTGATAAGAGAACAAGAGTCGGGTTGTCACCGCCTTAGTGGCGCACCATATGGGAATCTGAATGTGGTGATAAGCGAGCGAGGGCCGAATCATCATCACCTTACTGACGCGCTGCATCATCATCCGAATGTTGTGTCAAATGAACAAGGGTCTTCGCACTTGACTCAATGAATGCGAGAGGCAAGAAAACTAGTCAGGGAAAGTATGATTCTTTTAGGTAGTTGGAATGTAGGATTCTTAATAGGTAAGCTAAGAGAGTTAGTTGATACTGCGATTAGGAGACGTATGAATATCTTATGCATTCACGAGACTAAATAGACAGATCAGAAGACCAAGGAGGTGGAGAATACAGATTTCAAACTATGGTACACAAGAAAAGAATGAAACAGAAATGGTTTAAGTATTTTAATTGATAAGAGTCTTAATAATGAAGTTATCACAATTAGAAGACAATGAGACATGATCAAATTAGTTATTGGAGATTTGGTCTTGAACGTCATCAATGCGTATGTTCCATAAGTATGTTTGAGCGATGATGTCAAGAGACAATTCTGAGAAGACTTAGAGAACATGGTTAGAGAAATGTCTAATAGTAAAAAAAAATTCATTGGAGGAGATCTTAATGATCATATTGGCCCAACTAGAAGGGCGTATGAGAGGGTACATGATGATTTTGGATATAGCAAACAGAACCAAGAGGGAGAAAAAAATCTAGAACTTCGTTGTAGCTTACGACCTCATGGCAGCGAACACATTCTTTAGAAAAAAAAATTCTCATTTAATTACTTTAAACGGTGGCCAACACTCGAGCTAGAATAATTTTATCCTTACTAGAAGGGAGGAGAGACCAAACTGCATGGATTGTAAAGTTATACCTAACGAGAGTGTCGTCACACAACACAAGTTTTTGGTGACTGACTTTCATTTTCAGGTACGCGTTCGGCGAGATAGAGGAATGAAAATCACGAGAACGAAGTGGTGAAATCTCAAGAGGGATGCTTCTCAGGTGTTTAAGAATATAATTATCGTAGAAGGACCGTGGAATGTAGGTGAAGATATGGATGATATGTGGAATGAGATATCGACTCATATTTGGAAGGTGGCTATAGAGATGTTTGGGAGTAACCAGAGAAAATAAACGTGAATCTAAAGACACTTGGTGGTGGAATGATGATGTACAAAAGACAATCAGTGAGAAGAAAGAATGCTATAAACGTTTATATCACCACAAAAATGATGAAAATATACAGAAGTACAAAGAAGCTAGAAAAAATGCAAAAAAACCGTGAGCGAAGAAGATGTCAGACATATGTGACGTTGTATCGAAAATTAGATATGAAAGAGGGCGAAAATGATGTCTATAAGATGATTAAACTTCGAGAAAGGAGAACGAGAGACTTCAACTAAGTTAAATATAATAAGAATGAGATTGATAGGATTTTGGTGAAGGATGATGAGATTAAAAATAGTTTGAGAGAATACTTCGACAAGTTGTTTAATAAAGAGAGTGAGAAAATCGCGATTAGTCTGGATGACTCATTTAATGATACCAATAGACAATTTGTTTGGAGAATTCAAGTGTCTGAGGTGAAAGAAGTTTTAAAAAGGATGAAAACATATAAGACATTAGGACACGATGATATCTCAATTGAGGTGTGAAAATGTCTCAGAAATGTAGCAATAATATGCCTCACTAAACTATTTAATATTATTTTTTGGTCTAATAAGATATCTAATGAGTGGAGAAGAAGTATATTAGTACCAATCTTCAAGAATAAAGGAGATATTGAAGGTTGTACTAATTACAGAAGAATTAAGCTTACGATTCATACCATGAATCTTTGGGAGAGAGCGATCAATCATTGTTTAAGAAAACTAACAACCATCTCCATAACTCTCCATGCTTGGAAGACGGCGGTTCATGTATCATAATCAAATTCTTAGTTTTTCATTTCTTTGATTTTAGAATTTTAAGGTTTAGAATTAAGGATTTAGAAATGTCTTATAATATAGATTTATTATACTATTTTATTATTATTATTGTTATTATTAGCATTACTATTATTATTAACATATTATTAACGTCATTATCGTTGTTATTATCATATTATCATCATCATTATCATTATTATTTTTATTTTATTGATTTATTTATTATTATTATTTTATCATCATCATTATTATTATTGATATTTGAGATCTTTTATCTTATGTTTTCAGATTAGATTTTATTTCTATCCTATTTTAATTTATTTAAAATTAAAGACTTGTTGTTATTATTGTGTTGTTGATCCGTTATAGTATTTATTTTAGATATGAATAGTACTATCCATTTAAACCCTATGACTAATGTCCACATATTAAAGAAATCAACAGGCCGAACAATTAATTGTCTTTTTATGCAGGTGGATAGGAAATAGACTTTTTCTTTGGAAAGCAATGTGAAAGAGACCATATCACCAGACGCTGGTTCAGATAGTAGTTGAAGCTGGCAAGTTGTAACCGCTAACCAGATCGTGGATCCGTGGGGCTGGGAACTAAAGACAGCGGACACGTAAGGGTAAGAGATTTTTTTTTTTTGAGAGAAGGGTAAGAGATGGGAGGGACATTGAAAACGGTGAAGCAGTTGGATTCAGTGGATGCCTATCAGATAGATACGGGATTAAGGAACTAGGACGGGGCTCACCGTGACTTGGAATTGCGGGTCCCCTTGTATCACTCACACAACCTATTTTGACATCAAGTGCCACGTATTTAGATATTTGAAAACGGCGAGATGGTCCGGATGAAATTTTTTGGGGTCACGAGTGGGGCCAGACGGGATTTATCGGTTTAAAATTAAAAAATTCTGACCCGATTTGTATTGGATCCTGCGGATACGATCCTTATGGATCGGGACGGATGGAACAAGGGCCGGTCTAGATGGGTCATGGGGTAGGGTGGGTAATTTTTTTTATTTCAGAAAAAAATAAATAAACCATCAAAACCTCAAAAAAATCCAAAAAAATCAGAAAATTACAGAAAAAAAAATAGATTTTTTTTTAAAATAATAAAAGTTAAAAAATTTAATCATAATTTTTTATATAAAATTTTTAACTAATCGGTTTTATTAATTCTAATTGTTTTAAAATAGAATAAAATTTAAAAGTTCCAAATAATTCTAAAAAATTCAAAACAATATAAAAAATAATCAAAACCGAAAAAAATTATATCATAATTTTTGAAATAATTTATTTAAACTAATTCGGTTTTACATATTTAATTGTTAAAAAATCATAAAATATTAAAATTTATAAAAATTCTAAGTTATAAAATTAAATTTTTTTATAATTATTTTGAACATGAATATTTATAAAAATTATAAGTTACTCTTCTCTTTAATTTTGTGTTTGGGACCGGTTATGTTAAAAGAATATAAGCAGAGTTCTAACTTTTTTTATTAGTAATATTCTTAAAACAATAACTTAATGAATAATCAAAAGGTTAAAAAATAGATTATAAGATTAAAAGAGTTTAGAAAAACATACCAAACATCTAATAATCATCATTCAAGTACCATAAGTCGTTGTTATCAACATTGATATCACATGCACCGTCGGAATCACTGTCCGGGCTTATAATCATATTAGTGCTACTTTCTTGAGTTGAGATTGCACGGATTGTTGTATCGAGTGTGATATCATATTGCATGCGATCTTTGGCATCTATCCAGTCTTTCAAGCACACAAGTTTCTCAAAAAAGATTTGCACCCAATTTGATATGTTTGTCAGTCAAAATCCTATTCGCCGAACTAAAACACGATTCGGAAGAAACCGTTGACACGGGCACTGCAAATATATCACGAGCTATCATCGCCAATGTTGGATAGGCAATTGCATTTCTCTTCTAGTAATTGAGAATGTCAATTCCATCGTCTTTCATACTTTTCAAACAATAACTTAGTAATTCGTTATTGTTAATTTGTTGATTTATAAAACTTTCATCTGCCCGTAACTTACTTAGCAATCGGACACACTATTACTTCTATTAGAATTAAAAAAACATGCAAAATACGAGTGAGTAAACTATGTAATAAATAATATAAATTAATTAATTTTTCTATGTGTACCTAGTGTTTTGACCGGATGAAAAATCTTGATTGATATTTTGTCGGGAGTTATAAATATTGAACATATCTTCCAATAGACTAGACACGCGAGATTCCTACTCAGTGTAAGGTAGACGTAGATTATTCTTGTATCTTTGAAGCATCAATACAATATATTTCTTCTTGAACGACGGATGGAGACAGCTTGCTATAATGGTCACTGTCGGTACTTCTTCCCAATATTTGAGGAATTTCTCTTTCATTACTTGTATGATTGGAACAAGAGAAAGGTCGATATTTTCCGCATCTTCCATCTCATGATAAACCTTGTGGAGGAAAACAAATAATTAATATGAGATAGAAAAAATAATAAATTACAAAACTAACCAAATTTCAAAGAGATAATTTACCTTGAATTGTATATAGATGCTGAAGCAACTCATGTGCGGACGGTGTATATGAGCAAGAAAGTTTTACGGTTGCGTTGAAAAAAGCATGTGGGAAGTTTTTTAGTAACTCAAGTTGGCTCCATTCTCTCTCGGAGAGTAACAATCGAGGGCCCTCGGTTGAGTTATTCAAGATCTTGGTTATGACTCGCTTGAAAGGAAAATAATGATGGAACATCCGATATGTTGAATTCCATCGGGTGTCTACATCTCATGGTACTCTTAATTTGCTCAAATTGAACCGCTCACATAAAGCATAAAATTATTATTTTCTTACATTATTTGAATAAATATGGTGAAGACTATCTTTGAATTTTACAATTAATTGATCAACACCGAGTGTTTTAATATGAAAAGCACATTTTTGATGAAACAATTTTCCACCCATAATAGGATTTAGTGAACGAATAAAATAATCAATTGATTTTATATTATTACTCACATTATCAAATGAAATTGAAAAAATATTATTTTATAAATCTCTTTTTAAGTTATACTCTTGTAAAATATTTATAATAGATTGATAAATGATTTGTGCAGTGTGCGAAAAATCTATGGTACGGAAACTTAGGACTCTATTTTGTAACAACCAATTGTCATTAATATAATATGCAGTAATACAAGAGTAACTGGCATAACCTAGATTTTGTACTTCGTCTTTCGGTACCTCACACAATTTCTAGGGTTTCCTCAGTTTTTCCTTAGGTAATAAGTTTCACGATTAAGTACTTGGCCTACGAACTAAATCACTATTTTGGGTCAGAAGATTCAGTTCCACATTTCAGTTTCCGCTTTCACTTCTAAGGTAACATGCAGTTGATTGAAACTAAGCATTCAATTTAGACAAAATAGCAATCACAAACAACAAGAACTAAAAGATCAACATACGAGTATAATTAAACCATTCGAGTTATCAAGTTTACATCTAGACCCATAGAAGGGTGTCTAGCCACAAATCATATCAAAAATTGCACAAAGGTTCATGTTTAAACAACAGCACAACATGAGAAAAGAGTAAAGAAAAGAATAAACCAAGAAGATCTATGATTTCTCGCCCGGTTCTTGAGTTCTCCTTCTTCAAATTCTTCTCCAATGATGTTTTTCCTCTTCTTTCTTGCTTGGGATCAGTTCCCCAATTAGTTGAGAGATGTCTGGGATGAAAGGGTGTTAAAATCTCTTAATTCCAATGAGAAAACCGTCTTAAAACTGCAAGTTCGCGCTTCCAGCCCCGATAATTGCGGTCCACAATTTTTGTACTTTCTTAACAGAGCGAACCAGTGAGCGAATCCCATTATTGCGGTCCGTAATTTTGACAATTACGGTCAGCAATTCTTGTCCAGAAGTGTTTTTCACTTGATTTTTTTGTGTAGGTTCGATCCATCTCGTTTCAAGCCTCATTTCTCATGTTGACATCCTTGTTTACATTCCATAAACTGCAAAGCAACAAGAAATGCACCAGTATCTCGAACTCGACATAAAAACTAAATAAATTCTTAACAATTAACATAAAATACATAGTTTTTGAGATAAAACCCTAATTAAATATAATATATAATTGAGGCTTATCAGTAATCAAGACCGTGTTTACCAGAAGTCCAAATATCAGAGGTAATGAAAACTTTATAGTTAGCATATCCAAATATTGCTAATAATTCATTCTTACGTTCACAATATTACTTTTTTTATCTCATTAATCATTTTTTATGGTGATATTTTTATACAATGATTGGGCACACCTCCATATAACCAATCAAGCAAAACTTAAATAATTATCCATACTTATCAGTTGTTCTTTATGTGTAATATATCGGGCAAACTCACTTAATATTTTTTTCGTCATATCTTTGGTGGGTTCTACTACCATCCGGGTTATTACACTTTGGACGAAACGATTGTCTGCATGTTCTTGTAGTTCCTCATTTTTTAACAAGTATTTATCAATATATTTTTTAAAGCTACTTAGACCGTTTGACTTAATATATCGGTAATTTACCTTATAATTTTTAACTTTGCACTTCGCACTGATTAAGACACCGCTCGCATCCTTAGTCATTTCAAAAAAAATACCATCAAGGTGCGTCATAGGTTGGGACAAGTGGCATCTTCCTCTTTCCCGTGGGTTCAGCTTACATTGGTGAAGGCACACTTGGGTTTGGAGTATCTGCCACAGAGGAGGGCGGTGTCGGAACATGTGATGGGAGTTCTTCCATTATTTCATATTGAGTAAATGTTTATTGAGGTTGAGGTTGATAGTTAAAATCTGGTGGTAGGTAAGTTTCTTGAGGGTGGAGTGGGAGGTTATCATGTCGACGATAGATCGGTTCGAAAGTATTTACATTTGAGTCTGGATAATAATCTTCATCAAAAATCCCCACACTAAACCAATGAAGAAAATCATCAACGGGATGATTTTCATTTCTATAAAAAAGAATAAAAAAATTACAAATATAAATGAATTAAAACTATAAATAAACTACAAATAAAATAATGTGCATATAAATAAATAAATAAATAAATTTAACATAATATAAATGAATTAAATCTATAAATAAAATAATGTGCATATAACTAAAAAATGAATTTAACATAATGTAAATAAATTAAAACTATAAATAAAATAAAACTACAAAAAAATGAATTTAACATAATGTAAATGAATTAAAACTACAAATAAAATAAAACTATAAATAAATAAAAAATAAATTTAACATAATGTAAATGAATTAAAACTACAAATAAATAAAAATAAATTTAACATAATATAAAAATAAAAAACTAACCTCCAAGTGGTATTTGGCAAATTTGACTACACTTTCATTTTTTATCCAATAAAAAATAAATAACAATACTAGAACTAATTTTTTAATTGGAATAATAATATAGAACTATTTTTTTTGTTTTCTAAATGAAATTATAAAAAAATGAGTATATGAGAAATTGAGAATGAGAGCTTAGAAAGAAAGAGAAAGATTGAATGTATGGTGTGATTTTGAATGAAAATGGGGGTGGGTACTTATAGATATTAATTTAGAATTTTTTAATTTTTTTTTGGATTTTTTCTGATATTATTTTGATTTTTTCGATTAAATTTGAATTAAAGTATAATTAATTTGAAACAAAGTGGGTTGGATTTGAAACAAAGTGGGTTTGATTTGAAACAAAGTTCATTATTCCATTTGAATTTTCGGGTCCAGCAATGAACTGTTATAACGGTTTCTAAACCGTTATAACGTTTTATACAAATGCAGTCAAACTTGATCAAAACGTTATAATGCTTCATTGGTGATAACACTCAACCGTTATAACGTTACACATAAACGTTATAACATTTTTGTGGTGACAACACCTTGTCAGACAGTATGTCAATGCAGTCAAACTTGATCAAAATATTATAATGCTTCATTAAGTGTTACAACGTTACACTCAATCGTTACAATGGTTCATCCAAGTATTTTCAAACCGTTGTAACGTTATCTGACAAGGGTATGGGTCTGGCCGTCTGGGTCTAACAGGCATCAGGTTCGAGTATCACGGGTTTACCCGACCAGGTACGGGTAGCGGATGAGAGCAGGGCGGGTGAGAGTAGGTAATGGGTGAGAACGGGACGGGTATGACGATTCCATTTTTAAAAATTTTATACCCGATCATTACTAGAGCCGGACCATTAACGGATCTGAATCTACCCACGGATCTACCCGGAACGATCCAAGACGGATGAAAATCGTGAGTTTGCACAAAATAGATCTACCGTTCGGATTTTTTCAAACCTCTATACATATTTAATCGCACATACCCCGGACGATCCAATCCATGGTAACTGCTCATAATTTCTAATTTTCAATAGCCCCCATCATCCTATGGGCTGCTGCTCACTTTTCCTATTCATCAGCCAGCGTTTGCTTTAGCTATACACGTAGCCACTTCTCGTTTATTTTCATCTTTTCTGATGAATAGATTTCGTTAATTTAGAGGTTCCGTTGGAGAGAACTATTTTAAAGGAATATGGCTGGGACTGGTCGTTGTTTTAGTTTCATGATTATAATTAAGCTGAAAAATCTTCCGGAAAATATCCTGCAACCCCTTTTTCTTTGTCATCGACCTTGACAAATTTAATCGGAACTGCCATTTTTTCTTTCAGGCACCGAGTCCGAGAGTGAAAAAGGAGTCGAATTTAATTTGCCAAGATTACGGTTTCAAAATAAATGACAAAATACTATGTTTCAGTTCTATTTTTCCGACAAAATTTTAATATTTTGTTGGAAAAACCGATAATTTTTATAAAATTATGTACAACTCGTGAAAGATCAATCAGTGTATAAGAAATTTCTTTTAAATAAAATGATAAATCAAATATACGATAACTCTAGATGAAACTTCAAAAGAGTCCTTGATCACTTGGAATTTGTAACAATGAAGTTTTTTTTTACTCATTGTGTTAGAGCCCGTTTAATACTTTCATCTTCTTCTAAAGTAAAATGGAAGAAGAACTGTTTGGCCAAAACTCTCCTTTTAGTCTATTTTAATTTTTAGTGACGATATTTTAATTAAAAGGAAACATCAATAATAAAAATAAAAATATACAATATTATTATTACTTACAATGTTTGTGTAGTAGTATTAGTATTATTATTACTACAACGAATTACGAGTTGTTGTTATGGACATTGTAATACTATTATAACTAATACAAAAAGATTTTGTAGTAGCATGCATTGGAACCCTCCTTTTGTTGTTGTTGTTGTTCCTACTACTACTACTATATCAGAAAATTTTCCTAATAATATTTGGGTGAAGCATATTAGTTTGCAATGCACATTCCAGGAGAAATTAATGTTACAGAGCTTCAATATAAATAACCATTTGATCACTTTATCTTCTCGTTAAGCATATTTTTTTTATAACTTCTAGCTATATTATCATTCTCGATTTATAGCATATTTGTTTGGACTACTACTATTTATATTTATCATTCTAATTGACAATAGTATATTTATGAATCTGTAAAAATGGTTTCAGCTCTCATCAATCAGGTAATAAAAACATTTCAATATCTTTTATGAAAATTGAGCCTACATCTTTGTTGCAGAATATCAAATCAAGCTTATCTTTGGTAATATTGTTGGCGCCTCCTATACCAGGATATGAACAGATTATTGGCGTATTATTCTGTGTGATTGTGCTCATGTATCTTTGGTTAATTGATCCTCTGATCTAATTTGATTATTGTATTTTTTTTTGTTATTTGTTTCCCAAAGTGTTACTTGGTATACCTATAAACTAAGATGTAGGGACTTGTGTAAGATATAATATTTTTTTAGTCAATAAGAACAGAGGGATTAAGGGGTCGTCAATGTAGGTACACAGTTACCGAACCACGTAAATCATTGTGTCTCTGTGTTATTTTCTGATACAACTTCATCATTATTCATTATCAATTCGGTTTCATAGTATCAGAGTCAGACTGTCCTGTTCCTTGCAGAGCCAGACCAGAGTTTGTTGTTCTCTACACCTTTCATAGTTATTAATCTGAATTCTAATGGCTCAACAACCTCAGAAATCCTCCTCTAATCAGCCATTCACCAACTTCTTACTGAATGGATCAAATTACCTATCTTGGGTCTGTGCTGGTTCTATTGCTCAAGGAGGTCGCTCTAAGAAAGGCCATATCGTCGGTGCCTCCAAACCTGGTGATAAGAAAGAAGAATGGCATGCCAATAACTTATCCGTCATGTCGTGGATTTTTAACTCTATGGAACCGTCCATCTATGAAATTTTTGCCTACTCCAACACAGCAAAAGAGGTATGGGATTCCCTTCATGAGATGTACGATAATGTCAATAACTCCTCTAGAATCTTTGAGATCCAACAGGAAATGGGATCTCTCAAGCAAGGCTCAGATCAACCGTTCATTGAGCATTTCAGCAAAATTAAGAAATGTTGGGAAGAACTTGTCAATATAGACCTATTGCCACAACAGTAGCCGATTACCTAAAAAGAGAAGAGCAAGAACGTATTTTTCAATTGCAGGCAAGTCTCTCCTCTGATTTTGAAGAAACTCAAAGTGAGATTCTCATGCGTCCCGAACTGCCTTCTCTCATTACTGTTTGCTCAATCATCCAAAGTGAAGAGACTCGAAGAAGGGTTATGGGAAAAGGTTCTAAGGTAAACTCCCACAACTCTGAAAATTATGCACACTATTCTAACTCTGTGAACACTGGAGATGGAAACAGGCAACTTAAAGGAAAGAAGGGAGGAAAATATCACCGTGATCATTGCAATCGTAGTGGACACTCTCGGGACAGATGCTGGGTACTGTTTTCACACTTACAACCAGCCAAATTCAAAGCAACTGGTGAAGCACTGCTTGCTGCACAAACTGAATCAGATCAGATGCAATTAAAACTTGATCACCTGACCAAGCAAGTAGAGACGTTAATCAGGAATGGTACAACGACTGGTAGTACATCTGATACTGATCCAGTTGAAGTCACTAATATAATCAAGCAACATGGTAAGCAACTAGCTTTGTCTGCCATATCTGATTCTTATATTATTGTAGACTCTGGTGCAACAGATAATATATTTTCCTCTGATAAACTACTCTCAAGGACCTAACCATCAAGTGCTTACCCTAAAGTTATGGTTGCTAATGGCCAAACTGTTCCCACATGCAATTCTAGTAAAATACATATTTTTTTAAAGAGAAATTGTTGTTGTTGTTCCTGACTTGAAAGCCAACCTTTTATTTATTAGTAAATGTACTAATCAATGGAATTATAATGTTATCTTCACGTCCCAGAAAGTGACATTTCAGGACAAAGATTAAGGTAGGAATATTGGTGAATGAAAACAAATCGGTGGATTATATGTGATTGAGCCAAGTCTTGCAGCATTAGTAGTTTCAAACAATAAAAGGACATCGTCTTATCTTTGGCACCAAAGAATGGATCACCCCTTTGATAGAGTTTTGTAACATCTTAATTTACCTCTAATTTATGATTTTGACAGTTGTGATTGTTGTCAATTTGCTAAATTTCATAAGTTATCATTTCCTGAATCATTTCATAAATCTAATGAATTATTTGACTTGGTTCATTCTGACGTGTGGGGTACTACACCCATTGACTCAAAAGAAGAGTTCAAGTATTTTATGATATTTATAGAAGATAAATCATGAACAACTTGGTTGTACTTGCTTAAGTCTAAAAGGGAGGTTTACTCGGTTTTTAAGAATTTTGCAATATGATCAAAAATCAATTTAGTAAAACTATTAAAACTCTCATAACTGATAACAGAACAAAATATACAAATCATGAATTTTAATCCTTCTTGAAACAATGGGTATTATAAAACAAACTTCGTGTGTTGGCACACCTCAACAAAATAGAATAGCTGAAAGAAAAAACAGATATTTGTTAGAAATGACACGTCCATTATTATTTGCTGCAAATTTGTGAAAAAAATTATTGGTCAGATGCTGTACTTACATCATGTTATCTAATTAATCGACTTTCAAGCCGAATCCTTGACTTTATAAGTCCATTGCAAGTTATGTACTATAGAGAGATTAATATTTCTCATCTATGAGTTTTTGGATGCATTTGTTAGGTGCTATAGAGAGATTAATATTTCTCAAGATGCAGGAAAGTTAGATCCCTGTGCTGAAAGTGTGTATTTGTTGGTTATACCTCCACTAAAAGGTGGTACAAATGCTATGATCCAAGGTCAAGACGGGTGTTCATCTCTAGTGATGTTTAATTTGATGAAAGTCAGATGTATTATTCAAAACAGAGGGAGTTTGATGAGTACAAACATTTTTAGGTTCCAGTTGTCAGCACCATTGAGTCCGAAACTCAGCAGTCAAAGGTTCGCACACCTCATGCGCACTTTGATTATGATCATCATGATCCAGAAGACTAACAATCTTCTAATATCTTCTGATAATGAAAAACCTGGTTTATCTACTGACGTGATACAAGAAGCTGTTGGTGAGGGTGCTCCAAGACGCTCAACTAGAGTAAGTAGACAGCCAGTGCACCTGAAGAACTTTGTAACATATTACTTCACCCAACATACCATTCAAAATTGTATAAGGTATGACCGAATTTCCTCAATTTTTTTTACCTTTCTGACTAAAATTGAGAACAACTCAGAACCAGTTACCTTTGAAGAAGCAAAACAAATTAAGTACTGTATAGATAAAGGCCATGGAAGAGAAGAGCTTGCAACCCTTGAAAATATTCAAACCTGAGAACTTCAGGAACTATCTAGTCGGAAGAAGTCAGTTGCGTGCCGTTGGATTTATAAGATAAAGTATAAAAGTGATGATTTTATAGAAATATATATATAAAGTCAGACTAGTAGCCAAAGGGTATATCCAGGCCTACGGTGTAGACTACAAGGAAACCTTTACATTTATTGTCAAAATGAACACCATTTGTGTCCTACTATTAGTAGCTACGAACTAATGGTGTAATCATAAAATGGTATGTCAATTAAAGAAGGCAATCTACAGATTGAAACAATCTCTAAGAGTTTGGTATGGAAAATTGAGTTTTGCACTTAATAAAGCCGGCTTCAACCGAAGTGAAGCTGATTCTTCTATGTTCACTAAGGTTACAAGCAAAGGTATTGTGGTTATTTTAATTTGTATGGATGACTTGATAATCACCAGTAGTGATCATAGTGGAATAGAAGATCTTAAAAAACATTTGAGAAAAGAATTTGACATTAAGGATCTGGGATACCTGAAATATTTTTTGGGTATTGAAATTGCACACTCTAACAAAGGGTTATTTTTATCACAAAGAAAATATGTACTTAATTTGTTGAAACCACAAGATAGTTTCTGACACAACCCTTAGTGGATAAAGATATGTTTCAAAGAATTATTGGTAAATTAATCTATCTCACCATCACTAGACCGAATATTGTGTATGTTGTAAATTATGTCAGTCAGTTTATGCAAAACCCTTTATGTCAATCAGGTTTTAAAATACTTGAAAAGCTCTCCTGGAAGAGGCATACTGATGAAGAATAACGGTCGAGTTGACATAGTGGGATATGCATAAGTAGATTGGACTGGAAATTCATTTGACAGGAAGTCAACTAATGGTTTTTATATGTTTGTGGGTGAAAACCTTGTTATCTGGAAAAGTAAAAAACAAACTTCAGTGGCAAGATCAAGTGCAGAGATAGAATACCGTGCTATAGCAGATGCAACTAGTGAAATTGTGTGGCTTCATCTATTACTTCTAGAATTAGGTCACAAGCAAACTAATGAACCAACCACTTTGTACTGTGACAACCAAGCAGTAGTGTACATTGCTTCAAATTATGTATTTCATGAACGAACTAAGCACATTAAAGTAAATTATCATTATGTGAGAGAAAATGTTTATAATGGCATTAAGACCCTGTATATTCGTAGTGAAGATCAACTGACAAACATCTTCACTAAAACAGTAATCAAAGGAGCATTTAAAACTATGACAAACAAGTTGATCTTCAATGGACTCTACGAGTCAGCTTGAGGGGGAGTGTTACAGAATAACAAATCAAGCTTATCTTTGATAATATTGTTGGGCCTCCTATACCAGGATATGAACAGATTAGTGACGTATTATTCTGTGTGATTGTGCTCATGTATCTTTGGTTAATTGATCCTCTGATCTAATTTGATTATTGTATTTTTTTTGTTATTTGTTACCCAAAGTGTTACTTGGTATACCTATAAACCAAGATGAAGGGACCTGCGTAAGATATAATGATTTTTTAGTCAGTAAGAACAAAGGGATTAAGAGGCCGTGGATGTAGGTACACACTTTGTACCGAACCACGTAAATCATTGTCTCTGTGTTATTTTCTGATACAACTTCATCATTATTCATTATCAATTCGGTTTCAATCTTCATAAAACAATTACTTATTATCATATATACTTAGACATGTTGTGGTAAAATATAAATAACTATTATTTGGGTCATTTAGTAAAAAATGGTACCAATTAAAAATTCGGTCCACACATCCGTAAAAAAAAAAAAAAAATTGATGGTCCGAAATTTTTTTCCGAGCCACGATACCTTATCTGAAAAAACTCGGACCATGCTAGTACATGTAATAAACACAACGATCATTCTAATATATGCGAAAGAATTTTTACTTTTTCTATTTTTAGAAAATGCTAATATCGATATCGTTATAAAAATGATACAATATTTTGCCAAGTTTTAATTTTTTTATTGAAACTTATTTTAGTTGTTAAGGCAAAAAAAATATTGCAAAACTAACACTTTTTAGTTATGAGGCAAAATATTGCAAAACGTTAACATTTTAGTTTTGCAATATTGAAATTTATATTAATTTGCACGAAATTATATGTAGTTATGCGACAAAAACTTTATAAAACTCAATCAACTAGTTTAAACTACTATTTTATGATGCATTTTACTCATGTTTTGTGCAAATTTAGTATCATAGAATATTCACATTGAAGTATTAATTGGATAATCCTCTAACATGCATAATTAGGAGTAATTATATTAATTTTCACGTAATTATATGTAGTTACGAGAAATAATTTTGAAAATCTTAAACAACTTGTTTAAACGGCGGCTTCTCATGTATCTTATTAATATTTTATGAAAAATTACTGTCATGGGATATTCATATTGGACTGTTAATTGGACAATCATATAATATCATAATTAGGGGTAATTATATTAATTTGTGGGAAATTATGTGTAGTTATGCAGCAACAAATTTAAAACAAAAACTCAAACAACTTGTTTAAACAAAAACTCAAACAACTTGTTTAAACAAAAACTCAAACAACTTTTTAAGGCATCTTACATATTTTTTTATTCAAAATTAGAATTATAGAATATTCATATCGAAGTTTTAATTGGTTAATCTTATAATAAATGTAATTAGGAGTAACTTATATAATTTTCACAAAATTATGTGTAGTTATGAGGCAAAAATGTTGAAATCTCTCAAAGCAACTTGTTTAAACAACAATTTGTAATGTATCTTACTGGGTTTTATTTAAAATTAGTGTCCTATGGTATTCATATCAAAGTGTTAATTGAAAATCTTATAATAGACATAGTTTGGAGTAATTATATTATTATACGAAATTATGTGTTGTTTTGATGTCCAAAAATATTGAAAATCTTAAATAACTTGTTTAAACAACTATTTTTAATGCATCTTACTTATATTTTTGTGCAATATTAGCGTCATAGAATATTCGAATCTAATTTTTAATTAGACGATCATATAATAGACATAATTATGAGTAATTATATTAAATGTCAAGAAATTATATGTAATTATGCGGCCAACAATTTTCAAAAATTCAAACAACTTATGTATACAAGCTGTTTTTAATGCATCTTATTTATGTTTTGTGTAAAATTTGTCTCGTGCAACGTTCATATTGAAGTGTTAATTAGATAATCTTCTAATAGGCATAATTAGAAGTAGTTATATTACTTTTCACTAAATTATGTGTAGTTATGAGTAAAAAAAATGTTAAAATTCTTAAACAACTTTGTCAAAAAAGTGATTCTAATATATCTTTCTATGTTTTAAGAAAAATAGCGTTGTAGGACATTCATATCGAAGTGTTAATCTTATAATAGGATAATCTTAAGTACTAGGTATAATTAGGAATAATTATGTTAATTTATATGAAATTATGTGTACTTATGTTTTAATTAGGCCAGGGCAAAAATTTGTAAAAAACACAAACAACTTGTTTTAGCAACTAAAGTTTGTTTTTTAATGCATCTTACTTATGTCTTGTGCAAAATTAGTGTCGTAGAAAGTTCATATCGAAGTGTTAATTGGCTAATATTTTAATAGGCATAATTAGGAGTAATTATATTAATTTATAAGAAATTATATGTAGTTATGAGGCAAAAAATATTGCAAAACTAACATTTTTTTTACTAATGGGATATTCATAGAAGTTTCTAATGCGTCTTATTGATGATTTGATGAAAAATGTGTAGTTATAAAGCAACAAATTTCTAACTTGTTTAAACAGTTGTTTTTAATGCATCTTACATTTTTTTTATTCAAAATTCGTGTCGTAGAATGTTCATATCGAAGTGTTAATTGGTTAATCTTCTAATAGACATAATTAGGAGTCACTATATCAATTTTCACGAAATTATGTGTGGTTATGAGGCAATAAATGTTAAAAAATCTCAGAAAACTTGTTTAAACAACAATTTGAAATGTATCTTACTTGGGTCTTATTTAAAATTAGTGTCCTATGGTTTGTTAATGGAACAATCTTATAATAGACATAATTAGGAGTAACTATATTAATTTGCACCAAATTATGTGTTGTTATGCGACCAAAAAATTTTATAAAGCCAAACAATTTGTTTAGACAGAAGTTTTTAACGCATCTTACTCATGTTTTCTGCAATATTACCGTTATGGAATAGTCATATCGAAGTTTTAACTGGAAAATATTATAATAGGAATAATTAGGAGTAATTGTATTAATTTTCATGAAATTATATGCAATTATGCGCGGCAAAAATTTTGAAAACCTAAAACAACATTTTTTAAATGCAATTTTTAATGTATCTTACTATGTTTTGTGTAAAATTAGCATCATGGAATATTCATATCGAAGTTTTAATGCGATAATCTTATAAAGGCATATTTAGGAGTAATGATTTTAATTTCCACAAAATAATGAGTAGTTATGCGGCCGAACAAATTTCATCAAGCCAAACTTTTTAAACGGCGGTTTTTAACGCATCTTACTTAAGTTTTGTGCAAAATTAGAATTATAAAATATTCATATCGAAGTTTTAATTAGACGGCTTTATAATAAATGTAATTAGGAGTACTTACATTAATTTTCACAAAATTATGCGTAGTTATGAGGGAAAATATGTTGAAAACTCAAAGCAACTTTTAAAATAGCAAAGTTTCTAATGCATCTTACTTATGTTTTGTGAAAAATTAGTATAGTAGAATATTCATATCAAAGTGTTAATTGGAAAATCTTATAAAAGAAGTAATTAGGAGAAATTATATTAATTTATACGAAATTATGTGCAATTATGCGTCCAAATTTTTAAAAAACTCAAATAACTTGTTTAAAAAGCTATTTTTAATGCACCTTACCTATGTTTGATGTGCAAAATTAGCGTCGTAGAATATTCATATCGAAGTTTTACTTAGAAGATCTTATAATAGTCATGCTTAGGAGTAATTATACTAATTTATAAGAAATTATGTGTAATTATGCGGCCAAATTTTATAAAAAACTGAAATAACCTTTTTAAACAACTGTTTTTAAAGCATCCTACTTATGTTTAGTGCGAATTAGTGTTGTAGAATGTTCATATTGAAGTGTTAATCAGATAATCATTTAATAGGCATAGTTAGGAGTGATTATATTGATTTTCACTAAATTATGTGTAGTTATAGATCCAAAAATATTGAAATACTCAAATAACCTTTTTAAATAGTCAAGTTTTAATGCATCGTACTTATGTTTTGGGAGAAAATAGCGTTGTAGAATATACATATCGAAATGTTATTTGAACAATCTTATAATAGATATAATTAGGAGTAATTAAGTGAATTTACACGAATTTATGTGTATTTATGTGCCCAAATTTTTTTAAAAAGTCAAGCAACTTATTTAAACAACGGCTTTAATGCAGCTTACTTATGTTTTGTACAAAATTAATGTCATAGAATATCCATATCGGTGTTTTAATTAGATAACCAGGGCAATATGCATAATTAGGAGTAATTATATTAATTTGCACGAAATTATATGTAGTTATGCGGCAAAAACTTTATAAAACTCAATCAACTAGTTTAAACTGTTGTTTTATGATGCATTTTACTCATGTTTTGTGCAAATTTAGTGTCATAGAATATTCACATCGAAGTATTAATTGGATAATCCTCTAACATGCATAATTAGGAGTAATTATATTAATTTTCACGTAATTATATGTAGTTACGAGAAATAATTTTGAAAATCTTAAACAACTTGTTTAAACGGCAAATTTTCTAATGTATCTTATTAATATTTTATGACAAATTACTGTCATGGGATATTCATATTGGATTTGTTAATTGGACAATCATATAATATCATAATTAAGGGTAATTATATTAATTTGTGGGAAATTATGTGTAGTTATGCAAAGCAACAAATTTTAAAAAAACTCAAACAACTTGTTTAAACAGTTGTTTTTAATGCATCTTACATTTTTTTTTTATTCAAAATTCGTGTCGTAGAATGTTCATATCGAAGTGTTAATTGGTTAATCTTCTAATAGACATAATTAGGAGTCACTATATCAATTTTCACGAAATTATGTGTGGTTATGAGGCAATAAATGTTAAAAAATCTCAGAAAACTTGTTTAAACAACAATTTGAAATGTATCTTACTTGGGTCTTATTTAAAATTAGTGTCCTATGGTTTGTATAAGTGGAACAATCTTATAATAGACATAATTAGGAGTAATTATATTAATTTGCACCTAAATTATGTGTTGTTTTGATGTAAAAAATTTGAAAATCTTAACAACTTGTTTAAACAACGAAGTTTTTAATGCATCTTACTTATATTTTTGTGCAATATTAGCGTCATATGGAATATCATATCGAAATTTTTAAATGGAAAATCATATAATAGAATAATTATGAGTAATTATATTAAATGTCAAGAAATTATATGCAATTATGCGCGGCCAAAAATTTTTGAAAACCTAAAACAACTTTTGTATACAATTTTTAATGTATCTTATTTATGTTTTGTGTAAAATTTGTCATCATGGAATATTCATATCGAAGTTTTAATTAGATAATCTTATAAAGGCATATTTAGGAGTAATATTTTAATTTCACAAAATTATGTAGTTATTATAAAAAAATGTTAACATTTTTAAACAAACTTTTAAACGGCGGTTTTTAATATATCTTACTTATGTTTTGCAAAATTAGAATTATAAAATATTCATATCGAAGTTTAATTAGATAATCTTTGTGCTAGGTATAATTAGGAGTAATTATATTAATTTTATGAAATTATGCGTAGTTATGGGGAAAAAATTTGAAAACACAAACAACTTGTTTTAAAATAGCATTTGTTTTTAATGCAACTTACTTATGTCTTGTGCAAAATTAGTGTAGTAGAATGTTCATATCAAAGTGTTAATTGGCTAATATTTTAATAAGCAGTAATTAGGAGTAATTATATTAATTTATAAGAAATTATATGTAGTTATGAGGCAAAAATATTAAAAAACTAATAACTTTTAAAAAAGCTATTTTTAATGCGCGTCTTATTGATGATTTGATGAAAAATAGTGCCATAAAATATTCATTTGATTTGTTAACTTAGAACAATCTTATAATAGACATAATTAGGAGTAATTATATTAATTTGCACCAAATTATGTGTTGTTATGCGGCCAAAAAATTTTATAAAGCCAAATAACTTGTTTAAACAAGTATTTAAAGCATCTTACTTATGTTTTTAGTGCAATATTAGTGTTTAGAATAGTCATATGAAGTTTAATCTGGAAAATTTATAATAGGAATAATTAGGAGTAATTAGTATTAATTTTCATGAAATTATATGTAGTTATAGATCCAAAATTTTTTGAAAACCTAAAACAACATTTTTAAACAAAGCAATTTTTAATGTATCTTACTTATGTTTTGGGAGAAAATTAGCATCATGGAATATTCATATCAAAGTTTTAATGCGATAATCTTATAATAGCATATAATTAGGAGTAATGATTTTAATTTGCACAAAATTTGAGTAGTTATGTGCCGGACATTTTCAAAAAGCCAAACAACTTATTTAAACAAAGCGGTTTTTAAGGCATCTTACTTAAGTTTTGTGCAAAATTAGAATTATAGAATATTCATATCGAAGTTTTAATTAGACAGGGCTTTATAATAAATGTAATTAGGAGTAATTACATATTAATTTTCACAAAATTATATGTAGTTATGAGGGAAAATATTTATAAAACTCAATCAACAACTTTTAAAATAGTTGTTTTAATGCATCTTACTTATGTTTTGTGAAAAATTAGTATAGTAGAATATTCATATCAAAGTGTTAATTGAAAATCTTAACATGCAGTAATTAGGAGAAATTATATTAATTTATACAAATTATATGTAATTATGCGTCGAGAAATTTTTTAAAAAATCTCAAATAACTTGTTTAAACGGCTATTTTTAATGTATCTTATTAATATGTTTATGCAAAATTAGCGTCGTAGAATATTCATATCGAAGTTTTACTTAGAAGATCTTATAATAGTCATCCTTAGGAGTAATTATACTAATTTATAAGAAATTATGTGTAATTATGCGGCAACAAATTTATAAAAAACTCAAATAACTTTTTAAACAAGTTGTTTTTAAAGCATCTACACTTATGTTTATTCAAAATTAGTGTTGTAGAATGTTCATATGAAGTGTTAATTGGATAATCATTTAATAGGCATAGTTAGGAGTGATTATATTGATTTTCACTAAATTATGTGTAGTTATAGATCCAAAATGTTATTGAAATACTCAAATAACCTTTTTAACAACAATTTCTAATGCATCTTACTTATGTTTTGGGAGAAAATAGCGTCCTATAGAATATACATATCGAAGTGTTATTTGAACAATCTTATAATAGATATAATTAGGAGTAATTAAGTGAATTTACACGAATTTATGTGTGTTTATGTGCCCAATTTTTTTAAAAAGTCAAAATAACTTATTTAAACAATGGCTTTTAATGCATCTTACTTTATGTTTGTGCAAAATTAATGTCATAGAATATCCATATCGGTGTTTTAATTAGATAATCAGGGCAATATGCATAATTAGGAGTAATTATATTAATTTGCAACGAAATTATATGTAGTTATGCGGCAAAAACTTTAGAAAACTCAATCAACTAGTTTAAGTGTTGTTTTATGATGCATTTTACTCATGTTTTGTGCAAATTTAGTGTCATAGAATATTCACGTCGAAGTATTCATTGGATAATCCTCTAACATGCATAATTAGGAGTAATTATATTAATTTTCACGTAATTATATGTAGTTATGAGAAATAATTTTGAAAATCTTAAACAACTTGTTTAAACGGTACTTCTAATGTATCTTATTAATATTTTATGACAAATTAGCGGCGTCATGGGATATTCATATTGAAGTGTTAATTGGACAATCATATAATATCATAATTAGGGGTAATTATATTAATTTGTGGGAAATTATGTGTAGTTATGCGGCAACAAATTAAAAAAAAAACTCAAACAACTTGTTTAAAAGTTATTTTTAATGCATCTTACATTTTTTTTATTCAAAATTCGTGTCGTAGAATGTTCATATCGAAGTGTTAATTGGTTAATCTTCTAATAGACATAATTAGGAGTCATTATATCAATTTTCACGAAATTATGTGTGGTTATGAGGCAATAAATGTTAAAAAATCTCGAGAAAACTTGTTTAAACAACAATTTGAAATGTATCTTACTTGGTCTTATTTAAAATTAGTGTCCTATGGTATTCATATCGAAGTGTTAATTTGACAATCTTATAATAGACATAGTTTGGAGTAATTAATATTATTCGTTCTAAATTATGTGTTGTTTTGATGTAAAAAATGTTGAAAATCTTAAATAACTTGTTTAAACAACGAAGTTTCTAATGCATCTTACTTATATTTTTGTGCAATATTAGCGTCATAGAATATACGAATCTAATTTTTAAATGGACGATCATATAATAGACATAATTATGAGTAATTATACTAAATGTCAAGAAATTATATGCAATTGCGCGCCAACAATTTTCAAAAATTCAAACAACTTATGTATACAAGCAATTTCTTAATGCACCTTATTTATGTTTTGTGTAAAATTTGTCTCGTGCAACGTTCATATCGAAGTGTTAATTAGATAATCTTCTAATAGGCATAATTAGGAGTAGTTATATTACTTTTCACGAAATTATGTGTAGTTATGAGTAAAAAAATGTTAAAATTCTTAAACAACTTTGTCAAACAAGCGGTTTCTAATATATCTTACTATGTTTTAAGAAAAAATAGCGGCGTAGGACATTCATATCGAAGTGTTAACCGGATAATCTTGTGCTAGGTATAATTAGGAGTAATTATATTAATTTATATGAAATTATGTGTACTTATGCGGCCAAAAAATTTGAAAACACAAACAACTTGTTTTAGCAAATTTGTTTTTAATGCAACTTACTTATGTCTTGTGCAAAATTAGTGTCGTAGAATGTTCATATCGAAGTGTTAATTGGCTAATATTTTAATAGGCATAATAATTAGGAGTAATTATATTAATTTATAAGAAATTATATGTAGTTATGAGGCAAAAAATATTGCAAAACTAACACTTTTTTAAACAGCTAAGTTTCTAACGCGTCTTATTGATGATTTGATGAAAAATAGTGCCATAAAATATTCATTTTGATTTGTTAATCGAACAATCTTATAATAGACATAATTAGGAGTAACTATATTAATTTGCACAAAATTATGTGTTGTTATGCGGCCAAAAAATTTTATAAAGCCAAACAACTTGTTTAAACAAGGCTAAGTATTTAACGCATCTTACTTATGTTTTCTGCAATATTACCGTTATGGAATAGTCATATCGAAGTTTTAACTGGAAAATTTTATAATAGGAATAATTAGGAGTAATTGTATTAATTTTCATGAAATTATATGCAGTTATGCGCGCGGCAAAATTTTTTGAAAACCTAAAACAACATTTTTAAACAGCAATTTTTAATGTATCTTACTATGTTTTGCGCCAAAATTAGCATCATGGAATATTCATATCAAAGTTTTAATGCGATAATCTTATAAGAGGCATATTTAGGAGTAATGATTTTAATTTGCACAAAATAATGAGTAGTTATGCGGCCGGACATTTTCATCAAGCCAAACAACTTCTTTAAACAGCGGTTTTTAAGGCATCTTACTTAAGTTTTGTGCAAAATTAGAATTATAGAATATTCATATCGAAGTTTTAATTAGACGGCTTTATAATAAATGTAATTAGGAGTACTTACATTAATTTTCACAAAATTATGCGTAGTTATGAGGGAAAATATGTTGAAAACTCAAAGCAACTTTTAAAATAGCAGTTTCTAATGCATCTTACTTGTGTTTTGTGAAAAATTAGTATAGTAGAATATTCATATCAAAGTGTTAATTGAAAAATCTTATAAAAGAAGTAATTAGGAGAAATTATATTAATTTATACCAAATTATGTGCAATTATGCGTCCAAATTTTTTAAAAAACTCAAATAACTTGTTTAAACGGCTATTTTTAATGCACCTTACCTATGTTCGTGCAAAATTAGCGTCGTAGAATATTCATATCGAAGTTTTACTTAGAAGATCTTATAATAGTCATCCTTAGGAGTAATTATACTAATTTATAAGAAATTATGTGTAATTATGCGGCCAAATTTTATAAAAAACTGAAATAACCTTTTTAAACAACTGTTTTTAAAGCATCCTACTTATGTTTAGTGCAGAATTAGTGTTGTAGAATGTTCATATTGAAGTGTTAATCAGATAATCATTTAATAGGCATAGTTAGGAGTGATTATATTGATTTTCACTAAATTATGTGTAGTTATAGATCCAAAAATATTGAAATACTCAAATAACCTTTTTAAATAGCTGTTTCTAATGCATCGTACTTATGTTTTGGGAGAAAATAGCGTTGTAGAATATACATATCGAAGTGTTATTTGAACAATCTTATAATAGATATAATTAGGAGTAATTAAGTGAATTTACACGAATTTATGTGTGTTTATGTGCCCAAATTTTTTTAAAAAGTCAAGCAACTTATTTAAACAAGCGGCTTTAATGCATCTTACTTATGTTTGTACGAAATTAATGTCATAGAATATCCATATCGGTGTTTTAATTAGATAACCAGGGCAATATGCATAATTAGGAGTAATTATATTAATTTGCACGAAATTATATGTAGTTATGCGGCAAAAACTTTATAAAACTCAATCAACTAGTTTAAGTTTGTTGTTTTATGATGCATTTTACTCATGTTTTGTGCAAATTTAGTGTCATAGAATATTCACGTCGAAGTATTCATTGGATAATCCTCTAACATGCATAATTAGGAGTAATTATATTAATTTTCACGTAATTATATGTGTGCGACCCTTTTTCGCGCGCTCCGCACCGCCGCTGGGCGATGGGTTGCGGAAGAAGGACACGGAGATCCCTCCCGAGCGTGCATCTGCCGGGTGTCGGCCGATTCGCCGTTTAGAGATATTTGGATGCACATTCGGGGGTTTTTTAGTGATTGTGAGTTCTTTTAGATTCGGTGGGCGCAAGCCCCCACCGTTAATTACCCCGGGCTACTAACCTCGAGGCACCTCTGGATCTTTGAAAGAGAGAAGCAAATAGTATAGTTAAAAGATGGTCAAGTGGTCGTCTAAGTTCATAAAAGGGGTAAAAGGGGTCCATGGAAGACGAACCTACAAACAGATCGGTTCAATCTTTATTTAACCCTATGGAAGACGAACCTACAAAAGATCGGTTCAATCTATGGAAGACAAACCTACAAACAGATCGGTTTTGTCCTATGGAAGACGAACCTACAAACAGATCGGTTCATCTATGCCACCTCGAGATGTAACCTTACCTACCTACACTGGTTAATCTCTTCGAGAGGGCTTGAGGTGAGTCTACATACGAACGACTCGACCTCCGTTGATCTAGAAGATAAACCTACAAACGGATCGGTTCAATCTTAACTAGTCAACAACCAATCACACAAAATACAACTCGAAGCGCTGAGCCGGTTGATCTTGAGGTTGGTGAATCAGGAGAAGGGTGGATATGGCCCACGTGTTTCTTCTCACCGATCTTCTAGATCATGAATTCGAAGCACTAAGCCGATTCATAAACCTAGGAAACACAATTGCACACAATGTCAAACCTGAAGCGCCGAGCCGTTCAACATCGAGGCATGTGTTAGTGAAGGAACCTACCTATAGAACGGTTCACATTCATCTGTTTTGTGGATGAATCTACCTACAGAACGATTCAATCTCACAGTCTCGGGAAATGAACCAGGAGACAAACTTATCGACGGATGAGTTCAGTCTTGCTAGCTCAAATGGTCATGAATTACTTGTTCATGACACCGAGTCATTAAGATGTCGCTTCTTTCGGACATCATAATGTTCTTCTTCTTCAAAGTCGACATATCTCTCCATGCTGATGTCGTGTCTTTGGTCATTCTTCAGCGAGCGCCAAAATGTTCTTGTCTCGACTAGTCATTCTACATGTTGCATTACTTGTGCAAAATTACTATGTTGCCCTACACCCCTTGTGTGAGCGTATTCAATCATGAGTTACTTGCTCATGGCAGTGAGTCATTAAGATGTCGCCTCTCTCGGACATCGTAATGTTCTTCTTCTCGAGTCGACATGTATCTCCATGTTGATGTCGCAGCTTCTACGGTTATTCTTCATCAAGCGTCAAGATGTTCTTGTCTCGACATATCTCCTCATGTTGCTATCAAAGCCTTAGTCATTCTACGTCAAGATGTTCTTGTCTCAACGTATCTTATCATTCTTCATCAAGTGTCGAGATGTTCTTGTCTCGGCGTATCTTCTCATGTTGCTATCAAAGCCTTAATCATCTCACGTCAAGATGTTCTTGTCTCAACGTATCTTCTTCATATTGCTATTGAAGCCTTAATCATCCTACGTCAAGATGTTCCTGTCTCAACGCATCTTTTCGTGTTGTCATTGCAACCTTATTTATCCTCTCGTCAAGATGTTCTCGCCTTGACTAATCGTTCTAAATGTCATATCATGTGTGCAAATATTCTTATGTGGCTCTACACTCCTTGTATGAGCATATTTATTCATTTCTAAAATGCACAAAGTCTATTATATAATATCTTCCATTATTATTTTATTATAAAGATGTATTTATTTATTATTATTATTATTATTATTATTATTATTATTATTATTATTTTTATTTTTAAACTCTATTTATCTATGTAGAAAAATTACTTACAAAAATAATAGGAAAAGGGGTTAGCTATTTAACTAGATTTTCATTTATATTTTTGGGATTTTTATAATAGCTAAAATAGTAGAATTTTATTTTTATTATTTCTAAACTCTATTTATTTTGTAGAAAATCACTTACAAAAAAAATAATAGAAAATAAAATGGCTATGTTTTTATTTATATCTTCAAAATGTTTATAGTAGCCAAAGTAATAGAATTTTATTATTATATTCTATTATGTTGAAACACTATTCATTATGTAGGAATTATTTACAAAATCAAAAGATGGTTAGCTATATTATTTTTTTATTATTATTATTTTTTATTTTTATTTTTAAAATCTATAGTAGCTAAAAAGAAATCATTATTAATATCCTATCCTATTTATTATATTATTCATTATATATATATTCTTTATTATTTCTATTTATTATCTATAGAAAAATATAAGATTTTTTTTATTATTACTATTATTAGTTGAAAATAGCCATAAGAGATGAAATTCATTATGTTTTTATTACAACTATTATTTTTATTACATTTTATTCATCAAAAGTATTTTTATTGTATATATTTGTATAGAAATAACAAAAGAAATACAATTCATATTATAAAACTATATTATCATTCTTTATTATAAAAGGAAATATACTTATTATCTATTATCATGGTAGTATATATTTTTGTATATTTTGTGCTATTTATTTCTATTATTCTTTTTACAGAAAATATCAACATAGTATCTATTATTATTCATATATATTTTTTTTATTTATCAAAGAATATAGCTAATCTCATTATTTATTATGGCATATTACTATTATTATTATTATTTCATGGAAAATCTCTTGAAAAATCACTAAAATATATCTAGTTATTATTCATGATTCTTATTTGTATTTTTGGAATTTTTATAGTATTTAAAATGACAAGTCAAAGCTAAGTCAAACATATCAATATAGGTAATGTCTTTTGCTTTTAAATTGTTTTGTCATGATTATATTTTTAAAACTGGAATATTATTGTATAGAAAAATAGTATGAAAAATAAGAAAATTTTAGAAACAAATTTGAGTCAATTTGGAGTTCAGAACATTTTCAAATCATTCATTTACTCTATCTTATTACTATTCTGTTATTATTTAATTATTGGGCCTAATCTGGGCCGCCAGATCTATACTGAGATTAGTGCGCATCTTTTATATAACTTTATTCTTCATTTGGGCCGCCAGATTCGCTTGAGATACGTGTTTAATGGATCTACGACCCAGATTAGTGCAGAGTTATTATTCAAATGTTTAAACATACCTGGGCCGCTAGATTTAATTAAGATCCGTGTTTAAGGGATCTACGGCCCAGATCTTTTCTCTCTTTAAACTCTTAACAGATCAGACGCACCAATAAACTTCAAGATTTGCGAGCACTTTAATAGTTGTGCCAAGAAGCTCCTTTGCTTACCTGACTCGTCGATACTTCAAGATTCGCGCGAAATGGTGTTTCCGGTGATCGACGACCTTTCTCTCCGATCAGGCTATCACATTAGAGTCGCCTTAGTGAGTGAAACCTCCTTATCCTATCCGATCGGAGGTCTATATGACGGTTAATACTACACGACGGTACCAATTAAGGTGTACCGATCGGGATTGGTACCGAGATGATCTATCTTCCAAATTCATTAGAATTAACCAAAATTCTTGACAATTTCAAACTTATTGAGCATCGCCTTAGCATGTTTAAACAATTTGATATAGGAAATGAGGTTCTTCTTTGCCCTTTAGCATGTCAAGCACGCTTTGTTCGGTGTGTAGTGTGGTACCGATCGATACCGCTCAATTCTTTAATGTTTAATGAACTAACATCTTCAATTATACCTTCTCGTGCCTAAAGGCTCACCCAACTTAAGTTAGGGCCGGTGGCTCATTGAGAGTTAGATGTTTTCCTTCATTTAATCGACGATATACCGATTTGTGCTTTAATTGAAGTGATTACAAGAATTAACTAATGTATTCAACCTGGAATTATGCAATTGATATGACTAGAAACCAGAAGATCATCACCTATTATCTATTATGCAAATACAAGTAAAGAAATTGAATAGCAAATGAGAAAATCATAAAAGAAACAAGATAACAAAGATAATAGAAATTGAATTATAAGTTTTCAATGCTTTCTTGATGATCCAGGCCTAAAGGCTCACCAATCACTTTGTGATTGGGCCAAATGGCTCATCGGATTCAATCAATTGCCATTGATTAGGCTATTCAAAGAAAGAACAAAATGAAGAAAAGGAAATATAAAAGAATATAATGATTTCTTAAAGAATAGTAGCAAGAATGTAAAAGAAATCAATTGACTACCTAACTAGCCATGTTAAAGCTCTAAATTCATTTACAAAGAGTGAAAGAAAATTGTCAATTGAATGCATGAACAGTTACCTCTTAATCTGAATAGTAATCTAAATCAATCAATTTCCTTGTAATTTCTCTTCTTCTCTATAATTGATGACTGCTAGTGTATGTGTAAGTGTGTAGGCACTCTCAATTGCTCTGCTAATGGATGTATGGATCTCTCTCTCTTTTTTTTTTACTGTTGATAATTCTTCGGTTTATATAGGCTGATTAGTTCAATTACTCCAATTGCGATTGGTCAGCTACTTCTGGGTCGGATTGCCACCTTGGATACATCTATACCCTTCATTCTAATTCAATCAACGGCCAGGATGGAGTTGTGTTTCTTCTTTAACCGCTTTCTGTTAGGATTTTGACTGTGCCGCGATTTAGTTTGACTTCACACTCTCAATTACTCATGTACTCTAACTGACAAGTGGCTCCAAGGTTATTACTTGCTATTTAAACACTCCATGATCATTCTTAACGCCATTTCATTCATTTACCATTTCCAATTTCACCGAGTTCATTTCTGCCCCGATTTCTTCTTTTGATCAATTAGCATCTCATACCTCAAATTGCCTCATCAATCCACCTCCATTGGCGTCGCCTTACCCTAAAGGATCCAACTTGCCGTGTGATTTGATCTTCAGAGTGTCAATTCATCTCTTCCTATCAATTCAATTTTCGGTAATAACTCATCTTCACCTTTTGTTCATCTATTTTCATCTGTTGATTCGGTAGCACCTATCATCCGATCGCCTAATCACCACCATTCGTTAGATAGTCTTCAATCATGGTGAGGCGTCAAGGAAAACGGAAGGCACGAGCTTCACTAGAATCGGGTAATGGCGAGAAGAAGAGGGAGGGAGAAGGTTCTTCCGCCAGCTTGGATGCGCACGGCACACGTGATCCAAAGAGCAGAGGAGAAGCGGAGCAGCGGCATAGGGCTCATGCGCCAGGTTTATCTCTCTCTCACTTTCCTTTTAAATTCACCTACGTTGAATCGAATGAATAGCTACATAGACTTGGTTCATGGCTTAACTATGCGCTCTCGTCTCGAATCTCTCGATCGTGGGCCCCATTGTCGATGTAAATGGGCTTAGGAGTAGCCATGTCGCAAATTTAGGATTAATCATCTAATGTGGCGTGTTTCTATTGGGTGCTTCATCTGATCTGGCAATGTTTATATTAATCACCTTGTTTAATTTTGCTGACTGCGCATTAACCTATGAGTGACACATGGCACATAATAGGGCCCACATGTATAGCCTTGGTCCAATGGTTCACTGCCATGTGTCTAATGGTTGTAATCCGCATGGTGAGGTGGTCGGTCGGAAAGGTGCCATGTGGCACACCGAGCCGAGATGGCTTAACGTGGCCGTGCCGCGTGGCTTGAGGTTAAGTGAGGTGGCTTCCTCTCGGTCAGTGCTGTGTGGCACGTGAGGAGTGTAGTGGACCACCGGTGTGGTGCCATGTGGCACTAGGGTGGTGAGGTGGCCCACCGGTCGTCCGCCACGTGGCACCGAGGTGGGGCCCACCCGTCGCCGACTCATACTGTGGGGCCCACTCGCCGACATGGCCCAACGAGAGGCCGCCACGTGGCACACCCCTCTCTTCGATTATTTTATGCCTCCCGTGTTTCTTGTACCCGCTTGTACCCAGAGTCGTTATCATCCCCAATTTGTACCCGTAGTTGCTCGATCAAATCTCGCCTTTGATTAATCCATTTATTCTCGCTTTTATTTTCCCGAATTTATTTTAATAGCTCCACTTATCCAAAAATCATGAAAATTTCACCAAAAATCCCTAAAATCATGATGATCACCCCTGTAATTTTTAATTCCATTTTTACCCTTCCTTCTCTGAATTAAAAATTCTTTTATCCATAAAACCCTATTATTCCTTCGAATTAATCCCGATTTCAATTGTAGCTCAATGTCTCGCCAATTATCTCCTCTTGCAGAAACCACCCTAACTAAATACCAATTAGACTTATATTGATATTCATTAGGGCTTGATTTGATCAAATGCCGACTACTTATCATGTCAATTAATACAAATCTAGACTTGATCGTGTGGTTGCTCCCAAACTTTGGCACCGATCGGCCTTGTGAAATTGACTTTCAATCCCTTAACATGAGGGTGACTTGGTCAAAGAACCGACTACTTATCAAGAATTGACACAAATCAAAGCATGGTTAGGTGGTTGCTCGCACTTTGGCACTGTGTCACCTTGAAAGCAAAATCACATTTGGAATTTCTCATGACTAGTTGCATCAAAATGCTAGCTTGGCATTGACATCATTTCATGTAGCATAGGGATTATACTCGCTTCAGCCTCCTTTCTAGGGTTAGCTCCAAAGGCGATTTTTAGTGGTTCAACTCGACTCCTATAGCAGTCACCGAGGCGTGGGGTCCACCACCGTCGCTGTGAAAATGGTCACATGGGTGACTCATCGATAGGCTATGTTGTTAGATTCATCTACAAGGGACCGCTGTGGGTCCCACTTGTCGAGAAAATATAATCAAATGGTCGACCCATCAGAGATTTTCTCTCTCCGAAATCTCCCGAGGGTCACCACCTCGAATGAGTAGGAGGTGGTGGGGTATTTATACTCTTCACTTCATGCCCAAGCATTCCATCGTGGGACTAATGAATTCATTCCGGGTTAAGCAAACGACTCTTCCGATCGGTGGGCCATCTTTTCATTGCTTTCTCTCCTTCCCTCTTCTTATGATTTGTCATTAATCATCAATTTATTTTCATTTATTCATCTATTCATCCTTGAAATCTTTCAAGGGTTAACAAAGAGCCACCCACCAAGACGAGCCTTGAACGCTCGAAAGGCTTGTCTTGGTGCATTATTCCTTATTATTCATCACTTCATTTCTCATGACGTCTTTTCTTCTTCGGTATTGTAGTTCATCTCATGACGCCATTCCGCGTCGCCCCTCGAGTCATTATCATTCTTTTTATGAGGATCCTAGCGATTGGACTCCTCTCGTCTCGCCCATCCGAGCGACTCTCGTCTACCCGCGAGGCGGCGGTTTATTTTTCGGGATGATCGCCTCATGACATCATGCCCCTTCGCCCCTTAGGCGTGCTTTCTACAGCTCCTTTGACACATCTCCGGGCAAGGAGATTATCGACGGGGAGGCTCACGATGGACCATCGCCCCTTTCATCACTCCCTTAGAGTGCCATGGATATCGCCTAGAGTGGACCCGTATGTGCTCATGCGGGAGGGACTCGCTCGTGCGAGCCGGGATATATGACTCGCTTTTCTTGTCGATGTTTCATTATCATATCGACACACCCCGGCTACGGCCTTTTGTGAGAGGTGGAACTATTCCACCAACACTTTGTTCATCGACGATCGGGAGCCGACTCCGACCCTCCTAGAGATACAAAGTTATTGACCGGCCGCCGATCTTTGGCCATTTCTATGACGAGTTCATGGTCTCACCCGCTGACTCGGGAGACTTCACTCGATTCCCGCCTTCTTTACAGAGGACTTATGAGATTTATCATTATTTACGGAGGGGGCATCCCGAGTTCCGTTCGTACATTGGATCGCCTATTTCACCGATCGGTCCATACTCGCCCTACGGTTTGGCTTCCACCGTAGATCCATTTGGCATGTGTCGGCTCGAGATTCATCACGACGGCCCTATCCCATCTCTCAGATACCCCGTGTTCACATGACGTGGATCGGGAGACTTATTTGACAGCCTTTCATTTCTTGGTGGATCCGCTATTTCTTATTACCTAGCTCCCCCGCATACACCATTCGCCTTCGTGTTCATTATGGCGAGCCCGATCGCGCGTGGCGACAGGATTTCTTTGGCCGTGCCTCGTACTAGCCAACATTTACAGTGCCTCCGCGGTCGACTTCGTCTCGTAGTCCTTCACAAGCCGTGCGTGAGCCGATCCCGTGGCATCCGATTAGCGGATGGCTCCATTTGCATGGTCCGGCTCATATGATCCCGCATGGCGGCCACGCTACGAGATCGTCTACCTTTACCGAGTGACTTAGCTGGGGTGCGCCGGCCTTCATTGACTCCGGAGGATGCTCGTATAGATTCTTCAGAGCCGAGACCATCCGCGCTTCTCTCGAGACAGATCGGTGGCCCGTGGGGGGCTAGGGTTGCCGATGTGGTGGTGATTGATAGCGGGGTCCCCTCTTTCGACTCTTCTAGCATCCGAGCCGTGCCTATTGATTTGGAGTACCCGATCGCATTCGTCGGGCTTTCTTCCTCTCGATTGGGCGATTATATGTTCATCGAGCCCTATTCGCCACATCGATGCGCACATCGCTTGGCTTGGATCGGGATATTCCGCCGCCTCTTCTCCGCCCTACATCATGGCGGGCCGATTTGGAGGGTATCGGATGGTGCTACACTCACCTCTTCCGACCGGGCACGGCACTCGCTATCGATGGTATCCACCTCTAGGACTTCCACCTTCACGAGGCGTTATCGAAGTGGTATTATGAGACCATTCGCTCTTACCAGTCGTATACTCCTCCGGTGGTCGTCCGGAGTACATGTCCGCGAGATGGTCAGCCTCTATTAGATGGCACCGTTTCGCGTGATCGCAGCCCTTTCCCGACCATTGCCGCAGAGCCTGTCGACTTTCAGGGTTTAGACAGCCGGTTTTCTCATTCTCCTGTTAGGACCATTCTCACAGGTATGCTTCATCACCCTTTAGGTTATTTCTTTTCGATAAGCCTCATCTCATTTCGACCAATTCTTCTTTGATTCGTAGTCGGCTTATGAGTATGATCACGCGGAGCCCGGTTCTCGGTCCCTCGTCCACGAGTAGTTGGCATTCATTCTCGCCCACATGTCGAGCCACCGCTCCAGCCTACCATGGGGAGAGATCGAGACGGCGCCTCTCACCGTCTTCTCCATCTTCTTTTCCTTCTCCCACTCCGGTGATTTTCTTTACCGACTCGCCTATCCTTATTCGGGCGCACTTCATTTACATCTCTCGATTAGGGTTTATTTTTCACTCGTGGGACATCTCCCGTGGAGGCCGCCCGAGATGACATCATAGCAGATTTATCGGCGCCGCGAGCACCGCTATTTCAGTGGTTTTGCACCGACCTTGCCGTCGCAGTTCGTGTGCTTTATTTAATACTTAGTTGCCAAGCATGCACTAGTATTTTCATTCTTACATGTAGATTTTACGTGACCCCGAGGCCGATGACATGGCATCTCCACACCGCTCGAGTCTTTCTTTTACGACGGTCCTGCCTCACCGTCGATCTTATTGGTGCCTACCGGGGATGGTGACTCCTTTGATGTGGTTTTGGGGCCAGTGCTCACTCTTGTACGATCAGAGGAGGCTTCTTTAGAGCAGGGGAGTCCATTGGGTGTCGAGCCCGCAGGCGACGAGCCATTACTGATCGAGGGAGGGCCATCTCATGCTTCTTCATCTCCCGACGGGCAGCCTCTCATGGCCACAGATGGCAGAGTCTCGACTGAGCGGGTTGCAGCCGATTATGACTCGGAGTTGGATGAGAGTTGGCTGGTGGAGCAGCTATTCCACGCCCCGAGAGACGGGGTTCCGGCTAGCGAGGGTCTCGCCGAGCCTCATGCTTCTCCCGTACTTATATTTCCTTTATCATTTGCCCGTATTTTATTTTTCATGTATTTATGCTTTCCATTTTATTTTGTAGCGGGTCTCGGTACACGCGCGGTCCTCCCGAGGCGACCGACATCCCTATCCCCGACTCGGGTCCCCCTGTCTCGGTGCGACGAGGCGATAGGTTAGATCTTCTCTTCCTTCTATTTCTTCTTTGGTTATAACAATTTGTCTAACCCATTTATTTTACTTGCAGATGTTACATCGAGGGATGTGCGCTTGCCTTGGCCGCGCCGGCGGATGCACTCCGAGACACCTTCTTCGGGGCTATCCGCTAGATTTCGACATCCCGGACTCTCGCCCAGTGGATTCTCTTTCGATTGGCATAGCCGATGCGGGATACCATCGCGCCGCCTCTACTCATTGCACCTCGTCTCGAGAGTACTTTCATTTCCAGGAGGTGCGAGGAGTCGCTCGGGGCTTACCAGATGCGAGCTCTCTCGTATACCAAAGCACGAGTTGGAGATCCATGAGCTGCGCAGGCACTTGGAGGCCGCTCGACTCCGCTATCTTCAGCGGCTCTCTTCTTGTGCCACTCTCCGCTCCATGGGAGTCAGTGGTGGGCCCGCTCGACTGCTCGTGCAGGAGCTAGAGGACCATAGATTATCGTGGAGGGCTTCTCTCGACATTTAGCGGACGTCTCCCGAGTTGCATATTCATTCGAGCGCCGGATAGTGCTTTCTCTCGCTCCGGACTTCGAGGCGCCTTCGGAGGAGGATAGGCACTCCCTCCATACTTATTTAGAGACTATTAGCACCGTGCTATTAGAGCCGGAGTCCCGCTTTTTGGGCCCATAGATTGTACTTTTCATTTCTTCTTTTCTCTTTTCTTTTGCTATACTTGATATAGGATGCCTTGACATTTATCATTTTGATCTCTTTGTTGTGGATGATGCTTGCCTTCATTGTTATCCTTTGTCATTTCCTCTCAGTAGCCGCGAGGAAATATTTCATTCATTTATGTCGTGCACCTCCAATTTTATTTGCAAAAGCGCCTATTACAACCGCTTCATTCTTTCGCAGTATGCGTCTAAACATAATAAAGGAAAATCTTACGACATCCTATTACATTCATTCTATACATCATTTCTCTTTATTTATGGCAATACAAAACTCAAATAACCGTGGTATTTTACGGATACCGAACCCGTCTCGTATTGACCTCTAGGTCGGCACAGTAATAAACCCGTTTATCCCTTTATTACCGATGGATAAACTTACCAAGATCAATTGGATTATGGATGCAATTGATAACACCATTTTGTGGATGCTCCTTGTATATTTAGTTGACATTTATTTGTGGAAGCTCACCCACTCTCCTCATTTGTGCACCGTTGCGTGCGAAGTGGAAACTCACCTTCACTCATCTCCACTCAATTTATTTTGTGGGGGTACTACCCTCAAACATCCATCACGCATCCCCTGCGAGACAAGCTTTCATCGGTAGGTCCGCTCTCCATGACCCGAGTCACTTCTTTAAGCGAATTACTTTATTTGACACTGAATGTCGGGCAAAAGCATAAACCCTTAGTCTGACCCCTCCATGATCTATTTTGGGATTAGAAACAGATCACCTCCTTGGGCGTGTGGTACTTTTGCGGATGAATGTACCCAACCTAGTTTTTTATATTTTAGCTACCCTCAAACATCCATCACGCATCCCCGCGAGACAAGCTTTCATCGGTAGGTCCGCTCTCCATGACCCGAGTCATTTCTTTAAGCGAGCCGCTTTGTTTAACATGAAATGTCGGGTACAAGCGTAAACCCTTAATCTGACCCCTCCATGATATGTCGTGGGATTATGACACACCATTTCTTCGGGCGTGTGGTGCTTTTACGGATGAATGCACCCAACCTGGCTTTGTATAACACTCATGGTGTTGGGGACAAAGATGGCAACCCCTTATTGAAAAGATTTTATTATTTTTATTATCATTTCATCATTTTTTTTCATTTTTTTTTTATGAGTAGAAAAATAGGTTTTTATTGTTTTACTTATATATCCTTTTTTATTTTATTAGAAGAAGGCGATTTTTGGTTATTAGTGATACATGTTACTAATAATACGAGAGTTATTTATTTACATGCCCTCTAAGCGACTATTTACTAGCCACCAATTTGCTCGACCTATCCCTTGGCTTGCGCCACGGCGACCAATATGAGCAACTTTCGTCATCGGGCAAATGATAGTTTGAGGGACAACCGCAAACCCCGCCCATTTTTGTGTTTATTCTCGTATCAAATGGACAAACCCAAAGTGGTATTTGTATTGTGAGCCCAAACACCAAGGCTCTCGCCTTACATTCTCGCGTGGTTTTGGCGTTGAATTTTCTTATTCTATATTTTTATTTTTATAGGGCTAAATGTGTTTGTGTGGTTTTGGATTTTTGGATGCATTCTATTTACATATGCACAAGTAGGGTTTTTGGGATTTTATGCAAAAGTGGAGGTTAGACATGGGTTTGTGTTTCGTGCACGTGTGTGTAAACGAACACTTATTCCCTCCTTATTTATTTACAATAGATACTACTCGGTTGGCCCCGCTCCGGCTATGTGTAGTACTTCTTCGATATCGCCCATTAATCGGTGGCATGGGCCTCTCACCTTCATGATCTATGAGTTGGTATGCGCCGCCCTCGTATACCTTCTCAATTACATATGGCCCTTCCCGGCCGGAGAGAATTTCGGGCCGATGTGCCGCCAATAATCGGCCTCTTAAGGACAAGAACAAGCTCCCCTTGTTGAAATGCCCCGACTCGCGCCATCTTGTCATATGCCCTTGCCATTTTTGCTCGATATATTTCAAGGTTCTCGCCGGGCTATCGCTCTCCTCTCGTCCATGGCATCCAACTCGTCCGGGCCTAAGTTGTTGGCATTCGTCCATGGTCATATCATTTTGCATAGCCACCCGCAATGACGGTAATTCCACCTCAAGAGGAGAACGGCTTCAACCCCAAAAGCCGAGAATACGGGGTAGCTTGCGTAGGCGTTCGGTACGTGGTCCGATAAGCCCATAATGCCTCCCGTAGACGATTATCCCGCCTCGTTGGTTGCCGTCCACGGTCTTTTTCATGATATTGATTAGGTTTTGTTAAAGGCTTCGCCTGTGCCATTGGCTCTCGGTTATAAATGGACGAGAATCTCCAATCAATATTAAATTGCTCCGCCAGGGCATAGACTTTGGAGCTCTTGAAGGCCGTTCCATTATCAGATATTATTCGTTGCGGTGTACCGAATCGGTAAAGGATGTGCGTCTTGAAGAACTTAACCACATCGGATGCTTTAACTTCTTTGAGTGGGAACGGCTTCGGCCCATTTTGTAAAATAATCCGTTCGTCGCCAGATGAACCGGTGACCTCTCGACGTCGGAGGGTCTATGGGCCCCACTATATCCGTGCCCCACATATTAAATGGCCAGGATGCTACCGTGGGGTGTAACGGGTTTGGCGCTTGATGTATAAAAGGACCATGTATCTGGCACATGCGGCACTTCTTTGCGTGTTCTTCACAATCGCCCACCATCGTGGGCCAATAATACCCCATTCGCTTGATCTTCAACTTCATTTTTGGCCCAGACTGATGTGCTCCGCATAGTCCAGAATGAACTTCTTTCATAACCTGCTTGGCTTCAGGCCCTGATACACACCTCAGCCATAACTGATCATAAGACCTCCGGTATAGCGTATTGCCCACATACGCATACCGTAGTACCCGCTTTCTTAGTTGATCAGCGATTCTTTTATCCTTGGGGAGGGTGCCATGTCGGAAATATTCGATGAACGGCTGTCTCCAATCATCATCTTCTTCAATTATCATTGTTTCTTGGCATTCTACCTTTCCTAGCCCAAAGATTTTCATCATTCGCCTTATCTCGTTGTTTGACACAATGATAATGGCCTTCTATTGCGGACGATGATGTGGATTTTCGCTCGTTGGTTCACCCAGCCTCTCTTGGCGAGTTTGGCCAACGATCCGCTTCACCGTTCACGCCCTCGTGACCTTCTCGATGGACACATACGGGATTTTCTTCATTAATTCCATGGCCTTTTGATGATATTGTATTAGTTCCGCTTTAGGACCTTATATTCTCCAATTATTTGATTTATTATCAACCGTGAATCCCCAAAGATGCGCACAAACCTTGATTTCTAGCTCGAGTGATAGCTCTAGTCCGCGATAAGCGCCTCATACTCGCTTCATTATTCGTGCATGGTTCTTGTTAAAGCCGAGAATGTCGTATTATCCCGCCTTCCGGGTTACGAAGACTAGTCCGCGCGCCCCGCACATTGGGACTCCCGGGCCGCGATCGGCTTGATCGACGAGGCACCATCAAAGTACATCTCCCATATAGGATTTCCTTCTTCAACATGTAGAGTTTCCTCGTCGGGAAAATCACATTTTAAGTGGGAGTCATCTTGAATCGGGTGTGCAGGCCAGAAATCGCTAGCGTCGCCCCTTGATCGCCTTTTGCGGTGTATATGTGATGTCAAACTCGGTAAGAATGATCGCCCATTTGGCCAGCCTACCCGTCAACATTGGCCGAGTCATCAGGTATTTAAGAGGGTCCACCTTGGATATTAAAATGATTTTATGGGCTAGCATGTAGTGCCTCAATTTCTTCACCGCGAAGATTAGGGCTAAACAATGCTTCTCGATCGGTGAATACCCATGTTCTCGCCCCTACCATCATGCGACTTAAGTAATATAGCGCATTTTGATTACCATCCCGGTTTTCTTGGGCCAATAGGGCTCCCAAGGATCCATCTAGTGGCGGTCGTATATGGGATAAGTTCCTTCCGGTATGGGCGCCGCCAATACCGGAGGGTTGAGTAGATATGCCTTGATTTCTTCAAAGGCTCGCCGGCACTCACCATCCCACTTAAACGGGATATTCTTTTTAGTCAGCCGGGTGAAGGGTTGGATTTTACCCGATAGATTTGCTATGAACCGCCTGATGTACGCCAATTGTCCTTGCAAGGATCGTAATTGTTTTAAATTCTTTGGCGGGGATAGTTCAGTTATTGCTTTGATCTTGCCCGGGTCTATCTCAATTCCCCTATGGCGTACTACAAATCCCAGAAATTTACCAGATGATACCATGAATGCGCATTTCAATGGGTTTAACTTGAGCGCATGTTCTCTCAGGCGGTTGAAAACGACCTCAAGATATTGGAGGTGTTCTTCATATGACATGGCTTTGATGACTAGATCATCTACATAACATTCTACTATCTTGTGAATCAGATCGTCGAATATCTTCGTCATCGCCCGTTGGTAGGTGGCACCTGCATTTTTCAGCCCAAACGGCATGACTTTGTAACAATATATGCCAATCGGCGTGCGAAATGCCGTGTGCCTTTCATCTTCTGGCGCCATTTTAATTTGATTATAGCCCGCGTAACCGTCCATGAAGGAGAAGACTTCATAAGAGGAGGTATGGTCAATTATGATTTCGGTTACTGGGAGCGGGAAATCATCTTTAGGGCACGCCTTGTTTAAGTCCCGAAAGTCCACGCAAATGCGGATCTGCCCATTTTTCTTTTTAACCGGGACAATGCTAGCCACCCATTATGGCGTTTCTTCTTCCCGTATGAAGCCTGCGTCGATGAGTTTCTTTGTTTCCTCCACGACCTTCTCTTCAAGTTCTATTCTCATTCGCCTCGGTGCTTGTTTAATCGGCTTGAAGGTTGGATCAATTTTTAAGTAATGGACCGCCACGTTGGGATCTAATCCAGGCATTTCTTTATAACTCCAAGCGAAGCAGTCCATGTAGTTTTTAAGGAATGTCTTCAACCCGTCGCCCACCTCTTCCGGTAACGACGCGCTTATGAAAGTTGGTCGTGGGTCTTCTTCCGTCCCCAAATTAATTTCGCTAACTCATCGACCGTGTTGGGTTCCTTTTCTAGTCGTTTCAAAGCATTTTTCAGACCGGGGTATTGTCCTCTCTCGTTTCATTATCCGCATTTCAACGAAGTCATGCAACAGAACTTTCTTCCATACGGTACTCGTTCGAGAGACCCTCGAAGCATGTCGCGTCATCGCAGATTATACCCTAACCCCCCGGTGTATTTTATTTTACCATCCAGGCCCAGGACCTTATTCTCGCCGCCATTCCGCAGTTCATGAAGCGCTTGGCCTCGGCCTTGGATATGTCTCTCGACATTTCGCCCTTTTGCTAGTTTATACAGCTCTCTTTTCCAAAGGGATGAGATGCAACGTCATCGCCGTTGCATTCTCCGATTCTTGTTCTATCACCCACTTCTTCCAAGCGTTGTGATCGTGGTTCTTCGTAGACCGGGTTGAATCGCTCCGATAGAAAATGATAGCCTTGTGATGATAGTTTTCCCTTTGATGCGCTCTACCTTTGCCTAAGACAACAAAGGTCTTTAAGGTTTGGATGTGGTTCACTTCCCTTGGCATGAGGTCTTTAAAATGCCTTTCAGAACCACAAGTAATCTCTAGCGCCGCCATCTCTTCTTCTATTTCAATGTTCATGACCGAGTTGGAGCGGTAGATTTCTTTGATCGGCTTTACGTCTCGCAACCTTAGGCTTGCTAGGTACGGGGAGTGTGCGAGATCGTGTAGCAACCCCTTTACCTTTGTTATTCGAGTTATGCGGAGCTGGGTCTTGTTGAAAGCTCTTCGGGAGTTGGATTGTCCCGTTTCTGTGCCCTTCTTCTATAAGGTCTTTGAATACCCAACATTCTTCAATTGTATGGCCCAATATGCGATGATAAGGGCAGAATTCACCTTCACCGCTCTTTCTATGTCGGCGGGTCTTTTGCAAACGGGAAGTGTCAATCCGCTCTTTAAGGCTCGCTCAAATATCCGAGTTGTTTTATTTTTCAGAAAGAGTATGGTTTACTCTTCTTGACCTCGAGGGTTTGCATGATGACGGTCGACCGCTTAGCTCTCGTTTCTTCCCCTTTGATTCATCTACTATTACAATTACCCGCTTGCCGCTATCGGGTGCTTGCCTTTCGGAGTCCGGAACGGGTTCGCTCGTCACTTCTTTGAGTAGCTCGGAGTTATAGATCGCGTTTGCAGGTGTTTTCAATCATTATCATGATTTCATTGTGTTGCACTTTAATATCCCGCATCACTTCCCATTGTTCGTACACCTCCTCCTATTATTTTCAACTTGGTGCCTTATTTCGTCAATCGCATTCCGTACGCGACCTTCGAAATTTTCCCGCCATGAGCGTTCTTCATTTATAGGCCTCGCCTAACCAGGTTATCCCTTCCGCTACATCGGTCCCGTGTTGATCATATATGACTCCTCGCTTTCATTATCTCGTTTCGGCCCTTTGTATGGCTTTTGAGGATGTGATAGATGATCTCTTCGTCGATTCTTCTTCCTGTGGTTGACGATCATGGCCGATTCTTCTCCCGAGGTAATATCGCCCGAGTCATCGACTCTTCGAGTCTTCCCCGAAGTTGCCTCCGTGATCCGAATTTGAGGGGTATTAGTAGGTTTAAAGTTGAAAATGACTTCCTCCTCGAATCACTTGCATTGATTTCGCTCGCTTTATTTGGGCTTTATATGTAGCCACCGCTTTGTTTGAAGCGGAAGGTTGCTTCCTCACCCGACTTTCTTCCGGTCTTTGGGCTCGAGCACCCTGGGGTTTGATATTAAATTTGACCTCTTCTTCTTCTCCAGATGAGGTATCAAATTTAGGGCCTTTGTTGAAGGGTTTCGACTCGCTTTAGTTATAGGTCCGCTTGGCGCCACACGGTGATTTAGGTAGAAAATATTGGGCGTCATTGAACTTAATCTCATGCACCCCGAATGGCTTGACATCTCCGTCAATTCTCTTTTGCTTACCATTCTCAATATATTTCAGTGCACGGGTGCGAGTAGAGGTAGGTATAACCCGATTACTATGAAGCCACGGCGACCCAAAGAACGCCCGATAAGAGGTTTCGCATCAATAACATAAAATTTAGTAGGCGCTCTTAGGCTTCCGCATTGCGGGTTCGAGTTATAGCTCCTGTGGCCTTTTGGGAGTTTTGATTAAAGCCATGAATAATCACCTTTTCATCAGATAGATTCTTCACATCTAAGGTGATGGTCTTTAGGGTTTTAAGCGGCATAATATTGATCGAGGACCCCGCGTCGACCAAAATGCGGCCAATCTTTTGCCCTCCGCAGTTTCCGGTAATGTACAACGGGCGGTTATGGTCGACGGTGCCTATTAGGAGGTCATCGTCCGTGAAATTTATACAGGCGGCCCGTTTGGCGGTGAATAGGGCTTCTTGCATATTTTGCTCCACGAAGTATGACTTGTACTTCTCGGGATCTTGCAAGGCCTGGATTAGTACCTCCCTTAGGTCTTGTGACATCATCAACGCGTCAAATATGCTTAATAGCGCTGGGATCTTACGCAGATGTGCCAACACATTATATTCTTCGCCTGTCGACCGGGTCTTTTCTGGGTTCTTGCTTGGATTATCGGCCTCTTTACCTTTATTCAAGGCCTTATCCTTTCCTTTATCGGAATCCTTGGGAGCTTGTCTCTCAGGTATATAAGTCCCGGATCGGAGTACGGCTTTACATTCTTCATTTTTGGTCCCAGAGGTGCTTGCTTCCCCTTTGTCATTTGGGAAGAACATCTCCTCTAAAGTTGGCATATCTTCGTCGTGAGAAGAATATACCATGTTGCACGAAGCACCCCAGATTTCTTCGCTTTCTTCTTTATTTATTTCTTCATCTACATCTTCTTTCTTTTGACCTAGGGTTAGCCTCTCCCAATTTTCTTTGGAGATGAAGTGTTGAAGGGTAATCGCCTCGGGACTGCCCTGCTCGCATTCTTCAATTTTATTCTTTCTGGACTTGTTGCTTCTATGCTTCTTTCTCTTCTTAAGAACCTGATCTTGGCTCGGTCCACCTTATAATATACTCGGGTTTTGGTGGGACCACTGGCGTGATGTCGTCTTTCCATCTCATGCCAGGTTCTTTCTTAAGAGCTTTAAGCATTTTAATCGATTTCTTCGATAAGTGCGTAGTCCATCGCTCTTCTTGGTCTTCGCTTAATCGGTCCGAGACTTTCTCTTCCTCATGAGAGATCGTGTTGGCTCTGTTCATGGGCCGATGGGCTTTGCAAGAACCCTTTGGGTAAAGTAATTTCACCATTTTTGTATGCCTTCTCGACCCAATCTTTGAAGACCCAAAGAATCTTCAATTGAGTGCCCTAGTACTCTGTGGTATGGGCAGAAGTTGGGTTCGTCCGATTTATCGGCATCTTCCGGACGTTCACTGGCCGGCAGGGTTAGACCGTTCTTCAGTGCCCCTCTGAAGATTTGGGCAACTTTATCTCTCCTAAAGGAGTACGGTTTAGATTTCTTTTCGAGGGACTCAAAACTCCGTGAACTCCCCGCTTGATTGGGCCTGGGCCCCTTATTGTAATTGTTGCCATTTGTGCCACTGTCGCCGCTTTGGGTGTCTGCGTTAGCGACCATCTTATCCTTTAACGAGGTGAATGCCACCTTAGTCTCAGCTCGGGCTCCTCGTTGTGGCCTATTGTTCATGAAGTTCGGCATGGTGTGCGGTGACATCCTTTCCATATTGGATACCGATCTGAGCAAGTCTTTGAATGTGTTGACCTTTGTCACACCAAGAAGCATGCCCATCCACCCGTCAATGTTTTTCATGATTAGGTTGACGGCCTCATCTTCGCTAATGTGCGGTCGCATTTGATGCCGAGGTTCCGCCATCTATTAATAAAATCGTCATTGACTCCCCTTTCTTGGGCTTAGTGCTTGCGGATCGGCTATGTTTATCTTGTCGACACCATGACAAATCGCGCCCGAACGAGTCGCCATCTCATCCCAGTCCCGATGTCGTTGTTTTCTAATGAATAGTACCATTGGAAAGCGGTTCCCACCAAGCTCGAGGGAATTGTCTTAACAACAACATGCATCATTGCCGCCCGTGTTGCCGCACGAGGCTACAAAGTGGGCTGTGTGTTGTTCGGGGTTAGTGTCTTTATTGCCTTCCCCGAGAAGGTCCTGAAAGCGGGGATCACATACCCTTTAGGATATTCTTCTAAATCGTATATGGCGGGGTATGGATGTCCACGCTTTTAACGGGAGGGATAGCGTATCCACCTCCGCCTATTTGCATTTGCTTCGGGCAATCATGGCTTGAATCTCCTTCCGGATATTCCCGTTGGTTCACCCTCCACTTCTATGGTTCTATGTGGATGGGGTTTAGAATCGACGGGTTGTTTTCCCTTATGATTGCTTTTGGTACCGTGGACCCCTTCTTGACGGAGCTACCAAACTTTGAAATTGGCGTCTTGTGATTCTTGCAACGACTTGACCGCCTTAATCAATTCTTCGTTTGTTTCAAAGCATGGTAGCGATTAGCTCCCGTTGCCTAATCGCTCTTCGTCCCGTGCCTCGATGTGGCCTTTAATATTTCAATTTCATCGATAGGCATTTCGGGACGTGTTTCAACGTCATCTTCATTGTCGAAGAAGTCGGGTTTTCGTTGTGGTCTTCCCTTCCTCGCTATTGCCTTCGGGGTTGACTCTCTTGGGTGGTCTCCTTTTCTACCATTATTCTTTTGGTATTGGTGACGTGAGCTTGATTAGGCGGGATTGGTCATCCTGGGTCATATTCACCTCAAGATCGTTGTCCGGATCGCATCGTAGCTTATGCCGATGGTGTTGACCGAGAAGTGCTCTTCATAGCGAGCGGTTCTTCTCTTCTTCTTCGTTTGGTCGTGCGGTTATTTTCAGATCGTTGAGTGGTATTCTTGAGCCTAATCGGCCGAATACACTCTTCGACCTAGGCGGTGAATACGCTCTCGGACGGAGCATTAGACTTGCCGCCTTGTCGGGCCGGGTTTGAGATGGGGCTTTGTTGGTCGGGAACCCTTCGGGACCCACACCGCCGGGTGCTAGGTGTTGCCTTTGATGTGAACCTCTTCGGGTGCGGAGTTGAGACAATGGCTTGCGCCGAGCCATGTCTTGAGATTGACCGGAGCGGGAGACGTATTGTCTCGACCTAGCGTTTCTGACGCTCTTCCTCTCGCTTGAGGGCCCCGCGAGCCTTGTAGATGGCTTCGCGGGGGCTTGAGACTTGTCCCGCGCGCCGAGGCCTTTGAGTTAGGCGAGGTGTGGGCTTAGGCACCTCCCATGCCCGGCGGAGCCGGCCCGTGGCCGAGTTCTTGGCCACTATTCGAGAGCCGTGAATTTATTGGAGATCGGGATAGCCGGCCTAGCCACCACCGATTCTCGGTATGCATCCAGGGCCCTCTTCCCGGACGCTTGAGAGTTGCGGTAGTTTGGGCTGCGCGCCGTTGGGGGCCGTCTCTTGGACGGTCGCCTTCTCCTCTTTGGGGAGGTAGTAGGAGAGGCCATGACATTGTTTGAGATCCCCTTGGGAGTCAGGGTGATCGAGTCCTCCTCCTCGTCCGGGATGGAGATCCGGACGGTTGCGGGAGTGATCGTGGCCACTGGAGCCGGGCCGTAGATGGTGAGTTCTTGCGGGATGGTCCCGAAGAACATGAAGAGCTTGCCCTCTGGGCTCTGTGCAGGAGTAACAGTGTAAGGAGCAAGGTTGAAGTTCCCGAAATATGCCATTTCCTACAAAAACAAAAATACTTGAAAATCATTAGTCATTTTTAGCGCATAGAAGACCACTTGTATCCTTTAACTATTCTATTTGCCTCTCTCTCTCAAAGATAAGAGGAGAATCTAGGTCCCACCGGGCGTGCCAGATCCTGTGCGACCCTTTTTCGCGCGCTCCGCACCGCCGCTGGGCGATGGGTTGCGTTGAAAAAGAAGGACACGGAGATCCCTCCCGAGCGTGCATCTCGTAGGGTGTCGGCCGATTCTCGCCGTTTAGAGATATTTGGATGCACATTCGGGGGTTTTTTTAGTGATTGTGAGTTCTTTTAGATTCCGGTGGGCGCAAGCCCCCACCGTTAATTACCCCCGGGCTACTAACCTCGAGGCACCTCTGGATCTTTGAAAGAGAGAAGCAAATAGTATAGTTAAAAGATGGTCAAGTGGTCGTCTAAGTTATAAAAAGGGGTAAAAAGGGGTCCATGGAAGACGAACCTACAAACAGATCGGTTCAATCTTTATTTAACCCTATGGAAGACGAACCTACAAACAGATCGGTTCAATCTATGGAAGACAAACCTACAAACAGATCGATTTTGTCCTATGGAAGACGAACCTACAAACAGATCGGTTCAGTCTATGCCACCTCGAGATGTAACCTTACCTACGGACAAAGTTAATCTCTTCGTAGAGGGGCTTGAGGTGAGTCTACATACAGAACGACTCGACCTCCGTTGATCTAGAAGATAAACCTACAAACAGATCGGTTCAATCTTAACTAGTCAACAACCAATCACACAAAATACAACTCGAAGCGCTGAGCCGGTTGATCTTGAGGTTGGTGAATCAGGAGAAGGGTGGATATGGCCCACGTGTTTCTTCTCACCGATCTTCTAGATCATGAATTCGAAGCACTAAGCCGATTCATAAACCTAGGAAACACAATTACACACAATGTCAAACCTGAAGCGCTGAGCCAGTTCAACATCGAGGCATGTGTTAGTGAAGGAACCTACCTACAGAACGGTTCACATTCACTGTTTTGTGGATGAATCTACTACAGAACGATTCAATCTCACAGTCTCGGGAAATGAACCAGGAGACGAACTTATCGACGGATGAGTTCAGTCTTGCTAGCTCAAATGGTCATGAATTACTTGTTCATGACACCGAGTCATTAAGATGTCGCTTCTTTCGGACATCATAATGTTCTTCTTCTTCAAAGTCGACATATCTCTCCATGCTGATGTCGTGTCTTTGGTCATTCTTCAGCGAGCGCCAAAATGTTCTTGTCTCGACTAGTCATTCTACATATTGCATTACTTGTGCAAAATTACTATGTTGCCCTACACCCCTTGTGTGAGCGTATTCAATCATGAGTTACTTGCTCATGGCAGTGAGTCATTAAGATGTCGCCTCTCTCGGACATCGTAATGTTCTTCTTCCTCAGAGTCGACATGTATCTCCATGTTGATGTCGCAGCTCTGGTTATTCTTCATCAAGCGTCAAGATGTTCTTGTCTCGACATATCTCCTCATGTTGCTATCAAAGCCTTAGTCATTCTACGTCAAGATGTTCTTGTCTCAACGTATCTTATCATTCTTCATCAAGTGTCGAGATGTTCTTGTCTCGGCGTATCTTCTCATGTTGCTATCAAAGCCTTAATCATCTCACGTCAAGATGTTCTTGTCTCAACGTATCTTCTTCATATTGCTATTGAAGCCTTAATCATCCTACGTCAAGATGTTCCTGTCTCAACGCATCTTTTCGTGTTGTCATTGCAACCTTATTTATCCCTCGTCAAGATGTTCTCGCCTTGACTAATCGTTCTAAATGTCATATCATGTGTGCAAATATTCTTATGTGGCTCTACACTCCTTGTATGAGCATATTTATTCATTTCTAAAATGCACAAAGTCTATTATATAATATCTTCCATTATTATTTTTATTATAAAGATGTATTTATTTTTATTATTATTATTATTATTATTATTATTATTATTATTATTATTATTATTATTATTATTTTTTTTTTTAAACTCTATTTATCTATATAGAAAAATTACTTACAAAAATAATAGGAAAAGGGGTTAGCTATTTAACTAGATTTTCATTTATATTTTTGGGATTTTTATAATAGCTAAAATAGTAGAATTTTATTTTTATTATTTCTAAACTCTATTTATTTTGTAGAAAATCACTTTAAAAAATAATAGAAAATAAAATGGCTATGATTTTTATTTATATTTTCAAAATGTTTATAATAGCCAAAGTAATAGAATTTTATTATTATATTCTATTATGTTGAAACACTATTCATTATGTAGGAATTATTTACAAAATCAAAAGATGGTTAGCTATATTATTTTTTTATTATTATTATTTTTTATTTTTATTTTTAAAATCTATAGTAGCTAAAAAGAAATCATTATTAATATCTATCCTATTTATTATATTATTCATTATATATATATTCTTTATTATTTCTATTTATTATCTATAGAAAAATATAAGATTTTTTTATTATTACTATTATTAGTTGAAAATAGCCATAAGAGATGAAATTCATTATGTTTTTATTACAACTATTATTTTTATTACATTTTATTCATCAAAAGTATTTTTATTGTATATATTTGTATAGAAATAACAAAAGAAATACAATTCATATTATAAAACTATATTATCATTCTTTATTATAAAAGGAAATATACTTATTATCTATTATCATGGTAGTATATATTTTTGTATATTTTGTGCTATTTATTTCTATTATTCTTTTTACAGAAAATATCAACATAGTATCTATTATTATTCATATATATTTTTTTATTTATCAAAGAATATAGCTAATCTCATTATTTATTATGGCATATTACTATTATTATTATTATTTCATGGAAAATCTCTTGAAAAATCACTAAAATATATCTAGTTATTATTCATGATTCTTATTTGTATTTTTGGAATTTTTATAGTATTTAAAATGACAAGTCAAAGCTAAGTCAAACATATCAATATAGGTAATGTCTTTTGCTTTTAAATTGTTTTGTCATGATTATATTTTTAAAACTGGAATATTATTGTATAGAAAAATAGTATGAAAAATAAGAAAATTTTAGAAACAAATTTGAGTCAATTTGGAGTTCAGGAACATTTTCAAATCATTCATTTACTCTATCTTATTACTATTCATTCGTTATTATTTAATTATTGGGCCTAATCGGGCGCGGATCTATCTTGAGATTAGTGCGCATCTTTTATATAACTTTATTCTTCATTTGGGCCATGATTCGCTTGAGATACGTGTTTAATGGATCTACGACCCCATTAGTGCGAGTTATTATTCAAATGTTTAAACATACAGGCGCTAGATTTAATTAAGATCGTGTTTAAGGGATCTACGGCCCGAATCTTTTCTCTCTTTAAACTCTTAATGAGATCAGACGCACCAATAAACTTCAAGATTTGCGAGCACTTTAATAGTTGTGCCAAGAAGCTCCTTTGCTTACGACTCGTCGATACTTCAAGATTCGCGCGAAATGGTGTTTAGGTGATCGACGACCTTTCTCTCCGATCAGGCTATCACATTAGAGTCGCCTTAGTGAGTGAAACCTCCTTATCCTATCCGATCGGAGGTCTATATGACGGTTAATACTACACGACGGTACAATTAAGGTGTACCGATCGGGATTAATACCGAGATGATCTATCTTCCAAATTCATTAGAATTAACCAAAATTCTTGACAATTTCAAACTTATTGAGCATCGCCTTAGCATGTTTAAACAATTTGATATAGGAAATGAGGTTCTTCTTTGCCCTTTAGCATGCTGAAGCACGGCTTTGTTCGGTGTAGTGTGGTACCAGTCGATACCGGCTCAATTCTTTAATGTTTAATGAACTAACATCTTCAATTATACCTTCTCGGGCCTAAAGGCTCACCCTTGACTTAAGTTAGGGCGGTGGCTGTTGAGAGAGTTAGATGTTTTCCTTCATTTAATCGACGATATCTTGATTTGTGCGAATTGAAGTGATTACAAGAATTAACTAATGTATTCAATTTGGAATTATGCAATTGATATGACTAGAAACCGAGAAGATCATCACCTATTATCTATTATGCAAATACAAGTAAAGAAATTGAATAGCAAATGAGAAAATCATAAAAGAAATTATAACGATATAATAGAAATTGAATTATAAGTTTTCAATGCTTTCTTGGTGATCCAGGCCTAAAGGCTCACCAATCACTTTGTGATTGGGCGATTATGCTCATTGGATTCAATCAATTGCCATTGATTAGGGCTATTCAAAGAAAGAACAAAATGAAGAAAAGGAAATATAAAAGAATATAACTGATTTCTTAAAGAATAGTAGCAAGAACAGAAAAGAAATCAATTGACTACCTAACTAGCCATGTTAAAGCTCTAAATTCATTTACAAAGAGTGAAAGAAAATTGTCAATTGAATGCATGAACAGTTACCTCTTAATCTGAATAGTAATCTAAATCAATCAATTTCCTTGTAATTTCTCTTCTTCTTTATAATTGATGACTGCTAGTGTATGTGTAAGTGTGTAGGCACTCTCAATTGCTCTGCTAATGGATGTATGGATCTCTCTTCTTCTTTTTTTATTGTTGATAATTCTTCGGTTTATATAGGCTGATTAGTTCAATTACTCCAATTGCGATTGGTCAGCTACTTCTGGGTCGGATTGCCACCTTGGATACATCTATACCCTTCATTCTAATTCAATCAACGGCCAGGATGGAGTTGTGTTTCTTCTTTAACCGCTTTCTGTTAGGATTTTGACTGTGCCGCGATTTAGTTTGACTTCACACTCTCAATTACTCATGTACTCTAACTGACAAGTGGCTCCAAGGTTATTACTTGCTATTTAAACACTCCATGATCATTCTTAACGCCATTTCATTCATTTACCATTTCCAATTTCACCGAGTTCATTTCTGCCCCGATTTCTTCTTTTGATCAATTAGCATCTCATACCTCAAATTGCCTCATCAATCCACCTCCATTGGCGTCGCCTTACCCTAAAGGATCCAACTTGCCGTGTGATTTGATCTTCAGAGTGTCAATTCATCTCTTCCTATCAATTCAATTTTCGGTAATAACTCATCTTCACCTTTTGTTCATCTATTTTCATCTGTTGATTCGGTAGCACCTATCATCCGATCGCCTAATCACCACCATTCGTTAGATAGTCTTCAATCATGGTGAGGCGTCAAGGAAAACGGAAGGCACGAGCTTCACTAGAATCGGGTAATGGCGAGAAGAAGAGGGAGGGAGAAGGTTCTTCCGCCAGCTTGGATGCGCACGGCACACGTGATCCAAAGAGCGAGAGGAGAAGCGGAGCGCGGCATAGGGCTCATGCGCCGGGTTTTATCTCTCTCTCACTTTCCTTTTAAATTCGACTACGTTGAGCGAATGAATAGGCTACATAGACTTGGTTCATGGCTTAACTATGCGCCTCTGTCGAATCTCTCTTGTTGGGCCCCATTGTCGGATGTAAATGGGCTTAGGAGTAGCCATGTCGCAATTTAGGATTAATCATGCTAATGTGGCGTGTTTTATTGGTGCTTCATCGATCGGCAATGTTTATATTAATCACCTTGTTTAATTTTGCTGACTGTGCATTAACCTATGAGTGACACATGGCACATAATAGGGCCCACATGTATAGCCTTGGTCCAATGGTTCACTGCCATGTGTCTAATGGTTGTAATCCGCATGGTGAGGTGGTCAGTCGAAAGGTGCCATGTGGCGCTGGTGAGTTGAGATGGCTTAATGTGGGCATTTGTGCCATGTGGCTTGAGGTTAAGTGAGGTGGCTTCCTCTCGGTGGTTGTCTTGAGTGTGGCACGAGAGGAGTGTAGTGGACCACGGTGTGGTGCCATGTGGCACTAGGGTGGTGAGGTGGCCCATGGTCGGCATGCTGCCACGTGGCAGCGAGGTGGGGCCCGCTGTCGGTGACTCATACCAGGGTGGGGCCCACTTGCTGACATGGCCCAATGAGAGGCTGCCACGTGGCACACCTCTCTCTTCGATTATTTTATGCCTCCTGTGTTTCTTGTACCCAGTTTGTACCCAGAGCTGTTATCATCCCCAATTTGTACCCAGAGTTGCTCTGATCAAATCTCAGCCTTTGATTAATCCATTTATTCTGCTTTTATCTTCCCTGAATTTATTTTAATAGCTCCACTTACCCAAAAATTATGAAAATTTCACCAAAAATCCCTAAAATCATGATGATCACCCCTGTAATTTTTAATTCCATTTTTACCCCTCCTTCTCTGAATTAAAAATTCTTTTGTCCATAAAACCCTATTATTCCTTCTGAATTAATCCCAGATTTCAATTATAGCTCAATGTTTCTGCCAATTATCTCCCTCTTGCAGAAACCACCCTAACTAAATACCAATTAGACTTATATTGATATTCATTAGGGCTTGATTTGATCAAATGCTGACTACTTATCGGCCAATTAATACAAATCTAGACTTGATCAGTGGTTGCTCCCAAACTTTGGCTTTGATCAGTCTTGTGAAATTGACTTTCAATCCCTTAACATGAGGGTGACTTGGTCAAAGAACTGACTACTTATCGTAATTGACACAAATCAAAGCATGGTTAGGTGGTTGCTCGCATGACTTTGGCACCAGTCGACCTTGAAAGCAAAATCACATTTGGAATTTCTCATGACTAGTTGCATCAAAATGCTAGCTTGGCATTGACATCATTTCATGTAGCATAGGGATTATACTGCTTCAGCTCCTTTCTAGAGTTAGCTCCAAGGGCAGATTTTTAGGGTTCAACTCTGACTCCTATAGCAGGTCACTGAGGTGTGGGGTCCACCTGTCAGTGAAAAATGGTCACATGGGTGACTCATCAGATAGGCTATGTTGTTAGATTCATCTACAAGGGACTGCCAGGTGGGTCCCACTTGTCAGAGAAAATATAATCAAATGGCTGACCCATCAGGAGATTTTCTCTCTCCGAAATCTCCCGAGGGTCAGCCACCTCGAATGAGTAGGAGGTGGTGGGGTATTTATACTCTTCACTTCATGTGACATTCCATTGTGGGACTAATGAATTCATTCGGGGTTAGCGACGACCTCTTCTGATCAGTGGGCCATCTTTTCATTGCTTTCTCTCCCTCCCTCTTTTATTATTTGTCATCAATCATCAATTTATTTTCATTTATTCATCTATTCATCCTTGAAATCTTTCAAGGGTTAACAATATGTAGTTACGAGAAATAATTTTGAAAATCTTAAACAACTTGTTTAAACGGCAGCTTCTAATGTATCTTATTAATATTTTATGACAAATTACTGTCATGGGATATTCATATTGGACTGTTAATTGGACAATCATATAATATCATAATTAGGGGTAATTATATTAATTTGTGGGAAATTATGTGTAGTTATGCAGCAACAAACAAAAAAAAAAACTCAAACAACTTGTTTAAACAGTTATTTTTAATGCATCTTACATTTTTTTTATTCAAAATTTGTGTCGTAGAATGTTCATATCGAAGTGTTAATTGGTTAATCTTCTAATAGACATAATTAGGAGTCACTATATCAATTTTCACGAAATTATGTGTGGTTATGAGGCAATAAATGTTAAAAAATCTCAAAAACTTGTTTAAACAACAATTTGAAATGTATCTTACTTGGGTCTTATTTAAAATTAGTGTCCTATGGTATTCATATCGAAGTGTTAATTTGACAATCTTATAATAGACATAGTTTGGAGTAATTAATATTATTCGTTCTAAATTATGTGTTGTTTTGATGTAAAAAATGTTGAAAATCTTAAATAACTTGTTTAAACAACAGTTTCTAATGCATCTTACTTATATTTTTGTGCAATATTAGCGTCATAGAATATACGAATCTAATTTTTAAATGGACGATCATATAATAGACATAATTATGAGTAATTATACTAAATGTCAAGAAATTATATGCAATTATGCGGCCAACAATTTTCAAAAATTCAAACAACTTATGTATACAACTGTTCTTAATGCACCTTATTTATGTTTTGTGTAAAATTTGTCTCGTGCAACGTTCATATCGAAGTGTTAATTAGATAATCTTCTAATAGGCATAATTAGGAGTAGTTATATTACTTTTCACGAAATTATGTGTAGTTATGAGTAAAAAAATGTTAAAATTCTTAAACAACTTTGTCAAACAGCGGTTTCTAATATATCTTACTATGTTTTAAGAAAAAATAGCGGCGTAGGACATTCATATCGAAGTGTTAACCGGATAATCTTGTGCTAGGTATAATTAGGAGTAATTATATTAATTTATATGAAATTATGTGTACTTATGCGGCCAAAAAATTTGAAAAACACAAACAACTTGTTTTAGCAGCTGTTTTTAATGCAACTTACTTATGTCTTGTGCAAAATTAGTGTCGTAGAATGTTCATATCGAAGTGTTAATTGGCTAATATTTAATAATAGCATAATTAGGAGTAATTATATTAATTTATAAGAAATTATATGTAGTTATGAGGCAAAAAATATTGCAAAACTAACACTTTTTTAAACAGCAGTTTCTAATGCGTCTTATTGATGATTTGATGAAAAATAGTGCCATAAAATATTCATTTTGATTTGTTAATCGAACAATCTTATAATAGACATAATTAGGAGTAACTATATTAATTTGCACCAAATTATGTGTTGTTATGCGGCCAAAAAATTTTATAAAGCCAAACAACTTGTTTAGACAGAAGTATTTAACGCATCTTACTTATGTTTTCTGCAATATTACCGTTATGGAATAGTCATATCGAAGTTTTAACTGGAAAATTTTATAATAGGAATAATTAGGAGTAATTGTATTAATTTTCATGAAATTATATGCAGTTATGCGCGCGGCAAAATTTTTTGAAAACCTAAAACAACATTTTTAAACAACAATTTTTAATGTATCTTACTATGTTTTGCGCCAAAATTAGTATCATGGAATATTCATATCGAAGTTTTAATGCGATAATCTTATAAAAGGCATATTTAGGAGTAATGATTTTAATTTGCACAAAATAATGAGTAGTTATGCGGTAAAACATTTTCATCAAGCCAAACAACTTCTTTAAACAGCGGTTTTTAAGGCATCTTACTTAAGTTTTGTGCAAAATTAGAATTATAGAATATTCATATCGAAGTTTTAATTAGACGGCTTTATAATAAATGTAATTAGGAGTACTTACATTAATTTTCACAAAATTATGCGTAGTTATGAGGGAAAATATGTTGAAAACTCAAAGCAACTTTTAAAATAGCAGTTTCTAATGCATCTTACTTATGTTTTGTGAAAAATTAGTATAGTAGAATATTCATATCAAAGTGTTAATTGAAAAATCTTATAAAAGAAGTAATTAGGAGAAATTATATTAATTTATACCAAATTATGTGCAATTATGCGTCCAAATTTTTTAAAAAACTCAAATAACTTGTTTAAACAGCTATTTTTAATGCACCTTACCTATGTTCTGTGCAAAATTAGCGTCGTAGAATATTCATATCGAAGTTTTACTTAGAAGATCTTATAATAGTCATCCTTAGGAGTAATTATACTAATTTATAAGAAATTATGTGTAATTATGCGGCCAAATTTTATAAAAAACTGAAATAACCTTTTTAAACAACTGTTTTTAAAGCATCCTACTTATGTTTAGTGCAGAATTAGTGTTGTAGAATGTTCATATTGAAGTGTTAATCAGATAATCATTTAATAGGCATAGTTAGGAGTGATTATATTGATTTTCACTAAATTATGTGTAGTTATAGATCCAAAAATATTGAAATACTCAAATAACCTTTTTAAATAGCTGTTTCTAATGCATCGTACTTATGTTTTGGGAGAAAATAGCGTTGTAGAATATACATATCGAAGTGTTATTTGAACAATCTTATAATAGATATAATTAGGAGTAATTAAGTGAATTTACACGAATTTATGTGTGTGTTTATGTGCCCAAATTTTTTAAAAAGTCAAGCAACTTATTTAAACAAAGGCTTTAATGCATCTTACTTATGTTTTCTGTACGAAATTAATGTCATAGAATATCCATATCGGTGTTTTAATTAGATAACCAGGGCAATATGCATAATTAGGAGTAATTATATTAATTTGCACGAAATTATATGTAGTTATGCGGCAAAAACTTTATAAAACTCAATCAACTAGTTTAAGCTGTTGTTTTATGATGCATTTTACTCATGTTTTGTGCAAATTTAGTGTCATAGAATATTCACGTCGAAGTATTCATTGGATAATCCTCTAACATGCATAATTAGGAGTAATTATATTAATTTTCACGTAATTATATGTAGTTACGAGAAATAATTTTGAAAATCTTAAACAACTTGTTTAAACGGCAGCTTCTAATGTATCTTATTAATATTTTATGACAAATTACTGTCATGGGATATTCATATTGGACTGTTAATTGGACAATCATATAATATCATAATTAGGGGTAATTATATTAATTTGTGGGAAATTATGTGTAGTTATGCAGCAACAAATTAAAAAAAAACTCAAACAACTTGTTTAAACAGTTATTTTTAATGCATCTTACATTTTTTTTATTCAAAATTCGTGTCGTAGAATGTTCATATCGAAGTGTTAATTGGTTAATCTTCTAATAGACATAATTAGGAGTCACTATATCAATTTTCACGAAATTATGTGTGGTTATGAGGCAATAAATGTTAAAAAATCTCAGAAAACTTGTTTAAACAACAATTTGAAATGTATCTTACTTGGGTCTTATTTAAAATTAGTGTCCTATGGTATTCATATCGAAGTGTTAATTTGACAATCTTATAATAGACATAGTTTGGAGTAATTAATATTATTCGTTCTAAATTATGTGTTGTTTTGATGTAAAAAATGTTGAAAATCTTAAATAACTTGTTTAAACAACAGTTTCTAATGCATCTTACTTATATTTTTGTGCAATATTAGCGTCATAGAATATACGAATCTAATTTTTAAATGGACGATCATATAATAGACATAATTATGAGTAATTATACTAAATGTCAAGAAATTATATGCAATTATGCGGCCAACAATTTTCAAAAATTCAAACAACTTATGTATACAACTGTTCTTAATGCACCTTATTTATGTTTTGTGTAAAATTTGTCTCGTGCAACGTTCATATCGAAGTGTTAATTAGATAATCTTCTAATAGGCATAATTAGGAGTAGTTATATTACTTTTCACGAAATTATGTGTAGTTATGAGTAAAAAAATGTTAAAATTCTTAAACAACTTTGTCAAACAGCGGTTTCTAATATATCTTACTATGTTTTAAGAAAAAATAGCGGCGTAGGACATTCATATCGAAGTGTTAACCGGATAATCTTGTGCTAGGTATAATTAGGAGTAATTATATTAATTTATATGAAATTATGTGTACTTATGCGGCCAAAAAATTTGAAAAACACAAACAACTTGTTTTAGCAGCTGTTTTTAATGCAACTTACTTATGTCTTGTGCAAAATTAGTGTCGTAGAATGTTCATATCGAAGTGTTAATTGGCTAATATTTTAATAGGCATAATCAGGAGTAATTATATTAATTTATAAGAAATTATATGTAGTTATGAGGCAAAAAATATTGCAAAACTAACACTTTTTTAAACAGCAGTTTCTAACGCGTCTTATTGATGATTTGATGAAAAATAGTGCCATAAAATATTCATTTTGATTTGTTAATCGAACAATCTTATAATAGACATAATTAGGAGTAACTATATTAATTTGCACCAAATTATGTGTTGTTATGCGGCCAAAAAATTTTATAAAGCCAAACAACTTGTTTAGACAGAAGTATTTAACGCATCTTACTTATGTTTTCTGCAATATTACCGTTATGGAATAGTCATATCGAAGTTTTAACTGGAAAATTTTATAATAGGAATAATTAGGAGTAATTGTATTAATTTTCATGAAATTATATGCAGTTATGCGCGCGGCAAAATTTTTTGAAAACCTAAAACAACATTTTTAAACAGCAATTTTTAATGTATCTTACTATGTTTTGCGCCAAAATTAGCATCATGGAATATTCATATCGAAGTTTTAATGCGATAATCTTATAAAAGGCATATTTAGGAGTAATGATTTTAATTTGCACAAAATAATGAGTAGTTATGCGGCCGGACATTTTCATCAAGCCAAACAACTTCTTTAAACAGCGGTTTTTAAGGCATCTTACTTAAGTTTTGTGCAAAATTAGAATTATAGAATATTCATATCGAAGTTTTAATTAGACGGCTTTATAATAAATGTAATTAGGAGTACTTACATTAATTTTCACAAAATTATGCGTAGTTATGAGGGAAAATATGTTGAAAACTCAAAGCAACTTTTAAAATAGCAGTTTCTAATGCATCTTACTTATGTTTTGTGAAAAATTAGTATAGTAGAATATTCATATCAAAGTGTTAATTGAAAAATCTTATAAAAGAAGTAATTAGGAGAAATTATATTAATTTATACCAAATTATGTGCAATTATGCGTCCAAATTTTTTAAAAAACTCAAATAACTTGTTTAAACAGCTATTTTTAATGCACCTTACCTATGTTCTGTGCAAAATTAGCGTCGTAGAATATTCATATCGAAGTTTTACTTAGAAGATCTTATAATAGTCATCCTTAGGAGTAATTATACTAATTTATAAGAAATTATGTGTAATTATGCGGCCAAATTTTATAAAAAACTGAAATAACCTTTTTAAACAACTGTTTTTAAAGCATCCTACTTATGTTTAGTGCAGAATTAGTGTTGTAGAATGTTCATATTGAAGTGTTAATCAGATAATCATTTAATAGGCATAGTTAGGAGTGATTATATTGATTTTCACTAAATTATGTGTAGTTATAGATCCAAAAATATTGAAATACTCAAATAACCTTTTTAAATAGCTGTTTCTAATGCATCGTACTTATGTTTTGGGAGAAAATAGCGTTGTAGAATATACATATCGAAGTGTTATTTGAACAATCTTATAATAGATATAATTAGGAGTAATTAAGTGAATTTACACGAATTTATGTGTGTTTATGTGCCCAAATTTTTTTAAAAAGTCAAGCAACTTATTTAAACAGCGGCTTTAATGCATCTTACTTATGTTCTGTACGAAATTAATGTCATAGAATATCCATATCGGTGTTTTAATTAGATAACCAGGGCAATATGCATAATTAGGAGTAATTATATTAATTTGCACGAAATTATATGTAGTTATGCGGCAAAAACTTTATAAAACTCAATCAACTAGTTTAAGCTGTTGTTTTATGATGCATTTTACTCATGTTTTGTGCAAATTTAGTGTCATAGAATATTCACGTCGAAGTATTCATTGGATAATCCTCTAACATGCATAATTAGGAGTAATTATATTAATTTTCACGTAATTATATGTAGTTACGAGAAATAATTTTGAAAATCTTAAACAACTTGTTTAAACGGCAGCTTCTAATGTATCTTATTAATATTTTATGACAAATTACTGTCATGGGATATTCATATTGGACTGTTAATTGGACAATCATATAATATCATAATTAGGGGTAATTATATTAATTTGTGGGAAATTATGTGTAGTTATGCAGCAACAAATTAAAAAAAAACTCAAACAACTTGTTTAAACAGTTATTTTTAATGCATCTTACATTTTTTTTATTCAAAATTCGTGTCGTAGAATGTTCATATCGAAGTGTTAATTGGTTAATCTTCTAATAGACATAATTAGGAGTCACTATATCAATTTTCACGAAATTATGTGTGGTTATGAGGCAATAAATGTTAAAAAATCTCAGAAAACTTGTTTAAACAACAATTTGAAATGTATCTTACTTGGGTCTTATTTAAAATTAGTGTCCTATGGTATTCATATCGAAGTGTTAATTTGACAATCTTATAATAGACATAGTTTGGAGTAATTAATATTATTCGTTCTAAATTATGTGTTGTTTTGATGTAAAAAATGTTGAAAATCTTAAATAACTTGTTTAAACAACAGTTTCTAATGCATCTTACTTATATTTTTGTGCAATATTAGCGTCATAGAATATACGAATCTAATTTTTAATGGACGATCATATAATAGACATAATTATGAGTAATTATATTAAATGTCAAGAAATTATATGCAATTATGCGGCCAACAATTTTCAAAAATTCAAACAACTTATGTATACAACTGTTCTTAATGCACCTTATTTATGTTTTGTGTAAAATTTGTCTCGTGCAACGTTCATATCGAAGTGTTAATTAGATAATCTTCTAATAGGCATAATAAGGAGTAGTTATATTACTTTTCACGAAATTATGTGTAGTTATGAGTAAAAAAATGTTAAAATTCTTAAACAACTTTGTCAAACAGCGGTTTCTAATATATCTTACTATGTTTTAAGAAAAAATAGCGGCGTAGGACATTCATATCGAAGTGTTAACCGAATAATCTTGTACTAGGTATAATTAGGAGTAATTATATTAATTTATATGAAATTATGTGTACTTATGCGGCCAAAAAATTTGAAAAACCCAAACAACTTGTTTTTCAGCTGTTTTTAATGCATCTTACTTATGTCTTGTGCAAAATTAGTGTCGTAGAATGTTCATATCGAAGTGTTAATTGGCTAATATTTTAATAGGCATAATTAGGAGTAATTATATTAATTTATAAGAAATTATATGTAGTTATGAGGCAAAAAATATTGCAAAACTAACACTTTTTTAAACAGCAGTTTCTAATGTGTCTTATTGATGATTTGATGAAAAATAGTGCCATAAAATATTCATTTTGATTTGTTAATCGAACAATCTTATAATAGACATAATTAGGAGTAACTATATTAATTTGCACCAAATTATGTGTTGTTATGCGGCCAAAAAATTTTATAAAGCCAAACAATTTGTTTAGACAGAAGTTTTTAACGCATCTTACTCATGTTTTCTGCAATATTACCGTTATGGAATAGTCATATCGAAGTTTTAACTGGAAAATTTTATAATAGGAATAATTAGGAGTAATTGTATTAATTTTCATGAAATTATATGCAGTTATGCGCGCGGCAAAATTTTTTGAAAACCTAAAACAACATTTTTAAACAGCAATTTTTAATGTATCTTACTATGTTTTGCGCCAAAATTAGCATCATGGAATATTCATATCGAAGTTTTAATGCGATAATCTTATAAAAGGCATATTTAGGAGTAATGATTTTAATTTGCACAAAATAATGAGTAGTTATGCGGCCGGACATTTTCATCAAGCCAAACAACTTCTTTAAACAGCGGTTTTTAACGCATCTTACTTAAGTTTTGTGCAAAATTAGAATTATAGAATATTCATATCGAAGTTTTAATTAGACAGCTTTATAATAAATGTAATTAGGAGTACTTACATTAATTTTCACAAAATTATGCGTAGTTATGAGGGAAAATATGTTGAAAACTCAAAGCAACTTTTAAAATAGCAGTTTCTAATGCATCTTACTTATGTTTTGTGAAAAATTAGTATAGTAGAATATTCATATCAAAGTGTTAATTGAAAAATCTTATAAAAGAAGTAATTAGGAGAAATTATATTAATTTATACGAAATTATGTGCAATTATGCGTCCAAATTTTTTAAAAAACTCAAATAACTTGTTTAAACAGCTATTTTTAATGCACCTTACCTATGTTCTGTGCAAAATTAGCGTCGTAGAATATTCATATCGAAGTTTTACTTAGAAGATCTTATAATAGTCATGCTTAGGAGTAATTATACTAATTTATAAGAAATTATGTGTAATTATGCGGCCAAATTTTATAAAAAACTGAAATAACCTTTTTAAACAACTGTTTTTAAAGCATCCTACTTATGTTTAGTGCAGAATTAGTGTTGTAGAATGTTCATATTGAAGTGTTAATCAGATAATCATTTAATAGGCATAGTTAGGAGTGATTATATTGATTTTCACTAAATTATGTGTAGTTATAGATCCAAAAATATTGAAATACTCAAATAACCTTTTTAAATAGCTGTTTCTAATGCATCGTACTTATGTTTTGGGAGAAAATAGCGTTGTAGAATATACATATCGAAGTGTTATTTGAACAATCTTATAATAGATATAATTAGGAGTAATTAAGTGAATTTACACGAATTTATGTGTGTTTATGTGCCCAAATTTTTTTAAAAAGTCAAGCAACTTATTTAAACAGCGGCTTTAATGCATCTTACTTATGTTTTGTACGAAATTAATGTCATAGAATATCCATATCGGTGTTTTAATTAGATAACCAGGGCAATATGCATAATTAGGAGTAATTATATTAATTTGCACGAAATTATATGTAGTTATGCGGCAAAAACTTTATAAAACTCAATCAACTAGTTTAAACTGTTGTTTTATGATGCATTTTACTCATGTTTTGTGCAAATTTAGTGTCATAGAATATTCACATCGAAGTATTAATTGGATAATCCTCTAACATGCATAATTAGGAGTAATTATATTAATTTTCACGTAATTATATGTAGTTACGAGAAATAATTTTGAAAATCTTAAACAACTTGTTTAAACGGCAGCTTCTAATGTATCTTATTAATATTTTATGACAAATTACTGTCATGGGATATTCATATTGGACTGTTAATTGGACAATCATATAATATCATAATTAGGGGTAATTATATTAATTTGTGGGAAAATATGTGTAGTTATGCAGCAACAAATTTTAAAAAAACTCAAACAACTTGTTTAAACAGTTGTTTTTAATGCATCTTACATTTTTTTTTATTCAAAATTCGTGTCGTAGAATGTTCATATCGAAGTGTTAATTGGTTAATCTTCTAATAGACATAATTAGGAGTCACTATATCAATTTTCACGAAATTATGTGTGGTTATGAGGCAATAAATGTTAAAAAATCTCAGAAAACTTGTTTAAACAACAATTTGAAATGTATCTTACTTGGGTCTTATTTAAAATTAGTGTCCTATGGTATTCATATCGAAGTGTTAATTTGACAATCTTATAATAGACATAGTTTGGAGTAATTAATATTATTCGTTCGAAATTATGTGTTGTTTTGATGTAAAAAATGTTGAAAATCTTAAATAACTTGTTTAAACAACAGTTTCTAATGCATCTTACTTATATTTTTGTGCAATATTAGCGTCATAGAATATACGAATCTAATTTTTAATTGGACGATCATATAATAGACATAATTATGAGTAATTATATTAAATGTCAAGAAATTATATGCAATTATGCGGCCAACAATTTTCAAAAATTCAAACAACTTATGTATACAACTGTTCTTAATGCACCTTATTTATGTTTTGTGTAAAATTTGTCTCGTGCAACGTTCATATCGAAGTGTTAATTAGATAATCTTCTAATAGGCATAATTAGGAGTAGTTATATTACTTTTCACGAAATTATGTGTAGTTATGAGTAAAAAAATGTTAAAATTCTTAAACAACTTTGTCAAACAGCAGTTTCTAATATATCTTACTATGTTTTAAGAAACAATAGCGGCGTAGGACATTCATATCGAAGTGTTAACCGGATAATCTTGTACTAGGTATAATTAGGAGTAATTATATTAATTTATATGAAATTATGTGTACTTATGCGGCCAAAAAATTTGAAAAACACAAACAACTTGTTTTAGCAGCTGTTTTTAATGCATCTTACTTATGTCTTGTGCAAAATTAGTGTCGTAGAAAGTTCATATCGAAGTGTTAATTGGCTAATATTTTAATAGGCATAATTAGGAGTAATTATATTAATTTATAAGAAATTATATGTAGTTATGAGGCAAAAAATATTGCAAAACTAACACTTTTTTAAACAGCAGTTTCTAATGCGTCTTATTGATGATTTGATGAAAAATAGTGCCATAAAATATTCATTTTGATTTGTTAATCGAACAATCTTATAATAGACATAATTAGGAGTAACTATATTAATTTGCACCAAATTATGTGTTGTTATGCGGCCAAAAATTTTATAAAGCCAAACAACTTGTTTAGACAGAAGTTTTTAACGCATCTTACTTATGTTTTCTGCAATATTACCGTTATGGAATAGTCATATCGAAGTTTTAACTGGAAAATTTTATAATAGGAATAATTAGGAGTAATTTTATTAATTTTCATGAAATTATATGCAGTTATGCGCGCGGCAAAAATTTTTGAAAACCTAAAACAACATTTTTAAACAGCAATTTTTAATGTATCTTACTATGTTTTGCGCCAAAATTAGCATCATGGAATATTCATATCGAAGTTTTAATGCGATAATCTTATAAAAGGCATATTTAGGAGTAATGATTTTAATTTGCACAAAATAATGAGTAGTTATGCGGCCGGACATTTTCATCAAGCCAAACAACTTCTTTAAACAGCGGTTTTTAACGCATCTTACTTAAGTTTTGTGCAAAATTAGAATTATAGAATATTCATATCGAAGTTTTAATTAGACAGCTTTATAATAAATGTAATTAGGAGTACTTACATTAATTTTCACAAAATTATGCGTAGTTATGAGGGAAAATATGTTGAAAACTCAAAGCAACTTTTAAAATAGCAGTTTCTAATGCATCTTACTTATGTTTTGTGAAAAATTAGTATAGTAGAATATTCATATCAAAGTGTTAATTGAAAAATCTTATAAAAGAAGTAATTAGGAGAAATTATATTAATTTATACGAAATTATGTGCAATTATGCGTCCAAATTTTTTAAAAAACTCAAATAACTTGTTTAAACAGCTATTTTTAATGCACCTTACCTATGTTCTGTGCAAAATTAGCGTCGTAGAATATTCATATCGAAGTTTTACTTAGAAGATCTTATAATAGTCATGCTTAGGAGTAATTATACTAATTTATAAGAAATTATGTGTAATTATGCGGCCAAATTTTATAAAAAACTGAAATAACCTTTTTAAACAACTGTTTTTAAAGCATCCTACTTATGTTTAGTGCAGAATTAGTGTTGTAGAATGTTCATATTGAAGTGTTAATCAGATAATCATTTAATAGGCATAGTTAGGAGTGATTATATTGATTTTCACTAAATTATGTGTAGTTATAGATCCAAAAATATTGAAATACTCAAATAACCTTTTTAAATAGCTGTTTCTAATGCATCGTACTTATGTTTTGGGAGAAAATAGCGTTGTAGAATATACATATCGAAGTGTTATTTGAACAATCTTATAATAGATATAATTAGGAGTAATTAAGTGAATTTACACGAATTTATGTGTATTTATGTGCCCAAATTTTTTTAAAAAGTCAAGCAACTTATTTAAACAACGGCTTTAATGCAGCTTACTTATGTTTTGTACGAAATTAATGTCATAGAATATCCATATCGGTGTTTTAATTAGATAACCAGGGCAATATGCATAATTAGGAGTAATTATATTAATTTGCACGAAATTATATGTAGTTATGCGGCAAAAACTTTATAAAACTCAATCAACTAGTTTAAACTGTTGTTTTATGATGCATTTTACTCATGTTTTGTGCAAATTTAGTGTCATAGAATATTCACATCGAAGTATTAATTGGATAATCCTCTAACATGCATAATTAGGAGTAATTATATTAATTTTCACGTAATTATATGTAGTTACGAGAAATAATTTTGAAAATCTTAAACAACTTGTTTAAACGGCAGCTTCTAATGTATCTTATTAATATTTTATGACAAATTACTGTCATGGGATATTCATATTGGACTGTTAATTGGACAATCATATAATATCATAATTAGGGGTAATTATATTAATTTGTGGGAAATTATGTGTAGTTATGCAGCAACAAATTTTAAAAAAACTCAAACAACTTGTTTAAACAGTTGTTTTTAATGCATCTTACATTTTTTTTTATTCAAAATTCGTGTCGTAGAATGTTCATATCGAAGTGTTAATTGGTTAATCTTCTAATAGACATAATTAGGAGTAACTATATCAATTTTCACGAAATTATGTGTGGTTATGAGGCAATAAATGTTAAAAAATCTCAGAAAACTTGTTTAAACAACAATTTGAAATGTATCTTACTTGGGTCTTATTTAAAATTAGTGTCCTATGGTATTCATATCGAAGTGTTAATTTGACAATCTTATAATAGACATAGTTTGGAGTAATTAATATTATTCGTTCTAAATTATGTGTTGTTTTGATGTAAAAAATGTTGAAAATCTTAAATAACTTGTTTAAACAACAGTTGCTAATGCATCTTACTTATATTTTTGTGCAATATTAGCGTCATAGAATATACGAATCTAATTTTTAATTGGACGATCATATAATAGACATAATTATGAGTAATTATATTAAATGTCAAGAAATTATATGCAATTATGCGGCCAACAATTTTCAAAAATTCAAACAACTTATGTATACAACTGTTCTTAATGCACCTTATTTATGTTTTGTGTAAAATTTGTCTCGTGCAACGTTCATATCGAAGTGTTAATTAGATAATCTTCTAATAGGCATAATTAGGAGTAGTTATATTACTTTTCACGAAATTATGTGTAGTTATGAGTAAAAAAATGTTAAAATTCTTAAACAACTTTGTCAAACAGCAGTTTCTAATATATCTTACTATGTTTTAAGAAAAAATAGCGGCGTAGGACATTCATATCGAAGTGTTAACCGGATAATCTTGTACTAGGTATAATTAGGAGTAATTATATTAATTTATATGAAATTATGTGTACTTATGCGGCCAAAAAATTTGAAAAACACAAACAACTTGTTTTAGCAGCTGTTTTTAATGCATCTTACTTATGTCTTGTGCAAAATTAGTGTCGTAGAAAGTTCATATCGAAGTGTTAATTGGCTAATATTTTAATAGGCATAATTAGGAGTAATTATATTAATTTATAAGAAATTATATGTAGTTATGAGGCAAAAAATATTGCAAAACTAACACTTTTTTAAACAGCAGTTTCTAATGCGTCTTATTGATGATTTGATGAAAAATAGTGCCATAAAATATTCATTTTGATTTGTTAATCGAACAATCTTATAATAGACATAATTAGGATTAACTATATTAATTTGCACCAAATTATGTGTTGTTATGCGGCCAAAAAATTTTATAAAGCCAAACAACTTGTTTAGACAGAAGTTTTTAACGCATCTTACTTATGTTTTCTGCAATATTACCGTTATGGAATAGTCATATCGAAGTTTTAACTGGAAAATTTTATAATAGGAATAATTAGGAGTAATTGTATTAATTTTCATGAAATTATATGCAGTTATGCGCGGCAAAAATTTTTGAAAACCTAAAACAACATTTTTAAACAGCAATTTTTAATGTATCTTACTATGTTTTGCGCCAAAATTAGCATCATGGAATATTCATATCGAAGTTTTAATGCGATAATCTTATAAAAGGCATATTTAGGAGTAATGATTTTAATTTGCACAAAATAATGAGTAGTTATGCGGCCGGACATTTATAAAAGCCAAACAACTAGTTTAAACTGTTGTTTTTAATGCATCTTACTTATGTTTTGTGCAAATTTAGTGTCATAGAATATTCATATCGAAGTATTAATTGGATAATTATAATAACATGCATAATTAGGAGTAATTATATTAATTTTCACAAAATTATATGTAGTTATGAGGGAAAAATTTTGAAAACTCAAACAACTTGTTTAAAATAGCAGTTTCTAATGCATCTTATTATATTTTATGAAAAATTAGTATAGAATATTCATATCAAAGTGTTAATTGAAAATCTTATAATATCATAATTAGGAGAAATTATATTAATTTGTGGGAAATTATGTGCAGTTATGCAGCAACAAATTTTAAAAAAACTCAAATAACTTGTTTAAACAGTTATTTTTAATGCATCTTACATTTTTGTTTATTCAAAATTAGTGTCGTAGAATATTCATATCGAAGTGTTAATTGGTTAATCTTCTAATAGACATAATTAGGAGTAATTATACTAATTTATACGAAATTATGTGTGGTTATGAGGCAATAAATGTTAAAAAATCTGAAATAACTTGTTTAAACAACAATTTTTAATGCATCTTACTTGGGTTTAGTGCAAAATTAGTGTCCTAGAATATTCATATTGAAGTGTTAATTTGATAATCTTATAATAGACATAGTTTGGAGTAATTATATTGATTTTCACTAAATTATGTGTTGTT